>JAZGTL010000007.1:20004166-22405833 GCA_037349345.1 Oemleria cerasiformis
CAAATTATCCCGGACTGCAAGGGTGTTAGTATAGCACGTCCAGACAAACTGCTTAAGCTTTGCGGGTACCTTCATAGACCAAATTTGGCTCCATTTTAGACCCTGGGCGGAAGGGACACTAGGCTTTCCCTCTCCCCGCCGGCCTAATTCACCATTGCGATGTAGATAAAGCGCCACACCATAAGCCGATTTCATAGAATAAGAGCCATTCTGATTGAAGTGCCACAACAGCCGATCACTCAAACCCCACCAGCTAAGAGGCAGCCGTAAGATCACCTGAGCCTCCTCCATGGAGAAAGACTGGGAAATTACCTCCTCCTTCCAGGTGTGTGTGTCCTGGTCAATCAAGTCCTTAACATAAAAAGGGATGTCAGGATGAGAAGATTGCACCTTAAATGTATACGGAGTAGGCAGCCAAGGATCAACCCAAGACTTGACCAGAGCACCATCACCAATCCTCCATCTCAATCCGGAAGTTAGGATTTTCCGACCTCTTATGATTCCTTTCCACCCCCAAGAGGACCGGTGACCCACAAGAGCTTGGAGGAACGAACCATTAGGGTAGATTTAGCCCTCAGGACCCGAGAGAGTAGCATAGATGGATCATGAATAATACGCCATCCTATCTTCCCTAGCATTGCCAAGTTGAAACATTCCAAATCTCGGAAGCCCAACCTTCCCTCCTTCTTCACCCGTGACACCTTCTTCCATACCACCCAGTGCACACCCCGCTGGCCATGCTGTTTCCCCCACTAATAATTGGTAACCAGCCTCTCTATGTCCAGCACACCCCAACTGGCAGTTTAAAGCATGACATCGCATAGTTGGGAATAACCATGGCCACAACCTATATCAGAATCTCCTTACCCGCAGGGGAGAGGAACTGCTACGACCACCCATGCACCTTACTAGCAATTTGATTGCGAACTTCATCAAATATTACCCGCTTAAACAGACCAAAATCCGCCTGTAGGCCAAGATACTTCCCAAACCCATCCCTAGCCGCAATCTAGCACCTCCGAGACAAACGGCGACGCAGCCGCTTGGGACAGTTCCCCCCGCAAAGAATAGGGAACTCTTATCAAAATTAACAAGCTGCCATGAGGCCTTCGCATAGAAATCAAGGACACCCTTCACTACATCAATCTCACTACTATTAGCATGGAAAAACATAACCGCATCATCAGCAAAGAAAAGGTGGGAGATCCGAAAGTCACAAGACTCCACCAACCGAAACCCATGAATTGCTCCCTCCTCCTCCCTCCGGCGAAAAAGGACAGAAAGCCCTTCGGCACACACCAGGAAAAGAAAAGGTGACATTGGATCCCCCTATCGAAGTCCCCTACTAGGCAAGATATCATCTGTTTCCTCCCCATTAACCAAAACACTATAAGATACCCAGGCCATGCATTCAAAGATCAGATCACAGAACTGTTCAGTCACCCCGAGGCCTTTAAGCCTATCAATCACAAAACTCCACTCCACCCTATCATAGGCCTTGGCCATATCCAGCTTTAATGCCAGTTCCTTATCCTCCCGTTTACCACGATGTTTCATAGAATGGAGAAACTCATGGACAACAAGAATATTATCCTGTATTTGCCTTCCCGATACAAAAGCTAACTGATTGATACTAATAATTTGATCCATCACTACTTTTAACCGATTAGTAAGGAGTTTGGAGATAACCTTATAGAGGACATTGTAGAGTGCAATTGGCCGCAGCTGGGCCATCTTCGCCAGACAAACCTCCGTCTAGGCGGCACATCGTGGGGGATAAGCACAACAGTAACATTAGATGGTCATAACCTTCCACAAGGAGATGGTGGAGGGTCGCGGCTGGGTACAGCTCCACCCATTCCGCAGTGGCCAAGGCACAGTCGAAGTGGGCCTGAATGAAACCCGATGCCCTCCTATTTCTCTAATTAAACGGGTGCCTATGGTACCCCAAGTCAAGCAAGCGGTTCTCAGCCACAAATTCCCTAAAGGAGAGCATTGAATGTTCAGACCGAACTAGGCCCCCCTCCTTTTCAGCACCCGACAACACATCATTAAAATCCCCCACCAAAAGGCAAGGTTCCCCACACCTTGCTATATGAGACCCCAAGCTTCTCCACTGGTCCGCACGGATCCTGTCATCCGTACTTGTACAAATAGAAAAGAATCTCCAAGTATACCCAGAAACAACATCTTTTATTAAAACTTCAATAAGGAAATCAGCAACTTTAACTAACACTACATGTTGTACATCCTTCCAAAACACACAAAGTCCACCACTCATCCCCCATGGCTCAACCGCACTCATCCCCCGTGGCTCAACCGCATGAATGAAAGGCATCCCCCCAACTTATTTTTAAAATAACAAAATCTACAACTATTGTTTTTCGTCTCAAGCAGCACTACAATATCTGGGCGATGAAGCAAGGTTTGCTCCACTAGGTTATGAACGGTCAAAGTACCTCCGATACCCTGACAGTTCCAGCAAAGAACACTCATGGCGACTGGGAAGAGGTGGAACCTACAGCCCTTTGCTCAAGATACCCATTAAGGTCAGTCCTGACCACCTGAGAGGCACTAACTTCCACCCCACACTCCAGCCTTCTCCTCCTAGCCACTCCATCCCTCAGCGATGGTGAGCAGCCCTCACCTTCCAGCACCAGCCGGTGACGTTTCCCCTTGCCCATACCACCGGGTCTACCTCCCAGAATAATGGGCATAAGCTGGAACGGCTCCGACTATTGTGACGCATGGACACCATGGTCGACATGGTCCGCTACCTCCCTTGCCGAGGCCAGCACTTCATCTCCTCCCTGACTAGACTCCTCATCGGTACCAGCCCCCGAAACCAAGCTGTTCCTCTCATCACTAAGCCACCCTAGAGGACCCTCCACCGATGGAGCCGGACCAGAGGTATCCCCCCCCCCCCCCCCCCCCCCCCCAAAACAGCCCCCACATGACTTCCAAAACAGCCCCCACATGACTTCCAATCTTCTTAGCCACTGCAACAGTCATGCTAAATGGCGAGATACCATGTAATTGCACCCAGAAGGAGGAGTGGTTCATCCGCAAACGTCGGGGATTTCTGGTGCATAACCCCTCCTCTAGGATGACCAATGCCTCCATAAAACTCCATGGTTCCATGTCAAGTACCCTATGCAGATCCTGCTGAACAACAAAGTAGGCTATGAATTTCTTCTCCCCAATCACTCAGATAGACACCCCCGATCTCCCCTGCCAGAAACCCGAGAAGAGTCGCACGAAGGCCTCCCCACTGATTCCTTGGTCCGTGCAAACCTCAGCCACCAGGCAGAAGTAGAACCCTAGCAGGAGGTCTTCAACCTCCTCCTGGAGCACCCGAACTCCCAGCCGTTCCTTCTCCGAGAGGCTCAGATGAGACCCAAATTTCTGTTCAAGATCCGCCATGTCCATAGCAGTTCCATCCACTACCCCTCAGCCCGTCTACTTGGAGCCCCTCAGCCCGTCTACTTGGAGCCCTTCAAACAGCAACTGAAAAACTGAGAAACCGAACCGATCACAAGACCGCACAAAGCCCTTGGTTCCCCTCGCACCAAATCGGCAGGCCCCTCTACGCTGATCACCAAGCGATACCCCAAAAGCCCGTCTACTCGAGGCCCCTCAAACGGCAACCGACGACCGAACCGAACACACGACTTTGGCGTGCCGCCCAGTACCCCAGCCCAAGCCGATCGCACAAACTCCTCGGTTTCCCCCGCACCAAGTCGGCAGGCTCCTCTATGGTGATCACCAAACCAGACCCCAAACGGCAAACACAGGAAGTTTTCCATTACTCAAAACTTGTCTAATGTTATGGGCAAATAGATTGGTAAACCATTAATAAATTTTTCTATCCAAAATGGTTGATTATTGTCTTCCCTTAACATGACTCTTGATATAAAAACATCTTTATACCAGCGGAAATCACTTAAAGTAGGACATCTTAGGTTACTGAGTTGATCATGAAGTCTAGATGGAATGTTACTGGGTGTACCAATGAAGTGTTCAATTATTGTAAAGAATAATGTGTTAATTGCATTAGGTATTCCTAATCCGATTGTTTCATCAAATAAGGGCATACCTCCTTCATCATGTTTTACTGGTTTTCGGATTTGTAATCTTAAAATCTTCTGTGAGATATTCTTGCTAAGGGAAGAATATATAAATGAATATATGATATATGCACAGTTTATTGCATATATATATATGTATGGTCTACTTGTCGAATTTGTAACCAATCTTTCATACTTTCAATCTTTCATATATGATATATATATATATATATATATTATATAAGTACATATATGTACATAAATATATGTAATATATACCTAATTCAAGCTTGTCATCTTCTTCTACCGTGTCCCTCTGCTTTGGGTGCTCTTCTTTTGTTTTTTGTTCGAGAACCTCTGCTTTGGGTGCTCTTCTTTTGTTTTTTGTTCGAAAACCTCTGCTTTGGGTTTTTTGTTCGAGAACGCTGCACTGGTTCAATGCTTCAGCTGGTCCTTGGATCTCATATATGCACAGTCTTGACAGCCTAAAAAGCAAGAACCAACTAAGAGAATCAAACCATTACCATAAATTGTCATAGAATTAAAATATTACACAACCAAGTTCCACTAATTAATTAACACAAATTAATATATAAATAATGTTCTTTATGGAATTTAAAGCAGGAGCCATGATCATCCATCTCACATCAATTTCTTAAGCCTGACATCTGTCTCAAAGTTCCAAATTAGTGTCCTTACTTCATTACCAACCAATTCAAATTATTGTCCTTACTTCATTACCATTTTTGGTGTGAAGTCAAAATTTTCTCAACAAGTCAAAATCTTCTGCCAAATACATTTATGAATTACATATTTATATATACAAAAACAAATACACATATGTAGTTTACATATACATATGTACATATATATATATATATATATATACATGTTACACATACATATATACATGTTATATACATGTTACACATACATGAATTACAAATATACATGTTACACATACATATGTACATGTACACACATATGTACATATATTGTCAATTGTATATGGTAGTAAATATGTGATATAGTTCAAGAATGGCAAGAACATTACGTACATTAGAGAACTTGTGTAATTCTTATCATACATATTTAGTGAACTAAATATAACTTTCTATATTATACATCCTGAAGATTACATACCAAGCCTTTAGTAGACTATATCAAATTCTTTTATCATATTTCTCTCTCAATCTCCCAAACACTAAATATAACATAAGCAAACGAAAGAGAATCTAAGCGCAAGAGAGAGAGAGAGAAGAAGAAGAAGAATGAGGAGAAGAAGATCGGGGGCCAAACACACCGTCACCTTCTCGCCAAATTCATAAGCTTTTACTTTGTGTTCTTGTTTTTGTGAATTCAGAGATTTGATTTGGAAATTTTTTTATCTTTGGTCATGGATTCGATTATGTTTTGTAGGCTCGTTCCTACCTCCAAAACTGCAATGTCGTCGCACTTGCAACTTGAAGAGGCGATGAAAAATTACAAAGAATTGATAGACCGACGTCGTCAACTGGACGATAGTTGACGACGAAATCAACCAAGTTGAGTAGGTTCTAGAAGCAGCTCAACAGAAAATGCTCCTATCAGGATTGCGATTGAGCACTCGGAATCTAGTAAGTGCTCGTTCCCATATGTGTATATACATACATACATATAACTAGAACATACACACATATATATATATGTGTATATACATACATACATATAACTAGAACATACACACATATAACTAGAACATACACACATATACATATATGTACATATATACATACATACATACATATGTGTATATACATATATGCTTTCCCTACATATGTATATACATATACAAAATATATATTGTTATATGTACGTGTATGTACATATACATATACATACATACATATAATTAGAACATACACACATATACATATATGTACCGTCAAGATAACTGCTAAATAATAGACAGGGGACCTCTGAGTTCTGTTTTTTGTAGCCCTGTGCGTTGGCTTGTTGTCATGCAACTCCATGTCCTTGTTCCATGTTCAAGGCTTGGTGTTTAGTAGTTGTACTGGCCATATCCTTATCTTGTAGTGTCCCGCTATTCGAATTTGGTATCACAGCCTTGTTTAGCATTTTAATAGTATGAAATTACAGTAAAGTACCTTGAGAACGGAAGCCAGACTTAAAATCATATGAACCACAGTTTGTTTCTTGATCATATTAATCACACTTGGCATATTGCTTGTTTGCTTATATTGGAGAAGGAATCTTTTTCTACTTTTGTAGCGTTAGTCTTATCAATATTATTGCATGTTACTGTTTACGTACTTTATACTGTTCGTGAATATTTTACACTATTCAATTACAGGAACTAAAGAGAGATTAGCAGACATAAAACGAACAATTAGGCATCATAGACAAGAAATAGAAAGATTAAATCAGCTTTCACAACATCCAGATAATAGAAATAATTCAGTAATAAGGGGAGAAATTTATAACCGTATTGGCCATCACTATACTGCTATTGGATACCTAGAAAAGGTACAAGAAGATCTAAGAGAAGTCTTAGCTATAAAACTTGAACAAGGAAGATTTTAATGATAGATTATTTAAATCTTGAGATTATAGAATATTATAATAAAAGAATTACTTTATGTCAAAATACTTTAGTTTTTTATTCTGAAAAATCACAGACATGTTTTACATTGTGCAAACAACCCTCTACAGAAGAGCATAGTTGACTTCTTAATTATTATTTTTTTCCCAAAAGATCAAGAGCTTTATTAATAACGAACAGAAACACCAACATCAAAAGCTAAGGTATCAAACAACCAATCTGTCCCCAATTTATCCAAACAATGATGCACACCTACCCTAGTAACATAGGCGGCAACAAGATGCGCATCATTGTTAGCCTGCCTAGATGCAAACACAAATTGGACACTTCGTAACTCCTTAACAAGTGCATGGATATCAAAGAGAATACAACCCAAATTAGTATCACCTGGACTCTGACCATTAAGAGTGTTAATAACCCCCAACGCATCTGACTCAATCATCACTCGATCATGCCCAGCCATCAAACAATGTGAAAGAGCACTCCTAACCGCTTCGACTTCAGCCAACAAACTCGACTTCATGCGAAGGTCACCATGGCCACCAGCAGACACAAGCAACCTATAGCAGTCATGAATCACCCAACCCACTCCACCACACGCAGTCAAATTGCTCTAGGCACCATCACAATTAACTTTCAGGATGCCCACATCTGGTTTCTTCCATCGAAGCTCCACCTCATGGCCAACCAACTACGGCGGCCTGGGCTGTAAGAACTGCCCCCTCAAGACCGGGACCCCAAGCTCGTGGAATTCTGCCACACATTTGGTAAGATTGACAATGGCCTCCTCCGGGCTCACATCAATACTATCAAAAACCATCTGATTGGGGCTCTTCCATATACTCCAGAGGCCAAAAGTAAGCGTCTGAATCAACTCATCACTATGAGGTTAGAGGCGAAATTTAGCAATCAAACGTTGCCATATACCAGAAAAATCCTCCCCTGCTAAAGCACTAGCATCAAGCATAAGAGGGCTACCATACCAGAAAAACCTAGCAAACTGACAGTGGAAAAATATATGGAGCTCAATTTCCTCAGCTAGACCACGAACAAGGAAAACGGGATCCACAAACAGTCTACGTCGCACCAAATTGGACCGAACTGCAAAGGTGTTGTTGCAACCTCTCCAAACAAACTGTTTAAGCTTCAGCGGGACCTTCATAGACCAGATTTGACTCCATTTTAGACCCTGATCGGAAGAGGAACTGGATTCCCCCTCCCCCTGCCTGCCCAACTCACTGTTTCGATGCAGAAACAAGGCAACACCATAAGCCGATTTCACCGAATAACAACCATTTCTGTCAAAATGCCACATCAAACGATCACCCATGCCCCACCGGCTGAGGGGCAGCCATAGGATCACTTGGGCTTCCTTCTTATGAAAACATCGAGCTATTACCTCTTCCCTCTAAGTATGAGTGCCCTGATCAATCAAATCTTTCACATATAGAGGAATATCATGATGGGAAGAAGTCACCTTAAATGTATATGGAGTAGGCAACCAAGGATCAGAACATGACCGGACCTGGGCACCATCACCAATCCACCACCTCAAACCTACAGCTAGAATTTTCCGACATTGGATAAGACCCTTCCAACCCCAAGAGGACCGGCGTCCCACCAATGCTTGAAGGAACGTCCCATTGGGGTAGTATTTATCTCTCAGCACCTGGGAAATTAGCAATGAAGGATCATGAACAATACGCTAGCCAATCTTCCTAAGCATTGCCAAATTAAAACATTCCAAGTCTCAGAAACCTAGCCCTCCCACCTTCTTCACCCGGGACACCTTCTTCCAAGCCACCCAATGCACACCATGCTGACCATGTTGTTTCCCCCACCAATAATTAGCAACCAGCCGCTCAATATCCCGACACACACCAATCGGGAGTTTAAAGCACGACATAGCATAGTTTGGCATAGCCATGGCCACCGCCTTTATCAATACCTCCTTACCAGCAGGGGAGAGAAATTGCTCCGCCTAACCTTGCACTTTATTGGCTATCCTGTTTCGAACTCCATCAAATATTACCCTCTTGGACATACCAAAATCCGCCGGGAGACCAAGATACTTCCCAAAACCATCCCAGGCTACGGTCTGACATCTCCTAGACAACCTTCTCCGTAGACGCTTTGAACAATTCCCCCCCCAAAGAACAAGGAACTTTTCTCGAGATTGACAAGCTGGCCAGATGCCGCTGCATAACAATCTAGTACATTCTTAATTGTATCAATCCATTACTATTGGCATGGCAAAAAATAACTGCATCATCAGCAAAGAAAGATGTGAGATCCTAAGAGCACTGGACTCCACCAAACGAAACCCATGAATAGCTCCCTCCTCCTCCCGCCAGCAAAAAAGAGCAGAAAGCCCTTCATCACACACCATGAATAGAAAAGGCGACATGGGATCACCCTGCCGGATCCCCCTACTAGACGTAAAGCAGAAAATTTCAAATTTGAAAATAATAAACAAACCCATGTTCTATAGCAATTATTAGACTACTTCCATAAACACTCCTTTATTCTTATTAGAAACAATCTAGACTACATCTCATCTCAACTTGAAGATAATAATAGGAATATTCATAATTTTCCAAATAAAAAAGAGATAAAAGAACTAATAGACTTGATTGACAAAAAGCCAAAGTAGATAGAAATACAATCCTTCCAAATTATACAAAAGTTGAAAGAAGAAGTACAGAAGATCCAGATAGTACAAAAAATTTAACTGAGCAAATAGAAATGTTACATAATAAAATTGATAGATTATTAGTTTGATGACAATTCTAGAACCAATAATAATTATATTCGCACCATACAGAACATCAGTAAACTAGATAAAGAACCAGTTGGTTTCTCATATTTTTCCACATCTGTTCCCAATAATTCTATTCCTATAAGACAAAATAATATTATTATTCAGTTAATCTTAAATATCATAGATAAACTTGATTTAATAGCAGAACAAATTATAGAAATAAATCAGATTTTACATAATAATACAAATACATCACTTCCTTTTGAGCTACTACAAAAATTAGAAAGATTGTCAGTAGGAACAACTTATCAACCAAGAAGAACCAAGGTAAATCCTTTTGATAATAGTAAATGGACATTTTCAAAAGAAAAGGTAAAGAAATATTCAGAACATAAGATCTTTATGATAATGAGCATGAAGTACAAGAATTCTTAAGAAAAGGTTTTGAAAGATTACGAAAAATAAACACAATTTGTATTAGCTAGGAATATTTGAGAATAAACACAGTATTGTTAGTAGTATTAGTCAACATGATATTAGTTGTATTAATAATGAAGTTATTCTTAATCTACTTAGTCACCAAGCTACTGAAGAAGTAAGAAAGCTAAAATATTTTCATATCCATATAGGTACAATTATGATTGGATTAGCAGGACTAACAAGACCACAAGTAGGAACAAAAGCTTTCGTTTATATCTATGATGATAGGTGGGATAATCTCCCACAAGCAGCTATAGCTACGGCAGAAGTCGATATGAGTTCAAATTTGGCAGTTATAGGATGTCTACCTAATTATATAATGAATATCAGAGAATTTAGCAAGTATATTAAAATTAGTATAAGAACAAAAAATTATAACATTAAAGGAGATTTTAAAATTTTAAGTGTAAGTCTAATGTACATAGGAAAAGTTTCTGATAAGCGTAATTATAAATTCAACATTGAATTCCAAAACTTGGTTCAAACATTTGGAAGTAAACAAGTTAAAATGATAAAGGCTAAACCTGTAGATAACAGTTTTCTTGAAGGCACAAAATGGACCCTACCTAATTTGAAAGAATCAAGAAATAAACAACCAGAAGAGCACAAATATTTGAGAATCATTTAGGAACTGCTACAGTAAGATTTTCAAATTACAAGTAATTAGATAATTATGAAGATTTAGAAAGTGAAGTAGATGAGTCAGTACATATGGCATACGATAATTTAGAAATAAATATAGTTGAACTTTATTTTGATAACATTGTAGGTAAACTTATTGATGACATAGATCACTTAAGTGAAGAAGATTACTTAGAGAAATATAAGACATATGACTTAGGATTGCATAAACTTACAGATGAAGATATGAATAAATTAATTTTAGATATAGGTTTATTACATATTCTAGGAAAATAAACTTATCATAAGATGATAGTTGAAGTCGAATTCATGCCAATACAAGAAGTATGATATCAAAGCAAAGTGTGACAGCCGATTTAGCAAAATAATAGTATATGATTATAGTGTTTCCCTGTTTTGGACTAGAAGTCTTCTTGAGAAACTAGTAAAATAAAAGAAAGAGAACTTACATGAAGATTATGGTTGAATTTGAATTGCACTCTTTATTAATGATACCCACCTTTGTACATAAACTTGAATTTCAACTTGTATTTTACAAGAGCTCAACACATGAGCACCTATGGAAACTAAGAAAGAAAAGTGAAAAAGAACAAAGGACTTTATGGAGAGTTTTTTGGGAGAGTTTCTTGGTGGATATCAAGTGTTCTTCCGTGTGTATTTCTATGCTTGTGCTATGATCCTCTTACCTCTATTTATACACAAGGAGTGGAGGATGACAACAAAAGAGAGAAGCTTGATGTAGCTTGGACACTCTTCTACTTGCAGCATGTGAATTCTGATTGTCAGGACCCGTCCCGAATTTCCCCTCGAAACCCGGGAAGAACCCTGATCCCGTCTGACAACCTAAGAAAATGTTCCCAAAATACCCTTCAATCCTTACAAAATATAATAATAATAAATACTTCCACTTGTCAGACAAGGGATTCAAGCACTCAATAATTCCCGTAATTAATGACCAATCAAATACAATATAATATCAGAGCGTCTAAGTAGGATCAAGAGTAAAATTTAGATATCCTACTCAAATATAACTACACAGCGCAGTCGAAGTACTAATGCCTCTACCACGAGATCAGTGTTCGTGTCAACTCTACTCAACAGCCTGAAGGGGGTTTAAACACAAAAGTTGTGAATGGACAAAAATAATCATTTATAAATTCCTTTTCGAGGAAATACCTTTCTTCCCCTCCATTTATAAAATCATGCATGCATAACATAAAATAATTTATGATACTAAAACATTATATGTAAATCACCAAAAATTCCCATTTCTCTTTAAAACCACTTAATTGGACTCACATAAAATCTGTATAATGAAAATACCTCGTGATCCACAATTTGGTTTGAAAACTCTCTTCAAATGAGTTAAAAATCATTTAATTCAATCTGGACACATAATATCTCAAATTCACTGTTCCCGACATATCCACAACACACCAGGGTATCCCTTGAGATGTGTTAAAATATGTACTACAATTCTCTGTACTATGCATAGACAGCTTCACGACCCGGCGGAGCCAGACCACTCAACACCAAAGTCCGAACCCTCAACAACCAGCGGAGCAAAATCCCTCAACACCAGTCAGAGCAACTGTAACCATCCGGATAGGAAACCAGTGAACCAAATCCATATTTTGAAATCTTTGTTTCTTGGCCTAAACCAAATTCTTTGAAATATCATTTTATGGCCAAAACCAATAATATCATAATTACGGGTCTCAACCCAAATCACATGCTCAAATAGTTACCACTTCAAAACGATATCAAAATCAAGTACAAAAACCAGGCCATTTCTCAAAACACACTTTCATTGAAATATTGTAAAACATGTGTCCAACATCATTTCTAAATTCCAGAAATTCATTGCACCCATACATAACAGTATTTAAATCAAAGATACATTTATGCATGCATTATAGTTTATAAACCAAAAGTCCACTCACAAACCTGTTGAAGCAAGCTCAATCCCGAACTGTACGCTCCCCTGAAGTTCCTGGAGCAGTATCGCCTGTCCAAATCAATAATCGGGATTACCAGCTAATAATAAGAACCTTAAATATAAACCCCCTAAACCCCGGGAGGTCTAACTATACTGGCCTAGAAAACGCAGCAACTTTCAAACGCCCAAAACAACCCCTAAACGTCGTCCGATCGACTAAAAACCTGCGCCAACAGGTCCGAAACGTCAAAAACTAGCTGTCACGTGCCACCGTGACCTCAGACTCGGCCCCATGCGCCGATGGAAGGTCGGAACACTCGCCCATGCGCCACCACGCGCCCTCACTCGCCTGCTACAGTACCCACGCGCTTGGACTGGTCCAACCCGGCCCAACTCGGCCTGACCCGGTCTAACTCGACCCGACCGATTCACTTAACCCGACTGGTTCACTCGACCAGACCGATTCAACTCGACCCGACCGATCGCTCGACCCGACCAATTTACTCGATCCGACCGGTCACCGGCAACTCGCCCGAGAAGACGACAGGCTGCCGGCGCCGCCGTCTGGTTTCCGCCGGAATCCTCAATTTTCGGCCGAAACTTCAAGCTTTACAACTTCCTCAAAACTCAACCATTTTTCACAAATTTTACGTCTAAATCTATCTACTCGAATCCATGAATCCAAATATGACCTCAAAATAACAAACACGTACCTGTGCTAGCCGGAAAATCGATCGGAAGATCCGAAACTTCCTACACTCGATTCGGCTTCCCCTGTGGTCCTCTCCTTCGATGGTTGGTACGGTTGTGATCGTGGGAAGGAGTAGAATACGATTAGTTGATCAAAATTGGAAGTTGGAGCCTTGAATCAAAAGTTGACTTTGTGGGTTTTTGGGTAAGTTTTCGCACACGGGTTCGATGGTTTTGGGTGTTTCACAGAGAGAGAGAGAGAGTGAGATGATGATATGAAGATGAAACAATGATTTGGGGATAAAAATATCTACCCCAAGTCAAAAATTACCAAAATACCCCTAACAATCTAGACCCGTAACTTTCGTACACGAACTCCATTTTCCGCGTGCCGCCTGTCTACGAACTCGTGAGTTTGAGATCTACGCAACGGTATCCAAAAACACCACCAAAAATGCCTCGAAACAAAATTTGACTTTCACGCCCCTAAACAAGCAAGGGTAAAATCGTCATTAACATAAATAATTTACGTAAATCCAATAATTGAAATTCCGGGTTGTTACAATCTACCCCCCTTAAGAAATTTCGTCCTCGAAATTCAACTCTACCCTTGGAACAAATGAGGATACTTCGCTCGCATTAGTTCCTCGGTTTCCCACGTGGCCTCCTCCACGTTATGATTCCTCCATAACACTTTAACTAGAGGAATACTCTTTTTGCACAATACCTTCTCCTTCCAATCCAAAATTTGCACTGGTTGCTCCTCAAAGGTCAAATCATCCTTCAACTCAAGTGGCTGCTCTTCCAATACGTGAGACTCATCAAACAGATATTTCTGGAGCAAAGATACATGGAAAACATTATGAACTCTGGATAAGTCCGATGGTAAAGCAAGACGATATGCCACTGGTCCTATCCTCTCCAAAATCTCATACGGACTAATGTAGAGAGGACTCAGTTTTCCTCGTCTACCAAAACGTACCACTCCCTTCCAAGGAGATAGTTTCAAGAACACCCAATCACCTACCTCAAACTCAAGGTCTCTGGTTCGACAGTCTACATAGCTATTCTGGCGATCCTGAGCTGTCTTCAACCTTTCTCTGATGATTCTTATCTTTTTCTCAGTGGTATCCACTAACTCTGGTGTTAACAGTTTCCTTTCACCCACTTCGTTCCAGCATAACGGTGTCCTGCACTGCCTCCCATACAGTGCCTCGAAAGGAGACATCCCAATACTCGACTGATAACTATTATTATAAGCAAATTACATCAGAGCCAGGTGTGAATCCCAGTTTCCTTTAAACTGCAGCACACAAGCTCTCATCATATCCTCCAAAACCTAGATTTTCCTCTCAGACTAGCCATCCGTCTGAGGATGGAAAGCTGTACTAAAATGCAAGGTAGTGCCAAAAGCCTTCTGCAAACTCCGCCAAACCCTGGAGGTAAATCTAGGATCCTTGTCCGAAACAATTGACTCTGGAGTCCCATGTAGCCGTATGATCTCATCAACGAATAATTTGGCATAACGACTCATCCGAAAATCTTCCCGCACTGGCAAGAAATGCGCAGACTTCGTGAGTCTATCAACAATTACCCATATCCCATCATGTCCCTTTTGTGTCCTTGGAAGTTTATACACAAAATCCATCGTAATGTGATCCCATTTCCATTCCGGAATAGGTAATGGTTGAAGTGTCCCATATGGTTTCTGCCTATCTGCTTTCACTTGTTGACATGTCAGACATCTACTCACAAACTCAGCAATTTCCCTTTTCATCCCAGTCCACCAATAGTATTTCCTTCGGGTATGATACATCTTGGTACCTCCTGGATGCATAGCGTAAGCCGAACTATGAGCCTCATCAAGAATTTCCCTCTTTAGCTCCAGCTCATTCGGTACGCACAACCGGCCATCCCTAACCAAGGCTCCATCATCCCTAAGCGCATAGTCCTGTCTGTTTCCAGCCTCCAACTCCATCCTGATAATGCACAATGTAGGGTCCTAGAGTTGAGCCTCAATAATCCGATCAATCAGAACAGGCCTCACATGGAAACTAGCCAATAAAGCCCCCTGGTTATCCATGTCAAATACAATCCCCGCTCTACGGAACTCTAACAACAATGGTAAGTAGATTGTGTGCAAATGGGCCAAAGAACCCATGGATTTCCTGCTTAAGGCATCCGCCACAACATTGGCTTTCCCTGGATGGTACTCTATAGTACAATCATAATCCTTTATTAGCTCAAGCCATCTTCTCTGCCTCAGATTCAGGTCCTTTTGGGTGAAGAAGTACTTTAAACTCATATGGTCGGTGAAGATCTGACACGTCTCCCCGTATAAATAATGTCGCCAGATTTTTAATGCATGCACGACTGCAGCTAATTCCAAATCATGTGTGGGGTAATTCAACTCATGGGGTTTAAGTTGTCTAGAAGCATACGCTATCACCTTTCCATGCTGCATCAACACGCAGCCTGTACCCCGCAATGATGCATCACTATACACCTCGAATCCCCCAATCTCATCAGGAAGGGTCAATACTGGAGGAGAAGTCAACCTCCTCTTCAGCTCCTGAAATCCCTGTTCACAATCAGCTCCCCAGTCAAACTTGACTCCTTTCCTCGTCAACCGAGTCAACGGCCCTGCTATCGTAGAAAATCCTTCTACGAACCGTCGATAATATCCTGCCAAACCCAGAAAACTCCTCACCTCTATCACCGTCCTCGGTTGCTCCCAGTTTGCCACTGCCTCAACCTTTTGGGGATCTACGCTGATACCCTCAGCCGAAATCACATGACCTAAGAATCCAACTTCGGTCAACCAAAACTAGCCTTTACTAAACTTGGCAAACAAATGCTTTTTCCTAAGCATATTCAGCACCAACCTTAAGTGTTTCTCATGTGCCTTAGCACTCCTCGAATACACCAAGATGTCATCGATGAACACAATCACAAACCGATCCAAATACTTTTGGAACACCCTGTTCATCAAATCCATAAATGCTGCTGGGGCATTGGTCAACCCGAAGGGCATCACCAGGAACTCATAATGACCATAACGAGTCCTGAAAGCTGCTTTCTGAACATCCCCTTCTCTGATCCTCAACTGATGGTACCCGGATCGAAGGTCAATTTTTGAAAAACATCTTGCCCCCTTAAGTTGATCAAACAAATCATTTATCCTTGGCAAAGGATACTTATTCCGCACCGTAGCCCTATTTAGCTTCCGGTAGTCGATACACAACCTCAGACCACCATCCTTTTTCCTCACAAATAACACTGGTGCACCCCAAGGTGAAACACTTGGGCGAATAAATCCCATATTCACCGAATCCTGCAACTGAGTCTTCAACTCTCGCAATTCCACCGGTACCATTCTATACGGTGCCTGTGAGATAGGTTGAGTACCTGGAAAAAGGTCGATGGTGAACTCAATCTCCCGGTGAGGTGGCAATCCCGGAAGATCATCTGGAAACACATCAAAGAACTCACTCACCACTGGAATATCCTCCACTCTCATTGGAGTATTCCGAGAATCAAACACATGAGCCAAGTAACCCTCACAACCTTTCCTCAACAATCTCTCAGCGGTCAAAGCTGATATCACTCCACAGGGTAGTACCCTACGATCTCCCCTAAACGTAAGTTCCGGTAAACCTAGACTCCGGAAATCCACTCTCTTGTCATAACAATCAATAGAGGCATGGGGCATAGTCAACCAATCCATCCCCAGAATCACATCAAAATCAAAAATATCTAAGGGGATTAAATCTGCCTCTAATGCATGACCTTCCACTAACACTGGACAACTATGAATCACGAGATTTGCCACTAACATATTCCGAGTAGGAGTACTAATACCCATGTCCCAACCAATCGGAGACCATTCTCTATCAGCAAACAATGTAAAACCCCGAGAAATGAAAGAATGAATCGCCCCATAAATATTGTAGCCCCTAATCTCTGGGCTTTCTCAATGTCCGAACCTTCAGTACCAGCCCTACTCTGAAGTACAGAAGTCAAAGTGTGACCCAATTGTTCCAGTGTTTGCCTCATATCAGACTCCACTGCAGGTTCATGCGTGTCCCCAATGTTTCAGACTGTTGACGGAACTCGCGTCTCGGAGGTATTACGCTGAAAAGAACTATAACTCATCAATACCAAAATAATTGTACACGTAGTGTACAGTCTACACGAATTTAACCTAGTGCTCTGATACCAATTGTCAGGACCCGTCCCGAATTTCCCCTCGAAACCCAGGAAGAACCCTGATCTCGTTTGACAACCTAAGAAAAGGTTCCCAAAATACCCTTCAATCTTTACCAAAATATAATAATAATAAATACTTCCACTTGTCAGACAAGGGATTCAAGCACTCAATAATTCCCGTAATTAATGACCAATCAAATACAATATAATATCAGAGCATCTAAGTAGGATCAAGAGTAAAATTTAGATATCCTACTCAAATATAATTATACAGCGCAGTCGAAGTACTAAGGCCTCTGCCTCGAGATCAGTGTTCGCGTCAACTCTACTCAACAGCCTGAAGGGGGTTTAAACACAAACGTTGTGAGTGGACAAAAATAATCATTTATAAATTCCTTTTCGAGGAAATACCTTTCTTCCCCTCCATTTATAAAATCATGCATGCATAACATAAAACAATTTATGATACTAAAACATTATATGTAAATCACCAAAAATTCCTATTTCTCTTTAAAACCACTTAATTGGACTCACATAAAATCTGTATAATGAAAATACCTCGTGATCCACAATTTGGTTTGAAAACTCTCTTCAAATGAGTTAAAAATCATTTAATTCAATCTGGACACATAATATCTCAAATTCACTGTTCCCGACATATCCACAACACATCAGGGTATCCCTTGAGATGTGTTCAAATCTGTACTACAATTCTCTGTACTATGCATAGACAGCTTCGCGACCCGGCGGAGCAAGACCCATCAACATCAAAGTCCGAACCCTCAACAACCAGCGGAGCAAAACCCCTCAACACCAGTCAGAGCAACTGTAACCATCGGGATAGGAAACCAGTGACCCAAATCCATATTTTGAAATCTTTGTTTCTTGGCCTAAACCAAATTCTTTGAAATATCATTTTATGGCCAAAACCAATAATAACATAATTACGGGTCTCAACCCAAATCACATGCTCAAATAGATACCATTTCAAAACGATATCAAAACCAAGTACAAAAACCAGGCCATTTCTCAAAACTCACTTTCATTGAAATATTGTAAAACATGTGTCCAACATCATTTCTAAATTCCAGAAATTCATTGCACCCATACATAACAGTATTTAAATCAAAGATACATTTATGCATGCATTATAGTTTATAAACCAAAAGTCCACTCACAAACCTATTGAAGGAAGCTCAATCCCGAACTGTACGCTCCCCTGAAGTTCCTGGAGCAGTATCGCATGTCCAAATCAATAATCGGGATTACCAGCTAATAATAAGAACCTTAAATATAAACCCCCTAAACCCCGGGAGGTCTAACTATGCGGGCCTAGAAAACGCAGTAACTTTAAAACGCCCAAAACAACCCCTAAATGACGTCCGATCGACTAAAAACCTACGCTAACAGGTCCGAAACGTCAAATGTTAGCTGTCACGCGTTACCGTGACCTCAGACTCGGTCCCACGAGCCCACGCGCCGCCACGCGCCCTCACGTGCCTGCTACAGTACCCATACGCCTGGACCGGTCCAACTCGGCCTAACTTGGCCTGACCCGGTCTAACTCTACCCGACCGGTTCACTTAACCCGACCGATTCACTCGACCCGACCGGTTCAACTCGACCCAACCGGTTCAACTCGACCCGACCGATCGCTCGACCTGAGCAATTTACTCGACCCGACCGGTCACCGGCGACTCGCCGGAGAAGACGACCGGCTGCCGGCGCCGCCGTCTGGTTTCCGCCAGAATCCTCCATTTCCGGCCGAAACTTCAAGCTTTACAACTTCCTCAAAACTCAACCATTTTTCACAAATTTTACGCCTAAATCTATCTACTCTACCCAGGAATCCAAATATGACCTTAAAACATCAAACACGTACCTGTGCTAGCCGGAAAATCGATCGGAAGATCCGAAACTTCCTACACTCGGTTCGGCTTCCCCCGTGGTCCTCTCCTTCGATGGTTGGTACAATTTTGATCGTGGGAAGGAGTAGAATACGATTAGTTGATCAAAACTGGAAGTTGGAACCTTGAATCAAAAGTTGACTTTGTGGGTTTTTGGGTAAGTTTTCGCACACGAGTTCGATGGTTTTGGGTGTTTCACAGAGAGAGAGAGAGTGAGATGATGATATGAAGATGAAACAATGATTTGGGGTTAAAATATCTACCCCAAGTCAAAAATTACCAAAATACCCCTAACAATCTAGACTCGTAACTTTCGTACACAAACTCCATTTTCCGCATGCCGCCTGTCTACGAACTCGTGAGTTCGAGACCTACGCAACGGTATCCAAAACACCACCAAAAATGTCTCGAAACAAAATTTGACTTTCATGCCCCTTAACAAGCAAGGGTAAAATCGTCATTTACATAAATAATTTACATAAATCCAATAATTGAAATTCCGGGTTGTTACACTGATTACTTTGTTTGCTCCTTATCTGATTGTGCTGATCTAGCATGCATCTAGCTAGACCTGTGTATTTCTTCGGACAAGCTTTGTCTTCCATCTTCTTAATTTTGTGGCCACTATCTTCTACTATCTTCCATTATTTTGGTAAGTAAAATTCCACTAAATAAAAGTCACTTTGGTGCTTGCTACTATTTTGGTAAGTGCACTAAAATTTTCACCAATTCTTTTGTCTACTTACTACCCTTCCAACATATTTTCAATATTATGTTCTGCAACAGTGTCGAAAGAGTAGGAAGAGACAGTGTCCTCAAATTCTTCGTAATCTTCATTTCTCTAGTCAACTATATCTTACACTGCCCTTGAATTTTCTATATGGGGAATTAGATTTCTCATGAAGTCTTTGTCTTGGGAACCATCAAAATAATTTTGCATATGTTGCCTTTCCCCTACCAAATGTTATGTGTGATAATTCTCTTCAAAATCTTCCAATACGAGAGCTTTCCATTTTTGTACATGCATTTCTTCTATCTTGTAATTTTTGTATATCTCATAGGTGTCTTGTTGGGCATGAGTTCTGAAAGATAAATTTCCTAGGAGATGACTTATGATTTGGTTGTCTTGCATAATTACTAGTTTTGAGTAGGCTAGTAACAATTTTGTTTTGTATCTTTGTATGTGACCATGAGAAGGCCATTGTAGTGATTAATCTTCTACCCACTCTAGTGGAGTAGATTTGATTTCTATGGTGGTTTTTGTTCCTCGTATATGGTAGTATAATAGTGATCTCTGTAGCACTGTGGGAAAATCTGTTTGGATAAATGGTATGGATTTGTTTGAGATCTACTATCCCGAAATCTAGGACGAGTAATAGTGTGATTTTGTAAAAACTGGGAAAATCTGGAATGAAGAAAGGCTCAAAAGAATCTAGGTCTGGTGAAAGCATAATGAAGATTAGAGAGGGAGACTGATAAGAAAAATTGACTTTATGTACAAGGCGGTGAACATCCGGAATGGAAGTAGGGTGATGTAAGGAAAAGTTAATAGGGTGATGTAAGAAAAAGTTAATAACATTAAGGAAAAAGTCTAATCCTGCTCTTTCTGTGCAGGTATATAGCTCATGTTTTTTCTCAGTCGGTTAAAAAAAAAGATCTGAAATAAAACTTCTTTTGAATGAGGAATTGAGGCATTTTTGTCTGAGAGAAGTTCAAGGATGAGAAGGTTCAGGAATCTGAGAATTTAACTGTTTTTGGAGTTCAATAATTATGATAGAAAGAGATAGGTTTTCTTTTGAAAGGTAAGAGGCTTTTTCTATCTGTCTTTTATTAGCTTCATCTTACTTTTCACTCTTTATGCAACTTCCTCTCTTATTCATGAATTCTTCAAATGCTCTAAATGCAATTTTCTCATTATCGTATCCTCTCCATAATGTCGGTTATGGGTATTTTGTAATCTGAACAATTGCATCTTCCCAATGAGTATAGACTCCTGGGTTATGACCTTGAAAAAACTACATAATAAGAAAATCTGGGTTTATTTTCTGTTTCTAATGAGATGATGATGATGATGCATGCTCTGTCTTTGATTCTAAATGTTTCTTTCTAAAATATGCTGCTAAACTATTTAGTGTAACATGAAATTCTTTGAAAATATCTTGGCTATTTTCTAAAAACTATCTAGTATGGCTTGCTCTTCTAGAGGATGAGTAAAATCTTTATGGTATGCCTTAAACTTCTTTGTCTCATCTCTTTCTAAAGCTAAATAATAATGGTCATCAATGGCTATGCATTTTGAGGATGTGTTAACTGTTGTGTAGGAGTTATCTGTCTAATATTTGGAGATGCATTAAACAAACTTATTGGCATCTTATTTCAAAGCTAGTAATAATGCAAGATAGCCACATTCCTAGCCATCTTCTGGGACGTTTCTTTTCGAAGAGTTATTCTCAAGACACAGAAAGCTTAGAACAATTCAAAGATTACAAGATAGAATAAATGCATGTACAGAAATGGAAAACTCTTGTATTGGAAGATTTTGAAGAGAATTATCACACAGAACATTTGGTAGGAGAAAGCCAACATATGCAAATTTATTTTCATGGTTCCCAAGAAACAGACTTCATGAGAATTCCAATTCCCCAAATAGAAAATTCAAGAGCAGTGCAAGATATAGTTGACTAGAGAAATGAAGATTACGAAGAACTTGAGGACAATGCCACTTCCTACTCTTTTGACACTGTTGCAGAACAGAATATTGAAAATATGTTGGACGGGAGTAAGTAGACAAAAGAATAAAATTGGTGAAAAATTTAGTGCACTTACCAAAATAGTAGCAAGTACCAAAGTGACTTTTATTTAGTGGAATTTTACTTACCAAAATAATGGAAGATAGTAGAAGATAGTGGCCACAAAAATAAGAAGATGGAAGCCAAAGCTTGTCAGAAGAAATACACAGGTCTAGCTAGATGCATGCTAGATCAGCACAATCAGATAAGGAGCATACAAAGTAATCAGAATTCACACGCTGCAAGTAGAAGAGTGTCCAAGCTACACGAAGCTTCTCTCTTTTGTTTTCATCCTCCACTCCTTGTGTATAAGTAGAGGGAATAGGAGCATAGCACAAGCATAGAAATACACACGGAAGAACACTTGATATCCACCAACAAACTCTCCCAAAAACGAAGGATTGAAATCAAATTAAAGGTAAGTTAAGGCAATCCCTATCCACACCTAACCACACCGTTTTCTAACTTGGTTTGCAAGGTTCAATTATCATGTTTCCTTCTTGGCTTAGTTCCCATGCAAGGGGTCTCGTAAGCTCACCCTTACATATTTTATCTCTTCTTACTTAGTATGTCTTAGGCCTCACGGGCACCTAAGACGTCTATCAAATTATGCTCAACTGAGTCCCACGGTTTCCGAGTTAAACACAAAGAGAAGCATTAAGTTCTAAAGGGATTTAATGACACTACACTAACCCTAGGGATTACACGGTAACCCTAGGAATGTCATGAGTCGAATTTCAAGACCATTGCTTAATGTAACCTTTTGATGCAAAGTCATCTGTGAATCATGTTATTAAAGTAGCTAATTCTAACAACATAGTAAAATAGCAGTTTAAGCAGTAATTCAACACACCAAGATGAACACAATAATCAAAACCAAGCGCCAAAATCAAGTCACAAAGTTTCCATGGCTAGGGCTTCAAGATCAGCCTTAACTTAAAGTACACTACTCACTACGCATAATGAAAAATAAAAGCATAAATTGTATTGTATATGAAAATGAAAGATTAAACCCAATTTTACTCTCAAAGGCAAACTCCAAGCACGGCTTCAAGCACTCCTCTAAGAACACAATCAAGTCTTCGTGAACAAGCCTCACGCTAATGGCTCAAAACAGCAAAATAGGGTGTCTAAGTTAGCGTGTCCCAAAACACTGAACAAAGGCCCCCTTATATAGGCAAGGGAAAACCTTGTCCTATAAGCAGAGCAACTAGGCTGGAATCTGGGCAGGTCCTTGGGCAGACGCTGAAAATTGAAACTTGGCCCTTAGGATGTCTTTGTCGCGCCACACCGCGCCTTAACACTTGAATGGCTTCATTAAATGTCAAAGAGTCTAAAAACACTTCATGTCTAGATCAAATGACGGAAGGCTTGCGAATGTCCTTCTTTGAACTCATCGGGCCACGTCAGGGACCTGACCTGAGCTTGATACTTGACTTTGGTGCAGTTGCGCCTTGACTCCGCTTCCGGAACTGGAACTTGAGAACATGTCAGGGACACGTGCTTGGCCTCATAGCGGCATGGCAAAGGCACGCCTTAGCTGGAACCTTGAGCTGGACTTAGTATTATGAAGGACATGCCTTAGCGCATGTCTGCACTCGAGGGTACGCCTTTGGCGCAACCCTAGGACTCGATTACGACGGCTCTTGGAACATGTCTTCGATATGTCTTGACTCTGACCTGGCACTTCTAGGGCGTGTTCTCCTAGTCATGAGACACATTTTTGGGACCCGGATGGGCTGATATGAGGTACTTGGTCAAGGACCAAACATTGGGCGCACTCAAGGCCTAATTTAGGACCCAATATTAATTTAAGGACATCTCCCTCATTTGAACTCCGATTTGAGTCATTCTTTTTCCATTATTCTCATAATTTCATTATCTTATTAAAGCCTGCACATGTCTCACAAAAGCATCACTTTCTACTATGGATGGCTAGAAATTAAGCAAAAGACAGTTAAGGGAACCAAAATTGACATGAAATGCATGTAGGAAATATGACCTAACAAGCACCTATGGAATCTAAGAAGGAAAAGCGAAAAAGAATAAAAGACTTTATGGAGAGCTTTGGGAGAGACCTTCTTGGTTGATAGATATGGATGTTCTCAAGTGATCTTCCATGTTATGATATGCTCCTCTTGCCTCTATTTATACACAAGGAGTGGAGGATTACAACAAAAGAGGGAAGCTTCATGTAACTTGGACAAATGGGACTATTCTGTATGCAGCATGTGAATTCTGATAACTCTGTCTGCTCCTTATCTGATTGGGTTGTTCTGGCATGCTTCTAGTTGGACATATGTGTTGCTTCTAACAACTTTATCTTCCATCTTCTTATTTTGGTGGCCACTAACTTGATAAGTAAAATTCCACTAGAGAAAAGTTACTTTGGTGCCGTTGTCGGTAGATTTGAAGAGCAAGAAATATGCAATTCAATTCTAACAGTTATAAAATCCTTGCAAGTGCACAAATCGATAAGTATAGTATAGTAGCACAGCAAGACTCGATCCCTCGAGGACTTGTATCAACGTTTTGACCAATTTAGTTCAGATTTGTTAACTTAAATAAAAACACACACACACACACACACACACACAGGGGGGGGTTTATGATGTGATAACTGAAATTTAAAGACAAGTAAATCAAAGTGCAGAAAATAACAATGCAAGAATGAAAGGTTGTTAACTAAGGCGAATTAAGGCTTACTATCCACTCTAACCAATTATAGCTCTTAACCAAATTTCCTTGACCTAATTACTATGCATTTTCTGAATTAGGTGCCCGTGCCTAGGACCTGGCGTTGGTTCACTAGACACATCTTATTCCCTCTTACTTAGCATGTTCTAAACAGGGCATATGCCTAGAACGTCTATCACCTACCTTTTAAGATGATGCATGAAGTTTAAAGAGAATTTAATGACACCACATTAGCCTAGCAAAGTGGCATGCAATCCTAGGTCGTCATGAGTTAAGATTACAAGTACGAATACTTTCGATGTTCCAAATCACAAGATGATATGACGGTCACTCAAGCAATTACATCTATAATTATATGCAAACAAGGTAGCTAATCTTATAGGCATAAATTAAGTTCATTAAGCATAGTAATCCAACTTATTCAGCATGCATAGCAATCATAATCAAGAGCCAGAAATCCAATCAACAAGCTAACATGGCTAGGGCTTCAAGCAGCCCTAATCCTAATGACTACTCACACATAACTGAAATAAACACAAGTATAATTGAATTCATAAGTAAATTGTAATAATGAAAATAAGGGTACAGAAGAGATTATTAAGAACAGGTGCAGCAGAAGACACGGCAGAGCCTTCTTCTCCAAGCTCCACGTCCAATAATCTATGTGAAAGATTATCTCCCAAAATATGGTACCTAATTCTCTAGAAAACCAAAACGGAACTCTCTGTGGCTCAGGTCTCTGTTTTCCCAGAAACAAAAACGCCTCTAGCTAATTATCTCCCCCCTAAAACACTGAACAAAGGATCCATTTTATAGACAAAGGGAAAACCTTGCTCTATAAGGATTGGTATAACCTTGTTCTATAAGGATTGGTATAACCTTGTTCTATAAGGATTGGTATAACCTTGTTCTATACAGATTGGTAAAACCATGTCCTATAGGAATAGGGAAAGTTATTTTACTTTTAATTAATTACAAAGTCTTTAAAATCTATTCGAACCAATCAGAGCACGGCCGGGAGTGTGAATGCAAGCTGGCAAGTGGGAACGCAAGCTGGCCAAACTTGGATTTTTGACTGTCTTCGTAATCAGGATCTGGGACCGCGCTTTTGAAGTACGTTAGGAGTATAATAGAAGCACATCGTCGTTCAGGCTTGGCGCAAATGTTGTCAGGCTTAGCGCAGAGGGAGAACCTCTGATCCACCGTTGGCGGAACAGGGACCCCGGGCTTAGGCGCACATCTGGGCTCGGATGGGAGTTCTTGGGACATGTCCTCGACCTGCCTTGGCGCGACCTTGGCACTTCTAGGACTTGACCTTGATGTCATGAAACACAGGTTTGAGACCCAGAGGGCCTGATATGAGGTACTTGGCCAGTGGCCCAAAATAGGCGCACTGGCGCACTCAGGACTCCGTTCAGGACCTGATATTGAAATGAGGACATCTCTTTCATCTGGACTCCGATTTGAGTCATTCTTTTTGCGTTCTTTCCAAATTTTACCTGTCTTTCTAACTCTGCACAAGTCTCACAAGATTGATCATTTTCTACTATTGATGGCATGAAATCATTCAAAAGACATGTAAGAGAGGCATATAAAGACATCAAAATTATGCATAAATAACGACTGATCAAATACCCCCAAACCTATCTTTTGCTAGTCCCTGAGCATAACAAACGCTAACAAAATGAAAAGACTCGATTTTAGTTAAGATAGAACATTTATACCCCTAGGTTCACCTAGTAGGAGGAGTTTTGTCTCCTGAGGGTTATAACAGTACGATACCCACAAACATTTTACTTTAAACAAAAAGATGCTAGATATAGTACTCTTAACAAGCTAATAAGAATCAAAGTAAGTAGACATGCTTTGCATAACTAAAAGGAATGCCATAGCCGTGAGTGTCATGTGAAGGTGTACGTGTATAAATGCCAATATTTTCAGGTGATCAAGTTTGAAAACAACTTCATCTAAGTGCCCTAGAAAGATTTCGCCTCGACTCTAATCCTCACTAGGCAACTCTCAATTCGCACAAGAATCCTAGGCTTACACTCTTTTCAAGCATATGTGATGAGTTTATGTTATGAAATTCAAATTTAATCACATATGAGTAACAATGAAGAATAGCACTTTATGGAAATAAAGATCTCATGAAAGGAATTGAACTTTAAGAACATAGATACGTACCTAAATCCTCAGCATGATTGTCCATAAGATCAGTTAGGTCTTCCTTTTTAGGTTGTATTGGGGCTAAGCTTTGGGGTTTAGCAAGGAAGGATGGGATTCAAAGAACCTGAGTTGTGCCACGGCATGAGAAGTCATGAATTGAACTTGGAATTTCTGAACTGAATCCTTTCTTAAGGCCCACGACATCGTGCTTTCCTGATGACTTATTTTGTGGCTCTTGTGGCTTATTTTGAGGCTCTTGGCTCACTTGGCTCAATTCACTTTGTTTTTCACTTATTTTTTTCCTTCTTTTTCTCAACGTTTCTTTCTTTCTTTTGATTTGAACGTTTTTTGTTTATGTTCGTCTTTGAATTGAATTGAACCAAGATCATGCAATGATTTCCTCAAATTTTCATGCAGCTTGCAACTTGTAAAACTTTTCTTTACTTTTGAACTTTCAATTGACGCCAATGTCCTTTGAATTGGGCATCATCTTCTTTCACCTCTCATTCTCACCATGAATCTCATTTGTGGCAACCTTAGCACAAACTGAGGTTATAGGGTATGGCTGTGACGAATGGCTAAGTATTTTGGGTTAGGTTATACTTTGGGTGATGAAAGAAAAGGCTGAGTGTTTGGCTTCAAAATTGGATTAGGGAGCATGCAATAGGGTAGGATCAAGCCTTTAGAGGTTAAAGCATACATAGCCTACATCACTTCTTATGGAAACCCACACATTAAATCAAGAGTATCTAAATGATGTTAGTTCTTTAAAATTCAATGCAAATATGATGTAATGAGATCAACAATTAAGAACAAAAGTGATGAGTGTTTAAGAGTAGAAACAAGTATATCCCTCAGAAAGAATAGCAATTAGGCTCAAAGATCTCACAGGGTAGTCTCCACTAATTTTCTAAGGTTCACTCAAATTCAGTTATTTCGTTCACTTAATCACTTAAAACATGGCATTGTGAAGTGCAAATTATGAACTACTTGACCATGGCATGACTCTTAGTAAAGCAAAGATAGTTAACTTAGCATATACATTCCTATTAACAAGTTATCATACTAATCACAAGCAGAAATTTAAATGTCCTAGCCGTGTATCACCCCCAAACCTACTTGTTTCTATATGCAAAATTTTAAATCCACACCCCCAAACCTAAACTGAACATTGTCCTCAATGTGATAAGCAGTAAGCATGACAATAGTAGAACGATTTGAGAGATATAACGGGCAGAAACAGAAAAGGAAGTGAGAACTACAAACCAGGGCTAGGCTGCCTCCTAGGAGCGCTTTATTTAACGTCTAGGCAAGACGGGGTTGTCATTCTAGGAGCTGGGCGCATGCGGAGTTGCAGGGCTGACTGCGCTTGGATTAGAGAGGTCCTTGAAGTAGTGTTTGAGGCGGTGGCCATTTACTTTGAACGGATCCTGCCGTTCCGGGTGCTGGATTTCAACTGCACCATGAGGAAAAATGTTAGTAATAATAAATGGTCCAGTCCATCTTGAATGCAACTTACCTGGCATTAGTCTGAGCCGGGAGTCAAAGAGGAGGACTTCCTGTCCGATGTGAAAGTCCTTGGGCTGAATGCGCTTGTCGTGGAAAGCTTTGCTCTTTTCCTTGTAGATACGAGCACTGTCATAGGCCTCGTTTCGCAACTCCTCTAATTCACTTAGCTGAAGCTTCCTATGTATTCCAGCATCATCGAAGTTCAGGTTCATCTGCTTAATAGCCCAGAATGCTTTATGCTCCAATTCCACTGGTAGGTGGCAGCCTTTTCCAAAAACAAGCCGGAAGGGAGACATGCCAATCGGGGTCTTGTATAAGGCCCGATAGGCCCACAGCGCATCATTCAATTTGCTGGACCAATCTTTGCGGTTAGGATTTACCGTTTTTTCCAATATGGCCTTTACTTCCCGATTGGACACTTCCGCTTGGCCACTCGTTTGAGGGTGATACGGTGTTGAGACCTTGTGGGTGACGCCATACTTCTTCATTAGGGCTGCAAACGAATGATTGCAGAAGTGTGCCCCCCCATCACTGATGATTGCCCTAGGTGCGCCGAATCTGGCTAAGATGTGACTCTGTAAAAAACGCACCACTACTTTGGCGTCGTTAGTTTTGGTGGGAATTGCTTTCACCCATTTGGAGACATAATCAACTGCAAGCATAATATAAAGATTGCCAAAGGAATTCGGAAAAGGCCCCATAAAATCAATTCCCCATACGTCGAAGATTTCGACCACAAGAATAGGGTGTAATGGCATTGGATTGCGAGGGCCGATGTTACCTAGGCGTTGGCAGCGGTCACAGGTGAGTACAAATTCGTGTGCATCCTTGAAAAGTGTGGCCAGTAGAGTCCACTTTGTAGTACCTTGAGGGCTGTCTTCTTAGCTCCAAAATGTCCCCCACATGCCAAGCTATGGCAAAATGTCAAGACGGATTTCATCTCGTCTTCTGGGATGCAGCACCGAATGATTTGGTCTGGACAATGCTTCCATAGGTACGGCTCATCCCATATGAAGTACTTAGCTTGTTTAGCCAGCTTGTCTTTTTGGTACCTGTTTAAAGATGAAGGAATTTGCTTAGTGACAAGGTAATTAATGAGATCGGCATACCATGGATCAATAGCTTGGATTGCGAACAGCTGTTCGTCAGGAAAGGTCTCGAGGAGGGGCAACTGATCGGCCTCTTCATTGGAACTGTGAAGCAATCCGCTCTTATGGTCAGCGACCACGTTTTTGCTGCCCTTCTTGTCTCTGATTTCAAGGTCAAATTCCTGGAGCAGTAGCATCCAACGTAGCAACCTTGGCTTGGCGTCCTTTTTAGTGAGCAGATACTTCAAGGCAGCATGATCCGTGTATACTATGACCTTGGTTTGAATTAGATATGAGCGGAACTTCTCAAGGGCAAAGATAACAGCAAGGAGCTCCTTCTCGGTGGTGGAGTAGTTCAGCTGGGGATCATTCAGGGTTCGACTTGCGTAGCAAATTACATGAGGGAGCTTGTCAACACGCTGTCCCAAAACCGCTCCTATGGCGAAGTCTGAGGCATCACACATTAGTTCGAATGATAAGTCCCAATTCGGTGGCATGATGATGGGTGATGCCGTGAGCTTTGCCTTGAGTGTGTTGAATGCCTCACGGCATCGCTTAGTGAACTCAAATGTGGCGTCCTTGGCTAGAAGATCACACAAAGGTCTTGTGATTTTCGAGAAATCTTTGATGAATCTGCAGTAAAAGCCAGCATGCCCTAAGAACGATCGAACCTCTTTGACTGTAGTGGGGTACGGCAACCTCTTTACTATGTCTAACTTTGCTTTGTCCACTTCTGCTAGAGATCACATGACCCAAGACAATTCCCTGTTGTACCATGAAATGGCACTTTTCCCAGTTCAGCACTAAATTGCTTTCTCTGCACCGTTCCAGTACTCGAGTTAGGTTAACTAAGCACAATTCGAATGAAATCCAAACACCGAGAAGTCGTCCATGAATACTTCAATTATATCTTCCACCATATCGGAGAAGATGCTCATCATGCAACGCTGAAAGGTAGCTGGGGCATTGCACAATCCAAACGGCATTCTTCTGTATGCAAAAGTGCCATATGGGCATGTGAATGTTGTCTTTTCTTGATCTTCGGGTGCAATAGCAATCTGATTGTATCCTGAGTAGCCGTCCAAGAAGCAATAGTGGGAGTGTCCAGCCAGGCGCTCGAGCATTTGATCAATGAAGGGCAAAGGAAAGTGGTCCTTGCGTGTGGTTATATTTAGCTTTCGATAGTCAATGCACACTCTCCATCCTGTTTGAATCCGTTGAGGTACAAGCTCATCCTGCTCGTTTTTAACCACTGTGATCCCACTTTTCTTTGGCACGACCTGGACTGGGCTCACCCACTTGGAGTCACTAATTGGATAGATGATTCCAACGTCCAAAAGCTTTAGGACTTCTTTCTTCACGACCTCCTTCATAGGTGGATGCAATCGCCTCTGCGCCTCCCGTGATGGTTTGGAGTCTTCCTCCAGTAGTATCCGATGCATGCATTTTGTGGGACTTATGCCTTTGATGTCAGCTATTGTCCATCCAATTTCCGTTTGATTGACCTTAAGGACGTGAACCAATGCCTTTTCCTCTTTCGTACTTAGGGTAGATCCAATGATGACTGGAAGGGTTTGATTGTCGCCCAAATATGCATACTTTAAGTGCTCGGGCAAGGGCTTCAGCTCGAGTTCAGGAGCCTTTATGATGGACGGCAGGGTTTTCTGACTTGTGAATGGTAACGCTTCGAAGGGAGGCATGTGGAATGGGAGGGCTGGCATGATGTCAAGGGCTCGTACCTCTTCGATCACGCTATCTGTAAGTGAATCCACAGTGTGTGGGTTACTTGTAATGGCCTACTCAAGGTCATCCGTCATGCAAGACTGAGCAATTGTCTCCCGTAGCAGTAAGTCCATTGTGTTTAACGGAAAATCTACAATAGGCTCGGCAGGGTACTGGATGGTGTCATGGATGGAGAATGTCCGAAGCTGGTCCAGGACCTTGATGGAGACCTGGCCCTTTCTGACATCGATGAGGCACTCGGCTGTGGCTAGTAAGGGCCTTCCGAAGATGAGGGGAGGTTCCTCACTTTTGTCAATTTTGTCCATTCTTAGTACGTAGAAGTCTGCAAGGATGCATGTATCTCCGATTTGTACTAGTACGTCCTCAAGAACCCCCATTAGGTTGGTTACAGAAGCGTTAGCCAACCTGACACATAGGTGCGTGGGTTTGAGTGCGCCTAGGTTGAGTGACCTGTAAATGTGGAATGGCATGATGTTCACTGATGCTCCCGTGTCGCAAAGGCAATGTTCGAATCTTTTTGACTGAATGACACATGGAAGGGATGGCGGCCCAGGATCATTGGCCTTAAGGGGCATGCGCAAAAGGGCAGCCGAGCAGACCTTAGGGATGTCAATGGTGTCCGTGGAGCTAAAACCACGCTTTCCTACAACTAAATCTTTGATCAGCTTTACAAAGATAGGCATGTGCTTGACAATTTTATGGAAAGGCAGTGTGATCTGAAGCTTCTGCAACTGCTGATGATCTCTTCCTCAAAGTCCTCCCTTTGCTTATTCCTGTTTTGGAACCTGCGAGGAAATGGATAATCAACATTATTAGCTAACTCAAAAGTGACTTTTTTAGAATTGGAATTATGAGGTTTAGAGTTAGAAGTATTCGAGTGCTGCGACTTGGGCTTAGAAGCAGGTTGCATGCCAGCCGTGGCCGAAGTAGGCGCAGTGTCAGGTCCTCCTTGCGGTAGGGCACTTGGTGACTCATTGGACTGGTTCTGCGCCAGAGGTGTTGGCCGTGGCATGTTTTGCGGCGCACCCTAGTCGGTGATGCTTGGCAGAGTAGGTTGAGGCTCAGTTTCAGGTCCTGCGAGGGTGGCATATGTGGGGTCTTGAAGTGGTGTTTCCCTCTCCAGCGTGATGGCATTAGCCGTAGGATTGTGAAATCCTTTCGGATTTACCAGGACTTGACTCGGTAGCTTGCCCTACTCTCGCTAATTTAGTTGGTTCGCCACCTGTCCCATTTGACGCTCCAAGTTTACAATTGCATTTTTTATGTCTCCCGTCTGACTCTTGCTATCTTGCATGAATTTTATGAATTGAGCATGCTGTTGAGTCAGTATATGAAGGGAGTCCTCAAGAGACTTGGTTCCACCATTCTGATTTGAGGAAGGACCGTGATAGTTCCCCTGAGGGCCTGCGGCTTGCTGCTCAAATCCAGGAGGTGGCAAGGGATTTGCGGCTGCTTGATTGTTGCTCCAACGGAAATTTGGATGATTTTTCCACCCCGGATTGTAAGTGTTGGAATATGGGTCATTCCGGGGTCGAGAATTGCTATTGAACCCTCCAGCAAAGTTGGCATCTTCCACAACTGGGCAGTCCTGGGATTTGTGGCCCTGAATTGAACATACCTCGCAGATGTGAACTTCTTTGGCTTTCTCGCTACACAACTGTTTCACCATTGCCGTGAGCTGAGCAATGGCGTCATCTTTGTATTTGGCGGATGCATCACCCGTAGCTCTAGAGGAAGGACCCCTGTAGCTGAACTGTTTTTCCCTTTGAGCAATGTTCTCAAAGGCGGTCCTTGCTTCCTCGGCTGTGCCTTCTAGAATCCCTTGGGATTGAGAGTCCACCATTGTCCGATCGCTAGTCTTCAAGCCTCCATAGAAGTATAGCATAAGATGATGGGCATCAATATGGTGGTGGGGGCACGCCCGTAGCATCTGATTGAACCGCTCCCAAAACTCGTAGAAAGACTCCTCCATGTCTTGCCGTGGGTTCATGATCTTGGACTTTACTCATTTGTCTTTTCCACGGGAAAGTACTGTGTTAAGAATCTGGACGTCAAGTCCCTCCAAGAGTGAATGGAAGCCGGCGCCAGTGAATGAAACCATGTCTTGGCGCGATCCTTGAGACTGAAGTGAAAGAGCCGCAGGCGGATTTCAGATTATGTCATACCATTGATGCGCAGTGTTGAACAAACCTCAACAAATTCCTTGATATGAAAGTGCGGGTCCTCGCCAGCAAGGCTGTGGAATGTAGGCAGCATGTGAATTGTCCCCGACTTTAATTCGAAGTTTGCCACTGTTGACTCGGGAAAAACAATTGGAAATTGATCCTCCGAGACATGGGGCATGGCAAAATCCTTAAGGCGCCATGGGGCTTGCGGTACTAGGCCACGTTCCAGGCCCTGCTCTTCTCTGTGGTCCGCCATCCTCCTTGGGCTTGGTGGCGGGGAGCCGTGGACTGAAGATGCTTGTGATGATGGTCCACTTGATGACCCATGCACTGAACCTTGGAATGACATACGCGGGTACCTAACAAAAAGAAAAACTAAGTTACAAATCTAAACTTGAATGGGCACCGTTGAGGGACAAGTCCCTGGCAACGGCGCCAAAAACTTGTTGGTAGATTTAAAGAGCAAGAAATATGCAATTCAATTCTAACAGTTATAAAATCCTTGCAAGTGCACAAATCGATAAGTATAGTATAGTAGCACAGCAAGAGTCGATCCCTCGAGGACTTGTATCAACGTTATGACCAATTTAGTTCAGATTTGTTAACTTAAATAAAACCACACACACACACACACACAGGGGGGGGATGGGTTTATGATGTGATAACTGAAATTTAAAGACAAGTAAATCAAAGTGCAGAAAATAACAATGCAAGAATGAAAGGTTGTTAACTAAGGCGAATTAAGGCTTACTATCCACTCTAACCAATTATAGCTCTTAACCAAATTTCCTTGACCTAATTACTATGCATTTTCTGAATTAGGTGCCCGTGCCTAGGACCTGGCTTTGGTTCACTAGACACATCTTATTCCCTCTTACTTAGCATGTTCTAAACAGGGCATATGCCTAGAACGTCTATCACCTACCTTTTAAGATGATGCATGAAGTTTAAAGAGAATTTAATGACACCACATTAGCCTAGCAAAGTGGCATGCAATCCTAGGTCGTCATGAGTTAAGATTACAAGTACGAATAATTTCGATGCTCCAAATCACAAGATGATATGACGGTCACTCAAGCAATTACATCTATAATTATATGCAAACAAGGTAGCTAATCTTATAGGCATAAATTAAGTTCATTAAGCATAGTAATCCAACTTATTCAGCATGCATAGCAATCATAATCAAGAGCCAGAAATCCAATCAACATGCTAACATGGCTAGGGCTTCAAGCAGCCCTAATCCTAATGACTACTCACACATAACTGAAATAAACACAAGTATAATTGAATTCATAAGTAAATTGCAATAATGAAAATAAGGGTACAAAAGAGATTGTTAAGAACAGGTGCAGCAGAAGACACGGCAGAGCCTTCTTCTCCAAGCTCCACGTCCAATAATCTATGTGAAAGATTATCTCCCAACATATGGTCCCTAATTCTCTAGAAAACCAAAACAGAACTCTTTGTGGCTCAGGTCTCTGTTTTCCCAGAAACAAAAACGCCTCTAGCTAATTATCTCCCCCCTAAAACACTGAACAAAGGCTCCCTTTTATAGACAAAGGGAAAACCTTGTTCTATAAGGATTGGTATAACCTTGTTCTATAAGGATTGGTATAACCTTGTTCTATAAGGATTGGTATAACCTTGTTCTATAAGGATTGGTATAACCTTGTTCTATAAGGATTGGTATAACCTTGTTCTATAAGGATTGGTATAACCTTGTTCTATACATATTGGTAAAACCATGTCCTATAGGAATTGGGAAAGTTATTTTACTTTTAATTAATTACAAAGTCTTTAAAATCTATTCGAACCAATCAGAGCACGGCCGGGAGTGTGAATGCAAGCTGGCAAGTGGGAACGCAAGCTGGCCAAACTTGGATTTTTGACTGTCTTCGTAATCAGGATCTGGGACCGCGCTTTTGAAGTACGTTAGGAGTATAATAGAAGCGCATCGTCGTTCAGGCTTTGCACAAATGTTGTCAGGCTTAGCGCAGAGGGAGAACCTCTGATCCACCGCTGGCGGAACAGGGACCCCGGGCTTAGGCGCACATCTGGGCTCGAATGGGAGTTCTTGGGACATGTCCTCGACCTACCCTAGCGCGACCTTGGCACTTCTAGGACTTGACCTTGATGTCATGAAACACAGGTTTGAGACCCGGAGGGCCTGATATGAGGTACTTGGCCAGTGGCCCAAAATAGGCGCACTGGCGCACTCAAGACTCCGTTCAGGACCTGATATTGAAATGAGGACATCTCCTTCATCTGGACTCCGATTTGAGTCATTCTTTTTGTGTTCTTTCCAGATTTTACCTATCTTTCTAACTCTACACAAGTCTCACAAGATTGATCATTTTCTACTATTGATGGCATGAAATCATTCAAAAAACGTGTAAGAGAGGCATATAAAGACATCAAAATGATGCATAAATAACGACTGATCAGCCGTCACTTATTGCCTTCAACTATTAGGTAAGATTAAAGTCTATAAAAAATTCTTCTACCAATCTTGTCTGGTTGTCTACTTACTACCCTTCCATCATATTTTCAATATTGTGTTCCGTTACAATATCAAAGGAGTAGGAAGAGAAGTTATCGTCAAATTGTTCGTTTCTCTGGTCAATTATGTCTTCAACTGCTCTTGAATTTTGTATCTGGGGAATTGGAATTCTCATGAAGTCTTTGTCTTGGAGACCATCAAAATAAATTTGCATTTGTCTTGATTCTCCTACCAAATATTCTATGTGATAGTTTTCTTCAAAATCTTCTAATACGAGAGCTTTCTATTTTTGTACATGCATTTCCTCTATCTTGTAATTTTTGAATTCTTCTGAGCTTTCTATATCTTGGGAATAATTTTCCGAAAAGAAACGTCCGAGAAGATGGCTAGGAATGTGGCTATCTTGTATTATTAAGAGCTTTGAATAAGATAGCAACAACTTTGTTTTGTACCTTTGGATATGGGCATGTGAGGGCCATTGCAATGATAAATCTTCTACCCGCTATGGTGGAGTAGATTGTATATTTATTGTGGTTTTTGTTCCTCATAGATGGTAGTATAACCAAGGATGAAAATATCGATATCGACAACAATATCGACAGTCAAATTTACGGATATATCGATGCATATATCGATATCGATATCGTTTACGCTCAACAAAAATAGTGGAAATTTAGTCCAAAAGTTGGAAATTTTTAATGAAACTTTGAGAAAAGCTTAAGAATCTAATAATGGTTATATAAGACTAATAAAAATTATAAAATAACTTTGATATAATAATTATATGATATATAATATGATACAATATGGTATGATGATGACTAACAATGTAAAACCTTAAACATAAACAGAAATTAAAAATAATTTTATTGATAATTTCACACTAATGATACTTTACTCGTTGAATTTCACTAAAAATAAGTATAGTGTTTATCGGATTCGAGCACATATTCTTTTTTTGGTCAAATTAATAAAGCACATATTAATTGATAATAAATTAATAATATATTTAAGATGATTGACAATAAAATTATATTTGTAAGGTATTTGACAATAAACATAAAATATTTTATTAATAATAATATTAATAACAATAATAATATGTATTTATTTATAATTAGAAGTCTTTCTTAATATGCCATTTAGTCAAAAAATGAGTTGAGAGTTGAGAGACCGTGAGAGTTGAGAGTTGAGACCGTGAAAGATACGAGGTGAAGAAGAAAAAGGGGTGAAGTCGTGAGTTCGTGACTCGTGAAGATGGATGCCCCTTCCCCATGCATGTCCAACCCGTTGGCTGCTCGCCGATGCTCGCACCTGCTTGCCCGCTGCCCGCCGATGCTCGCCCTTGCTCACTCGCTGCCCGCCGATGCTCCCCCTTGCTCACTCGCTACCCGCCGATGCTCGCCCCTGCTCGCCCGTTGCCCGCCGATGCTCGCCCGCTGCCCGTCGATGCTCGCATGTTGCCCGCCGATGCTCGCCCTTGCTCACTCGCTGCCCGCCGATGCTCACCCCTGCTCACTCGCTGTCCGCCGATGTTCGCTCGCTGCCCGCCGATGCTCGCCCCTGCTCGCCCGTTGCCCGCCGATGCTCGCCCGCTGCCCGTCGATGCTCGCATGTTGCCGGCCGATGCTCGCCCCTGCTCACTCGCTACCCGCCGATGATCGCCCCTGCTCACCCGCTGTCCGCCGATGTTCGTTCGCTGCCTGCCGATGCTCGCCCCTGCTGTGCAATTTATAGATTGGGTGAAATTTATATATTAGGTGAAAGACAGGGAGGGAGGGAGATAGAGAAGGGAGTCTCAATTTATAGATTCGGTGAAATTTCCCTAATTTATAGAGGATGAAGAAGGAAAATTTCCACTTTGAATGATGAATTTGCCAAAATTGTTGAAGAAATCAAGCAAGTGACCGTAAAGGCTCTACAAAACAGGTGAGTAGGTACTGGAATTTTTGTTTTTGTCCTCTCGAATCAGTCATTTGGTCTGCTTTTGTTCATCCATGAATGATGAAATTGGGAAATTTTTTTTGCTTTGAAGATTGGGGTCGGTGGATATCGACAAATTTCGACGAAATTTACCGATATTGGGGGAAAAAAATTTATTCCCCCTCTATTTTGATGCCAACCTCCCAATTTTCCGATATTTCCATCGAAATATCGACGAAACTGCATGAAGGACTGGGTGCTAGCCCCGTCACTTTAGGTCTCAAGTGAAAGATTGGGTCCTAAGCACCGTCACCCTATGTCTCCTAGGAGCTCTGGGACAAGACTGACGCTATTTTAACTAGTATAGAGCGAAGCGCGGGTGAATGATCACGTGTAGGAGTGTTTGTGGCCCACAGATGGGTACTCAAATACTTAAGTCGTTCATGTACCTCGACCACGTGAAGGAATGGGTTCAAAGCACTGTCACCTCATGTCCCCAAGAAACGATTTGGCACAATTTTACTAGTATAAAGGAAAGCATGGGTGAACGATCACGTGCAGGGCTGGTATGCGACCTATAAATGGGTACTCATATACCGACGACTACCAAGTGGTAATCAATCTCAAAAGCTCACCTAGAGTACTCGTCCTACTCAACTTACTTGCTACGCAAGTAACTATCAAACACATTAATCAAGTAAACACCATCACCCTAAATCCACACAAAAAACATACGAATGTCAAGCCGTAGCACTAGCTTGTGGCAATGTCTCTAATTCATAATATTACAATCATAAAAGCATAGCATTCAGCTATGCATATTCAAACCCCTGCTAAAGCAAGCATAATGCTATCCTTAAACACAACACATCCATCATAATATATATAGTATTATTAAAATATTAGTTTAAGAAATGAGGTCCACTCACAACAGTTCGGGGAATAAGTCTACTGACAAGGTTAAGCTATTAAACACACTCTAAACTACTCATTCCCTTAGTCAAAAGTAACCACAAAGTTTATAATTAAGTCCTAAACAAAAAACTAAGAAAAATCCCATTTGGTGTTCTCAAAACGAACTTAAAAAGACCCCGAACAAACGACAAATTTGCAAAAATGGTCTGAAACATCTTGAAACTTGGCTCACACACCTCAATGCGCGGGCAGGAGGCCGAATGCCGAAATTATAGCTGGAAAAGTTGGCTGGTCTTCGTCGTGGACGACGACGCCGACGACCTAATGCCGGTAACATCGCCGCCTTTGATTAACGGAAAAAGCTAACGGCAAAATTAACAGCGTCAGTTAATTTTAACAGTGTCACCGTTGGCCGCCTTGCATTAACAGAATATTCCACCACCGATGGATTCTGTTACCGGTCGGTGATCAACGGTCGGATTTTGGAAAACTCGCTAGAAATCGTTGTTTCCTAACGAGATCCATTTTCCTTCATTTCTTTACTGATTTTTACGATCCAAAAGTCTAAATATATCTACTCGACGAAAAGAATCAAAAAATTAAGCCATTGGGTCGAGATCGTACATGTGGTGTCGAAAAATGGCCGTGAAATCAAGGTGGTGTGTGTGTGTGTGTGTGGGTGGGCCTTAAATAAAGGGCAATTCCAAACTTAACCCAACTCAATTTCATTATTTTTTATACATGATTTAAGAATTGAGCGATTCCGATTATGATAAATATATATAAAAAAAAATTTAATAGTGGAATGAGATGGTTCCTCGGTGGGTGGAACACAAGTAGAAAGGTCTATTAAGTTTAAATGAGTTTAGTCATTCGCTTTTTCACCTTCGCTCTTTTATTTTCATTATTTATGCTTGAGTTTTAAGTACAGTACATAAGGAAACGAGGGATGAAAAAAATTGAGAATTGAGGGAAGAAGGGTGGGCGAGATGTTGATCAAATTAATATGGAAAGGTCTACAAAATAAAAATTAGCAACCAAAATCAAAAACTTACTTTAGGTTTCGTTTAGATGAGGAGTTTTACGATTATCAAGAATTATAAATGACGAAATTGAAATTAATAGAAATCAATATTCCATAATTGTGAAGTTTCTTGTTTGGATAACTTATAAGGACAATGAAATTTAAGGCATCCAAATTCCAAAAAAAAAAAATTTCTAGAATTTTCGAAATTCCTATGTTTATGAATTCAAACAAAAGAATTGATTAAAAAAAACAAAAAAAACAAGAGAATTTGTGCGCATATATTTCTAAATTCTAGCCAATTTCTTTTCACTCATCCAAAAATTTCCAATTTTTTTTTTTGGCAAGCGAAAGTATCCACTTTGAAAACTTCGTTTTCCTTTCTTTTTTACTCTTCTCTCCATACTACCGTTATTCTTGCTTTCTTTTTTCATATACATATTTCCTCCTAATATTAAACACACAAAATAAGAGCAAACAACAAACCAAACCAAACCAAAATGAATAGATGAACCGATTGTCACAAGGCTTTTAGTTTTTATTATGCTCCTAGATTGTTGTTAGCTTTTATCTATTTTTGTAGCTTCCATTTACTAGTTTTTCCGAGCAATACAGGCTTTGATAGGGTGTGATAGGGTGCACTCGATAGTAGCACAATGGTTGGGACTGAGTGCACCACTTTGGTCAGGAGGATGGGTAGCGCGTGGGTTGGCCACGTCTCCCCAAGGCCACGGCTTCAACTATGAATTCCAGCAATTTGTGACCAAAGACAGAAGGGCTGGCTTTGTTCCTCTCAATGACAAACAGCTTTATTGGTTTCTCTTCTGCAAACCACCTTCTCAATCTCAATCTCATGGTTTGGTTTCTTTTTTCCTCAATTTTCATTCTATATATACAACCCTACTTGATCAAGTGCTCTAATTAATTATTTCAGAGATGCGAGGCAACACAAAGTTGATAAAAAGCCTAGTAATTGAAAGATTCTGATCTTTCCACGCTGACATGGGCTCCACTGGTGTTTAGGTTTCCATGGGACATTGAATTCAGAGATCTAAGACAGGGAAATATCACTGTCGCAGGTGACGCCATGCACCCTACGACACCTGACCTAGGACAAAACAAATGTCTAGCACTCGAAGACGCTGTCGTTTTGGGACAGCAGTTTCGGGAGGAATTGATTATTCAGGGCAAAGGAATTGTGCCAGGAGGAGGAGAGGTGGGCAGAGCCTTAACAAGCTATACTCAGCAAAGGAGGTGGCGAGCTGCCGGCCTCATCACAACCTCATATTTGACATCCAAACAAGGTTCTGGATGGATGATGAGATTCTTAAATCGACTTCTTAACCGTGCTATAAGTAATAACGCCACACAGTTTGATTGCGGGAAGTTACCTGGTATTTCCTCAAATAGCACTGAGTTCGCCGGAAAACGAAAGGAAGATTGATCACCAAGACAAGTCCCCACCTCAATCGCAGTGATCAAGCATGCGCATTGACTACCATTTGGTGGTTATGTGGAAGACCTGTTAATTATGAATAATATATAGGATATTATATACTTCAACCTGTAACACCCAAATTTCCAACTGCAGTCAAACAGAAATAATGAAAATGCATATTAAGGACACAATTTTTCAATCAAATATCTGAAAATAATGCAGTCAACAAACCATTTAAAAACCTAACCCTAATTCAGTAGACACATTTCTCTTGTTTCGCTAATGTTGTAAGTGGGGAGAGACTGACTGAGATTTCACATAGGTCACAACAATCATACCAGTAAGGACTGCATCTAAAAGAGAAATAAACAAAAGGCATATAAAAACTTACCCGTTGACCTTCCCACAAATTAAAAGAAGTGCAAGTATCACTTGCCACCTCAAAATGCACCAGCATACTTGCAGGAGTAAGGAGGCGCCATCTATTTAAAGACAGAATTCCAAACCGAGACCAACAAAGAGCAAAACTCAACAATGCCCCTTCAAAATCAAACCATTGTTGCAGAAATGAAAGTGATAGAAATCCCCACTATAATTCACTAAAATCCAAAGGAAAAAAATAATAGAAATTTCAAACTTCATTGTATTTGCTCACTTACCAACCAAGGAACAAAAAGAGAAGGTGCTCAAGCACTAGTGTAAAAATAGTTAAGCATAAGAGATCAAGTGAAAGATTCAGATAGCATTGTGCGATTTTAATTAAGGTCTCAAGTTAGACTAAACAAGTATCATAATGGACCAGAAATCTACATGCCTGTGCCCTGAACAACAGGCCCTATATTGCAAAAATACATTTAACAATGTAACATTTTACGACAAACTGGCATTGCATCCAATGAAAACATCAGATAAGACAGAAAACCTAGCTTCTTGGCACTGAATGTGAAATCACCGAGACTCCCAATCCTTCAACTTTTTGCTTCCTTTGGGTTTTTCAATGGGCGTGTTCATTCCTGCCATTCTAGCATTATACTTTGCCCGCAGAGGATCGTTGTATGTCCACCTGAAATACGGAAAACAGTAAAATAAAGGTGCTTGTTGAGGTAAAAAATTTTGACCTCTTTTTGTTAATAGTAATATAAAACAATCAAGGAAGACAAGAATTAGCATGGAGATAGTTTTCGACATTGAAATTGAATATCACAAGGGAAACAAAACTGGATCTCGTTACAGATAGTACAGTAATATTCCCTGAAACATATATAATGTTTCCCAGCCACTTGCTTGACTGAAAAGGAGAAAAATGACAACCAAAACATTTCAGAGCTGATGCACAGGAAAAACATCTCAACTATTGTTCTCCGTCCAACAAAATTCAAGTCAATTCTCTATTTAAGCATACATTCACTTTACAAAGAAACCCAAGTGATGCAACAACTGAAACACAAATACTACTTAGTACATATAGAACCCATCTAAAGTTAATATGGAATCAATGTAACAACATGGATACGACCAGAACAACTGCAAATCAAATGGAAAAGAAAGAGAACGGCAAGTGATGTTTTATGACCACTGATAGAACCCATCTTACTATTGTCCAACCAATAAAATTCTATGGTTTGAGTCGCTTGACTGAGAAATTCAGTAAGAACAGCCCTAGAGCCATTATTCACTTCAAAGAAATTGTGGGTGGACATACAAACTTTGTACTATAATAACATATTATAAAGAGGTACAGAGAGAGAATAGTTTATGAAGGAAATTGAACTTACGGATTGTTCCAATCAGTGGTATCCTCATTGACAAGGTGGGTCCATTTTGTCCTTCCACTACGACCAAAATGTTTGACCTGCATGACCTTCGGCAATATAGTTTTGTCCATCTTATCTTCTCCGGTTGGGGAAGAGAAGTCACGAGTGTAGATTCCATCTGTTCCAACAGTTGCAGCATAGTCATCAGCTTCTGACTGGAAGAAAGCACCCTTGTGGTAATATTTCTGCATGAACCTCCATTTCTGCTTTGGTCGTGGTCCCGGTTTCGGATTCTTCCTCTCCCAATCCCTCCTCTCTTCCTCTGTCATGTTTCTAACCTTTTCAATCTCTTCCTTCTCCTTCAACATTGCTTCCCTATCATCCCTATCCCTCTTGATCCTGGCAATCTCTCTTGCCTTCCAAGCTTCATACTCCTCTGCCTCATTTAATTCATCATCAGTATCAATATCTGCAGCATTTGCTTCCTGTTCCAAACCCTTCTGAATCTCCTCATCCTTCCGAATTTCCTCAACTACAATCTGCTTTGTCTCTCTCTTCCTTTCCTCCAATTTCTTTTTCCTTGATTCCTCAATGGCCTGTTCTTCAGCCTCAAGACGCTCTCGTTCAGCAATAGTATCTCTCTCTGACTTGGGAACAAAGACAGGCTTCAGCATCGCCATACCAGGCAGCTCCTCTTCCGAGTCAGTATCATACTCAGATTCCTCTTCCTCCTCTTCCTTTACTTCTTCTTCATCTTCAGATGGAAGAAGTGGAGCTTCTTCTTGCTCTCTTTGAAGCAACCTCTCCTTAATCCTTCTTCTTCTTTCCTCCAAAGCATCTGCATCCTCTTCCTCTGCTTCCAAACCTTCCTGTCTCCTCGCTTCCTCTTCAATTGTTGAAACAATCTCAGCTTGCCGGATACGCCTATGGTCAGCTCTAATATCCTCACGATTATCTATCGTGCTCTCAGCCAAACGACGCAATCTAGAATCATCTTTCCTAACAATGTCCGAATATTCATGATTGGGGAAAGCTTTGTCCAAGGAAGCAGCCTTGGACATTTTAATATCCCCATCTTCGTCGGCATCATCTCCCCACTCAGGTGCTTTTCCAGGCCAATACCTTTTAACTTTTGTTTGCCCAATTTTACCCCTGAGCTTATCCCTGACTGCAATCACAGTATCACTAACACCTGCTGTTACCGACATTGTTACACACCTGGGTTTAAAACACTCCAAAAACTGGAAGACAGCTTTTTTTTTCCTCCTTTGTTCAAATCCTAAGCAATGTTCAGTCCAAACTTCTTGCACTTTATCTCATTCACAAACGGCTGAAACAGAAAAACATGACAAATTCAGAAAAGTAATTATCAAACACCCATGAACAAATGGAATTAAACCTTCGCGCAAAAGCCTGAGATGATTGATGATAAAAGCCAGATAAAATTAGATCAACGAAATAGAAAGAAAAGAAAGAGAAGCTCGCAACAATTAATCAAATTATCGAATTTATAGATGAGAAAAGAAACCAAATGGAAGTAGATAGATGCACAGCAGAGAAACTCGAAGGACAAACAAAAACTAAAATCTAAAAACAGGAAGAAAAACCCTGACTCAAACAGAAAGCAACATTTGAACAGAAGGATATTTACAATTGAAAAATTACCTAAATTACGAAAAGTGCTTGGTTTGTTTTACAAAAAGAAATAATAAAACCCTAACCCTATCAGAGCGGATCTATTAAGGGGCAAGGGTGGTCAATTGACCACCCCAACCCCAGAAAACCACCATTAAAGGTTCCACCTTCAAGCCTAAAACCTCTAACATCTTGCCCTCTAAGTGCTTCTCTAATAAGTAATTGCCCTTACCTTTATGTCACCTTTAATCCCCCTTGCTTTTGCGCCTGGGTTGGAGAGTTCTGCTCGCCCACTGCCTCTGCGGTCCAACTTTGAGGCAATTACACCGATGAGCTAAAGAAATTAACTGTCAAAGAAATTAAAAAATCGGAGTAGGATGAAAAACCTGACAGCTGAGAAAAGAAAGCGATCAGATGAACCATAGAAACCAACGCCCTTCGCGGCTGCAGGTGAATTCGATGCCGGCGAAACCGCGAGAACGACGATAATAGACGAAGAGAGGGAGGGATGATGTCACGAGGAGTGCCTACGATAGATTTTGCCGTTCTCAAACCAACAGTCGACTCAATCCTTCAAAGCTGCTTCGGGTCTCAGTTTGGGTTGTAGGGGGTATAAGGGTTTTACCGTATAGGATTCTCGGCCCATTTGAACTCACAATAATATATGTAACTATAAGGCTTATTACTCGAAATGCACTTAGAATAAGACGCGTGATCTCAATTTGCACTCCAAATAAGAAATTGTGTCAATTTGTACCTATAACTGGTGTTTTGTCAATGCCGTTGCACCAAAACCTTGACACCGTTACTAACGCCATTTACTAGAGGGGACAATTATGTCAAAACCAACTCATCTTCATCTTCATCTTTAACCTCCGCCACCTTACCCCAAGAACGCATCCATAATCACCAACCCACACAACACAAAAGTCAAATCTCTGCTAAATAGAATTCAAATTCAACAAAAATCAAACAACACAAAATAGGGTGAGCTTAATGCTACTATATTAACCTTGGTTCCTAAAATCCCTAATCCTTCTTCGATGGGGGACTTTAGACCAATTTCTTGTTGTAATATGGTTTACAGGGTAATTTCAAAATTATTAGCTAACCGTTTAAAATGTGTGCTTCCCCGGATAATATATTACTTGTTCAAGAGCTTTTTAAAGGGTACCATCTAAACTCGGGTCCCCCTAGTTGTGCTATTAAGGTTGATTTTAAAAAAGCCTATGACTGTCTGGAGTGGGATTTTTTGTTCAGGGCTTTGGAAGCCTTCAATGTCCATCCTCGAATGATTGCTTGGATCAAAGCCTGTGTTACTTCCACTTGGTTCTCGGTTGCAATTAATGGGGAGTTAGCTATGTACTTCCCTCGTAAAAGAGGGCTTAGGCAGGTCGACCTTTTTTCCCCTTGTCCCCTTATCTTTTTGTCATGGCCATGGAGGTTCTTTCTTCCACTTTTGTTTCCACTAATGCTTCAGCTCCCCGATTTCGTTATCATTGGCGGTGTGAGAAGACTCATATCTCCCACATGGCTTTTGCTGACGACTTAATTGTTTTGTCTCATGGAGATAGGTACTCTCTATCTACTTTGAAGAAGGTTTAGGATTGCTTTGCTGAATTCTCGGGTTTGGTCCCAAATTTGGACAAAAGTAGTTTATTTCTAGCTGGCGTTGATGATCCTACTAAGGCCCTTCTCTTGGAGCTAGCAAGTATTGGTATTGGAACTCTTGTCAGGACCCGTCCCGAATTTCCCCTCGAAACCCGGGAAGAACCCTGATCCCGTCTGACAACCTAAGAAAAGGTTCCCAAAATACCCTTCAATCCTTACAAAATATAATAATAATAAATACTTCCACTTGTCAGACAAGGGATTCAAGCACTCAATAATTCCCGTAATTAATGATCAATACAATACAATATAATATCAGAGCGTCTAAGTAGAATCAAGAGTAAAATTTAGATATCCTACTCAAATATAATTACACAGCGCAGTCGAAGTACTAATGCCTCTGCCTCGAGATCAGTGTTCGCGTCAACTCTATTCAACTGCCTGAAGGGGGTTTAAACACAAAAGTTGTGAGTGGACAAAAATAATCATTTATAAATTCCTTTTCGAGAAAATACGTTTCTTCCCCTCCATTTATAAAATCATGCATGCATAACATAAAACAATTTATCATACTAAAACATCATATGTAAATCACCAAAAATTCTCATTTCTCTTTAAAACCACTTAGTTGGACTCACATAAAATCTGTATAATAAAAATACCTCGTGATCCACAATTTGGTTTGAAAACTCTTTTCAAAGGAGTTTAAAATCATTTAATTTAATCTGGACACAAAATATCTCAAATTCAAATCATTCCGTTCAATCTGACACATAATATCTCAAATTCACTGTTCCCGACATATCCACAACACACCAGGGTATCCCTTGAGATGTGTTAAAATCTGTACAACTCTGTGTACCATCTGTACTATCTGTACAATCTGTACTATCTGTACAATCTGTACTATGCATAGACAGCTTCGCGACCTGGCGGAGCAAGGCCCCTCAACACCTAAGGTCTGAACCCTCAACAACTAGCAGAGCAAGGCCCCTCAACACCAGTCAAAGCAACAATAACCATCGGGACGGGAACCAGTGAATCAAATCCATACTTCGAAATCTTTGTTTCTCGGCCTAAGCCAAATTCTTTGAAATATCATTTTATGGCCAAAATCAATAAATCATAATTATGGGTCTCAACCCAAATCACATACTCAAATAGTTACCACGTCAAAACGATATCAAAATCGAGTACAAAAACCAGGCCATTTCTCAAAACATACTTTCACTGAAATATTGTAAAACATGTGTCCAGCATCATTTCTAAAATCCAGAAATTCATTGCACCCATACATAACAGTATTTAAAATCAAAGATACATTTATGCATGCATTACAGTTTATAAACCAAAAGTCCACTCACAAACCTGTTCAAGCAAGCTCAATCCCGAACTGTACGTTCCCCTGAAGTTCCTGGAGCAGTATCGCCTGTCCAAATTAATAATCGGGATTACCAGCTAATCATAAGAACCTTAAATATAAACCCCCTAAACCCCGGGAGTCTAACTATGCTGGCCTAGAAAACGCAGCAACTTTAAAACATCCGAAACAACCCCTAAACGACGTCCGATCGACTCAAAACCTGTGCCAACAGGTCCGAAACGTCAAAAACTACTAGTCACGCGCCACCGTGACCTCAGACTCAGCCCCATGCGCCGCCACGCGCCGACGGAAGGTCGGAACACGCACCCACGCGCCGCCACGCGCCTTCACGCGCCGGTCACGCGCCTGCTACAGTACCCATGCGCCTGGACCGGTCCAACCAGGGTCCGACTCAACCTGACTCGGTCCAACTCGACCCGACCGATCCAACTCAACCCGACCGGTTCAACTCGACCCGACCGGTTCGACTCGACCCGACTGGTCACCGGAGACTCGCCGGAGAAGGCGACCGGCTTCCGTCGCCGTCGCCGGAAGCTGGCCGGAGAAGATGACCGGCAGCGCTGTCGCCGCCGTCTGGTTTCGCCGGAATCCTCCATTTCCAGCCGAAACTCCAAGCTTTCCAACTTCCTCAAAACTCAACCATTTTTCACAAATTTTACGTCTAAATCTATCTACTCGAACCCAGGAATCCAAATATGACCTCAAAACCACAAACACATACCTGTGCTAGCCGGAAAATCGATCGGAAGGTTCGAAACTTCCTATCCTCGGTTCGGCTTCCTCCGTGGTCCTCTCCTTCGATGGTTGGTACGGTTGTGATCGTGGGAAGGAGTAGAATACGATTAGTTGATCAAAACTGGAAGTTAAAGCCTTGAAATCAAAGTTGACTTTGTGGATTTTTGGATGATTTTCGCATGGGTTCGGGTGGTTTGTGTTTATCCTTGTTTCAAAGAGAGGATGAGTGACTGATAATGATAAGGATGAAATGAAGATGGATCAGATTACACTGATTTGGGGGTTAAAAATATCTACCCCAAGTCAAAAATTACCAAAATGCCCTTGCACATCTAGACCCATAACTTTCGTCCACGAACTCCGTTTTCCGCGTGCTGCCTGTCTACGAACTCGTGAGTTCGAGACCTACGCAACGGTATCCAAAACACCACCAAAAGTGTCTCGAAACAAAATTTGACTTCCATGCCCTTTACCGACCAAGGGTAAAATCGTCATTTTACATAAATAATTTACTTAAATCCAATAATTGAAATTTTGGGTTGTTACAACTCTACTTATGAGGTACTTGGGCATCCCTCTTATTACTTCCAAGCTCTCCTTCCTAGATTGTACCCCTCTGGTGGAGAAGGTCGAGAGGAGAATCTGGCCTTGGGAGCACCGTCTCCTATCCTTTGTTGGCAGACTGATGGTCTTAAAGGCAGTCCTATGCTCTCTTCAAGTTTACTGGGCTTCTCATTTATTTATACCTAAACGGGTTCTTCGGGACCTTGAGCAGAGATTTCGCAGGTTTCTTTTGTCTCGTAAAGCAGAGGGTGCTTATTATGCTAAGGTTTCTTGGGAGGATATTTGTAAACCTTATTGTGAAGGGGGTTTAGGTATTAAATCGATGTGTATGTGGAACTGGGTCCTCATGGCTCGCTATATTTGGTTCCTTCTGTCGGACTTGCCGGGCAATTTGTGGTCTAATTGGGTTAATGCTTACTTTCTGCGGGGCAAATGCTTACTTTCTGCGGGGCAAATGCTTTTGGACTATATCTCCTCATTAAAGCTGCTCTTGGAATTGGAGAAAGCTTCTCAAGATTAGACCCATTGTTAAACCCTAGTTCAAGGTTTTTGTGGGGAATGGTTCCTCTATTTTTACTTGGTTGGATAATTGGTGATCGCTTGGTCCATTATTGGATAGATACGATTCTAACTTGGTTCCCTTGTCGGGTTTGGTCTTGGATTCTCTTCTGAGTGATGTTTTAGATGCGGAAGGTCGTTGGTGTTGGCCTATGTTCCTTAATCCTGATCTGCAAGCCATCCAAGTGGCGTCCATGAGCATTGACAGGACCATTCTTGAATTTCATTACGAAATCCATGAAAAGCCCTACTCTCGTCTGACAGCCTTTAACCACAAAAGTTAATACCTGGAATACCCTTAATTCTTGGAGACATCAAATAAAAATTTACAGGGACTCCAACTAACAGGACCCTGTGCTTGATTGACCTTTACCCACCTATTAGACAAAGGACAAACCAGGTTTTCTCAAACTACCCCGGGGAACCTCCTCTGAAATCGCACATGACAGGACCCTTCCTGAATTTCCCCTCAAAACCTGGGAAAAACCCTGCTCCCGTCTGACAACTTAATAAAATTCCCAAAATACCCTTAAGCCCTTGCAAATAATTATGAGAATTCTACCAAAAATCCAGCAGAATCTCCCCTTAAGGGCTGGTTAACCGTCTTCCACCTGTCAGACGAAGGATCACATAACACTCCCAATTCCAATAAAATCAACCCTCCAACGATGTAACCACAATTTTGCAATCAGTCCAAAAGATTTATCAAAGCATCTAGGTAGGATAAGTAAATACAGAAATAAATATCTTACTCGGTAGTCTAGGTAAATACGCAGCTGAACATGTAATGCCTCCGCCTCTAGATATGCCCACGTCAACTCAACAGCCTAGAGGAGATTTAAAACACGAAAAAATGTGTGGGGATAAAAATAATCTTTTAAAACCAGTTTCTAAGGAAAACATACATTTTCCCCCTCCACGAATAAAACCATGCATGAATAACATAAAATTCCTTTTCAACAAATCCAAAAGGATAACCCGAAAACATACCGAAAAATCCATTGTTTTTCGTAAAACACTGGTGGGACCCACGCAAATCCGTATAATTAAAATAACCCGTGATCCACAACCCTGCTTTGCAAACCCTCCACAAAGGAGTTTAAAAATCATGAAAACAACCTGGGCACAAAATATATCAAAACATATCCCACTGCTCCCGAATAAAATCCCGAACCGTAGCTCAAAACCCTCCACAAACCCGATATACCTCGAGTTGTACAGAACCCTGTAGTATCATAAACATGTCTCACCACTTCCCGAATGGTCTCCCGAGTCATAGCTCGCCTCAACGATCTAGCAGAGAAAGACCCTCTACGCCAGCATCAGAGAAAACCTTGACCCTCGGGGACAGTAATTCAGATCCATGTTTTAAAATCCTTGTTTCATGGCCTAAGCCAAATTCATTGAAAAACCAGGTCTATGCCCAAATCCAAGGAAATCACACATCCGGATCTACACCCAAAACCATGGCCTCAAAATCTATCAAGTCAAAATCATTTAATAACAGAGTCCATAAAACTAGGCCACAACCCAAAACATTGTTTCCACTGCAATATTGAAAACCCGTGTCCAGCACAATTTATTAGCAAAATTTCTAAATTCCAGAAATTTACCAAAACAATGCGTAACAATTTTTAATTCAAATATACCTTTATGCATGCATTATAATTTTTAAACCAAAGTCCACTCACCGATAGCTCAATCCTAATTCATACGCTCCTCTGAAGTTTCAAGAGCAGTATCGCCTGTCAAAAGTAACAATCGGGATTACTAACGATAATGAAAAATCCTACATTTAAACTCCCTAAACCCTGGGAAGTCTGCTCGCGTTACACTAAAAATGCAGCCACTTCAGACGCCCAAAACTACCCCTAAACGACGTCCGATTAACTCGAAAACTGTGCCAACAAGTTCGAAACGTCGAGACCTTGTCGACACGTGCTGTTGTGACCCAAGAATCGATTCCACGCGCCGACAGAAGACCGTTGGTTCGACCACGCACCGCCAAAAGCCTACTACAGTGTCCCACACACCTGCTGACTCAACTGCCAAGTGGCGCCCACGTGGCTGCCAGATCGCCTCCACGTGGCTGCCAGATCGCCTCCACGTGGCTGCCATGTGGCATCCACGTGGCATGCCACATCAGCACCTATGATCGACTCAGTCTCCGGAGTCTCGTCGGAGAAGACGACAGCACCGTCATACGCCGCCGTCTGTCGCCGCCGGAAAACTCCATTGTCGGCCAACCTTGACTTTTTCCTAACTTTCTCAAAACTCAACTGTTTTTCACGAATTTTGTGTCTAAATCCATTTACTCGAACCCAGGAACTCAAAAATGAACTGTAAACACGAAATCCATACATGTGTTTGTCGAAAAATCAATCGGAAGGTTTCAGTTTTCCTTTCCTTGGTTTGGTGTCTCCCGCGGCTGCCTCCTTTAACGGTTAATATAGTTTTGATGGCGAGAAGGAGGGGAATCTGATGGATTTACCAAATCGACCAAAGTTACCTTGAATTGGACTTCAAATTTTGAAGATTTTGGGTTCGGTGTGGGTTTGGTCGGTGTCGGTGTCACGTGTCTATGAGGAAAGAAGAAATAAGAACTTCTTCATGCACTCTGGGTTTACATACATATACCCAAGCAAATTACCAAAATGCCCTTGAATAATCTAGACCCGTAACTCGCTCGCACGGACTCCATTTTACGTGTGCCGCCTGTCTACGAACTCATGAGTCCGAGACCTACACAACGGTACCTGAAAAACTGTCAAATGTGTCTCCACACAAAATTGACTTTCGAGCACCCTTTAAAACCAAGGGTAATTTCATCATTTCCCAAATTAATTTACGAAAATTCACTGATTAAATTTCCAGGTCATTACAACTCACCCCCCTTAAAGAAATTTCGTCCTCGAAATTCATACCTGTCAGTGGAAAAAGTGTGGATGTTGTGCCCGCATCAGTGCTTCAGTTTGCCACGTGGCCCCCTCCACGTTCTGATTCCTCCACAGAACTTTAACCAGAGGAATAGTTTTCTGCGCAATACTTTTTCCTTCCAATCTAGAAGTTACACTGGTTGCTTCTCAAAAGTCAAATCATCTCTCAGCTCAATTGGTTGCGCCTCCAATACATGAGATTCATCGAATTGGTACTTCCAGAGCATGGATACATGGAATACATCGTGAACCTTTGATAGCTCTGGAGGTAAAGCAAGTCTGTAAGCCACTGGCCCTATCCTCTCAATAATCTCATAAAGTCCAATGTAGCGAGTACTCAGTTCCCCTCGTCTACCAAAGCGTACAACTCCTTTCCAAGGGGATAATTTCAAGAAAAACCAATCACCGACTTCAAATTCAAGGTCTCTGATCCGTCAGTCCGCATAGCTTTTCTGGCAATCCAGAGCTACCTTCAGCCTTTCCCTGATGATCCTAATCTTTTCCTCTGTCATTTCCACAACCTCTGGTGTCAACAGTCTTCTCTCACCTACTTTAGTCCAGCATATCGGTGTTCTGCATTGTTTCCCATACAATACTTCAAAATGAGCCATCCCAATACTAGACTGATAATTGTTGTTGTATGCAAACTCCATCAAAGCCAGGTGTGAATCCCATTTTCCTTTAAACTGTAGTACACAAGCTCTCATCATATCTTCCAAAATCTGAATTGTCCTCTCGGACTAACCGTCAGTCTGAGGATGAAAAGATGTACTGAAATGCAATGTAGTTCCAAAGGCTTTCTGCAAACTCCGCCAAAACCTCGAGGTAAACCTAGGATCCCTGTCTGATACAATCGACTCTGGAGTCCCGTGTAACCTTATGATCTCATCCACAACCAACTTGGCATACTGACTCATCCGGTAATCTTCCCGTACTGACAAGAAATGTGCTGACTTTGTGAGTCTATCAATAATTACCCAAATTCCATCATGTCCTTTTTGAGTCCTAGGAAGTTTATAGACAAAATCCATAGTAATGTGATCCCACTTCCATTCCGGAATAGGTAACGGTTGTAGTGCCCCGTATGGTTTCTGCCTCTCTGCTTTTACTTGTTGACACGTCAGGCATCTACTCACAAACTCTGCTATTTCCCTTTTCATCCCAGTCCACCAATAGTGATCCTTAATAGTACAATACATCTTAGTACCTCCTGGATGCATAGCATAGGCAGAACTATGAGCTTCCTCAAGAATTTCTCTTTTCAACTCAGGATCATTAGGTACGCACAACTGGCCATTCTTAACCAAGGCTCCATCATCCCGAACCACGTAATCCTGCATGTTCCCAGCCTCCAATTCCATGCTAATAATACACAAAGTAGGATCCTAGAGCTGTGCTTCAATAATCTGGTCAATCAAGACATGTCTCACATGGAAGCTACCTAACAGAGCCTCCTTGTTATCCATGTCCAATAAACTTCCCGCTCTTCGGAATTCCACCAGCAACGGTACATAAATAGTGCGTAAATAGGCTAAGGAACCCATGGATTTCCTGCTCAGTGCATCCGCCACTACATTGGCCTTTCCTGGGTGATACTCCATAGTACAAAAATAATCATTTATCAACTCAAGCCACCTTCTCTGTCTCAAATTCAGATCTTTCTAGGTGAAGAAGTATTTCAGACTCTGATGGTCGGTAAAGATCCGGCACGTTTCCTCATATAAATAATGTCTCCAAATTTGCAGTGCATGCACCACTGCGGCTAACTCCAAATCATGTGTGGGGTAATTCAACTCATCACGTTTAAGTTGCCTGGAAGCATAAGCTATCACCATTCCATGATGCATTAGCATTCAACCTATACCTCGTAATGATGCATCATTGTACACCTCAAATCCTCTGTTACCATCTGGAAGGGTTAACACTGGGGCAGAAGTTAACCTCCTCTTAAGCTCTTGAAAGCTCTTTTCACACTCAACATCCCAGTCAAACTTGACTCTTTTCCTCGTCAATCGAGTTAACGGGGCAGCTATCGTAGAGAATCCTTCTACAAATCACTGATAATTTCCTGCTAAACCCAAAAAACTCCTCACCTCTGCCACTGTCTGCGGTTGTTCCCAGTTTGCCATTGCCTCTACTTTTTGGGGATCCACGCTGATACCCTCAGCAGAAATCACATGCCCTAAGAATCTCACATTAGTCAACCAAAACTGACATTTACTGAACTTGGCGAACAGTTGCTTTTTCCTTAGCATATTCAGCACCAACCGCAAGTGGTTCTCATGTGCCTTAGCACTCTTCGAATATACCAAGGTATCATCGATGAACACAATCACAAACCGATCCAAATACCATCGGAACACCCTGTTCATCAAATCCATAAATGATGTCGGTGCATTAGTTAACCCAAAAGGCAACACCAGGAACTCATAATACTCATAGCGTGTCTTGGAAGTCGTTTTAGGAACATCCCCTTCCCTGATCCTTAATTGATGGTAACCAGATCGAAGGTCAATTTTTGAGAAATACTTTGCCCCTTTCAATTGATCAAAAAAATCATCAATTCGTGGTAAAGGATACTTATTCCGCATTGTAACCCTGTTTATCTGCCGGTAGTCGATACAGAGCCTCAAACCACCATATTTCTTCCTTACAAATAATACCGGCGCACCCCAAGGTGATACACTTGGTCGAATAAATCTCATATCCACCAAGTCCTGCAATTGAGTCTTCAATTCCCTCAATTCTGCCGGTGCCATTCTGTACGGTGCCAGTGATATAGGTTGAGTACCTGAAAGAAGCTCTATGGTGAACTCAATCTACCGGTGAGGTGGCAACCCCAGAAGATCCTCCATAAATACATCTGGAAACTCATTCACCACAAGAATATCCTCTACTCTCACCGGACCCAAAAATCAATCACATGAGCTAAATATCACTCACAACCTTTCCTCAATAACTTCTCAGCCGTCAAAGCTGAGATCACTCCCAAGGAAATGACCCTACGGTCACCCTGAGATGTCAGTTCCGGCAAACCTGGACTCTGGAAAACCATCCTCTTGGCGAAACAATCAATGGAGGCATGATGCATGGTTAACCAATCCATCCCCAAAATCACAGCAAAATCATAAATGTCCAGGGAATTAGATATGCCTCTAACTCATGACCTCCGACTACTACCGGAAAACTGCGAATCACGAGGTTCGTCACTAACATATCTCCAGTAGGAGTGCTAATACCCATGTCCCAACCAATCGGGAACAATTCTCTATCAGCAAAAAGTTTAAAACCCCGAGAACTAAAGGAATGTAGCCCCGGGATCTAACAAAATACGAGCATCATGATTAAAAATAGATAACATACCAGTAACCACCTCTGGTGCTGCTCGAGCCTCCTGCTGAGTCATCGCAAAAACTCGGGCATGTGTATTAGAAGATCGACCACGACCCCCTTATCTCCCTCAGACCCTGTTGGCCCCACTGGACTGGGTCTGGCTCCCTACTGTAGTACCAGATGTCTACTATGTTCGCTGACTCGGTTTAGCAACATCTCGACCCAAGGAACTACTGCCTATACGACGATGTGGATAATCTCTCTTGAAATGACCAGTCTCCCCACAAAAGTAACAACTGGTGTCATCCGCCCGCTCGGGTCTGCACTCTGTCTCCCGGTCGACTACACTGAAGTCCCACTAGACTAGGCGGATAACTGCTGTCCCTGACTGGCTCTACCACTGCCTGCTCCAGATCCTGCACCCCCAGAAGATCTAGAACTGGAACTGCCTCTCTTTGCTAGTCCTTGACTAGAGGCTCCAAAACTCCAGCGATCCCCGCGTCACTTGGAACCACTGAACTACTGCTAAGCTGGCAAACTCAACTCTACTCTGGCAGTAGCGTCTGATAAAGCCCTCAAAGACGTATGTGCCACAGCAGTTACTGCTACTCGAACCTCATTCCGCAATCCATACTCAAACCTTCGTCACTTATCCATCTCAGCTGCCACAAGAGCCAGTACAAAACGTGACAACTCAACAAATTTCGGCTCATATTGTGCCACCATCATGTCGCCATGCTGTAACTGCAGGAACTCAACCTCTTTGGCATCTCGGTATGAGCGAGGCTAAAACTGCTCGAGGAAGCGCTCTCGGAAAGTTTCCCAAGTAAACGAAAAAACATCTCAGCCTGTCAGCTGCAAAGTATGCCACCAACGGTATGCATAACCACCCAAAAGAAACGTGGCTAACTGCACCCTATCCTCCACAGGGCACCTCATAACACCAAACACTCGTTCCAAATGAGCAATCCAATCATCCGCATCATTTGGGCCTAACTCACCCGTAAATACTGTCGCCCCCAACCTCTAGCCTCACTCAATGCCAAACACTTCAGTAGTAGCCCTACCCTGAAGTACCGTAGTCAAAGTCTGACCCAATTGATCCAGGGTCTGCCTCAAATTCGGCTCTCCTACGGTTTCATGTGTGTCTTCACTATTTCCAGGCCGCTGACGGGGCTCGCGTCTCAAAGGCATTACGCTGAAAAGAACCAGAAACATCAATACCATAGTCAGTTGTACACAAGGTGTACGGTCTACAGGAATTTAAACCCAGTGCTCTGATACCAAGTTGACAGGACCCTTCCCAAATTTCCCCTCGAAACCCGAGAAAAACCATGCTCCCGTCTGACAACTTAATAAAATTCCCAAAATACCCTTAAGCCCTTGCAAATAATTATGAGAATTCTGTCAAAAATCCAGCAGAATCTCCCCTTAAGGACTGATTAACCGTCTTCCACCTATCAGACGAAGGATCACATAACACTCACAATTCCAATAAAATCAACCCTCCAACAATGTAACCACAATTTTAACATCAGTCCAAAAGATTTATCAGAGCATCTAGGTAGGATAATTAAATACAGAAATAAATATCTTACCTGGTAGTCTAGGTAAATGCGCAGCTGAACGTGTAATGCCTCCGCCTCTAGATATGCCCTCGTTAACTCAACAGCTTGGAAGGGATTTAAAACAAGAAAATATGTGAGTGGACAAAAATAATCTTTTAAAACCAGTTTCTGAGGAAAACTTACATTTTCCCCCTCCACGAATAAAACCATGCATGCATAACATAAAATTCCTTTTCAACAAATCCAAAAGGATAACCCGAAAATATACCGGAAAATTCATTATTTTTGATAAAACACCGGTGGGACCCACGAAATCCGTATAATGAAAAATACCCGCGGTCCACAACTCTGCTTTGCAAACCCTCCTCAAAGGAGTTAAAAAATCACGAAACCAACCTAGACACAAAATATATCAAAATATATCCCACTGCTCCCGAATAAAATTCCGAGTCGAAGCTCAAAACCCTCCACACACCCGATATACCTCAAGTTGTGCAGAACAATGTACTATTATAAACCTGTCTCACCGCTTCCATAATGGTCTCCCAAATCGTAGCTCGCCTCAACGATCTAGAGGAGAAAGACCCACTACGCCAGCAACAGAGAAAACCTTGACCCTCGGGGACAGTAATTAAGATCCACGTTTTGAAATCCTTGTTTCCTGACCTAAGCCAAATTCATTGAAAAACCGGGTCTATGCCCAAATCCAAGGAAATCACACATCCGGGTCTACACGCAAAACCAGGGACTCAAAATCTATCAAGTCAAAATCATTTAATAACAGAGTCCATAAAACCAGGCCACAACCCAAAACATTATTTCCACTTTAATATTGAAAACCCGTGTCCAGTATAATTTATTAGCACAATTTCTAAATTCCTGAAATTTACCAAAATAATACATAACATTATTTAATTCAAATATACCTTTATGCATGCATTATAATTTTGTAAACCAAAGTCCACTCACCGATAGCTCAATCCCGATTCGTACGCTCCTCTGAAGTTTCCGGAGCAGTATCGTCTGTCAAAAGTAACAATCGGGATTACTAATGTTAATGAAAAATCCTACATTTAAACTCCCTAAACCCCGGAAAGTCCACTCGTGTTACACTAAAAATGCAGCCACTTCGGACGCCCAAAACTTCCCCTCAACGACGTCCGATTAACCCGAAACCTATGCCAATAGGTCTGGAACATCGAGACCTTGTCAGCACTCATCGCCATGGCCCAAGAACTGATCCCACGCGCCGCCAAAAGACATGCGATTCAGCCACGCGCCGCCACACGCCTGCTACAATGTCCCACGCGCCTACTGACTCAGCCGCCAGGTGGCGCCCACGTGATTGCCAGGTGGGCTCCATGTGGCTCCACATGGCTGCCATGTGGCATCCACGTGGCTACCATGTGGCATCCACGGGGCATGCCACGTTAGCACCTCTAACCGACTCAGTCGTTGGAGTCTCGCCGGAAAAGACGACAACGTCGCCGTCCGCCGCGCCGAAAATCTCTATTGCCAGCCGACCTTGACTTTTTCCTAACTTTCTCAAACCCAAGAACTCATAAATGAACTCTAAATACGAAACCCATACCTGTGTTGGCCGAAACACTGATCGGAAGGTTTCGATTTTCCTTTCCTTTGTTCAATGTCTCCTGCGATTGCCTCCTTTGACGATTAATATGGTTTTGATCGCGAGAAGGAGGGGGATCTGATGGATTTAACCAATCGGCCAAAGTTGCCTTGAATTGGACTTCAAATTTCAAAGATTTTGGGTTCGGTGTGGGTTCGATCGGTATCGGTGTCACAGGTTTGTGAGAAAGGAAGAAATAAGAACCTCCTCGTTCAGTCTGGGTTTAAATACATATACCTAGGCAAATTACCAAAATGCCCCTGAATAATCTAGAACCGTAACTCGCTCGACAGACTCCATTTTTCACGTGCCGCCTGTCTACGAACTCGTGAGTCCGAGACCTACATATCGGTACCTGAAAAATGGTCAAATGTGTCTCCACACAAAATTGACTTTCGAGCCCCCTTTAAAACCAAGGGTAATTTCGACATTTTCCAAATTAATTTACAAAAATTCACTAGTTAAATTTCTGGGTCATTACAACACAAGACAACTAACGTTTCACCCTCGGGTGGACCGCCAACAACTCGTCAATCTGGGTCACCACCCACTGACCCTGATGACGTGTAACAACCCGGAATTTCAATTATTGGATTTTAGTAAATTATTTATGTAAAATGACGATTTTACCCTTAGTTGGTAAAGGACATGGAAGTCAAATTTTGTTTTGAAACCTTTTCGATGGTGTTTTGGATACCGTTGCGTAGGTCTCGAACTCACGAGTTCGTAGACAGGCGGCACGCGGAAAACGGAGTTTGTGTACGGAAGTTATGGGTCTAGATGTGCAAGGGCATTTTGGTAATTTGGTTTTGGGAGAAGATATTTTAACCCCCCCAAATCAGACTTATCTGATCCATATCATCTTCATTTCATCTTTATCACTCATTCACTCTCTCTGTAACAAAAACACAAACACACCCACCCGAAACCGTGCGAAAAACCATGAGAAAAACCATAAAGTCAACGTTGGATTCAAGGCTTTAGCTTCCAATTTGGATCAACTAATCGTATTCTACTCCTTCCCACGATCACAACCGTACCAACCATCGAAGGAGAGGACCACGGTGGAAGCCGAACCGAGTAAAGGAAGTTTCGGATCTTTCGATCGATTTTCCGGCTTATACAGGTACGTGTTTGATGTTTTGAGGTTATATTTGGATTCCTGGGTTCGAGTAGATAGATTTAGACGTAAAATTTGTAAAAAATGGTTGAGTTTTGAGGAAGTTGGAAAGCTTGGAGTTTCAGCCGGAAATGGAGAATTCTGGCGAAACCAGACGGCGGCGACGGCGCTGCCGGTCATCTTCTCCGGCCAGCTTCCGGCGACGGCGACCGCAGCGTGTCGTCTTCTCCGGCGAGTCGCCGGTGACCGGTCGGGTCGAGTTGAACCAGTCGGGTCGAGTTGAACCGGTCGGGTCGAGTTGGACTGGGTCAGGTTGAGCCGAACCGGGTTGGACCGGTTCAGGCGCGTGAACACTGTAGCAGGCGAGTGGCCGGCGCGTGAGGGAGCGTAGCTGCGCGTGGGCGCATGTTCCGACCTTCCGTCGACGCGTGGCAGCGCGTCGGGCCGAGTCTGAGGTCACGGTGGCGCGTGATAAGTAGTTTTTGATGTTTCGGACCTGTTGGCGCAGGTTTTGAGTCGATCGGACGTCGTTTAGGGTTGTTTCGGACGTTTTAAAGTTGCTGCGTTTTCTAGGCCAGCATAGTTAGACTCCCGGGGTTTAGGGGGTTTATATTTAAGGTTCTTATTATTAGCTGGTAATCCCGATTATTAATTTGGACAGGCGATACTGCTCCAGGAACTTCAGGGGAGCGTACAGTTCGGGATTGAGCTTGCTTGAACAGGTTTGTTGTCAGGACCCGTCCCGAATTTCCCCTCGAAACCCGGGAAGAACCCTGATCCCGTCTGACAACCTAAGAAAAGGTTCCCAAAATACCCTTCAATCCATACAAATTATAATAACCATAATAAATACTTCCTCTTGTCAGACAAGGGACTTAAGCACTCAATAATTCCCGTAATTAACGACAAATCAAATACAACATAATATCAGAGCGTCTAAGTAGGATCAAGAGTAAAATTTAGATATCCTACTCAAATATATAACACAGCGCAGTCGAAATCCTAATGCCTCAGCCTCGAGATCAATGTTCGCGTCAACTCTACTCAACTGCCTGAAGGGAGTTTAAACACAAAAGTTGTGAGTGGACAAAAATAATCATTTATAAATTCCTTTTCGAAGAATTTCCTTTCTTCCCCTCCATTTATAAAATCATGCATGCACAACATAAAACAATTTATCATATAAAAGCATCATATGTAAATCATCCAAAATTCACATTTATCTTTAAAACCATTTAATTGGACTCACATAAAATCTGTATAATAAAAATACCTCGTAATCCACAATTTTGTTTGAAAATCTCTTCAAAGGAGTTTAAAATCATTTGGTTCAATCTGGACACAATTTATCTCAAATTCAAATCATTTCGTTCCAACTGCCACATAATATCTCAAATTCACTGTTCCCGACATATTCATAACACACCAGGGTATCCCTTGAGATGTGTTCAAATCTGTACAACTCTGTGTACCATCTGTACTGTCTGTAATATCTGTACTATGCATAGACAGCTTCGCGACCCGGCGGAGCAAGGCCCCTCAACACCTAAGGTCCGAACCCTCAACAACTGGTAGAGCAAGGCCCCTCAACACCAGTCAGAGCAACAATACCATCGAGACGGGAATCAGTGAATCAAATCCATACTTCGAAATCTTTGTTTCGCGGCCTTAGCCAAATTCTTTGCAAATATCATTTTATGGCCAAAATCGGTAAAATCACAATTATGGGTCTCAACCCAAATCACATACTCAAATAGTTACCACGTCAAAACGATATCAAAATCGAGTACAAAATCAGGCCATTTCTCAAAACATACTTTCACTGAAATATTGTAAAATATGTGTCCAGTATCATTTCTAAAATCCAGAAATTCATTTCACTCATACTCAACAGTATTTAAATCAAAGATACATTTATGCATGCATTATAGTTTATAAATCAAAGTCCACTCACAAACCTGTCGAAGCAAGCTCAATCCCGAACTGTACGCTCCCCTGAAGCTCCTGGAGCAGTATCGCCTGTCCAAATTAATAATCGGGATTACCAGCTAATAATAATAATCTTAAATATAAACCCCATAAACCCCGGGAGTCTAACTATGCTGGCCTAGAAAACGCAGCAACCTTAAAACGTCCGAAACAGCCCCTAAACGACATCCGATCGACTCGAAACCTGCGCCAACAGGTCCGAAACGTCAAAAACTACTGGTCACGCGCCACCGTGACATCAGACTCAGCCCCACGCGCCCTCACGCGCCGGCCACGCGCCTGCTACAGTACCACACGCGCCTGAACCGGTCCAACCCGGTTCGGCTCAACCTGACCCGGTCCAACTCGACCCGACCGGTTCACTCAACCAGACCGGTTCAACTCGACCCGACCGGTTCACTCAACCCGACCGGTTCAACTCGACCCGACCGGTTCAACTCGACCCGACCGGTCACCGGCGACTCGCCGGAGAAGATGACCGGCTGTCGTCGCCGTCGCCGGAAGTTGGCCGGAGAAGATGACCGGCAGCGCCGTCGCCGCCGTCTGGTTTCGCCGGAATCCTACATTTCCGGCCGAAACTTCAAGCTTTCCTAACTTCCTCATAACTCAACCATTTTTCACAAATTTTATGTCTAAATCTATCTACTCGAACCCAGGAATCCAACTATGACCTCAAAACCACAAACAAGTACCTGTGCTAGCCGGAAAATCAATCGGAATGTCCGAAACTTCCTTTACTCGGCTCTGCTTCCACCGTGGTCCTCTCCTTCGATGGTTGGTACGGTTGTGATCGCGGGATGGAGTAGAACACGATTAGTTGATCAAGACTGGAAGTTGAAGCCTTGAAATCAAAGTTGACTTTTGGTTTTTCTCTTGGTTTTTCTTCGGTTTCGGGTGTGGCTTGGGAGGGTTGTCACAGAGAAGAACGAAAATGAAGATGAAATGAAGATGAGGATGTAAATGAAATGAAGATGAGACAATGATTGGCCTAAATATCTTCTCCCAAAACCAAATTACCAAAATGCCCTTGCACATTTAGACCCATAACTCTCGTCTACGAACTCCGTTTTCCGCGTGCCGCCTGTCTACGAACTCGTGAGTTCGAGACCTACACAACGGTACCCAATACACCACCGAAAAGGTTTCGAAACAAAACTTGATCTCCATGCCCTTTAACAAGCAAGGGCAAAATCGTCATTTTACATAAATAATTTAATTAAATCCAATAATTGAAATTCCGGGTTGTTACAATCTACCCCCCTTAAGAAATTTCGTCCCCGAAATTCAACTCTACCCTTGGAACAAATAAGGATACTGCGTCCGCATTAGTTCCTCGGTTTCCCACGTGGCTTCCTCCACGTTATGATTCCTCCACAACACTTTAACTAGAGGAATACTCTTTCTGCGCAGTACCTTCTCTTTCCAATCCAAAATTTGCACCGGTTGCTCTTCAAAGGTCAAATCATCTTTCAACTCAAGTGGTTGCTCTCCCAATACGTGAGACTCATCAAACAGATATTTCCGGAGCAAAGATACATGGAAAACATTATGAACTCTGGATAATTCCGATGGTAAAGCAAGACGATATGCCACTGGTCCTATCCTCTCCAGAATCTCATATGGACCAATGTAGCGAGGACTCAGTTTTCCTCGTCTACCAAAACGTACAACTCCCTTCCAAGGAGATAGTTTCAAGAACACCCAGTCACCAACCTCAAACTCAAGGTCTCTAGTTCTGCGGTCTGCATAGCTCTTCTGGCGATCCTGAGCTGTCTTCAACCTTTCTCTGATGATCCTTATCTTTTCCTCAGTCGTATCAACCAACTCTGGTGTTAACAGTTTCCTTTCACCCACTTCGTTCCAGCATAGAGGTGTCCTGCACTGCCTCCCATACAGTGCCTCAAAAGGAGACATCCCAATACTCGACTGATAACTATTATTATAAGCAAATTCCATCAGAGCCAGGTGTGAATCTCAGTTTCCTTTAAACTGTAGTACACAAGCTCTCATCATATCCTCCAAAACCTGGATTGTCCTCTCAGACTGACCATCCGTCTGAGGATGAAAAGCTGTACTAAAATGCAATGTAGTGCCAAAAGCCTTCTGCAAACTCCGCCAAAACCTGGAGGTAAATCTAGGATCCCTGTCCGAAACAATGGACTCTGGAGTCCCATGTAGCCGTATGATCTCATCAATGAACAATTTGGCATACCGACTCATCCGAAAATCTTCCCGCACTGGCAAGAAATGTGCAGACTTCGTGAGTCTATCAACAATTACCCATATCCCATCATGTCCTTTCTGTGTCCTTGGAAGTTTATACACAAAATCCATCGTAATGTGATCCCACTTCCATTCCGGAATAGGTAATGGTTGAAGTGCCCCATATGGTTTCTGCCTCTCTGCTTTCACTTGCTGACACGTCAGACATCTACTCACAAACTCAGCAATTTCTCTTTTCATCCCAGTCCACCAATAGTATTTCCTTAGGGTATGATACATCTGGGTACCTCCTGGATGCATAGCGTAAGCCGAACTATGAGACTCATCAAGAATTTCTCTCTTTAGCTCCAACTCATTCGGTACGCACAACCGGCCATCCCTAACCAAGGCTCCATCATCCCTAAGCGCATAGTCCTGCCTGTTTCCAGCCTCCAACTCCATCCTGATAATGCACAACGTAGGATCCTGGAGTTGAGCCTCAATAATCCGATCAATCAGAACAGGCCTCACATGAAAACTAGCCAACAAAGCCCCCTGGCTATCCATGTCCAGTATTATCCCTGCTCTACGGAACTCTACCAGTAACGGTAAGTAGACGGTATGCAAATGGGCTAAAGAACCCATGGATTTCCTGCTTAAAGCATCCGCCACAACATTGGCTTTCCCTGGATGGTACTCTATAGTACAATCATAATCCTTTATTAACTCAAGCCATCTTCTCTGCCTCAGATTCAGGTCCTTTTGGGTGAACAAGTACTTTAAACTCTTATGGTCGGTGAAGATCCGACACGTCTCTCCGTACAAATAATGTCGCCAGATTTTCAATGCATGCACCACTGCAGCTAATTCCAAATCATGAGTGGGGTAATTCAACTCATGGGGTTTAAGTTGTCTAGAAGCATACGCTATCACCTTTCCATGCTGCATCAACACGCAACCTATACCTCGCAATGATGCATCACTATACACCTCGAATCCACCAGTATCATCAGGAATGGTCAATACTGGAGCAGAAGTCAACCTCCTCTTCAGCTCCTGAAATCCCTGTTCACAATCAGCTCCCCAGTCAAACTTGACTCCTTTCCTCGTCAACCGAGTCAACGGCCCTGCTATCGTAGAAAATCCTTCTACGAACCGTCGATAATATCCTGCCAAACCCAGAAAACTCCTCACCTCTGACACTGTCCTCGGTTGCTCCCAGTTTGCCACTGCCTCAATCTTTTGGGGATCTACGCTGATACCCTCAGCCGAAATCACATGACCTAAGAATCCAACTTCGGTCAACCAAAACTGGCATTTACTGAACTTGGCAAACAAATGCTTTTTCCTAAGCATATTCAGCACCAACCTTAAGTGCTTCTCATGTGCCTTAGCACTCCTCGAATACACCAAGATGTCATCAATGAACACAATCACAAATCGATCCAAATACTTTTGGAACACCCTGTTCATCAAATCCATAAATGCTGCTGGGGCATTAGTCAACCCGAAAGGCATCATCAGGAACTCATAATGACCATAACGAGTCCTGAAAGCTGTTTTCTCAACATCCCCTTCTCTGAACCTCAACTGATGGTATCCGGATCGAAGGTCAATTTTCGAAAAATATCTTGCCCCGTTTAGTTGATCAAACAAATCATCTATCCTTGGCAAAGGATACTTATTCCGCACCGTAGCCATGTTTAGCTTCCGGTAGTCGATACACAACCTCAAACCACCATCCTTTTTCCTCACAAATAACACTGGTGCACCCCAAGGTGAAACACTTGGGCGAATAAATCCCATATTCACCAAGTCCTGCAACTGAGTCTTTAACTCTCGCAATTCTGCCGGTGCCATCCTATACGGTGCCTGTGAGATAGGTTGAGTACCTGGCAAAAGCTCGATGGTGAACTCAATCTCCCGGTGAGGTGGCAATCCCGGAAGATCATCTGGAAACACATCAGAGAATTCACTCACCACTGGAATATCCTCCACTCTCATCGGAGTATCCCGAGAATCAAACACATGAGCCAAGTAACCCTCACAACCTTTCCTCAGCAATTTCTCAGCAGTCAAAGCTGATATCACTCCACAGGGTAGTACCCTACGATCTCCTCTGAATGTAAGTTCCGGTAAACCTGGACTCCGGAAATCCACTCTCTTATCATAACAATCAATAGAGGCATGGTGCATAGTAAACCAATCCATCCCCAGAATCACATCAAAATCAAAAATATCTAAGGGAATTAAATCTGCCTCTAATGCATGACCTTCCACTAACACTGGACAATTTCGAATCACGAGATTCGCCACTAACATATTCCCAGTAGGAGTACTAATACCCATGTCCCAACCAATCGGAGGCAATTCTCTATCAGCAAATAATGTAAACTCCCGAGAAATGAAAGAATGAGTAGCCCCAGGATCTATTAAAACAAAAGCATCACGGTTAAAAATAGATAACGTACCCGTGACCACATCTGGTGCTGCTCGGGCCTCCTGTTGCGACATAGAAAACACTCGAGCTTGTGTATCCAACGATCGACCACGACCCCACTGTCTGCCTCTAGCCCTGTTGGACCCACGGGGCCTGTTTGTCCAATTGGCCCGGTTGGCCCTACTGGATTGACTCTGACTTCCAGCTGCAAAACCGGGCGTCTGAAATGTCCTCTGCCCCTGTTCAGCAGCACCCCGCCCCCAGGAACTACTAGCCGGATACAAATGTGGGCAAAATCTCCTGATGTGACCACTCTCCCCACAAAAGAAACATCCAGTGCTACCTGAGCTGCCACTCAGTCTTCTAGTTGACTGCACAGAAGTACCACTAGAACGGGCGGATGACTGGGGTGCCTGTCTGGCTCCGCCACTGCCTGAACCAGATCCCTCACCCGCAGTAGATCCAGAGCTGAAACTGCCTCTCTTGGACGGTCCCTGGCTAGAGGCTCCAATATCCCAGCGATCCCGGTGTCGCCTGGAACCCCTAAACTGCTGTTGGACTGGCACACCCATGCTCAACTCTACACGAGCTGCAGCGTCAGACGCATCTCTCAATGAAGTATGGGCTGCAGCCGTTACCGCTGACCGAAGTTCGCCCCTCAGCCCATTTTCAAATCTGCGGCGTCTGTCCCTCTCGGTTACCACTAGAGCTGGTGCAAAACGGGCCAACTCTAAAAATCTCTGCTCATACTGAGCCACTGTCAAATCTCCCTGCTGTAGGTGTATGAACTCAGCCTCCCTGGCATCTCGGTACGAGCAAGGATAAAATTGCTCGAGGAACTTCTCCCGGAAGGTCGCCCAGGTAATGGTACTGACTTCCCAACCTGATACCTCTAATGCGCTCCACCAATCATAAGCGGAACCACCCAGCAGAAAAGTGGCTAACAACACCCTGTCCCCCTGAGGACATCTCATAACCGAGAACACTCGCTCTAAACGAGTAATCCATTCTCTTGCATCATCTGGGCTAGAGTCGCCCATAAATACTGTAGCCCCTAATCTCTGGGCTCTCTCGATGTCTGAACCTTCAGTAGCAGTCCTACTCTGAAGTACAGAAGTCAACGCATGACCCAATTGTTCCAGTGTCTGCCTCATATCAGGCTCCACTGTAGGTTCAGGTGTGTCCCCAATATTTTCCGACTGTTGACGGAACTCGCGTCTCGGAGGCATTACGCTGAAAAGAACTATAACTCTTGTACACGTAGTGTACAGTCTACAGGAATTTAACCTAGTGCTCTGATACCAATTGTCAGGACCCATCCCGAATTTCCCCTCGAAACCCGAGAAGAACCCTGATCCCGTCTGACAACCTAAGAAAAGGTTCCCAAAATACCCTTCAATCCATACAAATTATAATAACCATAATAAATACTTCCTCTTGTCAGACAAGGGACTTAAGCACTCAATAATTCCCGTAATTAACGACAAATCAAATACAACATAATATCAGAGCGTCTAAGTAGGATCAAGAGTAAAATTTAGATATCCTACTCAAATATATAACATAGCGCAGTCGAAATCCTAATGCCTCAGCCTCGAGATCAATGTTCGCGTCAACTCTACTCAACTGCCTGAAGGGGGTTTAAACACAAAAGTTGTGAGTGGACAAAAATAATCATTTATAAATTCCTTTTCGAAGAATTTCCTTTCTTCCCCTCCATTGATAAAATCATGCATGCATAACATAAAACAATTTATCATATAAAAGCATCATATGTAAATCATCCAAAATTCACATTTATCTTTAAAACCATTTAATTGGACTCACATAAAATCTGTATAATAAAAATACCTCGTAATCCACAATTTTGTTTGAAAATCTCTTCAAAGGAGTTTAAAATCATTTGGTTCAATCTGGACACAATTTATCTCAAATTCAAATCATTTCGTTCCAACTGCCACATAATATCTCAAATTCACTGTTCCCGACATATTCATAACACACCAGGGTATCCCTTGAGATGTGTTCAAATCTGTACAACTCTGTGTACCATCTGTACTGTCTGTAATATCTGTACTATGCATAGACAGCTTCGCGACCCGGCGGAGCAAGGCCCCTCAACACCTAAGGTCCGAACCCTCAACAACTGGTAGAGCAAGGCCCCTCAACACCAGTCAGAGCAACAATAACCATCGGGACGGGAATCAGTGAATCAAATCCATACTTCGAAATCTTTGTTTCGCGGCCTTAGCCAAATTCTTTGCAAATATCATTTTATGGCCAAAATCGGTAAAATCACAATTATGGGTCTCAACCCAAATCACATACTCAAATAGTTACCACGTCAAAACGATATCAAAATCGAGTACAAAATCAGGCCATTTCTCAAAACATACTTTCACTGAAATATTGTAAAATATGTGTCCAGTATCATTTCTAAAATCCAGAAATTCATTTCACTCATACTCAACAGTATTTAAATCAAAGATACATTTATGCATGCATTATAGTTTATAAATCAAAGTCCACTCACAAACCTGTCGAAGCAAGCTCAATCCCGAACTGTACGCTCCTCTGAAGCTCCTGGAGCAGTATCGCCTGTCCAAATTAATAATCGGGATTACCAGCTAATAATAATAATCTTAAATATAAACCCCATAAACCCCGGGAGTCTAACTATGCTGGCCTAGAAAACGCAGCAACCTTAAAACGTCCGAAACAGCCCCTAAACGACATCCGATCGACTCGAAACCTGCGCCAACAGGTCCGAAACGTCAAACACTACTTGTCACGCGCCACCGTGACATCAGACTCAGCCCCACGCGCCGCCACGCGCCGATGGAAGGTCGGAACACGCGTCCACGCGCCGCCACGCGTCCTCACGCGCCGGCCACGCGCCTGCTACAGTACCACACGCGCCTGAACCGATCCAACCCGGTTCGGCTCAACCTGACCCGATCCAACTCGACCCGACCGGTTCACTCAACCAGACCGGTTCAACTCGACCCGACCGGTTCACTCAACCCGACCGGTTCAACTCGACCCGACCGGTCACCGGCGACTCGCCGGAGAAGATGACCGGATGTCGTCGCCGTCGCCGGAAGTTGGCCGGAGAAGATGACCGGCAGCGCCGTCGCCGCCGTCTGGTTTCGCCGGAATCCTCCATTTCCGGCCGAAACTTCAAGCTTTCCTAACTTCCTCAAAACTCAACCATTTTTCACAAATTTTATGTCTAAATCTATCTACTCGAACCCAGGAATCCAACTTTGACCTCAAAACCACAAACACGTACCTGTGCTAGCCGGAAAATCAATCGGAAGGTCCGAAACTTCCTTTACTCGGCTCTGCTTCCACCGTGGTCCTCTCCTTCGATGGTTGGTACGGTTGTGATCGCGGGACGGAGTAGAACACGATTAGTTGATCAAGACTGGAAGTTGAAGCCTTGAAATCAAAGTTGACTTTTGGTTTTTCTCTTGGTTTTTCTTCGGTTTCGGGTGTGGATTGGGAGGGTTGTCACAGAGAAAGAACGAAAATGAAGATGAAATGAAGATGAGGATGTAAATGAAATGAAGATGAGACAATGATTGGCCTAAATATCTTCTCCCAAAACCAAATTACCAAAATGCCCTTGCACATTTAGACCCATAACTCTCGTCTACGAACTCCGTTTTCCGCGTGCCGCCTGTCTACGAACTCGTGAGTTCGAGACCTACGCAACGGTACCCAATACACCACCGAAAAGGTTTCGAAACAAAACTTGATCTCCATGCCCTTTAACAAGCAAGGGCAAAATCGTCATTTTACATAAATAATTTAATTAAATCCAATAATTGAAATTCCGGGTTGTTACATTTGTGAGTGGACTTTGATTTATAAACTATAATGCATGCATAAATGTATCTTTGATTTAAATACTGTTATGTTTGGGTGCAATGATTTCCTGGAATTTATAATTGATTGCTGGACATTTGTTTTTTTCAATATTTCAGTGAAAGTGTGTTGTAAGAAATGATATGGTTGTTGGATTCGGTTTTGATATTGTTTTGACGTGGTGATTATTTGGGTCCATGATTTTGAGTTGAAACTGTATTTGTGATAAATGATAAACAAAATATATACTTGATTTTGGATACAATATCGTTTTGAGGGGGCCCAGGAGCCGGGCCTTGGTTTCGTGTTGGCGGACTCCCGGTGAACCCCCAATATAAACAAAACTGATTTGAGGGGGCCTAGGATCCAGGCCTTGGTTCCGTGTTGGCGGACTCCCGGTGAACCTCCAATATAAAAGGTGATTTTGTAGAGATTATGGTCGAGTCCAAGTAATACAGATTTTAACACATCTCAAGGGATACCCTGGTGTGTTATGGATATGTCGGGAATAGTGAATTTGAGATATTATGTGTCTAGATTGGATTAAATGATTTTTAACTCATTTGAAGAGAGTTTTCGAACCAAACTGTGAATCACGAGGTATTTTCTTTATACAGATTTTCTGTGATACCAACTAAGTAGTTTAAAGAGAAATGGAAATTTTGGTGATTTACATATGTTGTTTTTATATTATAAATTGTTTATGTGAAGCATGCATGATTTTATAAATGGAGGGGGGGGGGGGGAAATGTAATATTTCCTCGAAAAATGATTTAGAAATGATTATTTTTGTCCACTCACAACTTTTGTGTTTAAACCCCCTTCAGGCAGTTGAATAGAGTTGACGCGAATACTGATCTCGAGGCAGAGGCATTAGTACTTCGACTGCGCTGTGTAATTATATTTGAGTAGGATATCTAAATTTTACTCTTGATCATACTTAGACGCTCTGATATTATATTGTATTGTATTGGTCATTAATTATGGGAATTATTGAGTGCTTGAATCCCTTGTCTGACAAGTGGAAGTATTTATTATTATTATATTTTGTAAGGATTGAAGGGTATTTTGGGAACTTTTTCTTAGGTTGTCAGACGGGATCAGGGTTTTTCCCGGGTTTCGAGGGGAAATTCGGGACGGGTCCTGACATGACGAAGGTACCAAACTTGGTTGAATTGAGTCTCTCTGACTTACCTTGAGTCGTAACTCGACATCTCAGCTCATCATGCGCAGTAGCTCACTAAACCGGCTCATCTCGAGCCGTACAAGATATCCCGGCTCAACTCGAGCCGTAGCTCAATATCCCATCTCATCCTGAATCGTAGCTCACTAACCCGGCTCATCTCGAGTCGTACCAGATATCCCGGCTCAACTCGAGCCGTAACTCAATATCCCGATAGGATGATGGAATCTTCCATAACATACATCAAATCATTCATCAAGGTCAAAACCCAAATGATAATTCATGGCATAACATAATATGTAGAAGTACGCATACCACGTAATCTCGGAAACCCAGTCCGTTCACAGTACATCTAAAGTACCAACGTACCAACTCAAGGAAATCCTAGCCCCGAGGAATAACACCGTTACCTTTTGACGGAATATGCTAACGCCGTCAGCATATTCCGTCAAACCCTAACGGCATCAGTTGACCCAACGGTCAACTAATTACTTATTGGACGCTGACTCAGCTGCCACATGGTCCAAACTAACGGCGTTAGGGTTCTGTCATAACACCGTTACCTTTTGACGGAATATGCTAAAGCCGTCAGCATATTCCGTCAAACCCTGACGACGTAAGTTGACCCAACGGTCAACTAACTGCTGACTGTGTTGCCACGTGGCTCCACGTGGTAGCTGAGTCAGCTGTTGACTGGTTGCCACGTGGCTCCACGTGGCACCATGTGGCTGCCAGGTGGCACCATGTGGCTGCCAGGTGGCATGCCACGTCAGTAACCGCAGTTCGAACCAGTCATGGGGGACGACGACCAGACCGTCGACGTCGCCGCCGTCTCCAGTGGCTGGAATTTCAGAATTCTCGTCGGAAATCGCCATTTTCGGCTAGCTTCGAACTCGTCCTTTCTTCAATAGTTTTTACACCTAAATTCATCTACTCACATCAAGGATACCGATTCTGAGCTCAAAAATGGAAAAACTTACCTCCCTTGGCCGGAAATCCAACGAGATGGCTCGGCCCAATTCATCCCTTTGATTCCTCGTATCCGGGGGTGTTCTAGCCTTGAGTTCACCATCACCAGACTCGTGGAGATGGGAGAAGTCGATCATCAGCCTCGGATTGGCTCGAAACAGCCTCCATGGGTTCACTCGATCTTGGGGGTTTTGGTGTGTTCACGAGGAGAGGAGAGGGAGGTGGTTCGTGAAGACTACTGGAAAAGTCTGGAAAAAGGAAGAAATACTCTTCCCCAAAATATCTCCCATGTAACAATTACCAAAATGCCTTTGAACATTCTAGACCCACAACTCTCTCACTGGGTCTCCGTTTTCCGCGTGCCCCTGTCTATGAACTCACTTACGTAAAGACCCAAGAAAACTTCCAAAAAGTACTGCCAGACAAAAATTGACTCCCGAACCCCTCCGAAACCGAGGGTAAAATCGTAATTTCTTTAATTAAATTCTCAAATTACTTTAATTTCTGGTTCGGGTCATTACAAGCATTGATTCGCGTATGTCTCTTGCTGATTCTGTTAGATGGTCGTTGACTAATAATGGTATCCTTTCTTCTTCTTCTTTATGGTCTGCTTGTAGGAATGTTGGTTCTAATGTTGGGTGGTTTAAGCTTGTGTGGTTCAATTCTTCTATTCCTCATGCAAGTTTTGTGCTTTGATTGGTTATAAGTCTTCAACTTATGACTTTTGATTGTGTGGGAAGATTCTCCAATCTCCAAGGCCTCCTCTGTGATGCTGTGATGGAATTCTATAACTGTCTTTTCTTTGATTGCCCTTAGAGTGAAGGGATTTAGGTGGCTATTCTTCGTCGATGTGGTGCCCCGTGGATTAAACAACCATGGCCTTCCTTTATAGCTGATATTTCATCTAACAGGAAGGGTAAATCTCTAAGTACGGTAGTCAAAAAAGTGGCCCTTGGTGCCACAGTGTACTGCATCTGGCGTGAGCGAAATGCTCGGGTTTTCGGAGCTGCGAGTAAGCCCTCCTTTGTGATATTGCAAATTATTATTGATATGGTTCGATCTCAAATCTACTCATCCAAGTTTTCCCCTACTCCTGCGAACATATGTATAGCCCTTAATTGGTCTATCCCGCTGTAGTTAGGCTCTGTGTGTTTCTATATTTTTTTTATCTCTGTTGCTGGTCTAGCTGTGTTTGCCTTTGTTGGCCCTCCCAGCGTGTAGTTTGTTGGTGTCTGTTGTGTGGTTTCAGGCTATCCCCTGTTCCTCTTTGGTTCTTTATTTAATGCAATTTGTTTATCAAAAAAATAATAATAAAGCCAAAGGACGAGGCCTAATTTTTACTATCCCTCTCCCCTAATGTTTTTGTATCAAAATATATGTCTTTGTATCAAAATAGATTATAAATTTTTTTTTCAGGGGTAATTTTTCGAGTTTTTTTTTTCTTTTTTGAAAAATGTTACTTTATAATAATAGAGATGAATAGAGAATGTTTGCTAAATTAATTTGAAAGTTTCTATTTATACCCTATTTTAGACCTTTTTTACCTAGAAATAAGCTTCCTATACCCAACTAATTTTGAAAATTTTAATTATTTACTCATTCTACCCATCATTCATCCAAAAGTACGCTTTATTAAAAAAATCTAATTTCTTATATCAGAATTTCTCTTCCCACCCAAAAAAAATGTATCCCTTTGTGGTTGTCTACTTAAGGTAAAGTTTTAGACTTTTTCCTCGTAAGCACGCTAGAAAGCTTCTCCACAGTATCAATGTCACGGGTTTTGTGTATAATTTGTTCTTGTGAGTCTAACAAAAGCGCAGCATCTGTTAACCTTTTTTGTTTCTCTACATTCGCAGTGAACTTTCATTCATAAACAATAGGGTTTAATTAGGCTTTGCAAAAAAAAAAGGGTTATGGTGATTGGGTATTGAGAGTTATTTTCTTATTGAAATTTTCATATTCTCAAGACGGTAAAAATGAAATTTTATACTTAATTGATCATCCCAAAAACGTAAACGTAGTACACAAGCTAGTAGAGAATTACGGAAGTCCACTTTTTCGGGAGGTGGGAAGAGATAATCAGAAATTAAGATATAATCAATCACATTGTTTGAGTACTTTGATTCCCTTCCAGCGAGACTCCATGTAGTAAGAACCATCTGGCTGGGAGTAGACGCCACACTTGAAATAATGAGATGTCCCTCCACGCCCGGGTGCCTCGAACTTAAGAGCTCCATCAATATAGACCTTCAAATGCGAGGCATTGGCGTCGTGGATTACATTGAGCCTGAACCATCTGTCGTACATGTTTGAGGCAATAACAGCACTCCTGTAGTATGTAAGGTTGCCATTTTCACCAACTCTTAGCATAAAGGTGGTTGCATGAGGGCTCGCCCCAAATACTTGCATTATTGTAACATTGGCTGTTCCACGGGGCACGTACCCGTACCCTTCGAATTGCCATACACCTGAAGAATAATCGTATCCCTAACACATGCAGTCATACATATATAATTAATTAATTACCTTTAAGATCCAGTTGTAAAATAAAAATAAGAAATATGAACTTAGGGTTCATTGATCTAATGGGTGGATTTAGATTACATTGGATAACTCATTAAATTCAATGTATCTTGAATTTAAAAATAGATGTGTTTTCATTGTAATTGTGATTAGTAGCGGTAGCAGTAGAAGAAAACTTGTTCAATCGAATTCCATCCCTCCAAAATAGCAATATTAGAAGATAACACGCGTCAAAGGTAGAAGACCAAAGAAATAAGACGCTACGCCAAAGAAAGAACAAAAGCCAACAGAACAAGATAGATTGGGAAATAAGGAGACATATATATATATATATATATATATATAGGGATAATACTTGCATTTCACCATGATGATATCTCATCGTATCATCCTTTTGATTTATCGAATAATTATTATACATATAGCGGAATCGGAACCGTTCAATTCCTACATAATCATATCAAGATCATTATCTCCGCAAAAAACCAATAACATTAGAGGTCGTTTAGTCGTCATTCACATGTATCGAACAAATTAATTAGAGGTGTTGGTAACAATGAAAACCTCATGGTGTACCGTACAATATTTAGTTTACACATATGAATAGTTAGCTAAATGATCTCAAATTTAGTTGATTTTTGTATAAATGATCTTGAAATGATGATTTAGAAGTTGAACGATTCTAATTATAAGAATTTCATATGAATTGAAATGATAATAGGAGAAGTACTCTCAAAGGTAGAATGAAAGTATTATCATATATATATATATATATATATAAACAAAATCAGAACGGAATGAAAGTATGTAATTGAAGAAAAGGTATTAGATGCAGATATAATACATACCCTTATTCGGATCTCAGTTCGAGGATAGGTCGTGCTATATTTGGAGAGGGGCTTATCTGTGAAGTAGACCCAAAGCTTGTGGACTCCATGTATGTAGCTGTAACGCTCACATTCAGGCAAGTCATATGGCTTGTGGATGTGAAAGTTTGACGTGTTTAATGGGACCCGTATGAACCCAAGGGTTGGATCGTCTACAGGCCATGCCCACGCCCTGCAGCACCTGCTGCTTGACCAATGCGTTTGTAAACTTAATAAGAAAACTGATTTCACAATTATCATCATCAAACCAATATTAACCCCTCCCATATATGCCATTGAAGGTGATGATCTGAAAATGATGAAGAAAGTGTGTAACTTTGTGAGGGGGCAGGCTTACCTTTATATTATTATCAATTTGATACTTTACGTATATTTTTATATTGTTTAGTGAAGGGTATATATGGAAAAAAAATTATTCATCAAATCACTCTCTTCTTTTTATAATAATAGAGAAAAATACACATGGATAATATTTGCATCCCTCCCCTTGTGGTACTTCCTCGTACCACCATTTCGATTTATCTAATTATTCGTATACATATATCATAATCAGAATAGTTCAACTCCCAAATAATCCTTTCAAGATCATCTCGATCTGTAAAAAATCAACAACTTTGAAGGTTCTTTACTCATTCATATATATCAAACAAACCAACAGTATTGGTAATAATGAAATCCTCGTGGTGAACCGTATATTTAGTTTACACTGAATGACTAAAGAACCTTTAAAGTTGTTAATTTTTTATGGAGATGATCTTGAAAAGATTATTTAGGAGTTGAACGGTTCCGATTATGATAGTATATAGCTGGGGAAGAGATATATTTAGTAAACTAGGTACGTCAAATTCACGGGTTTTGTTAGCCTGTGTCTCGTCCGATACCATGAATGAAACAAAGATCATTACAAATGGAAACAAAAGTTTGAATTATTAAAACTGTTGAGTGTATTGACTTAATTGCGGTGAGTTCAGCATGAATCATATTAATTAGTGAGCCTTAATTAATTATACCATAATCCCTGCATGAAGGAGAACCAGACAAGAAGGCCTGCAACCATGCATATAGTGATTCTGAGTTTGGATAAGGATATGCTGTTTTTTTCCTCTTATGACAAACACAAATTGCAGAATAAAGCCCTGGGCCCAAGAAATTAAGACCGAACAAGTCAAAATTCAAAACGTGAACAACGGAAGAAGGGAGATCTCGCTCCTACGTGCTGGACTGACACAGGTCTTGGATGACCATCCACGGCAATCAGAGGCCGAGGTAGGAAGGGTCCAGGGATCCTTATTTTCTAAATTTTTTGGTCCAACAATACCCTTATCGCTATTTATATAAAGTGGTCATTTTCATTTAAATTTCTAACTACGATACTGAGCGCAATATAATCCGCAAGAAAGTTTGCTTTTATGCTTTCACGAGAGGCATGCACCTTCATTAAACCATTGACAGATTCTGGTCCAATTCCAAATTAAATAAGACAACAGAGAAAAACAACAATCAAATAAGACAAAAGTGGTTCGCTATATGCAAATTAGTTTTAGTCTACTGACAATTATTTGATAATTAATTTTTCTAATTTTTTACAGCAATCGATCAAGAGTTCACGGGCCTCTGATTTTGTGAGATATTATGATGATTAGAGCATAATTTTTTTTTTATTAAGTGGTAATATCATAGATTGAAGACTGTTGTGAAAAGAAACAAAAGATTACCACAGACAAGAGTTATAATACTATGATACAAAACCCAACTACATCAATGTGTAAAAAGGTTTTTTTACTCAAGATACCCTATGAACATTAACTTTAACTTGATTTTGTCCCAAGATGCTCTTTGAAACTCCCTTTTCATTTCAAGTTGCCCATTTTCTGTCAAGTATCCTAACTTATCGTTAAATTTAAGGGTAAAATGATCAATTTGTACAACTAAGAATCCAAGCTCTCATACGACACCATTTTCTTCTCCATCTTCCTCGACTTTAAACTCCTCTACCACTAATCCTTTCTGCAATTGGAAAAATTGTGGATATTTCCACGATCATGGTTCCCAACCCCAACACCAACACCCCTTACCCTCTCTTCACCAACACGATCATTTGCGTCTCAATTCCTTTAAATGAACGTGATGCAGAGTGCCATATTTTGAATATGTCAGCGTGTATCTCCGGTGTTCGTCTAGGCGGGGGAATGAACTATGATGAATCCCTATTTCATCGCTTTGGAATACTTGGCCCTGATGGTGTTCCTAGAAAGGGCTCTCTAAAGAGCTAGAAAAATTACGAGCAGGACCACTGTTAAAGCTTTTTAAACCATCGCGTCTTATTGTTGATTTGAATGAGAGTGTTATGCTGTTTTTCTTTTGGATTATTTACACAAACATCCCTGAGGTTGTTTGTGTTTTCAAAAACACCCCCTCAAGTTTTAAACCTTACTCAAACGCTCCCTTAGATTCTAAAAATATTACACATAACCCATAAAATATGAAAAACCATTAATTAAATGTAATATAATTTATCTAAATACTAAAATACCCTTACGGATGGTTGTTTGGATACACTGTTATTCTAATTCTTACCATGTTTTAATTAATTAGAAGAAGAAAAAAAAACCCCTAATTTACGCAGGCAGGCTTATACTACGATAAGAAATAACCTAATCTACTCGATGTTGGTGTTTTTCTTGTGTATCCAAACAACCATCAATAAGGGTATTTTAGTATTTAGATAAATTATAGGATAAACTACATAAAAGTACCCAAATTATATGGGTCATTTCAAATTCATACCCCAACTATGAAAATTTTCATCTAGGTACCTAAACTATCAAAACACAACATCTAGGTACCCACTGTTAATAATCTGTTAAAACAATATGTTAAGTGCCCAAGTGGCACTTGTGGAGCCCTTTATCATGCTGACATGGATGCCATGTAGACAAAAATAAAATACAATTTGAATATTTTTGCTTACATGGACTCCAAATAGATAAAAGAAAACACATAAAAATTCAATATTAAAAAAATTAATTATATTAAACCAATACCTATCCCAATTTTCAGTTTTGCATCGAGATCCAAATTCCAATAGCTCTCTTCGATCAAATTTGACCCCCCACTAGATAAACCCCATCTCGGCTCAGTAGGATGCAGGCTTGATCCCATTAGCTTAGACGAAGACGAAGCAAGATAGGTGGCGGATTCCGGGTTCTACATTTGGTCAGGCCCTTTCTTTCATTTCTTTCACCCCAATTGTCACATCTGGGCTCGTGATGCAACTCCTTGTTGGGTCTAAGATTATTGAAGTCGACAAATACCCATCTCGAATCCATCGGTCGCCTCGCCTCTCCACCGCGGCGCCGACTCAGTCTCCTCCAAAGACAAGACCAGAGCATCCCTCTCTCTCATCAAGTCCGAGAAAGTCCCTTCCAAAATCCTTGAAATCTGCAAAAATGCTTCTCTAACCCCCGAGCCTCACCTCGTCCCTCGACTGCATCGCCTTCTCCGTCGCCATTAACAAGCCCAGAGATGACAACCACTAAAACCTTGCAAATTCCTCGACGACCTCTTTGCAACTCGCCCCGAACTCAAAACGCAGTGTTTCACCTCCCACGCCATCATCCTCTACGGGCAGGCCGATATGCTTGACCACGCCATTCACGTTTTTTAGCAGTGCGATGAAATGGGCATTCCTAGAAATGTGAAGATCCTCGACGCTTTTCTGCTCGCTTGCATTTTCGAGAAGAATTACAAGGAGATGAATAGGGTTTTTCTCGAATGCCCAAAGGTTTATGGGATCGAGCCCAATTTGGACACTTACAATTACGTGATCAAGGCATTTTTGGAGTCGAGTTCAACCGGGTCGGCCTATTCGGTGTTGGCAGATGATGGAGAGGAAGCAGGTGAAGCCGGATGCGACTACTTTTGGGAATTTTTTTACTTGGTTTGATACCAAGATGAAATTTGAAGATATTGGAAAGGTATTGAATTTGATGGAAAAACATGGATTTCATCTTGGGCTGAGAACTTACAAAATCAGAATCAAGAGCTTGTTCAAATTGAGAAAGTCTGGGGAAGCAAAGGCCTTGCTAGATGGGATGTTGTCAAGAGGCATGAAGCCGAATTTAAGGAGGGAAAGGGAAGGGAGAGTTATCGGGGAAGAAGAGGATTGGTTTTTTTCTTCCTTTTTGTTTTTGTTTTTTGTTTTATTTTTTGGTCAATTTTGTAAAATTAAAACTTTTTAATGTTTTATTTATTTAATTTTTTTTTATATTATTTTTTAGCTTGCGTGGACTCCAACTCAGCATAGAATTCTGACTCAACAGTGCCACATAAGCATTTAACGGTTTGACTAACAAATTGATTAACGATGGGTAACTAGATGTTGTGTTTTGATAGTTTGGGTACCTAAATGAAAATTTTCATAATTGGGGTATGAACTTGAAATGACCCCTATAGTTGGGTACTTTTATGTAGTTTATCCTAAATTATATTTCATTTAATTAATAGTTTTTCATATTTCATGGGTTATGTGTAATATTTTTGGAATCTAAGGGGGTGTTTGAGTAAGGTTTAAAACCTGAGGGGGTGTTTGTGAAAATACAAACAACCTCAGGGGGTGTTTGTGTAAATAACTCTTTTCTTTTCTCCTTTTTACATTATTGTTACTACAGTGGCTTTAATATTCCATTTTCTTTCAGATGGAAGTTTTGTGGGTGGAAAAGAAAGTGGAGTATTGCACTTGGGAAAGCCAGATGATATGTCAATAAAATTGAAAAATTGGTTATTTGCTCTTGAAGGTGCACAAGAGATGGCAGAAAGATGGTGGTTCTACAACCAAGAGGATGCAGGAAGAGAAGAGAGGTGTTGGCACACAACGTTCCATAATCTGCATGTAAAAGCAATGTTCCATAACCATGATCGTGGAAATATCCACAATTTTTCCAATTGCAAAAAGGATTAGTGTTAGAGGAGGTTAGAGTCGAGGAAGATGGAGAAGAAAACGGTGTCGTACAGGAGCTTGGATTCTTAGTGTATAAATTTACCATTTTGCCCTTGAATTTAACAGTAAGTTATGATACTTGACAGAAAATAATCAACTTGAAACAAAAAGGGGGTTTCAGGGGGCATCTTGGGACAAAATCGAATTCATGGTCAATTTTGAGACTAAAGTTAAAGTTCATGAGGCATGTTGAGTAAAAAGCCATGTAAAAATGCTAGGTTGCGTTTGGTGGAGCCATACGATAGAGAAAACTACAAACTCTAAAGATCATAGGGTTTTTTTAATTTTTTTTTTCTATGTTTTTAAGGTTGTTTTTATTTTTATTTTTAGTTTAGGAGTTAATAATAAATAAATGAAAAAAAATTTATATATATATGAGCAAATTACACTTTAGTACCCTTTGGTTTATACTAAGTTTCAGAGTCATATCTAACTTTTCAAATTTTGCATTTACGTACCATGAACTCTTTAAAACATAACAACTTAGCTCCACCGTTAACTATTCAATTAAAAAATCTGTTAAATACTGATTTTTCACTTTTGGAACCCACTATTTAATTTAGAATAAATGACATAAGCGCCATGTGGCAAAAAAATTAAATTGCTTTTAAAAAATTAATTTTTTTCTTTTTTTTTTTCCTTTTCTTCTTCTTCTTTCTCGGTCTCCCTTCTTCTCTTCTTCTTCCTTCTTCTTTCTTTTTTAAAATAGTTGATATGGTTTAGAAAATTGACAAATCCACCCAGAAAGTAAAGAAAATATAATTCGCACATTCTAAACTTTTGCATTTTGAGAAACAAAAACAACCATTATCCCAAGGAGAAGAAAGAAGCTTTCCCACAGGAGCTGCTGCATTATGACACTTTCAATTTAAGAAATAGAGCAAAAGGAGCGGGCATGAAGTTTCTCCTTCTTTCTACTTCTTATTTCTTCTTCTTTCTCCTTCTTCTTCTATTATTATTTTTTCTGGAATTTCTATCATTTCTGGAAAAACTATGAATTTTTTTGTCACTCAAGGCTAAAGACACCTTTAGTGACGAGATTTCTTATGAACAGCGTCGCAAAAAATCTTTTGTGCGCCGCTGTTCATCATGAATTTCGTCACTAAAGGAGTTTCAACCTTTAGTGGCGAAAAAATCATATTTTTCCAGAAATTCTAGAATTCTAGAAAAGAATCAAGAAGAAGAGGAAGGAGATAAACCAAGAAAGAAAAAGAAGATGAAGAAGGGAGTTCGGGAAAGAAGAAGAAGAAGAAAAGGAAAAAAAAGAAAAGGAAAAAGAAAAAAAGAAAGAAGAAAAAAAAAAGATTAAGTTTTTAGAAGTAATTTAATATATTTTTTTGCCACATGGCGCTTATGTGTAACGACTCGGACCATAAGTTAATGTAATTTGAGATTTTAATTAGGGAAATGATGATTTTACCCTCGATTTCGAAGGAGTTCGGGAGTCACATTTTGTCTGGAAGCACGTTTGGAAGTTTCTCTTGGGCCGTTACGTAGGTCTCGACCTCGAGAGTTCGTAGACAGGCGGCACACGGAAAATGGAGATCCAGTGAGAGCGTTGTGGGTCTAGAAGCTTCAGGGGCAGTTTGGTAATTTTTGAGAAGTTCAAAATTAGGGGGATATTTTTCTCTCTCTTCATATACTTTGCTCAGACTCTCTCTCTCATCTCCCTCGGTATCTTTCTCCCCGTGCGATCGCAGCACACCGCCTTCGTCATCGACTCAGTTTTGGGTCGATTCGAGCCAAACAGAGGCAAGAAACAACACCCCCTAGTCCCGGCGAGTAGATTGGTGTCAATTTCGAGAACTGAACACCCCCGGAGACGGAGAACCGAATAGAGGGATTTTACCGGAACTTCACGGCCAGTTTCTAATCAAACCAGGTATGATCTCGAATTCCCGACCTCATTTCCGATTTCGTCAGGATTTTCCATCAGGTTCGACGGAATATTCCACCGTGACAGTGCAGATGCGCGTGGGGGCACGTGGCGGCTCGTGGGGAGCGTGGGGGTGCGTGGTCCGATCTTCTACCGATGCGTGGTGGCCCGTGGGGCTGTTTCCCAGACCATGGCGGTGCGTGGCTGCCCATGGGGCTGTTTCCCAGACCATGGCGGTGCGTGGCTGCCCATGGGGCTGTTTCCCAGACCACGGTGGTGCGTGGCGACGCATGGGGATGCTTCTCAGACCATGGCGACGCGTGTCTAAGGTTTTGGACCATTTCAGATCGGGTTTAAGCGGTTTTGAGGCCGTTGAAGTCTGTTTAGAGCCCCGTTTGAGTAATCCCAGGTGTAATGGATGACCACAGGGCGGGTTTTGGGTCAGGGAGTCAGGGGAGTTTGGTTATTGGTAAGTCAAAGTGTTCCTTTGGGCTAAGGTTTCCTTGAGTTGGTACTTTGGATGTACTGTGTACAGACTGGATTTTCGGGATTTCATGGCATGCGTATTTCTATGTATTAAATCATACCACGGATTGTGCGTGGTGGGAATATATATTAGCACCCTTTCGAGGCTCGGAAATTAAGAATAAGGTTTAAAGGGATTTATCCAATGTCTTATCACTATGCATCTCTCGAGGCTTATGAATTTATTTTAGGGTTTCAGACCGGGATTATGATTTGGGTTTTGACCCTGATGAATGATCTGAGGTATGTTATGGAAGATTCCATCATACTCTCGGGTTGAGCCGGGTTATAGAGTTACGGCTCGAGATGAGCCGAAATACTGAGCTACGGCTCGAGTTGAGCCGGAATATCAGGTACGGCTCGAGATGAGCCGGGTTAGTGAGCTATGGCTCGGGATGAGTAGGGATGTCAAGTTACGACTCGGAGTAAGTCAATGAGACTCAACTCAACCAAGTCTTGAATTTTGAATAGCTATGGTGTGATAACTGAATCGATGATACGATTGCCAAATAACCTTTCAGTATATGTACGTTCATTACGGTCACGAAGTGTGACCAATGCCTGAGATGTGGCAAGGGTACTTTCGTCATCAAGGTCAGTGGGTGGTATGGGCGGTGACCCAGATTGACGAGTTGATGACGGTTCACACAAGGGTGACACGTCAGGTGTCTTGTTCGATTACGGAGGAGGTCCTCCGAGGTAGTTTGTGAACTACTGGTCTATCCTTCATCTGACAGGTGGGTGAAGGTCAATCAAGTACATGGGAGGTTCTGTTGGAGTCCCTATAAATTTCATTTGAAATTTCCAAAGATTAAGGGTATTTCAGGTATTACCTTCTGTGGTTAAAGGTTGTTAGACGGAAGCAGGGCTTTTTGCGAATTTCGAGTCGAAATTCGGGAAAGGTCCTATCATTATGTCACCAAGTTTATATTAAATGATGGGTCCCAAAAATGACACATCAGAATTTAATAGATTCTTTAACGGAATAGTTAACGGTGGAGCCAAATTGTTACATTTTAAAGAATTCAGAGTACGTAAATGCAACATTTGAAAAGTCAGGTATAACTCTGAAATTTGGAGTAAATCACAAGGTACTAAAGTGTAATTTGCTATATATATATATATATATATATATATAACTTTATTGATTGACATGGTATGACCACATAAGCTGCCATATAAGGTGGTAAACGAATATGATCAATTTAGTGTATTCAAATAATATTATTAATAATGAAGAAGTTTTATGACTTATTACTACGGTTCAGTGGTATTTATTTCCACTTATTATGTGTTGGGGGCTCTCGGGTTCAATTCTCGTAAAAATTAAGGTTCATACCTAATGTGTATAATGAAATCACCTTCCTCGATATCATTGTATTGAAAAAGTAATAATAATAAAGGAGTTTATCACCAATTATCTATGTATTATTCTCAACTCATCATTTTGGTCTATCTTATTTCATTTCAATCAATATCATCTATATACTCTTGCTCTACACATCAAGTTAGTCAATGAGGTCAATTCTAGTAATTTTTCCGTTAAAATCAATAGAAATATCCTCAAATCAATCAGATTAAATTAATAGATACAACTTATAATTATATATATATATATATATAAAACAAATTAAACTAACAAAAGCATAACAAAATGGAGCAATTTTTTTCTCTGATACCAACAAGCATACAACACACACCCGTTCGAGCATTGTACCCCTAAGGCCTCGTTTGGTATGTCGTATTGTACTGAATATTTCGGTTGGATAGACTAATATGTTCACCGGATAGACTTACTATTTAGACGGGCGTTTGGTGCTCTACTGGATTAAAATGCCGACTATATTATATTGGCCGGATTATATTATATTAATTGATAAGAAATATCTATATATCATAAATACTAATTTTGTATATTATTATTATCATTTATTATTTATTATTTATTTTATTTTTATTTTAATTAATTATTGATATTATGTAGATTATTATTATTATTAATTATTAATTATTAATTTATTATTATTATTATTATTCTTTTTGTATTATTATTACTATTTAGTATTATTATTATTATTATTATTACTTTTCAAGATTGCTAGTCATTTTATTATTTAATACGGAAAACTTTGAGCGTATTATTTTAGTGGGTGTAGACCGTATAAAGATACTCAACCGTATTAACTTATCTGGTGGCTAATTAATACGAGTGGTACCAAACATCGATTTCGTACTATATTATCATATCATGTCCTTTATACGGCATACCAAATGTAGCCTAAATGTCCTTGAAACACGTTAAGGCCTTTGTAGTTTAGTAAGATTTTGAAAAATCCAACATCGAAAAATTGACATGGTTCGACATCCACGGAATATAAGAATAGCTAAATGACTCTCTTAGGAAGATAATAGAACAATAGTCGGCATCCGCGGAATCTATATATATACACATAAAAATGTGTGTAACGACTACATTTCTAGCCGTTGAAAGGAATGAAAATGCATTGTGCCGTTGGACACCTATCTCCAAAGCAAATTTATATGGCCAAAGGTGAGCCAACTAAAAAAATAATTAACAAAAGAATGAAGCAGCTTTTTCTGCAAAACAAATACAAATGGGCAACACAATTTATATCAACTTGCCTATAGTGTTACACCCCGTCCCGAAAATCCACCTAAATATCGAAAATTCCTAGTGTTGGCCGACACCTGAACGCTAAGTTCCGATGAAGAAATCCAATTTGATGATTATTACAGCTTGGAGCATAACAATACATTTGATGATCATAGATGAAGTCCTAGAGACTAAAGCCAATTTCTAGCCCTCCTACCTCACCGGATGAAGTCAGAGCAGCGTATGCACAAATACCTCCTCGATATTTCTGCACCTCCTGTCAAACCCACAATATCTTCGACTCTCTAAGACAGTATCAATTAATCCAAGGTCGCATTCATGCGTACCAAATCAAATCTCGTCTATCCGGGTCACTGCCCTCACCATACCTACTGACCACGATAACGAGTATTTCCTAAGGCTACTTAAGGCCATGACAATTGTCGTCGATTCATATTAGCTGACATAAACCTCGGCTATCATAACACATAAGTCGACATGACCCTCGTCTGTTGCATATCACATGAGCCGGCATATCCCTCGGCCATCATATATCACATAAGCCGGCATATCCCTCGACTATTATATATATCACATAAGACGGCATGACCATCGGCTATCATATATCATATAAGCCGGCATGACCTTCGGCTATCATATCTCATCGGTCGGCATAACCCTCGTCTGGAATATCTCATCAGTCGGCATAACCCTTGGCTGGCATATCATGACTCAATCATCATCTCTTGTATCCCAATGACACTGTAGTCGCACGAGTCACGCGTACGTGACAAGACTGAGTGTCATCGATAGTACCACGACCACGTGAAGGACTGAGTGCAAGCACCATCACCACAGGTCCCCCTAGGAGCTTGAGACCATAGACGCATATACAAGAGACTGGCGATCATGTGAAGGACTGGTATGTGGCCTACAGACAGGTATGACACCAGCGACCACCATATGGATATACCATGACTCAACACTAACCGTGACCCATGTACTAGACCAGCATGCTTCAACCATAGTATCACAACACTGACTCATATGCTATATCGGCATGACTCCTCGGAGATAGCATCTCGATACTGTCTCATATGCTATGTCGGCATGCATGACTCTTCCGCGATGGCATCTTGATCATATAACATTTTATCTCGATTATCGTAACTCTTATCTCGAAATCAATCCTCGAGATACCCACTAATGTATTAGTTTATACTCATTTCGGAGTAGTTTACCATTCATAGGGTTCCTAACCCTCAATATCATGTTCTACAATGCCGGGCCCTAAGGGTAACCTATGACATAGTCTGAAATTACTATCGTTACTATTGTACATATAATTCTATCAAACTTTACTAGGCATCACATTCATCAAGCATTCAATGATATAAATAATGCATAATCATAAGTTTAGGGAAGAGGGTCCACTCACCTTTCGTCAGAGAGAAGTCAACTGACAAGATTCATCGCTACATTCCATTAATTCGCTTGTTTCCAAATGTTCGCTCGATTTTCGTCTAGAGTTGTATGACTCTCCATCGTCACCTCGTCCATAATACAAATAAAAAGTGAGTATTAGCATTAATAAATCCTTAATTAAATCATTAAACGGGGCCCCTAACCCTCGGGTTTAAATATACCCCTTAAATAGCTTAATTCATACTTGAAGTGCTCAAACTGAGCTATAACGGATTCAAATAGCCTCAAAACTATCAAAAACAGATATGGGATGCTTGAAAACCCTAGGCATGTGTTGTCATGGGTTGGAAAATAACCCCACACGCCGATGAAAAGTCGGCGATCACCCCACGCTCTGCTACGCGTCGACAATGAGTCAGGACACGGGCCATGTGCCCCCCCACACTCGCTCACGCACATCCACGCATCTGCTGACTTGGCAGCTCACTGGGCTACCACGTGGCTCCAAGTGGCACCACGTGTCAGCTAACTAGGCTACCACGTCAGTCAGTCGAGTCGTACTAGGTCGCCGAAGAAGATGACTAGACCGTTGCCGTCATCACCGTTGACTGTGGTCGAATTCTGGAAAATCTCGCCGAAAATCGCCATTTCCGGTAAGCTTCTAACTTCTTCCATTCTCCATCGTTTTTCGCGATCTACCCACCTAGATTCACCTACTCACTCCCAGGATTCCAAATTCGAGCTCGAAAGTGAGAAATCTTTCCTCGTTTGACCGGAAATCGGTTGAGAAGGTTCGGCCCACTTCCTCCGCTGTGTCTAGTGGTGCTCGCGTCTCAAAACTGGCACCAAAAGACTCGTGGAGTTGAATGGATTCGATTTATGGCGTTGGTTTGTTTCGAAAAAGGCCCAGAAATGGTTCGTCGGTAGTGGTAGGGTGTGGTGATCTCACGGGAAAGAGAGAGAGAGAGAGAGAGAGAGAGAGAGAGAGAGAGAGAGAGAGAGAGAGATTGAGTGAAGAGAGAAAAGAAGAGTGAGTGTGTGAGGGAAGAGAGAGAAAAATCTCTATTTATACTTTTGGACCTTTCAAGAAATTACTAATACGCCCTTCCCGTTTTAGACCCATAACTTCCTTGTACGAACTCTGATTCTCGAGTGCCGCCTGTCTACGCACTCATAAGTTCAAGTCGTACGTAATGGTACGAGAAAACTAGCAAATAGTGTTCCTGATCGAAAAGTGGTTGTCGTGCCCATCGATAAGTCATTTTGCAACTCAAGCCTTTAGTTACGGCCTACCATACATTGGGCCTTCATTAATGGCCCAAAACTCTTTTAATTTAACCCAATACTTAACGGATTCCAGGTAAATTTTCAAATTCCATTAAAAATGCCAAAACGGCTTGTAACATATAGCCATGTCAAAAGGGCAGCCAAATATAGCTGGCCCTCTAGGGCAAATGCTATATTTTGGTATTTAAAGCACATTCTGATATAAAATTCCTAAATTTTGGTATTTAGTTCAAATTTAGATCATTGCTAGAGATTGTCGTATCGCTTGATATTCACCTACTATTTTGGAGTGCACATCAAAGGACAAAACCAACAATTAAATAAGACAAAAGTAGTTAGCTACAAATTAGTTTAAGTAGCAGTTTACTAACAATTATTTGATAATTAATTTTTTTAATTTTTTACAACAAACGATCAAGAGTTGACGGGCCTCTAATTTTGTGAATATTATGATGATTAGAGCATAATTATTATTTTTTAATTAAGTGGTAACATCATAGATTGAAGACTGTTGTGAAAAGAAACAAAAGATTACAACAGAAGTGTTATAATCCTATGATACGAAACCCAACTACATCAATATGCAAAAATGCTAGGTTGCGTTTGGTGGAGCTAACGATAGGGAATCTACGAACTCTAAAGATGCTAGGGTTTTTTCTAATTTTTATTTCTATATGTTTAGGGTTGTTTTTATTATTATTTTTAGGGTTTAGGAATTAAAAATATATGAATGAAAATAAAATATATGTGAAATTTTATTAATAGACATCATGACATGAGCACATCAGCTTTCCCATAAGGTGGTAAACAAATATGGTAAATTTAATGTGTTCGAATAACAAATATAGTCAATTTAGTGTGCTCAATTAACATTATTTCATGCTCGTATTCTTTTTTATATATCGTTTAATTTTTTTTTAATGCTTGTATTTCATAATTTCATGTTTTGTTACAACGTAAATTACAAAACAATTATCAAGCATCAAGTAGTAGGAAAATTAAAGAATAAGGATATGTAATTGTATACCAACAAAATATATATATATATATATATATATATTTGTAATATGACGAAAATAACCTTTTCTAAGCGGAATATAAGAATATTCTGTGAAATAATTGGATCGAAATTTGGATGTATCCTTAAATTGTTATTGAGTATGAAACTATAAGGTTAAAATCGGTCAAATTGAAACTACATGGACTAAAGTGGGAAATTGAGTCAACTATAGTGACCTTTGGCCTTTTAATAAGGAAGAAGTTTTGTGACTTAGTAATACAGTCTAGTGGTATTCCTCTCCACTTATTGTGTGGTGGGCGCTTTCGAGTTCGATTCTCGTAAAAAATAAGGTCAATACTCAATATGTATTGTAATCCCCTTCCCCGATATAATTGTAAATAATAATAAAGTAGTTTTATCACCAATAATCTATGTACTATTCCCAACTCGCCATTTTGGTCTATCTTATTTCATTTCACTCAATGTCATCTTTATACTCTCGTTCCGTAGATCAAGTTAGTCGATGAGTTCAATTCGATTAACTTTTCCGTTAAAATCAATAGTAATATCATCAAATTAATCGGTTTAAATTAATAGATACAACTTATAATTATATATATATATATATATCATCAAATTAAACTAGATAAAATAATAACAAAATGGAGCAACTATTTTTTTTCTGATACCAACGGGCATGTAACACACACCCGTCCGAGCATTTTAACCCTAAGTGTCCTTGAAACACGTTAAGGTCGGTCTTTGTAGTACATGGCACATGTTTGATAAGAGTTTTTTAATAAAAACAAACATTTTAAATTAATATATTTATACCAACCCCAACGTTACAGACTTTAGTTGTCGTAACCTTCACAATTTCAGTAAAATTTTGAAAAACCCAACGAAAAATTGACATGGTTCAACATCCATTGAATATAAAGAAGGTTAAATGACACCCGACTCTCCTAGGAAGAGAATACAACGATAGTCGGAATCTTATCTCAAAGAAGGACCAGATAGATGAATGCCCGCCAACTACAAACCAAGTCTTTCTCGTAATATGCACAGTACTTGCAAATGAGGAACACCCAGTCAAGTTTGAAAATAACAATAGTCGAAAATAACTATTACGGATAGGAACTTCCGTTCAAACTTTAGGACAAATTATATAAAATTCTCTAAATTATAAAGGTCATTTCAAGTTCATATCTTAATTATGAAAAATTTCAATTTGATACTCAAACTATCAAAACAGATCAATTAACTACCTTTCGTTCATCAACTGTTAAAAAATATGTTAAATCATTAGGTGGCATTGTTGAGTCAGAATCATATGTTGAGTTGGACTCCACATAAGCTGAACAATAATATAAAACTAATAAAATAATTAAAAATTTTAAAATTAATTGTACAAAAAGAAAAAGAAAAAAAATTGAAAAAGAAAGGTAGCACTGCAAAACCACTCAATCGAATCTTCTCCTCCTTTGCCACCATCTTCTTCCACCAGAACCTCCATATATGTTGCCCAACTTCTGATTGGAATAGAAATCATATTCAATCAGAATTATTTATATCCAAATTTAATAGAATTTATGGTCCATTATAAGAAAATCCATAGCACAAAATCAATACCCAATTTCTTTATGGCTTTGGCGGTGGTAGTTATTGATTTTAGTCTTATTACTCAAAATGCTCCCCGAACCAGACTTCGAGTCTCAATTTGCTCTCCGAACGCGAAATCGTAACATTGTGATCCCCAAACCCCCCCTTCTGTTAGCTCCGTTGCACCAAAAGTTATAGTCTGTTACTAACGGCGTTAAAAGTGGTGACGTTGTAGTAATATTACAAAATTTGTAGGGGCAATTAAGACCTTTGTTATATTTTATTAAATTTTATATTTAAAATTGTTTTTTAAAATTAGAAAGGGGCACTACTCGGCAGCACCTTCAATTTCTTCATCTCTGCATCCAGCTTGGGGACCGAGGCAGCAGGCGGGGGCTGAGCCAGGGAGGCGATCTGGTGCGATGAGTCAGCTAGCTTAGCAAGCGCGGCGCGCAAATCATAGGAGGAGGGAATCTTCTTGCCGAGCACGAAGGAAGAGAAGACCCAATCGCGGTCGGCGGAGTCTCGGTTGTCGGCGGGAGCATTGGAGGTGAAAGATTTACGGCGATCGGGCGGCGACCACTGGCGGGAGGGAGTGAGGCTGGTGGAGATGCGTCGGACGGCGGGGAAGAGTGGCCCCGGGAAGATTAGGGTTGTAGGGGCCGAGTCGTCGACTGTGGTGGTTATGACAGTTCGTGATTTTATAGCTGCAGTGGGCTCTCAAACTTTTTGGGCTTCGACGAGTCTTCATTTCCCTTGAGCATTTCTTTAGTTCTCTTTCTTAGACAGGCAGCTGAGAGAGAGAGAGAGTTTCAGACTTGCAAGGGACGAAGTCGATTTGGTTTCTACTTTTAATTTGTCCGATTATACATATGTTGATGTTGGTGGTGGTGACATGTACGGTTTATGATGCTTTTCGTTTTCAATTTGTAGTTTGTTCTAGGGGAAGTCGTGGGCGGTGACTATTTCTGTCTCGGGGACAAGAGCAAACTCGCTGCGGAGCTCTTTGAGGTGGAGGTCATGCTTGTCATGGAGCTTTACCGCGTCGAAGAAGATAAGAACCCAGTAGGGTCTTGGGGTTTTGACGGAGGATAGAAATCGAGTGAGTGAGTGGTCGTCGAGGTGGATCACCCTATATTTGGATCGGGCTTGGATGGATAGGAGTTCTGCGACTTGGTCCGACTTGGATTCGGATAACCCAGTGAATGTGGCAACAAAAAGGAGGGTGGCGATGAGGAAGACGAACGGTAGTTTTGGGATTGGACCCATTTTGTTACATCCAATTCTTTGCTGCCACGTAAGCACTCTAACCGTCGTTAGTAACGTTGTTAACTTTTGGTGCAATAAAGCTGACATAAGGGGGGTTCGAGGATCACATTGTTACGATTTCGCGTTCGGGGAGCAAATTGAGACTCGAAGTCTGGTTCGTGGAGAATTTTGAGTAATAAGCCTTGATTTTATAATAGATTGCAGTCAAAAATCACATCTACTCTGCCTATCTCCCAAAAGCCATTTCAATCTTCCAATTAGAAATGAATATATACCTATACATAATAGAGCAGGGGCTTCTAAGCATTGAAGATTGTAGCCACAAGGGGGATGAGCACCCAACCAATTCCCGAATACCTATTATCCTTGCGGCTCCCTTGCGATGACCATGGTCATGGCCATCTCCATCGTCGCCACCATCTTCATCATGACCCTCATCCTCATCGCCTCTCGCACACCATCGATGCCGAGAACACTGATAATCGTCGTGGTGGTGGTCGAATTCACTCGTCTAGTCGCCGCTTGGGGCCCATTTTTGCCGATTGCAGCAACCGTTCATGGAGGTGGGTTCGAGAATCGAAGAATTGAACTGGGTTTGGCGTGAATTGGGTTTGCTTGGCAGGGAATGGGTCTGGTATAGATTTTTGTAGGATGGTGGCGGCGTGTAGGATGATGGGCCTGGTATGGAGAAATGGATTTTCTGGTGGGTGAGGGATTTGGAGGTTTTCGCTCTCTATCTCAGGGTTTCGCTCGACCTCAAGATCGATGGGATCAGACAATGGGGATGGGGGGGATCACGACTACCCTCGTGGGTTGGCTGTTCGTGAATTAGGGACAATGATTGTGGGTTAGGGTTGGTTCTTTTTATGAATTTTGATTGTTTTTTTAAGGATAAACTACATAAAAGTACCCAAACTATAAGGGTCATTTCAAGTTCGTACCCCAACTATGAAATTTTGCAAAAGAGTACCCAAACTATATTGCCACTAACAGAAGGGTACCTCCGTTACATTTTCCGTCCAAAAGAGTGTTAAAAGTACACGTGGCACAAATTTTGTCCGCTCAACTCGTGATGTGGCGCAATTTGAAGGGGCATTTTCGGATTATCACAAAATAACTCCCTATTTCCTATTCTACCCCATCATGAAACCCAACCTTCAAACCCTAAATCGATTTTGAAACAACCCCCCACCCCAGACAGCCGCGAAACCCAGAAATTTCGTGGGTCGAATCCCCCTTCGACCGTAAACGGCCACCGGGCGAGATAGCTGCGAACAACTTCGAACCACTTCACAATATAAAACTGTAACAGGATAAACCCAGAAAGTGAACGGGAGGGCGTGACCGGACATCGTGAAGAAACCCACCCCCAAATCATGAAGTTTCTCTTTCGCGTTTGAGTTTCAAAATTTGAAGGGAAATGAAGGAGTGGCGGTTGAGGTCACGAGGAAGAAGGCAGCCTAAATACGATAAGTGCTCCTTACTTTAATAATTGGATTTGGTAATTTGTCTTTGTCTTTTTTAATTTAAATTATAGTTTTTATAGGAAAATGAATGTATTGGTCGTTTTGGGGTCCTTGTGTTTTGTGTGTGGCTTGATGTTAATGTTGGGAAAAGGATGGGTGGTTTGTGTGTATACGGAATAGGGAATATATTGAAGGGTGAAAAGCTTGCAGGCATGTGATGAGTTTGTTGGCTGGAATCTTTATTGAAGGGGACCATGTCCATGTGCTTTGTTGTTGGGTGGAATCTTTATTGAAGGGGACCGACCACATTGTTGTTGTCTGATTGTTGTAGAAAAGTAGGTTTGATAATAAGGTTTGGGTAGGATATTGAAGTTGAAAGTTGGGTAGGTCTGTAATTAAACAAAAGTCTGGGGTTGTTTGTAGAGTCAATGTTGTTTGTGGTGACTTAAGACTTTAAATTTTGCTTAATTGTAGGTCTATCGGGTTATTTACATTAAAGGTATTCCATGGTGGGAAGTGGGTTGATGATAGGTATGAAGATGGACAAGTTGACTACTTTGATTTTTGTGATAAGGACATGATGTCCCTGTTTGAAATTGACATAATGGTTAAGGAATTGGGATACAAACATGGTATCATCTTATACCAATATGAGATTGAAGAAGGAGTTGGTGGTAAGCTGCTACAAGACTCTGATGTGCTTAAAACGTGTGAGGCAGTTTCAAGTGTCACAAAGATAGAATTGTTCTTAACACACATTAATGTGAAGAACCCGATGGCGTTTTTAAAAGATGTTAAAAAAAGGGAAAAGGAGAAGACAAGTAAAGAATTGGTGGTGACCAAGAAAAGCACGGTTGTGATTGAGGAGTTAGATGAGGAGACTGAAGTGGTGGGGACCACGGCAGCAAAACCTGAACTGAGTATAGGACCCTATAAGGGTAAGGCAGGAGTGGTTGTATGAGAATTACCACGTCAGAGGCCAGAGCCAGAAGCTGCCAATCTTGGTGAAGAAGCAATGCAAAAAATAGACAAATGCAAGGGTAAACTGTCTACTGAAGAGGATGAGTTTGAAGATGGGTTAGTGGAGGAGTATGAGGACTCTAAAGCATCAACATGTTCTGGATTTGCTGACAGTGGTGATGAGGCTATTCCTGCTAAGGAGAAGAGGTTGGATAAGTATATTCTATAGTGTTGGTTGCAAGAAGCTTCAAACTTGGATGAGTTCTTCACTGATATTGGGGGAACTTCAGAACCTGATGCAGATGAAGCCTCTGGATCCTCAGAAGATGTTGCACCTGAACAGGCTGGAACTTCAACTTCTGCTCCACTAGAAGCTGATGCTCAACTAGAACCAGCTCCAACATCAGCTGCTGGTCCAGCAGAAGTAGCTACAAATTCAGTTGCTGCTCCAGCAGAAGCAGCAGCAACTTCAACTGCTGCTTCACCTACAGCAGCTGCAACTTCAACTGTTGGAAATTTTTGGAGGGCCAAATTCACTCCTGGTGATGAATTAAGAGTGGAAGATATAGATGATGACCAACTTGAAGAGGGGGATCAAACACATCAAAAAGACTTGAGACCAGTTGTGGATGGTGATGATGAAAATGTTGTGAAAGGGGGAAGTGGCAAGAATTTTACAGAGTACAATCCAGAAACTGATAGAGTCAGGCCAAGCTTTGATACTGGTTTGATGTTCAGTGACTGTGGTGTCTTTAGGCAAGCTATTAGGGACTATGGCCTATACACTGGTAAAGATGTGAGGTACAAGAGGAATGCAAGGTACAAATTGAAGTGTGAATGCAGAGCAGAGGGTTGTCAATTGGAAATATATGTGTCTAAGGTGAGCACAACTGACAACACATTGGTTGTCAAGTACTATAACCCTCTGCACTCATGTACAAGAGTGTATAAAAATCAACAAGCCACAGCTTCTTGGCTTTCTCAACACTTCCTGCAAAGCAATATGGTATGTTGTGGGATTACTGCCATGAGTTGAAGCGAACTAATCTAGGTACTACCACATCATTGGCTTGTGATTTTGTGGGTGGAGACCAACTTTTCAAGAGGCTCTACATTTTCTTGGAGGCATGCAAGAAGGGTTTTAAGGAGTGTTGTAGGCCTTTCATTGGCTTGGATGGTTGTCATCTTAAAGGAGTCTATGGTGGACAGTTGTTGACTGCTATTGGATTAGATTCCAATAATGAGACATGGGTGATTTCTATGGCTATGGTTGAAATCGAAACAAAGGACTCATGGACATGGTTCTTGGAGTTGTTGATGGTGGATTTGGGGATGTAGGACTGCTATGGTTGGAGTTTCCTTACTGACAAGCAAAAGGGATTTGAAGCAGCCATTGAAGCCTTAATGCCTAGTGCTGAGCACAGATTTTCTTGTAGGCATTTGTGGAGTAACTACAACCATAGTTTCAAAGGTAAAGTCTTGAAGGATGCTCTGTGGGATTGTGCAAGAGCAACAACAGTTCAGTTTTTCCAAGATGAGATGGAAAAGCTAAAAGGATTAGATGAAGTAGCTTGGAAATGGTTGGTAGACAAGCCAGGTCATCAGTGGTCCAGGTCCCATTTTTAAAAATGGTCGAAGACAGACATGTTACAAAACAACTACTGTGAAACCTTCAACAACACCATAATGCCTGCCAGAGATAAACCAATCATCACGATGTTTGAGATGATTAGGTATTTGTTGTTGAAGAGGATACAATGGAGAAGAGATAAGATGGCTACTTGGCCTCATAATATATGTTAGAATGTATTCAACCATGTGCAAAAGTTGAAAGTGGATTCGGGGCATTGTAGTGTTAGATGGCCTGGTGGACCAAACTACGAGGTTCACGGCCGTAGAGGAGAGCAGTTTGTGGTCAATTTGGAGGCCCACATGTGTTCTTGCAGAAAGTGGGACCACACGGGAATCCCATGTGTGCATGGGATAACAGCCATACATTACAAAGGTGGCCCCTCGGTGGAGGAATATATTGATCCAATATATTCTAAAGAGACCTACATGAAGTGCTACAACAACCTAATTGAGGCTATAAATGGCCCAAAAATGTGGGAGAGAACTGGCCATCAAACTATTAAGCCACCGCATATAAGAGGCAGGAAGGCCTAGAAAAGTTAGAACAAAGGATCCACATGAAACAGTCGATCAAAGTGGGAACAAAAAATTGGGAAAACAGGGCATTCCTATTCGTTGTAGTATTTGTTCATCACAAACTCATAATGCAAGAACCCACCATTGACACTTGCCTCCCAAGGAGAAACTACCACCAAGGCTACGAGGCAGAGCAAAAAAGAATGTTGCAGATACTTCTGCTCCAAATGTCAGTACCATTTTAAGTTTTTTTTTTTATTAAAGTCATTGACTATATAGTCCTAATTAGATTTTGTTTCATGTAGACTCAAGGATCAAGCACATCTTCTAGAAAGACATCCAAGACAAACAACCACCCTAAGAGACATGCTTCAAATCAGGTGTATAGGCCATTCTTACCCTTTTTCATGGTTGTTATTGTTGTGTTAATCTGAAACAGTTGTCACAATTCAATTCCATAAGTCAGCTTATAATGCTAAATTCTTCATATGTAGGATCCAAGTCAACAATCAACAAGTGATGGTGCCAATGATAGTGATTTGAGAAGAAGTAAAGGGAGAAAACAAACTTGATTTCAAGTCATTGACAGTGGTGAAATAGCTAGGGAGTAGAGTTGATTTCAAGTCATGTAGTTTTGCTATTTTGAAACTGAGGTTCTAATGTATGTAATTCTGATACTTGAATGGTTGAACCTCATATTTTTTTGGTAAATTAGCTAGGTTATTGACAGGTTCAATTGAAGATGTTATGCTTGAATGGCTTTGTCATGTTGATGATTATTGTTGTGGAGTTGTATGACAGCTTTTGACAGCTTTGTATTATGATCATGATGGCGAAGCTTTGTTTATTATGTTTGAAAATGAAGTTGAATCTTTGCATTTCATGATTTGAAATGCTTTGCATTGTTATGCTTTTAATTGGTTTGGATGTGTTGTAGGGCGTTATGGATGTGTCTGACCTTCATTATTTCTCTCTAGCTATCTTTCCTTCTTGCATTGTTTCACTAGGTAACCAAACCCGCTCTCTTCTACAACCATTCTCTAAAGTGGAAAACCCTCAAAGGCACTCTTTCTTGCATTGTATGTTGTAAAGTGGCAAAACCTCAAAGGCACACTTTGGTTATTTCATTGTTTCATTATGTAACCAAAATGTACTCGTAATTAACCATGCTCCACTCTTGCAAAACCTCCAAAACACTCATAATTAAACAAAGCAGAACATTACATTGCAAATTCACCATTCATATTACAATGACCATGAAGACCCAATTGCATAATACAATTAAAACTCAAGAGCTAGATTCACATTCTTACTGGACAGAGCCTTATCATTTCCCCCTGCTCCACCGATAATCATTCTCACAAACAAAACCACCAACATCCAGGAAACAACAACCAAAACCAGAAAACACCTCTGCCTCTTCACACTAGCTTTAATCTACTTCTTCAAACCCAGGATTTCTTCATCTTTCAACTTCAATTTCTTCAATAGACCTGGAATTGGACCGGGTGACTTCTCGTTGAGCTTTGGGCCGCACCATTGAAAACAATTGCACCCACCACCTCTTACTCCTCTCCGATTTCTCTTAATCCCAAATCGAGTTTGAAATTATAATCAGATTTTTGAAATCTATACTACAAATGTAAAACTAAATACCAATTAAGATCAAACATAAACTTACCCTATAACCATCACAACCCCAGAATCTTCTCCCTGGATTTTCATCTGTCAGACTTGCCATCAACTTCGCTTGTTTACCACACTAACAAATGAGGGCTTCAAATTCCATCATGCATTTTTCCATCTCCGACATCCTCGCTTTGCGACTGGGAATTTCATATGAGAAGAAGAACAAGAGGAAACTCGTTCAAACCTTTGACAAAAAGCCTTAACGCCTTCGACGGAGAGGGATAAGATTACTCTGCAGTGCGCCGTTGGAGGAAGAAGATGAAGCCGCTTACGTCGTCGCCGTTGGACAAAGAGGGTTGTCGCGCGTCTATTCTACAAGATTAGGGTTGTACCCGTTGGGTGGGTTTCTTCGAGATTTGGGGTTGGGTTTCTTCACTCTCTTCGGGTTTGTCGTGATACAGAATTGGGGCTGGGTTTATTCAAGGTGGTGGTGTTGGTCATGCTGAGATTTGGGTCTCAGCCTCCCCTCGAAGCAGTTCTTATTGAAGGCTAGGTTTCACGACTAGGTAGAATAGGAAAGAGGGAGTTATTTTGTGATAATCTGAAAATGCCCCTTCAAATTGTGCCACATCACGAGCTGAGTGGACAAAATTTGTGCCACGTGTAATTTTAACGCTCTTTTGGACGGAAAATGTAACGGAGGTACCCTTCTATTAGTGGCAATATAGTTTGGGTACTCTTTTGCAAAATTTCATAGTTGGGGTACAAACTTGAAATGACCCCTATAGTTTGGGTACTTTTATGTAGTTTATCCTTTTTTTAATTTCTAATTTTTAATATTTTAACAAATAAATATATATTTTATTAAATTTTTGGTCTAAGTGGACTTCTTATCATAAAATAATAGATAAACTACATAAAAATACTAAAAATATAGGGGTCATTTCAAGTTTGTACCCCCGCTATAAAAAATTTCATATAAGTACCCAACCTATATTGCCACCAACAGAAGAGTACATTCGTTACATTTCTCGTCCAAAAGGGCGTTAAAAGTAAACGTGGCACAAATTTTGTCCACTCAACTCGTGATGTGGCAAAATTTGAAGGAGCATTTTCAGATTATCACAAATGGACGCTCACTTTCCTAATCTACCAATTCGCGAGCCCCAAACCTAAACCCTAAATCGATTTTAAAACAACCCCCACCCCAGATAGCTGTGAAACCCAGAAATTTCGTGGGTCGAATCCACCCTCGACCGTAAAGGACCACCGGGCGAGATAGCTGCGAATAACTTTGAACCACCCCACGATAGAAAACTGTAATAGGACAAACCCAGAGAGTGAACAATAGGGTGTGACCAGCCATCGTGAAGAAACTCACCCCCAGATCGCAAAGTTTCTCTATCGCGCTAGAGCTTCAAAATTTCAAGGGAAATGAAAGAGTGGCATATGAGGTCACGAGGAAGAAGGCAGCCTAAATACGGTAAGGGCTCCTTACTTTAATAATTGGATTTGCAAATTTGTCTTTGTCTTTTTGTATTTAAATTATAGTTTTTATAGGAAGATGAATGCATTGGTTGTTTTTAGGTCCTTGTGTTTGTTTGTGTATGGCTTGATGTTTCTGTTGGGAAAAGGATGGGTGGTTTGTCTATATAAGGAATAGGGAATATATTGAATAGTAATTAACCATGTGCTTTGTTGTTGGTTGGAATCTTTATTGAAGAGGACCATGTTCATGTGCTTTTTGTTGGCTAGAATCTTTATTGAAGGGGACCATATGCTTTGTTGTTGTCTGTTTGTTGTACAAATGTGGGTTTGATAATAAGCTTTGGGTAGGTCAGATACTGAACTTGAAAGTTTGGTAGGTCTGTAATTAAACAAAAGTCTGGTGTTGTGTGGAGTCAATGTTGTTTGTGGTAACTTAAAACTTTAAATTTTTCTTAATTGTAGGTCCCTCAGGTTACTTTACATTAAAGGTATTCCATGGTGAGAAGTGGGCTGATGATAGGTATCAAGATGAACAAGTTGATTATTTTGATTTTTGGGAGAAGGACATGATGTCCCTGTTTGAAATTGACAAAATAGTTAAGGAATTGGGCTACAAAGATGGTATCATATTATACAAATATGATTATTGGTGGAACCTCAGATTTTTGTGGTGAATTAGCCAGGTTATTGACAGGTTCAATTGAAGATGTTGTTATGCTTGAATGGCTTTGTCATGTTGAAGATTATTGTTGTGGAGTTGTATGAGAACTTTTGATAGCTTTGTATTATGATCATGAAGGTGAAGCTTTGTTTATTCTGTCTGAAAATGAAGTTGAATCTTTGCATTGTTATGATTTGAAATGCTTTGCATTTAATTGGTTTGGATGTTTTGTAGGGTGTTATGGATGTATCTGATAAGTAAGGTGAAGCACCTTCATTATGTCTCTCTAGCTCTCTTTCGTTCTTGCATTGTTTCATTAGGTAACCAAAGGAACTCTTCTGTAGCCATGCTCTAAAGTGGCAAAACCTCAAAGGCACTCTTTCTTGCATTGTTCCATTAGGTAACCAAAGGCACTCTTCTGTAAGCATGCTCTAAAATGGCAAAACCTCAAAGGCACTCTGTCGTTATTGCATTGTTTCAGTATGTAATCAAAAGGCACTCATAATCAACCATGCTCTACTCTTGCAAAACCTCAAAGAAACTCATAATTAAACAAAGCAGAACATTACATTGCAAATTCACCATTCATATTACAATCATAAAGACCCAATTGCATAATACAATTAAAACTCAAGAGCTAGATTGACATTCTTACTAGACAGAGCCCTATCGTTTCCCCCTGCACCACCGATTATCATTCCCACAAACAAAACCACCAACATTTAGGAAACAGCAACCAAAAACAGCAAACACCTCTGCCTCTTCACACTAGCTTTAATCTGCTTCTTCAAACCCACGATTTCTTCATCTTTCCACTTCAATTTCTTCAATAGACCTGAAATTGGACCGGGTGACTTCTCGTTGAGCTTTGGGCCGCACCATTGAAAACAATTGCACCCACCATTTCTTACTCTTCTCCAATTTCTCTGAATCCCAAATCGAGTTTGCAATTACAATCAAAATTTGAAATCTACACTACAAATGTAAACCTAAATACCAATTAAGATAAAAAAATAAACTTACCCCATAACCATCACAACCCCAGAATCTTCTCCCTGGATTTTCATATGTCAGACTTGTCATCAACTTCGATTGTTTACCACACTGACAAATGGGGGCTTCAAATTCCATCATAGCTTTTTCCATCTCCGACATATTCGATTTTTTACTGGGAATTTCAGCTGAGAAAAAGAATAGGCAGAAACGGGTTCAAACCTTTGACAAAGTGCCTTCATGCCTTTGACGGAGAGGGACAAGACGCCTCTGCAGTGCACCGTTGGAGGAAGAAGACGAAGCCGCTTATGTCGTCGTCGTTGGATGAAGAGAGTTGTCATGCGTCTGTTCTACATGATTAGGGTTGTAGCCGTTGGGTGGGTTTCTTCGCGATTTGGGTTTGTCGTGCTACAGATTTGGGGTTGGGTTTCTTCACGATCGTGGGGTTGGTCGTGCTACAGATTTGGGCCTCGGCCTCCCCTCGAAGCTCTTCATAGTCAGGCTCTTCGCGAAATGGTATATTAGGAAAGTGATAGTCCATTTGTGATAATCCGAAAATGCCCCTTCAAATTTCGCCACATCACGAGCTGAGTGGACAAAATTTGTGCAACATGTACTTTTAACGCCCTTTTGTACGGGAAATGTAATGGATGTACTCTTCTATTAGTGATAATATAGTTTGGGTACTTATATGAAAATTTTCATAGTTGGAGTACGAACTTGAAATGACCTCTATAGTTTGGGTACTTTTATGTAGTTTATCTTAAAATAATTGACTATAATTTCTAATTTTTAATATTTTAACAAATAAATATATATTTTATTAATTTTTTGGTCTAGGTGGACTTTTTATCATAAAATAATTGCCTAAAAAATGTCACATAAGGATTGACTAACGAATTGACTAACATAAGTTAGTTAACTGATCTGTTTTGATAGTTTGTGTATCAAATTGAAACTTTTCATGGTTATGGTATGAACTTGAAATTACCCCAATAATTTGGAAAGTTTTATGTAGTTTGTCCTAAACTTTAAAACCAAAACCATGCACAATAACACAATATGCTGAAGCACTAGGTAAAATCAAATTTTAGGGCGTCCAATAACATAACCTCACGACCGGCCCAAGGCATCCTCTGTTTTGGGCCCAATCAAACGCTCCCGTTTCATGATGAGGAAAATTCCCAAATAGCAGTATTTGGCGCCCGAGAGATTAAAGAAGCAGCGCAGAGATGAGCGTAGCGGATCTGCCAACGACAGAGGCGAACGTGTTGAGAGGGCACGAGGGAGCAGTATTAGCAGCCAGGTTCAATAGCGACGGCAATTACTGCCTGAGCGCTGGCAAAGACCGAACCATCAGACTCTGGAACCCACACCGTGGCATCCCCATCAAGACCTACAAGTCCCATGGCCGTGAAGTCCGTGACGTTCATGTCACCTCGTAAGTCTCTCTTACTATTTTCCTTTTCTTTTTAACCTCTCCATTGAACACAGTTGCCCAAATTCCATGAATGTTTTTTGGTAATTTTGATTGTTCTTGTAGAGACAATTCGAAATTGTGCTCATGCGGTGGTGACAGACAAGTCTTTTATTGGGATGTGGCGACGGGTCGAGTGATTCGAAAGTTTCGGGGCCATGAAGGTGAGGTGAATGCTGTCAAGTTCAATGAGTATTCATCTGTTGTAGTCTCTGCAGGCTTTGATCAGTCATTGCGTGCTTGGGACTGCAGGTCTCACAGCAATGAACCAATTCAGGTTATCCATTGTTTTTATTCCTTTTTTATTTTTCACTCTTACTTATCTGATATTTTTGTAATTTTTCAATAGTTGTGGTTAATGTGCAGATAATTGACACATTTACAGATAGTGTAATGTCTGTTTGTTTAACGAAGACTGAAATTATTGGTGGAAGTGTTGATGGCACTGTTCGAACTTTTGACATTCGTATTGGGAGGTATGCAAGAAAAATCACGAAACTTGTATTTGTTTTGTTGTAAACAAGAATGTGTGACTATCTTTTTTGTGTGTTAAAGTTTGACTCTTTGAACTTTAATTTGATAGTTTTAGTGAGCTTATTATGATGACTATGATGCTCAATGTCTATGAAATAGAGAACTATCCGATGACTTGGGACATCCTGTAAACTGCATCTCAATGTCAAATGATGGTAACTGCATATTGGCCAGTTGCTTAGATTCGACATTACGCCTTATTGACAGGTAAATACTTCGAAAATCACTTTCGGTAGATGTGTATTTGGCTTAATTTTCAAGCCTGTTCCACTTATTCTTTCTTGTCTTTTGTTAGGTCTTCCGGTGAATTACTTCAACAATACAAAGGTCATACTTGTAAGGTCAGTATGCAGATGTGTTTCCCCTGGACTTTGGTTCTCTGTCATGGACCATGACTTATGATTTCTTTTCTTTTATCTCATCCGGATATGGCTTTTCTTTCGCTTCTCTTTTTTGCCTGGAAACTGATATATTCAGTATACTAATAGGTTTTTCCAGTATCCTAATAGGTTTTATCAGTATAGTAATAGGTTTTAGCAGTATACTAATAGGTTTTATCAGTATACTAATAGGTTTTATCAGTATACTAATAGGGTTTATGTGACTTGATTGCATTTCTTTAATGTGCAGATGTATAGTTATCATCGTTTTTAGGGAAATATTTATCAATACCCCCAAACTTTGCACCTTGTTGCACTTTTCCCTCTTAAATTTCATTCTGGTTCTGAGCAACCCTTTACTTGCAATTCGTGCTATTTTCTCCCCAACTGATAAAACTGTTAATTCCATCAGCTGCTTAATTAAATTGTGGGTTAGTTTTGTCTATTCAAGTTAGGATTAATTTCTTAGGATTCGATCTCTTAATATTGTTAACATTTGCACAGAAGATACAGATCTTGAAGATGGGGATCCAATTGGGCTGCAAAATTTGGAGAGAAAACGTTAATGTAGAGGTAACCCTCAATTTAACGGAATAGTTGACCTAATTAACAGAACATTTGCACAGAAGATAAAAATCTTGAAGATGGGGGATCCAATTGGGCTGCAAAATTTGGGGAGAAGGCTTTAATGTAGAGGTTGAACCTAGTCTTAACTTAAATGGATGAAAATAACCCTGAATTAAACGGAATAGTTGACAGAATTAACAGATGGGGGGAAAGTGGCACAAATTGGAACTAAAGATGGAAAAGTGGTAAAAAGGTGCCGAGTTAGGGGGCATTGCTAAATTTTCGCTGGTTTTACTTTTAAAGCACTCCCTCATGCATGTTCTCAATTCTTCCTTTTTTTTTTTCCTTCTATACGTTGTCATCATGACCTTGCAATATTTACCTCATTGTTCATGAGTTCTTATTTTTTCATTGGATGTTTTGTATCAGTCTTATAAATTAGACTGTTGCCTCACCAATACTGACGCCCATGTAACTGGTGGATCTGAAGATGGTTTCATTTTCTTCTGGGATCTGGTAGATGCATCTGTGGCAAAAAGTTTCAGAGCTCATTCATCAGTGGTAAAGCCTACTTTTCCTCCATTCATTGTGGTTTGTCTTTCAAAAGGTGCTGGATGCTCATTATGTTTCTACTACTTTGTGTTTCTTGTGTCTTTGAAAACACTGAAAAATGTCGATTCCACTTATAGGCTCCGTTTGTTTTAGGAGGGATATGGATTTGATAACAATGCTAAATTTGTTGGTTAAAATATCACAATGCATGTTTGCTAGGATTTGAATGAAAAGATAAGTGAAGGAAGCAAATGGATTTCAAATGACTTTTTGCATATACTTATTTCAAATCCATTTAATCTAGTGTTTACTAGTTATTGTAGCAAATTTAGCTTTGTTATCAAATCCAAATCCAAATCCCTTGTAAACGACAAACAAAGTCCAACAGTTTTCGGAAACGTAATTATTGCAGATCTATTAAACCTTTTTGCTCTTTCTTTGTGTCAGTTTTGGATAAGGTTTTCTTTCACTATATTTCCATTTGTTACATACTTATTTGTGTACTTTTTTTCTCTGATCCATTGTCATATACACAACATGATGGAGGTTAATCCTCCTTGTAAAATCATCCCCTCCTATGAATTTAACCAGACCTTCCCTTTAGAACTTGAGGATGTATTAAAGTAGACAAACTACTAAAAGTTGTGTTGATTACTAAATGCTTTTGCGTACATATCCAATCCAACCCAATCCCGCTCACCAAACGTGACCTATGTGTATAATTCCCCTCCCCCAGTAGTATCTTGAAAGCACAAAGAATTTTAGTTTACCCGATTTACGATTGTTGTATGAATGTTAAAGGAAAGTGTTGGTGGATTTGGTTTGACAGGTAACCAGTGTGAGTTATCACCCAAAGGACAACTGCATGATAAGTTCCTCAGTTGATGGCACCATTAAGGTCTGGAAGTCTTGAAGAAAGGATAACAACTTTGCAAATCCCTCAACACATATATGATTATCTCTACTCTCTACAGGGACTGGGATGCATTCTAAGTTTGTGTTTGTTACCTCCATATTGTCGTTGTAATATTAACTTCACTACCCAAACCTGCAAATGGCAATAAAGCTCCGAACTTAGAATTTATTTTGTTAAAATGATACACAACTTCCTCATCTCGTCTGTAGAGGGAGACAAACTTATTGACAATGGTAGACTAGCAATAATAAAATCAAGGGCTAGTGAACTGGTAAGAGGCATAAGAAAGAGCACCAAGCTCCCAACTTTCATGAATGAGCTTAGCCTTTGCAGATGGACCAGCGGCACCCATGGCTACATGCAAGGGGAAAAAATGGTCAGGCCGAGGGTGAGCCATTTTAGCATACGGCGCCTTCTCCTCATACTCATTCACATCTTCATACCTTCCTTCAAGGAGAGCGTCCTTAAGCCACGTGTCAAACTCCAGAGCCCATGGAACCACCGCTCCACCGGGCTTGGCCTCCCTCTTCAACGCCCTCAGGTTATGAGTAGCGCTGCCGGAGCCAATAATAAGAACGCCTTGGTCCTTAAGTGGGGCCAACGCCCTCCCCATGTTGTTGTGGTACGTGGCGTCCCTCTCCGTCTGGATCGACAACTGGCAAACGGGGACGTCTCCCTCCGGGTACATCAGCATGAGAGGGACCCACGCGCCATGGTCGAGTCCGCGCTTGGTGTCCACGTCCACGCGCCCGAAGCCGGAGGCAGTGAGCAGTTGTTTGACCTGAGTGGCGAGGTGTGGGGAGCCGGGGGCGGGGTACTTGAGCTGGTACATGGATTTGGGGAAGCCGTAGAAGTCGTAGATGGTGTCGTGGCGGGCGGAGATGGCGTTGACTGTGGGGACAGATGTCTCCCAATGGCCGGAGATGATGAGAATTGAGGTGGGTTTTTGGGGATAAATCTTTTCCTTCCAGGACTGCAGGAAATATCTGGCTGGGATGGATTCATCGATGCTCAGCGTCGGCGACCCGTGCGATATGTAGAACGTGTCCAGAACTGCCATTATCAATTTCTGATTTCTGATTTCTGATTTCTGAATTGGGGGACTCAAATTAATTCTGATTGTACTTTTTTTTTGTTTTTTGAGGAAATTCTGATTGTACTATGTTATGTGGGGTCGGATTGGGGAAGTACTAAATTAGGTCTGGGGTTAGGTAAAACTGAAACACGTTTGTATTACACCTACGTAATATTACGTGTGTGCTTCTGTCATCACTAAATAATAAAATAAGTTGGGCTTCTCTGTCATCCTGTCTGTCATACTATATTTGAATATGTAATAATAGAATACATTAGAAATTAATCAGCGTATCTATCTATCTCATACGTCACATTCACGTTATTGGTGGGTGGGTGTATCAGATGAATCAAAAGTGGCCACAACAATGGTTGATGAAGATGTGCAATCTAAAATTAGTATGCTAAATCATTTGAGTTTGGACACAGAAAATGAGTCTCTCTCTCATATTTCACCTCCTAAATAATTTGTCTTTCAATTCCATCTCTTTCATCGACAACAAGTCTATTTGTGACTTGTGAAAACTTGGTCATACTTCCTCAATTCCTTTTGAATCTCAAGTGAAAGAGAAGAATATAAAGGGATGGCCATAGCTAGTAAGCAGTGGGGATGAAGACGAAGCTATAGCCTCAAGTTGAAGCCGCAAGCCGAGCCGCAGCAGCAAGCGTAGCCGCACACCGAAGCCACATGCAATTGACCAGATCTACTGCAAACTACCACAATGACCAGATCTGCTCAGCCACCATATCTCTCCCGTCGCTGTCGACGTCACCAAAGAGAGCCCCAGCTAAAGCTGCCGCTATGCAGCACGGCAGGGGTGGCGCCACCACCTTGCCCATGCCGCCGGCCTTCAGGGCAGAGGTGTCTCCACCATCACACCCACGAAGGAGAAGGGAGAGAGAGAGAGAGAGAGACCCGGAGGTCGAGTGGGAGAAGCGAAACTAGAGGAAAGCAAGAAATAAAAAAGGGGGTAGGAAGGTGGAGGTAACCCCGGAGCCACCACCAGGTGGTGGAGATCCAGAGGCCCCACCTCCCAAAATTTCTAAGGCCGGCCATTGGGTTTTCTTTTAGAGAGAAGGGTTTTTTCGAACCTGCAAGGTTGTTGGGGATAGAATTGATGCATCCGTATCCATGGCAAATATACACAAACACCACTCCAACCCAACGTATCTAGAACTTTTCTTCACAATAATTTATAATGGCTTGATGGAGGGAGTAGGCTCCAATGCCATTTTTGACAATTACTTTTTGGGGTGTATATTCAATTAGAATTTTAGAAGATATTAAAAGATGTATTTTAAATGATATATTCGTGAATATTTATCATATCCTATAGAACTAATATAGGGTATACAAATATAATTTCATTTAAGATTTATATATATATACATATAGACATCTATTAATAGATATTGATGGATTTTATGAATTGTGACGAGATTAAATTTTTTTTTTTTATTTGAAGATTCTCATATTATCATTACTAAAAAAAACAAAGCTTACAAAAGTAATAAAGGGCAATGTGTTACCTCGGTAATATCTTGTAGTATAAAATCGTATCAATAAGGGAGAGAGCCAAAGGTGGTTCCTCCTCAACCAATGTGAGAAATCCCGCCTTCTCAATGCGTAGGAAGTGGTCGAGAATAGCGGAATTAGTCGCTCTATCTATTCTAAAATACAGTTCGTACTATCCTAATATTCTTGTGCAAAGAGAACACCAAAATAATAATAATACTAAAAATCAATTATCATTATGGTTTGATTGAAAAAAAGGGAAAAAATTATATATATATATATATATTATAAACAAAAATAACAGAAGAAAAAAAAATGACATAATAAGTGAAGTTGTAGTGGAAGGAGTGGTTGGAAATATGAGTTTATATGATGATTGCATGTATTTCAATATCCCCAAACTATGTACATATACGCAAAAAATTATCCTTAGAAGGTTCTCAAATGGTCTGATAGATTGACAATTATCATATGAGTTACAATGGCTGTGCATTTTCTACATAATGGGGTTATTACAGGTTGTTTCAACAACCGATTGAAAACAAACAATATATTGCTTGATGAGCATCGGATTGCGAAGTTGAGTGATTATGGGATGTCCATCATCACAGAAGAAAGTGGCAAACTTGACGCATATTTTTTCAAATTAGGGGAGTGTATTCAATTAGGACATTTAAATAATTTTAAAGACTTTAAAAATACAGGTGTATTCAATTAAGACTTTTAATGTTCTTGGAAGCAGGGAATGTTCTTTTGGAATTGAAGAATGAGACGTTCTTGAGAAAAATGACTTGTGAGGTTCTCAAGCAAATCCCTCCACTTGAGGCTAGATATTTTTTGTCTTGGTTTTGGTTGAACCAATATGCAAATGATCAAATTTTCATGATCGGGACCGTTCAATTTGTGGTTTTACATGCCTAGACCTCGCCCGTAGAAAATCGTGAGGTTTTGAGGAGTTAAAGTGGCCCGATCGTTAAAAAATGTTTTTTAACCATCGAATCGAGTCGCACTGTTACCCAGTCACGAGATTTCTAAATTGGGTAATTTTTGACGTAGGCGATCTATGAGTACGTAAAATAAATGTGGACGGTTAGATCGGTCGTTTGATTTCGAAAATTATTTAAAATCGTAAAATCATCTTATTCATCAAACACTTTAAACACTTTTAAGTATGTTTCAATACGTTTTTGAAATTTTAGTTGAAGCGATATTCAGATGATCGAATTTTCAAGATCATGACCATTCAGGTTGTGGTTTTACGTCCCTAGACCTCGCCCGTCGAAAATCGTGAGGTTTTAGGGAGTTAAAGCCGTCCGATCGTCAAAAAACGCTATGTGACCGTCAAATCGTGTCGCACTGTTACTTAGTCCCGGGAATTTGAAATTGGGTAATTTTTGGTGTAGGCGATCTATGAATACGTACAATAAATATGAACGGTTAGATTGGTCGATTAATTTCGAAAATTATTTAAAATCGTAAAATCATCTTATTCATCAAATACTTTAAACACTTTAAGTATATTTCAATACGTTTTTCAAAGTTTTGATTTAACCGATATTTAGAGGATCGAATTTTCAAGATCGGGACAGTTCACTTTGTAGTTTTACGTGTCTAGACCTTACCCGTAGAAAATCGTGTTCCATCGTTACCTAGTCCCGAGAATTCGAAATTGGCTAATTTTTTGCGTAGGCGATCGATGAGTACGTACAAAAAATGCGGACGGTTAGATTGGCTAATTATTTTAGCAACTCTTATCCAACATCTCCACATTATCCAACAACCCCCCCACCCCCCCCCCCCCCCCCAAAATATTATCATCCTATCCCCCTGCATATCCCCTGAATCATATCCCATGGGTCTTAACAGAAAATATTACATTACAACACCTATAACAGTCCTTCCAAACCTGTAACTACCAATAAGTGTTCCTTCTTCTATGACATCAGCATCATCAAATGCAAAATCAATATACAAAGGAGCAAATTAAAATGATATTCTACTAAGTTTAAATTTTTGGAGAATCTTACAAAGAACACACATTGGACGGTGCATTGCACATTGATAAATAAAGTGCCTGATAATATCTTTACAACTAGCAAGTATACCATATCTAGTTCTCATGTCAAGCATGGTATACCATAAAGAACAATTAATCTGAAGCATGGTAACTTGGTATAAGCTGGTTGAAGCCCAATCACAAGCCATCTACCAAGCAACCAAATCATTACTAGTAAACTCATATTTGAACCACATCCATAAATATCAAACTCAAGGTCATAGTCAACAAACATGCGATAGAGTGAGTACCTATACAATTACAATTCACTACTAAACTGCATACAATTTACGACTAAAATGCGAAACATTCTAGTCCTATTTGCTCAAGCCTGCTCACCACCACATCATTCTTATCACATCAACCTCCAACCTGACCAATTGAAAGACATCTGGAAAGTTTGAATTCGATTAAGTAAGAATCCATTTACAGAGAAGAGATCAGTTCTGCATACGTAAACATTTCACATATAATGAAAAATTAATTGATAGGTCAAGAAAACCTCCTCTATGCAACAACCCTCGAGAGTTTAGCATTAAAACAGAATCCTCGTATAAACTAGAATTAAAACATACCTGCACAACCAACAAATAAATCGTGCCCACGCTCTAATAAATGAGAGATGAAATAATAAACCAAGAAACATAAAACCCTTCTTAAAGAAGGCAACCCACTCTGTGAGACTCCACCAACAGACAAGTAGGTACACATCAGAATGAACAGTACTCAAATTATGCTTCGAGGTACACATCAGAATGAACAGTACTCAAATAATAACAGAAAATTCCAAATGACAAAATATCAAACGAAAATGCGAAAAGTATACGTTGGACAATCAGCCAAATTACCCACAGAACAGCCAGCCTATTAGATGAATCCCCTATTTTTTTTATGCTGCTTTATACCAATCTCTCAAGTCCCAGACTCTCAGTACCTCACTAAAATATCTATTCGACCTTCTTCTCATTCAAACTGTAGCCGCACCTCCAACCCACTGCCTACCTACAACTACAAGCAACCACATACAGCCCCCCGCGCCTTCAAACCCTCGTTGGTCGCTACTCGTTGGTCATTACTCATCGTCCCAGATGTGAGATGTAAGTATTAATTTGGGTGTTGGTTGGAACATGATGTTAGAAATCAAATTTATTATTTGAGAAGATTGATAAGTATTGTTGGTGTGAAGTTGGGTAATGAATTCTTGGTCTATTACTTGATTTGGGTCATTAGTCTGCAAATATTGAGATGCTCATTTGAGCAAGCAGCGTTACAATTAAGAGGAAGATTTTTGAAGCATATATATCACTATATGATGAAGATGATGAATCAGAATCATCAGCTTCATTTTCATCACCAAACTAGTATAGTCAGATAATTAGCAGCACATTGCACTTCTACTTTGTTAATTCTTGCTGGAAATTAAAAATGCATAATCTCGAGGTTAATTAATTACTTAATTGAGTCTGATAAGATTAATTACTTAATCTTGGATGCCTTGTACATTTTGTAACTGTCCTGTAGAAGGAAATGGTGGTGGAGAAGCCCTAAATAGATTGGTTTTAATTGTAGGTGCATCCAACACTACTTATGCTAGGCAATGGCAATTAAGCATAGATTGGTTTTACTTTTTCACACGTACTACTATTCTGTCTTTTCCAGTTTGCTCTACATTGGTTTGATACATAATGTTGATTGTGTGGCAGCAAGTGACCAGTTCTGTGCAAGACAATACTTGATTGTGAATTGTCGGAATTCTTTGAAGCGAATTTGATTGTGAATGTTTGAAAGTCTGATTCTATTTTGGTTGGAATGCTTATATACTACAGATTTGAAACTTGTTTGAAAGTTTGTAGAATTAGCTCTACTATAGATTGTGAATGTATGAATAAAGGAACCTTAAGATGTTTTGGTTTTGAATGTGTATACTACAGATTTGAAACTTGTTTGAAAGTTTGTAGAATTAGCTCTACTATAGATTGTGAATGTATGAATAAAGGAACCTTAAGATGTTTTGGTTTTGAATGTGTATACTACAGATTTTTTATTACGCCTAAACCGTATGTGTCGGTCCGAACTAAACCGTTAGTAACAGTTTGGTTTGAAACGGTTTCAATTCTAATTTTAGAAAATTCAAACTGTATCGAACTGTTTAGATTTTAACGGTTTGGATTTGAATATTGCCAATATCCGTATCAAACTGCACCGTGCCCACCCCTAGTATTAAATACTAGGCAATTTATAATGTCGTTGTCATTCATGAGAGTTGAACTTGAGAATTCGTACTTACAAGTGAAGAGTTATAAATATCATTATGCAGTAATGCTTTTATTTATTTATTTAAGGATATTGAGGGATAGGATATATATATATATATATATATATCGATCATGTCTTTAAAAATGTCGAATCTAAGACCTAAAACCTCCTCCCACTATACAATTGGTATAAATACCACTAGATCAATAGTGCTAATGGCTTTTCGGATAGAACATTTACACTGTTGAATACCACCATACATAATATTAATATAGTGAACATCAACCACAAACATTTTTTTTTCTCAAATAATAATGAAATTATTAGCAGATCCAGAAATTATTAGCAGATCCATACATGGAATGAAAAATTAGGACATCTGAATGAATCAAGTAGCCAAACCCAAAAATTAAAATTGAGACATTATTGAAATTAGCATGAGCAACAATGAAAAGAATAAAAGAATGTAGTGATTTCCTATTATTTCCTATAAATGGGTTGAGAGAAAAGGAAAAACCATTTTACAAGTCCACTCTGTAAGATGTATGAAAAAGTTGATTAGGAAGAAGTATTTCTACCTCCTACATATCACCAAGATATCAGAAACACTTGGAGAACTCCAAAGGAAAGATATCAGCAAAACTTCACCAAGATATAAGCAAAGAAGGCATCTCATACATCTTGTAATAGACCAAGCATCACACACCCGATCAAGCAGCGGGTGCTTGCCCATCCATTCTGGTATTACGATCACGGCCTCGTCCCCTTCCCCTCCCTCGACCACGCCCTGTGACACCTTCAAATCACAACTATTATGATCACCTAATTTATTCAAATTAACAAGCATTCTAACAGTAAGTCCAAACATAGCAAATTAGTAAGTAATCGTGCCCTTAAAGGAACTAAAATAATTATAGCAATATAGAGCATAGAATCCATTGCTCCAAGAGCATACCGTGACCTTGGGCAGCTGCACCTTCAACATAGTCATGGTATCCCCTTGACTGACCGTAAGCTCGTCCTCGACCCCTAAAAGAACCACCTCTAGCACGTCCTCTTCCTCTTCCACCATATCCACGCCCACTGTCCCTGCCATCTCCATTATAATCCCCAACTCCATTGTAGTTTCCTGCACAAACAGACATGAACCAGAGCAAAACCTAATGAGTAATTTTAGCCACTTTTAACAAACAATCTCAAGAAATATATCATGGGTCATGACATGTGAATTATCTGAAAAGGGGGAATTTTACAAAAGGATTTGGATCCTCTGCAGGGTTTTTGCCTACCAGACAATATCAGGCTTTTAATCAAAGCTGTGGAAAAAGATCAAATGGCTAAGATTAATGGCACATCTTTGATGAGACCAGTTTTATTGTTTTTTCAACACAAGTCTCATGCGCCTTCCATAACCCCAACCGATCCCAACCCAGATGGGCTGACGTGGCACTACTCATAGCCATTAGATCATTTTCAATGGCTTTGATTAAAATCCTGGTAGTGTGGTAGGCCAATATCTCCGTAGAAGATCCACATCCATTTTCAACTCCCTTTCAAGATCTTATGTATAACTCATAAAAAAAATACATTAATAATTTTAGAGCAGGAAGTAATACCTCTACCCCTACCTCTTCCTCGGCCACCACGATCCCTGCCTCGGAATCTAGGCGAACCCTCTGATTTCGATGTAATTAAATCAATATAAATTGATGTAGTATAGTTATACTCTAGAAGTAACTTCATAGACAAACATAAACAGATCACATCACCTCCTTCATCCTCAAAATCATTTGATTGCTTCACTTGGTCAACCGGAAGAGGGGGTTGGTATCTGTGTTGAAACAAATAAAAGAAATTAGGGATACTCTTAAACACAATATGAAGTTTCCAGATCAAGGCGTAATGACACAGTCAAAGTATTCAAAACAATGTGTCCAAGGATGCAGACCTGAATATCTAGGCATTCAGAGAATATGAAAGATAAGAAGACTACTGCATAAATACACGACCCTGGGGTTTGAGCACCTTTTAGGAGCCTACCAGAAGCAGAAAGAAATCAAATTCCAAATGACTTACTTACCCTGTGGAGGATGTAGAAAGCTCCTTCTTCGACAAGGTAATTGTGATCATTGAAACATGCCGTGTACGCTCTACACTGCAGAAGAAACTGTAACCACTCATACCCATATCAAGCGGTAGAAGAAGAAAAAAAATCAGATCTGCCTACACATAGTAGCATAGAAGAGTATATGGTATCATACGGATTCAAGCCTTCTTCCAGGGGCTCATACAAGTCAGTAATATCAGTTGACCCAATACAAGTATTCTGATGGAGACCAACAATCCTTCTCTGGAAGCAGAAAATCCTCATGCTCATCAACAAACAAGTACACTATGTACACAACACTCATGCACCAATGACAATCCCACATGCAGAGGTCACAAGTCATCTAACCTTTATTAGTTCGGCAATCATAACAGTTTTATTGATAGCTCTACCCATTGCCTTGAGAACAATTTCATTACATCCTTTCTCCTACACAAAATCAAAAAGAGGATTTAAGGTGGAAAAAAGCTAAGGCATTTGAACAAGAAAAAATAAAAAGGCAAGGAATTTGAACAAAGCAAGTGACAACACACACTTGGACTACTAGTAGAAGGGAAGAGGAGAAAGTGTTGTCAATGAAATAAAAAAAGTAGGCGACTCCCCCACTCTAGTCTCTACACCTAAAATATGTGCGGAAAAACAAAGGAATAAAGCTTATTACAAAAGAACAAAACAAAATGAATAAGAAAAAATGAAATGTTTGGCAATTGGCAAAGGTAGAAGAATCGGAGTGAGAGTAAAAAGGAAAAAGGAAAAAGGAAGGACCTGAGCCTGAGCCTGGAGGCGGAGGAGAGTGGTGGCGTAAGTAATGTAGTTCCTCATTCTGCCTTGAGCGGTTATGCGAATCTCATTCTCGTTTATAGGCGCCGCCTCCGCCTTGGGCTTCTCCACCCTCTGGAATCTATCCATCTACTCTGCACTCTGCTCACCCAAACAACCCTAATGTGAAATCAAATCAAATCAAATGAAAGCAGATGAGCAAGAACTAGGGTTTGGTGTTACCGGGTTGAATGAATCAGCAAAGCACAAATGAAGCAATCACTCTGGTTTCGAGTTCTTGAGCTTCAGATTTGAAATTACGTCCCAAAAGATCCCGGACCCGGTTTTTGCAGTTTGGATTCAGTTTTAAAATAAATAAAAGCCTAATTTGAATATGTAATAATAGAATACATTAGAAAATCCGAGGAAAGTGGCTGGCCAAAACCACGAGAATGCCAAATTCAATTCAGAATCAGATGATTTCTCGGAGACAAAGTAGGCAGGGCTTTGTGCTCACGGTCTTCTCGCCGCCAAGACCGCCACCCAACTCCTATTACCTCTTATTACCTGAGAAATTATTCAGCGTATCTATCTATCTCATACGTCACATTCACGTTATTGGTGGGTGGGTGTATCAGATGAATCAAAAGTGGCCACAACAATGGTTGATGAAGATGTGCAATCTAAAATTAGTATGCTAAATCATTTGAGTTTGGACACAGAAAATGAGTCTCTCTCTCATATTTCACCTCCTAAATAATTTGTCTTTCAATTCCATCTCTTTCATCGACAACAAGTCTATTTGTGACTTGTGAAAACTTGGTCACACTTTCTGAATTCCTTTTGAATCTCAAGTGAAAGAGAAGATATAAAAGGATGGCCATGGCTAGCAAGCAGTGGGGATGAGGGAGAATGGCTACAATCGTTTTTTATTGTTTAATGAAAGTCCCATCCAAACATTTTTTTCGAGATCTAAGTTGACAGTTAAGGAGCCGATGATACCCTTTTTTCGTTTGATTTCTATAAATGAATTTACCACTATTTTTTTTTTCAATTAAGAAATTAGAATTAGGATATGTCATGAGCTTTTATTGGGTAGTTGTTTTTAGTCTTAATCCTTCAAATGCACTCAGAAAGACACGTGAAATCTCATTTTATACCTAAAATAAGAAATTGTGCCATTTTATTTTCGGATAAAGCATTTTGTTATCTCCGTTGCTCCATTTTCGTTACTCTATCCAATTGATGTTAATTGTCGTTAAAATTGCTTATGTGTCAATAATATGACAAAATTTATAAGAATAATTAAAATATTTGTTACATTTTATATTAAAATTCTTTTTAAAATATTAGAACTAATCTAAAATTACCCTATCCTTCCTCAACCCATCCCAATCACCCACCGACATCTCCAAACCCAACTCCCTCCTTATCCTCCTCTCTCCACCTCACTTTCCTCCCTAGTCGATGGTAATAGCGCAGCGCACTTCCTTTGTCGAGCTTCTTCGGCTTCCCTCGCTTGTCTAGCGGAGCCGAATCGCTTATCAGTAAACATGCGGTTGAACCGCAAGTCTATCTCAATCTTCGCCTTGTGTTTGGGAACGTTTTGGAACCTCGGGTCCTAGTGCACGGAAGAAAAACAAGGGTCGGTGATGATGTTCTCTTCGCCGCCACCGTTAAGCTTTTTCTTGTCAGAGGAGAGTGAGGTTGAGAGAGGAGGAGCAGAGGAGAGTGAGGTGGAGAGAGGAGGAGGAGGAGGGAGTTGGGTTTGGAGATGTCGGTGGGTGACTAGGGTGGGTTGGGGAAGGCTAGGGTAATTTAGATTAGTTTTAATTTTTTAAAAAGAATTTTAATATAAATTTAATAAAATATAATAAATATCTTAATTGTTTCTACAAATTTTGTTATATTACAGCAACATAAGTAATTTTAACGACAACTAACAACAATTAGATGAAAATAACGAAATTGATATAATGGAAATAACAGAATAACTCTTCTAAGTACAAAGTAACACGATTTTTTATTTTTTAAATGCAAAGTGAAATTTCAAAATATATTCTGAGTGCATTTGAAATAGTAAGTCTAGTGTAACTGAATATGGAGCTCCAGAAGCTTGGTGACTTGACGGACATCGAGATGAGACAGTCACCATAGTTTTGAAGGCTTTAAATTTGTTATGGCCAGTTCATTTTGAGATAGTCAAACAAAATGGGCCATGTTCTGAGCCTTGAATAAGGAGATTTTTGTTAGACAAGGTAAACGGGATTATATATCATTGTACCATAAGGAAAGGAGATTTAGGATACCGTTTAAGTCTCCAAGTAAAACCCATGCTCCATTTATGCTGTTTTTTTTTTTCGAGGATAGGCATAAACAGTATTAACTTTATGCTTGTTACCCATCCAAATCCAAATATCTATGGAGCCTAATCCAAATCCATCCCTACCAAAACACGAGGTCAGTTACTTACTCGGTGGGGTATCAACTATTTCAAGTTGAATTTAAGGATGGACGACTCTTACAAACCAAATAATTAGTTCATGAAGAGATGTACTGCCTGCCTTAAATATCAATTGAATCTTTCATAAAACGCATGGTTGGAGTGGAGTACAAAATTACACACTTTCCACCAAGTGGTGACGAATTTGATGTAATCATACTTGTTAGAAGGACCAACCAGAACTAGGAAACCTAGCATCCTAAAAAAGACGCGGAAACAACTAGCCCTCAACTAAAAACAACAAAACCCCAAGCATCTCCACAAAGACACTTCCACCTCCTCAGAATTGGTTTAAGCTCCAAACTTGGCCGCGTAATCTTCTGGTTTCTGCAGGATAGACCAACAGTCAACGATAAACAATCATCATTCACTCACTACTCACTAGCAATACTTTATATGGGTAACATGAGAGCTTTCAAAGTCACACAAACATCTACAGATTCTAAACCACACATACTATGTGAACATATTGCTTACAAGTTACAAGATCAAGAAAGAATCTCAGTTTTGACAAAATATTCTCTAATTTATAAGGTCTTCTGCATTCATTATTTTAGATCCAAGCCAGAATCACCATAAGCATACTTGAGATCAGAAATGTAAGAGAAGGGAAAAAAAAAACCCCAAGGGCAAGACATATTACCATGAACGTGGCTGATATCTGCCTGCCTGCAAACCATCTCAAATGCATGGAACGTTGAGCGGCAGCTGCTGCTTCCACAGTTTCAAACCGCAAATACACCAATCCAGCACTGTATCTGTATCCCAAAAAAAAAAAACCAAATTAGCAGGGAAAAAAACCTCCCAAATTTTTTAAATTCACCTCACCCTCACATTATCAAATAGAATTTTTTTACCAAAATCTTTGATTGTTGACCAGAATGTAATAAAAACAGTTCAATATTCAACATGACAAAAAATTCTACCTTATAACCTCTTTAAATTAATCGCTTTGGGACCACCTAAATGATATTAATTAGCGAGATATCAAAGCAAACACTATTTAACACAACACCGTCTCTTATTGCTTATGGTATTTTTAGTTAATGAAATATTGTACATTTCAGCGGATCATTACTTTTTAAAATATTTGGGACCTATAAAGTACAGAGAAATTAGTAGAAATGTATTATCTTATATAATAATTTAGCACATTGGTCCCTCATCGGGACCACACAATTTTATTATTAAAAGTGATTATTTATATATCCAGTATTGAATTAGAGAGGTTCCACCATATAAGAGTTCTTTATAAACTTCTTCCATTTATGATATTTCATTAATATACACATCTTCCAATTAAAAGTGATTATTTATATATCGAGTATTAAATTAGAGAGGTTCTACCATATAAGAGTTCTTTATAAACATCTTCCATTTACGATATTTCATTAATATACACATCTTCCAATACTGTTAAACAAGAAATTTTACTATAAATAATATAATATAATGTATTTGAGTGGGTAAAGGGTATAAGATATATAGTGCTCAATCGCTAACCAGTTAGTAAGGGCAATAAACACTCATTTGGGTTCACTACACAATGTAATCCCAAAAATTCAAACTTTTCAACTTTTGGGTCCTCGTTCAAGGATCATTCTTACCAAAACTCACCCAAATCAGATTTCATTTGACCATTTGATTCTTACCATCAATAGAATATCTACATCACTTTATCAAAACTGTGTGCGTCTATTTATGTTATCAAAGTATGATATTAAACCAAATTTCAATTTAGGTGAATATTTGTAGAGATTTAACTTTAAATAAGGACCTAAAAATAAACGGTTCAGATCATAGTATACATTTTGGCGTGGTTAGTGCCGTATTAACTTACTCACTAGCCCTCAAGTCATATGTTTACATATTTATATACTTACTTGTCCACGTAAATATGCTTCACCGGACCACATTTGGAACATTCTTCTTCAACATCTTCTCTAATGTCCATATCAAAATCTGGTTCCTTCTGCAATAAAATACTAGAATCGTAAGAACACTAATATTTTACAAAGCAGAGCAAAACAATTTCTGTTCAAGAACACGGACCTCAGAGGCTGGATCAAACATATTTTTCAATGAAAGACATTCACTCGGGTTTCCAATGGGTTCAGTGGCAGCAAGCGACAAAACATTTGGCGGAAGAATTGAAGCGGAGGCTGCAGCTTGACCATTCATCGGCAAAGATACAGATCGGGGATTCGGTGCTGACCCATTAAGCACAGGAACTCCAAGAGACCCCGCAATACTGCAAAAAAGAAATAAAATCAGAAATAATATGATGACATAATTATCAGAAAGGGACGAAATTTGAGACAAACCTTGTGGCAATACCAGTGCGATCCAACTTCTGCATTAGCAATGCTCTAGACTGGGCATTTAAAGACTGCAAAAAAAGACACTTCACATCAGAGTCACTGTTTTATAAATGGGATATTCATTAATATTACTAGCCTCACAACGCATGCAAGTATAGGCTGTTTTCATATTCATTTGATTTATCATTACATTAGATGATAACTGTTTCTTAGTATTTACATTTTAATACATTTGTTCCTTCAAAATGAAGTAGCTCTTTTGTGGGGGGAAAAATCGTAAATAGAACCATAAGATCTTTGGGTTTATATGAAAATTGAACCATAAGAGCTTTTAGCAGATTTACATAAGAGCGTGGGCCAATTTTATATTTAGGTTCATTTTATTTAGAAAACTGATTTAAAATTAACCTTTTCAGTTTTTATATTTCTTTTGGACAAAGTGTAAACTATTGGGTTTATTGAAAACTTAACACCTTCTAGCTGTATATATATCAAGGTATAGATATATACATATACGTTTCTTGTCAGATAGTATATATATATATATATAGGTTAAATTGTATTGAGGTGTAATACAGATACACTTCAATAACAAGTAACATATGACGCCCACAACTGAAATTCATTGTTCAAGGTTCTCCATCTCCCATGAATCAATCTGTTTTGTTGAATTTCTGAAATAAAATCATCTAGAAGGATGGCAAAAGCTGTAGTGTCTTCCCTTCCCACTTCCGCTGTCATTTAAGTTCCCTTTTTTCTCTACTTTCGGAGAAGGGGACCACCCAAAGTATGATTTACACAACTGAGTAGATATACACACACACACATAAATATGCTATAATGCATAGATTAATACTATCCTCAATATTTCTTCGGTGCTCTTTAATTATAGATTTTGAGTTTCAGTAATATTTCATCCAAAATTTCCATCTTTTAGTCTAAATGTTGATCTTTTGTCATTATTCGCATATTTTTAACCTTCAATTCTTCCACTGACATTAGTACTTCAGATATATGTAACTTACAATCATTCACCAACATAATGAAAACATTGAAACTTACCAAACCACCACCATCATCATCATCAAAATCTGCAGATTTTGCACCAGTCTCTTGCGATCCAACATGGTCCGTAACAGATGAAACCTACACGTAAAGTGTCAATAAGTGTTTAACCATGGATCCTCACCAAAAATAAAAAATAAAAATTACAGAAATAAATGATAATATGGATCCTCACCATATTCAACCCATTTTCCTCTAGAAACTTGTAATACCCAACTTCCTTAAACATTTACAAAAATACAAACCATACCTTGATAGTTCGACCAGCAATCTCCAACTTTCCATTCAAACTTTGAGCTGACTTTGCATGTTCTAGATGAGCAAACTATAACCATAACGAACAAATAAGTACCAACGAATATAATTATCTTCTAAATATAAAATGAGAAGTATTCACTGACTTGAACAAATCCAAACCCTTTGCACTGTCCTGTCTCAAGGTCAAGGGGAAGTTGCACGAGCTCCACTGGACCAAATGGTTCAAAAATCTGAGTATTCAACGTAAAAATGGTTGAGAGGAAAAGAACTCAGCTTTATAACAGAATTGAAAGTTAAGAATACTATTTCTAACTGCCATCTAGTCCTAGTTTATAGTCTCCCAAAGTACAGAAAAAGTTAAGATATCTCAAATGATTCTACTCATGTACACAAAAAGTCAAACTGGAATGACTTGTTCATAATAGTTTAGAAATATTTTTTATGCAAGTGAAAGTATACATTTACGTATAGATACTCTGTTGCCAGACAGTTGCTTATGTTGCCATATTATGACACATTAACTCAAGATACCTAAATAATGGTCCAGTTCACAATCTGGAAGTATAAGCATGGCGAGTTGCTAGAGAAAATTTCTATGTACATATATATGACATATTTTAGCAATCTTTTCCTTATACACATGTATCATGTATACATGCATACAGATGTTCTCTTTCCGGACAGTTGTTTATGTTGCCCTATCGTGAATCTGAAACATGCATTACATGAACAACCTAAACAATGGCCCAGTTCACAATCTGGAGAATGAGAATCCTAAGTTGCAAGAGACCATTTCTATGTGTGTGTGTGTATATACCACATCTTGAACACTTTTAATGCCGCAGTATCAAGTTATCAACCTCTATCAACCACCTCAACCAATTAATTCAACTTTTGTTAATTGTGCACATAACCAGCCAATAAAAATGCGTATAAATACGCATTCTATATATACATACACACACACAAACATATGTATATGCATATACACCCAGAAATCAAAATAAACCAGAGAGTTCAAAAATAAGATCTATTCATGGGTATCAATAGATTTTTTCCTGAAATTACTCAGAATCTTATCGTATAAATCAATTGGCATGGGAGTCGATCAATAAGTGAAGTTTTTTAATAAACCACAATTGAGAACTCTTGAACAAAAATGCAAATATATTTTGAGCAACAAATGTAAATGAAAAAACCCAGTACCAATACCTCTCTAAGGTGAGTCTCAGTCATGTTAAAATGTAAGTTCCCTACATACAGTTTCCTATCAACTGCACCATACGGTCCTACAACGCTTGTGGTCCCACCAGATGTGTTGGACTGAACAAGATTCTTTTCAGCTTCTGACGGTTTCACCATTACAGGTTGTCCAAGAAGAAGTTGGCCAGAGAGAGCTATAGCCATTGGCACAGACATTGCATCATAAAACTCAATATACCTGCAGCATCACAAGGAAATAATAGTAAGTTTGTCGGAACATACAAGACCAGAAGTATGCAATTAAAACTTACAAAGCAATATCAAAGAGAGGTAGGGAAACAAAAACTCTAGGGTAGAGAGCTCAAGCTGAATTTCTTTTGATGAATCTGATGACTCATAAAAGAAAATGTTAGCTCATCACAACAAAATTAAAATTAGAAAAAATATTGCATTAAATATCTCCACGAGAGAGTACTAGAATGAAGCAGGATGGAGGAAACATGCAGGCTTCTTCTAGTTCACTAGGTCATGAAGTTTGATAATGAAATCCAGTCACAAAAATTAACAGTAAGCTTCCATATTCAACCTTGAAAAGGACCAGAAAGAGCACTAAGACGTCAAACAGACTCAGAACTTGTGTAATTCCCCAAAAAAAAAGTAAACTGAGATAAAACTGTCTACTGACCCTACCCTTGAAAACTTTCCCATTCAAAAAATCTGCCACCGTAAATAAACTCCACCAAGTCAAATTAGAAATTTCTATCACAGAATGGGAGGACTATTAATTGAAGAATTTGAAAAGGCGCATTGAGATGCAGAATGGTGCCCTTATACCACGAAACAAGAAGAGGAAGAAAGCGGGAAAGGATAAAAAATAGGTTTTTGTCATCTACCTTGAGTACGCAGCATGAATTGATTAAACATGAGTGCAAGGTATCCCCACCATCCCTCATCATTATCGCATTGCTAGTCCATTTAAGAATACAGTTAAACTTGATTCTAAAAGGATGATATGCTAACAACTATCTTACAAAGTACACACACATAACTATTATAGAGTTCCTTATAAATACACATACCCAACTCCTTTTGACCGTCTAGAATTCCTGTCCATGATCAGTCGAACATCCCTCACCTGAAAGTTGATACAAAAATATAAGATTGACTAATAACTTAATTACTTGAAAGAGAAGTGGCTTATACAGGATGATTTTAGATATTAATACTACATGATAAAACACCTAGTTTGGGGTGTTCACAAGATGACCGCATAACTCATTGGCACAATTCCACTCACCCCAAATATACAGAATGTTGAGACAATAGAAAGTCATTTTAATACTCGTAACTGAAGGCAGAGGAGCATGTACTGCAACAGGAAGCAAATGAATCTCAATAACATGCAACCATAATGTTTCAAGGAGTGTCTCATGCAACAAGATTACATCTATTCTCAGACATGTAGGAATAATGGGGATTCTAATCATGCAAACGTCACAAAGTGAGAAAATACACGTACCAAACCTGGTCATATATGATATAAACCTTCATATTGAAAAAAAGAGAGAGAGCTAAAAAAAACTATAATATACAAAATGAACGAATGAATGAATTCCAGCCAACCTTGCCCGCTTTTGAAAAGAATTCATAAACATCTCGCTCAGTCGCCTTTAGTGGCATCTGTCATCACCAAATTAATCAACAAAAGTACATCAGAGAAATCGCAAAAGAGGAAAAAAATTAAAATAGCTTACATACATTAAGTTCAGACACGAGGTTAGGCTCGTAAGGTTCCCCATCCAATCATTCAACAAATCTCAATTACAATTTCAATGCTGTGAATTCAACTTGAGTTTTAAATCTTAAGGGAGAAAAACTCTGATTTTTCTCAAAGTTGTGATATTTTTTTAACCAGCTCATAAATATAGTTCTGACAATTTTCTTGTGAATATAATCCATTAATAACACTTGATAAATCAAGTCTTCCAATCTGTAATCCCATTATCAAAACTATAACTTGCTGAGGATATGTTTGGCTAAGGAACTTCAAAGTACCAAGGGATTTAGGGTATAGCAATAAGAAATGTACTACAAACGATTGAATAGAGTGATTTGTAAGTAACTAGTTGAGTAACTAGCATGGGAGCAAATGCACCACAAGAACGTAAAAAACCCACTAAACAAGGGAAGTACCTATCAAGGTGTTACTTACGAATCCCTCTAAATGAGTTGAATCTAATCATTTGAAATCCCTCGGAATTTTGGAGTTACTCATTTTTAACTAATTTAGCCTAAATCCATGGTAATTTGAAGTTCCTCTTCCAAACATAACCTGAAAAAGAACCTAATCAACCTAAAAGAAGGACAAGACAGATACCTGGTAAGCAAAAACAGTTCTCTGATCTCTTTCTGGATCAGCTTCAGGCTCCACTGCTTCTTTTTTATCTTTAAACCTCCTGCAATTTGAATGTCATTTCACAGAGTTCAATAATTCCAAACTGTAATAAGATTAACCATTTTGAAAGTAAATGTTTTAAGGATAAGTTTTCAGTTTTCATAAGAGAACAAAGGTTGACAGTTAAGAGCAGATCCTGTAAGTGAAATTGCAATATTAGAACAGCTCAATACTTTGTTCAAAGTAAATAGATAATCAAACCAAGGAAAAATAAATATTACCTGCTCTCCCTCAACTCAAGCTCTCGTTCCCTTTCTCTAATTTCCCTGTCGCGTTCAGAGCGGCTCCTACTTCTGCGAGACCTCTCTTTCTCTTTCTCTTCACGCTCGGACCGACTCACACTCCGGCGAGACCTCTCTTTGTCCTCTTTCTCTCTTCTTTCTCTGTCGTCCCTTTCTCTCCTCTCCCTTTCTTTTTCTTTCTCTCTTTCCCTCTCCTTCTCCCGCCTTTCTCTTTCTCTCTCCTTCTCCTTCTCTTTATCCTTATCTCTACTACTCCTTTCTCTGTCTCTGTCTCTATCTCTGTCTCGCTCACGATCACGATCCCTTTCGCTATCTCTACCACTTCGATGGTGCCGTTCCTTATCGCGGCCATTCTCGTGTTCTCCCTTGGATCTCTTACTGCTCTTCCTATCCTCGTTTTCTGCACCCACTGAAACGCTGTCCACAACCTCCCTCTTCCTGTAGCTCTTCTCACTCCCTTCCTTTTTCGCTTTCTTCTTCGAGTCCCGCTCCTCGTTCTCCTGCACAGTCTTCTCCAGGTAATCGTACTCGTCGAAGTCCATCGCTCACTTCACAATTGCTCCCCGAGGTTTTCCGAGCTAGGGTTTGTCGAACCCTAGGTTTTAGCGGAAACGAGACGCACTCAAACGGTGTGTAGAGGGAAATTTTGTATTCCTAGGGTTTTCGGGGGTTCGAGCAAAAGAGAGAAGGATTTTCTTGGTTGTTGTGGTTGTGAATAAATCTGGAATCTAGGCTCCTTTGGAATCGTGTAAAATTATAACCATAGTAAAACACAAGCAGGAAAAACACTGTTCATTCAACAGTGAGTTCCAAATTTGCCCTTCAACAGTGCATTTCCCAATTTGCCCTTCAAATAGAAATGACTATTATACCCTTACTTGCCAAGTGTCTTGCCATTTGATCGACACCATTGCGAAAGCTCAGGCTCTCTTTGAGCCACCATTTCTTTTTCTTCTCTACTCGACCTCCGCTTCTTCAGTCACCGAGATTTCTCTAGCCGATGAGAGTTGGATTTTGAAGTTCAAGATTTCTCTAACCGCTTCTTCAGGCTCGCCCTTCAACCCAACTAAGAAGAACTGAACTCAAAAGTAGATGATCCCTTTGTCTGATGCACGATACCGGGGAGGCCTTCTTACACAAACGACATAGTCATTCTAAATTAATTTGTACCCTCTATCTGTGTTTTTGAATAAAGCATATCTTCGAACAAAAATAATAATAATTTATCGATCTCATTTTGTATTTCTTATAATTTTGTTTTCAAACTTTATTAACTTTAGAAAAAAAAAAAGAAATCGACCAAAATAATCTTAGTTTTCAATCCTAAATCTAAAATATTTTTTTTTTCAAAATTTTATCCAAAAGAGTTAATATCTCAAATCGTCTCTGAAATTATACCTAAAGTGTCATTTTTGGTCCCAAAATTAAGTTATTACTTTTCGTAGTCCTTAAACTCTATCGTGGCAAATTCGTCATTTTGTACTAATTTTGACCATTTTACACTCTAATTGAGAATAAAAGAATAATTTTTTTTTTATTTTACACAATAATATGAGAGGAGGGAGCTTACTATTATACATACTAAATATCGATCTTACCATTTACGAGAGTTGATATCTCATAGATAATCTGTGAAAAGGAATATCACTTAAGCACAAATATAAAAACAACGAAGAGAAACTGTGACCAATTCCCATCTCAACACCATATAATCAAACCCGGCACAAAAAAAATATAAAAACAACGAACCATTTACATGTTCCTTCCCAAACCTTTATTTTGTAACGCTTGCACTCCAAAATGATCAACTGATTCCCTCTTATTTATTTAGGTGTGCAACTTGTTCTTACTTCGAAAGGTAATGGTCAGCAAAGGAGGAGCGCAAGATGGGTGGACGCGGTGGGTGTGATGGGTACTGGAGTCGTCTTCTTTATTTTTTAATTTAATTTTTACATTAATATATATATATATATACATATATATATATATATATATATATATATATATATTGCTCCTTATATTTCTCAAATGGAGAAGTCAAAACTAATAGAAAATGTCCAATTTGGCCCTTTTGAAAGAGTTTGAGTACTACAAAATGTAATAAATTAATTCATTGACCAAAATGACACTTGAGATAAAATTAAGAGATCATTTGAGATATTAACCCTAATATAAAATAACCTTCTTTGAACATGAAAAGACAAAAAAAGCCCCCCATTTAGTTACTGCTACATGAACCAAATCAATGAAAGCTACAATGAAAATTTTAGAAACTCTTCTCTCTTACCTAGAGAGTATCTTTAATGTAATGATAGAATATGAGTTGTATCGACAATGTCTTGATACTATATAGGTAGTATCCACAATATATGGATACCACTTGCATAGTTTAGATACCATATGTACAATTAATATTAGGGCATTTTGAATGCAATAGAATCAAAATATGATTAAATATATTAAGGCATGTGAAATCGAATGATTTCAGCCAATTAAGATTCTCCCTCTCGGCTATAATCGAAACACAACAAAAATTTAGAAAAAAAAGCAAAAATAGTAATATAAGAAATTAAAAAAAAAAAAAAAGCCGACATGTGTTCATACGACGTAGTTATTCGCCAAACGATGTAGGAGCTCCCAAGATTTGAACACGCAACGATGTTTCCAGATTGCCATACTAAGCTGCATCACTGGCAGCTGACTTGGCAGACTAAGTTGCTGCTGACTCAAGGAGGAAGGTGTCACTAACTAAAGGCACGAAGGAAGAGCATGGATGTCAGATGCGTGAGTGTGTGAAACAGTTAGCAGAGTCTGTGAGTGTGAGAGCAAATCAAGGAGAGTGCAAATGTGTGTGAAAGATGACATCATAGAGTCATCACCTCTCTAACTGATTTTGAGAGAATGTGAGAGTGTATATTCCATGTAACTTGATCATTTTAACATATAAGAAATATAGAAATCTCACGGGAGAAAAGAGTCAGTCATAGTTGACCTCCCTCAATTTAGGAAATCTTACTAAGGCATTTCATCAAACACCTAGAGTGCAGATGATCATCACACTGATCATCACCTAAACACTGCAAGTCCTTTCAATCCAATTTCACTAAACCTAAACAGAGAATCAAACAAAGAAACTAAATGCATCACGAGTTAGTCTCGATTCAAGATTTTAGCTAGAGATTAAGGCTTAGAGATCATACCTTGCATGCGGCTGTTCTTGCTGAGAGTTGTAGTCGATCCCAATATGTGAAGAGATCATCATTCTCTTCTACAAACCGATCGCAATCGACCATCATCCCCTGCGATTCCACTGAGGTCTTGTCATCCAACATGGTATCAGAGCTCTGAGATCATATCTCTGGGGCGTCTGTCTGTGGTGTAGCCGAGAGGAGCTAAGCAAGAGTTACCTTCACTGCCAAGTCGTGGTTGGTACTGGAGGAGGTGAACCGAAGATCCCTATATTCACAGGAGTAAACTATGACTTCTGGAATATAAAGATGAAAACAGCACTGAAAGTATGCGATCTATGGACAATTATCACTCAAGGCTTACATGATCCTGAGTTTGAAAATGACAATGAAGAGCTTGAGACAGCAGCAAGCCATGCTGATCAGATCAAGAACGCCAAGGCTTTGAATCTGATTCAGAATGCAGTTTCTAAGGAGATCTTCGCAAGAATCTCAAATGAAGAGATAGCCAAAAGTGCATGGGAGATTCTGCAGAAGGAGTACAGAGGAGATCCTAAGGTTAGAGCAGTTAAATTACAAGGTCTTAGAAGAGATTTTGAGTACACACGTATGAAGAATGATGGATCCTTTTCTACATACATGACTAGATTGTTAGCTGTGGTTAATCAAATGAAAACATATGGTGAGGATGTAACTGAAAAGAGATTAGCACAGAAAATCATGATAAGTTTGACTAAACCCTATGATTCAATTGTGTCCATAATTGAAGAAACTAGAGACTTAGAACATATTAGTGTTGAGAGTATCTCTGCATCAGTCAAGGCATTTGATCAACGTTTGGAAATGCATACTGAGGGTGATGTTGAGAAAGCTTTCTCAAGCATGAGTGTGAGCAACAAGTCTCAGTCAAATCAGGGAAAGTTCAAGAAACAACAGTTCAAAGGTGGAAACAAAGGATGGACTAATAGTAAATTCAAAGGAAATGCTAAGTATGAGAACAAGTTCTCTGGGAATCAGAAAGGTGAAACCAGTTGTTCTAAGGATGCTTGCAAGAATTGCAACAAACTTCACTAGGGTGAATGCTGGTTCAAAGGGAAGGTGAAGTGTTTCAAGTGTTCCAAGTTTGGCCACATTGCTAAGGACTGTTCTGAAAACCAGATTGCTAATCTAGCTCAGAAAGTGAATGAAGATGAAGGCAACATGTTCTATGCTTGCCATTCAGCCTCCATTGAGAAGGATGTGGGTGTGTGGTATTTGGATAGTGGGTGCAGGTACCATATAACTGGTCATGAGTCTTTACTGACTAACATTGATCGAAGTTTGCATGTAAAAGTGAAGATGGGTACTGGAGAGTTAGTCCAAGCAGCAGGGAAAGGTTCTTTGCTGGTCCATACTGATCAAGGTGACAAGTACATCAAGGAAGTGATGCTTGTACATGGTTTGGATGAAAACCTACTAAGTGTAGGACAGATGGTGGAACATGGATATTGTCTTGTGTTTGGGGACAGTATAGCAGAAATCTATGAAGATAAGACCATGAAACAAAGGGTTGCCAAGGTCCCTATGACAAGCAGTAGGTGTTTCGAGCTTTCTCTGGACTATGTGAATCTAGTGGCTAGAAGGGCAGAAGCAAAGGAGAACACAGAGCTATGGCACAGGAGGTTTGGACATCTGAACTATGCAAGCCTAAAACTGCTAAGACAGAAGGACATGGTGGTTGGTCTACCTAGCCTAGAAGGTGATAAAGAACTCTATGAAGGGTGTATATCAGGAAAACATCATGTGAGTCCTTTTGACATAGAAGAGGCTTGGAGGGCAACTGTGCCTCTTAAGTTATTACACTCAGACGTGTGTGGTCCTATGCAAACAGAAACAATGGGAGGTAACCTGTATTTCCTTACTTTCATAGATGATCACTCTAGAATGTGCTGGCTGTATTTCCTAAGACACAAGTCAGGTGTGTTGAATGTGTTCAAGAAGTTCAAAGCTATGGTTGAACTACAAAGTAGGTGCAAGGCGAAGAAGTTAAGAAGTGATAGAGGTGGAGAGTACACCTCAAATGAATTCCAAAGACTCTGTGAAGAGCATGGAATAGAGAGACAGTTGATAATAGCTTACTCTCCTCAGCAAAATAGGGTTGCTGAGAGGAAAAACAGGACTATAGTAGAGATGGCTAAGTCTATGTTACATGGTAAGCATCTACCCTATGAGTTCTGGGGTGAAGCAGTTAACACTGTAGTATACATCCTAAATAGATGTCCTACTAAGGCTGTGCAGAGCAAGACACCATTTGAGAAGTTCTCTGGTAGAAGACCAGGAGTGTCACATCTAAGAGTATTTGGCTCTATATGCTACATGCACATTCCATCTCAGAAGAGACAAAAACTAGATGATTCAAGTGTCAAAGGTGTCCTAGTTGGCTATGGTAGCTGTGAGAAGGGCTACATAATCTATAATCTGGAAATTGGAAAGGTTGTGGTGTCAAGGAGTGTGATATTCAATGAAGAAGGAAGCTGGGATTGGAAGAAACATGCAGAAGTGCATGGGTCCATACCATTGAGTTTTGACACTGGAACTGATGGTGCTACACCAGCAACTCAAAGTCCTCAAACTACAAACAGCAGTTCAAGTTCAAACTCAAGTTCTGAACCTGATCCTAGTACAAATCCTAGTCCTAGTCCTAGTGATTCACCCAACTCAAGTTCTGGAGATACACCAGTAAGGCTAAGAAGCCTAAGTGAGGTTTAAGCTAGGTGTCACATGTGCATAAAAGAACCTGAAAGTTTCAGTGAAGCAATCAAGGATTCAGCTTGGAAGAAAGCTATGGAAGATGAGATACAAATAATTGAGAAGAATGACACATGGGAACTAACAGAAAGACCTACTGACAAACCAGTGATTGGTGTCAAGTAGGTGTACAAAACCAAGCTCAACCTGGATTGATCTGTCCAGAAACATAAGGCCAGATTGGTAGCTAAAGGATATGCTTAGAAACCAGGAGTTGATTTCAATGAGACCTTTGCACCAGTTGCAAGGCTTGACACTATCAGAATCCTAATAGCCTTAGCAACACAGAAAGAGTGGAAGCTGTTTCAACTTGATGTGAAATCAGCATTTCTAAATGGTGCTCTAGAGGAAGAGGTGTATGTGGATCAGCCTGAAGGTTTTGATGTTCAAGGACATGAAACTAGTGTCTACAAGCTAAACAATGTACTCTATGGACTGAAGCAGGCACCAAGGGCCTGATATGGGGAGATTGATTCCTACTTACTAAGTGTGGTTTTGAGAGAAGCTCAAGTGAAGCAACTTTGTATTTGAAATGCAAGAAAGATGAAGGAACTCTAATTGTGTCAATCTATGTAGATGACATTATCTACACAGGTGACAGTGCTGTTATGATGGCTGAGTTCAAGCAAGACATGATGAACAAGTATGAAATGACAGACCTGGGACTACTACATCATTTCCTATGGATAGGTGTCCTACAGTCAAGCAATGGCATCTTCATTCATCAAATGAAGTATGCTACCACATTGCTAAAAACATTTGGACTCAAAGACTACAAACCAGTGAGTACTCCTCTAGTGACAGCAGACAAGCTGCAAAGAGATGATTGCAGTGAAGTTGCAGATGAGCAACTTTATAGGCAGATTGTGGGAAGTCTGCTCTACCTTACTGCTACTAGACCAGACATAATGTATGCCTCAAGTCTACTGTCTAGATTCATGCACAATCCTACCAAGAAGCCTTTAGGAACTGCTAAGAGAGTCCTAAGATATGTCCAAGGTACACTAACCTATGGAATTGAATATAAGAAGGGAAAAGCAGCAACCTTGGTGGGTCTCTGTGACAGTGATTAGGGAGGCTCAGAAGATGACATGAAAAGCACATTTGGTTATGCTTTTTAATTTGGTAATGGAGTGTTTTCTTGGGCATCTGTCAAGCAGAGCAGTGTTGCTCTTTCAACAGCAGAAGCTGAGTATGTAAGTGCCTTTGAGGCAACTACTCAAGCTGTCTGGCTAAGATTTGTTTTGGGAGACTTGGGAGAAGAACAGATAGAGGCTACTCCTCTACTGTGTGACAGTATGCCAGCCATTGCCATGGCTAAAAATCCAGTCTTTCATCAGAATACCAAGCATATAAACAGACGGTTCCATGACATCAGAGATGCAATCCAGAATGAAGAGATTACTCTACACTATTGCAAGTCAGAAGAAAAACTTGCAGACATATTCACCAAAGCTCTACCTAGAGAAAGATTCAACTACCTAAGGGGCTTGCTGGGAGTGGTTCCAATGACTAGCTTAGGAAGGGTTATTGGTGACTAAGCTGCATCACTGGCAGCTGACTTGGCAGACTAAGTTGCTACTGACTCAAGGAGGAAGGTGTCACTAACTAAAGGCACGAAGGAAGATCATGGATGTCAGCTGTATGAGTGTGTGAAATAGTTAGCAGAGTCTGTGAGTGTGAGAGCAAATCAAGGAGAGTGCAATTCAGGAAATCTTACTAAGGCATTTCATCAAACACCTAGAGTGCATATGATCATCACACTGATCATCACCTAAACACTGCAAGTTCTTTCAATCCAATTTCACTAAACCTAAACAGAGAATCAAACAAAGAAACTGAATGCATCACGAGCTAGCCTCGATTCAAGATTTCAGCTAGAGATTAAGGCTTAGAGATCATACCTTGCATGCGGCTATTCTTGCTGAGAGTTGTAGTCGATCCCAAACTGTGAAGAGATCATCATTCTCTTCTGCAAATGGATCGCAATCGACCATCATCCCCTGCGATTCCACTGAAGTCTGGTCATCCAACAATAGAAGCCGGTGAATCGAAAGCCCTTGCTACTTAAGGAGGAAGTTAGATTATACATCTCCATCCCATCCCTTGGAAAGAAAAAGGTTGCACCGAAAAAAGGAAAGACCGAGATGGTGATTTTTGTTGTTCCCGTGAAGCGAAGATCATTCCCAAACAAATAAAGCGGGTCAGGAAACAGCGTGCCAAGGTAGAATGGCTGAAATCCAGGGACCGTAATATTAAGTACTTTCACAGCATTGCTAAGCAGAGGGGCAACAGAAACACCATTAAAGGAGTGTGGGATGCTGAGCATACGTGGTGCCATACTAAGGAGTCTATTGGGCGGGCTTTATGTAAGTATTTCGATGAACTGTTCACTTCCTCAAAGCCATCGAATTTATTGGATGTTCTTTCTGCTATTCAACCAAGAGTGACAGCGCTGCAGAATGACGGCCTGCTAAGGCCTTTCAGTAGAGAACAAGTTGAAAGGGCCCTTTTCCATCTAAAGCACCGGGCTTCGAAGGGATGCCGGCTATGTTCTATCAAGCTTACTAGTCTATTGTAGGAGATGATGTCTTGAGGTTTTGTTTACATGTTCTCAATGAGGGTTTGGGTGTGCATGAAATTAACAAAACCCTTATTGCATTGATCCCTAAAGTTCATGTCCCGACCAAGATGACGGAGTTTAGACCAATCAGTTTATGCTTGGTTCTCTATTATGCTGGATGTGATTTCAAAATTTTAGAGTGCATTTATCCCGTCCTGGATAATTTCAGACAACACTATTACTGCGTTTGAGAGTGCTCATGCAATTCGAAGGTCTTGAAACTTGATATGTCTAAAGCCTATGATAGGGTGGAGTGTTTTGCGAAGGAGAAGATGCGAAGACTAGGTTTCAATGACAAGTGGATTAGATTACTTATGGGCTGCATTTCCACAGTTTCTTACTCGGTGAAGGTCAATGGTGCTCTTGTGGACCCTATTTTCCCTCAAAGGGGCCTCCGATAGGGCGACTGTCTCTTTCCCTACTTATTTATATTTTGTGCAGACAGTTTATCGACATTGTTAACCAGAGCTCAATCTCGTAGGCTATTGCATGGAATGAAAGTGGCCCCATAAGCCCTCCTATCTCTCATCTATTTTTTTGTTGACGATAGTTTACTTTTCTGCAATGCTCACTTGGGGGAAGGTCAATGGGGTGCTTCGAACGTATGAGAGAGTATCGGGGCAGAAAATTAACTTTGAGAAGTCTGCAGCTAGTTTCAACCCCCAAACTGATATGATTACAAAGCATCTGCTCTCAACTATGTTGGGAGTTTGTATAGTTGATTTTCATGAGAAGTATCTTGGGTTGCCTAGGCTCTCCCATTGAAGTAAAAGGAAAAATGTTTGGGACCGTTAAAGACATCATCCAATCTAAACTGAATGGAAGGAATTCCAAGTTACTTTCGGCAGCCGGGAAAAAGGTTTTGATCAAAGCTATGGCTCAAGCGTTGCCTACTTATGCAATGAGCCTTTTGCAGTTACCCCATTCCCTATGTTCTGAATTTTCTGCATCAATAATGCGTAATTGGTGGGGTAAGGAGGGTCGAAGGGGGATACATTGGATGCGAGGGCAAAAGCTTTGCAAACCTAAGAGCTTGGGAGGCATGGGGTTTAAAAACTTTGTATGTTTTAATAGAGCTATGGTGGCCAAGCAGGCATGGCGTTTAATGGAGAAGCCAGATTCGTTGGTGTCAAAGATGTTGAGAGCTCGTTATTTCTCTGATGGTGACTGATGAGCCAAAAATATACTTGTATTTCCCATATATTTAATTAGTTATTATTATTATTTTGGGAGGAATTGATACTTGAATTTATTATATTGACAGATTTATTCTAGAAGGAGTTTTTGGAGCAAAAGAAGGAAGTATATCAATGAAATACCAATTCAAGTAGGAGAAGGCATATGCTTGCCTATTTCTGTTCAAACTAGGAATTAGATTTTCTTATTGTTATTTTACTCCTTTTCTAAGTAGGATTAGGAATCTTTCCTTATAAATACCCAAACTTGGCTTAGATTTAAGGAGACCAGAATTCAGATTACAATTCTCCATCTAAGAGCACGGAAAAGCTGGGATTTCGGCTACCCTTGTTCTACAAACTGTTTGTTCTCTTAACTTCAATTTTAATGAAATTGTTTCTATTCATTATGAGCATGAGTAGCTAATTTTCTCACTAGGTTTAGACCTAAGCCTTAACATGATTATGTGATTTATCCTTTTCCTATGTTGTCGTATATGCATGCTTTGAATCTTTAATCACTGTTTAAAACTATCTTTATGTCTTAATGCTTGATCACCCTTAGGATATTTAGACAAGTAATTTGATGCAATTTTATAGGAATGCCCACCTAAAAATTGGGATTAGCTTCTTGTGATTAAGGATTGTAATACATCTAGGTTAAATGCCATAACTAAGAGATTGCATGGTTATAAAAGATTTTCATGAACTTAATGAATCTTGCATGTAGAATTAGATCTAAATGCCATAGACTAATCGCATGTTAGGTATACGTTTTCACTTGAATGCCCACGAGGAAAATATGCTTTCGAAAAATCTAACCTTCAAAGTTGCATGTATTGATTCATTGATTCTTTTCTAAGTCACATATGATTGTTAATGGTGAAGGTTGAACCCTAGTACTTGTTTAAATTGTTTACTTAATTTTTATTCAGTCACCAAACTTATTGCAATTATTTTATTATTAATTAAGAGTGAATTCTAAAAATAAGAATTATCCATATCAATTCCTGAGGAAATCGACCCTGCTTCCAGTGCTATACTACAACAGCCCTGTACTCTTGCAGGTATTATTTGTGTGATTTTAACCCTTGTTTTACAGGTGGGAAAAATCCTATCAAGAAATTGGCGCCGTTGCCGGGGACTGTGCCGATTACTCTTATTTTAATTTACTTTTAGTTAATTATTTGTTTTCATTTTTTTTTTCTCTACTTCTCCAAATCAACATTTACGCACAGGTCTCTACTCTTGCAGGAATATCTAATTGTGCATGGTTATAGCTACACGATCTACGAACCCGATTCTAGCACAATTCAATCCTGAACCTGAAAGAACAGCAAGAAGAAGAAGACAACTACAAGTAATTAATGCAAGGTTCACACTCCAAGGCACTTTCCTTGCGGATTTGTTCACCGAGATCGACAACACATTGCCCGCACCAATGGCATTAACAATACCTGAAGTCGGCGCACCGCTTAGCAAAAGCCTTGCAGCACGTGGGAATGGAACCCCACAATGCATCGTGTACCCCGAGGTACAGGACGGAGTCACTTTTGAGATCAGGCATCACATGCTTGAGCTTCTACCCACTTTTCATGGACTCCCAAACAGTGATCCAAACATGCACATATCTGAATTCTTGTCAGGGTGTGACAACATCATTGTTCGAGGAATTTCAAATGAGGCAATTAAGTTAAGGCTTTTTCCTTACACCTTGAAGGATAAAGCTCGGGCTTGGCTACATTCATTACCGCCGGGGAGCATAACAACGTGGGAACACTTACAGACAAGGTTTCTAAACAAATTCTACCCATCATCCAAGACTCTCGCTTTGAAGAAAGAAAAACTGGCCTTTGCCCAAAAATCTACCGAGTCGTTTCATGATACTTGGGAGCGGTACAATGACCTGTATATGCGTTGCCCTCGCCATGGATTGGATTCAGACATGCAGATGAACATCTTTTATGATGGACTCAACCACATCACCAAAAGTTACGTCAACGCATCCGCATGTGGTTTTCTCATATCCAAAACAGCCCGTGAAGCGTTTGAAATATTTGAGCTAATGGCTAACGAATCTCAACAATGGACGGATGATGGCTCTCATACGAGGGGACACGTCTATGATGTAACGCAAGGGCATGGTACCCCTAATATTACAGCACAAATCACCCAATTGGAAAAGAAGATCAATAGTTTGATACTCACCACTGCTGCCCCAAAGACAACACCAGCTTGTGCCTTATGTGAGGACCCTACACATAATGTCCTCCAATGTCCTCAGAAGGATGGGTATCCCGACCTTGTCCAAGAACAAGTAAATGCCATGAATTCCTTCCCAAGACCCCGTAATGATGCCTACCCCAATACATATAATTCTGGATGGAAAAATAATGCAAATTCTGGGTGGAATGGACAACACCAGGTCCGGCCCAATTATCAGCAGAATTATCAACAGCCACCCAACAATCAGACCAAACCGGCCGCACCACGCCAATTGAGTGTAGAAGAGCAGCTTACCAGGTTTATTGAGATCTCTACCCAGAATCAACAAAACACCCACGCATCAATTAAAAACTTGGAGCAGCAAGTTAGCCACAAGAAATTTCTGAAAGGGATAAAGGGGTTTTTCCTAGTCAACCTATACCAAACCCGAGAGGAGCCGAGCACTGCAAGATGGTAAGAACCTTACGAGGGGGAAAGAGTTATGACAATCGGGAGACAGCAAAGTCAACCCATTCAGAAACTGATACTGTCGAGTCAAATATTGAACCTGAACCTCAGGTTGAATTATTTACCCCACAAATTCAGTTTGCTCCATCCAACGCCCCTGCCTACACCCCGCCACTGCCATTCCCACAAAGGCAGCAGCGCCGCTCAAACAAAGACCAACATACCATTGACTTCATGCAGACATTAGCCAAGGTCCATATCAATCTACCTCTACTGGATGCTATAAAGCACAACCCTTCCTATGCACAATTTTTAAAGGAGGTATGCGCCAATAAGAAAAAAATTTCAGACCTGGAAAAAGTGATTTTGACAGAACAGTGTAGTGCAACCCTTCTACACAAACTACCCCCAAAGAAAAAAGACCCGAGCAGCTTTACTATTTCCTGCACAATAGGGAATTCCGAATTTCAGCAATCTCTAATAGATCTCGGATCAAGCATCAACCTTATGCCCTACTCAATATTTAAGCGATTAGGAGCAGGAAAGCTCAGGCCAACACCAATGGTTCTCTAGTTGGCTGACGGATCCCTCACTTACCCCAAGGGCATCATTGAAGATCTCATTATCAAGGTGGATAAAGTATATCTACCCATCGATTTTGTGGTACTCGACATGGTGGAAGATAAAGAGACGCCCCTAATCCTTGGCCGACCCTTCATGGCCACAGCCCGCACACTGATAGACGTAGAAGCCGCCACTCTTACATTCCGTGTGCAAGACCAAACTGTGGTATTAAACCTGTTTGACATGGCTAAAAGACCCACTGAAATTTCAGAGTTTAGTAGAATTGAAGTTTTGGAGGAAGTAACCTGCATGGCACAAAGACAATTGCTCTATACCGACCCTCTAGAGGCAGCCCTCATTGACCCCATCTTCTGCCAAAATGAGGAAGATATTGCAGAAATAATGGCGGCCCTAGATAGCAATCGACCACCTTATCCACGGTGGCGGCCTCAGATTGAAGCACTTGGACCACCAAAGACGCCACAACAGCCTTCCATTGAGAAGGCCCCTCAGATGGAAAAGAAGCCCTTTCCAGCCCATCTCAAATATGCACACCTCGGTGACCAAGAAACTTTGCCCGTAATCATTGCAGCAGACCTCACTGACTTAGAGGAAGACAAGCTACTCAGAATCCTACGCAAATACAAGGAGGCAATTGGGTGGACAATAGCTGACATCAAAGGCCTTAGTCCATCAATCTGCATGCATCGTATCTTACTGGAAGAAGACAGCAAGCCTACTGTTGATGCTCAAAGGCGATTGAACCCAATCATGAAAGACATTGTTCGGGGTGAGGTCCTAAAACTTCTAGACGCGGGCATTATCTACCCAATTTCAGACAGCCCATGGATCAGCCCAACACAAGTTGTTCCTAAAAAATCAGGAATCACGGTTAGTACAAATGAAAAAGGGGAGCAGGTTCCTACAAGGTTGACTACAGGGTGGAGGGTGTGTATTGATTATCGCAAGCTGAATTCAGCCACACGAAAGGATCACTTCCCACTCCCATTCATTGATCAAATGGTGGAGCGATTAGCGGGTAAAGCATTTTATTGTTTTCTAGATGGTTATTCAGGGTATAATCAGATTCCTATTGCACCTGAGGATCAGGACAAAACTACGTTCACATGCCCATTTGGCACTTTTGCCTATCGGCGTATGCTTTTCGGACTGTGTAATGCACCTGCCACTTTTCAGCGATGCATGATGAGCATATTCTCAGACATGGTGGAGCGAATAATTGAACTGTTTATGGATGACTTCTCCGTATACGGAGATTCATTTGACAACTGTTTAGACAACTTGGCCACTGTTTTAGAAAGATGCAAAGAGACGCATTTGGTATTGAACTGGGAAAAGTGCCACTTTATGGTGAAGCGCGGTATCGTGCTGGGACACCTAATTTCAGACCGTGGAATCGAAGTGGACAAAGCCAAGATTGACGTCATTAGCAACCTGCCACACCCCACATCAGTCAAGGATATCAGATCCTTTCTTGGCCATGCTGGGTTCTACAGAAGATTTATCAAGGATTTTTCTAAGGTTAGCCGACCTCTGTGCAATTTATTGGCCAAGGACTCAGACTTCATATTCGATGACAAGTGCCTCGAATCATTCACGACCCTGAAGACACTTTTAACCACAGCCCCAATTATCACCGCACCAGATTGGAACCTACCATTTGAAGTCATGTGTGATACATCAGATTACGCAGTTGGAGCTGTTCTAGGACAGCGACAAGACCGGCTACCAAGTGTGATATACTACGCTAGCCGAACCTTAAACGATGCACAACTCAATTATTCAACAACAGAGAAGGAGCTCTTAGCAGTGATTTTCGCATTGGAAAAGTTCCGATCATATCTAATCGGTGCTAAGATAATTATTTTCACTGACCACGAAGCATTGAAATACCTTTTTGCCAAGAAGGATTCAAAACCTAGACTCATACGATGGATTCTCCTGCTACAAGAGTTTGACATCAAAATTCGTGACAAAAAGGGGAGTGAGAATGTGGTAGCAGACCACTTATCTAGGCTGGTGAACACCACTGCAGCAGAGTCTGAATCATTGCCACTCCAAGAAACTTTTCCTGACGAGCAGCTTTTCGCTCTTATGCAGCACACGCCCTGGTATGCAGATATTGTGAATTTTCTGGTTAGTGGCAAACTTCCCATTGATATTACATCCCAACAGCGAAAGAAGTTTCTATCCACTGTCAAATATTATTTCTGGGATGTACCCTACCTATTCAAGCACGGTGCAGACCAACTTATTCGAAGGTGTGTGCCAAGTGAAGAGCAGGAAAGTGTCCTACAATTTGCGCATCAATCTGCGTGCGGAGGTCATTTCGGTCCAAAACGAACCGCAGCCAAAATTTTACAGAGTGGTTTCTATTGGCCTTCTTTATTCAAAGATGCTTACACATGGTGTAAAGCATGCGATCGCTGCCAGCGTGTTGGAAACCAGTCCAAACGCAATGAGATGCCCCATCAGAGCATTTTGGTTGTTGAAATTTTTGACGTTTGGGGCATTGACTTTATGGGTCTGTTTCCCTCATCTCACGGCAATCTCTACATCTTAGTGGCTGTGGACTATGTCTCTAAATGGGTGGAAGTCGTGGCCAGTCCAACAAATCAAGGATCGGTGGTTCTCAAATTTCTACAAGGTACAATTTTTCCTAGATTTGGAGTCCCCAGAGCTATCATAAGTGATGGAGGCAAGCACTTCTTGAATAAGCCATTTGCCTCATTACTTGCAAAGCATGGCATCACTCATCGGGTGGCAACGCCGTACCACCCCCAAACATCTGGACAAGTTGAAGTTTCTAATCGCGAGCTTAAGCAAATTCTAGAGAAAACAGTGTCTTCTACAAGGAAGGATTGGAGTACAAAGCTGAATGATGCACTATGGGCGTACCGAACAGCTTATAAAACCCCAATTGGGATGTCCCCATTTCGACTGGTTTATGGCAAAGCATGTCATTTACCAATGGAGTTAGAACACAAGGCATTCTGGGCAATCAAGCAACTCAATCTTGCTTACGATGAGGCAGGAGAGCAGCGTAAACTGGAGCTTAGTGAGCTGGAAGAAATTCGGAATAACGCTTACGACAATGCAAAAATCTATAAAGAGAAGACCAAGCTTTTTCATGATCGCCAGATTTTAAGAAAGGAATTTCATCCCGGACAAAAGGTACTCTTATTTAACTCCAGACTCAGACTCTTCCCAGGGAAGCTTAAGTCCCGCTGGTATGGACCATTTGAAGTTGTCCATCTACATCCACATGGAGCAGTGGGTATAAAGAACGTCCAAACCAGAAAGGAATTCACAGTTAATGGACATCGTCTGAAACCTTATTTGGAGTCACCCTACGACCTAGCTAAGGATGTCGTGACTCTACAAACACCTACTCCATGATCCTAGCAGCCCTACGTCAAGCTCTAGACGTTAACTTAAGCGCTTAATGGGAGGCAACCCACCTATATCCTTTACAATAGTGTATTTGTTTTTGTTTTACTTAACTAACATGCAAAGACCGTTTTCTGTTGTTACCTAGCACTCCGTGTGATTCCAGGCGTACATGGTTGATTTGATTGGCGCGCCCTATCCACTAGCAGTCGGGTATAATCATACAACAAAATGTAGGCATGCTTCAAAATCTAAATACCAAGGATGGAGGAGTCATACCTGGGCTGATGATGATCGTGATCCTAGGTCTATTATTACAACACTTTTACATCAAATGAATTGAATAACCTAGGAGTCTACACCCTACTCTAAGTTTGGGGGTTGGACCAGCACACACACCAGTCTGGGTCAGTATCTATTCACAAAAAAAAAAAAAAAAAAAACAGAAAATGAAAAAATAACAAAAACTACGGACCAAATCGTCGTGAGTTTACCTGTCGGCCCAACCAAGCACGTGAGCTGCATCCAGGCCCAAGTCAAGCAGCCGAAGCCGTCCAAGCACACTCAAGCGACGGTCACATGGGTACCCAGCCTGGCCCTCATGCGCCTTACTACTTAGACCAATCACATCTTGGGCCCAGGTTCCGGGCAGGTCCACACTAGCCGGGACGCTCACGATACATCCCCGCCTGATTAGACTTGGACCCACAAAGACTACCGGCCCAATCACGATCGAGGCCCGACCCGCGGTCATCTCGGGCCCTACTCTTGGGCCTGCTATCAACTCAGGCCCAATTTCGAGGACCTCAGCTGATAATGGACCGGGCCTATGGTGGCTCCCCCCGCTTCATCTCCGCCTCCGATGGACTGTTTCCTCGTGGGCCCAAGCCAATCGACAGTACTAGCCCGAAGCTTACAACCTGGTCCTCCCTTCCCTTACTCATGAGCCCATCGGGCCCACTTTCCGAGCTGGGTACCCCTAGCCATATGCCCGAGTGTTCCCGCCATTGGAGTGGGCTCACGCTCGTACTTTGGCCCACTACGGTCACGGCCCAACAGCTTACTTATGGGCCTCTTGATCGGCCCACTTTCGGCCTCCAGCCCACAATCGCACCGGATCCGGGCACGGTTACACGGACCCCCGATCTCCGGTCAGTACCTGCACACCCACCATCACCACCATCGTCTCCGACGGCCGGTGATGGCCCACACAGACACATCACAGGGCAGTTCAAATGTTCCCTCACCAACAACCAAGCATCCAGAGCATTAACCAAACATTTCAAATGAACATATCTGCCCACATATGCATACCATATTTGCAGAAATAAGGGTCCGTTACCTTTCAAGGGCTTCTGTCCGATTCCCTGGCCCGCTCCAGGTCTCTCCTCCGTCCCACCTCCGTTTCTCCCACCTACAAACCAGTAACCGATTCCACACCCAACAACACGAACGACACCAAGAACATCCATCAATCACCACAAACAAAAACAAACATACAAAACAAAAAATGGCTCAAGCACGGGGACCTTACCTCGTGACCACTGCCGATCGCTGATGCTGGTTCCCTCTCGGCCGCTGGAGCAGCGTGGTGATGGTCGGTGTCCCAGCCATTCTCATTTCCACTGTCCTGAGCTCCGACGGGTGCTCGAGTTTCCACGCATTTGGAGGCATTTCTCTCGGACATAGTTGGGTATCGGCGATGGGGCAGTTCGTGGTGTCTCTCGCCTTCACGACAATGGTGCATCGTAGCTGGAAATGATTGGAGCAGCATAACGGCGTGCGGGGTTGGTGGGTATTTTCGGAGATTTTGGGACAGCTCTCTCCGATCCTTTCAAGCTCATGGACGGCTAAGGGTGAGAAATGTAACCCTAATCTGAAGTTGGGATATTTATAGCTACATCAGAACGACGCCGTTTTGTCCCTTCAATGCAACGACGTTGTTTTACTGGCAGGGAGCACATCTCAGGCCTTTGGTTCGACCCCCAGGTGCTCTTCTTTCTTTCTATTTTCTTTTCCTTTTTCTTTTTATGTTAATTATTTCTTCTGTTTTGTTTTTCCTTATCCTTTTCTTTCGCATATCTTTGTCTTTTTTCTGTTGCACCACGGGGGCATGTTGCATGATAAGTTTGGGGGTAGGAAACTATCACTTTGTTTGTGTCTATTAAATAAATAAAAAAAATGAAAAAAAATAAATAAATAAACATTTTTAAAAAAAATTACAAAAGATTTTGTTTAAGATTTAATTTGATTTTTCCTTCCCAATTTATTTTTAATGCACTCTATTTGCTATGATTGAAATTTGAAAATTCATAAGTGAGATTAAATATTAGAGCATGACCACCAAGAACATATAGTTGATTTTTGCACACAATTCGTACCATATTCAATTTCGCACATGCACATCAACTTATTTGTGGAAATTAAATTTGTTTCAAGCATGCTAATTTTTCTTACTCTAAGATTGTGGGTTATTTAATTTGTTACCATCCAAGGTTCGAAAAAGTGAAAGCCATAAATAAATCGGAGGTGAGTCCGAGCCCTAAAATAAGGGTGTGCATTTACCTATCAATTACATGCTAGCCTTTCCAATTCGAGTAAATAAATTATTTGGGACATTTGTTGTCTGGTGCCCTAAAGTCATCTGATTTGGGAGTCATCGATCTAAAGCTCGTTACATGGGTTGGATAGAAAGTTTGCTTAATGTTAAATAAAATTTCATCATTTGTTATACAAAAAAAAAAAAAATAATTAATAAATAAATAAATAACAAAAAAAAAAAATTTCAGGCAAGAATGCTTTGGATGGTAATAGGTTAAGTGATTTTACAGTTGGTGGGTATAGATGTAATGCAAGTGAGGGATTGGTTTAACACTTACAATTTTGTTGAGATTCACATTACACGAATATGGTTTATGGATTGCTCACCAGAATCTGGTAATCTTCTGTTTTGAAAGTGTGGATTTGCTCTCTCTTTTAGCCTTGCTTATTACTTGATAATTTTGATTTTGCTTTTATGAGTGTTGCTTTATATTCAATGGAAGGAAGGTTAAATTAAGTTTAACAAATTTTGAAAGTGTTTGTGGGTATCATAACTGGTAAACCCTCAGGAGACACAACTCCTCCTACTAGGGACACCTAGGGGTTTAAAGGCGTGTAGTGTTTGGTCGGCACTATCGAGTTCCCTACGAAAGTGGCATTTTATTTTTCTCAATGTTTTCTTAGTTTTGTTTTATTTACTTGAGGACAAGTAACAATTCAAGTTTGGGGGTATTTGATGAGCCAAAAATATACTTGTATTTCCCATATATTTAATTAGTTATTATTATTATTTTGGGAGGAATTGATACTCGAATTTATTATATTGACAGATTTATTCTAGAATGAGGAAGTATATCAATGAAATACCAATTCAAGTAGGAGAATGCATATGCTTGCCTATTTCTGTTCAAACTAGGAATTAGATTTTCTTATTTTTATTTTACTCCTTTTCTAAGCAGGATTAGGAATCTTTCCTTATAAATACCCAAGCTTGGCTTAGATTTAAGGAGACCAGAATTCAGATTACAATTCTCCATCTAAGAGCACGGCAAAGCTGGGATTTCGGCTACCCTTGTTCTACAAACTGTTTGTTCTCTTAACTTCAATTTTAATGAAATTGTTTCTATTCATTATGAGCATGTGTAGCTAATTTTCTCACTAGGTTTAGACCTAAGCCTTAACATGATTATGTGATTTATCATTTTCCTATGTTGTCGTATATGCATGCTTTGAATCTTTAATCACTATTTAAAACTATCTTTATGTCTTAATGCTTGATCACCCTTAGGATATTTAGACAAGTAATTTGATGCAATTTTATAGGAATGCCCACCTAAAAATTGGGATTAGCTTCTTGTGATTAAGGATTGTAATACATCTAGGTTAAATGCCATAACTAAGAGATTGCATGGTTATAAAATATTTTCATGAACTTAATGAATCTTGCATGTAGAATTAGATCTAAATGCCATAGACTAATCGCATGTTAGGTATACGTTTTCACTTGAATGCCCACGAGGAAAATATGCTTTCGAAAAATCTAACCTTCAAAGTTGCATGTATTGATTCATTGATTCTTTTCTAAGTCACATATGATTGTTAATGGTGAAGGTTGAACCCTAGTACTTGTTTAAATTGTTTACTTAATTTTTATTCAGTCACCAAACTTATTGCAATTATTTTATTATTAATTAAGTGTGAATTCTAAAAATAAGAATTATCCATATCAGTCCCTGAGGAAATCGACCCTGCTTCCAGTGCTATACTACAACAACCCTGTACTCTTGCAGGTACTATTTGTGTGATTTTAGCCCTTGTTTTACAGGTGGGAAAAATCCTATCAGTGACTTCTTGAACGCTAACTTGGGTACTTCTCCCTCCTTAATTCGGCGCTCAATTATGTGGGGTCGGGATATAATCAAAGAGGGTTTGATGTGCCGTGTAGGGACGGGCTCTAGTATCAGGGTGTTCTACGAAAAATAGATACCAAAACCAGGGCTGTTTCACCTAGTGTATAATGGGAGACTCCACCGTGAAGCTAGGGTGGCAGAGCTGATCGCTGAGTCTGGTGAGTGGAAGCTAGGGTTGCTAAATGAAGTGTTCAGTGAGGAAGAAGTGGAAGCAATCCTGCGAGTGCCTCTTGGCTTTGCTAGAAGGGGTTTTGAAGGACTTTTTTGGGGTTTTACGAAGAATGGTCAATACACTGTAATGTCAAATTATAGGGGTGACTCTGAGCTTGGCTGATAACCAAGAAGGTAGGGGGCAAGCTCCTCTGATGACAGCAAGGTGGTAAACTTTTGGAAGCAGGTTTGGAGGTTAAACGTTCCAAACAAAATCAAGATCTTTATGTGGAAAGTTTGCAATGATATCTTACCTACTGCCTCGAATCTCTGCAAACGGAAGTTGCTGCCTCACCTATTTGTAACCGCTGTGGTAAACTTGTAGAAGACATAGTTCACGCTGTTTTGGAACTGCAAGGGCAGTAAAAAAATTTGGCAACTATTGCCTTGTACCTTTAGTTTCGAGCATCCTGGTGCGATTTTTGCTGATTTTTTTTCAATCTGCAGTCTCTGTGTTGCGTCAGGAGAATGTGGAAACTTTAATGTGGGGCTGCTGGGAGGCTTGGCACCTGAGGAATTTGTTCATTCATGGCCAACCGACTCTGAACTTCAGTCAAGCTGTTGAAAAACTGCTGCATTCTCATGAGTTATACAGGAAACATTGCATTCATAGCAAGCCGGTGAGGTCTACTGTGCAGGTACGCTGATCGAAACCTCCTGTAAATTGCTTCAAACTTAATTATGATGGAGCTATATGAAGAGCAGGTCTAACGAGGGGAGTGGGAGGGCTCATTCGAGATCACAATGGCAGATTTGTAGAGTGATTTGCGGCAGAAGCACAACCAGGAATTACTGCTGAGGCGGTGGAATTGGTCGCAGTATGCCAAGGGTCTTTCACTAGTTTTGCAGCAGGGTATCAGCGATCTTCAAGTGGAGGTGGATACAAAACAGGTAGCAGGTTCTTCAGAATGCGAGTAACTGCTGGAGCAGCTTGGGAGTGTTTGTCAGTGACTCTTGTTGGATGAGCAATCTGCGATTTCGCAGGTGCGGTTTCAGCCGTGAGGGCAACAGGGCTGTGCATATGTTTGCCATGGTAGGGATGCGGGATCAAGTCAGGCGTCTATGGTTTGATGCAACGCCACCGTGGGTGGAGGTCCGGAGGAGCTAATCAATGCAGAAAGTATGTAAGGTTTTGTTTGGGGCTTGCCCTGCTCTCTGGTTGCAGCTGTGTCCAGAAGGTGGGACGGTGAGGGTGTAATTACGGTTAGTAGTTTACAGGCCTGGTCTTCATGGTGTTTGTCTTGGTGGTTTGTCAGATTAAAGCTTCGTCATGTTGAGCTATTTGTTTGTTTGGATGTATTCTTAATTTTGTTTTCAGCCATTTTGGGTAGGCACTCTTTTTTTCTCCGGCTAACGGATTTTATAGCAAGGTTTTAACGAGGCCCTCATGTATCCAGGTTTTTCACGTGTTAGTTTTTTAATCAATGGAACTCCACTTTTCTGATTTTTTTTTTTTAAAAATCACCACAGAATGAAGTGTATTCTACCAAATATCGATGCCGCTAAGACTAAAAGGAAATTCAACATTCAAAATTTATTTACACCTAACATACTGAATACTGTTGAGTACATGATAATTTGTCCTTGAAAATTATAATTTAAACTCAGAAATAATGAAATTCATGGGTCATGTTGTAGCCACTGTAGAATTCCATGTGGCTCCAATTAGCGTGCCAACCTTCTCCCCCTTTATGGCCTTTGAGATGTTACCAGGTTTGTTTAGATTGAAGACAACAACTGCATAGTGGGAAAGAAGCAATAGGAGCCTCTTCAACTTACTATGAAGCTTGCATATTATAAATACCAATTTCATACGGATTTTAGGTAAAAAAAAAAGACGAACATAAGAAAATTAAAAAATAAAAACTTATTTAGATACTTGTCCAAACATACCTGGAATTTTGTTGTCCTGGCATAAAGTAATGGCTGTCATGTCCATTACTGAGAGATCTTTCGACATCACCTCCTGATAAGTTAGGTTGTCAAGAAGACGGGCGTTCGGGTTAAACCTTGGATTATCGTCATAAACCCCATCAACATTTGTAGCTTTCAGCACCACCTCTGCATTGACTAGATCAACAAATGAATGAAAAATAATAAGTTCAAAACAAAGAAAATTGTTCGTAAACCAACATTTATAGATTTGAGCACAAACTCTGTATTCACTGGATCAATAATTTAAGGAAAGAGAACAAAAATTTGAAGCAAAGGAAATAGTTCATTAGTTTGACATTTACCACCATAGACAAGTAGTACTTCAGTAATCAAGGCTATAATTTAAGAACAAATTTGGTATATAAATTAAAATCTTTGGTACATCCTAAACAAATGATTTTGAACCACCTTTGTTTGCCCCACACTTAGATACCATGAAGTCTCATCAAGCTAAGATAGCATTCAAATATAAAGAGTTCAACTTACTTTCTGCACCACGAAGTGCAGCAGCAGTATCTGTGGTAAAGAATGGATTTCCAGTTCCAGCTGCAAAGATCACTACCCTCCCCTTTTCCAAATGCCTCACAGCCCTTCGACGTATGTAAGGCTCTGCAACCTCAGACATTCGAAATGCTGTCTGCACTCGAGTAGGAATGCCAATACTTTCCATTGTTGCTTGAAGAAATATCGAATTCATGACAGTTGCCAACATCCTATAAATTCAATAAAAAAGGTACATAGCAATTAAAAGAACAGAAAACTACATGGTTAAAATGAAAGTAACCGAGTTCATAAATATAAAACTCTCTCTCCAAAACCTCAACTTTCATGTCCAAAAAGTACATGTTTTTGAACAGTCATATAAGGCAAGTATTGCTCAGCTTTCCACAAGCCTTTTCCATTAACCCGACATTTCAAAGTTGGAAATGGTTAATATTGAAAAATTGAAGTCAAAAGAGTGATTCAATAGAAGTTTATGCTCCAAAAAATAGCACGAGGGGCAGAGAACCCCAGTATTAAGTTCCTAACTACAATTTTACTTACATTTTTGTACACAACCTACGGGTATCACTAAATGGTTGAGAATAAGAGTTATTGCTTCTATATCTTCTTCAGTATTACAAAACACAAGTACCTGATAAAATCAAGTGGTAAAAAGAGGAAGGCCATAGGATACTAGTAGATTGCATATGGACGAAAAGGCACCAAGGTACAAAACATCAGATAATATTTTGCATCTATAACTTAAGAATGAAAACTCAAATACAATAAACAAAACAATAAATTTCATCTTTACTTTACACTTCTTATCTAACATATAACTTAAGAATGAAAACTCAAATACACACACAAAAAATATATATATCCTAGGACCTTATGTGATAATATACAAAAGGGGAAATAACTCCAGAGTCTCCAGTCTCCACAACACATGAGATAAACTGGATCTAGATAAGGTAATCACCCAATGACACGGCAAGATATAAACATGAGAAAATACAAATGCACAAAAAAAAAAATCTTCACAGGTGAGATCAAACACACATTCAGTCAATCCTGATAAAAGAAATTACCCGATGTAATCAGCAGATGAACGATCAAGACCGCTGCTTCCAGCCCAGGAAGATCCACGGAAAATATTTCCCCCACCAACCACAATTGCAACCTGAAAATTTTGACTAAGATCACTAACACATAATACCCAGAAGATCATAATACCCATAACATTACTAAAAGCTGCTTTGAACAGAAATATCCAATTTACACTTTTCCTATATATGCTGGAAATTCCAATAAACAAAAAAAATAAAACCCTGCAATAATTGTGATAGAAAAGGTCATGTAAAATACAGTTCTCTAACGTCAAGAATTGAACATTACCTCAATGCCCAGGCGAGTAACAGATGCAACCTCCCGTGCAATTTCCATTGTTACCTAATATTCATATTGTGAGGGAAACAATGTTCATATTTCAGAAAACAACAACAGAAGGATGGTTATCGCAGGATGATTTAAGAATTTATCACACCTTTGGGTCAATATTCTGCGTGTGGTCTCCAGCAAGTGCTTCTCCGCTTACTTTCAGCAAGACCCTTTGCCATTTATAAGATGGTCCAGACAAGCCATTTCCATTCATTGTCATCCCAAAGGGAGCCATAGATGGTATTTGAGTATGTCTGTTAGAAAGACATGAAGTTAACAAAGTAGATAATAGAGCACTGCTGTCTAAAATAACAGGACAAGATTAGTGCAACAGCATATGTGGATAGGGTGTTAAGCAGTGATTGAGTAAACTGAACTGCTCATTCAAATGGTTAAATTGTCTGAAAATTTTGAGAACTCCCAGAGCTTCGGAACTAAACTCTATTAGAAAGTAGAAATTACCAACTTTTACATGAATTTTCAAGTGGATGAGATCAGTCAAGTGGTCTCAGATGGAGATGGGATTGCACATGTTTATGGATTGAACGAGATTCAAGCTGGGGAAATATTTAAAAGAACCTCACATGTAAGAAACAAAGGCTTTATTTAATAAATTCAAGTGACTATGAAATCATATCACTGGACACCACTAATAAACCAGTATATCGAAAGCTATTCTACCCTATAAACTCAAAATACAAAGCAAAGAAACAGTCCTGATCAGCAAATTGCAGCTCCCCAATCCCAATGAATAACAAAGGAGGAATATCTCTCTGGGTCAAAACTCTCCCACACCAAAACCATCTCCTCCTCCCCCTTTCGATCAAAATAAAGCCCAAAAATTCCAGTTATATTGTTGACAGCATCCATGGGTACAATCACATTAAATTTGAAAATATGAACATGATTAAAAATTACAAAAGAAAATATGAATTTCATACAAAGTTTAAGGACCAAAGAATATTTCAGCTACCCCGTTTACTTCTTCACTTTTACCAACCTTATCAAATGATGCAGTCGCTTTTTCTTTTGCAACTTTTCAATTTTCCAGATAATAAAAAAGAGAATGTTATGCCTCAGTCAATCAAACAATTCAATAACTGCAAAAAGAAGCTTAGTTCAAAAAATTAATAAAAGAAACAAAAATGGAATTTAAGTCTGAATATATAAAAGGGCCAGCACTAATTGACACTAAACTCTTTATAATAGAAATGAACATACTTCTTTGATGTTTTTCTACATCGGATATACTTGCAATTTGGTGAACTATATGCATGATTAAAGCAACGGAAAAAAAAAATCCTACAAAAGATATTAATCTGCACCATGATAAATATATATATATATATATATATATATATATATATATAATTAGCTAGTTCTACACCATTGCCAATCGATACTGCCCACACTGGAAGAATTAACAGCTTCAACTTTCAAGGAACGTGGCTTTGAACATAATACAGCTATAAAAAAATTCATAATCAATATCAACATAAAATCCCCAATACAATCATTCCATTTAGACATTTTTACAAACACCTAATGAGCGTAATTCTTCCAAAGTTCACAATAGAACCGAGATTTTCTCCCTACCCATTACACCAAAGATAGAAGAAAAGTCACTCGTAGTCACGCACCTTACGTTCAGAGAGTCAGAATTGGAACCTATGTCAGAAGATGAGCAGTTAAGCAGCAACCGGCCATGTGACCGGTGATTGCTCACTAACAAACCATGGTAACTGGGCTTCAAAGAACTCAGGGACGCAAATGAAAATGAAGGGGGCAAAGAGGAAAAAGAGGAGGATGAGACGGTAGAGAAAGAAGGGATTAAGGAAGAGGAAATTGCCATTATAGACTGAAATGACAAGAGCATTTATTTTCAAGTCCCAGTGCCAAGCTGTGTTGCTATACTGGACTTCAGCCAAGATGACGCTCTCTCCCCTCGTTTTTAGGTCAATCTTTTCTCTGGAGAGTGTTTTCATATAACACAACTAGTGCCTATATTACATCCTAGTGGTATTTATGGAAAATAGTTGCATCTCACCTTGGTTGTATCTCCTTGTACCATCTTTTTTATTTATTGAATTATCTTTATATTTATATCATAATCAGAACTGTTCATTCTCTAAATTATTATATCAATATCATCTTCCTAAAAAATTAACAAGATTGGAGATTATTTAGGCATTCATATATATTAACTACATGGACGGTTCACCATGATGATCTTAATTATTACAAAAAATGTTGATTTATTTAATATATATGAATGACTAAAAGACCTCCAATCTTGTTAATTTTTTACGGAGATGATCTTGACATGATGATTTAAAGAATAAATGGTTCCGATTATGATATGTGTACAAAGCCAATTCGATAAATCGAAAGGATGGTAAGAGGAGGTACCACTAGGATGTGATCCAAATATTTTCCATTTTTCTTCATCCGTTATTTGGGAGATTTTGGATTCGACTATCATAAATAGCAAGGTCGATACTTGTATAAACTAGTGACTATAGGACCGGATCCAATCTTCTATTTTCGATGTCATGTTCCATGTTTATTATGAGACTCAATTTATTTTTATTGGTCATCACTTTATTATTATTAATTTTATTTTTTTCTCTCCCATTGGTTGCTGTGCACTATATATAGGATGCCTCACTATCTATTAGAATCAAAGTATGCAAAATATTTAGGGTGCGTTTGGCTCCTGGAGAAAAGGATGCAATTTGGCATGAAGTTGGGATTTAGGGAACGGAAAACCCGAATTCCTTCATTTAGGAAACTTTAGTTAGTATTTAGTAAATTACGAGAGGAAAATCTGGGGGGATTTGAGGATCACAAATGATGAGTTGAAATTTTGTCTCAGGAGACAGAATTTTCCAATTCAGAGAAAGAGAGGATTGTGTGATTCTGAGAGCGGGGAAGAAATCGTGAGTGAGAAATTTTTATTTTTTGCCCGCCAAGTTCATCCGATAAAATCTAGGGGTATTCAATTAAGATTTTAAACCAATTTGTAGAAATTTAGGGCATGTTTACTTACCAGTAATGAGAATGAAATCAAAGGTAATGATTCTCATTACTTACTCCTCCTATGTTTATTGCAACTAAGTAATCATTATCCATTCAAAATAGGTAATCTCATTACCCATTTTGGAGTAATCCCATTAACTAGGGGAAGAGTGTTAATGATTCCCATTATCCATTTTAAATTATTGATGTACCAAAATTGCCCTACAACTTTTAAAGTAATTACAACGTTTAGCCACAATAAATTTATTAAATTTACACGTACTCTAATTTATTGGTGTTACTAAATTTAACTTTTAATTTATTGGTGTTAATAAATTAACGCGTAACCCTAATTTTCAAAAAATGGACTTTGAGAGAGTTATCAAACAAGAGAACGAGGTGTTGAAAAAGTTAGGAAAAAGAAAGGGCATTTTAGTAATAACTTAATTTTACTCCGATTCATAATGGTTGGTAAACAATAACAATGAAAATCAATCTCATTACTGTTCTAATTCTATATAGTTAATTAGTAAACAACTCAATGAGAATGATTACCCACTTCTCCGATTGCCTATTTCTCCCATTATCCACTATTCTCATTCATGGTAAGTAAACGTGCCCTTAGGTGTATTCACTTGTGATTTTAAGTGATTGTTTTAAAACTTATAAAAATCTAAGTGTATTCAAGTAACATTTTAAAATATTTAGTACAAATCCAAGTGTATTAAAAAATTCAAATTTTTATATGGTTTGACAATTTTGTGGATTTCAATTGCTATTTTACGTACTTATCTCTATCAACACTCAACACCTCACCCTAGAGATTTCAATGTATTTGTAAAGAAAAAAAAAAAACAGCTTTACCAACTCGTTCGTCCACCACTGCACCTTCATCTTCTTCATACCAGTTCTTTCTCTTTCTCTCTCTCCTTCGCCCCCAACTACTATCTCTTTGCCAGCTCTCTCTCACACACTCCCTTCCTAAACATGTGATATGAAGTACATAGGGCTTGGTATGCCAACCCAATTGTTACAGAGACATTATTGAGGATATCTTCTGATTCTCAATCACCACACCAACATCAGGGAATTCAATTCTCGAATACTCAACGGCCTCCAAGATGTCCAATTGGGATATATTTGGATCAAGCAACACAACTTCTGAAGTTCTGGAGGAATTTTTTACAGAGGATGAGGATGATGTTGAGGATTCCGAAAGCCATAGCCATGCACTGGTAAATTGGACCTCACTTGGTACAATGAGGTCGATGATGGAGCGCGTCGGAGTTCAACCATTAGTGGTGCTAGGTGGCGGAGAGGGACATGATCTCTGCATTTTCTTCATTTTTTCTTGAATCAATAGTTTGTTCACATCCAATTTTCCTCACAATCGTAGTTCATACCGAATAGTATCAAAATAACTTCGAATTTCGTGGTTATGATATATAAATATATATACAAATCGTTTGGGTTGAGATCACAGTAATGTTGGTGGTGGTTTTTGTGGTGATGATACAACAACGGATAATGGTTTACGAATTATTTATGGGGTTCTCTTATAGAGACAATATTCTATTCGCGCCTATGATTGATTAAAATGGACTGGCGAAGTTGCTCGTCATTCTAATTGGGGACAAACTTCAAAATTCAAGTAAGAAAACAATTGAGCGATTGACAGTTGCACCTTATATTGTCATAAACAAAATCTGACGAAATAATATCAATTCATTAAAAATAAATAATGAAAATAAAACAAAAGGAGAATTTGGAGTAATAGTCCATAAACTTTACCATAATGTTAGAAATCATCCCTAAACTTCAATATTAGTTTTTTCAGTCCTTGAATTTTGCCATAATAGTTAACTTAGTCCCTCCGTTAAAAAAACTCAAGGAATCGGTTAAAATTGAGGGCAAAACCGTCCATTCTGGTGGGTTTGGCGCTAGGAAACAAAATATGAGCTGATAAGGTCAATTTTGGTGCCAAATTGACCAAAAAAATTGGGGGCTTATATAGTCTCTTTCTCTCTGACCTAAACGAAAGAGAAGATAAAAGGAAGAAGAAAAAGCAGACAGAAGAGGAAGAGAAGAAAAGAAGAATAAAAGGCCATCGGTCCGCGTCATCTTCATCAAATGGAGAGAGGAACTTTACGACATGCAAGCATTATGTAAGTGTGGTGGCTGGATTAAACCCCACACTTCATGGACTGATATGAATCCTAGAAGATGGTTCGAAGCTTGTGAGAACAATCGGGTAAGAAAATGGGTTTTAATTTTAATTTTTGCAGTTAATTTGTTATTTGTGTGTTGTTTTGGTATAATTTTGACGTTGGGTATGACAAAATAATCAAAACAAGAAGGAGAGATGGCATTTTTGGGAGTGGGTGGACAAAGAAACTTGCCCAAGAGGATAGGTGGTTCTTCCAAGATTGCTTAGGAGATTAAGAGGAATGGAAAAATGAGGTTACTACACTACAAGAAGTGAAGATGCAATTAGAAGAGAAGATGCAATTAGAAGAGAAGATGCAATTAGAAGAAAAATTACGAGTTTTGGAACATGAAAAGAAGGAATTGGAGTGCCAAAATGGAGAATTAAGGAAGGAAGCAACCAATTTGAGAATTCGGACCTTGGGATATGAAAAAAGAGAGAACAAAATGTGGGGAGGATTGCTCATGTCATGCTTGGTGGTGTTATTGCTCTTCATGTTGGTAATGAAGTTGGTGGCCGTGACCGACATGGAAGGCATTTGAAAGCAAATTCGAAGGTCGATTAGTGTTGTATTGTTGATTTTGATGTTGTTGTTTTGTGTTGTTGTTGTTTGTGGTGTATTGGTTATGTGTGTTATGAAAGACTTATGGAATGGAATCTTTGGTTTGAAGGTCCATTGAATAAGAAATACTTGCACTTACTTGAAGTTCCATTCATTTAGAAAAACTTCCAAATGTAGCACCAAATTGTTCACGTAACACCAAATTTTCCACTTCCTAAAGCAAATGTAGCACCATTCATTAACATTTCCAAGTCTTCATTGAATAAAAACCAAAAGTAGCACCAAATTGTTCACTTCCAAAAGCAAGAGATTACAAAATACACATAAAGTCATGTTTACAATCTCAAACACGGTGAATGAGTACAATGCAAAAACTTTCAAAAGTACGATATTGTGACTAGCAAAAACTATCTATCATTCTTTGATGGTGTAGCACAATTTGGTGGTGCTGGAAGCATAATGTCCTTCATATTTTCCTTGGTGTACACATCTTAGCTTGAACGTTCAATCGTGGAGATGTCCTTAACATTGGTTGCGATGAAGCTTGGGCAGCAGATGGTGTGAGTGGCTGTGATGCATATTGGGGAGCAGATCCACCAACTGCCTTTGATACTTGGATTGGCTGTGATGATGCAGCAAAACGTTGGTGTGGCTATAAAGATATTGCTCCCCAATTGCTCAATATAACAGAAAATGCCAGTAATCAAACACATAGCACCGTCCCAGTAATCAAACACATAGCACATTTTCAATACTAATCAAACACACACACACAAACACACACACACACACACACACACACACACACACACACACACACACACACACACACACACACACACACACACACACACACACACACACACACTTCTAAGACAGAGTAGATGGAGCACATTTTCAATACTAATCAAACACATATTTCCAATACTAATCAAACACGCACACTTCTAAGACATAGCACATTTCCAATACTAATCAAACACACACACTTCTAAGGCAGAGTAGATAGAGCATATTTCCAATACTAATCAAACACACACACACACACACACGCACACACACACACACACACACACACACACACACACACACACACACACACACACACACACTTCTAAGACACATTACACAGAGAACATAGACATCACACAGAGCCCTAATCAAAATCCAAACACAGCCCTAATCAAGTGCAAGACAATCTTAACACAGCTCTAATTAAACATGCACTTACTTTCTTTGTTTTTCTATCCATCATTGGTCTACGCATCTTAGCTTGAACATTCAATCTTGAAGAAGTCCGTAAGACTTGATGCGATGAAGCTGGTTAGCAGATGGTGTGACTAGCTGTGATGAAGATTGGGGAGCAGATGCACTAACTGGCTATGATGCTTGGACTAGCTGTGATGAAGACTGGGGAGCAGTTGCCTAACTGTTGTGATGCTTGGACTAGATGCGATGATGCAGTAAATGGTTGCTGTCGATGTGATGACGTTTCTCTCTAATTGATTAATATAACAGAAAATGGCCCTAATAAAACACATAGCACATTTCCAATAGACAACATTATGAAGCAACAAAGTAATAAATCAAACATGCACTTGCACTTACACTTACTTCCTTTATTCCTTTGTCCATCCTTGTTGTCCCTCTTGGTCTGCCTCTTCCTCTTCCTATTCCTCTCCCTCTTCCTCTTCCTCTCCCTCCAGGTGTGCTACCAAGTTGGTCATAGACAACATTATGAAGCAATAAAGTAAAAAATATTTCAAATCTATATATGAACTACATTATTGATGATGAGTGGTTTATATCATACATGAGAGGGAACTTGAGAAGCTTCTTGGTGCCCTATTTTATTATGACCTTCTTGGACACACATAAAGCATCTAATCTTCACCCATATTTTCCTCAATTTTGTTGGAGGTTGATTGTAGTTTGGTGGAATGTGGTTAGGAGGAACAGGATCAGGTACTTCAATCTCAACATCTTCTTTTCTTCTTGTCTTTTTTGGTCTTCCAGGTTGCTGCCTGTAAGCTAGAGGCAATATGAGAGCCAAGTTTGTTTTCTCCCATTGGTCTGAGGAGGGGATCGGGTACACCATGGGATTTTAAGCCTTCCAATATGTCTCATGCTTATAGAAATCATCAAAAAAGTCATAAATGTTACGATGTGCATCCAAAATGCAAGGAATTACGTGTGAGCAAGGAATTCCACATAAATTCCATCTTCTACATGAACAAGTCTTCTTTATCAAATCCACAACAAATTCAGCACCATACATATGAGTCACTTGGTATTTACCCTCCCTCGCCAACCTAGGAATACATTGGCTTTCTTCAAGCTTGTTCTGCTCCAATATCTTGAACACCCTAGGACTAACTGGATGTCTCCAACCTCTACCTGCAATCCTTCTATTAGCCATCCTCACTATCACATAAGTCCTTATCTTCTCAAGGCATGTCAAAACGTCCTTATCTATAGCTTATAGGATGCAGGCATTAAAGCTTTCACACAAATTATTCAGCAACAAATCACACTTAAAATTTTTTCGAAAATGAGACCTGCTCTATTTCCTTGCAGGTCTATTCGCAAGTCACTGCCAAGCTGCTTGATCTAGCTACTTCATTTTCTCCATCTTTGCTTCAAAGCACGGTATAGTAGTTGCCCTAACTGCAACCCACAAAATCTGCTTCAATGTAAGGCCCGGATGAATATCCCTAAAGTTGTTGTACAAATGCCTTTCACACATCCTATGCTCAATAGTTTGGAAAACAGTTTCAAGGGCAGGAATTAAACCTTTATGTTTGTCATTGATGAAAATCGAAGCATTCTCATTTTCGATCTTCAAATCATCTTTCAATATTTCAAGAAACCACTTCCAAGAACTCTTCGATTCAATCTCCACAACATCATAAGCAATTAGGAACATTCTATTGTTCCCATCCACACCAATAGTTGTCAAAATCTATCCTAGGAAGGGTCATTTCAAATGGCGGCCATCCAAACCAATGACATCCCTACTACCCTCTAAAATCCCTTCTTACAGCCACCCAAACACACATACATCTTCTAGAAAATAGGTTGATCACCCAGCAACTCAGTTATAATAACCATTGTACTATCCTTGTTTGCTCTTTTCAAATTTGCAGCATAGTCCCGTAACTTCGCATATTGCTCTTTGTAGATGCCTTCCACTATAACTTTCGACAATCTCTTAGCTCTTTATACGTGATTCCTGGTAACATTCATCTTATACTGTTCCCGGACCTCTCCTTGAAAAGCACTAACATCCCAGATTGGATTTCTCTTGAACTTATTTGCATACCTCTCTTACATCCATTTGGAATTAGCATACTTGATCTTATCAACTCTTGAACATTCATGATCTAAATGTAGAGTCTTGATTGCAAATGTCTCATGATCTTTGTCAATCTTGGAACCCAGTATAACAAAAGGGCAATGGTTCTTGTTCCCTTCACACTTTGCTCTAACTCGCATCTTGTCATTCTTTTTTATCACGACTTTCCTCCCATGCACAATGGCATACTCCTTTATAGCTTCCTTCAATTCATTTCTATTGGAAAATTTTATCCCTAATCTGAATTATGGGTTTATGAGATCTGTATCTCACCTAAATTGATTGACATTGTGCAAATTCCAGTCTTATCTCTATCAACACTCAACCCCTTACCCTATAGATTGCAATGTATTTGTAAAGAAAAGAAAAAACATCTTTCCCAACTCCTTCGTCCACCATTGCACCTTCATCTTCTTCATACCAGTTCTTTCTTTTTCTCTCTCTCCCCCACCCCCAATTACTATCACTTTGCCAGCTCTCTCTATCACACACTCTCTTCCTAAACATGTGATATGAAGTACATAGGGCTTGGTATGCCAACCCAATTGTTACAGAGACATTATTGGGGATATCTTCTGATTCTCATTCACCACACCAACATCAGGGAATTCGATTCTCGAATACTCGTCGGCCTCCAAGATGTCCAATTGGGATATATTTGGATCAAGCAACACAACTTCTGAAGTTCTGGAGGAATTATTTACAGAGGATGAGGATGATGTTGACGATTCCGAAAACCATAGGCATGAACTGGTAAATTGAACCTCACTTGGTCCAATGAGGTCGGTGATGGCGCGCGTCGGAGTTTAACCATTAGTGGTGCTAGGTGGCGGAGAGGGACATGATCTCTGCATTTTCTTCATTTTTTCTTGAATCAATAGTTTGTTCACATCCAATTTTCCTCACAATCGTAGTTCATACCGAATAGTATCAAAATAACTTCGAATTTCGTGGTTATGATATATAAATATATATACAAATCGTTTGGGTTGAGATCACAGTAATGTTGGTGGTGGTTTTTGTGGTTATGATACAGCAACGGATAATGGTTTACGAATTATTTATGGGGTTCTCTTATAGAGACAATATTCTATTCGCGCCTATGATTGATTAAAATGGACTTGCGAAGTTGCTCGTAATTCTAATTGGGGACAAACTTCAAAAGTCAAGTAAGAAAACAATTGAGCGATTGATAGTTGCACCTTATATTGTCATAAAAAAAATATGATGAAATAATATCAATTCATTAAAAATAAATAATGAAAATAAAACAAAAGGAAAATTTGGAGTAATAGTCCATAAACTTTACCATAATGTTAGAAATCATCACTAAACTTCAATATTAATTTTTTCCGTCCCTGAATTTTGCCATAATAGTTCATTTAGTCCATCCGTTAAAAAATCTCACGAAATCCGGTAAAATTGAGGGCAAAACCGTCCATTCTGGTGGGTTTGGCGCTAGGAAACAAAATATGAGATGATAAGGTCAATTTTGGCGCCAAATTGACCAAAAAAATTGGGGGCTTATATAGTCTCTATCTCTCTCTGACCTAAACGAAAGAGAAGATAAAAGGAAGAAGAAAAAGCAGACGGAAGAGGAAGAGAAGAAAAGAAGAATAAAAGGCCACCGGTTGGAGATGTCCGCGTCATCTTCATCAAATGGAGATAGTAACTTCACGACATGCAAGCAATATGCAAGTGTGGTGGCTGGATTAAACCCCACACTTCATGGACTGATATGAATCCTAGAAGATGGTTTGAAGCTTGTGAGAACAATCGGGTAAGAAAACGGGTTTAAATTTTAATTTTAGCAGTTAATTTGTTATTTGTGTGTTGTTTTGGTATAATTTTGACGTTGGGTATGACAAAATAATAAGAACAAGAAGGAGAGATGGCATTTTTGGGAGTGGGTGGTTTGGCGCCAGGAGACAAAATATGAGCTAATAAGGTCAATTTTGGCGCCAAATTGACCAAAACAATTGGGGGCTTATATATAGTCTCTCTCTCTCTAACCCAAACAAAAGAGAAGATAAAAGAAAGAAGAAAAAGCAGATGGAAGAGGAAGAGAAGAAAAGAAGAATAAAAGGCCACCGGTTGGAGATGTTCGCGTCATCTTCATCAAATGGAGAGAGGAACTTCACGACATGCAAGCAATATGCAAGTGTGGTGGCTGGATTAAACCCCACACTTCATGGACTGATATGAATCCTAGAAGATGGTTTGAAGCTTGTGAGAACAATCGGGTAAGAAAACGGGTTTAAATTTTAATTTTTGCAGTTAATTTGTTATTTGTGTGTTGTTTTGGTATAATTTTGACGTTGGGTATGACAAAATAATAAGAACAAGAAGGAGAGATGGCATTTTTGGGAGTGGGTGGACAAAGAAACTTGACCAAGAGGATAAGTGGTTCTTCCAGGATTGCTTAGGAGATTAAGAGGAATGGAAAAATAAGGTTAGTACACTACAAGAAGAGAAGATGCAATTAGAAGAAAATTTACGAGTTTTGGAACATGAAAAGAAGGAATTGGAGTGCCAAAATGGAGAATTAAGGAAGGAAGCAACCAATTTGAGAATTCGGACCTTGGGATATGAAGAAAGAGAGAACAAAATGTGGGGATGATTGCTCATGTCATGCTTGGTGGTGCTATTGCTCTTCATGTTGGAAATGAAGTTGGTGGCCGTGACCGACATGGAAGGCATTTGAAAGCAAATTTGAAGGTCAATTAGTGTTGTATTGTTGTTTTTGATGTTGTTGTTTTGTGTTGTTGTTGTTTGTGGTGTATTAGTTATGTGTTTTATGAAAGACTTATGGAATGGAATCTTTGGTTTGAAGGTCCATTGAATAAGAAATACTTGATCTTACTTGAAGTTCCATTCATTTAGATAGACTTCAAAATGTAGCACCAAATTGTTCACGTAACACCAAATTTTCCACTTCCTAAAGCAAATGTAGCACCATTCATTAACATTTCCAAGTCTTCATTGAATAAAAACCAAAAGTAGCACTAAATTGTTCACTTCCAAAAGCAAGAGATTACAAAATACACATAAAGTCATGTTTACAATTTCAAACACGGTGAATGAGTACAATGCAAAAACTTTCAAAATTACGATATTGTGACTAGCAAAAACTATCTATCATTCTTTGATGGTGTAGCACAATTTGGTGGTGCTGGAAGCATAATGTCCTTCATATTTTCCTTGGTGTACACATCTTAGCTTGAACATTCAATCGTGGAGATGTCCTTAACATTGGTTGCGATGAAGCTTCGGCAGCAGATGGTGTGAGTGGCTGTGATGCATATTGGGGAGCAGATCCACCAACTGCCTTTGATACTTGGACTGGCTATGATGATGCAGCAAAATGTTGGTGTGGCTATGAAGATATTGCTCCCTAATTGCTCAATATAACAGAAAATGGTTGTAATCAAACACATAGCACCGTCTCAGTAATCAAACACATAGCACATTTTCAATACTAATCAAACACACACACACACACACACACACTCTCTCTCTCTCACACACACACACACACACACACACACACACTTCTAAGACAGAGTGACAGAGCACATTTCCAATACTAATCAAACACATATTTCCAATACTAATCAAACACACACACACACACTTCTAAGACATAGCACATTCCCAATACTAATCAAACACACACACACACACACACACACACACACACACACACACACACACACACACACACACACACACACACACACACACACTTCTAAGACAGAGTAGACATAGCACATTTCAAAAACTAATCAAACACACACACTTCTAAGACACATCACACATAGCACATAGACATCACACAGAGCCCTAATCAAAATCCTATCACAGCCCTAATCACGTGCAAGACAATCTTAACACAGCTCTAATCAAACATGCACTTACTTTCTTTGTTTTTCTATCCATCATTGGTCTAAGCATCTTAGCTTGAACATTCACTCTTGAAGAAGTCCGTAACACTTGATTCGATGAAGCTGGGCAACAGATGGTGTGACTGGATGTGATGAAGATTGGGGAGCAGATGCACTAACTGGCTATGATGCTTGGACTGGCTGTGATGAAGATTGGGGAGCAGTTACCTAACTGCTGTGATGCTTGTACTAGATGTGATGATGCAGTAAATCGTTGTTGTCGATGTGATGAAGTTTCTCCCTAATTGATTAATATAACATAAAATGGCCCTAATCAAACACATAGCACATTTCCAATAGACAGCATTATGAAGCAACAAAGTCATAAATCAAACATGCACTTGCACTTACTAATCTAATCTAATCAAACATGCACTTGCACTTACTTCCTTTATTCCTCTGTCCATCCTTGTTGTCCCTCTTGGTCTGCCTTTTCCTCTTCCTATTCCTCCCTCTTCCTCTTCCTCTCCCTCTAGGTGTGCTACCAAGTTGGTCCTAGACAACATTATGAAGCAACAAAGTCAAAAATATTTCAAATCTATATATGAACTACATTATTGATGATGAGTGGTTTATATCTTACCTTAGAGGGAACTTGAGAAGCTTCTTGGTGCCCTCTTTCATTATGACCTTCTTGGACACACATAAAGCATCTAATCTTCACCCATATTTTCCTCAATTTTGTTGGAGGTGAATTGTAGTTTGGTGGAATATGGTTAGGAGGAACAGGATCAGGTACTTCAATCTCAACATCTTCTTTTCTTCTTGTCTTTTTTGGTCTTCCAGGTTACTGCCTGTAAGCTAGAGGAAATATGAGAGCCAAGTTTGTTTTCTCCCATTGGTCTGAGGAGGGAACCGAGTACACCATGGGATTGTAAGCCTTCCAATATGTCTCATGCTTACAGAAATCATCAACAAAGTTATAAATGTTACGATGTGCATCCAAAATGCAAGAAATTACGTGTGAGCAAGGAATTCCACATAAATTCCATCTTCTACATGAACAAGTCTTCTTTATCAAATCCGCAACAAATTCAGCACCATACATATGAGTCACTTGGTATTTACCCTCCCCCGCCAACCTAGGAATACACTGGCTCTGTCCAAGCTTGTTCTGCTCCAATATCTTGAACACCCTACGACTAGCTGGATGTCTCCAACCTCTACCTGCAATCCTTCTATTAGCCATCCTCACTATCACATAAGTCCTTATCTTCTCAAGGCATGTCAAAACGTCCTTATCTATAGCTTATAGGTTGCAGGCATTATAGCTTTCACACAAATTATTCAGCAACAAATCACACTTAAAATTTGTTCGAAAATTAGACCTACTCCATTTCCTTGCAGGTCTATTCGCAAGCCACTGCCAAGCTGCTTGATCTAGCTACTTCATTTTCTCCATCTATGCTTCAAAGCACGGTATAGTAGTTGCCCTAGCTGTAGCCCACAAAATCTGTTTCAATGTAAGGCCCGGATGAACATGCCTAAAGTTGTTGTATAGATGCCTTACACACATCCTATGCTCAATAGTTGGGAAAACAGTTTCAAGGGTAGGAATTAAACCTTTTTGTTTGTCATTGATGAAAATCCAAGCATTCTCATTTTCGATCTTCAAATCATCTTTCAATATTTCAAGAAACCACTTCCAAGAACCCTTCAATTCAATCTCCACAATAGCATAAGCAATTAGGAACATTCTATTGTTCCCATCCACACCAATAGTTGTCAAAATCTATCCTAGGAAGGGTCATTTCAAATGGACGCCATCCAAACCAATGACAACCCTACAACCCTCTATAAATCCCTTCTTATAGCCACCCAAACACACATACATCTTCTAGAAAATAGGTTGATCACCTAGCAACTCAGTTATAATAACCATTGTACTATCCTTGTTTGCTCTTTTCAAATTTGCAGCATAGTCCCGTAACTTAGCATATTGCTCTTTGTAGCTGCCTTCCACTATAACTTTCGACAATCTCTTAGCTCTTTATACGTGATTCCTGGTAACATTCATCTTATACTGTTCCCGGACCTCTCCTTGAAAAGCACTAACATCCCAGATTGGATTTCTCTTGAACTTATTTGCATACCTCTCTTACATCCATTTGGAATTAGCATACTTGATCTTATCAACTCTTGAACATTCATGATCTAAATGTAGAGTCTTGATTGCAAATGTCTCCTGATCTTTATCAATCTTGGAACCCAGTATGACAAAAGGGCAATGGTTCTTGTTCCCTTCAGACTTTACTCTAACTCTCATCTTGTAATTCTTTTTTATCACGACTTTCCTCCCATGCACAATGGCATACTCCTTTATAGCTTCCTTCAATTCATTTCTATTGGCAAATTTCATCCCTAATCTGAATTATGGGTTTATGAGATCTGTACCTCGCCTAAATTGATTGACATTGTGAAAATTCCAGTCTTTCTTTCTGGACCTCTTCCTCTTTAGTTGTTCTGGATCTTCATTGTCACTGCCAAATTGGAGAGTCTCATTGTCTTCACCATTTGAATATATCTCCCCTCCTGGATTTGTAGAGGGGACCCAATCTGGGTTTATTGCAGTGCTTTCTTTATTGGATGCTGCATGTTCCTGCACACCATCGTCTTCTTTGCCTTGGTTAGTTTCAACCTTAGGTGCTTCGTAGTTCAATTCATCGTCACTAACCCTATAATTAGAGTCTTCAAAAAACTCTTCTTCCTCTTCGTCATTTGCACCATCTTCCTCTTCTGCATTATCAACTTCCACCTCTGCATTAAGACCAGCTTCATCTTCATCATCACCTATGACCTTATCAACACCCAAATTGGCCCAATATACATCAAAGTCTTCATTCAGCATGGTGTTCTTATCAGTAGTATCATTGAAATACAGAATAATAACCCTATCAGCTGTCATGCTAGCTACCAACCCAGATATACACCTATCATCTACAACCTCCTTCACTGCTGTTTCACCATCCTTACCCACCACAATATGAAATATTTTCAAACTTGTCTCTCTCTGAGTAATGTCCACTTCATATCCTAGTTCTATACCATACTTCTTTAAATCCAACAATGACAAGTAGTCATGAACACACCTATCAAGGTAACATACCTTTCCCCCTTTGTAACTTCCATTTTCCATCAATCCAAAATGGTTCAATTCCAGAGTGCAAAAGTCTGTACTCTCTGCCAATTTAAAAAACTCATGTCAATTCCATATTGCAATAGTTTGCTATGGCTAAATGAAGAAGGAACATTATATAAAGCACACCAACAACGAAATCATGGAAATACATAAGTTTTGAGGCTAAATGGTCCACACTAAAGCTAAAGACAAAGCATTTTTATATATTTTGGACCACATAAAAACCAAGTATAAAAAATCAACCATATCTACACTATGTCTCTGTTTTTTTCTGGGGTCTCCCTCCTAAACAGAGGTTTGTGCCAGACCGCAAAAACCCTTATTTTTTCATCCATGTCTCTTAGTAGCAACGCCACCATGAGGGTGAGAAAAGGTGAAGGTAAGAGTGATTAATATAGTGAAGGTCAGAGTGAACCACCGAAAACAAGAACAAAAAAAAATCAAATTCTAATACAAGAACCCAAACCAATAACAACCAAAACTTTCAGTGTTATACACTTACCGTACTTAGGCATCGCACCTTCCCACCGAAACGGAACCGCCTCCATGAGAAGAACCACCGAAACGGAACCGCCTCCATGAGAAGAACCATCGAAACTTAACCCTATTTGTCTTCAACCCAGAAACGAGTTTCCGCTGACCCACCCAAATTATCACCTAAATCCAAGTTAATAACCACATGCAACACCTACCAAAGCATAATCGAACCCTATTAACCCTATTGCCTCCACCGTTTCACTCTCAATCTCTCCAATTCCCAAGCTCTACCGTAGCCCTTTCGCCTACTATGAGAGAAATATAATCGGGCTTGCCTTCTAGGTTTCAAATAAGAGAGACGTTTCAGTTCAGATGTTGAAATGTCTCTTGTGCCCTCAACTTTTCCCTCAGGTGCATTGCACGTGCATTTTTCTCACGGATTCAGTGAAACGTTTTTACGGCGGGACTAAATTAACTATTATGGTAAACTTCAGGACGGAAAAAAACTAATATTGAAGTTTAGGGACGATTTCTAACATTATGGTAAAGTTCAGGGACTATTGCTCCAAATTTTCCTAAATAAAATCAATACTAAAATCAATTGATATATGCTTATCTTTTAAAAAAAAAACCCTTTAAATCAATTAAAACCCAACAGATTTATAATCTGTTAAAACCCATTAAAATCTAAATCGAATACACCCCCCTAAAACACTCGTATTTTGACATCTAATTGTCATTAGAGGTTGAACTTTATAAGACTTTTAGTTAAGTCTTTGTTTTATATAAACTGTTTTTATTTAGTACTTGTTTAAGTAATATACTAATATTTTATTCAACCTAATTACTAATCTACCCTTCTTCCACTGCACTACAATTGTTCGACGACCACTTTAGGAACTGCAAATATTTAGCGACCGGTAACGGGACTCCAGCGACCATTGAGTAAATTCCGGTGACCGGACTCCAGCGACTGTTGAGTATATTTCGGTGGCCGGACTCCAGCGACCAACGGCCAACGGAACTACAACTGTTTCAGTAGGTCCACCCATCAGCTAGGGCAAGAAGGGCGCCTTCCTGGGCCCACAACAATATAAAGCCCGACTAAAATATATATATGTCATAAATTGTAAAAAAAATTAAAAAATAAAAGAAATCCTAAAGTAGCGATATTTAACGTATAGACTGGTAGAGAAACCAAAGTGCAAAGAAGGCTTTCACCAAAAAAAAAAAAAGGCAAAGAAGGCATCAATTCAATAACGATAAGAATTCCAAGCGGGACCTCGGTTTTAATTTTTGTTGACTAACAAAATGTGCCAACTTAGAAGTGGTACTTTGCGAGTGTCCCATATGCCACGTTCCTTTCGAAAACTTGTTCCAACAAACCAGATGGTTGTCAGTTAGGTATAGGCACCGGTGTGGTGCCAGCCTAAGGGTCTCCGACGTCAGCATATTTCATCAAAGTCTGACGGCGTCAGTTGACCCAATGGTCAACTAACTACTGACTGGACCGCTGATTGGTCACCACGTCGCTGCCAGGTGGCATGCCACGTCAGTAACCGCAGTTCGAACCAGTCGTCGGAGCTCGTCGGGGACGATAACCGGACCGTCGTCGTCACCGCTGTCTCCGGTGGCCGGAATCTGGAAATTCTTGTCACCTCAAAACGGTCTCCACGACTCACTCGATTTTTTGGGGTTTTGGTGTGTTCACGAGGAGAGGAGAGGGAGAGGTTTTCATAGACTCCCTGGAGAAGTCTGGAAAAAAAAAATACTCTTCCCCAAAATATCTCCCATCTAACAATTATCAAATTTCCCTTGAACCTTCTAGACCCACAACTTCCTCCTCGGGTCTCCGTTTTCTGCGTGCCTCCTGTCCACGAACTCGTGAGTTCGAGACCTATGCAACAACCCAAGAAAAACTTCCAAAAGTACTGTAAGACAAAAAGTGACTCCCGATCCCTTCCGAAATCGAGGGTAAAATCGTCATTTCCTTAATTAAAGCCTCAAATTATTTTAATTTCTGGTCCGGGTCGTTCATGGGCAAAGTCAGCAGACCCCGACCAATTTTTTTTTGAGATTTCTCGTTTCTTACAGTATAGAAAATAAATTGTATTGGTATGATGAAGAGTCTTAGATCATAGAATGATGCAATTAACTATAGCAAGATTTATGAAAATAAAAAAGCAATACTAACCTATTATGACATAGGATTGAACAGTGCTTTAGTTCATAAATCCTACCTCTGCAATATCACCTTCCTTGGAACCAATTCTCTTAATGAAGACATCATAGTCAGTATATTCTACTTGCTCCCTTGGCAACAATTCTCTTAATGAAGACATCATAGTCAGTATATTCTACTTGCTCAAAGACTAGTGGACTTTTAATGATGACTACATCTTTGGCACTCGGCTTTATGAAATAATATGATACCAGAAAATGTTAAGAGGAAAACACATTAGGTTCACAATCTTCTCATCAAACAAACAGTTGCATAACAAACTAGCATTTCATTGTCAAAGTTTTAGATAAAATTTGATTACTTTGGTTTAAATGAGCTTCTGAGAAATCTCTGTGACATGACTTCACTCAGTAAATGAGCTAGGGGATTTTCGAACGGGGACAAGCTAACAATACCTTTGTGCCGGTACAGTTCAGGTGGCGGTGAGGCCACTAACGATGCCATTGTGCCGAGGATTCGGGACGGGTCGTTACATAAAAGGCGACTTTTATGTAAAGACCAGCCCCGAATCCTCGGTAACGACTGTCGTTAGTGGAATCCCCTCCACCCGGAATCCTCCAGCACAATCAGTATTGTTAGCTTGTCCCAGTTCAAAAATCCCCTAGCTGCAGCATCTTTGAGGATTCGAACCCTGGACCAAGCCTTTTTATTCCCCTTGGAGAGGACACCTTTCACCAATTAGACTAAGGACCCTTCCCAAATTTCACCTCGAAATCCGTGAAAAGCCCTTATCCCGTCTGACAGCTCTTTTTTCCTCAAAATTTAATACCAGCAATACCCTTTATCCTTAAATAATTTAAATGAACCTTACAGGGTTTCCGACAGAACCTCTATGTACTTACTGACCACACCTACCTATCAGACGCAGGATAGCTTACAGGTCACCGCCGAAACCTCAGAATAGTGGTGGTCCGAAAAGGTAACACGCTCTGACATCAATTGTCAGCAGGTCAGACACTGCTGAAACCTCTACTGTAATAACACAAGACAACTGGCTAGTCAATATGGGTCACCGCCCACACCATCCCACTGACCCAAATGACGAAGGAACCAGACTTGGTTGAATTGAGTCTCACTGACTCGCCCCGAGTCGAACTCGATATCCCTGCTCCGCTAGAGCACCCCGAGTGGTAACTCGATATCCCAGCTCGTCTTGAGCCCCCGAGTGATAAATCGATATCCATGCTCGTCCTGAGCCCCCCGAGTGATAACTCAGTATCCCGGCTCGTCCTGAGCCCCCGAGTGATAACTCGATATCCCTACTCCTCTAGAGCTATCTTTGACCTCAACGATATGGCAGAGAAATATCCCTCAAACACCAACATTGGAGAACCCCTCGACGATCTAGCGGAGACATACCCTCTAACGCCAATCGGAGAACCCTCAACAATGTAGCGGAGAAAAACATCCTCCACGCCAATCATCAGATAATCCCATGGTATAACCCAATACCTAGAAGTATGCATACCCATGAAATCCCGGAACCCTAGTCCGTTCATAACATGAATAAAATACCAAATCATGGACGTTCTAGCCCCAAGGAACTCTTGACACAATATTGACCCAACTACCTTGACCTCCCGAGCTTAAAACCCGCTCCATGGTCAACCGTTACCGATGGGATTACCCAACCGGGGCTCTAAACGAACTCCTACGACCTCAAAACCATCCAAATTCGGTCCGAAAAGTCCCAAAACCCTAGCCACGCGTCGACGTGACCTCGAAATCGGTCCCACACGATGCCACGCGCCGACTGAAGGTCGGACCACTCGCTTGCTACAGTATCCACGTGCTGACCCAATCCGACCCGGCCCACTCGAATCGACCCAATCCACTCGAACCAGCCCACTCGATCCGACCGATCGTCGGTGACTCGCCGGAGAAAACGGCCGCGCCGTCGTCGCCGAAATCCTCCATTTCCAGCCGACCTTGAAGTTTTTCTAACTTCTTCGAAACTCAACCTTTTTTCACGAATTTTACATCTCAATCTATCTACTCGAACCCAGGAATTCAAAAATGACCTCAAAACACTAAATTCGTACCTGTGTTGGCCGGAAAATCGACCGGAACTTCCGATTTTGTCTTTTCCTCCTCCGGCGTCTCCCGCGGTTGTCTCCTCCAATGTTTTGTACGGTTGTGCTCGCGGGAAGGAGGAGATCCCGATTAGTTCCACCAAAATGGGAGACATAGCTTTGAATCAATGTCCATGATTTTGGATTTCTTGGTGTTTTTGGATTTCTTAGTGTTTTGGGTCACACGGGTTTGGGGGGGATTCTAGAGAGAGAGTGAAAACTGAAGATGATGATGAGAGATCAAATGTTTTTAGGGGTTGAAAAATATATACCCTTACCAAATTACCAAAATGCCCCGGATAATCTAGACCCGTAAATTTCGCACACGAACTTCATTTCCCGCATGCCATCTATTTACGAACTCATGAGTTCGAGACCTACGCAACGGTACCTGAAACACAGCTAAAACTGTCTTGAAACAAAATTTGACTTTCACGCCCCTTAACAACTAAGGGTAAAATCATCTTTTTACAAACTAATTTACAAAAATTCAATAATTAAATTTCTGGGTCGTTAAAAATCACACCCCTTAAAGAAATTTCGTCCCCGAAATTCCCTTAACTCAAGTCAAAGGACAATCTTCCTGTTTCAAGTTCTCTCGCGTCACCACCGACACGAACGGGGCCTCAGATGTGATTCCCAATAGAACCTGTGTACTCCGCACATTTCCCTATTCCAGTCTCGATAACAACCCAAAGGCAAGAACTACATCCAGGAGACATTCTGAAGGCACCAGAATCCATTCAACTCGGAACATACCACGAAGCAGGTCATTGAGTCTGTGAAGTCCACCGCGGGTCCTACTCCCAACATGACTAACATCACCTCAGATCATGACGTTACATGCCCGAAAATACCTTGAAACCAGGTGTCAGATAGGGGCACGTGTACTACGTGCAGTCAGCCTCAACGATCTAGCGGAGCACTACCTTGCAATGCCAGCATCGGAGAACCCGTCAACAATCTGGCGGAGAAATACCCTCCTACGCTCGTTGAACAAAAACCTTAACGAATACGTGATGGAGAAGGCCCTTCATCATGTCTAAAACAATGCGTGCATACACAACAATTCTTTTCAAACAAATTCATAAAGATAAGCCAAAAGCTTACTGGAAAAAATCCATCTTTTGTAAAAAAAAAAAACATTCGGTAGGACCCACGAAATCCAAATAATGAAAACATTCCGTGGTCGGCAACCCTGTTTTGAAAACCCTTCTCAAAGGAGTTCAAATGATGTAAATCAACCTGGACACATCAAACCACAGTTCCCGAAAGTCCCTCCACACACTCGATATACCTCGAGTTGTGCAAAACTATGTACTATGCATAGACAGCCTCAACGACCTGGCAGAGAAAACCCTGGACACCAGCATCGGAGAACCCTCAACAACCAGCGGAGCAAAACCCCTCAACGCCAGTCGGAGAAAAACCATGACCATCCACACCCGATATACCTCGAGTGGTGCAAAAACCTGTGCTATGCGTAGACATCCTCAACGACTCGACAGAGAACACCCTCGACACCAGCATCGGAGAACCCCTTAACAACCAGCGGAGCAAAACCCCTCAACGCCAGTCGGAGCAACATTGACATCGGAAACAGAAAACCAGTGAAAGCCAAATTCTTGTTTTGAAATCTTTATTTCTTGGCCTAAGCCAAAGTCATTGATAAATCATTCATGGACAAATTCAGTAAAATCACAAATACGGGTCCAACCCAAAATCATGGACTCAATAATTACCACGTCAAAACGATATCAAAACCGAGTCCAAAAACCAGGCCATTTCCCCAAAACACATTTTCACTGAAATGTTGAAAACTTGTGTCCAGTAAGATTTCTAAAATACATAAAAGAGTTTAATTCAAATATACGTGAATGCATGCATTGTCATCTACAAAACCAGGGTCCACTCACCAGCAACAATGACGCCTACCTCGCTTGTGCATCACATGACCTCCGCCTCCCTCAGTTCAAGGTCGCTGAAGAGACAAACGTCTCGGAGGCATCTCGTTAACAGGAATCCTTAAATAATTTGCACACAAGTGTGCGGTCTGCAGGAAGTTAAACCTAGAGCTCTGATACAAATTATAAGGACCCTTCCCGAATTTCGCCTCGAAATCCGCAAAAAGCCCGTATCCCATCTGACAACCTTTTTTTCCTCAAAATTTAATACCAAGAATACCCTTTATCCTTAAATAATTTAAATAAACCTTACAGGGTTTCCGACAGAACCTCTCTGTACTTACTGACCACACCTACCTGTCAGACGCAGGATAGCTTACAGGTCACCGCCGAAACCTCGGAATAGTGGTGGTCTAAAAAGGTAACACGCTCTGACATTAATTGTAAGTAGGTCAGACACTGCAGAAACCTCTACTGTAATAACACAAGACAACTGGCTCGTCAATCTGGGTCACCGCCCATACCATCCCACTGACCCAGATGACGAAGGAACCATACTTGGTTGAATTGAATATCACTGACTTGCCTCGAGTTGAACTCGATATCCCTGCTCCTCCAGAGCACCCTGAGTGGTAACTCAATATCCCGGCTCGTCCTGAGTCCCCGAGTGATAACTCGATATCCTGGCTTGTCCTGAGCCCCCGAGTGATAACTCGATATCCCGGCTTGTCCTGAGCCCCCGAGTGATAACTTGATATCCTTGCTCCTCCAGAGCTATCTTAGAACTCAACGATATGGCGGAGAAAGATCCCTCGAACGCCAACTTGGAGAACCCCTCGACGATCTGGCGGAGACATACCCTCTAACGCCAATCGGAGAACCCTCAACAATGTAGCGGAGAAAAACACCTTCCACGCCAATCATCGGAGAATCTCATGGTATAACCCAATACCTAGAAGTATGCATACCCATGCAATCTCGGAACCCTAGTCCGTTCTCAACACGAATAAAATACCAAATCATGGACGATCTAGCCCCAAGGAACTCTTGACACAATATTGACCCAACTACCTTGACCTCCCGAGCTCAAAACCCGCAACATGGTTAACCGTTACCGCTGGGATTACCCAACCGGGGATCTAAACGAACTCCTACGGCCTCAAAACCATCAAAATCCGGTCCGAAACGTCCCAAAACCCTAGCCACGCGTTAACGTGACCTCAAATCTGTCCCACGCACCGGCAGAAGGCCGAACCACGCGCCTGTTGCGCTGACCCGGTCTGACTCGAACGAACTCGACTAACCCGACCCAACCCAATCCACTCGATCGACCCGGTCCAATCGATCTGACGAGTCGTCGGTGACTCGCCGGAGAAGACGGCCGCGCTGCCGTCGTCGGAATCCTCCATTTCCTGCCGACCTTGAAGTTTTTCTAACTTATTCAAAACTCAACCGTTTTTCACGAATTTTACGTCTAAATCTATCTTCTCGAACCCAGGAATTCAAAAATGACCTCAAAACACTAAACATGTACCTGTGTTGGTCGGAAAATCGACCGGAACTTCCGATTTTATCTTTTCCTCGGTCCGGCGTCTGCCGCGGTTGTCTTGTTCGATGGTTTGTACGGTTGTGCTCGCGGGAAAGAGGAGATCCCAATTATTTCCACCAAAAGGGAAGACATAGCCTTGAATCAAAGTCAATGATTTTGGGTTTCTTGGTGTTTTGGGTCACACGAGTTCGAGAGGGGGGGGAGGGGTTCCAGAGAGAGAGTGAAAACTGAAGATGATGATAGATCAAATGTTTTTTGGCGTTAAAAAATATCTATCCTTACCAAATTACCAAAATGCCGCTGACAATCTAGACTCGTAACTTTCGCACACGAACTCCGTTTCCCGCGTGCTGCATGTCTACGAACTCGTGAGTTCAAGACTTACGCAACGATACCCGAAACACAGCTTAAAGTGTCTCGAAACAAAATTTGACTTTCACGCTCCTTAACAACCAAGGGTAAAATCTTCATTTTACAAAATAATTTACAAAAAATCAATAATTAAATTTCCGGGTCATTACATTTCCACTATCACCTCAATAGTTTACCCCCTCATTCTTATATATGGCCTGAATGTTTTTTCTTGCCACACCTCATGCCCTGAAAGTTAAGGCTAAACCTTCATATATCATCTACCCGATCACCCCATTAAGGTAACAGAGGACCAATGGAAAAAATAGACATCAAAATTCATCAAATCCATCTAAATTTGAAACTCCAAAACCTGGATTGTTATCACTAATTAAGTTCCAACATTATCCTTATCTGTAAATGTAGCTAAGCTGCAATATTGCCATTAAAAGTTCCCATTTTTACAACCAATACAACAAAACTCAAAGCTTGGCAAATAGAATTCATATACTACAAGCAATATAACCATAAAAAGATAAAAATAAAATAAAAATCTAACATTTTCTGCTACAATTCGGTCTCCCACATCCAAAGGAGGATACATGGACAACGAAGGAATGTACCTTGGCTCGGCTATGAAAGACCAGAACGCAAGCGATACTGATCGATTTTAGCATAAAAGTTTCAGCTATCAAACGTGATTGGGTCAACTAAAACTTGAGTTCAAGTCTTATCTTATTCAATATCAACTTAACTAATAATAATAAGAATAAATCGTATTCTGGGCAACTAACAGATAAACCATCTCATAAAATTCTAAAAAATAATACACATGCAACATATAATTGAAAAAGCACAAGAAGATATTGAACCGCGAAATAAGACCAAGGTATTACAAACCGAACAGAACATCATGAGCCTGTTGCAGTGTCTCAACAAACCCAAACAAAATTCCAACTCCAAGCCACCAATTCACATTACTTTCTTAAAACAACTCAATTTGAAGGTATATAACCTGGGTTCTTCGGTTTTTGTTCAATTTTAACTGATTAAAGCTGCCAAATTTGAGTTTTTTCAAATATAATACATATTATTGATTTCAACCTTACCCCTAATTTTCCGACGCTAGAACACACATGGTGGAGTCACTCTTTCCAACTGCTTTTTCTTATTTGCGATTAAGTCTGATGCATCCTCCTACCATGTGCGTGCTTCGTGACCTTTTCTTCCTCATCGCTGAGAACCCAACTCTTTTTGCCCTTTTTTCCCAGCTTCAACAAAGAGCCCAACTCTTTTTCACCCAAATGGTCATTATGAAACGTTGGGACTATGATGGGGATAGATTTTTTGCCGTTTGTATATAAAGTTTGGTCATTTTTATAAATATATAGATGTAAAATTTGACTTAGACTTTTTAGGAAAGAAATATCTTTGAAATAATTTTCTCTAAAGAAAGCATATCAACCAATTTCTAAAAAAAAATATTACTGCAAGGGTACATGGTAATTGTAAGTAACTAAATATCTCAGAGTCACAAGTCACAACCAAACACAACACAACATAAAAAAAGTATTTTAAAATTAATATTTTCCTTAACGATCCGATTTGAGTTTTAATGAATTTTCAAAATAAAAATTCAAAACCAAACCGTTACTAACATTCAAATACTCAAACCGATTTGACTTTTATCCAGTTAAAATCAAATTGCTGCATAAATAACAATTTGAAACGGATCGATTAATAATTTTAATGGATTTATGCCCACCTCTTCCTTGTGTTCAAATGACTCCAACACCAACATCAACATCATTTGCAACAAAATCAAGCAATGACACAGAAGGTGAACAATTAACATACATGTCCAGATTATGTTCATATAATTTGTGAAATGAGCATTAGACCAAATCATACAAGTTTTACAAACAAACTACGAGACATTTAAACCAAGGATTGGATACCAGTAATAGTTATTAGTATTACAACCAACTGCAAACTGCCAACTACTATAATACAATACTTCAATACTATATTACTATATACTATACAGACACAAAGAACATTCACTTAATTTAAACTCAATTACCACTTAATTTACTTTTCATTTTTAGCATCTTAAATCTCAACTTCCGCAGGCCAAGCAATCTTCCCGATTTGTCAGAGAGCATACCATCTGTGCCTTCTGCGTGTCAGCATTATCATCAACATCAACACCAACACCAACATTCACCAGATCTGATTTTTCCTGTAATTCCCCAGATGGTGTTGTTAATAATATAAGAAGACTGCAGGAAATTAAAAATAAGTGATACCAAAAGATATTGATAATGCTTACTTTGAGAATGGTGGTATCGACGGTAAACTTAATAGCATCTGCTGCTGCGCGAGAACGTAGATAATACATACCTGTTTTCAGACCCTAACATATTTGAAAGAGTAGAAAAAGAAAGAAAGGGATTAGTAACGAATTTCATTCAACCACAACTACAAGGCAATTGGCTATTAGGTTAGGCATACGGCATACATACCTTGGTCCAAGCATAAAAATGCAATGAAGTAAGTTTCCCAAAGTTGGGTTGGTCCATATGTATATTAAGACTTTGACTCTGGTCAATGTAGCATCCCCTATCAGCAGCCATGTCAACCAAAGTCCTTTGCTTGATCTCCCAAACAGTTCTGATTCCACCACATGGTCTTAGCATATTGTTATATACATATTCAAACGACATCATACCTCAATTACAAGTCCATACCTGTAAATGACTTTCAGGTCCTCGGGGATTTCTGGGATTTTCTGAACAGACCCATCCTCATAGATGATATTGTTCTTAATTGAAGGAGACCAAAGACCCATCTCAGTCAAGTCGTGGAGAAGATGTTTATTTACCACCACAAACTCGCCACTGAGACAAAGAGAAAAGGGGGTTAGAAAATGAAACCATACTCTGTAAACTACAAACTCGACAAATGAAGGAGATGGAAAAGCAAACCTCAAAACCCTACGACTGTAGATATTGGAAGTATAAGGCTCAAAACACTCATTGTTCCCCAAAATTTGGCTGGTTGAAGCAGTAGGCATTGGGGCAACAAGCAGTGAATTTCGGACTCCATTCTTGGATATCATTTGCCGAAGAGCAACCCAATCCCATCTATCTGAAGGTATTACACCCCACATGTCTGGCTGAATAACTCCCTGCAAATAATGGCCACTTACGAATCAGATGTCTAGTACTATTTACCTGGAATGAGATGTCAACTTTCTAGCCTATCAAACTACTACTCACTGCTATCAAACAAAAACAAAACAGGGACGCAAAAGTTAACTCTTATATCCATGACTTGAACAAAAGGCAAGTTCTCTACAAACTTCCTTAAAACCTTAGCAAACTAAGCTCAACCTGAGAATGTTAAAGCATGCATAACAAGAGGATAAGAAAATAAGACTATGAATGAAAGATCTTCTACAGACAAGAGCTTCTTAATACCTTACTTACAGGACTGCCATGATATGTTTCATAGGGGCCTTCTTTCGCAGCTAACTCAGAAGAAGCTTTCAGAGCATGGTAATATATGGTCTCAAATATGTCCTTATTCAATTGCTGAGCCTACATTTCAAGGAAAAACTACTATGAATACCAAATTATCCAAGATTTAAGATAAAGCAACAAAATAGAAAACAAGACTTACCTCGGTTGAATCAAAGGGCATGCCAAGCAAGATGAAAGTATCAGCAAGACCTTGAACTCCAATCCCAATTGGTCTATGTCGTAAATTTGACATCTTTGCACTCTCAACAGGATAGTAATTAACATCAATTATCTTGTTGAGGTTTGCAGTGACAAGTGCAGTGACCTAATAAGGACAATGACGGTGAAACTTTATTAAACTCGCAGTTTAAAGAATAAGCTATACAACGAAAGGCAAATACTGGCCAATTCTTTATTAGAGAGAACCAAGATTGTGAAGAATAAACTTCTTTTTATGCAAGGATATTGAGAGGGGAATTATACACATTGGATATCGACCTTGCTCTTTACGAGAGTCAACCCAAAGATCACCCACTACAGTGTGCAAGGAATACCCCTTGACAATAGTACTAGTGGCCAAGAAAGGCTTTAAGAAAAATTGTAATGGAATCATAAATAAGAATTCAAACCTCTGCAAGTTTGTCAAAGTCAAAATATCGATTTTTGGAACCTCTGCTACCAACAAGTTTAGATGGATGTGACTCCACAGGGACACCCTATAATATCAAAATGTATAAGATATCAGATCAAAGGACTAAAACTAGCAATCAACAATTTTGAGATAATGCACGCCAAGAGGGCATCACCTTCTCCCTAACATATCGTGGCAGGGCAATTGATGCCAGGTTGCATACAGCAGTTTCTGTTGGACTTGTATATTCAATTATCTCAGTACACAAGTTGGAGGATTTTATGGTCCCCAAATTTTGCTGATTACTCTTCCTATTGCTAGTATCCTAAAAAGAAAAGCATTAACAAAAGATAAAAACGTTACATAAACCAAAGCACATGTGTTTTCTGAGAAGTGAGATTTTAATAAATAACTAAATCACCTTTTTTTTGCAAATAAATTAATAATCACCTTAAAGAGCATATAGGGAGTTCCAGTTTCTATCTGAGATTTTAAAATTTCAAACCACAATTGCTGCGCCTGGATAACCTTTTTGGCCTTCCCCTGTGCAAAAGTATCATGAATAAATAAATCCCAGTGGTTTGGATAGAACACTTAAAATTTACCAACACGGCCAAATGAAAGTTTTGGTATACCTCTCTTTCATATCGGGTGTATAGCTGTTCAAACTTTTCACCCCAGCAATCTGCCAAACCTGGAGACTCATTAGGGCAAAACAAGGACCAGCTGCCATTACTTTGAACTCTTTCCATGAAGAGATCAGGAACCCAAAGTGCATAAAAAAGATCACGAGCTCGATGCTCTTCCTGTGAGGCAATAAATTAGACAAGTTCAATAAACTATATTTAATAGTATTCGAAGCAAATTTTTAAAGGAAACACGGAACTCATATACCCCCAAAAGAAACAAGAATTTCATTCAAAGACAATTCTAGAAATACGATACCTTTCCATGATTCTTTCTTAAATCTAAAAATTCAAATATATCAGCATGCCAGGGCTCCAAATATACAGCAAAAGCACCTAGAAGCACCAAAAACAGTGTTCATCATTAATGGTTTCAAGCACAATATATGTACATGTAACCCCCTAAAATGACAAGCATACCTTTCCTCTTGCCTCCCCCTTGATCAACATAACGAGCAGTATCATTGAAAACTCGCAACATTGGAACAATTCCATTGGATGTCCCATTTGTTCCGCGAATGTAACTGCCTGTGGCACGAATGTTGTGAACAGAGACACCAATTCCTCCAGCCGATTTGCTGATAACAGCACATTCCTTCAAGGTATCATAAATGCCTTCAATGCTATCGTCCTTCATGCAAACAAGGAAGCAGCTACTCAACTGCGAAATCAAATCAGCAAGAATCATGTAAGCAAACTTCAACAACAAAATAACTAACTTCTACCATTCAGAAAACCAGACGAGAAATTAAAAGGAAACACTGATTACAAGAAAAAACACCACAACATACTTGAGGCTTTGGTGTTCCAGAATTGAAAAGGGTGGGAGAAGCATGAGTGAACCACCGCTGAGACATCAGATGATATGTTTTGATAACAGAATCAATATCATCCTTGTGAATTCCAACAGAAACCCTCATTAGCATATGCTGAGGCCTTTCTACAACCTTGCCTTGAACCTTTAACAGGTAAGACCTCTCAAGAGTCTTGAAACCAAAGTAATCATAGTCAAAGTCCCGATCATAAATGATCTCGCTATCCAGACAAGCCGCATTCTGAAGCAAAACCAAAGGTATGAGTTTTAGGTAAGGCACATTTGCCTACTAATTAACAAATTTTCCAAAGGGATTTACCTTCATGATGATTTTGTAAACATCATCAGCTATGAGAGGGGCTTCTAGCCCCGATCTTTCACTAACATGGTTGTACATCATTTTGATCCTGCATAGACCACCCACTTCCATCAATATCAAGATTGAAAAGAAACAAAAGATAAATGATGGAATTGAATGTTGATAAAACTCACGTCTCTGAAAAAGATTTCATAGTGTTTTTGTGTAGATTTGATACAACAATTCTTGCGGCCAACTGCAAGATAGTTCACATGAAGTTACATTAACTGACGAAACCAGCAATTCATAATGTTGCCAACTGTGAACAAATACACAAGTTCAGCTACCAAATAACCAAAATAATCAAATTGAATAGTGCAAAAGACAAACCAAAAGATTTGAAGAAATTACAATAATTAGAGAAATGACGAAAATGTAAACTACAAAATACAGAGTTACTAACAAAATAATTAAAAAACCAAATAAAAATTAAAAGAAAAAAAAAACCACAGACGCTTAGAGTCAAAAGGCGAGAGAGAAAAAGAGACTGACACAAGCATAGTCAGGGTGATTGGCGGTCATGGCAGCGGCGGTCTCGGCGGCCAATTCATCGAGTTGGCTGGTGGTGACGCCCTTGTAGACCCCAGCGCAGACCTTCTGGGCCACCAGAACAGGGTCGCAGTGATCGGTGCTAAGCCCATAGCTCAGCTTCTTCAAGCGCGCCGTAATTTTGTCGAAATGTACCGCCTCTTGGCGCCCATCTCTCTTCACCACGTACATCCTCTCTCAAGGACTTGGTCGAACAGGTCTGGTGCGAGGCAGAGACGATGAGATGAGAGGGATTTCGTCCAACAGTTGAGATGGGAGGCGGAGACGATGAGGTAAGAGGCTTATATAGTATTAAAGAGAGTGGGTTTGGGAATTAGGGTTTTCTTTTTAATTTTACATTTCCCTCCAAGTGAACTTTTTAGTGTGCGCGCTTTTTAATTTTCCCGCCAAAATCATGAACTTGAGCCTCTTTGTTTTTTTCTTTGGTCTGAATGGATTCGGTAGGCTTTGGCGAGAAAGACTGGAAGCGATGTTAATGGGTTTGATTGCCGGTAGAGAAAAACTTGAGTTAGGAGTTTAGAATAGGACCTATATAGTGCCATTGGAACATGCTAGAACTATATCTTTAGGAGTGAAAATGAACATAAACCCAATTTTCTTCATAAACAATCTCTCGTCACTTTTTCACAATTTTTCACTTTAATAAAAAATCCTCATGCCCGAATATTAAAATATTATGGACCTCCAACAAATGAGTCTTTAATCAAAAATCCCTCTTACTCTCTTATTATTATGATTTTTCTATATTAAAGTTACATATTAGCCCTCAAAGCAATTTTGTTTTTCTATAATAGTAAAATTGTACTCCTCATGGAAATTCGAAGCCCCAACTATGCATATGTAACATTTTATTTTCTCTTTATTTTCTCAATCACACTTATATTTATAGAGAGATAAAAGGACATTTTTGCTTAGTTTAAAAGGTAATGTTTGGTGCTATTATTTTAGGTGTTATGATATAGGTGGACGACGGGGTTGATATGGCCCAATTATAGAGTTTTAGAATATTTCTTTGAACGGTGTGAGTAGAGCTTATTGCTTATGGATCAGGTCTCGAGATCTAGGTGGACCCAAAACCATAAGTGATTAAGCCGAAATTAATTGAAGTTAAAAAGCGTAAAATTTAAATATATAATCAAAACGAACAAAAAAAAGGGTTATGTATTGCATTGGGGCCAATTTTGTCAAGTTTAATTTGTTTTGAGTTAAATCTTAAATAAGGGAATAGAGATTTTAAAAATGAATATTGAGGATTTTTGCATAAATTTTGGATTGATCAGGACCTAAGTAGGAATGGGCAAAAAAACTACGGTTATGGTTAACCACGATTACCATAACCATTTATATTAAATGTGCGGTTATGGTTTAACCATTTATCTAAATGGTGTAGTTATGGTTACAACCGTTTAGGTTCTCAATTAAATGTTTTGGTTACCGTTATTAACCATTTAACCAATGGACAAACCATTTATCACATAACCATTTGACCATTTATTACATAACCATCATTTATTAGATAACCATATTACTTTTTTTGGTCATATTTATTTAACCATTTATATAGTTGAAATTATTCCAAAAAAAACATTGACAAAATTTTTTTAAAAAAAAAGAGGACCTTCAGACCCGTGGGCGACCCGCGACTCCGGCTGGTTGACCCGGCTTTTTCGGCCATTTTCAGCCACCTCAGGCAACAATCTTGGTACGGATTTGTTCCTCTCTTCGAGTCTAACAAGCTTATGTCGTTAGATTTCTCATATATTTGCCTATTTTTTGGGAATCAACTTGAAAAATTTCGTAGTAGCATAATATTTTTCACATTTTTTGACCACTTTTGGAAAACTTTTTGCAACGACCTAGACCAGAAATTAAATTAATTCGAGAATTTAATTAAGGAAATGACGATTTTACCTTTGGTTTTGGACGGGTTCGGGAGTCACTTTTTGACTGGCAGTGCTTTTGAGAATTTTTCTTGGGTCGTTGCGTGGGTCTCGAACTCACGAGTTCGTAGACAAACGTCACGCGGAAAATGGAGACCCGGTGAGATCGTTACGGGTCTAGAAGCTTCAGGGGCATTGTGGTAATTTGGCAGAGGTAGATATTTGTTTTTAGCCCCACCAATTTGATCTGATCTGGATCATCCCCTCACTCTCTCTCCTGCCCGATCCCTCCTTGTAAAGACCCGGACATTTAATTATTGAATTGTTCTAAATTAATTTGTGAAAATACCATTTTACCCTTAGTTTTAAAGGGGGCTCAGAAGTCAATTTTGTGTAGAGCCACATTTGACAGTTCTTGCGGGTACCGTTGCGTAGGTCTCGAACTCACGAGTTCATAGACAGGCGGCACGAGAAAAATGGAGGCCGTGCGAGGAAGTATCGGGTCTCGACGATTCCGGGTTATTTTGGTCATTTGCCCGTGGGATGTATATAAAGTCAAATCCTCCTAACATATCTCACGGGGGATTGAACTGAATAAAAATCCATCCAAACCCATGACCGACACCGATCGAAAACCAAAGAAAAATCTTGAATTCAGACCTTCAATTATGGGGAACTTCGATCCATTTGGTTCACACCATCATCTTCTACTCCTTCCTGCGAGCACAACCATACCCATCACCGAAGGAGGCAGCTGCGGGAGATACCGATCAGAGGAAAAAAGGACCAAAAGCTTCTGATCAATTTTTCGGCTAGTACATGTATGGGTTTAGTGTTTTGATTACATTTTTGGATTCCTGGGATTGAGTAGATGAATTTAGACATAAAATTCGTGAAAAATGGTTGAGTTTTGAAGAAGTTAGGAAAGCTTGAAAATCGACCGGAACTGGCAGATTCCGGCTACGGCGACGGCGACGGCGCGGCCGTCTTCTCCGGTGAGTCAGCGGTGACCGATCAGGTCGAGTCAGACCGGGTTAGGTCGAGTCAGACCAGGTTAGGTCGAGTTAGACCGAGTTAGGTCGAGTCAAACTAGATTAGGTCGAGTCAGACCGAGTTAGCTCGAGTCAGACCGGGGTCGAGTCGAGTGAACCAGTCGAGTTGAGTTGGACTAATTGGGTCAAGTCTGACTGGGTCAAGCCGAGTCAGGCCGGGTCGAACCGGGTCAAGCACGTGCAGCACTGTAGCAGCGAATGGTCGGCGCGTGAGGGTGCGTGTACGCGCGTGGGGGCACGTAGCCTATGCGTGTTGCAGGGTTCGGCCTTCTTCGGCATGTGGCGGCGCGTGGGGTCCATTCCAAGGTCACGGCGACGCGTGGCTAGGGTTTTGGGACGCTCCAGACCGAATTTTGATGGTTTTAAGGCCATAGGCGTTCATTTAGAGCCCCGATTGGGTAATCCCAGCGGTAACGGTTGACCATAGAGCGGGTTTTAAGCTCAGGAGGACGAGGTAGTTGGGTCAATATTGTGTCAAGAGTTCCTTGGGACTAGGACGTCCATGTTTGTGTATTTTATTCGCGCTGTGAATGGACTAGAGTTCAGGGATTGCATGGGTATGCATATATCTAGGTATTGGGTTATACCATGGGATTCTCTGATGATTGGTGTGAAGAGTGTTTTCTCCGCTACATTGTTGAGGGTTCTCTGATTGGCATTAGAGTGTATGTCTCTGCTAGATCGTCGAGGGGTTCTCCAATGTGGGCGTTCGAGGGATCTTTCTCCACCATATCATTGGGAGTCGGGGGCTCAGGGTGAGCCGGGATATTGAGTTATCACTCGGGGGCTCAGGGTGAGCCGGGATATTGAGTTATCACTCGAGGGCTCAGGGTGAGCCGGGATATTGAGTTATCACTCGGGGCTCAGGACGAGCTGGGATATTGAGTTCCACTCAGAGCAAGTCAGTAAGACTCAATTTGGTTCCTTTGTCATCCGGGTCAGTGGGTTGGTGTGGGCGGTGACCCAGATGGACGAGCCAGTTGTGTTGTATGATTACTGTAGAAGATTCGGCAGTGTACGACCGACTGTAAAATTGGTATCAGAGCTTGTTAGCAGAGGGCTATAAACTTCGAATCATGATCAGGGGTTCTCACATTGTGATTTGTGGCGAAGCATTAACTCTTACCCTAAAATGACCAGGCCGGTTAGCCACCAGTGCGGTTGCTTAGTCGAGAGGCTGGGGCGTAAAACAAGTTTGTGAGGTTACCATGTAGGGGCACCCCTATTCCGAGGATTCACAATTAGTATCAGAGCTCATGTTAGAGAATGTTACCATTTCAGACCACCACTATTCCAAGGTTTCGGAGGTGTCCTGTAAGCTATCTTGCGTCTGACAGGTAGGTGTGGTCAGTAAGTACAGAGGTTCAGTCTGGAACCCTATAAGGTTTACTAAATATATTTAAGGACAAAGGGTATTCATGGTATTAAATTTTGAAGAAAAAGAGTTGTCAAACGGGATAAGGGCTTTTCGCGGATTTCAAGGTGAAAATTCGGGAAGGGTCCTTACACTCCCCCGAACACGTGGGACCCAAAACTCAAAACACGTGGGACCCAAAACTCAAAAACCATGAAAAGGAACTTCGATCCAAGGCCGAGTCTCCCCTTCTAGTTCCTTTAATTGAAATCTCCTCCCTCCCACGATCACAGACGTACCAACCATCGGAGGAGGCAACCGCGAGAGACGCCAGATCGAAGGAAAGAAAAACCGAAACTTCCGATCAATTTTTTGGCCAGTACAAGTATGGGTTTTGTGTTTTGAGGTCATATTTGAATTCATGGGTTAGAGTAGATAGATTTAGAAGTAAATTCGTGAAAAATGGTTGAGTTTTGAAGAAGTTAGAAAAACTTCAAGGTCGGCTAGAAATGGAGGATTCCGGCGATGGCAACAGCGGCGAGGCTGTCTTCTCCGGCGAGTCACCAGCGGCCGGTCAGGTCGAGTGGATCGGATCGGGTCAAGTGGAACAAATTAGGTCGATTGAACCGGGTCAGGATGAGTGGATCCGGTCGGATTGAGTGGACCAAGTCAGGTCGAGTAGAGTGGACCGGGTTAGGCCGAGTTGGGCCGGGTCGGACTGGGTCAGCACGTGGGTACTGTACCAAGCGCGTGGGTAGCACGTGAAGGCACGTGGCGAGTGGTCTGGCCTTTTGTCGGCGCGTGGGACCGATTCCAAGGTCACGACGACGCGTGGCTAGGGTTTTGGGATGTTCCGGCCAGAATTTTGATGGTTTTGAGGCCGTAGGAGTTTATTTGGAGCCCCGATTGGGTAATCCCAGCGGTAACGGTTGACCATGGAGCGGGTTTTGAGCTCAGGAGGTCAAGGTAGTTGGGTCAATATTGTGTCAAGAGTTTCTTGGGGCTAGAACATCCATGATTTGGTATTTTATTCGCGCTGTGAACGGACTAGGGTTCAGGGATTGCATGGGTATGCATACTTCCAGGTATTGGGTTATACCATGGAATTCTCTGATGATTGGCGTGGAGGGTGTTTTTCTCCGCTACATTGTTGAGGGTTCTCCGATTGGCGTTAAAGGGTATGTCTCCGCTAGATCGTCGAGGGGTTATCTAATCTTTGCGTTCGAGGGATCTTTCTCCGCCATATCGTTGAGGTCTAAGATAGCTCTGGACGAGCCGGGATATCGAGTTATCACTCGGGGGCTCAAGACGAGCCGGGATATCGAGTTATCACTCGGGGGTTCAGGACGAGTTGGGATATCAAGTTATCATTCGAGGCTCATGATGAGTAGGGATATCGAGTTACCACTCGGGGTGCTCTGGAGGAGCAGGGATATCGAGTTCGACTCGAGGAGAGTTAGTGAGACTCAATTCAACCAAGTCTGGTTCCTTCGTCATCCGGGTCGGTGGGATGGTGTGGGCAGTGACCCAGATTGACGAACCAGTTGTCTTGTGTTATTACAGTAGAGGTTTCAGCAGTGTCTGACCTACTGATAATTGATGTCAGAGCGTGTTACCTTTTCGGACCACCACTATTCCAAGGTTTCGACGGTGACCTGTAAGCTATCCTGCGTCTGACTGGTAGGTGTGATCAGTAAGTACAAAGAGGTTCTGTCGGAAACCCTGTAAGGTTTATTTAATATATTTAAGGATAAAGGGTATTCCTGATATTAAATTTTGAGGAAAAAAGAGTTGTCAGACGGGATAAAGGCTTTTCGTGAATTTCAAGGTTAAATTTGGGAAGGGTCCTTACACTTTTGGTCGTCAACCCATGTATTTAAGTTGTTCTACTCATTGAGCTCTACGTCATGATATAAATTTTTTTGATATCCGAGATGGTTGATTATTCTTTACAATTCTACATATTTTTTTATTTTCGATTTTTTTTATTTTTTCTTAAATATTAATTTTAGTTATTTTAGTCTTTTTAAGAAAATAGAAATAACAAAAAATGATCATAAAATTATTCTTGCGGTGAACCGCGATTAACCGTATATTAATGGTAATGGTTATGGTTAATAATCATTTAGCTAAATAGTCAATGGTTATAAATAACCGTGGTTATAGCCAAAACAATCGAGGTTAATCACCAATGGTTTTTTTGCCCATTCTTAGACCTGAGCAAAAACCCTTTTCTTTATTGATTGTTATATGCCATTTAGTGTTATGGCCTAATTAGGGACGACTCATGAACCCGAGTTTCAGATGGGCTAAACTTATATACTAGATGTAGAAGAAACTCGGCTGTACGAGTGAATTTCTTTAATAAACGTAAATGATACACCTAGTGTAACAACCCGCCCCGCACGGCAACCCCGGCGTTGACAACATCGTTATGGCCGCCGGGAATCTTCCCAAAGTGAAGCCCCTGGTGGCAGCCTTAAGCACACACACCAGCCCAAAGGTATTGTTAGCGAGGTCCCCATCCAAATCCTCTAGCTGCAGCCTTTGAGGATCGAACCATGCACCAAGCCTTTTTATTCCACTCAAGGTGGACACCTTTCACCAATTGAGCTGCAGCTTAAGGTTAACTTCTGCAGACCGCACACTTGTGTGCAAATAATTTAAGGATTTCTGTTAACAAGATGCCTCCGAGGCGTATACCTCTTTAGCGACCATGAACTGAATAGGACGTTGGTTCTTTAACCTGAGTTAGTGAAATTTCGGGGACGAAATTTCTGTAAGGGGGGAAATTTGTAACGACCCTTGAGTGGAATAAAAAGGTGTCCACCTTGAGTGGAATAAAAAGGCTTGGTCCATTGTTCGATCCTCAAAGGCTGCAGCTAGAGGATTTGGATGGGGACCTCGCTAACAATACCTTTGGGCTGGTGTGTGTGCTTAAGGCTGCCACCAGGGGCTTCACTTTGGGAGGATTCCCGGGGCCATAACGATGCCATCAACGCCGGGGTTGCCGTACGGGGTGGGTCGTTACAAAAAAGGCGCCTTATGTTACTAGGTTCACCGCCTATAACGGATCCTGGCCCCAGTCATCCAACGTATTGTTATGCTTGCCACATTCGCTCCCATTCGCATGCAGCCTTATCGGGAGTCGAACCCTAGACCAAGCCTTTTATTCCCCTCAAGGAGGACACCTTTCACCAATTGAGTTGTAGCTCAAGGTTAACTTCCTGCAGACCGCACACTTGTGTGCAAATTATTTAAGGATTTCTGTTAACAAAATGCCTCCGAGGCGTTTACCTCTTTAGCGCCCTTGAACTGAATAGGAGGTTGGTTCTTTAACCTGAGTTAGTGAAATTTCGGGGACGAAATTTCTGTAAGGGGGGAAATTTGTAACGACCAAGACCAGAAATTAAATTATTTTGAGAATTGGATGATTTTACCATCGATTTTGGACAGGTTCGGGAGTCACTTTTTGATTGGCAGTACTTTTAGGGATTTTTCTTGGGTCGTTGCGTAGGTCTCGAACTCTCGAGTTCGTGGATAGGCGGCACGCGGAAAATAGAGACCCGATGAGTTCGTTACGGGTCTAGAAGCTTCATGGGCAGTTTGGTAATTTTGGAAAAGTTGGAACTATATATCAGATATTTTTCTCTATCCTCGGGAGATTGGTCCATTCAATCTCTCTCCTACCCGAAATCATCCCCGTGCGAACACTGAACACCCCCTTTCATCGGACGGATTTCGGTCCAATTCGATCGAAACCAAGGTCGGGAGGATCTTCCCCTGGACCCCCACGAGCATTTTGGAGTATTTATCGAAGTGGGAGCACCGCCGTAGGAGACAGACGGAGGAGGGAGGTGGACCGAATCTTCTCGGCAGTTTTTTGGCCAAACCAGGTATGATCTCTGAACTTTGACCTCATATTTGGATTCCTGGTGAAAAGTAGATGAATTTACATGTGTGGATGGTGAAAAACGATCAAGAAATGAAGAAGTTAGAAAACCTTGAAAATCGACTGGAAATGGCAATTTCCGGCGAACCAAACGGCAGCGGAGGTGGCAATTCGGTCATCTTCTCCGGCTAGCCTCCGACGACGGCCGTCCGGTCGTCTTCTCCGGTGAGTCACCTGCGATCGGTCGGGTCGAGTGGACTGGTCGGATCGAGTGGACTAATCAAGTCGAGTGGACCGGTCGGATAGAGTGGACCAATCGGGTCGAGGGGATCGGGTTGGGCTGGACCAGGGTCAGGCTGAGTTGGGCCGGGTTGGATCGGTCCAGGCGCGTGGGTACTGTAGCAGGCGCGTGACCGATGCGTGGGCATGTGTTCCGGCCTTCTGCAGGCGCGTGGCGGCGCGTGGGACTGTTCCTGATGTCACGGCAGCGCGTGATTAGGGTTTTGGGACTGTTCCTGATGTCGAGGCCATAGGAGTTCATTTAGGGCCCGTTTGGGCAATCCTAGCTGTAATGGTTGACCGTGGACCGAGTTTTGAGCTCAAAAGGTCAAGGTAGTTGGGTCATTATTGTGCATGTGTTCCTTGGGGCTAGAGCTTCCATGATTTTGGGTTGGATGATATATGTGAGTGGACTTTTGATTTATAAATTGAAATGTATGCATCAATGTATCTTTGTTTAAATACTGTTATGTATTGTTGCATTGAATTTCCAGAATTTAGAAATGATTGTTGGACACATGTTTTCCAATATTTCGGTTAAAGTGTATGTTGGGAAATGTCATGATTTTTGGACTCTGTTTTGATATCGTTTTGACGTGGAAATTATTGAGTCCATGATTTGGGTTTTGACCGTATGTATGAGTTTATCGGATTTAGCCATATTTGAGGGAGGCTAGGACCCGGGACCTGGATCCGTTATTAGCGGTGAACCGGTGAACCTCCAAGATAAACATTGATTTGAGGGAGGCCAAGACCCGGGACTAGGATCCGCTATTGGCGGTGAACCCCGTGAACCTCCAAGAGAAACATTGATTTGAGGGAGGCCAGGACCCGGAACTAGGATCCGCTAGTGAAGGTGAACCCGGTGAACCTCCAAGATAAACACCAATTTGAGGAGGACCAGGATCCGCTATTGGCGGTGAACCCGATGAACCTCCAATAGAAAAGATGATGGTAGTACAGGACTAGCACACCCCAAGGGATACCCTGGTGGCTAGGGATATGCCGACTGAAGTGATATGATAGTCGAGGGTTATGCCGGCTGATGATATAATGTCAGTCGAGGGATATGCCGACTGGTGCGATATGATAGCCGAGGGTTATGCCGGCTGATGATATAATGTTAGTCGAGGGATATGCCGACCGATGTGATATGATAGCCGAGGGTTATGCCGGCTGATGATATAATATGTCAGTCGAGGGATATGCCGACTGATGTGATATGATAGCCGAGGGTTATGCCAGTTAATGATATAATATGTCAGTCGAGGGATATGCCGACTGATGTGATATGATAGCCGAGGGTTATGCCGGCTGATGATATAATATGTCAGTCGAGGGATATGCCGACTGATGTGATATGATAGCCGAGAGTTATGCCGGCTGATGATATAATATGTCAGTCGAGGGATATGCCGACTGATGTGATATGATAGCCGAGGGTTATGTCGGCTGATGATATAATATGTCAGTCCATGGATATGCCGACTGATGTGATATGATAGCCGAGGGTTATGCCGGCTGATGATATAATATGTCAGTCAAGGGATATGCCGACTGATGTGAGATGATAGTCGAAGGTTATGTCGGCTTATCTGTTATGCCAGCTGACGGTTATTCCGGCTGAGGATATGATATGATAGCCGAGGATATTTCCGGTTCTAATATGATTTGACGACGATTGTCATGTCCTTAATCATCCTATGAAAATACTTCGTCATCCGGGTCAGTGGGTTGGTGTGGGCGGTGACCCAGAGTGACGATATATTGTTGGTTCACAAGTAGCTGACTAGTCGGTTGTCTTGTGGTATTCCAATAGAGGTGTCAGCAGTGTTTGACCTACTGACATTTGGTGTTAGAGGGTATTCCTATTTGGACCACCACTATTCCGAGGTCTTGGCTTTGACTTGTATGCTATCCTACGTCTGACAAGTAGGAGTGGTCAGTAAGTACAGAGGTTCTGTCGGGAACCCTGTAAGGTTTACTAAAAATTATTTAAGGATAAAGGGTATTCCTGGTATTTAATTTTTGAGGTAAAAGAGCTGTCAAACGGGATAATGGTTCTTTCCGGGTTTCGAGGGGAAATTCGGGAAGGGTCCTTACACCTAGTCAGGGGGGACGTAATGAGCCATACCCTTTAAATGCATCTATATACATAAATAAAAGCTTGATAGAAAGAAGAAAACAAATTACAACAAAAACCATTATTAAACTTGCAATGTAAATACAAATTATCACTTTTTAATTTTAAATTGTACCTTTCGGCTATGTTTGGTACGCCGTATAAGGAACCAGATAGGATAATATAGTACGAAACCTATGTTTGGTACCACTCGTATTAATTAGCCACCGAATAAGTTAATACGGTTGAGTGCCTTATACGGTCGACACCCGCTAAAATAATATCCTCGAAATTGTCCGTATTAAATAGTCGGATGACTAGCAATTTTGAAAAGTGTAATAATAATAATAATAATAATAATAATAATAATAATAATAATAATAAGAATAAGAATAATAATAATAATAATAATAATAATAATAATAATAATAATAATAATAATAATAAATAGTAATAATAATGATAATAGAATAATAATAATAAATTAATAATTATTAAATAAATAGTAATAATAATAATAATATCAATAATTAATTAAAATAAATAATAATCTGCATAATTAAAATCTATGATATAGATTTTTTTTTATCAACTAGTATAATATAATTCGGCCAGTATAATATAGTCGGCATTTTAATCCGGTAAAGCACCAAACGCTCGACTAAATAGTCAGTCTATCTGGTTGACAGATTAGTCTATCCGACTGAAATAGTCAGTACAATACGGCGTACCAAACGAGGCCTATGAGTCTTAATAGCGTCAAAATCTTCCATTATCTCTTCATTACTGATAGTATAAGTAGATAAAGACTCGGAAGGCTTGCTTCTTAATGATGAATCATTCTTTTTTACATAATAAGAAACAAACTCTTTAACTATGATTTCTTGGGATTTCGATTGTGATATGTCATTATGAAAGAAAACCTATTGATGATGATTAAAAATTCATATAAGCATACATATAAGCACAATTATCAACACAAATTATTATATAAATTCCCACAATGGTAAAATCTAAGAACAAGAAGGCTATGAGTTCATCTACTAGCCAACTAATCAAGGAAACCAATCAAATCAATTTCACCATTGCAACAATATACATATAAAAAAAAACTTTTACCCAATTAAATCAAACATTCAATATCAACAATTAGCAAAAAATAAACATTTACTAACCATGCTTCCCACAATAGCAACTAGTATGTGAATGCAATCCTCATAGTCATAGCCTTGACTCAATTACACCTACAAAAGTCCAAATTTCAACATTCAAAATTATAAATTATCAAAACTCAAAAGAAATATCTAATCATCAAATTTCCAAAACCAAAACCTTATATTCAATTTTTTTTAAACTAAGATTAGAGAGTAATACCTTATGCTTTGAAGATTTGAGAATGGAGAAACCCAATAAGATTTTGAAGAAAAAAAAAATGAATTGAAGAAGAAAATCACAATTTGTGAGATTTGAAGGTGAAGAAAATGGTTGATGTTTGATGGGGTGGGGGTTGATAAGCTACTTTCTCTGTTTTGCAGCTGTGTGTGTGATATTAATTTTTTTTTTTAATCCTAAAATTTAATGGGCTAATTAAATTGAGTTGGGCTAACTCAAAAGTCCTAAAGGACCTAACTTGGGTGTGAAGGGCTAGTCCTTCCAGCCCAAGCCAAGCATCTGTCCTTGGACCTAATGATATTCCTCTCACTTGTTATGTGGGAGATATCGAGTTAGACTCTCATCGGGTGAGGTCATGTTTATATAATGTAATCCCCCTCCCCTAATATCATTGTATACACAAACTACATTATATCTTCACATGGCAAGATCTTGGTAGCTTCTTCCTGTCTAGTACCTGCTAGTTGGGCCTCCCTGACCCACTTCCAAGTCCCAAGTTGCTTCTTATAGGGAGGGTAGGGAGGTGGTAAAATAGGTTGTGGGTCAGATCATATCAATTTAGCTTCATCAATCATGGGGTGAATGAAAGGGTCAAACAAATATCTTGTAAACTTATTTAACAAAAAAAAATATCATGTAAATAAATAGTCTTGGTTATAAGTACATTTAATATGAAATTGAATATATTGGCCGGAAAAATTAAAAGAAACATTTAATCAGCACAAATTAAAATAGTGGTGTGCAAATTCAGACACTATAAAAAAAGTAATTTGGGGTGTTCAAAGAGCCATCTCTCATCTTCAAAGAATCAAATATGGAGCTTTGTAAGGCCTCTTGCTACTTGACTGCCCTATTGGCTACTCTTGTCTTGTTATCATCTTCATGTTTTGGTGATCATCATGGTTCTGCATACAATGATCCCAACTGTTTGCACCAAAAAATGTATCCCTACAACACCATCCCGAGGAATTATCCCGAGAGTGCTTTGGGTGGAGGAAGAAAAACAAAGTTTCTTTTTTTATTTAACCTTTCTCTCTCTCTCTCTCTCTCTCTCTCTCTCTCTCTCTTTCGTCCTTTGTATCCAGACTTGGATAGTGGGAGAAAGACAAAGTTTTTACCTTTCTCTCTCTCTTTCTTTCTTTGCATGTGCTTCCTGACATATCTCCATAATTTCCTTCTTCTTCTTTTTCTCATTCTTCCTACTTTTGTTTACTTTTCTTTTGCCTTTACAAGCTAGTTGCTACCGACTCGTTGTCAAGATTTCAACCACATGCTCTCTATACCGCCCAAATCAATTGAGAGATGGTTGCTGCCCCTTATCCTCAAAAGCACCACAATGGGCACCAAGTCTTCTATTTAAGCCAAGCTCAAGCAGATGAGCAAGGACAACAAATTCAACATACAAATCTTCTTCAAGATTCAAACTATCTGCAAAGATAAAAACTAGCTTTCAGAGATCCAGCTTGCTTCTTAGCTTATCTTTCTTATTTTTATTATGCTTTACTACTTGTTAGCATAATTTTTCATTTCTAGCACTTCAATTCCAATATGAACGTAGTTTCTTTTGTTACGTTTATTTCTCTTGCTCTATAAATGATTGAGTAAATGTAAAGTCCTTTTCTTATAAGGCATAGAAAAGAAACAATCTGAGCCAGTTCCCCACTTGGAGCACAATCCTTGATTAGCAATCGGATTTTTGGTGCGCAATTACAACACTCATAAATTCTCTATCCAATCTATTGAATTTCTAGCAAGTGTCAATAGTGGAACGCTTGCGCAAAACGACAAATTTCCATGCCTACACACCAAAAGGCACCCAGTGGAATTTTTCGGGGTAGCAACATTGGCATGCCCGGTGGGACGCTTGTTTTTAAATTTTTAATCATGATAAACTACAACGACAACGATGACCCGCCAAACTATGGTGAGGAAGATGATCTGCTAAACTACAACGACGACGATGACCTACCAAACTATGGTGGGGAAAATGATCCGCCAAACCATGGCGAAGAAGATGATCCGTCACAATACGGCTCAGACAATGGTTATATCATGATAATATTGATTACAATCAATATGAGTTTATGCAAAATGGTTATGAATCAGATTCTAGTTATGATAAGAGCAATTTTGTGCTAGAATATGGTTACAAAAATCAATATGAGTTCATGCCAAATCATGGTTATGAATCAAATTCTAGTTTTGATGAGAGTAATTTTGTGCCAGAATATGGTTACAAAAATCAATGAGTTCATGCCAAATCATGGTTATGAATCAAATTCTAGTTCTGATGAGAGCAATTTTGTGCCAAAATCTGGTTACAAAAATCAGTATGAGTTCATGCCAAATCATGGTTATGAATCAGATTCTAGTTCTGATGAGAGAAATTATGTGCCAGAATATGGCAATTCTATAGTTGATCGAAATCCAAATCGCTCTATTCTTGAGGATTCAGATTCTGATGAGGATGATGACAATTATCACAAGCCAAATCATGGCTTTGCCCAGGATAATAGTAGTTGACTGTATTTCAACAGCATAGATGGCGGTTATTATTTCATTAATAATTGTGATCGTGAGGAGGTTGAAAAGCTTGATAATTTTTATCCTTGTGATGAAAATAGTTATTATCTAGAGAAACAACCTCATGGGTATTATGCATTGGATTCTTCAGATTTCAAGTTCCCAGAGAAAAGAAGAGATTCTAAAGGGAGATTTTTGAAAACTTGTCCTTAAATTCAAACACTAAAATCAACTCTACCCAGAGTCGCCAAGGAGGAGTCTGCTACTGAAGTTCTTCAAGAAATAAACACTAAGAAGGTAGCCTCGACCCGAGAAGATTTGTTACAGGCTATCAAAGAAGGATTTGCCCCAATATACGCCTATATGGATGAGTTGAGCAGTCAAATTGATGAGCTCTCAAGAAACATGAAAAACCACACGGCTCTTTCCGAAAGCCAAGATATGGCTAAAACTAAAAGCAACGTGGGAATTGAGATGATCATAAATGACAAGGCCGACTTGTCAGAATCACTGTCAGCTAGATGGGAGCCTATGGCCATACCTGACCAGGTAACCACACTCGGGGGGCTTGAAATTCCATTTCAACCCCAAAGGCGGAGCAGTGATAAAATTCTTGAATTGTTTTATCACCTAGAAAAGCATGGGAATCGTTTCAAAGATCTTAGGGAACCAAGCCTTAACGTGAAGCATGAATGGCCACCTCCAGCTTCGCAGGAAATCCCACAACTCCAAAGACGAAAGGTCGTCAAAGTTCTTGATCAACCGTGCAATCATTTGGAGAAACATGACAATCGTGCTAAAGACCCAAGGAAATCAAGCCTTGGAGTGATACATAGATGGCCACCCCCCAATTTGCACCCACCCAAGGAAATCAAGCCTTGGAGTGAAACATAGAAGGCCACCCCCCCTAATTTGCATGACAAGGGAATTTTCAATTCAAACTGACCAATCCGACGTGGCAGCCTGAGAGCCCCATTTTGAGAAGAGCAAATGCATCTCCAGTTCTCAAATTTCTCCGTTCACCGCCACTATTGGCGCAACATATGATTCATCAAGCTACCAATGAGCTATTTCCTTAGGGGAAAAGATAAACATGCTTTGGTTATAATTTCCACAAATTTTTCTCAAATTCATGGAAACTGGGGAGGCTTATGTTTGCACCAAAAAATATCCCTACAACACCATCCCGAGGAACTATCCCGAGAGTGCTTTGGGTAGAGGAGGAAAAAGGAAGAAAAACAAAGTTTCTTTATTTATTTATCGTTTCTCTCTCTCTTCCTTTGTATCCCCGACTTGGATAATGGGAGAAAGACAAAGTTTTTACCTTTCTCTCTCTCTTTCTTTCTTTGCATGTGCTGCCTGACACATCTCCATAATTTCCTTCTTCTTTTTCTCTTTCTTCCTACTGTTGTTTACTTTTCTTTTGCCTTTACAAGCAAGTTGCTACCGACTCATTCTTAAGATCTCAACCACATGTTCTCTATGACGCCCAAATCAATGGAGAAATGGTTGCTGCCCCTTATCCTCAAAAGCACCACAATGGGCACCAAGTCTTCTATTTAAGTCAAGCTCAAGCAGATGAACAAGGACAACAAATTCAACATACAAATCTTCTTCAAGATTCAAACTATCTGCAGAGATAAAAACTAGCTCTCAGAGATCCAGCTTGCTTCTCAGCTTATCTTTCTTATTTTTATTATGTTTTTCTACTTGTTAGCATAATTTTTCATTTCTAGCACTTCAATTCCAATATGAACGTAGTTTCTTTTGTTACGTTTATTTCTCTTGCTCCATAAATGATTGAAAGCTTTCAAAAACAAGTAAATGTAAAGTCCTTTTCTTATAAGGCATAGAAAAGAATCAATCCGAGCCAGTTCCCCACTCGAAGCACAATCCTTGATTAGCAGTCGAATTTTCGGTGCGCACATACAACGCTCACAAATTCTCTATCCAATCTATTAAATTTCTAGCAAATGTCAATAGTTGTACGCTGGCACAAAACGACAAATTTCCGTGCCTACACACCAAAAGACACCAAGTGGAACTTTTCTGGGTAATAACACCAACAAGACTGACACTAGGACTAAATTTGATGACCAACAGCCTCTCCTCAATTATTGATCAGGAGGTCGGCTCCTTCTGGCCCAAATCCTTTACATAACGACGACCCACCGTCACAAATGTCCAAACATCCTTTCCTTAAGTATTGAATCAAGAGGAAGGCTCCTTCCGGCCCATCAGAAAAAATGCCCGGTTATAGTTCCGAAAATTACGACCTTCAGTTGAGGAAGGCTCCTTCCGGTCCTAACTCGGAATAGTCGCCTGAGGAGCTACTTTCAGCAGTACCACCTCCGCCATCGCCACCTTCAGGCAGAGAAGCAAATCAAGACCCTTATTGAATAATGAAGCCATGGGAATTGGGGAGCTAGCTCTAGTTTGGCTGCTGTAGCACTCAATAAACCTAGAAACGGCATATTTAGTCTCTCTAGCTAACTAGATAGATATATCCTTTTCTCAGTTGTGTTATTCACATTGGTATTTTGGTTTTTGGTTTGGTTCGGTTATCTTAAATCCATTTATTTTCTTATTTTTCCATACAAGATCGACAACATGTGTTTACTAAAGACTGAATGCATGGTCAAAATCTCAATTATATATAATTTTCTTCAACTTTGATCATATTTATTGACATGATTGATTAGTTAGGATAAATAATAGTTTTTTGCAACTTCGAGCTTAGGTTTCAAGTATCAAATAGCCTAAATTGAATGATAATATTAATTAATCTGAAACCACAAATTTAAACTCTAAACTCTAAATGATGATTCCAAATCCTAAAATAGTGAATAATGAAAAGAAAATTGAGTAAAAAAATGAGGATTTTTAAATACGTCTAATCTATTTAGCCTTAATGCTATTCTAAATCTCTCTACATTTGGAATCCATTCATTCAGCCAACTGAGCACTTACCTAAATCCCTATATTTTGCAAACATCAATCATGATATAAAGGATTAAATAATCTCCAATATTTGTTTTTTTTTTTTTCAGAGCTCGTCTTTACATGGTATTTCAACAAATTCAAAATTTCAATTACTACAAGATAGAAAAAATTATGTAATAAATCATGAGTGAACAAGCAAATTCATCTTTCGGTGGATACAAGCTCTTAAAAAAATTGCCCGCACGCGCTCAGAGGGATTGTGAGAGGGTAGTAAATCAGTAGCCCATACCGAACTCATCACATTAATGTTAATCGGTCTTTTCAGATAAATGGCTAACCAATATTTTATTAAAATTTCAAAGTCCGTCCAATTATCACTAACAATATATATATATAGGACAATACTTACTTCTCACTTTAGTGGTAAATTCTCATACTATAATTTCGATTTATCGTCATATCTTTTTACATATATCATAATCGGAACCGTTCACTCTCTAAATCATCATGTTAGGATCATCTCCGTAAAAAATCAACAAGATTAGAGGTCGTTTAATCATTCATATATATAAACTAAATGGACGATTTGCCATGATGATCTTAATTCTTACCAAAATCGTTGATTTATTTAATATATATGAATGACTAAACGACTTCCAATCTTGTTAATTTTTTACGAACATAATCTTGACATGATGATTTATAAAATGAGCAGTTCGCATTATGATATATCTATAAGGACAATTCGATAAATCAAAAAATTGGTACGAGAAGATACTATCAGAATGAGATGCAAATATTTTTCCCATATATATATATATATATATATATATGTAGCCCACAACTTAACCACCGATTTCCCCACGAAATAAATCAACATGATGAAGTGAATTGAAGTTGTCTGATGGGGGGAGATAATCCTTCTTAAAATAGGTGGATACCAATAATTAAGTGTTGACTAGAGACCACAGATCATTAAAGGAAGGCCCAAATGGGGCGCTCAACCATCAAAACCTAAATTTATCAAAAAAAAAAGAAAAAAAAAAAAAACCACCAAAACTTAATCCCTGCCCTCCCTCCCTCCTTCTTCCCTCTCATTCCACTATAATTCATTTCCGTAGAGATATTTTTTGTAATTTTTCTATCCATGCATGCCCAACTAATTACAACTGCAACAGAGGAATTTCTTTAATCTCATTCACCTCCATATATCTCTTGCAAATAATGCATAACGAAAAGAACAGAATAGAGTTCTGACTTGCATCTCATAACTAGGGTACCTAAATTGGATGATTGAGGAACCCATGTACGCAGCTTAGCGGTTATCACTTAAACTTTTGTAGATTTGGTGGTGAGTGGTGACAATATCAGTGTGGACCCGCCTGGAGGAGAGGAGAAAGAGAAAAGTAATACATACATACAATATTAATTAATGATGGCCTCGGCACTAGCTGCGGCGAGAGAGGCGGAGAATAATTCATCATCGGATGGTTCAATAGTATGTTACGCTCCGACCATGATCACTACAAACGGCATATGGCAAGGCGACAACCCTTTAGACTACTCCCTCCCCCTTTTCATATTGCAATTAACAATGGTGGTCGTCACCACTCGCGTTCTCGTCATCCTTCTCAAACCCTTTCGCCAACCTCGAGTCATCTCAGAAATCATCGTAAGTAGTAGCAATAGCATTTGCTTCTTTTCTAAATTCATTGTTTTAACAAGGAATTGCATGGATTAATTTATGAATATATACAGGGTGGTGTTTTATTAGGTCCATCGGTGCTTGGACAGAGTGACAAATTCGCCAAAACAATATTCCCTCTAAGAAGTGTAATGGTCCTGGAGACAATGGCGAATGTGGGCCTCCTATACTTCCTTTTCCTGGTGGGATTGGAGATGGACATTTCCGTGATTCGCCGCATGGGAAAAAGAGCCGTTGTCATTGCCATTGCTGGCATGATCCTCCCTTTCCTCATCGGCGCCGCCTTCTCCTTCCTTCTCCACAGGCGAGATCAGGTCATGAATCAAGGCACTTTCATTCTCTTCCTCGGCGTGGCCCTCTCCGTCACCGCCTTCCCCGTCCTCGCCCGTATCCTCGCCGAGCTCAAACTCATCAACACAGAAATCGGCAGGATCGCCCTCTCCTCCGCCCTCGTCAACGACATGTGCGCGTGGGCCCTACTTGCTCTCGCCATCGCCCTCGCAGAAAACGACGCCACTTCCTTGGCTTCCCTCTATGTCGTCCTCTCCAGCGCGGCTTTTGTCCTCGTTTGTATTTTCATCGTCCGCCCCGCGGTATGTTGGATTATCCGAAGAACCCCCGAGGGAGAAAGCTTCAGCGAATTCTACATCTGCCTCATTCTCACCGGGGTCATGATCTCCGGATTCGTCACTGACGCCATTGGGACCCACTCCGTATTCGGGGCCTTTGTGTTTGGGCTTGTGATTCCCAATGGACCTCTGGGAGCCACACTGATCGAGAAGCTTGAGGATTTTGTTTCGGGGCTTCTGCTTCCTCTGTTTTTCGCAATCAGCGGACTCAGAACCAACATAGGCAGCATACAGGGAGCCGGCACTTGGGGGATTCTCTTCCTCGTTATATTTCTCGCCTGCGTTGGAAAAATCGCCGGCACCGTCATCGTCTGCCTCTTCTACCAGATGCCATTCGACGAAGGCTTCACTCTGGGCCTCCTCATGAACACCAAAGGCCTAGTGGAGCTCATTGTCCTCAACGTCGGCAAAGACCAGAAGGTTTTGGACGACGAGGCGTTTGCGATTATGGTCATTGTGGCGGTTGCCATGACCGGAATCATTACCCCAATTGTGACAACGGTTTACAAGCCCGCCCGAAAATTTATCCCCTACAAACGACGGAGCATCCAGAGGTCGAAATCCGACGCAGAATTAAGACTACTGGTTTGCGTGCACACCCCTCGAAACGTACCCACAATGATTAATTTGCTTGAGGCCTCCCACCCGTCCAAAAGATCCCCGCTGTGCATCTACGTGCTGCATTTGGTGGAGCTCTGTGGCCGGGCTTCGGCAATGCTCATAGTCCACAACACCAGGAAATCCGGGAGGCCTGCGCTGAACAGGACGCAGGCCCAATCAGATCACATCATCAACGCTTTTGAAAACTACGAGCAGCACGCCGGGTGCGTATCGGTGCAGCCGCTCACCGCCATCTCCCCGTACTCCACCATGCACGAAGACATTTGCCACCTGGCGGAAGACAAGCGCGTCGCATTTTTAGTCATCCCTTTCCACAAACAGCAGACGGTGGACGGAGGGATGGAAGCCATGAACCCGGATTTTCGGACCATGAACCAGAATGTCCTCGCAAACGCCCCTTGCTCCGTCGGGATTCTCGTGGACAGAGGCCTTAACGGATCCAATCGGTTGGCGGCAAATCAAGTGTCGCATCTTGTTGTTGTTCTCTTCTTTGGTGGGCCCGATGACAGGGAGGCGTTGTCGTACGCGTGGAGGATGTCGGAGCATCCCGGGATCAGTCTCGCGGTGATGAGGTTTGTGCCGGGGGAGGAGGCCGGAGTGGAGACTGCTGCCATTTCATCTACTTCAAATCCTAACAACGCTAATAATAATACTACTGCTGATGCTGATGGCAACAATTCGAGGATATTGTCGGTGGAGACCGATTTGGGGTGGGAGAAGCAGCTGGATGAAGAGTTAATCAATGATTTTAGAGTGAAAAATGCGAACGACGGGTCAATTGTTTACACTGAGAAGGTGGTGAATAACGGAGAGGAAACAGTTGCCGCCATTAGATCGATGGACAACGTTCACGATCTGTTCATCGTTGGGAGAGGACAGGGAATGATATCGCCGTTAACGGCGGGGTTAACGGACTGGAGTGAGTGCCCGGAACTCGGTGCCATTGGGGATTTGTTGGCGTCTTCGGATTTTGCAGCCACGGCGTCGGTGTTGGTGATGCAGCAGTATATTGGGGATGATCAAGACCCGGCTGCAGATGCGGACAATCTTCAATCGCTTGATGACGCCCCAGACCAACAACAACAAAACGCTCAGTTTAATAGTACCAATGGGCAGCATAACAACCGCCGCTCAACACCACCCACCACCCCAAATGGATTCAACCCTTAATACGTACTTGATTATAACATATTTTTCACATGTCACTCAAATTTAATTACCTTTTGTATCATTTCTTTTATCAAAACTATTCATACTCATTATTTTCAGACTGCTTCTGTGAATTGTTAGTTGTATTAGTGAGTTGTCAAAGTGAAGTTCTTGTTTAGCACTTTAGCTAGCTGTGAGGATTAGTTAGCAGGTTGTTATATATTCTGTTACTTCAGTATTGAAATAAGAATACACCATTTTCTCTTAATTTCTCTGTCACTACGTGTCTGTATTACTGTATATATTATATAACACACTCTTATCAGTTTTGTGCTTCGATTAATTTTCTTCATCATGCTTCCCCTACTTAATAAGCATGGTATCAGAGCCGAGCTAAGAGCTCGCGCCAGCTTCCTGATTCTGCTATTGCCTTATCATGCATGCACGCTGCTCAGTTCGTCGCTAGCTCGCACCAAGTCTTTTTGTTTCTGTAACAACGAACAGATATATTCTAAAAAGATTAGTTCATACAAAGATCTTTCACTGCAAGTCTGGTCAATTAGATTTTTCATTGACATCTTCTTTTGTAATGTATAATGAAGAAATCAGTGTGATTCGTACGTGCTTGGTATCATGTTTATGTGTTGTACAAGAATTTGAATGTTCTATGAATTCGTCGTTGTTCTTCTTGCTGAATCGTTGTTCCTTATTCTCAATTGGTTGAATTGAGTGAATTGATTGAGTTGGTGGTGTGTTTCTGAGAATTATCACTACAATAAAAGCATACTTGCCCGGCGAAAATTATTCGTCGAGCAACGTTCGGACTTCGTCGGGCCACATTAAAACCGGCGAACGTCCGTCGGGTAACGTTCGTTGGGCCACTGCAGTCGGACTTGATGTCAGTTGACGAAAACAATGAATTCGTCGAGCAATTTAAAGCTTGCCCGGCGAACTCATTTGTCGCCTATGATTTATCGAGCAATGCAAAAGTCAACAACTTTTGCCCGATGGACTCCATTCGCCGGGCAAAGATACAGAAATTCGGCAGGTGTGCATCGAATTGTCTTATTGTGCCCGACGAAATGATTATTCGTCGGGTCAGATCTTAATATTTAAAAATATAATTTTAATAATTTATTTAATTAAATAAATATATATAATTAAAATAAAAATATTTTTAAAAAATACAATTAAAAGAATAAAAAGAATCAAATTAAAATAAAAAAAAATATTTAGAAAAATTAATCTTATGTTTTTACATAATTAAAACTAAAACAATGTTTTACATATTACATTCTAACTACTTGGTGACGGGTCGGGGTGGTCGGGATCATGGGCGGGCTGTTGGGACGGGGGCTAAGGCTATGATAGAAGCTTATTCAGTCCACGCTCACCAAAGCGGTCAAGCACCTTGGCGAGGGCAGTCTTGATTTGATCGTATTGGGCTTGGATCTGCGCGTATTGAGCCTTGATCTCAACATTTTCGGCCTGGAAGAACTCAAAGTTTCTCTTGAGCTCCGACATCTCCTCGGGATTGGCTGCCCAAGATGAACTCGACGAGTGACTGGAGACATCTTGCACTATCCCGTCACTTGCCCCCCGAACGATCTTCCCTGGACGCCTCCCAAGTCGTCGTTCCAGGATGGCGATCGACTTCTCGGGATCCGGGTGTTGCTGCTCCAACGACACTTCGGGATGCTGTTGTGTGAGCTCAGTCTGTGTCTGTTGGACGTCTTGCTCCATCGCCCCCTACAAATTCGAATAAATATTAATTAGAAATATAATTATCAAATTAAAAATTAATATTTAATCTGCAAAAAAAAAAACTTACGTGAATTTTGTCGGCCTTTTGGTCCCCCCGTGCAACGTACACTTTCCCCCAGGCATCCACCTCCGGGAACATCGACTTGGCGATGCGCCCATCCTCTTGCCGAGCCGATAAGGATCGCGACCCTCCGTGGTGGTTGAATTTCTTTGCTCCCCGGTTTGATGTGTTGGCAATCGATTTCCGATGTTCATTCGTAAAAACAAAAATTATATTTTCAAATGGAAAATAACATAAAAATAAATAAATTAATTAACTAGGTAGATAGTATGTACCACATAGGTGGGGGATACGAAATGGTCGCACAACCACAACCACCTTGCCAGTTTCGGCCCGTCCAACTCCTCCGGAGGATTTGGCCGAGCTTCCTCCGGGGAAGGCCATCTCTTGTAGTACTTGTGGAGATCTTACTTCCAGTCGGCATACCGTAACTGCCAATGGTGTCTTAGGTATCTACTGACATCGACGTCCTCCAAGTTGAACTCAATATTTATCTACAATATACTATTAAAGTTAGTAAAATAATTAAAAAAAATAAAATTAATGAAAAAAAAGGGAGAAACACGTACAGATAACTCTCCCCAACAGCCCGTGATCTCTTCCGGGAGTTGGGTTCTGAAAGTCTCCCCCATAATCAGGGACTTGGTGTGAAGAATAACACCAATGTCATGCACAAGGAGGCTATGGATTTTTACCGGCGTGGATCGAAGGTGTGGCACGTACACCACCAGTATCTTTGCATTCGTTGTCCTGCAAATCCGCTGGGATGTCAAACCCCGGCTTATCCCGCGCACGTTCACCGACTTCTCTGCAAATTCGATGAACATTCGTACATAAAATGAGTAACAAATAAAAATGGTTGTTTAAATAAACAAAATAATAAACTTACCCTTAGGGAGTGCTCTGACATTAGTCGATGTTTCGTCTGCTCCGGCGTCGTCCTATGGGGGCTGGGGATAGGTACGGGGTTCCTCCCGTTTCTTGCTGTGATGTCGACGAGCCGATCGGGCACCGAGTCGCTGATGATCCGACATCGGTGGCTGAATCGACGCTGCTGTTGAGGCAACCGAGTCAGGGGCTGCCTCCTCCAGTGCATGATCATCAACGTAACTAGGGCAGGGGCGGGTCATAGACATGATTAAGGTGCGATGCGACATCTACAATAAGAAATATAAAATAATTAATATAAAATTAACCAACATATTTTTAATTAAATAAAAAAAACCAAACATTTTTAATATTAAATATTAAATTCAAAAAATAAAAACAAAACCACATTTAAAATTAACCAACATTTTTTAATTCCAATAAAAATAAATAAATAAACCAATTTTTTTTTATTAAAAATTAGTAAATTGGTATCTAAAAATTAAAACCACCAAATTCTAATTTTTTAAAATAAAAACAACACAAATGAAAATTAAACCTAAAATACTAATTAATCCAAAAGTACTAAACTCATAATTCACAACATTATACCTAAATTTCTAAATCCAAATTTCGGGAATAAAATCAAACTTACAAATTAATCCAAACATACGGTAATAATATCCAAATCATAAAATTCACATATTAAAAATTTATAAAACTCACATATCCAAAATTTATAAAACTCACATATCCAAAATTCACATATCCTACACCATATAAAAAATTCACATAAATTTTTTAAAATTCAAATATCCAAAATTCACATAAAATTCATATACAAAATCATAACAAAAATCATATGCATAATTCATAACATTATGCCAAACATCAAAATTTCAAAAAATCTTCAACTATTATATTCCAATCCAAACAAATCTTCAAAATTTCAATATTATGCCAAAATAATATTTATATTCCAATCCAATCCAAAATCACAATATTCAACTAATCCCCCTAAATTCTCAATCTGCAAATTTGACAATAATGCACAACCTGCGATAATCAAATCCAAATTTAAATTCCATTTTCATTACAATTTCATAATATCCAAACCAAATTTAAATTGAAATTTCAATCCAAATTAAAATTAAAATCTAACCAATCAAAATTAACAATAACCAATCTACATTAACAATAGAGAGAGAGGGACAATGAGATCAACCTTGAAGAAACTGCCGGCAAGGATAGGGACGACGACGACACCTAACCTCGGTAAGAGAAAGGCGACGTGAGGGATTGCTGCGCCGGCGGAGTGAGGGCTGGAGTCTGAGTGAGAGAGAGCGAGAAAGGACTGGAGTTGCGGCGACCGGAACGGCTGGATAGAGGGCTGGAGTCTGAGTTGTATAGAGATGTGGGTTCGGGAGAAAATAAGGAAAATGAAGAAGAAGGAAGAAGAAGAAAAGTCGGTCTGATTTATCTGTATGATTGACCTTGCCCGACGGATATGTTCTTCGGGCAATCTTTTAAATGATTCATTGGTTAAAAACAAGCGGTGGATATTCGTCGGGTAACTGTTTACATATTCGTCGGCCAACGATAAGCGGTGGATACGCAGTAAGTTTGAGATTTCGCGAACATTTTGGCGGAATGTTCGTCGGACAACTTTTTTAATGATTCGTCGTGTAAAACAAACGGTGGATATTCGTCGGGTAACTGTTTACATATTCGTCGGGCAAAAATACACGATAAGTTTGAGATTTTGTGAAACTTTTGGCGGAATATTTGAAATTTTCAGGGAAACAATTGCGCGTTTTTTTTTACTTTGCCCGACGACGTCTCTATTGTTACCTGACGAATAATTACATATTGCCCAGTGAATAGTTTACTTCGTTGGGCTAAAGTCTTATGATGTTGTGTTTATGACTGATCTGAAAACCAGGTCCGATGATAGAATTTTCAACATCGGGACTGTTCAATTTTTGGTTTTACATGCCTAAAACTCCATCGATCGTTATCGTCATGTTTTTATGAGCTTATGTGCCTCGATCGTCAAGTTTGTGAATTTTAATGGGTTTTTCGTAGTTTTGGTTCAATTGATATTCAAACGATTGAATTTCAAAAAATTGATCGTTCAATGGTTACTTTTAAGTCTGTAGACCTCACCTGTTAAAAAAATTTATGTTTTGAGTATTTCAAGCCGTCCGATCGTGAAGAAACGTTGTGTAACCGTTGAATCATCGAACACCGTTACCTAATCCCGGGATTTCCAAATTGGGTAATTTTTCGCTTAGGCGATCTATGAGTACCTACCATAAAAGTCGACGGTTAGATCGGTCCATTTCATCTCGTAAGTAATTTAATAAATAAATGTAAATTGAATCTGGTATATATTGCCCGACGAAGATAAATGAATATTCGCCGGGCATAATCTCCCAGTTTCGGCAACCGCCCACCGAACAGAGAAATACGTACTGATGATATTTAAAGCCTTTACCCGACGGATGTCAAAGTATATTCGTTGGGAAAATGTCTGTTAGTTTTTATAAATTCAAATTAGATTTAATTTAAATTTTTTATTTTTTATATTTGTTATAATTAATTGTTTGTTGTATACACTATTTTATCAAATAAGATGAAATGTTCGGAAGCCGATTCAAGAATGAGGACATCAAAGTTTGTGGCTTTAGTACATATATAAAAGATTAATTGAAACTTTTGTGAATGAAATCATAAAACATACATATAAATCACATTTATTTATTTGAAGATGGATATTACATATATAAATGAAATTTCTAATTTACAACTTTCATTCGGTGTTGAATTCGCTTTCCCCCTCCCATTCACGCTCGTCATCCGAGATGTGTACAGTACTTGATTCCTCCGAATCACTATCAATTTGTTCTAATTCCCCGAGATCCATAAAAATGTCATCAATCGCAATTGGTGGGATGATGTCATTGGTCTGTACTCCATCCACATTTTGGGTGGATGCCGAGGAATCCACTTGGTAAATGATTTGGTCATCGTCTTTTTCCCCATCTTCTTCATGGTATCGGTCATCCAAGTCCCAAATGTTTCTATGATTCACTATCTCAGCTACTCTCCAACCACCACCAGCTTTTGGATCATCCACATAGAATACTTGTTTCGCCGTACTAGCGAGGATGTAGGGATCACTCTCAAACCACCGGGTGTTTGTGTTTATAGAGGTACATAACTGATCTTTAATGACACTGCCTGGGATACTTGGGTTCGTATCAAACCAATGACACTTGAACAAGACGACTTCCTTACAGTCTGCGTATAACACCTTAACCTTACTTAACAATTTGCCGTAGAACCCTGTATCAGCATTTTCCCCATCCCCCGACACGAAGACCACGCTATTTTACGTAGACAATTTGTCATCTCGTTCTGTGCACACGAACTTAACTCCGTTAACATGACAACCAGCGTACGTTTCTCCTCGGAATGGGCCAATGGTCAGCTGCATTAATTTTTTATTGAAATTTGGCTAGTTGACATCTTTCAGCTATGCCATCTGGTAAGATACACACAAGAAACAAAATTGGTAAACTTAAAACCAATTTAAGAAATTTGCAAATAAAATATTTGACTTACATGCTCGGAAAACCAACGTGGAAACAGTTGTTTATCCATTTCTTCCCAATTAGAAGGAAATTGGGCCTTCATCAATGCCTCGTGCTGCTCGTGGAAGGGCCAAACTTCGTCATAGTTATTTAGTCTGATCAATGAGCCACCTCCATGTCGCTATTGGTGAACGGCTCCGAGATTGGACCAGTGCCGAATGATCGTGCGGGTTGGGCAAATACAGATAGGGTCTATGGACGTTGACCACCATCGTCGTTGTGCGACGCCCTATTGAAGGAAGTTTGAATATTCTGAAGGTACATTGCACAAAATGTCAGTGCCTCATTTGCAATGTACGCCTCCGCTATAGATCCTTCGGGATGTGTCTTGTTCTGAACGTACCGCTTGTACGTACCTAACATTTTTCAAGGAAATTTACATTATGATTCACATATATACATGATAGTAAGGAAATATTATCAAATAGCAGGGATAAGTTATACCTCTCGATTGGGTACATCCAACGATAATAAATCGGGCCCGCTAGCTTTGCCTCATCCGGCATATGTATTAGTAGGTGCACATACTTCACAAGCAATACATTTATCAAATTCAAAATGGATTCGACCGCGGAAACGCTCCGCGGTGATTAATTTTTCATATGGGTATGTAATAGTTACGGGTAAACGATTTGCGTGGGATAAAGTAATTATGAAACTTTGACCAATGTACCTTGCAGCTCGTACTATTTGTTGACCATAATTTATGAACCCAGTTACCATAGAGAACATATCGTTAATATATATATGAATAATTTTATGTTGGTTTATTTCTCTTGTTTGAGACAAATTGTGAATATAGAATGTTCCTTTACAGCGAAAAGAGTTGGGAATAAGTTGTTAATAATAGATTGCTGAGAGAAATAGGTAAAAGAAATTTCCATCCAAGATTCAATAGTTGGTCCATTCTTAGCCTCGGTAAAGTCCATCTTGTTGTGATAGGAATGAACAAGAACAAATAAGTTTTATTACATCAAAGAATGCATGTGGATATATTTGCTCTAGCCGGCACATGATGTAGACAATATCCTCATTAATTGCTTCGAGGTCCGCCTTAACCAGCGATCTGGTACATAGTATCTGGAAGAATTGAGACAAATAAACTATCATCTCAACAACACCAGGCTCCAAGAAAGGCCTAATACCAATCGGAATGAGTCGTTGTAGCAAAACATGATAGTCATGGCTCTTCATACCAGAAATGATCCCACCGTCGGTGCTAACACTTTGAGATATGTTACCGGCGTACCCATCGGGAAATTTCACACCCTACAACCACTTCAGGAATTTTTTCTTATTCTCCGGCGTAAATGTGTAACTTGGATAAGCCATGATGTATTTTCCATTGACGATTTTTGGCCACAAATTAGGCCGAATCCCCATTTCTTGCATACCCAGACGAGTCTTTTTGTGTCCTTTGACTTGCCTTCAATGGGTAAAGTTATTCCCACAACACTCTCAACAACATTCTTCTCGATGTGCATAGGATCCGCGATGTGTCTGATTTTTAATTTCGACCAATATGCCAACCGGAAGAATATGCTTTTTTTCGTCCAATTTTCCTATTCAGCTGGTTTCGATCCTCATGTGACGAAGTAATGTATACTGTTCAGTTTGGATAATATCTCATCACTGCACCTCTCCCTTGGTCGAGCTCGTAACTCTGATTTGCCATCAAATTAGTCAGATTGCATTCGCCATCGGTGATCCCAGGGCATAACCTTCTCGCACCCAAGTAGCATACCTTAGATGCGTGCCAAAAGGACGTTGTGTCTGGTCCACATGTCGGGTAAGTAAGATAGCCCTTGGTGCTCCATCCCGACAACATACCATAAGCAGGAAAATCATTAATTGTCCACATTACGGCCGCTCGTAGAGTAAACATTTCTCCACTGCACTTGTCGTATGTTCGAACACCATTTTCCCACAGATTGACGATCTCGTCAATCAACGGCCACAAATACACATCGATGTAATTTCTCGACGATTTGGGCCCCAGTGTCAAAGTACTGAGGATTGTAAATTCTTTCTTCATGCATCTCCAAGGAGGCAAGTTATACGGAACCATAACCACCGGCCAAGTGCTATAGGGCTTTGCAAAACTCCCAAATGCATTAAAACCATCAGTAGCGAGCCCTAATATGACATTTCTTAGCTATGCAACAAAATCGGGATACATCTTATCAAATTCCTTCCAAGCCTCTCCATCGGCCGGATGCCTCAGTACATCATCATCAATGCGTTCATCCTTGTGCCACCTCATATCACGGGCTGTGTGGGACGACATATAGAATCTTTGTAACCTTGGCTTCAGTGGAAAATAACGCAACACCTTGTTCGAAATCTTGTTCTTTTGAAACCTAGGCTCATTGCACACGGGACATTTGTCAAGCTGCTCGAATTCACCGTAAAATAATGCACAGTTGTTCTTGCATGCATGGATCTTGATATAACCCTAAACCGAGGCCCTTCAACAACTTTTTTGAGCTATAATGATCTTTAGGCAGACAATTGTCTTCAGGGAGCATTCGTATAATGATGTCCATCATGTGATCAAAATGCTTGTTCGTTTGATTATACTCAACTTTCATATGCATTAACTCCACAACTTCCCTTAGAACCGAAAATGATTTACAACCGGGGTACAATTCGCGCTAAGCTCAACAATCTCTCGTAATGGAGCTCAGAGTCTTCGAGTTGCAACTTGGGCGCCTCATCGTCCATATCATCCAATGCGGGAGGAAAAACATCGGTTAATAACTCAACGACTTGATCATTATCACATCGCCCATCCAAAGTACTTTCGTCCCGACGGGTCCAGCGAACCGAAGATGTCGATGCGAAAAATATTTCTTCACCGTGATAGATCCAATTAGTGTAATTGTGTACGATCCCATTCCATTCTAGATGAGTTTAGACCTCATTCAACGGCATCCAACTGCAGTTGTTACATTTACGACACAAACATCTGATACGTCTTTCATCACTGCAATGACTACGTGCAAAGGCAATGAAGCTGTCGATCCCATCCAAATACTGATAAGAAGATCTATCCAACATTTGCATCCAGCCTCTGTCCATTGTGCCTGCTTTCACAACATAGAGTGAACGTAATTAATTGTGTTAACATTGTCCCGTAATTAGAACAAGTTAAAATCAAAAGCAGCTCGTCTCCTTATGCCTCTAGTGATTTGGCTCTATCCCATTCGAGAGTGCACGTTATGTGCTATGTAGTTTGGGATCTATAAGGCTAAGTTTTGATCGAGAGAAATTTCGACAGCATCTCCCTACAATTCCCCAAATGCACGACGTAGATATTATAAACAAATATCTAGTATGCATTCGGAGAACATTGAGGGGATACAAACCGAATTTCCCACAATCGAAACCTAACCTCGTAGACCGCCAACTACACAACACATAGTTGCACACCCCCAAACTGTCCGAATAAATGGACAATTCAAGAGTCAGTCAATCAACCCGATTCACTGACTTTCAAACGGGACTAAGATTTTTCATTGAATTTCATTATACGAAGTTAATCAACTCGATTAACTTCGCATAAACAATTATGAAATATGAACATATTTCACTTCGTGGAACTAAATAAAGCGCTTTACAAAAAATATCACAACAAATTCACAAATACAAACATATATTAATTATGCATAAAACAGAGTTTACAATTTTATAATTTCCGTTCATATTTTCTATTTCCCTATTTTCCTAACATATTTTCTAATTTCCTAACATATTTTCTAATTTCAATAATTTCATTACATATTTTTTATTTTCCTATTTTCTAATTTCCTAACATATTTTCTATTTCCCTATTTTCCTAACATATTTTCTAATTTCCTAACATATTTTCTAATTTCAATAATTTCATTACATATTTTTAATTTTCCTATTTTCCAACAAAATTTTCTAATTTCTTAACATATTTTCTATTTTCCTAATTTCATAACATATTTTCTATTTTCATATTTTCCTAACAAATTTTCTAATTTCTAATTTCCACAAATTCTAAACAATTTCTACACATTTTCCACAATAAATACAAAATTTCCTAACATAATTATATCCAAAATTCTTAACAAAATTAAATTGAGAGGTAAACACACATACCTTTTTATATGTATTCCTTCAAATCAACCACAAAATTCCCACAACACAAAACATAATTAGTTTCTAATCAAAAATCAAAATTTCAAAACTAAAAAAATTAAATTTCTCAAACCTTAAAAATTGATATTGGTGATTGAGAGAGAAAAAAGATTTGATTGGTAGTGAAAATGGTGATGAGATGATGATTGTAGCTAGAGAAAGAGAGTGTGAGAGAGAGAGAGAGCGAGAGAGTGATGAAGCAGAGCGGAGGAAGAAGAAGAAGAAAGGAGAGCGTCTGGATTATTAAGTATGTTTAGACTTTTGCCCGACGAATAACATTCGTCGGGCACAATAGAGTCAACGCCAAGTGTTACCCGATGACGAATAATCGTCGTTATATATACTTTTGCTTGACGGATGGTACATATCGTCGGACAAACACTCATATTTTGCGCGCCAATATCTTGATATTCCCGACAACAGTTTACCCGGCGAGCCTTCGGGTTCGTCGGGCAAACGTTGTTTACTCGGCAAATATTCCTTCGTCGCACAAAACCTTGTCGGGCAACCTCGATTTTCTTGTAGTGTATGGTGACGTTTTAACGAGTTGGCATTGAAAATTAACCTCCAATTTGAGTTAACAAAAAGGAAACCCTAGCTAGGTTGATCATGGATCATGTTTGATTGATCACGGCACAAAGCCATTTCTTGAATGTTTAATTGCACACCTTCCTGGAAAAAAACTAATGTTTGATTGCACATCTAAGTCTTCTTCCACTCTTAAAGCACGAAACGATGCCATCTGATTTTTTAGAGTTATGAAGTATTGAGAATAACCAGTTGATTATATTTTTCTCTCAAGAAAAAATATATACGGTGTACATGTTTCCAATTTTACAATACCAATTATATTAAATCACAACCAATAATCAATGTCGATCAATTATATATTAATTCAATTGCAAATCCCTTTCAATGGCATGAGGTCATTAGTCACTTGGAAATGCAGGACTCTTAGGGCACGTTTACTTTCTAAGAATAGGAGCAGTAGGTAATTGGAGATATGAGTAATCAGAAAAGTAGATAATCATTCTCATTGAGTTGTTTACTAACAATATAGAATTAGAAAATTAATGAGATTGATTTTCATGGTTATTTTTTATTAATTCTTAAGAATCGGAATAAAAACTAACTTGATTACTAAAATGCTCTTACACAAAGATAATTAAAGAGAATAGCCTTTTTATTAATATGTATTCTACATGGGCGTTACACTTGTGATATTATTTTTTAAACTTGGTCAGTGACGCCTCAAGCGCTACGCGCGGCTTTTTCAATTTGTTTATATCAAATTTTATAGAAAATTATTTTATTTTATAAGTTCATGTATTATATATATATATATAACAGATAAAAACTAAAAAAACATGAATTAATGGGAAATAGAAAGTGGGAGTTAACCACCAATATGTGAAATTACTAGTGTACCCTCATCATTGATATTTGATTAGATTATTTTATATTGTTAAGTGAAGGACACATAAAAGAAAAACAAAAGGCTTCACCAAGCCACCATCTTCCCTTTATAATAACAGAGATCCTACTCCAACAAATACTGCTATAGACCACCATTATGTGGTCACTGTTTTTAATTAGTCTTCCTCAACACAAGACATTGAATTAGTGAATTTTTATTATTAAAGACACTTTTTTTGGCCAAATATTATCAAAGATACCTATTTAGCAAACAAAATTCAGAAGTATGTTACTTGGCATCATTTAAAAAAATTATTTAGCAATTTGACATTGTTCACGTCTACGATTTTTTGTTGTTGTCTCAACATCAATTCCGAGTTGATTACAACAGTCGTGAATTTTGTAAATCCTTTTTTTTGGTAATTAAGCAGTACGTCGGAGAATTGAAACATTTAGAAGAAAATTAAGACACGCGTAAATTAATGCGGCATGAGCTGTTTAATTATTGTAAAAGTTGTAGGTCAATTTTAGTAGACCAAAAATTTTAAATAGGTAATGGGAATCATCAACACCTCTCCTAGTTAATCCGATTATGCCAAAATGGATAATGACATTAAGGATTTTATATGAGACCTACCCACTTAAAAATTCTACTTTTGCAAGTAAATGCATGAGTAGTAATGTAGTAATGAGAATCATTATTTTTTATTTCATTATTATTAGTGACCAGCTTCGGTGAATTGTGTTGTTTTGTGTAGTCTCAAAAGTATCAATGGCTTCCTTTAGTTTTAAAGTTGAAGGTCTTATAGGATATTCACCATCAAATGCACTGATGGCAAGTGAAATGGAGCTTTCATTGACCAATCTAATTGAGACCAGTCATCCTTTCAATTGAGTAGACATAGTGTTACATTTCCAGATTTCCAGATTCGTCGATGCTCAATCCACGATATTATGGTTAGGACTATTTAGCATTTTAGCTTATGAGGTTTAAATTTACTTTTTGAAGTTCATTCGTCATCAATAATGATGATTAGTACCAAATGACAAATTATTCTTTTGATTAAGACTTGAGTTAGTAACTTTATGATATGCTCTAAAAGGTTTCATCACATGAATACATGATTGGTTTTAAAGCACGTCTCCAACAACTTGGTGCTCAACCTCAAAGTCCAAAATGGGCAATTTTTGGGTGGATTCTCGGATCAATTTGTGGGTGCGTCGTGCTCCAATTTTCCTTGTGGCTCTAATCTTCATGTAGACACACTAGTGGTTCTATCTAGCACCTATATGTGGAGGCCCGTATTGATGTAAGTTATGCACATATGGAACATGAATTTGATTCCCATGTCTTGATGTCATCATTCACTAATAGAAATAGTAGCTTGCCCGACGAACTAAATTTATTCGGGTAAATTACTTTAACCTGACGAACGTATGTATTGGTTGAGCAAAAATCGGTCAATGTGCAGCGTTTTGTTGGGGATCTTGCCCGACGAAATATGTCGTCGGACAAGAGGCCTTTGACGCGCAATATTTTGGTGCCAAAATCTTCCAACCTTTGTCCGACAAAATCCCTAGTCGTCGGAAGAAATAAATTCAGGGATGTTTGCTCGACGAATAATCGCGTCGGTTAAAGATTACTTTCGTCGGGCAAAGGTTGCACGTTGACCAAACAAAAAATATTTGTCGCACAAGTTGCCCCAACGGATTTTTAGACTTTACCCGACGAAACGGTTTGTCGGGCAAAAGTTTAAATATTATAACAAGTACACAACCTTCTTCTTCTTCCTTTCTCTTCATTTTCTGCAAAAACCCTTATATCTCTCTCCCTCTCTCTCTCTCTAACACCAACATCCATAATCTCATCTCTATTTTCACTACCCATCTCTCTCAAACACCAAACTCCATCAAAACCAATTTTGAAGGTTTGAGAAATTTTATTCTTTTAGTTTTCAATTCTTTTTTGCGATATGGAAACTAATTATTCTTTGTGTTTTAGGAAATTTTTGATTGATTTGGAGGAATACTAAAGAGGTATGTGTATTTGCCTCTCAATTTAATTTTTGTAAGAAAATTTGAGATATAAATATGTTAAAAAGGGTGTATAAATTGTGGAAAATTGTGTATAATATGTTAGGAATTCATTAAAGAGGTACGTGTATAAATTGAGGAAAATGTGTTATGTGAGGTTAGGAAATTAGTGATTTTTTAAAATTTGGAAGTATTGAAAATAAAAAAATGTTAGTAGTATTGAAAAATTGTGTGAAATTATTGAAAGAATTGATAAATAGAAATAATAGTGAAATGTATATAAATGTGTAGATTATGTTAAAATATGGGAATTTTGGAAGAAAAAATTTGGGATTTTTGCAATATTGGTGAAGTTATTGAAATAGGTGAAAATATAAACTATTTGGAATTGTAAACTTTATGATATGCGTAATTATTATATTTTTGTATTTGTGAATTTTATGTGAATTTTTCCGTAAGGCTTTAGCTAGTTCCGACGAAGTGAAATATTTTGATATTTCATAACCGTGTATGCGAAGTTAATCAGGTTGATTAACTTCGTATAATGAAATTCAATGAAAAACCTTAGACCCATTTGAGAGTCAGTTGGATGCGCAAATGGACGCAATGCGTGACTGCGTATTGACTGACGCTTGAATTGTCCATTTATTTGGACAGTTTGGGGTGCACAACTATGTGTTGTGTAGTTTGCAGTCGACGATGCTAGGTTTCGATTATGGGAAATTCAGTTTGTATCCCTTCAATATTCTCCGAATGCATACTACATATTTGTTTATAATATCTATGGCGTGCATTTGGGGAACTATAGGGAGATGCTGCCGAAATTTCTCTCGGTCAAAACTTAGCCTCGTAGGCCGCAAACTACACAGCACATAACGTACACTCTCGAATGGGAAAGGACCAAATCACCGGAGGCATAAGGAGACGAGCGGCATATGATATTAACTTGTTCTAATCTTGGGACAATATTAACTAAATTACTTACGTTGACTGGATTTTGTGAAAACAGACAAAATGGACAGAGGGTGGATAAAAATGGAAAATAGATGTTCTGATGAGTATTTGGATGAGATCGAAAGCTTTATTTCCTTTTCACATAGTCATTACAGTGATCACATACGTATTAGGTGTCTGTGCTGGAAATGCAACAACTGCAATTGGGCGACGTTGAATGAGGTTCGATATCATCTGGCAGGGAATGAGATGGTACACAACTATACTTGTAACAACCCGGAATTTTAATTATTGGGTTTACGCAATTATTTTTGTAAAATAACGATTTTACCCTTGGTCGGTAAAGGGCTTGGAAATCAAGTTTTATTTCGGAACTTATTAGGCTGTGTTTCGGGTACCGTTGCGTAGGTCTCGAACTCACGAGTTCGTAGATAGGCGGCACGCGGAAAACGGAGTTCGTGTACGGAAGTTATGGGTCTAGACGTGCAAGGGTAGTTTGGTAATTTTGATTTGGGAGAAGATATTTTAACCCAATCATTTTTCATCTTCATGGCATTATCACTGATCTCTCTCTCTGAAACAAAAACACCCACATCGAACCCGAAACTGTTCGAAAACACCCGAAGAAAAACCATAAAGTCAACTTTGGATTCAAGGCTCCGACTTCCAGTTTTGATCAACTAATCGTATTCTACTCATTCCCACGATCACAACCGTACCAACCATCGAAGGAGAGGACCCCGGTGGAAGTTGAACCGAGTATAGGAAGTTTCGGATCTTTCGATCGATTTTTCGGCTAGCATAGGTACGTGTTTGATGTTTTAAGGTCATATTTGGATTCCTGGGTTCGAGTAGATAGATTTAGACGTAAAATTTGTGTAAAATGGTTGAGTTTTGAGGAAGTTGTAAAGCTTGGAGTTTCGGCTGGAAATGGGGGATTCCGGCGAACCAGACGGCGGCGGAGGTGGTGGTCCAATCATCTTCTCCGGCGACGGCGACGGAAGTCCGGTTGTCTTCTCCGGCGAGTCACCGATGACCGGTCGGGTCGAGTTGAACCGGTCAGATTGAGTGAACCGGTCGGGTTGAGTGAATCGGTCTGGTTGAGTGAACCGGTCGGGTCGAGTTGGACCGGGTCAGGTCGAGCTGGACCGGGTTGGACCGGTCCAGGCGCGTGAACACTGTAGCAGGCGCGTGACCGGCGCGTGAGGGCGCGTGGGCACGTGTGCCGACCTTCCGGCGGCCCGTGGCGGCGCGTGGGGCCGAGTCTGAAGTCACTGCGACGCTTGGTAACTAGTTTTCGACGTTTTGAATCTGTTGGTACAGGTTTCAGGGTGATCAGACATCGTTTAGAGGTCATTTTGGGCAATCCGAACGGTAATAGTTGACCGTATTAGCGGGTTTTGAGCTCGGAAAGTCAAGGTAGTTGGGTCATTATTGTGCATGTGTTCCTTGGGCTAGAGCGTCCATGGATTAAGGGTTGGATGATGTATGTGAGTAGACTTTTATTTTATAAACTAAAATGCATGCATCAGAATATCTTTGTTTAAATACTGTTATATATTGTGGCATTGAATTTCTGGATTTTAGAAATGATTACTAGACATATGTTTTCCATTATATCAGTTAAAGTGTGATTTGAGAAATATCATGGGTTTTGGACTCGGTTTTGATATCATTTTGACGTGGAAATTATTCAGTCCACGATTTGGGTTTTGACCCGGATGTATGAGTTTATCGGAATGGGCCATATATTTGAGGGAGACCAGAACCCAGGACTAGGATCCGTTATTAGCGGTGAACCCGGTGAACATCCGATATGATATGATAGTCGAGAGATATGCCGACTGATATGATATGATAGCCGAAGGTTATACCGGCTGATGATATGATATGATAGTCGAGAGGTATGCCGACTGATATGATATGATAGCCGAAGGTTATACTGGCTGATGATATGATATGACAGTCGAGAGATATGCCGACTGATATGATATGATAGCAGAAGGTTATACCGGCTGATGATATGATATGACAGTCGAGAGATATGCCGACTGATATGATATGATAGCCGAAGGTTATACCAGCTGATGATATGATATGATAGTCGAGAGATATGCCGACTGATATGATATGATAGCCGAAGGTTATACCGGCTGATGATATGATATGATAGTCGAGGATACTTGCCGACTGATATGATATGATAGCCGAAGGTTATACCGGCTGATGATATGATATGATAGTCGAGGATACTTACCGACTGATATGATATGATAGCCGAAGGTTATACCGGCTGATGATATGATATGATAGTCGAGGATACTTGCCGACTGATATGATATGATAGCCGAAGGTTATACCGGCTGATGATATGATATGATAGTCGAGGATACTTACCGACTGATATGATATGATAGCCGAAGGTTATACCGGCTGATGATATGATATGATAGTCGAGGATACTTACCGACTGATATGATATGATAGCCGAAGGTTATACCGGCTGATGATATGATATGATAGCCGAAGGTTATACCAGCTGATGATATGATATGATAGTCGAGGATACTTACGGACTAATATGATATGATAGCCGAAGGTTATACCGACTGATGATATGATATGATAGTCGAGGATACTTGCCGACTGATATGATATGATAGCCGAAGGTTATACCGATTGATGATATGATATGATAGTCGAGGATACTTACTGACTGATATGATATGATAGCCGAAGGTTATACCGGCTGATGATATGATATGATAGTCGAGGATACTTACCGACTGATATGATATGATAGCCGAAGGTTATACCGGCTGATGATATGATATGATAGTCGAGGATACTTACCAACTGATGTGATATGATAGCCGAAGGTTATACCGGCTGGTGATATGATATGATAGTCGAGGATACTTGCCGACTGATGTGATATCATAGTACAAAGAGTTGTGATACAGGACTAGCACACCCCAAGGGATACCCTGGTGGCTAGGGATATGCCAGTCGAGGTATATGCCGACTGATGTGATATGATAGCCGAAGGTTATACCGGCTGATGATATGATATGATAGTCGAGGATACTTGCCGACTGATGTGATATCATAGTACAGAGAGTTGTGATACAGGACTAGCACACCCCAAGGGATACCCTAGTGACTAGGGATATGCCAGTCGAGGGATATGCCGACTGATGTGATATGATAGCCGAGGATATTTTCGTCTCTAATATGATTTGACGACGATTGTCATGGGCTTAATCAGCATATGGGCTTAATCAGCCTACGAAAATACTTCGTCATCCGGGTCAATGGGTTGGTGTGGGCGGTGACCCAGAGTGACGAATTATTGTTGGTTCACAAGTATCTGATTAGTTGGTTGTCTTGTGGTATTCCAGTAGAGATGTCAGCAGTGTCTGACCTACTGAAAATTGGTGTCAGAGAGTGTTCCTATTTGGACCACCACTATTCCGAGGTCTTGGCTTTGACCTGTATACTATCCTGCGTCTGACATGTAGGAATGGTCAGTAAGTACAGAGGTTCGTTCGGGAACCCTGTAAGGTTTACAAAAAAAAAAAGAAAAAAATTATTTAAGGATAAAGGGTATTTCTGATATTTAAAATTTGAGATAAAAGAGCTGTCAGACGGGATAAGGGTTCTTTCCGGGTTTCGAGGGAAAATTCGGGAAGGGTCCTTACAATACTAATTGAAACTATCACAGTGAACAAACATTTACATCATTGACATCTTCGGATCCCTGGACCTGAGGGCATCAAAGTGCTTCAGATGGGCGTTGTGATGATGACCAAGTGTTTGACATATTAACCGTTGCTTTTCTGCCCGCACCGGTTAATATGGACGATTAGGCGCCCAAGTTTCAACCCGAAGACTCTGACCTTCATTACGAGAGATTGTTGAAAGAAGATCAGCAAGAAGTGTACCCCGGTTGTAAATCGTTCTCGGTTATAGGAGCAGTTGTGGAGTTGATGCACATGAAAGTAAAGTTTAATCAAACCAACAAGCATTTTGATCACATAATGGACATTATCATATGATTGCTCCCTGAAGATAACTATATGCCATAGATCATTATAGCTCGAAGAAGCTGTTGAAAGGTCTCAGTTAAGGGTATGTTAAGATCTATGCATGCAAGAATAATTGTGCATTGTTTTAAGGTGAATTCGAGCAGCTAGATAAATATCCAATGAGCAGAAGTTTCGAAAGAATAGGATTTGGAACAAGGTGTTGCGTTATTGTCCACTGAAGCTAAGATTACAAAGATTCTAGATGTCGACCCACACTCCCCGTGATATGAGGTGGCACAAGGAGGAACACATTGATGATGTACTGAGGCATTCAGCCGATGGAGAGGCATGGAAGGAATTTGATTAGATGTATCTCAGGTTTTCCGTGGAGCCAAGAAACATATTAGAACTTTTTTACTAACGACTTTAATCCGTTTGGGAGTTTGCAAAGCCCTATATAACGCACTTGGCCGGTGGTCGTGGTTCCGTAAACTTGTCCCCTTGGAGATGCATGAAAAAAGAATTCACAATCCTTAATACTTTGACAATTGGGCCCAAATCGCCGAGTAATTCCATTGATATTTATTTGCAGCCATTGACTGATGAGCTCATGGATTTGTGTGAAAATTGTGTCCGAACATACGACAAGTAAAGTGGAGAAATGTTTACTTTACGAGCGGCAATAATGTGGACTATTAATGAATTTCCTACTTATGCTATATTGTCGGGCTGGAGCACCAAGGGTTATCTTGCATGCCCAACATGTGGGCCGGACACCGGCCATTTGGCACACATCGAAGGTATGCTACTTGGGTCATCGAAGATGGTTGCCTTGGGATCACCGTTTGCGTATCCAATCTAATTCATTTGATGGAAAAATTGAGATACAGCCACGACCAAACCACGACCAAAGGAATGGTCCGGTGATGAGATATTATCCAAATTGAACAGTATCCAGGAGTTCGTCACACAAGGGCCGAAACTAGTGGAATAGGAAAATTAGACGAAGAATAGCATATCCTTTCGTTTGGAATACTTGTCGAAATTGAAAATTAGACATATTACGGATTCGATGCACATTGAGAAGAACGTTGCCAACAATGTTGTGGGAATAACTTTACCCATCGAAGGCAAGTTAAAGACCCGTCTTGATATGCAACAAATGAGGATATGGCCTAATTTGTGGGCGAAACTCGTCAATGGAAAATACATAAAGGGTTATACATTTGAGCTGAAGAATAAGAAAAGATTCTAGAAGTGGTTGCATAGTGTGAAATTTCTCGATGAGTACGCTAGCAACATCTCCCGAAACGTTAGCATCGACGGTGCCAACATGTCTAGTTTGAAGAGCCATGACTATCATGTTTTGCCACAACGACTCCTTTAGATTGGTATTCGACCCTACTTGGAGCATGATATTGTTGAGACAATCATTTATTTGTCTAGGTTCTTCCAGTAACTATGTGCCCAAACATTGCGAAAGGCGGACGTCGGTGCAATGAGCGAGGATATTGTTTACATCATATGGTGGCTAGAGAAAATATATCCCCCGGTATTTTTTGATATAATGGTGCACCTACTAATACATCTGCCAGATGAGGCAAATATAGCTGGCCCGGTACAATATCGTTGGATGTACCCAATCGAGAGGTAATTTTCATCCTGCTTTTGGTACTATTCTCTACTATTAATATATGTGAATTATAATGTCTCTTTCCCTGTAGAATGTTAGGTAGGTACAAGCAGTACGTCCGCAGTAAGGCATTACCCGAAGGCTCGATCTATAGCGGAGGCGTACATTGCAAATGAGTCACTCATGTTTTGTGCAATGTACCTTCGGAATGTTGAAACTTCCTTCAATAGGGCCCCTCAGAACAACTACGGTGGTGAACGTCTAGAAAACCTATCTGTATTTGCCCAACCAGCACGACCATTCGGCGTAGGTCTGATGTCAAAGCCGTTCATTGATAGCGACATGGAGGTGGCTCATTGGTTCATACTCAACAACTGTGAGAAAGTCTGGCTCTTCCACGAGCAGCATGAGGCGTTGGTGAAGACCCAATATCCTTCAAATTGGGAAGAATTATACCAAAAACTGTTTCCAAGTTGGTTTGCCGAGCATGTAAGTCAAATTTTTTATTTACAAAATTTCTTTTTTTTATTTGTAAATATTTTTTTTAATTTGTCCAATTTAATTTCTTGTGTGTATCTTACCAGATGGCACAACTAAGAGATGACAACTCGCTAGAGTTCAATCAAGAATTATTGCATATGGCCATTGGCCCATTTCGAGGAAAAACGTATGCTGGTTGTAACATTAACGGAGTTAAGTGCGTGTGCACAGAACGAGACGGCAAATTGCCTACTCAAAATAGCAGGGTTTTCGTGCCAGGGGAGGGGAAAAATACAGCTATGAGGTTCTTCGGTAGATTGCAAAGTGTGGTTCATGTGTTATACATAGACCGCAAGAAAGTCGTTTTGTTCAAGTGTCATTGGTTTGATACGAACCTAAATAACCCAGGCAAGCTCATTCGAGATAATTTCTGTGTGTTTGTCAACATAACCACCCGGTGGTATGGGAGTGATCCCTACATCTTCGCTAGTATGGCAAAACAAGTATTTTATATGGATGATCCAAAAATGGGTGTTGGTTGGAGAGTAGTTGAGATCGTAAATCATATAAATATTAGGGACTTATGGGGAAACCGACGATGACCAAAATGTTTACTAGGAGAATTCCTTGGCATCCGCCCTAAATGTGGATGGAGTACGGACCAATGACATCATCCAACAACCATTCTCGAGATCAGACGTCCCACCAGTTGTGATTGATTCATTGGTTATTGATCTCAGGCCGTTACAACCAATTCACAGTGATGTTGAGGAAACAAGTAGTGTATGTAGCTCGGATGACGAGAGTGATTGAGAATTTGGGGCTGAATACGACACTGATTGAACGTTGTAAAGAAATGACTTCAGTTATATAATATCAATGTTCGAATCAATGAAATTAATGTTATAAATGTTTATATATATACATATATTAGATTTATATGTCAAGAAATTGACTTAGGGGGGTGTATTCAATTTAGACTTTCATAGAGTTTAAATGTCTCTAAAAATTTAAATGTATTCAGTTAGAACTTTTAGAGAGTTGGTAAAATTTTGAGGGTATTCAATCTATACTTTTATAGAGATTTATAAAATCATTAAAAGTTGAGGTGTATTCAATCATGACATTTCATAACTCCATAAAAGTTTACGTGTATTCAAAATATCAATGAATATTGTAGACTTCATTAAATGGAAGAGTTTTATGGAGTTTGACAAACATTTTGTGTAAATTATGCTTTAGCAAAGTTTATGATTTGTCTAGCCTTTATATTGGATAAAATAGAGAACATAAATATGAAATCTATTCTATTCAATTTAACCATGCAAGTGCACAAATCGTGTAGATAGTATAGCAAATAAGTAAGGGTCGAATCCCACAAGGACTTGTCTTAACGTTTAATCCACTTTATTACTTAGATTGATTAATTAATTCAAAAGTTAATAAAATAAAACTAGAAAATAAAAAAAAACAAACAGATAAACATGTTGGTGGGGGGTTTCAAACATAGAAATAAAATAAAACAAATTAAAGAACCTAAACTAAAACAATTAATAAAAAGAATAGGTTAAGGCACTCAATCCACCACTAACCACAATTACTTCCTAACATGATTTCCAGGATTCAGTTACAATTAATTATCTGAATATGATGCCCATGCGAAGGTCCGGTCAAGGTTCACTCCACACATTTTATTTCCTTCTTAATTCCTATATAGGAGGTGTTTCCGGCTCACTACCACAACTATACAATTATGTAATAGTTCTCTTAAGATTACGTCACCTCTCTTAAGTGATTAAAACACAAAAGAAAGCATTAAGTACGAAAGGAAATTTAATGACATCATACTACCCCTAGAAGATGTCGTTTAATCTAGGTTGTCATGAATTTAGATTACATGTAAGATATAAAGCCACTACCCTTGATGCTAAACAATCACAAGAAGATGACCAGTCAAACAAGCAATCATTATTCATCGATAGATCATGTAAAATAAGCAGGTCAAACTCATAAACACAAACTAAGCTCATGACACACAGTAATCTAAATTGTATTCAATATTCAAAGCAATATAAATCAAGGGCCAAAATCATATTAAAGAAGAATCATGACTAGGGCTTCAAGAAACCCTAACCTAAAAAGAAACTATAAAATAAAAGACAAGTGTGAAACTATAAAATAAAAGACAAGTGTTTTCGCTCTTTGGTGTATTTGGAATATTTTTCGGACCAATCTCTCCAATCTCCCTCCCTTTACATAAATCCTAAGACCCCTATTTATATAAAATTATTAATCCTCAAACAAATATAAGTTTACATTTAATTCTACAACGAAAAATGTTTTCTAAACATTATAGAAAACTAATTAAAAAATTTTCCTTCAAGTAAAAGGAATAAAAATAATATTTTAAAAGGAAATATGACTTGAAATTCCTATGCAATATGAAAATAAGTGTGAATGCAAACTGGAAATATCCTAAAATAAGCCTCAAAACTCCGAAAAGCAGCTGGGATTGCTTCAGGAATCATTTCGGTGATCAACCACCGAAAGTCTTGGTCAAGACTCGCGGTCAACGAAAGTCAACAGGCGGTGGCATGCTGGAATATGGAGTTCGGTGGACGTCTTCCGAAACGGTAGAAAGGACTTCCTCGTACGTACGCTGAATTGACATACGAACTTCGGCTGGTGTCTGCTGTAGGAGGGGTTGTGTTGTTTTGTCTTTTCTGGGCTGAACTGTTGGATTCGGCAGCCACGCACCGAATTCCTTTGCTCTTCTTAGTGTCATCTCTTTTTTCCTTCATAACTTCTTCATTGTAACTCCGTTTGAGTTGATTCTTTCGTCCAAATTCTCGTAATTCCAAGTTCTATCTAATTCTACACACTTCTCACAGATATATTATTTTCTCCAATTGCATGACACTAAATATTAACAAAACACAAGTGAAAGGGTATTTAAATCATATATAAAAAGTGTATTAATTATGACCTAACACTCTACCCCTCAGATTTCTACAGACAATGCTTCAAATATAATTTGTGATTTTTATATTTTTCAATAGACTCAATAAAATTCAAATTTCCTACTGATATCTATTATAGTATATTATTCTTTATATGAATTATAAGTAATTAAATAAAAATATTTACTTGAATTTATTTACCGTTTGAAGGAAAAAAATCAAAATAAAATGAATAAAAAATTCAAAAGCATGCATGATGCCTAGGGCCCTAGTATCTCAATCTTATTGATCTTTAAAAGTTTTATATTGTTGTAATTATTTTTGAAGTATTAGAAATTTTTTTTTTTAATTTAAGTTAGAGAATTTTTAGTAAAAAAATAATTATGATTTGATTATTAGATTCTTCAAAAAAATATATATCAAATTATATAACTCAATATCCTTTTCTGCAAAATTCAATCACAATATATAACACTCAATACGACTCTGCAAAACTCTGTCACGTAACTGTATATAATTTCGTTATTAACTCTGCAAAAGTTTATGAAAATCAATAAATCTGTAATACTCGATCACTTCAAAAAACTCTGCAATTATCTATATACATCTGAATTCAATAAACCCCCCTTAGAATATAAAAAAAATGCATTAAATATAGAATATAAAATTTATCTGTATATAGATACATAAAATATAGAAAAAAATATAGCTTTTCCCGACGAAGTATACAAGTTCGTCGGGCAAAGGTGTCATATCTTCGGCGCGCTTTCACCGAATATTGGACATATTTGCCCGATGAAGATGTCAAATTGGGCAAAGGTGTCATATCTTCGTCGGGCCAAGATGTCCAATATTCGGTGGAAGCGAGCTGAAGATATGACACATTTGCCCGACGAACTTGTATACTTCGTCGGGCAACATGCACCAGATATTTTTACTTTGACTTACTAAACAACAGGTTTATATACTTGGCGAAATGAATCGACCAATCTTAACCATCCAGACTTATTGTACGTACTCATAGATTGTCTACGCCAAAAATGAGTCAATTTCGAATTTCTAGGAGCAGGTAACGGTGCACCACGATTCGATGGTTACATAACGTTTTTTGACGATTATGTGGCTTTAAATCCTCAAAACCTGACAATTTTTTTACGGTAGAGCTCCAAGTACGTAAAACAGGAAACTGAATAGCCACGATCTTCAAATTCGATCATTTGGATATCCGTTGTACCATAACCTTCCATAGACATATTGAAATATATTAAATTTTTTTATTAATGAACTGATTTTACGGGTTTAAATACTTTGCAAAATGAACCGACCGATCTTAACTGTCCACATTTATTGTACATACTCATAGATCGTATACTCCAATAACTAGTCAATTTCAAATTCTAGGGAGTAGGTAACGGGGCGCCACGATTCGACGGTAACATAACATTTTTTTACGATTGGACGGCTTTAACTTCTCAAAATTTGACGATCTTTGACAAGCGAGGTCTAGACACGTAAAACCACAACCTGAACGGCCACAATCTTCCAATTCGATCGTTTGGATATCAGTAGAACCAAAACCTTCGAAAGACATATTGAAATTAACTTAAAGTGTTTAAAGTGTTTGATGTATTAGTTGAATTGACGAGTTTAAATACTTCGAGAAATGAATCGACCGAGCTTAACCATCCATATTTATTTTACATATTCCATACGCCAAAAATTATCCAATTTCAAACTCCCGGAACTAGGTAACGGTGCGACACGATTCGACGGTTAGATAACGTTTTTTCATGATCGGACGTCATTAACTCAGCAAAACCTAACGATTTTCGACGGTGGAGCTCCAGGCACGTAAGACCACAAACTGAATGGCCACGATCTTGAAATTCATTTGTTTGGATCCCCTCTGAAATCCAAAAATTTTACAAAATTTAGGAAAAAAATTTGTGTTTGCCCGACGAATTACTAGTTTTCGTCGGGTCAGATTGGAAATATTCGTCGGGCATGTTAGAATCTTCGTCGGGTAGGACTTGTTTATATCCGCAAGAAATTTTCAACGAAAAATCAAAATTTCCGCTACAATTTTCACAAAAAATCAAAATTCTTGCTTCACTCTACCCGACGAAGCTTTAAATCTTGCCTAACGAATCATTAAACCATTGCCCGACAAATTGTTCATCGGGCAAGGGTCTCCAGGTCCTTAAACATCGCGACGACCTCTTTTCTTCTTCCTTCTTCTTCCATCCGCCTTCTCACCATTCTCTCTACCAAATATATTAAGAGAGAGACTCTCTCTCTCTCTCTCATGCAGTCCCTCTCTCACTCTCACTCAGTCCCTCTCTCACTCTCACGCAGTCCCTCGCTCTCAGCGTCGCACTCCCTGTCTCTCGGCGTAGCACTCCTTCTCTCTCGGCGTCGTACTCCCTCTCTCTCGACATCGCCCTCTCTCACCGTCGTTGTCCATCTCTATCAGCGTCGTTTTCCATCTCTATCGCCGTCGCAGTCCCTCTCTCTCTCCGTCCCACTCTTTGTCACGGTAAGTCTCTTGGCACTTCTCTATATTTGCATTTGGTAATTTAATTGTAATTGGAATTGAAATTTTTTTATTAAAATTTGGTTGAATTAATTGATGTGTTTGGATTTAGTAATTATGGTTTAATGTATTTAATTTGTTTGAGGAATTTAGGGCAGAAATTTAGATTTATTTATTTTCGGTTAATTTGTTTGTAATTGGAATTGAAATTTTATTATTAAAATTCAGTTAATTTTTTGTTGAATTTGTATGTTTGGATGTAGTAATTTTGGTTTAATTTGTTTGTGAATTTAGGGCAGAAATTTAGATTTATTAATTTTGGTTTATTTTGTTTAGAATTGGAATTGAAATTTTATTATTAAAATTTGGTTTAATTTGTTTGTTTAGATTTAGTAATTTAGGTTTAATTTTGGTATAATTTTTTGAATTTTGGATTTAGTAATTTAGGTTTAAGTTTGCTTGGGTTTAGTAATTTTCATTTCATTTTGTGAATTTTGGATTTAGTAATTTAGGTTTAAGTTTGTTTGATTTAGTAATTTAGGTTTAATTAGTTTGTTTGGATTTAGTAATTTAGGTTTCATTTTGGTTTAATTAGTCTTTTAGATATAGTAATTTAGGTTACATTTTGTGAATTTATTATTAAAAATTAAAATTATCTTATTTTATTTCATTTTTGTGAATTTATTATTAAAAATTAAAATTAGTTGGTCTTATTTGAATTTTTGTGAATTTATTATTATAGATGTCGTGGCACCGACTTATCACATCTAGTGGCCGCCGCTTTGCCACCGGTTCAGGTCATAATGACCTTTCAGAGGGGTCTGCCCATGCTTAGCCCATTGGATTGCATGGCACCACGACCAAGTTCGCTCATGGTCCCGCTGGATCTACGCAATCTGTGTGACCACCCTCCATCGTGATCGGCTCGTTGACCGCATAGCAAGAAATTAGGGTCAGGAGGTGCGGGGGATTAATAGGGGGTTGATATCAACCTGGATCACCTGGACGACGAACAAAAAGATCCGGGTGACTTACATCCCGGGCTTGTGTAAAGCGTCCACTAAAGTCCACAGCCTCTTGGTGGCCGACGCAGAGGCTATTATCCGTAACAAGTGCTCTATGCTCGCTTCGACTTTTAAGAAGCTCGAAGACACGGCCAGGGAGCGGATATGGGCTGAATTGTCGGTATGTATTTCTCAATTGCTTAAGATTATTTTCATTATTTTTTATATTAGTCTAACTTTATTAGTTCATTGCAAGTCAATTTTGAGTTCGACTTATCCGACCTCGAGACGGCTGGGTACATCACCGTGATTCGGCAAGACAGGTATATAGAGTGGAAGTACGAGCTCCAAAAGTACTACGACAATTGTACTTCCCGGGTCGAAGCCCTGTCGGATCCTCCATCCGATTTGTCGGGGGAGCGGTTGCCCGCATGACACTTGTTGTGCAGCCATATCGAGAGCCCCGATTATACGGTACGTGCCTGCTTAAAGTATTTTTTTAATTATTTTCCCATTTATTAGTTTTCAATATAATGATTGTTTTTACTAATGAACAACAAAGATCGACGGCCAACAAAAAAAACCGGGCAGAGAAGAAATTCAACCACCACAGGGGCTCGCGACCTATTGCTTTCCTGGTCAGGACCGGCGAGCACAGGTTCGTTGTGGCCGGAACTGGACGTGTGGAAGGACCCCAACGTCCACCACGACAACAAGGAGGCTGACCGCATTTACGTAAGTATATTTTTTTGCATTAAATGTTACCATTCAAATTCGATACTTCAATTTGTAACTATTATTTATTGGAATTTCTAGGCGATGATGGTGGAAGACAGCGAATAGATACAGTCTTCCTGTCGCAGTAGCAACTGGACTACCCATTGCAACAGTTTGGGCTACCGGATCCCGATAAGTCCTTGGAGATCCTGTACAAAAGGCTTGGGAAGTGTCCAGGTAAGTTCATTTGAGGGATGGGAACCTCGTAGGTTTGGGATCTCGGAAGCGGCTATACGAGTTCATCTCGGGGAGCCAATGAGGCTAACCTTGCCGAGGAGGACACGGTGCTTAAAAGCAACTTCAACTTGCTACTTGAGGCATTATAACATGCGGGGTTGCCTATTCTTTCGGGTCTCCAGCCTACAACTCAGCCCGAGCAGCAGCCCGACCATCGGCTTGACACCAGTCCAACCATCAGCCCGACCACCAACCCGACTAGTCACTGAGCAGCCATTAGATAGGTTTTAATAAATTTTTCATTATGTAAAACAATTGTACAAATATTTAATTTAATTATATTGTTTCGTTTCTATCTTGAATTTGTTTAATTCCAATAATTCAAGAAAATAGAAAATAAAATATATTTAAATTTAAAATATATTTTTAATTATATTAATTACAAAAGGTATATTTTTACTTATATTAATAGATATTAATTATATAATTATATTAATATATGTTAATTATATAATTATATTAAAATATATAATTATAATTATATATTTGAGATTATATATATTATTATTTATAATTATATTAAATTACATTTTTAATTATATTTAAAAATATAATTTAGATTATATATATATATATATATTATTTATAATTATATTAAAATACATTTATAATTATATTGTTCATTAGATTAATTATATTTGTTTAAAAAATAAATGTTTTTATAAATTCTGATAAAATGCCCGACAAACTTGTGCATTTCGTCGGGCGAAGGTGTTCAATATTCGATGTAAGTGTACCGAATATGGGACCTCTTTGTCCGAAGAACATGTCCGTGTCATCGGGCAATGTACATGACCCGACGAACGATTTCGTCGGGCAAATGACGTTGACAGTACTTGCTTGACGAAATTGTTTGTGGAGACGGTGTGGACACTTCGTCGGGTTATTTGCCCCTTTGCCGGACAAAATCAACGCTATTTGCCCGAAAAATTCTTTTTCTCGTGCGAATATGGTTTTGTCCGACAAAGTTACATTATTCTTTGGGCGAGTGTTTGCCCGAGTGTGTTCGCGCGACAAACTTTGCCCGACGACTCTTCGTCGGGTTATGTTTTGCCCGACAAACAACATTCTTGTCCGACGAAATGCGTTCGTCGGGTAAAGTCATTTTCCCTTGTAGTGATTGGGTTTATGTTAATAGTCCTAAACATATGGTATTTAAAGTCATATTTTCTGTTTATTTCTCTCAAATTTATTCCTACATCGTGTAATAAGGGTGAACATACAATTGTGGCGAATGCTAAGAAGGAAGAGAGTTCTGTAACGAGGAAGACTTTGAACCTACCGGGCCGTTTAAAATGCTCGCAAGTCGCAACTGATGTAAACATTTTCAATTCAAATTTAATGACGTTCATCAATAAATTACTTAAATTAAAATTTCTCAAATTTAGACATAAAATGAAAAACTTATCTTAAATACTAGAATAAACATAATCTAAGAATTAATATGTTTGAGCCTTGAGGTGTACGAAAGTCAAAATGATTCTAGTAACAAAATGCATAAAATTCTAATGGAAACAAAATTGACGGAAAAGGTTGAAATTCTAATTCTAATTGGTACGTGGGCCTGAAATGTTTGGTCTTTGTTTTCCACTCCCTAAAACTGATCTAAGCTTAGATTTGAGTTTGACTGAATAATTACCAAAGGTTGGGAAACGAAAGCCATGAAAGCAGAGATTGCTTGTCCTGTTGATGAAAATTTGAAAAGTAAGTCTTGTACCAATTTTTTTTGCAAGTAAAAACAAAAACAAAATCATCAACTTTACAGATTTGTTGGTATTTGATAATTCTGATTAAATATTAAGGTTCAAATTTATTAAAATAATACAAAGTTTATCTTATTTGTTTTTATGCTCAATTGAATCGATAAAGATGAGTTTGACGACGGTAACTGTTTATTTTAGTGAAGCTAATACTTTAGGGTTATATGCGCTATTAGGGTTTTAGTCTTTTAAGCTTGGTTTGTAATTTTGCTTAATTTTAATGACATATGTTGTTTAGGTGTTCATACTGCTTTTGTTTTGCATTATTATTACAGTATAAGTTTATTAATGAGGTGCTTATATATAGGTCAAGTTCTAATAGGTGAATTTGTAATGTAATCCAATTTATTAATAAGAGTTCCAACTCACCATCTCCAGCCAAATAAATAAAATTTTTATCCACATTTTAATCACAATTTATATATCATGCCATTTTTTAACACATTCCACAAAATAAAATAAAAATTATTATCTGCTTATCTAAAAAAAAAAAACCTACTTATCTATTTAAAAAAAGCCTATTTATCATCTTAATAGAAAACCCTTAATTTTTCCTATTTATCCTCCTTGTAAAAGCCCTTAATTTTCAAAAACCTGTAAGCAGATGCAACCTACAATCTAGGGATGTTAATCGGTAATTCAGTTCGGTAATTTTACCGAAATCGAAATCGAACCGATGTGATGATCGGTATCAGTATCGATCCGATACTAGCCATTTTCCCGATTAGGACCGAAAATCGGACAAACCGATCGGTTCATTTTGGGATTAGTTTTTCCCGAGTTTGAGCGATGGAGGTGGAGAGACGGTAAGAAAGAGGGAGAGACGGAGAGATTGAGGAAGATACGATTGAGTGACTCTTGAGATTGAGGGAGATGCGATTGAGCGAACCTTTCGACTGGATTCGAGGCGAAGGGTGCGAGGCGGAGACAATGGGTGCGAGGCGGAGACAATGGGTGCGACACTGCGGCTGCGTGCGTGAGGGTGAGTCTGAGACTCTGTGAGAGACAAGTGAAGCAGACGACTGAGAGTGAAGATGGTGAAAGTTGCAGCGGTGAGGTGTGAGAGTGAGGCTGATGAGGTGAGGCACTGAGGTGTAAGGGTGAGGTGGCGGGTGACTGGGTTTGGGAAAGGGAGAAGGAGAGGGAGAGTCAGTGGATGAATCGCGATGACTGGGTCTGGGAGTCTCTTCGATGATATCAAAGTGGAAGTGAAGAGGAAGGTCCAAAACGGCGTCGTTTGGATAAAAATAAGGGTATACAGTTCGGTCCAGTCCGGTCCGATTCGATTCTGGGCTGCTGAAAACCAAAACCGAACTAGTTCTGGTTCAGTTCGGTTCGGTTCTCTTAGTTGTAGGTCGATTTTTTTTCGGTTCGATTTTTTTTGGGACGGTTCCGGTACAGTCCGGTATTTCGGTCGATTTTTTCGTACCAATTAACAGCCTTACTACAATCTCATTCATCATGGAGTCTTCTTCAAATTGAGTTTTTTCTGTATGTTTATAGTTTATACTCAGGTATTTGTTTATATATCCAATTTGAAGAAATAATTTATTATTTTATTTTGTGTAATTTTATTATGTAAATTACAATTTCTTTTGTTTTTGGTTTGCATTGATGTGGTTTTTTATTGATTTTGTACGTATTCTAGTATGTAATATATTTTTTTTATATAATTATATGTTTTTTATTGGCAGGTAACTAAAGTGATGAAGACTTTATCCTTTTGAAATTCAAACTTTTTAAAAATAGAATTTGAAAAATATATATGAGTTAAGATAATATTAATTTTTGGAGGAAAAAATGATAAATGAAAGAGTAATTTAAAAATAAATAAATAAAATTTAAATAAAAAAATTTATATGCTGATATTAATAGTATTAATATATAATTAATTCTTTATTAATCTTACTGTCAAATTTGATAGTAATAGTATGATTATATGAAAATATCATTTTCATAAGCTAAAAGAAATTGGCAAGTTATATTATTTTAAAGCTTGATATTGGTGGGATTCAAAGGTGAATAACATTAAGAATTGGAATGGTGGAGGAGTCAGTTTGACTGAATGAGTAAATGAGGAGAGACGTGGGGGGACCAGTTGCCTTCCGCCCAATTATAATTAATTCCCATATTCTTTCTAATTTCTCTATCTACAGCTGCCTGCAGCCAGAGTGTTAAGAGTGCTTAGACCATTTATGCCGAAAAGGGAGCATCACAATTTCTTGCTAGACGGCCCTTGCTCATGACTGAGGGGACCGAGATGACCATTTCTCCCCAAAATCAAAATCAACATCAACCTCAAAATATGAATGAGAATGAGATTCCTCACTTGTTCAGATGCCCCATCAGTCTGGAGTTGCTAAAAGATCCAGTCACTCTTTGTACCGGCCAAACTTACGACAGGTCCAGTATACAAACATGGCTGGCCGCCGGCAATCTCACCTGTCCGGTCACAATGCAGAAGCTTCATCATCCCCCGGCCATGGTCCCGAATCACGCGCTCCGTCACTTGATCCATCACTGGTTGGATAATCCTGGCTACTACCATGAATTCGAAACTCTTCATTCTCTAAATTCCCTCAAACTCTGCCTCGAGTCTCCTCATGTTGCCTATGAGACCAAGCTTGAAGCCCTCCAAAAGATTCCAATTCATTCTCCCACCACGAATTTGTTGCTCCATTTGGGATTCTTGCCTTTACTTCTCCAGCTAGTGCTTGGAAACCAACTCCCTCAACCTCAACTTCAACATGATCACTACTCTTTTGTGGAGCATGCACTTTCTTTCATCCTAATCCTCCTTCCTCTAGGCGGCGTCGAGTCTCTCAACATGCTTAAACAAGACAATAAATTAGAAACCTTCCAAGCTTTATTCACCCGCGGCACTGCCCTCATCAGGATCAATTTGTGCCGTCTCGTAGAGGCCACGTCAACATCTTCACACACAAAACAACTCTGTTCTATGCTCGGAAACAACGACACACTCCTACATCAGATATTGCTCCAGTTGCATTCCGCAGAGGAGGCTGCAGATGCCGGGGTGAAAGCCATATCAGCCTTATCTTCTTTGGAAGAGAACAGAGAGGCTCTGGTAAGACAACAAGGCATGCTAAATGGACTCATAACATACATTTCTAGTTCTAGCCCAAGGGCATCATTGGCCATGGCCACAATTGAGAAGCTTTTAGGCTCACAGAGTGCAATAGAGGCGGTGATTAACAACCCCAAGGGCATTCCTTGTCTTGTTAAAATGGTTTTTAGGGTTTCAGAAGATGATCACCAGAGCAGTGAGAGTGCCATTGGATCACTTATAATTCTGTGCAACCAGTCTTTATTAGCACGAGAAGAAGCAATTAGTGGGGGAGTTTTGACTCAGTTGCTGTTGCTTCTGCAGAGCCAGTGCAGTGGAGGGACCAAAATAAAGGCAAGAATGCTGCTCAAGCTCCTTACAACCAAGTCCTCGTCTCTTTCCCAGGAATCATAAATTATGTGTGTAACTTCTTAGCCCATAAAGTTCTTTGATTATGTAATTTAATTATATTGAAGGTTAATCTTATTAAGTGAAAATGAAGGTCATCAAGTAGCACTATATCGTCTCGTTTGGTGAGCAGGATTGGATTAGATTGGATAACTCACCAAATTCAATATAATTTGAATGTGAAAATTGATGTGTTTTCATTGTGAGGAGATTAGAGGGACACACATAAAAGAAAACTTATCCAATTCAATCTACTCAAAATAGTAGGATTAAAAGAGGTAAGTTTCCTTCTATATCTAATTGTATCTAATTATTTTGTAGTCTACACATATCAATTTTAACATTCAAGATACATTAAATTTGATGAGTTGTCCAATCCAATGCAATCTCGTTCATTAAACGTGGCCTATGGATAATACTTGTCCCATTCCCGTGTAGCTCTTCGTATCACTCTTTTGATTTATCGTATATCTTTATACATCTCTATTATTATTATAAAGCCAGGTGGGTCAAAATGCTTCAATAATTTTTTTTTGACTAAATACTTTTTAAATTATTAATGGTTAAGGATACAATAGTAAAATTATATAATAATTTATAAATTAAAAAATAATACTGATGGTTAATGAAAGGAGTGGGTGGTAAAAAAAGTATAGTGGGCTCAGGTAGTTACTCCTCTTATTTTTGTTTTAATTTTTTTTTAAAATTAATATTATTTTTTATTTTAATTTTTTCTAACAAAAATAAAAAATAAATTAACATATGCATTAGCGGGTGCAAAGTGCCTAGTATATCATAATCAGAATCATTTTAACTCTTAAATCATATGTGCAAGATCATTTATACAAAAAATCAATCAAATTGGAGATCATTTCGCCATTCATATGTACAAACTAAATGAACAGTTCAACATGAGGATCGTCATTGTTAATGTTACTATTGATTAGTTTGATACATATAAATAACTAAACAACTGCAATATTGTTGATTTTTTATGAAGATGATTTTGAAATAATGATTAAAGAGTTGAATGGTTCGAATATAATATATATAAAATGATTATTCGATAAATTAAAAGGAAAATACGAGAGGTACCTGAAGAACGGGATTACCCACTATATTACCAATTGCAGTTCATGATGAGACCAGTCGGTACTTGGTCTTATGCATATTTTGTTTTTGGTGAAGGTCTTAACGCATATTTTGAGAAAGCTACCTTAATATAAAAATGGAGCAACATAAAGACAAAAAAAGGGACAAAAAACCGACCATAGGTCACACAAATAAACAAGGAAAGAAAAAATAATTCAAGTTCAGCGTTAGAACATGTTGATGGATGCCCACCATGAGTCCATGACATTGAGCGCCATTGGAGCAACAGATAGTACTAAGAAATGTATGAATTGATGAAGCAGGCAATGGCACACTAGATGATGAGTGAAATAAATGAATCTACCAAAAAAGAAAAATTAGTGTTGCCTACCTTTGACATTTGAAAGGCTCAAAGGTGCTTTGTGTTTAAAAAGCAAGGTGAAAGAAAGGGGAAACCCACTTGCACCTACCGTCTACAGTCTACAGACACAAAGAAAGCAATGCTACATTACCAAACACCATTCCTTACTTTTTGGGTGTAAGTCAACAATTTGGGAGAAAACTTTGAAAAATCAAGAAAAATAATTTGCACAGTTAAAAATACTCATGTCTCGTTTATTAATATTAAAATATGAATGATAATTGTATTCAATTTTTTATTTATTATGAAATGCTTTTAATTAGTATTTGACTTTCTATTTGAGTGTTTGGAATAACTTAAAATTGATTCCAATAAACACATTCGTCTTTTCACTTTCCATGTTAACTTGAACATCACAACTTAATGGAAGATGAGCTAAATTCCCATTCCAAGTCTAAATTTCAATCAAATAAACGGGACCTCAGAGGATTGAATGGAATGAAAAGGAACGGAATGGAATGCAAAAAAATGGAATGTAAAGGAAAGGAATGGAATGGATTGGTTTTCCCACCTAGAATTGTTAAAATAATGTATAGAAAGGTGTGTTCAAAAGAAATGCTAGGATGCAATCCCAAGCAAACAATTTTACATCGACCAAACTCTTCCTCTTTCCCATATTCGAGTTAGTTCAGGGTACGAAAAAAAAGTCTCCCCCATGTGTGAGAGTGTAAAGCGAGAGTATAGTGCTTAGTTTGCTGCTGTAACCATTTCGGTGGTTCTAGCACACCCTTGAACGGAGTGGTAGTTTGGGTTAAGTGTATGTCCTTCTTGTGGAGGCTGTGTGAGTGGTGGTGCATGTTCAGTCATTATTTATGCATCATTTTATAACCCAGTGCTTCTGATAAAACCCCTTGTAAAACCGTCAAGACCCAGTGACTTTAAAGGGTGAATTAGCCTTGTTCAGTCATTATTTATGCATCATTTTGATGTCTTTATATGTCTCTCTTACATGTCTTTTGAATGATTTCGGGCCATCAATAGTTGAAAATGATCAATCTTCTGGGACTTGTGCAGATTTGGAAAGATAGGTAAATTCTGAGAAGAACGCAAAAAGAATGACTCAAATCGGAGTTCGGATGAAGGAGTTGTCCTCATTTCAATATCAGGTCATGAACTGGGTCCTGAGTGCGCCAGTGCGCCTATTTTGGGTCCTTGGCCAAGTACCTCAGAGCATGCCATTCGGATCCCAAACCCGTGTCTCATGACATCAAGTTCATGTCCTAGAAGTGCCAAGGTCATGCCAGGACATGTCGAGTACATGTCACAAGAACTTCCTATCCAAGCCCAGCCTCTGCGCCTAAACCCTGGTTCCTATTCCGCCAGCGGTGTATCAAAGTTCATCCTCTGCGCTAAGCCTGACAACCTGTGCGTCTAGCCTAAACCAAGATGCGCTTCTACTATCCTCATGGTGTGCCTCAAAAGTGCATTCCCAAATCCCTATGACGAAGACATTCCAAGGGCCAAGTTCTAAGTTCCAGCGTCTGACCATGGGAAGACCACGGGCTACCCGCAGCCAACTTGTGTTCCCACTTTCCAGCTTGCATTCACACTCCCAACCGTGTTCTGATTGGTTATGATAGGTTTTAGGGACTTTGTAATTACGTAGAAGAACAATAACTATTCTAGAATACTCTAGGCTAGGGTTTCTAATTCTAATCCTTGTAGGACAAGGTTTTCCCTTTGTCTATAAAATGAAGCCTTTGTTCAGTGTTTGAAGAGGATATTTTTCACACATCATTATTTCGGAGATCAAGACACCTTAGCCGCAAGACATCATTGTACTCCAGTTTTTAGTTTTAAACGGTTTCTTAATTTCTACACTTTTTGGGCGTGGAGCTTGGAGAGGAAGGCCTTGCCGTGTCTCTGCTGTGCACCATTGTTCATCAGCGTTCTTTACTTGAAACTTTTATTTCATTGCAGTTTACTTATGAATTCAATTATATTTGTTTTAATTTCAGTTATCAGTGAGTAGTTCCTTTTAGAATTAGGGTTGTTTGAAGCCCTAGCCATGTTAGCTCGTTAAGTAGATTTTTTTTAACGATCCGGACCATAAATTAAATTAATTTGAGAATTGAACGATTTTACCCTCGATTTTGAACGGGTTCAGGAGTCACTTTTTGACTGGCAGTGCTTTATGTAAATTTTCTTGGGTCGTTGCGTAGGTCTCGAACTCACGAGTTCGTAGACAAGCGGCATGCAAAAAATGGAGACCCGGTGAGATCGTTACGGGTTTAGAAGCTTCAGGGGTAGTTTGGTAATTTTGGAAAAGTTTGAACTATAAATTGGATATTTTTTTCTCTCTTCGGGGGATTGGTCCGTGTCATCCTCTCTCTATCTCTCCTGCCCGTTTCTTCCACCCGTGCGTTCATCGAACCCCTACCCTCATCGGACCGTGGCCCGACCGAAACGATTGGAACCAAGGTGGGGATCGTCTTCCCTGCGACTCCACGAACGGTTTGGGGTAATCATCGGAGCTAGAGCACCGCCGTAGACGACGGACGTACAAGGGATGAGAAGACTGAAATTTCTCGGTCGATTTTCGGCCAAACCAGGTATGATCTCGGAACGTTGACCTTATTTTCGGATTCTTGGTGAAAAGTAGATGAATTTACATGTGTGGATCGTGAAAATCGGTCAAGAAATGAAGGAGTTGGAAGCTCGCCGGAAATGGCGATTTCCGACGAGAAATTCCAATTTTCGGTGACAACGGATGCGCGAGGCGGCGCATCCGTCTTCTCCGGCGATCGATCGGGTCGAGTGGACTGGGTCGGGTCGAGTGGATCAAGTCGGGTCGAGTGGACCTGGTCGGGTCGAGTGGACCTGGTCGGGTCGAGTGGATCGGATCGAGTCGAATGGACCGATTCAGGTCGAGTGGACCAAGTCGGGTCGAATGGACCAGGTCGGGTCGATTGGATCAAGTCGAGTTGAGTGATTGGGTCGAGTCGAGTGGATTGGATTAGGCCGAGTTGGGCCTAGTATGGTCGGGTCAGCGCGTGGGCACTGTAGTAGGCACGCGACGCGTGGTCTGGCCTTCTGTCGGCGCTTGGCGCTGATTTCGTGGTCACGGCGACACGTGGCTAGGGTTTTGGGACATTCCAGATCGGATTTTGATTGTTTTGAGGCCATAGGAGTTCGTTTAGAGCCCCAGTTGGGCAATCCCAGCGGTAACGATTGACCATGGAGCGGGTTTTGAGCTCGGGAGATCAAGGTAGTTGGGTCAATATTGTGTCAAGAGGTCCTTGGGGCTAGAGCGTCTATGATTTGGTATTTTATTTGCGCTGTGAACGGACTAGGGTTTCTGAATTACATGTGTATGCATACTTCTAGGTATTGGGTATACCATGGGATTCTCCGATGATTGGCATGGAGGTTGTTTTTCTCCGCTACATTGTTGAGGGTTCTCTGATTGGCGTTACAGGGTATGTCTCCGGCAGATCGTCGAGGGGTTCTCCAATGTTGGCGTTCGAGGGATCTTTCTCCGCCATATCGTAGAGGTCTAAGATAGCACTGGAGGAGCAGGGATATCGAGTTATCACTCGGGGGCTGAGGACGAGCTGGGATATCGAGTTACCACTCGGGTGCTCAGGATGAGTCGGGATATCGAGTTATCACTCGGGGTGCTGATCAGTAGTTATTTATGCATCATTTTGATGTCTTTATATGCCTCTCTTACATGTCGTTTGAATGATTTCGTGCCATCAATAGTAGAAAATAATCAATCTTGTGAGACTTGTGTAGAGTTAGAAATTTAGGTAAAATCTGGAAAGAACGCAAAAAGAATGACTCAAATCGGAGTCCAGATGAAGGAGATATCCTCATTTCAATATCAGGTCCTGAACGGAGTCCTGAGTGCGCCAGTGCGCCTATTTTGGGCCACTGGCCAAGTACCTCATATCAGGCCCTCCAAGTCTCAAACCTGTGTTTCATGACATCAAGGTCAAGTCCTAGAAGTGCCAAGGTCGCGCTAAGGCAGGTCGAGGACATGTCCCAAGAACTCCCATCCGAGCCAAGATGTGCGCCTAAGCCGGGGTCCCTGTTCCGCCAGCGGTAGATCAGAGGTTCTCCCTCTGCGCTAAGCCTGACAACATTTACGCCAAGCCTGAAAGGAGATGCGCTTCTAATGTACTCATGATTTGCTTCAAAAGCGCAATCCCAGATCCTAATTACGAAGACAGTCCAAAATCCAAGTTTGGCCAGCTTGCGTTCCCACTTGTCAGCTTGCATTCACACTCCCAGCCGTGCTCTGATTGGTTCTAATAGAGTTTAAGGACTTTGTAATTAATTAAAAGTAAAATAACTTTCCTTATTCTTATAGGACATGGTTTTACCAATCCTTATAGAACATGGTTTTACCAATCCTTATAGAACAAGGTTTTCCCTTTGTCTATAAAAGGGAGCCTTTGTTCAGTGTTTTAGGGGGGGAGATAATTAGCTAGAGGCATTTTTGGGAGATACAGAGACACCTTAGCCGTAGATTGTAATTGATTTTTTAGAGTTTTATACCAAAGCTCTGTTCTTCACAATCTCTTATGTACCCTTATTTTCATTATTGCAATTTACTTATGAATTCAATTATATTTGTTTCAATTTCAGTTATGTGTGAGTAGTCGTTAGGATTAGGGCTGCTTGAAGCCCTAGCCATGTTAGCTTTTTGATTGGATTTCTGGCTCTTGATTTTGATTGCTATGCATGCTGAATAAGTTGGATTACTATGCTTAATGACCTTAATTTATGCCTATAAGATTAGCTACCTTGTTTGCATATAATTATAGATGTAATTGCTTGAGTGACCGTCATATCATCTTGTGATTTGGAGCATCGAAAGTATTCTTACTTGTAATCATAACTCATAACGACCTAGGATTGCATGTCACTTTGCTAGGCTAATGTGGTGTCATTAAATTCTCTTTAAACTTCATGCATCATCTTAAAAGGTAGGTGATAGACGTTCTAGGCATATGTCCTGTTTAGAACATGCTAAGTAAGAGGGAATAAGATGTGTCTAGTGAACCAACGCCAGGTCCTAGGCACGGGCACCTAATTCAGAAATTGCATAGTAATTAGGTCAAGGAAATCTGGTTAAGAGCTATAATTGGTTAGAGTGGATAGTAAGCCTTAATTAGCCTTAGTTAATAATCAATCAACCGTTAATTCTTGCATTGTTATTTTCTGCATTTTATTTTACTTGTCTTTAAATTTCAGTTCTCACATCATAAACCCCCCTGCGTGTGTGTGTGTGTGTGTGTGTTTTCACTAAGTTAATAAATCTGAACTAAAGTGGTCATAACGTTGATACAAGTCCTCGAGGGTTCGACTCTTGCTGTGCTACTATACTACTTTTATCGATTTGTGCACTTGCAAGGATTTTATAACTGTTAGAATTGAATTCCATATTTCTTTCTCTTTAATTTTACCAACAAGTTTTTGGCGCCGTTGCCGTGGACTTGTCCCTCAACGGTGCCCATTCAAGTTTAGATTTGTAACTTAGTTTTTCTTTTTGTTAGGTACCCGCGTATGTCATTCCATGGTTCAGTGCACGGGTCATCAAGTGGACCATCATCGCAAGCATCTTCAGTCCACGGCTCCCCGCCACCAAGCCCAAGGAGGATGGCGGACCACAGAGAAGAGCAGGGCCTGGAACGTGGGCTAGTACCGCAAGCCCCACGGCGCCTTAAGGATTTTACCATGCCCCATGTCTCGGAGGATCAATTTCCAATTGTTTTTCCCGAGTCAACAGTGGCAAACTTCGAATTAAAGTCGGGGACAATTCACATGCTGCCTACATTCCACGGCCTTGCTGGCGAGGACCCGCACTTTCATATCAAGGAATTTGTTGAGGTTTGTTCAACACTGCGCATCAATGGTATGACAGAATCTGAAATCTGCCTGCGGCTCTTTCACTTCAGTCTCAAGGATCGTGCCAAGACATGGTTTCATTCACTGGCGCTGGCTTCCATTCACTCTTGGAGGGACTTGACGTCCAAATTCTTAACACAGTACTTTCCCGTGGAAAAGACATGGAGGAGTCTTTCTACGAGTTTTGGGAGCGGTTCAATCAGATGCTACGGGCGTGCCCCCACCACCATATTGATGCCTATCATCTTATGCTATACTTCTATGGAGGCTTGAAGACTAGCGATCGGACAATGGTGGACTCTCAATCCCAAGGGATTCTAGAAGGCACAGCCGAGGAAGCAAGGACCGCCTTTGAGAACATTGCTCAAAGGGAAAAACAGTTCAGCTACAGGGGTCCCTCCTCTAGAGCTACGGGTGATGCATCCGCCAAATACAAAGATGACGACATTGCTCAGCTCACGGCAATGGTGAAGCAGTTGTGTAGCGAGAAAGCCAAAGAAGTTCACATATGCGAGGTATGTTCAATTCAGGGCCACAAATCCCAGGACTGCCCGGTTGTGGAAGATGCCAACTTTGCTGGAGGGTTCAACATCAATTCTCGACCCCGGAATGACCCATATTCCAACACCTACAATCCGGGGTGGAAAAATCATCCAAATTTCCGTTGGAGCAACAATCAAGCAGCTGCAAATCCCTTGCCACCTCCTGGATTTGAGCAGCAAGCCGCAGGCCCTCAGGGGAACTATCACGGTCCTTCCTCAAATCAGAATGGTGGAAGCAAGTCTCTTGAGGACTCCCTTCATATCCTGACTCAACAGCATGCTCAATTCATAAAATTCATGCAAGATAGCCAGAGTCAGACGGGAGACATAAAAAATGCAATTGCAAACTTGGAGCGTCAAATGGGACAGGTGGCGAACCAACTAAATCAGTGAGAGCAGGGCAAGCTACCGAGTCAAGTCCTGGTAAATCCGAAAGGATTTCACAATCCTATGGCTAATGCCATCACGCTGGAGAGGGAAATACCACTTCAATACCCCACATATGCCACCCTCACAGGACCTGAAACCGAGCCTCAACCTACTCTGCCAAGGATTACCGACCAGGGCGCGCCGCAAAGCATGCCACGGCCAACACCTCTGGCGCAGAACCAGTCCAATGAGTCACCAAGTGCCCTACCGCAAGGTGGACCTGACACTGCGCCTACTTCGGCCACGGCTGGCATGCAACCTGCTCCTAAGCCCAAGTCGCAGCACTCGAATACTTCTAACTCTAAACCTCATAATTCCAATTCTAAAAAAGTCACTGTTGAGTTAGCTAATAATGTTGATTATCCATTTCCTTGCAGGTTCCAAAACAGGAATAAGCAAAGCGAGGACTTTGAGGAAGAGATCATCATCATGTTGCAGAAGCTTCAGATCACACTGCATTTCCATAAAATTGTCAAGCACATGCCTATCTTTGCAAAGCTGATCAAGGACTTAGTTGCAGGAAAGCGTGGTTTTAGCTCCACGGACACCATTGACATCCCTAAGGCCTGCTCGGCTGCCCTTTTGCGCATGCCCCTTAAGGCCAATGATCCTGGGCCGCCATCCCTTCCATGTGTCATTCAGTCAAAAAGATTCGAACATTGCCTTTGTGACACAGGAGCATCAGTGAATATCATGCCATTCCACATTTACAGGTCACTCAACCTAGGCGCACTCAAACCCATGCACCTATGTGTCAGGTTGGCTAACGCTTCTGTAACCAACCTAATGGGGGTTCTTGAGGACGTACTGGTACAAATCGGAGATACATGCATCCCTGCAGACTTCTACGTACTAAGAATGGACAGAATTGACAAAAGTGAGGAACCTCCCCTTATCTTCGAAAGGCCCTTACTAGCCACAGCCGAGTGCCTCATCGATGTCAGAAAGGGCCAGGTCTCCATCAAGGTCCTGGACCAGCTTCGGACATTCTCCATCCATGACACCATCCAGTACCCTACCGAGCCTATTGTAGATTATCCGTTAAACACAATGGACTTACTGCTACGGGAGACAATTGCTCAGTCTTGCATGACGGATGACCTTGAGAAGGCCGTTACTAGTAACCCACACACTGTGGATTCACTTACAGATAGCGTGATCGAAGAGGTACGAGCCATTGACATCATGCCAGCCCTCCCATTCCACAGGCCTCCCTTCGAAGCGTTACCATTCACAAGTAAGAAAACCCTGCCGTCCATCATAAAGGCTCCTGAACTCGAGCTGAAGCCCTTGCCCGAGCATTTAAAGTATGCATATTTGGGCGACAATCAAAGCCTTCCAGTCATCATTGCATCTACCCTAAGTACGAAAGAGGAAAAGGCATTGGTTCACGTCCTTAAGGTCAATCAAACGGCAATTGGATGGACAATAGCTGACATTAAAGGCATAAGTCCCACAAAATGCATGCATCGGATACTACTGGAGGAAGACTCCAAACCATCACGGGAGGCGCAGAGGCGATTGCATCCACCTATGAAGGAGGTTGTGAAGAAAGAAGTCCTAAAGCTTTTGGACGTTGGAATCATCTATCCAAATGGTGACTCCAAGTGGGTGAGCCCAGTCCAGGTCGTGCCAAAGAAAAGTGGGATCACAGTGGTTAAAAACGAGCAGGATGAGCTTGTACCTCAACGGATTCAAACAGGATGGAGAGTGTGCATTGACTATGGAAAGCGAAATATAACCACACGCAAGGACCACTTTCCTTTGCCCTTCATTGATCAAATGCTCGAGCGCCTGGCTGGACACTCCCACTATTGCTTCTTGGACGGCTACTCAGGATACAATCAGATTTCTATTGCACCCGAAGATCAAGAAAAAACAACATTCAAATGCCCATATGGCACCTTTGCATACAGAAGAATGCCGTTTGGATTGTGCAATGCCCCAGCTACCTTTCAGCGTTGCATGATGAGCATCTTCTCCGATATGGTGGAAGATATAATTGAAGTATTCATGGACGACTTCTCAGTGTTTGGACATTCATTCGAACTGTGCTTAGTTAACCTAACCCGAGTACTGGAACGGTGCAGAGAAAGCAACTTAGTGCTGAACTGGGAAAAGTGCCATTTCATGGTACAACAGGGAATTGTCTTGGGTCATGTGATCTCTAGCCGAGGCATAGAAGTGGACAAAGCAAAATTAGACATAGTAGAGAGGCTGCCGTACCCCACTACAGTCAAAGAGGTTCGATCGTTCTTAGGGCATGCTGGCTTTTACTGCAGATTCATCAAAGATTTCTCGAAAATCACAAGACCTTTGTGTGATCTTCTAGCCAAGGACGCCACATTTGAGTTCACTAAGGGATGCCGTGAGGCATTCAACACACTCAAGGCAAAGCTCACGGCATCACCCATCATCATGCCACCGAATTGGGACTTACCATTCGAACTAATGTGTGATGCCTCAGACTTCGCCATAGGAGCGGTTTTGGGACAGCGTGTTGACAAGCTCCCTCATGTCATTTACTACGCAAGTCGAACCCTGAATGATGCCCAGCTGAACTACTCCACCACCGAGAAGGGGCTCCTTACTGTTATCTTTGCCCTTGAGAAGTTCCGCTCATATCTAATTCAAACCAAGGTCATAGTATACACGGATCATGCTGCCTTGAAGTATATGCTCACTAAAAAGGACGCCAAGCCAAGGTTGCTACGTTGGATGCTACTGCTCCAGGAATTCGACCTTGAAATCAGAGACAAGAAGGGCATCGAAAATGTGGTCGCTGACCATATGAGCCGATTGCTTCACAGTTCCAATGAAGAGGCCGATCAGTTGCCCCTCCTCGAGACCTTTCCTGACGAACAGGTCTTTGCAATCCAAGCTATTGATCCATGGTATGCCGATCTCATTAATTACCTTGTCACTAAGCAAATTCCTTCATCTTTAAACAGGTACCAAAAGGACAAGCTGGCTAAACAAGCTAAGTACTTCATATGGGATGAGCTGTACCTATGGAAGCATTGTCCAGACCAAATCATTCTGCGCTGCATCCCAGAAGACGAGATGAAATCCGTCTTGACATTTTGCCATAGTTTGGCATGTGGGGGCCATTTTGGAGCTAAGAAGACAGCCCTCAAGGTACTACAAAGTGGACTCTACTGGCCCACACTTTTCAAGGATGCACACGAATTTGTACTCACTTGTGACCGCTGCCAACGCCTAGGTAACATCGGCCCTCGCAATCAAATGCCATTACACCCTATTCTTGTGGTCGAAATCTTCGACGTATGGGGCATTGATTTTATGGGGCCTTTTCCGAATTCCTTTGGCAATCTTTATATTCTGCTTGCAGTTGATTATGTCTCCAAATGGGTGGAAGCAATTCCCACCAAAACTAACGACGCCAAAGTAGTGTTGTGTTTTTTACAGAGTCACCTCTTAGCCAGATTCGGCGCACCTAGGGAAATCATCAGTGATGGGGGGGCACACTTCTGCAATCATTCGTTTGCAGCCCTAATGAAGAAGTATAGCGTCACCCACAAGGTCTCAATACCGTATCACCCTCAAACGAGTGGCCAAGCGGAAGTGTCCAATCGGGAAGTAAAGGCCATACTGGAAAAAACGGTAAATCCTAACCGCAAAGATTGGTCCAGCAAATTGAATGATGCGCTGTGGGCCTATCGGACCGCATACAAGACCCCGATTGGCATGTCTCCCTTCCGGCTTGTTTTTGGAAAAGGCTGCCACCTACCAGTGGAATTGGAGCATAAAACATTCTGGGCTATTAAGCAGATGAACCTGAACTTCGATGATGCTGGAATACATAGGAAGCTTCAGCTAAGTTAATTAGAGGAGTTGCGAAACGAGGCCTTTGACAGTGCTCGTATCTACAAGGAAAAGACCAAAGCTTTCCACGACAAGCGCATTCAGCCCAAGGACTTTCACATCGGACATGAAGTCCTCCTCTTTGACTCCCGGCTCAGACTAATGCCAGGTATGTTGCGTTCAAGATGGACTGGACCATTTATTATTACTAACGTTTTTCCTCATGGTGCAGTTGAAATCCAGCACCCGGAACGGCATGATCCGTTCAAGGTAAATGGCCACCGCCTCAAACACTACTTCAAGGACCTCTCTAATCCAAGCGCAGTCAACCCTGTAACTCCGCATGCGCCCAGCTCCTAGAATGACAACCCCGTCTTACCTAGACGTTAAATAAAGCGCTCCTAGGAGGCAGCCTAGCCCTGGTTTGTATTTCTCACTTCCTTTTCTATTTCTGCCCGTTATATCTCTTAAACCGTTCTACTATTGTCATGCTTACTGCTTATCGCATTGAGGACAATGTTCAGTTTAGGTTTGGGGGTGTGGATTTAAAATTTTGCATATAGAAACAAGTAGGTTTGGGGGTGATACACGGCCAGGACATTTAAATTTCTGCTTGTGAATAGTATGATAACTTGTTAATAGGAATGTATATGCTAAGTTAACTATCTTTGCTTTACTAAGAGTCATGCCATGGTTAAGTAGTTCATAACCTGCACTTCACAATGCCATGTTTTTAAGTGATTAAGTGAACGAAATAACTGAATTTGAGTGAACCTTAGAAAATTAGTGGAGACTACCCTGTGAGATCTTTGAGCCTAATTGCCATTCTTTCTGAGGGATATACTTGTTTCTACTCTTAAATACTCATCACTTTTGTTCTTAATTGTTGATCTCATTACATCATATTTGCATTGAATTTTAAAGAACTAACATCATTTAGATACTCTTGATTTAATGTATGGTTTGCTATAAGAAGTGATGTAGGCTATGTATGCTTTAACCTCTAAAGGCTTGATCCTACCCTATTGCATGCTCCCTAAGCCAATTTTGAAGCCAAACACTCAACCTTTTCTTTCATCACCCAATGTATAACCTAACCCAAAATACTTAGCCATTCATCACAGCCATACCCTATAACCTCAGTTTGTGCTAAGGTTGCCATAAATGAGATTCATGGTGAGAATAAGAGGTGAAAGAAGATGCTGCCCAATTCAAAGCACTTTGGCGTCAATTCAAAGTTCAAAATTAAAGAAAAGCTTTACAAGTTGCAAGCTGCACGAAAGTTTGAGGAAATCATTGCATTATCTTGGTTCAAACTCAATTCAAAGAACAGAAAAAAACGTTCAAATCAAAAGAAAGAAAGAAACGTTGAGAAAAAGAAGGAAAAAATAAGTGAAAAAACAAAGTAAATTCAGCCAAGTGAGCCAAGAGCCTCAAAATAAGCCACAAGAGCCTCAAAATAAGTCATCAAGAAAGCACAATGCCGTGGGCCTTAAGAAAAGATTCAGTTAAGAAATTCCAAGTTCAAGTCATGACTTCTCATGCCTTGGCACAGCTCAGGTTCTTTGAATCCCATCCTTCCTTGCTAAACCCCAAAGCTTAGCCCCATTACAACCTAAAAAGGAAGACCTAACTGATCTTATAGACAATCATGCTGAGGATTAAGGTACGTATCTATGTTCTTAAAGTTAAATTTCTTTCATGAGATCTTTATTTCCATAAAGTGCTATTCTTCATTGTTACTCATTTGTGATTAAATTTGAATTTCATAACATAAACTCATCACATATGCTTGAAAAGAGTGTAAGCCTAGGATTCTTGTGTGAATTGAGAGTTTCCTAGTGAGGATTAGAGTCGAAGCGAAATCTTTCTAGGGCACTTTGATGAAGTTGTTTTCAAACTTGATCACCTGAAAATATTGGCATTTATACACATACACCTTCACATGACACTCACGGCTATGGCATTCCTTTTAGTTCTGCAAAGCATATCTACTTACTTTGATTCTTATTAGAGTGTTAAGAGTACTATCTCTAGCATCTTTTTGTTAAAGTAAAACGTTTGTGGGTATCGTGCTGTTATAACCTTCAGGAGACAAAACTCCTCCTACTAGGTTAACCTAGGGGTTTAAATGTTCTATCTTAACTAAAATCGAGTTTTTTCATTTTGTTAGCGTTTGTTTTGCTCAGGGACTAGCAAAAGATAGGTTTGGGGGTATTTGATCAGTCGTTATTTATGCATCATTTTGATGTCTTTATATGCCTCTCTTACATGTCGTTTGAATGATTTTGTGCCATAAATAGTAGAAAATAATCAATATTGTGAGACTTGTGCAGAGTTAGAAATTTAGGTAAAATCTGGAAAGAACGCATAAAGAATGACTCAAATCGGAGTCCAGATGAAGGAGATATCCTCCTTTCAATATCAGGTCCTGAACGGAGTCCTGAGTGCGCCAGTGCGCCTATTTTGGGCCACTGGCCAAGTACCTCATATCAGGCCCTCCGGGACTCAAACATGTGTTTCATGACATCAAGGTCAAGTCCTAGAAGTGCCAAGGTCGCGCCAAGGCAGGTCGAGGACATTTCCCAAGAACTCCCATCCGAGCCAAGATGTGCGCCTAAGCCGGGGTCCCTGTTCCGCCAGTGGTAGATCAGAGGTTCTCCCTCTGCGCTAAGCCTGACAACATTTACGCCAAGCCTGAAAGAAGATGCGCTTCTAATGTACTCATGATTTGCTTCAAAAGCGCAGTCCCAGATCCTGATTACGAAGACAGTCCAAAATCCAAGTTTGGCCAGCTTGCGTTCCCACTTGCCAGCTTGCATTCACACTCCCAGCCGTGCTCTGATTGGTTCTAATAGATTTTACGGACTTTGTAATTAATTAAAAGTAAAATAACTTTCCCTATTCTTATAGGACATGGTTTTACCAATCCTTATAGAACATGGTTTTACCAATCCTTATAGAACAAGGTTTTCCCTTTGTCTATAAAAGGGAGCCTTTGTTCAGTGTTTTAGGGGGGGAGATAATTAGCTAGAGGCATTTTTTGGGAGATACAGAGACACCTTAGCCGTAGATAGTAATTGATTTTTTAGAGTTTTATACCAAAGCTCTGTTCTGCACAATCTCTTATGTACCCTTATTTTCATTATTGCAATTTACTTATGAATTCAATTATATTTGTTTCAATTTCAGTTATGTGTGAGTAGTCGTTACGATTAGGGCTGCTTGAAGCCCTAGCCATGTTAGCTTTTTGATTGGATTTCTGGCTCTTGATTATGATTGCTATGCATGCTGAATAAGTTGGATTACTATGCTTAATGACCTTAATTTATGCCTATAAGATTAGCTACCTTGTTTGCATATAATTATAGATGTAATTGCTTGAGTGACCGTCATATCATCTTGTGATTTGGAACATCGAAAGTATTCTTACTTGTAATCATAACTCATAACGACCTAGGATTGCATGTCACTTTGCTAGGCTAATGTGGTATCATTAAATTCTCTTTAAACTTCATGCATCATCTTAAAAGGTAGGTGATAGACGTTCTAGGCATATGCCCTGTTTAGAACATGCTAAGTAAGAAGGAATAAGATGTGTCTAGTGAACCAACGCCAGGTCCTAGGCACGGGCACCTAATTCAGAAAATGCATAGTAATTAGGTCAAGGAAATCTGGTTAAGAGCTATAATTGGTTAGAGTGGATAGTAAGCCTTAATTCGCCTTAGTTAATAATCAATCAACCGTTAATTCTTGCATTGTTATTTTCTGCATTTTATTTTACTTGTCTTTAAATTTCAGTTCTCACATCATAAACCCCCCCCCCCCCCCCCCCTGCGTGTGTGTGTGTGTGTTTTCACTAAGTTAATAAATCTGAACTAAAGTGGTCATAACGTTGATACAAGTCCTCGAGGGATCGACTCTTGCTGTGCTACTATACTATTCTTATCGATTTGTGCACTTGCAAGGATTTTATAACTGTTAGAATTGAATTGCATATTTCTTGCTCTTTAATTTTACCAACAGGTGCTATGGAGGAGCAGGGATATCAAGTTTGACTCGGGACTAGTCAGTGAGACTCAATTCTACCAAGTCTGGTTCCTTCGGCATCCGGGTCAGTGGGTTGGTGTGGGCGGTGACCTAGAGTGACGAGTTATTGACAGTTCACAAGTGGATGGCCAGTTAGTTGTCTTGTGTTATTCCAATAGAGGTTTCAGTAGTGTTTGACCTACTGACATTTGGTGTCAGAGCGTGTTACCTTTTTGGACCACCACTATTCCGATGTTTTGGCGGTGACCTGCAAGCTATCCTACGTCTGACAGGTAGATGTGGTCAGTAAGTACAGAGAGGTTTTGTCGGAAACCCTGTAAGGTTTATTTATTATATTTAAGAATTAAGGGTATTCATGGTAGTAAATTTTGTGAAAAAAGAGCTGTCAGACTGGATAAGGGCTTTTCGCGGATTTCGAGGCGGAATTTGGGAAGGGCCCTTACAATTTGTATCAGAGCTCTAGGTTAACCTTCTGCAGACCGCACACTTGTGTGCAAACTATTTACGGATTCCTGTTAGCAAGATGCCTCCGAGACGTTTGTCTCTTGAGTGACCTTGAACTAAGGGAGACGAAGGTTATGTGATACACGGGCGAGGTAGGCGTCGCTGTTGCTAGTGAGTGGACCCTGGTTTTGTAGATGACAATGCATGCATACACGTATATTTAAATTAAACTCTTTTATGTATTTCTTTTGACAATTTCCAGAATTTAAAAATCCTACTGGACATAGGTTTTCAACATTTGAACGAAAATGTGTTTTGGGAAATGGCCTGGTTTTTGGACTCGATTTTGATATCGTTTTGACGTGGTAATTATTGAGTCCATGATTTTGGGTTGGACCCATATTTATGATTTTACTGAATTTGGCCATGAATGATTTTTCAATGACTTTGGCTTAGGCCAAGAAATAAAGATTTCAAAACACGTATTTGGTTTTCACTGGTTTTCTGTTCCCGATGTCAATGATGCTCCGACTGGCATTGAGGATTTTTGCTCCGCTGGTTGTTGAGGGTTCTCCGATGCTAGTGTTGAGGGTGTTCTCCGCCGGATCGTTGAGGCTGTCTACGTATAGCACATGTTTATGCACCACTCGAGGTATATTGGGTGTGCATGGTCATGGTTTTTCTCCGACTGGCATTGAGGGGTTTTGCTCCGCTTGGTTTTGAGGGTTCTCCGATGCTGGTGTCGAGGGTGTTCTCCGCCGGGTCGTTGAGGCTGTCTACGTGTAGTACAGGTTTTAGCACACCTCTAGGTATACCTGGTGTGCGGTGGATATGTCGGGAACAATGGATTTGATATGTTATGTTTCCAGGTTGATTTACATGATTTGAACTCCTTTGAGGAGGGTTTTCAAAGCAGGGTTGCGGACCATGGAATGTTTTCATTATTTGGATTTCGTGGTTTCGACCGAAAGTTTTTACCAAAGATGGATTTTTCGGTAAGCTTTTGGCTTATCTTTATGAACTTGTTTGAAAAGAAATGTTGTGTATGCACGCATTGTTTTATACATGATGAAGGGTCTTCTCCATCGTACCCCTATCTGACACCTGGCCTTGAGGTATGTCCGGTCATGTGACGTCATGAAGTCATGTTGGGAGTAGGAACCACAGTGGACTTCTCAGGCTCAGGGACGTGTTTCGAGGTATGTTCCGTGTGGAATGGATACCGGTGCCTCCAGGATGTCTCCTAGATGTAGTTCTCGCCTACGGTTTGTTGTTGAGATTGGAATGAAGAAATGTGAAGAGTGCATGGGTTTCTTTGGGAATCGCGTCTGGGGCCAAGTTCGTGTCGGTGGTGACGCGAGAGGAATTGAAACAGGAGGTTGGTTCTTGACTTGAGTTAGGGAAATTTCGGGGGCGAAATTTCTGTAAGGGGGTAAATTTGTAACGACCCGGACCAGAAATTAAATTAATTTGAGAATTGGTTGATTTTACCCTCGATTTTGAACGAGTTCGTGAATCACTTTTTGACTGGCAATGCTTTTGGGAATTTTGCTTGGGTCGTTACGTAGGTCTCGAACTCACGAGTTCGTAGATAGGCGGCATGCGAAAAACGGAGACCCGGTGAGATCGTTACGGGTCTAGAAGCTTCAGGGGCAGTTTGGTAATTTTGAAAAAGTTTGAAATATAAATTGGATATTTTTCTCTCACTTCGGGTGATTGGTCTATGTCATCCTCTCTCTCTCCTGTCCGATTCCCCCACCCGTGCGATCATCGAACCCCCACCCTCATCGAACTGCGGTCGGACCGAAACGACTGGAACCAAGGTGGGGATCGTCTTCCCCGCGACTCCATGAAACGGTTTGGGTTAATCATCGGAGCTGGAGCACCACCGTAGACGGCGGACGAACCAGGGATGAGAAGACTTAACTTTTCGGTCGATTTTCGGCCAAACCAGGTATGATCTCGGAACGTTGACCTTATTTTCAGATTCCTGGTGAAAAGTAGATGATTTTATATGTGTGGATCGTGAAAATCGGTCAAGAAATGAAAGAGTTGGAAGCTCACCGAAAATGGCGATTTTTGGTGAAAAATCCCAGTTTTCGGTGACGGCGGACGGCGTGGCGGTGCAACCGTCTTCTCCAGCTAGTCACCGGCGATCGGTCGGGTCTAGTTGATCGCGTCGGGTCGAGTGGACCGGGTTTGGTCGAGTGGACCGGGTCGGGTTGAGTGGCTGGGTCGGGTCGAGTGGATCGAGTCAGGTCGAGTTGGGCCGGGTTAGGTCGGGTCAGCACGTGGGCACTATATATGCGGTCAGTAAGTACATAGAGGTTTTGTCGGAAATCCTGTAAGGTTTATTTATTATATTTAAGAATTAAGGGTGTTCATGGTAGTAAATTTTGTGGAAAAAGAATTGTCATATGGGATAAGGACTTTTCACGGATTTCGTGCCGAAATTCGGGAAGTGTCCTTACATTTTTATTCTTGATCTTGATTGCTATGCATGCTGGATAATTCTGATTACTGTTTTAGCTACCATTCTTTATGTTTATGAGACTTGCTACCTTGTTTGCATAAATTATTGATGGAATTGCTTGAGTGACCGTCATATCATCCTGTGATTCATTAGCATCAAAAGGTTGAGGTTAAGAAACAATCTTGTAATCGGAATTCATGACAACCTTGGAATGTATATCAGTTTTCTAGGCTAGTGTGGTGTCATTAAATTCTCTTAGTACTCGATGCATCATCTTAACTGGTAGGTGATAGACGTTCTAGGCATATGGCCTGTTTAGGACATGCTAAGTAAGAGAATAATATATGTTTAGTGTACCAACGCCAGGACCTAGGCATGGGCACCTAATTCAGAATTGCAAAGTAATTGGGTCAAGATAATCTGGTTAAGAGCTATAATTAGTTAGAGTGGATAGTAAGCCTTAATTCGCCTTAGTTAAGAAACAATAAACCTTTCATTCTTGTATTGTTATTTTCTGCGCTTTAATTTACTTGTTCCCTCCCCCCCCCCCCCCCCCGGCGTGTGTGTGTGTGATTTTCTTTAAGTTATCAAATCTGAACTTAATTGGGTTAATCGTTGAACAAGTCCTCGAGGGATTGAACTTTGCTTGTCATTATACTATCTCCATCGATTTTTGCACTTGCAAAGTTATACTTAGTGGAAATAAAGTTCATAATTATTGTGTTCAATATTTCTTCTATCAAGTTTTTGGCGCTGTTACCGGGGACTTGTCCCTCAACGGTGCCATTCAAGTTTGGATTTTTAACTTAGTTTTGTTTTTTTTTTCTTTTTGTTAGGTACCCGTGTATGTCATTCCAAGGCTCGGTGCACGGATCATCAAGTGGGCCATCTTCAAGAGAATCTTCAGTAAACGGCTCACCACCACCAAGTCCCAGGAGGATGGCGGATCAGAGAGAAGAGCAAGGACGAGAACGTGGCCCAGTACCATAAGCCCCACGGCTCCTTAAAGACTTTGCCATTCCCCATGTCTTAGAGGATCAATTTCCCATTGTTTTTCTTGAGTCAATGGCAACAAATTTCGAATTGAAGTCTGGGACGATTCATATGCTGCCCACATTTCACGGACTTTCCGGCGATGACCAACACTTTCATATCAAGGAATTTGTTGAAGTCTGTTCAACGCTGCACATTAATGGCATGACGGAATCTGAAATCCGCCTACGGCTTTTTCACTTCAGTCTCAAGGATCGCGCAAAGGTATGGTTTCATTCTTTGGTGCCGACTTCCATTCACCCATGGAGGGACTTGAAGTCCAAATTCTTAACACAATATTTTCCCGTGGAAAAGACGAACGAATTAAAGTCCAGGATAATGAACCCACGACAAGACATGGAGGAGTCTTTTTATGAATTTTGGGAGCATTTTAACCAGATGCTACGGGCGTGCCCCCACTACCATATCGACGGTCATCACCTATACTTATACAGAGGTTTGAAGACTAGCGATCAGACAATGGTAGACTCTCAATCCTAAGGGATTCTAGAAGGCACAGATGAGGAAGCAAGGAGCACCTTTGAGAACATCGCTTAAAGGGAAAAACAATTTAGCTACATAGGTCACTCCTCTAGGGCTATTGGTGATGCATACACCAATCACAATGATGACGCCATTACTCAACTCACGGCAACGGTGAAAAAACTGTGTAACGAAAAGGAAAAAGGAGTTCAAACATGCGAAGCCTGTTCAATTCACGGCCATACGTCCCAACAATGCCCACTGGTGGAAGACGCCAATTTTGCTGGAGGTTTCAATAACAATTCACGACCTCAGAATGACCCATATTCAAACACTTACAATCCGAGATGGAAAAATCATCCAAACTTCTGCTGGAGCAGCAATCAAACTGGCGCCAATCCTTTGCCACCCCCTAGATTTCCGCACCCGGAGTCATATGGCCCTTCCTCAAATCAAACCACTCAAGGGAACTCTCACGGCCCTTCCTCAAATCAGACCAGCATAAGCAAGTCTGTATAGGATACCCTCAATACCTTGGCTCAACAGAGCATCCAATTCATGCAAGTCATCCAGAGTTATATGGAAAACTTGGATCGTCAAATGGGACAAATTGCAAATCAACTAAATCAGTGGGAGCAGGGAAAGTTACCAAGTCAAGTCCTGGTAAATCCTAAGGGATTTCACAATCCTATGGCCAATGCCATCACTCTGCGAAGTGGAACACAACTTCAAGGTCCTACATACGATGCCCTCGAAGGAAATAATGAAAGACTTGACACTGTGGAGGGTGACTTCCCCGTAACATCATCAATGCGCCATCCTGCCATGACCAACTCTGTGGCTAGCACTGCGCCACCAACCATGTTCTAGGCTCCACCGAGAGCCTTGATGCAAGAAGGACCTGACCTTGTGCCTAATTCAACTTTGTCGAGAGCCATGTCCCAGCCGCTATCGCAAGACGCGCGAAGTATCATGTCCAAGGCACTGCCGCAGGCCACATCTGACATCCAACCTGCTCCTATAGCCAATTCCCAGCACTAAAATAATTCTGACTCTAAACCTCAAAAGTCCAATCTGAAAGCAACTAAAATAGTAAGCTTTGAGTTAGCTAATGATGTTGAAATTCCATTTCCTCACATTTCCTTTCAATAAAATCGTCAAGCACATGCCTATATTCGTAAAACTCATCAAGGACTTAGTCGCAGGAAAGCGTGGTTTTAGCTCCACTGATATCATTGAAATCCCTAAGGCATGCTCTGCTGCCCTTATGTGCATGCCCCTTAAAGCCAACAATCCTGGGCCTCCATCACTTCCATGTATCATTCAATCTAAAAGATTCGAGCATTGCCTCTGCGACACGGGAGCATAAATAAACATCATGCCATTCCACATTTACATGTCACTCAACCTAGACGCACTCAAACCTATGCACCTATGTGTTAGATTAGCTAATGCCTATGTTACTAATCTAATGGGAGTTCTAGAGGGCGTACTTATGCAAATTGGAGACACATGCATCCCTGCGGACTTTTACGTACTCAAGATGGACATAATTGACAAGAATGAAGAACCTCCACTCCTCTTTGGAAGACCTTTGCTAGCCACAGATGAGTGCCTTATCGACGCCAAAAATGACCAAGTCTCCATCAAGGTCTTGGACAAGCTTCGGACATTCTCTATCCATGATGCCATCCAATATCCTGCGGAGCCAATTGTGGACTTCCCGTTAAACACCATGCACTTACTACTGCAGAAGGCACTCGCAAATTCATGCATAACATATGCTCTTGAAACGGCCATCACTTCACCAACTGCTGAGCCACTTGACGATAAGGTGATAGGGGAAGTTAGAATACTTGATGTCGTTCCTGTTCATTCATGGAACAAACAACCAGCTTTTGAGGCGCTACCTCTCATGGACCACAAGACTTTGTCGTCCACCATTCAGTCCCCAAGAACTAGAACTAAAATCACTGCCAGAACATTTAAAGTATGCTTACTTAGGCAAAAATCAGACCCTTCGGTCATCATTGCCTCTAACTTAAGTGCGGCAGAGGAGGAGCAATTGGTGCAAGTCTTGAAGGCTCATCGTACGACAATAGGATGGACAATTGCTGATATACAAAGGATCAGTCCTGCCAAATGCATGCATCGAAGACTTCTTGAAGACGATGCCAAACCTTCAAGAGAAGCGCAGCGAAGATTAAATCCCCCTATGAAGGAGGTCGTGAAGAAGGAAGTCCTTAAACTCCTAGACGTGGGAATTATCTATCCTATAAGTGAATCTAAGTGGGTAAGCCAGGTCCAAGTAGTTCCAAAGAAAAGTGGGATTACTGTGGTAAAGAATGAGCATGACGAGCTCGTACCCCAGAGAGTTCAAACCGGATGAAGGGTTTGCATTGACTACCGGAAGCTCAATACCACCACCCGCAAGGATCACGTTCCCTTGCCATTCATCGATCAAATGCTTGAGAGGTTGGCCGGCCATTCACATTATTGCTTCTTCGATGGCTACTCAGAGTATAATCAGATTGCTATCACCCAGGAAGACCAAGAAAAGGCTACATTCACGTGCCCCTATGGCACATTTGCCTACCGAAGGATGCCTTCTGGTCCTTGTAACGCCCCATCTACCTTTCAACGCTACATGATGAGCATCTTCTCTCACATGGTGGAGGATATAATTGAGGTATTCATGGATGACTTTCTATCTTTGGCCATTCATTCGAGCTGTGCTTTGCTAACTTGTCCCGAGTACTAGAATGCTGCCAAGAAAGTAACTTAGTGCTGAATTGGGAAAAATGCCACTTCATGGTCCAACAAGGAATTGTCTTGTGCCATGTGATCTCTAGTCATGGAATTGAGGTGGACAAAGTTAAGTTAGACATAGTGGAAAGACTGATGTACCCTACAATAGTCAAGGAGGTTCGATCTTTCTTAGGGCACGCTGGTTTTTACCGACGCTTCATTCAAGACTTCTCGAAAATCACAAGGCCATTGTGCAACCTCCTAGCTAAACATGCCGCATTTGACTTCAACAAGGAATGTCGTGAGGCATTCAATACACTCAAGGAAAAGCTCACGGCATCCCCCATCATTATTCCACCAAATTGGGTCTTACCATTCAAACTTATGTGTGATGCTTCAGACTTCGTTGTAGGAGCTGTTTTAGGACAGCGTGTCAACAAGCTTCCTCATATCATCTACCATGCAAGTTGAACCCTGAATGATGCCCAACTAAACTACTCCACCACTGAGAAAGAGCTCCTTGCTATTATCTTCGCTCTTGAGAAGTTCATATCGTACTTGATTCAAACCAAGGTCACTGTCTACACAGATCATTCGGCCTTGAAGTACTTACTCACTAAGAAGGACGCCAAGCCAAGGTCGCTACGATGGAAGCTCATGCTCCAAGAGTTTGACCTTGAAATTCGAGGTAAAAAGGGAAGTGAAAACGTAGTGGCTGATCATATGAGCCGCTTGATAGATGGATCCAACGAAGAGGCTGACCAATTGCCGCTCTTGGAGACATTCCCAGATGAACAACTCTTCGCGCTCCAGGATATCGATCCATGGTACGCCGATCTCATTAATTACCTTGTCACTAAACAATTTCCTTCCTCTTTAAACAGGTATCAAAAGGACAGGCTAGCTAAACAGGCTAAGTACTACATCTGGGATAAGCCCTACTTATGGAAGCAGTGTCCTGATCAAATAATTCGACGATGCATTCTCGAAGCTGAGATGGAATTCTTCCTGACATTTTGCCATAACTTGGCGTGTGGAGGCCATTTTGGATCTAAGAAAATGGCACTCAAGGTCCTTCAAAGTGGATTCTATTGGCCTACATTATTTAAGAATGCATATGAGTTTGTACTCACTTGTGACAGATGCCAACGACAAGGTAACATAGGCCCTTGAAATCAAATGCCATTAAACCCTATCCTCGTGGTAGAAATCTTTGATGTATGGGGCATCGATTTTATGGGACCTTTTTCGAACTCTTTTGGTAATCTCTATATTTTATTAGCAGTTGATTATGTGTCTAAATGGGTGGAAGCAATTCCCACCAAAACTAAGGATGGCAAAGTAGTTGTGAGCTTTTTACAGAGTCGCATCTTAGCTAGGTTCGGAGCGCCTAGGGCAATCATTAGCAATGGGGGGATGCACTTCTGCAATCGTTCGTTGGAAGCTTTACTAAAGAAGTATGGTGTAACCCACAAGGTCTCAATGCCTTATCTCCCGTAAACGAGTGGTCAAGCTGAAGTTTCCAATCGAGAAGTAAAGGCTATATTGGAGAAAACAGTGAGCCCTAGCCGCAAGGATTAGTCCAACGGATTGAACGATGCATTATGGGCCTGTAGGACAACATACAAGACCTCGATTGGCATGTCTCCTTTCAGGCTTGTTTTCGAAAAAGGATGTCACCTACCATTCGAATAGAGCTTAGAGCATTCTGGGAATTTAAGAAGATGAACATGAATGTCGATGATGTTGGAATACATAGAAAGCTGCATCTAAGTGAATTAAAAGAGCTTCGAAATGAGGCCTACGAAGTGCTCGGATTTACAAGGAAAAGACCAAAGCTTTTCACGACAAGCACATTCAGCCCAAGGACTTTCAAATTGGACAAAAAGTCCTCCTTTTTGATTCTCGGCTCAAACTATTTCCAGGGAAGTTGCGTTCACGATGGACTTGACCATTCATTGTTACTAACATTTTTCCTCATGGTGCAGTCGACATCTAACACCCGGATAGGAAGACTTCGTTCGAGATAAATGGCCATCACCTCAACCACTACTTCGTGGCCCTTCCCAATCCAAGCCAAGGCGACCCTGTAACCCAATGTGCACCAAGAAAGTAGCATGCCAGCTGATCAGTCGTTATTTATGCATCATTTTGATGTCTTTATATGCCTCTCTTACATGTCTTTTGAATGATTTCGTGCCATCAATAGTAGAAAATAATCAATCTTGTGAGACTTGTGTAGAGTTAGAAATTTAGGTAAAATCTGGAAAGAACGCAAAAAGAATGACTCAAATCGGAGTCCAGATGAAGGAGATATGCTCATTTCAATATCAGGTCCTCAACGGGGTCCTGAGTGCGCCAGTGCGCCAGTGCGCCTATTTTGGGCCACTGGGCAAGTACCTCATATCAGGCCCTCCGGGTCCCGAACTTGTGTTTCATGACGTCAGGGTCAGGTCCTAGAAGTGCCAAGGTCGTGCCGAGGCAGGCCGAGGACATGTCCCAAGAACTCCCATCCGAGCCCAGATGTGCGCCTAAGCCCGGGGTCCCTGTTCCGCCAGCGGTAGATCAGAGGTTCTCCCTCTGCGCTAAGCCTGACAACATTTACGCCAAGCCTGAAAGAAGATGCGCTTCTAATGTACTCATGATTTGCTTCAAAAGCGCAGTCCCAAATCCTGATTACGAAGATAGTCCAAAATCCAAGTTTGGCCAGCTTGCGTTCCCACTTGCCAGCTTGCATTCACACTCCCAGCCGTGCTCTGATTGGTTCTAATAGATTTTAAGGACTTTGTAATTAATTAAAAGTAAAATAACTTTCCCTATTCTTATAGGACATGGTTTTACCAATCCTTATAGGACAAGGTTATACCAATCCTTATAGAACAAGGTTTTCCCTTGTCTATAAAAAGGAGAATCAGATAGAGGATTGGAGGCATTTTTTGTTTCTGGGAAAACAGAGACCTGAGCCACAGACAGTTCCGTTTTGGTTTTCTAGAGAATTAGGGACCATATTTTGGGAGATAATCTTTCACATAGATTATTGGACGTGGAGCTTGGAGAAGAAGGCTCTGCCGTGTCTTCTGCTGCACCTGTTCTTAACAATCTCTTCTATACCCTTATTTTCATTATTGCAATTTACTTATGAATTCAATTATACTTGTGTTTATTTCAGTTATGTGTGAGTAGTCATTAGGATTAGGGCTGCTTGAAGCCCTAGCCATGTTAGCTTGTTGATTGGATTTTTGGCTCTTGATTATGATTGCTATGCATGCTGAATAAGTTGGATTACTATGCTTAATGAACTTAATTTATGCCTATAAGATTAGCTACCTTGTTTGCATATAATTATAGATGTAATTGCTTGAGTGACCGTCATATCATCTTGTGATTTGGAGCATCGAAAGTATTCTTACTTGTAATCTTAACTCATAACGACCTAGGATTGCATGTCACTTTGCTAGGCTAATGTGGTGTCATTAAATTCTCTTTAAATCTCATGCATCATCTTAAAAGGTAGGTGATAGACGTTCTAGGCATATGCCCTGTTTAGAACATGCTAAGTAAGAGGGAATAAGATGTGTCTAGTGAACCAACGCCAGGTCCTAGGCACGGGCACCTAATTCAGAAAATGCATAGTAATTTGATCAAGGAAATCTGGTTAAGAGCTATAATTGGTTAGAGTGGATAGTAAGCCTTAATTCGCCTTAGTTAATAATCAATCAACCGTTAATTCTTGCATTGTTATTTTCTGCATTTTATTTTACTTGTCTTTAAATTTCAGTTCTCACATCATAAACCCCCCTGCGTGTGTGTGTGTTTTCACTAAGTTAATAAATCTGAACTAAAGTGGTCATAACGTTGATACAAGTCCTCGAGGGATCGACTCTTGCTGTGCTACTATACTATTCTTATCGATTTGTGCACTTGCAAGGATTTTATAACTGTTAGAATTGAATTGCATATTTCTTGCTCTTTAATTTTACCAACAAGTTTTTGGCGCCGTTGCCGGGGACTTGTCCCTCAACGGTGCCCATTCAAGTTTAGATTTGTAACTTAGTTTTTCTTTTTGTTAGGTACCCGCGTATGTCATTCCAAGGTTCAGTGCACGGGTCATCGAGTGGACCATCATCGCAAGCATCTTCAGTCCACGGCTCCCCGCCACCAAGCCCACGGAGGATGGCGGACCGCAGAGAAGAGCAGGGCCTGGAACGTGGCCTAGTACCGCAAGCCCCACGGCGCCTTAAGGATTTTGCCATGCCCCATGTCTCGGAGGATCAATTTCCAATTGTTTTTCCCGAGTCAATAGTAGCAAATTTCGAATTAAAGTCGGGGACAATTCACATGCTGCCTACATTCCACGACCTTGCTGGCGAGGACCTGCACTTTCATATAAAGGAATTTGTTGAGGTTTGTTCAACACTGCGCATCAATGGTATGACAGAATCTGAAATCCACCTGCGGCTCTTTCACTTTAGTCTCAAGGATCGCGCCAAGACATGGTTTCATTCACTGACGCCGGCTTCCATTCACGCTTGGAGGGACTTGACGTCCAAATTCTTAACACAGTACTTTCCCGTGGAAAAGACAAATGAGTTAAAGTCCAAGATCATGAACCCACGGCAAGACATGGAGGAGTCTTTCTACGAGTTTTGGGAGCGGTTCAATCAGATGCTACGGGCGTGCCCCCACCACCATATTGATGCCCATCATCTTATGCTATACTTCTATGGAGGCTTGAAGACTAGCGATCGGGACAATGGTGGATTCTCAATCCCAAGGGATTCTAGAAGGCACAGCCGAGGAAGCAAGGATCGCCTTTGACAACATTGCTCAAAGGGAAAAACAGTTCAGCTACAGGGGTCCCTCCTCTAGAGCTACGGGTGATGCATCCGCCAAATACAAAGATGACGCGAGGTATGTTCAATTCAGGGCCAAAGAAGTTCACATCTGCGAGGTATGTTCAATTCAGGGACTCCCTTCCTCAAATCAGAATGGTGGAAGCAAGTCTCTTGAGGACTCCCTTCATATCCTGACTCAACAACATGCTCAATTCATAAAATTCATGCAAGATAGCCAGAGTCAGACGGGAGACATAAAAAATGCAATTGCAAACTTGGAGCGTCAAATGGGACAGGTGGCGAACCAACTAAATCAGCGAGAGCAGGGCAAGCTACCGAGTCAAGTCCTGCTAAATCCGAAAGGATTTCACAATCCTACGGCTAATGCCATCACGCTGGAGAGGGAAACACCACTTCAATACCCCACATATGCCACCCTCACAGGACCTGAAACCGAGCCTCAACCTACTCTGCCAAGGATCACCGACCAGGGCGCGCCGTAAAACATTCCACGGCCAACACCTCTGGCGCAGAACCAGTCCAATGAGTCACCAAGTGCCCTACCGCAAGGAGGACCTGACACTACGCCTACTTCGGCCACGGCTGGCATGCAACCTTCTCCTAAGCCCAAGTCGCAGCACTCGAATACTTCTAACTCTAAACCTCAGAATTCCAATTCTAAAAAATTCACTTTTGAGTTAGCTAATAATGTTGATTATCCATTTCCTCGCAGGTTCCAAAACAGGAATAAGCAAAGGGAGGACTTTGAGGAAGAGATCATCAGCATGTTGCAGAAGCTTCAGATCACACTGCCTTTCCATAAAATTGTCAAGCACATGCCTATCTTTGCAAAGCTGATCAAGGACTTAGTTGCAGGAAAGCGTGGTTTTAGCTCCACGGACACCATTGACATCCCTAAGGCCTGCTTGGCTGCCCTTTTGCGCATGCCCCTTAAGGCCAATGATCCTGGGCCGCCATCCCTTCCATGTGTCATTCAGTCAAAAAGATTCGAACATTGCTTTTGCGACACGAGAGCATCAGTGAACATCATGCCATTCCACATTTACAGGTCACTCAACCTAGGCGCACTCAAACCCACGCACCTATGTGTCAGGTTGGCTAACGCTTCTGTAACCAACCTAATGGGGGTTCTTGAGGACGTACTGGTACAAATCGGAGATACATGCATCCCTGCAGACTTCTACGTACTAAGAATGGACATAATTGACAAAAGTGAGGAACCTCCCCTCATCTTCGGAAGGCCCTTACTAGCCACAGCCGAGTGCCTCATCGATGTCAGAAAGGGCCAGGTCTCCATCAAGGTCCTGGACCAGCTTCGGACATTCTCCATCCATGACACCATCCAGTACCCTGCCGAGCCTATTGTAGATTTTCTGTTAAACACAATGGACTTACTGCTACGGGAGACAATTGCTCAGTCTTGCATGACGGATGACCTTGAGAAGGCCGTTACTAGTAACCCACACACTGTGGATTCACTTACAGATAGCGTGATCGAAGAGGTAAGAGCCATTGACATCATGCCAGCCCTCCCATTCCACAGGCCTACCTTCGGAGCGTTACCATTCACAAGTCAGAAAACCCTGCCGTCCATCATAAAGGCTCCTGAACTCGAGCTGAAGCCCTTGCCCGAGGACTTAAAGTATGCATATTTGGGCAACAATCAAACCCTTCCAGTCATCATTGCATCTACCCTAAGTACGAAAGAGGAAAAGGCATTGGTTCACATCCTTAAGGTTAATCAAACGGCAATTGGATGGACAATAGCTGACATCAAAGGCATAAGTCCCACAATATGCATGCATCGGATACTGCTGGAGGAAGACTCCAAACCATCACGGGAGGCGCAGAGGCGATTGCATCCACCTATGAAGGAGGTCGTGAAGAAAGAAGTCCTAAAGCTTTTGAACGTTGGAATCATCTATCCAATTAGTGACTCCAAGTGGGTGAGCCCAGTCCAGGTCGTGCCAAAGAAAAGTGGGATCACAGTGGTTAAAAACGAGCAGGATGAGCTTGTACCTCAACGGATTCAAACAGGATGGAGTGTGCATTGACTATCGAAAGCTAAATATAACCACACGCAAGGACCACTTTCCTTTGCCCTTCATTGATCAAATGCTCGAGCGCCTGGCTGGACACTCCCACTATTGCTTCTTGGACGGCTACTCAGGATACAATCAGATTGCTATTGCACCCGAAGATCAAGAAAAAACAACATTCACATGCCCATATGGCACCTTTGCATACAGAAGAATGCCGTTTGGATTGTGCAATGCCCCAGCTACCTTTCAGCGTTGCATGATGAGCATCTTCTCCGATATGGTGGAAGATATAATTGAAGTATTCATGGACGACTTCTCAGTGTTTGGACATTCATTCGAACTGTGCTTAGTTAACCTAACCCGAGTACTAGAACGGTGCAGAGAAAGCAACTTAGTGCTGAACTGGGAAAAGTGCCATTTCATGGTACAACAGGGAATTGTCTTGGGTCATGTGATCTCTAGCCGAGGCATAGAAGTGGACAAAGCAAAATTAGACATAGTAGAGAGGCTGCCGTACCCCACTACAGTCAAAGAGGTTCGATCATTCTTAGGGCATGCTGGCTTTTACCGCAGATTCATCAAAGATTTCTCGAAAATCACAAGACCTTGGTGTGATCTTCTAGCCAAGGACGCCACATTTGAGTTCACTAAGGGATGCCGTGAGGCATTCAACACACTCAAGGCAAAGCTCACGGCATCACCCATCATCATGCCACCGAATTGGGACTTACCATTCGAACTAATGTGTGATGCCTCAGACTTCGCCATAGGAGCTGTTTTGGGACAGCGTGTTGACAAGCTCCCTCATGTCATTTACTACGCAAGTCGAACCCTGAATGATGCCCAGCTGAACTACTCCACCACCGAGAAGGAGCTCCTTGCTGTTATCTTTGCCCTTGAGAAGTTCCGCTCATATCTAATTCAAACCAAGGTCATAGTATACACGGATCATGCTGCCTTGAAGTATCTGCTCACTAAAAAGGACGCCAAGCCAAGGTTGCTACGTTGGATGCTACTGCTCCAGTAATTCGACCTTGAAATCAGAGACAAGAAGGGCAGCGAAAACGTGGTCGCTGACCATATGAGCCGATTGCTTCACAGTTCCAATGAAGAGGCCGATCAGTTGCCCCTCCTCGAGACCTTTCCTGACGAACAGCTCTTTGCAATCCAAGCTATTGATCCATGTTATGCCGATCTCATTAATTACCTTGTCACTAAGCAAATTCCTTCATCTTTAAACAGGTACCAAAAGGACAAGTTGGATAAACAAGCTAAGTACTTCATATGGGATGAGCCGTACCTATGGAAGCATTGTCCAGACCAAATCATTCGGCGCTGCATCCCAGAAGACGAGATGAAATCCGTCTTGACATTTTGCCATAGTTTGGCATGTAGGGACCATTTTGGAGCTAAGAAGACAGCCCTCAAGGTACTACAAAGTGGACTCTACTGGCCCACACTTTTCAAGGATGCACACGAATTTGTACTCACTTGTGACCGCTGCCAACGCCTAGGTAACATCGGCCCTCGCAATCAAATGCCATTACACCCTATTCTTGTGGTCGAAATCTTCGACGTATGGGGCATTGATTTTATGGGGCCTTTTCCGAATTCCTTTGGCAATCTTTATATTCTGCTTGCAGTTGATTATGTCTCCATAATGGGTGGAAGCAATTCCCACCAAAACTAACGACGCCAAAGTAGTGTTGCGTTTTTTACAGAGTCACATCTTAGCCAGATTCGGCGCACCTAGGGCAATCATCAGTGATGGGGGGGGCACACTTCTGCAATCATTCGTTTGCAGGCCTAATGAAGAAGTATGGCGTCACCCACAAGGTCTCAACACCGTATCACCCTCAAACGAGTGGCCAAGCGGAAGTGTCCAATCGGGAAGTAAAGGCCATACTGGAAAAAACAGTAAATCCTAACCGCAAAGATTGGTCCAACAAATTGAATGATGCGATGTGGGCCTATCGGACCGCATACAAGACCCCGATTGGCATGTCTCCCTTCCGGCTTGTTTTTGGAAAAGGCTGCCACCTACCAATGGAATTGGAGCATAAAGCATTCTGGGCTATTAAGCAGATGAACCTGAACTTCGATGATGCTGGAATACATAGGAAGCTTCAGCTAAGTGAATTAGAGGAGTTGCGAAACGAGGCCTTTGACAGTGCTCGTATCTACAAGGAAAAGACCAAAGCTTTCCACGACAAGGGTAGTCAGCCCAAGGACTTTCACATCGGACAGGAAGTCCTCCTCTTTGACTCCCGGCTCAGACTAATGCCAGGTAAGTTGCGTTCAAGATGGACTGGACCATTTATTATTACTAACGTTTTTCCTCATGGTGCAGTTGAAATCCAGCACCCGGAACGGCAGGATCCGTTCAAGGTAAATGGCCACCGCCTCAAACACTACTTCAAGGACCTCTCTAATCCAAGCGCAGTCAACCCTGCAACTCCGCATGCGCCCAGCTCCTAGAATGACAACCCCGTCTTGCCTAGACATTAAATAAAGCGCTCCTAGGAGGCAGCCTAGCCCTGGTTTGTATTTCTCACTTCCTTTTCTGTTTCTGCCCGTTATATCTCTCAAACCGTTCTACTATTGTCATGCTTACTGCTTATCGCATTGAGGACAATGTTCAGTTTAGGTTTGGGGGTGTGGATTTAAAATTTTGCATATAGAAACAAGTAGGTTTGGGGGTGATACACGGCCAGGACATTTAAATTTCTGCTTGTGAATAGTATGATAACTTGTTAATAGGAATGTATATGCTAAGTTAACTATCTTTGCTTTACTAAGAGTCATGCCATGGTTAAGTAGTTCATAACCTGCAATTCACAATGCCATGTTTTTAAGTGATTAAGTGAACGAAATAACTGAATTTGAGTGAACCTTAGAAAATTAGTGGAGACTACCCTGTGAGATCTTTGAGCCTAATTGCCATTCTTTCTGAGGGATATACTTGTTTCTACTCTTAAATACTCATCACTTTTGTTCTTAATTGTTGATCTCATTACATCATATTTGCATTGAATTTTAAAGAACTAACATCATTTAGATACTCTTGATTTAATGTATGGTTTGCTATAAGAAGTGATGTAGGCTATGTATGCTTTAACCTCTAAAGGCTTGATCCTACCCTATTGCATGCTCCCTAAGCCAATTTTGAAGCCAAACACTCAACCTTTTCTTTCATCACCCAAAGTATAACCTAACCCAAAATACTTAGCCATTCATCACAGCCATACCCTATAACCTCAGTTTGTGCTAAGGTTGCCGTAAATGAGATTCATGGTAAGAATGAGAGGTGAAAGAAGATTTGGCGTCAATTCAAAGTTCAAAATTAAAGAAAAGCTTTACAAGTTGCAAGCTGCACGAAAGTTTGAGGAAATCATTGCATGATCTTGGTTCAATTCAATTCAAAGACGAACAGAAACAAAAAATGTTCAAATCAAAAGAAAGAAAGAAACGTTGAGAAAAAGAAGGAAAAAAATAAGTGAAAAACAAAGTGAATTGAGCCAAGTGAGCCAAGAGCCTCAAAATAAGCCACAAGAGCCACAAAATAAGTCATCAGGAAAGCACAATGTCGTGGGCCTTAAGAAAGGATTCAGTTCAGAAATTCCAAGTTCAATTCATGACTTCTCATGCCTTGGCACAACTCAGGTTCTTTGAATCCCATCCTTCCTTGCTAAACCCCAAAGCTTAGCCCCAATACAACCTAAAAAGGAAGACCTAACTGATCTTATGGACAATCATGCTGAGGATTAAGGTACGTATCTATGTGCTTAAAGTTCAATTCCTTTCATGAGATCTTTATTTCCATAAATTGGTATTCTTCATTGTTACTCATATGTGATTAAATTTGAATTTCATAACATAAACTCAACACATATGCTTGAAAAGAGTGAAAGCCTAGGATTATTGTGCGAATTGAGAGTTTCCTAGTGAGGATTAGAGTCAAGGCGAAATCTTTCTAGGGCACTTAGATGAAGTTGTTTTCAAACTTGATCACCTGAAAATATTGGCACTTATACACGTACACCTTCACATGACACTCACGGCTATGGCATTCATTTTAGTTCTGCAAAGCATGTCTACTTACTTTAATTGTTATTAGCTTGTTAAAAGTACTATCTCTAGCATCGTTTTTTTGTTTAAGTAAAACATTTGTGGGCATCGTGCTGTTATAACCCTCAGCAGACAAAACTCATCCTACTAGGTTAACCTAGGGGTTTAAATGTTCTATCTTAACTAAAATCGAGTTTTTTTCATTTTGTTAGCGTTTGTTTTGCTCAGGGACTAGCAAAAGATAGGTTTGGGGGTATTCGATCAATCGTTATTTATGCATCATTTTGATGTCTTTATATGCCTCTCTTACATGTCATTTGAATGATTTCGTGCCATCAATAGTAGAAAATAATCAATCTTGTGAGACTTGTGCAGAGTTAGAAATTTAGGTAAAATCTGGAAAGAACGCAAAAAGAATGACTCAAATCGGAGTCCAGATGAAGGAGAAATCCTCATTTCAATATCTGGTCCTCCACGGGGTCCTGAGTGCGCCAGTGCGCCAGTGCGCCTATTTTGGGCCACTGGGCAAGTACCTCATATCAGGCCCTCCGAGTCCCAAACTTGTGTTTCATGACTTCAGGGTCTGGTCCTAGAAGTGCCAAGGTCGCGCCGAGGCAGGTCGAGGACATGTCCCAAGAACTCCCATCCGAGCCCAGATGTACGCCTAAGCCCGGGGTCCCTGTTCCGCTAGGGGTAGATCAGAGGTTCTCCCTCTGCGCTAAGCCTGACAACATTTACGCCAAGCCTGAAAGAAGATGCGCTTCTAATGTACTCATGATTTGCTTCAAAAGCGCAGTCCCAGATCCTGATTACAAAGACAGTCCAAAATCCAAGTTTGGCCAGCTTGCGTTCCCACTTGCCAGCTTGCATTCACACTCCCAGCCGTGCTCTGATTGGTTCTAATAGATTTTAAGGACTTTGTAATTAATTAAAAGTAAAATAACTTTCCCTATTCTTATAGGACATGGTTTTACCAATCCTTATAGGACAAGGTTATACCAATCCTTATAGAACAAGGTTTTCCCTTGTCTATAAAAAGGAGAATCAGATAGAGGATTGGAGGCGTTTTTTGTTTCTGGGAAAACAGTGACCTGAGCCACAGAGAGTTCCGTTTTGGTTTTCTAGAGAATTAGGGACCATATTTTGGGAGATAATCTTTCTCATAGATTATTGGACGTGGAGCTTGGAGAAGAAGGCTCTGTCGTGTCTTCTGCTGCACCTGTTCTTAACAATCTCTTCTGTACCCGTATTTTCATTATTGCAATTTACTTATGAATTCAATTATACTTGTGTTTATTTCAGTTATGTGTGAGTAGTCAATAGGATTAGGGCTGCTTGAAGCCCTAGCCATGTTAGCTTTTTGATTGGATTTCTGGCTCTTGATTATGATTGCTATGCATGCTGAATAAGTTGGATTACTATGCTTAATGAACTTAATTTATGCCTATAAGATTATCTACCTTGTTTGCATATAATTATAGATGTAATTGCTTGAGTGACCATCATATCATCTTGTGATTTGGAGCATCGAAAGTATTCTTACTTGTAATCTTAACTCATAACGACCTAGGATTGTATGTCACTTTGCTAGGCTAATGTGGTGTCATTAAATTCTCTTTAAACTTCATGCATCATCTTAAAAGGTAGGTGATAGACGTTCTAGGCATATGCCCTGTTTAGAACATGCTAAGTAAGAGGGAATAAGATGTGTCTAGTGAACCAACGCCAGGTCCTAGGCACGAGCACCTAATTCAGAAAATGCATAGTAATTTGATCAAGGAAATCTGGTTAAGAGCTATAATTGGTTAGAGTGGATAGTAAGCCTTAATTCGCCTTAGTTAATAATCAATCAACCGTTAATTCTTGCATTGTTATTTTCTGCATTTTATTTTACTTGTCTTTAAATTTCAGTTCTCACATCATAAACCCCCATGCGTGTGTGTGTGTGTGTTTTCACTAAGTTAATAAATCTGAACTAAAGTGGTCATAACGTTGATACAAGTCCTCGAGGGATCGACTCTTGCTGTGCTACTATACTATTCTTATCGATTTGTGCACTTGCAAGGATTTTATAACTGTTAGAATTGAATTGCATATTTCTTGCTCTTTAATTTTACCAACACCAGCCCCGCCTTGCCTAGACGTTAAATAAAGCGCTCCAAGGAGGCAACCTAGCCCTGGTTTGTGTTTCTCTCTTCCTTTGCGGTTTCTGCTCGTAAAAATCTCTCAAACCTTTCTACTGTTGTCATGCTTATTGCTTATCACATTGAGGACAATGTTCAATTTAGGTTTACGGGTGTGGATAAATTTTTGCATATAGAAACAAGTAGGTTTGGGGGTGATACATGGCCAGAACTTTTGAATTTTTAGCCTTAGTTTTTTGTGTTTAGTTAGTTACTTAATTTTTTGCTTTTGATTTGTATTATAACTTGTTAATAGGGATGTATATGCTAAGTTAACTGTCTTAGCCTTACTAAGAGTCATGCCATGGTCAAGTAGTTCATATTCTGCACTTCACAATGCCATGTTTTAAGTGATTAGGTGAACAAAACAACTGAATTTGAGTGAGCTTTAGAAAATTAGTGGAGACTTCCCTGTGAGATCTTTGAGCCTAATTGCCATTCATTATGAGGGATATACTTGTTTCTACTCTTAAACACTCATCACTTTTGTTCTTAATTGTTGATCTCATTACATCATTTTGCATTGAATTTTAAAGAACTAACACCAATTAGATACTCTTGATTTAATGTGCGGTTTTCCATAAGAAGTGATGTAGGCTATGTACGCTTTAACCTCTAAAGGCTTTATCCTACCCTATTGAAAGCTCCCTAAGCCAACTTTGAAGCCAAACACTTAGCCATTCATCACAGCCATGCCCTATAACCTTAGTTTGTGCTAAGGTTGCCCTAAATGAGATTCATGGTGAGAATGAGAAGTGAAAGCAGATGCTGCCCAATTCCAAAGACATTGGCATTTTCAAAGTTGAAAAGTTTAAAGAGAAGCTTACAAATGACATGCTACAAGAAAGTTTGAGGAAATCATTGCATGATCTTGGTTCAATTCAATTCAAAGAAAAAGAAAAAAAATAAAGAAACAGAAGAAAGAACAGAAAAAACGTTCAAATCAAAAGAAAGAAAGAAATGTTGAAGAAGAAAAGAACAGAAAAAAAGAAGTGAAAAACAAAGTGTATTGAGCCAAGTGAGCCAAGAGCCTCAAAATAAGCCATCAAGAAAGCACAAGCCATGGGCCTTAAGCAAGGATTCAGTTCAAAAATTCCAAGTTCAAGTCATGACTTCTCATGCCTTGGCACAACTCAGGTTCTTTGAATCTCATCCTTCCTTTCTAAACCCTGAAGCTTAGCTCCGTTACAACCTAAAAAAGAAGACCTAACTGATCTTATGGACAACCATGTAGAGGATTAAGGTACGTATCTATGCTTTTAAAGTTCAATTCCTTTCATGAGATTTTAATTTCCATAAAGTATTATTCTTCATTAATACTCATATGTGATTAAATTTGAATTTCATAACATAAACTCATCACATATACTTGAAAATAGTGAAAGCCTAGGATTCTTGTGCGAATTGAGAGTTGCCTAGTGAGGATTCGAGTCAAGGCGAAATCTTTCTAGGGCCCTTAGATGAAGTTGTTTTCAAACATGATCACTTGAAAATATTGGCACTTAAACATCTACACTTTCACATGACACTCACGGCTATGGCATTCCTTTTTGTTCTGCAAAGCATGTTTACTTACTTTGATTCTTATTAGCTTGTTAAAAGTACTATCTCTAGCATCTTATTTGTCTAAGTAAAACATTTGTGGGTATCGTGCTGCTATAACCCTCAGGAGACAAAACGCCTCCTACTAGGTGAACCTAGGGGTTTAAATGTTCTATCTTAACTAAGATCGAGTCTTTTCTTTTTGTTTAAGTTTGTTTTGCTTAGGGACTAGCAAAAGATAGGTTTGGGGGTATTTGTTCAATCATTATTTATGTATCATTTTGATGTCTTAATATGCATCTCTTACATGTCTTTTGAATGATTTCGAGCCATCAATAGTAGAAAATGATCAATCTTGTGAGACTTGTGCAGATTTGGAAAGATAGGTAAATTCTGAGAAGAACGCAAAAAAGAATTACTCAAATCGGAGTTCGGATGAAGGAGATGCCCTCATTTCAATATCAGGTCCTGAACTGGTTCCTGAGTGCGCCAGTGCGCCTATTTTGGGTCCTTGGCCAAGTACCTCATATCATGACATCTGGGTCCCAAACCTGTATCTCGTGACATCAAGTTCGTGTCCTAGAAGTTCCAAGGTCATGCTAGGACATGTCGAGTACATGTCCCAAAAACTTCCCATTCGAGCCTAGCCTCTGCGCCTAAACCCTAGTTCATGTTCCGCCAGTGGTGTATCAAAGTTCCTCCTCTGCGCTAAGCCTGACAACCTGTGCTCCTAGCCTAAACCAGGATGCGCTTCTACTATGCTCATGGTGTGCCTCAAAAGTGCACTCCCAGATCCTTACGACGAAGACATTCCAAGGGCCAAGTTCTAAGTTCCAGTGTCTGACCGCGGGAAGACTGCGTGCTACCCGCGGCTAGCTTGTGTTCGCAATTGCCAGCTTGCATTCACACTCACAACCATGTTCTGATTAGTTCTGATAGATTTTAGGGACTTTGTAATTACTTAGAAGTACAATGGATATTCTAGAACACTCTAGGCTAGAGTTTCTAATTCCAATCCTTGTAGGACAAGGTTTTCCCTTTGTCTATAAATGGGAGCATTTGTTCAGTGTTTGGAGAGGATATTTTTTACACACCATTATTTCGGAGATCTAGACACCTTAGCCGCAAGACATCCTTGTACTCCAGTTTTCAGTTTTAAACAGTTTCTTATTTTCTGCACTTTTTGGGCGTGGAGCTTGGAGAGGAAGGCCTTGCTGTGTCTCTGTTGTGCACCATTGTTCATCAGCGTTCTTTACTTTAAACTTTTATTTCATTGCAGTTTACTTATGAATTCAATTATATTTGTTTTAATTTTAGTTATGAGTGAGTAGTTCCTTTTAGAATTAGGGTTATTTGAAGCCCTAACCATATTAGCTCGTTAAGTAGATTTTTATTCTTGATCTTGATTGCTATGCATGCTGGATAATTCTGATTACTGTTTTAACTACCATTCTTTTATGTTTATGAGACTTGCTACCTTGTTTGCATAAATTATTGATGAAATTACTTGAGTGACTGTCATATCATCCTGTGATTCATTAGCATCAAGAGGTTGTGGTTAAGAAACAATCTTGTTATCAGAATTCTAGACAACCTAGGAATGCATATAATTTTTCTAGGCTAATGTGGTGTCATTAAATTCTCTTAGTACTTCATGCATCATCTTAACTGGTAGGTGATAGACGTTCTAGGCATATGCCCTGTTTAGGACATGCTAAGTAAGAGAGAATAATATATGTTTAGTGTACCAACGCCAGGACCTAGGCATGGGCACCTAATTCAGATTTGCCTAGTAATTAGGTCAAGATAATCTGGTTAAGAGCCATAATTGGTTAGAATGGATAGTAAACTTTAATTCGCCTTAGTTAACAAACAATCAACCTTTTATTCTTGCATTGTTATTTTATGCGCTTTAATTTACTTGCCTCATCTATGCAGCTGATAGAAGCGGAGAATGATGTGGTGGTGGTGGTGGAGTCTCAAGAGATGGGAAAAGTATTGTCCAAGATGCACCTCCTGGTGGGGAAGCTTCTTTGGACAAGACCTAATAATAGAGAAGTCCTTAAAGGAACTATGAAGAATTTGTGGAAAGCTCGAGCCTAGGTGAAGGCCTGTGATATTAGCGATGATCGGGTGTTGTTTGCTTTTGAGTCGAAGGATGAGATGTTGGGGGTACTCAAGGCAAGTCCTTGGTCTTTCAATAAATCCCTTCTTATTCTAGTGGTTGCTGATGGTTATAGTGACCCCCGACGAATCAATCTCACTCACCAGCTGTTCTAGGTGCACATCCGGAGTCTGCCTCTCGCTTTTATGAACCCGAAGATAGGGAAGATCATTGGTGGGGCTCTGGGTCAATATGTTACCACGGATCAAGGAAAGTATGGTGTCTTTTTTAGGTGATTCTTTGCCAATGTGGTTTGCAATTGAGATTGCTATACACCTCTACGCCGTTGTCTAAAACTTAAGCCGCCGAGGGGCCATGAGATGACAACCACTGTTTCTCTTTCCTATGAACGTCTCCCAAATTTCTGCTTCTCTTGTGGAGTTTTTAATCATGTTCAAAGGGATTTTTTGCGTAAGGGTGAGCCATGTGAGATCCGGGATTGATACAGCGTAGTATGGTGTCTAGCTAAAGGAGGAGGTGGTCCGTGCTCCTATCCCAAATTCCCTCTGGGGAAGGAAGATCAAAGCAGTTCTTCCAAATTCTTTCACTCCACCGGATCCTGGAGAGGCTAGTCTTAGGTAGAGCAACTCCCTCGCTGGGCTTCTCCGCATGAGAGAAGTGGATTCAGGGGTGGAGGTGAGTGGCGAAGATCGAGAATCGACTTATCCCGATTTTCAGGGAGTCACTATTTCTGATGGCGATAGGAGAGCAAAAAAGCAAAAGGTGGGAGTTGACGTTGAGATGGAACATAGTGAGTTTTCGATGGTTACGAGGACTCCCTATGTGGGAGACAAGAGAGAAATGGTGGAGAGGGAGTCAGACATCTCTGCTCTGACCGTTGGTCTGTTTCTTGAGCGGGAAAACCAGCTAGCTTCGAAAGGTCAACTTTTGAATGAAGGGTTTGCTAGGGCCTGATCAGTCATTATTTATGCATCATTTTGATGTCTTTATATGCATCTCTTACATGGCTTTTGAATGATTTTGTGCCATCAATAGTAGAAAATGATCAATCTTGTGAGACTTGTGCATATTTAGAAAGATAGGTAAATTCTGAGAAGAATGCGAAAATAATGACTCAAATCGGAGTTCAGAGGAAGGAGATGCCCTCATTTCAATATCAGGTCCTGAATTGGGTCCTGAGTGCGCCAGTGCGCCTATTTTAAGTCCTCGACTAAGTACCTCAGATCATGCCATCCGGGTCCCAAACCTATGTCTCATGACATCAAGTTCATATCCTAGAAGTGCCAAGGTCATGCCAGGACATGTCGAGTACATGTCCCAAGAACTTCCCATCCGAGCCCAGCCTCTGCGCCTAAACCCGGGTTCCTGTTCCGCCAGCGGTGGATCAAAGTTCCTCCTCTGCGCTAAGCTTGAAAACCTGTGCTCCTGCGAGTGAATATGCGCTTCTTCTATACTCGTGGTGTGCCTCAAAAGCGCAATCCCAAACCCTTATGACGAAGACATTCGAAGGGCCAGCTTGTGTTCCCACTGGCCAGCTTGCATTCACACTCCCAACCGTGTTCTGATTGGTTCAAATAGAGTTTAAGGACTTTGTAATTAATTAGAAGTACAATAACTATTCCAGAACATTCTAAGACAAGGTTTTACCAATCATTATAGGACAAGGTTTTACCAATCCTTATAGGACAAGGTTTTCCCTTTGTCTATAAAAGGGAGCCTTTGTTCAGTGTTTTGGGAGACCATATGTTTAGAGATAATATTTTACACACAGATTATTAGGCGTGGAGCTTGGAGAAGAAGGTTTTTTCGTGGCTCTGCTACGCCTGTTCTTCAACAATCTCTTCTGTACCCTTATTTTTATTATTGCAATTTACTTATGAATTCAATTATATTTGTTTGAATTTCAGTTATGAGTGAGTAGTCCCTTTCAGAATTAGAGATGTTTGAAGCCCTAGCCATGTTAGCTCGTTAAGTAGATTTTTATCCTTGTTCTTAATTTCTATGCATGTTGAATAACCCTGATTACTGCTTTAACTACCATTTTTTTATGTTTATAAGATTAGCTACCTTGTTTGCTTAAATTATTGATGGAATTGCTTGAGTGACCGCCATATCATCCTGTGATTCATTAGCTTCAAGAGGTTGATGTTAAGAAACAATCTTGTAATCGGAATTCATGACAACCTAGGAATACATCCCACTCTTCTAGGCTAGTGTGGTGTCATTAAATTCTCTTAGTACTTCATGCGTCATCTTAACTGGTATGTAATAGACGTTCTAGGCATATGCACTGTCTAAAACATGCTAAGTAAGAGAGAATGATATAAGTTTTGTGTACCAACGCCAGGACCTAGGCATGGGCACCTAATTTAGAATTGCATAGTAATTAGGTCAAGATAATCTGGTTAAGAGCTATAATTGGTTAGAGTGGATAATATGCCTTAATTCGCCTTAGTTAACAAACAATCAACCGTTCATTCTTGCATTGTTATTTTCTGCACTTTGATTTACTTGTCTTTAATTTTCAACTCTCAATCATAAACCCCCCCTTGGCGTGTGTGTGTGTGTTTTTATTTAAGTTAACAAATCTGAACTTAATTGGGTTAATCGTTGAATAAGTCCTCGAGGGATCGACCTTTGCTTGTCATTATACTATGTCCATCGATTTTGTGCACTTGCAAAGTTATAGTTAGTAGAAATAAAGTTCATAAATATTGTGTTCAATATTTCTTCTATCAAGTTTTTGGCGCCGTTGCCAGGGACTTGTCCCTCAACGGTGCCCATTAATTCAGATTTAGTTAACTCATTTTTGTATATTAACTATTTAGATTTCATTTAGAGTGTTTACTAACTTAGTTTGTCATCTTTTACATATGAACAACTCATAAATGGATATGGGACCATGGAATTATCCATACATGGAGACGGGAGCTTGGAACAATCCATACCCAACTTCATTCAATCAGGGGTGGAGCAATCAGCCGAAATTCCATTATCAAGAACACCCAGAACCATACAACCCAGGGTGGAGCAATCAGCCTAATCTCACATGGAACTCCCCTCAAATAGTTCCTCACCACGAACCCACTCCTGACCTCCTACCTTCGCTGAGGGCCTTGGTGCAATGCAATGAGGCTTGTACTCAATACATGGCAGCTTTTAATGAAGAACTCTGAGGGCTAAGCCAGCGCTTGGAGGAGATACTATAAAAGAGCAAGAGGGTGTTTGAGTTCGACGTACGCCAAACTGAAGAAATGGCATATTCCCCACCAAGTGAGGCCAGGAATGATGATCATGGTGAAGCTATCATCGAGCCAACACTTCGACAAGTGCTTGCCATGGAGGCCGCAAAGTCCACCCAACCATCGTTATGGACCAGCATACAAAGCATGGAGGCCTGTAATCAGAACCATCACATGGAGGAAGAGCATAATAAAGATACCATCAAGCTAATACTTCAACAAGTGCTTGCCATGGATGCCATGAATGCCACCCAAGGCCATGTCGTGACAGTGTCTCCCGATTCTGCTCTGATTGAGCAGTGGGACGCACCCAATTCATACCCTCCAGTATACTCTTCCTTTTATAATGTTTATGATTCTGCTTTCATGTCTAACTATACCTCTGTGCCTTACACTCACAGATTGAGAAGCGAAATGGAAGAAAACTGCCAGGAAGAGAATAGGACAGATGATGGTGATAAGGACATCCAGGTCAAACCCAAGCCCCTGCCCTATGTGCTGCCCAGCAACAATGCACATGCCCTGCCGCAAACCCAGGATCCTGCTGAGTCCCAGGACTCGCCAAATGCCCTGCCTCAGCCCCAGCCCAGAGCCACAGAACCTGGACATGTCCAGGGCACGCCTTCAACGCGCCAAGCTGTGCCAACTGATTCACTCCAAGGCAAGTCCTTAGCCGCTGCACCAGAACCTTCCCAGCACGCATTTGAGACGCGCAACGCTGCGACCACACTTCAAGACACATCCACGGCAGACCCCAAGGACCAGCCCGTGCCTCTGAATCTGCTGCCAGCCGTGTCTCAGCCCATGCCCACAGACAAGGACCCGGTTTTGAAATTCAATGCGCCTTCGCAACTCAATCCTGAAACATTTAACTTTCATTTTAATAAGGCAAACTTGGATTTGAATTCTGATTTAGCTCCTAATAATGTTGAACTTTTCCCATGAAGGTTCCACCATAAAAGACCCAAGAATATGCTAAAGACCCTCAACTTGGTCCCCCTCTTAAAGTTCCGAAGGAAAAATCAACCGAATGGACCAAGGATGAAGTCCAGAACGTACAAAGCACAACCAAAGCTGTTCCCCCATGAGCATTGTCCAAGGAAGACATTCCAGAATGGACAGAAACGGCTCTCATTGAAATCACTCCTCAATCTCTTTCCCGATAAGCTACGTTCTCATCGGTGGATTCCTTTATGTGTTTCTAACTTTTTTTTTCTCCATGATGCAGCGCAAATTCTACAGCAAGAGGCTAATAATCGGTTCCATGTTGATGCGGAAATCCTGGGCACACCATCAAATGCCTAGCATGCCAGCCCCGTCTTGCCTAGATGTTAAATAAAGCTGTAAGGACCCTTCCCGAATTTCTGCTCGAAACCCAGAAAGAACCCTTATCCCGTCTGACAGCTCTTTTACTTCAAAATTTTATACCAGGAATACCCTCTGACACCAAATGTCAGTAGGTCAGACACTGCTGACACCTCTACTGGAATACCATAAGGCAACCGACTAATCAGATACTTGTGAACCAACAATAATTCGTCACTCTGGGTCACCGCCCACACCAACCCACAGACCCGGATGATGAAGTATTTTCATAGGTTGATTAATCACATGACAATCGTCGTCAAACCATATTAGAGCCGGAAATATCCTTGACTATCATATCATATGAATCGACAAGTATCCTCAACTATCATATCGTATCCTAATCCAGAATAACATTCGGCTATCATATTACATCAGTCAACATATCCCTCGACTAGCATATCCCTAGCCACCAGGGTATCCCTTGGGGTGTGCTAGTCCTGTATCACAACTCTCTATACTATGCATAAACAGCCTCGCAACCCGGCGGAGCCAAAACTCCTCGATGCCAGAGTCGGAGCACTCAACGAACCAACGGAGTAAAACTCTCGACGCTAGTCGAAGAAACAGTAACCAATTATATTGAAGGTTCACCGGGTTCACCGCCAACAGTTGATCCTAGTCCCATATTCTGATCCGCCTCAAATATGTTTATCTTGGAGGTTCACCGGGTTCACCGCGAATAACGGATCCTGGCCCCGGGTCCTGGCCTCCCTCAAATCAATGTTTATCTCGGAGGTTCACCAGGTTCACCGCCAACATCGGATCCTAGCCCAGGCTCCTGGGCCCCCTTAAATCAGTATTGTTTATATTGGAGGTTCACCGGGTTCTCTGTCTCAGCGGATCCTAACCCCGGCTCCTGGGCCCCCTCAAAACCGTATTGTTTATATTGGAGGTTCACCGGGTTCACCACCAACAGCGGATCCTAGCCCCAGCTCTTGGGCCACCTCAAAATCGTATTGTTTATTTTGGAGGTTCATCAGGTTCACCGCCAACAGCGGATCCTAGCCCCGGCTCCTGGGCCCCCTCAAAACCATATTGTTTATATTAGAGGTTCACCGGGTTCTCCGTCTCAGTAGATCCTAACCCCGGCACCTAGGCATCCTCAAATCGGTATTGGATCCAAAATTAAGTATTTTATAATCACAATTACGGTTTCGACTCAAAATCATGGACTCAAATAATTACCACGTCAAAACAATACCAAAACCGAATCCAACAACCATGCCATTTCTCACAACACACTTTCACTGAAATATTGGAAAAAAAAATGTCCAGCAATCATTTATAAATTCCAGGAAATCATTGCAACCATACACAACAGTATTTAAATCAAACATATTGATGCATCCATTACAATTTATAAACCAAAAGTCCACCCACAAACATCATCCAACCCAAAATTCATAGACGCTCTAGCCCAAGGAACACATGCACAACAATGACCCAACTACCTCGACTTTTCGAGCTCAAAACCCGCTCCACGGTAAACCATTACCGCTGGGATTGCCCAATCAGGCCCTAAACGAACTCCTATGGCCTCGAAACTGACAAAATTTGATCTGGAACGTCCCAAAACCGTAGTCACGCGTCGCCGTGACATCGGGAACAGTCCCACACGCCGCCACGCGCCACCGGAAGGTCAGAACACGCGCCCACACACCGCCATGCGACCTTACGCGCCGATCACGCGCCTGGACCGGTCCAACCCGACCGGTCACTCAACCTGACCAGTTCAACTCGACCCGACCGGTTCACTCAACTCGACCCGGTCTGATCCGACTCGACTGATCGCCGGTGACTCGCCGGAGATGACGATCGGCTGCTGGTGCCGTCGCTGAAGTCTGGCCGGAGAGGATGATCGACCGCTGCCCGAAACTTCAAGCTTTTATAACTTCCTCAAAACTCAACCATTTTCCACAAATTTTATGTCTAAATCTATCTACTCAAACCCAAGAATCCAAATATGACCTCAAAACCACAAACACGTACCTGTATAAGTCAGAAAATCGATCGGAAGATCCAAAACTTCCTATACTTGGTTCGACTTCCCCCGTGGTCATCTCCTTCGATGGTTGGCACGGTTGTGATAGTGGGAAGGAGTAGAATACGATTAGTGGATCAACAATGGAAGTTAAAGCCTTGAATCCAAAGTTGACTGTGGGTTTTAGGTGTTTTCTCACGGTTTCGGGGTGTGTTTGTTTTTCAAAGAGATGAGTGATAATAAGATGAAGATGAAAAATGAAGTGAAGATGTCCATCAAGATGTAAAATGACTGGGGTTAAAATATCTTCTCCCAAACCAAAATTACCAAAATGCCCTTGCACATCTAGACCCATAACTTTTGTACGCGAACTCCGTTTTCTGTTTGCCGCCTATCTACGAACTCGTGAGTTCAAGACCTACGCAACGACCCAAGAAAAATTCCCAAAAGTACTGCCAGTCAAAAAGGGACTCTCGAACTCGTCCAAAATCGAGGGTAAAATCATCCAATTCTTATAATAATTTAATTTATGATCCGGGTCGTTACAAATTTCCCCCCTTATTGAAATTTCATCCCCGAAATTTCACTAACTCAGGTTAAAGAACCAACGTCCTATTCAATTCAAGGTCGCTAAAGAGGTAAACGCCTCGGAGGCATCTTGTTAACAGAAATCCTTAAATAATTTGCACACAAGTGTGTGGTCTGCAGAAAGTTAACCTAGAACTCTGATACCAATTGTAAGGACCCTTCCCGAATTTCTCCTTGAAACTCGGAAAGAACCCTTATTCCGTCTGACAGCTCTTTTACCTCAAAATTTTATACCAGGAATACCCTCTGACACCAAATGTCAGTAGGTCAGACACTGCTGACACCTCTATTGGAATACCACAAGACAACCGACTAGTCAGATACTTGTGAACCAACAATAATTCGTCACTCTGGGTCACCGCCCACACCAACTAGGGTATCTCTTGGGGTGTGCTAGTCCTGTATCACAACTCTCTATACTATGCATAGACAGCCTCGCAACCCAGCGGAGCTAAAACTCGTCGATGCCAGAGTCAGAGCACTCAACGAACCAACAGAGAACTCTCGACGCTAGTCGAAGAAACAGTAACCAATTATATTGAAGGTTCACCGGTTCACTGCCAACAGCGGATCCTAGTCCCATATTCTGGTCCGCCTCAAATATGTTTATCTTGGAGGTTCACCGGGTTCACCGTGAATAACGGATCCTGACCGGGGTCCTGCCCTCCCTCAAATCAATGTTTATCTCGTAGGTTCACCGCCAACAGCGGATCCTAGCCCCGGCTCCTGGGCCCCCTCAAATCAGTATTGTTTATATTGGAGGTTCACCAGGTTCTCCGTCTCAGCGGATCCTAACCCCGGCTCCTGGGCCCCCTCAAAACCGTATTGTTTATATTGGAGGTTCATCGGGTTCACTGCCAACAGTGGATCTTAGCCCCGGCTCCTTGGCCCCCTCAAAACCATATTGTTTATATTGAAGGTTCACCGGGTTCACCGCCAACAGCGGATCCTAGCCCCGGCTCCTGGTCCCCCTTAAAATCTTATTGTTTATATTGGAGGTTCACCGGGTTCTCCGTTTCAGCGGATCCTAACCCCGGCTACTGGGCCACTTCAAATCGGTATTGGATCCAAAATTAAGTATTTTATAATCACAATTACGGTTTCAACTCAAAATCATGGACTCAAATAATTACCACGTCAAAACAATATCAAAACCGAATCCAACAACCATGCCATTTCTCACAACACACTTTCACTGAAATATTGGAAAAACAAATGTCCAGCGATCATTTATAAATTTCAGGAAATCATTGCAACCATACACAACAGTATTTAAATCAAAGATATTGATGCATGCATTACAATTTATAAACCAAAAGTCCACCCACAAACATCATCCAACCCAAAATTCATGGACGCTCTAGCCCAAGGAACACATGCACAATAATGACCCAACTACCTTAACTTTCCGAGCTCAAAACCCGCTCCTCGGTCAACCATTACCATTGGGATTGCCCAATCGGGACCTAAACGAACTTCTATGGCCTCGAAACTAACAAAATCTGATCTGGAACGTCCCAAAACCCTAGTCACACGCCGCTGTGACATCGGGAACAGTCCCACGCACGGCCACGCGCCACCGGGAGGTTAGAACACGCGCCCACGCGCCACCATGTGCCCTCAAGCGCCGGTCACGCGCCTGCTACAGTGTTCACGCTCCTGGACCGGTCCAACCCGACCTGGCTTGACCTGACCCGGTCCAACTCGACCCGATCGATCACTCAACCCGATCGGTTCAACTCGACCCGATCAGTTCACTCAACCCGACCCGGTCTGACCCGACTCGACTGGTCGCCGGTGACTCGTCGGAGAAGACGATCTGCTGCCGGTGCCGTCGTCGAAGTCTGGCTGGAGAAGATGATCGACCGCTGCCGTCGTCGCCGTCTGGTTTTGCTGAAATCCCCCATTTCCGGCCGAAACTTCAAGCTTTTATAACTTCCTCAAAAATCAACCATTTTCCACAAATTTTATGTCTAAATCTATCTACTCAAACCCAAGAATCCAAATATGACCTCAAAACCACAAACACGTACCTGTGTAAGCCGAAAAATCGATCGGAATATCCGAAACTTCCTATACTCGGTTCCGCTTCCCCCATGGTCATCTCCTTCGATGGTTGGCACGGTTGTGATAGTGGGAAGGAGTAGAATACGATTAGTGGATCAACAATGGAAGTTAAAGCCTTGAATCCAAAGTTGACTTTGTGGGTTTTACGTGTTTTCTCACGGTTTCGGGGTGTGTTTGTTTTTCAAAGAGATGAGTGATAATAAGATGAAGATTAAAAATGAAGTGAAGATGTCCATCAAGATGTAAAATGACTGGGGTTAAAATATCTTCTCCCAAACCAAAATTACCAAAATGCCCTTGCACATCTAGACCCATAACTTTCGTACGCAAACTCCGTTTTATGTGTGCCGCCTGTCTACGAACTCGTGAGTTCGAGACCTACGCAACGACCCAAGAAAAATTCCCAAAAGTACTGCCAGTCAAAAGGGACTCTCGAACCCGTCCAAAATCGAGGGTAAAATTGTCCAATTCTCAAAATAATTTAATTTCTGGTCCGGGTCGTTACAAAAGCGCTCCTAGGAGGTAGCCAAGCCCTGGTTTGTATTTCTCACTTCCTTTTCTGTTTCTGCCCGTTATATCTCTCAAACCTTTCTACTGTTGTCATGCTTACTGCTTATCACATTGAGGACAATGTTCAGTTTAGGTTTGGGGGTGTGGATTTAAAATTTTGCATATAGAAACAAGTAGGTTTGGGGGTGATACACGGCCAGGACTTTTGAATTTTTAGCCTTAGTTTTTTCTTGTGTTTACTTAGTTACATAATTTTTTTGATTTTGAATAGTATGATAACTTGTTAATAGGGATGTATATGCTAAGTTAACTGTCTTAGCCTTACTAAGAGTCATGCCATGGTCAAGTAGTTCATAATCTGCACTTCACAATGCCATGTTTTAAGTGATTAAGTGAACGAAATAACTGAATTTGAGTGAACCTTAGAAAATTAGTGGAGACTACCCTGTGAGATCTTTGAGCCTAATCGCCGTTCTTTATGAGGGATATACTTGTTTCTACTCTGAAACACTTATCACTTTTGTTCTTAATTGTTGATCTCATTACATCATTTTGCATTGAATTTTAAAGAACTAATATCATTTAGATACTCTTGATCTAATGTGTGGTTTACCATAAGAAGTGATGTAGGCTATGTATGCTTTAACCTCTAAAGGCTTTATATCCTACCCTATTGCATGCTCCCTAAGCCAACTTCGAAGCCAAACACTCAGCCTTTTCTTTCATCACCCAAAAGTATAACCTAATCGAAATACTTAGCCATTCATCACAGCCATGCCCTACAACCTCAGTTGTGCTAAGGTTGCTGTAAATGAGATTCATGGTGAGAATGAAGGTGAAAGAAGATGCTGCCCAATTCAAAGGACATTGGCGTCAATTCAAAGTTCAAAAGTAAAGAAAAGCTTTACAAGTTGCAAGCTGCACGAAAGTTTGAGGAAATCATTGCATGATCTTGGTGCAATTCAATTCAAAGAAGAACAGAAAAAATAAAGAAAACAAAAGAAAGTACAGAAGAAAAAAAAACGTTGAAAAGAAAAAGAAAGAAAAGAAAAAAAAGTGAAAAACAAAGTAAATTAAGCGAAGTGAGCCAAGAGCCTCAAAATAAGCCATCAAGAAAGCACAATGCCGTGGGCCTTAAGAAAGGATTCAGTTCAGAAATTCCAAGTTCAAGTCATGACTTCTCATGTCTTGGCACAGCTCAGGTTCTTTGAATCAAATCATTCCTTTCTAAAACCCTAAGCTTAGCCCCGTTACAACCGAAAAAAGAAGACCTAACTGATCTTATGGACAATCATGTGGAGGATTAAGGTACGTATCTATGTTCTTAAAGTTCAATTCTTTTCATGAGATCTTTATTTCTAAAAAGTGCTATTCTTCATTATTACTCATATCTGATTAAATTTGAATTTCATAACATAAACTCATCACATATGCTTGAAAAGAGTGAAAGCCTAGGATTCATGTGCGAATTGAGAGTTGCCTAGTGAGGATTAGAGTCAAGGAGAAATCTTTCTAGGGCACTTAGATGAAGTTGTTCTCAAACATGATCACTCGAAATATTGGCACTAATACACGTACACCTTCACATGACACTCACGGCTATGTCATTCCTTTTAGTTCTGCAAAGCATGTCTACTTACTTTAATTCTTATTAGCTTGTTAAAAGTACTATCTCTAGCATCTTATTTGTCTAAGTAAAGCGTTTGCGGGTATCGCGCTACTATAACCTTCAGGCGACAAAACTCCTCCTACTAGGTGAAACTAGGGGTTTAAATGTTCTATCTTAACTAAGATCGAGTCTTTTCATTTTGTTAAAGTTTGTTTTGCTCAGGGACTAGCAAAAGATAGGTTTCGGGGTATTTGATCAGTCATTATTTATGCATCATTTTGATGTCTTTATATGCATCTCTTACGTGTCTTTATATGCATCTCTTACATGTCTTTTGAATGATTTTGTGCCATCAATAGTAGAAAATTATCAATCTTGTGAGACTTGTGCAAATTTAGAAAAATAGGTAAATTCTGAGAAGAATGCGAAAAGAATGACTCAAATCGGAGTTCAGATGAAGGAGATGTCCTCATTTCAATATCAGGTCCTGAACTGGGTCCTGAGTGCGCAAGTGTACCTATTTTGAGTCCTCGACCAAGTACCTTAGATCATGCCATCCGGGTCCGAAATCTGTGTCTCATGACATCAAGTTCATATCCTAGAAGTTTCAAGGTCATGCCAGGACATGTCGAGTACATGTCCCAAGAACTTTCCATTCGAGCCCAGACTCTGCGCATAAACCCGGGTTCCTATTCCGCCAGCGGTGGATCAAAGTTCCTCCTCTGCACTAAGCCTAACAACCTGTGCGCATGGCATGAGTGAAGATGCGCTTCTACTATGCTCGTGGTGTGCCTCAAAAGCGCAGTCCCAGACCCCTATGTCGAAGACATTCGAAGGGCCAGCTTGTGTTCCCACTAGCCAGCTTGCATTCACACTCCCAACCGTGTTCTGATTGGTTCAAATAGATTTTAAGGACTTTGTAAGTAATTAGAAGTACAATAACTATTCCAGAACATTCTAGGACAAGGTTTTACTAATCCTTACAGGATAAGGTTTTCCCTTTGTCTATAAAAGGGAGCCTTTGTTAAGTGTTTTGGGAGACCATATTTTTAGAGATCATATTTTACACACAGATTATTAGGCGTGGAGCTTGGAGAAAAAGGCTCGGCCGTGGCTCTGCTGTGCCTGTTCTTCAACAATCTCTTTTGTACCCTTATTTTTATTATTGCAATTTACTTATGAATTCAATTATGAATTCAATTATATTTGTTTCAATTTCAGTTATGAGTGAGTAGTTCCTTTCAGAATTAGGGCTGTTTGAAGCCCTAGCCATGTTAGCTCGTTAAGTAGATTTTTATTCTTGTTCTTAATTTCTATGCATGCTGAATAACTCTGATTACTGCTTTAACTACCATTCTTTTATGTTTATAAGATTAGCTACCTTGTTTGCATAAATTATTAATGGAATTGCTTGAGTGAACGCCATATAATCTTGTGATTCATTAGCTTCAAGAGCTTGAGGTTAAGAAACAATCTTGTAATCGGAATTCATGACAACCTAGGAATGCATCCCACTCTTCTAGGCTAGTGTGGTGTCATTAAATTCTCTTAGTACTTCATGCGTCATCTTAACTGGTAGGTGATAGACGTTCTAGGCATATGCCCTGTCTAAAACATGCTAAGTAAGAGAGAATGATATATGTTTAGTGTACCAACGCCAGGACCTATGCATGGTCACCTAATTCAGAATTGCATAGTAATTAGGTCAAGATAATCTGGTTAAGAGCTATAATTGGTTAGAGTGGATAATAAGTCTTAATTTGCCTTAGTTAACAAACAATCAACCTTTCGTTTTTGCATTGTTATTTTATGCACTTTGATTTACTTGTCTTTAATTTTCAACTCTCAATCATAAACCTCCCCCTCCCCCCCCCCCCCCCCCCCCCCCCCCCCCCCGTTGGTGTGTGTGTGTGTGTGTTTTTATTTAAGTTAACAAATCTGAATTTAATTGGGTTAATCGTTGAACAAGTCCTCGAGGGATCGACATTTGCTTGTCATTATACTATCTCCATCGATTTTGTGCACTTGCAAAATTATACTTAGTAGAAATAAAGTTCATAAATATTATGTTAAGTATTTCTTCTATCAGGGCCAACTCGGTGGGCCTAAATGACTCTAATATGGATAACTGGTTGGAAGTGGACTCTATTGGGCCTTGGTCTTTTGGGCTTTCTGATGTGGGTCGTGTACGCTCTAGTCTAAGTAGGGGCAATAGAAGAAAATGGAAAACTAGAGTCAGGTCTTCTGATGCCAGTGGGCCGTTGGGTGAAGTGGGAGGGGAGGTCGTTTTGTTAAATGATATTGGGAGCCCCGTTCAAAAACCAATGACGGGGGCCTGTGTCCGAGCCCGTCAGTCGAAATCTTAAGCTTAAGCTGTAACGCGAGGGGACTGTGGAACCCCTCAACGTTTAGGGCCCTAAAAGAGGTCTTGAAAGATTGGTCTCCTGATGTTGTGTTTCTAATGGAGACTAAAGCTACGATTGAACTGATGGAAAAGAAGAGAAGAGGTCTAAAGGGTTTTAGATTTTTTTCGGTTGAAAGGGAGGGTTTGGGTGGTGGCTTGGCACTGTTTTGGAGGAAGGATTGGGAATTCAAGCTTCTTACAAGCTCGTGTGGTCACATCGACGGCTAGTTTTACCTAAAGGATGGTCCTCCATTCCATTTCACCGGCTTCTATAGCAACCCGGTAGTGGGAAGGAGACATCAATCCTGGGATTTGCTGAGGAAAATTGCGGGCAACTCTATTGGTCCGTGGGTCTGCCTGAGTGACTTCAACGAGATTATCACGGATGGGGAAAAACGTGGCAAAAGGTTTCGTTTGGTGGCTCAGATGGAGGGATTCAGGAACACACTTCTTTCTTGTGATCTTGACTCTCTTCCCTTCTCGGGATTTCCTTTCACTTGGGATAAAGGTTGCCAGGGTGATGCCAACATCCTGGAACGGATGGACAGGAGAGTTGCAAATTCGGATTTTTGCAGGCAGTGGACGGATATCGTTACTCACCACATTGATAATTGGGCTTCTGATCATCCGCCCATTTTATTAGAGGCCCACTTGGTCGATAATTTGCCTACGAGGGGGCGGCGAAGGAATCGAAGGTTTATGTTCAAGGAAATGTGGGCAATGGATGAGAGATTTCCAAAGGTAGTGGAGGAGGTGTGGAATAAGGGCTTTGGGCTAGCCAAAATGAAAGGGCGATTGGAGGTCTGCGATGGGGCTTCTCAAATTGGAACCGTGAGGTATTTAAGAATATTTTCTTTAGGCTACGCCAGTTGAGGGAGGAACATGCGGCCCTCCGGTGTATCCTCCCGTCATCTTCGCAATTTTTGTAGAGGTATAAAGTGGCGGATGAAATTGATGGATTGCTGTCATTTGAGGAAACCTTGTGGAGGCAGCGTTCTCGTGTGGATTAGCTTCAGAAGGGGGACTCCAACGCTAGGTTTTTCCATGAAAGTGCAAAGGGGTGTGGTAGAAGAAGTAGAATAGCTGGGGTTTTCGGTGAGGATGATGTTTGGAGAGGCGATGAGAGGAGTATTAGGGAGGTTTTTGAAGGCTCTTTTAAGAAATTATTCTCTAGCAGTGGGAATTTGGATATTCATCCAATAACTGATCTGGTTTCATCTAAGGTTTCTCCTACCATGAACTTATCCCTGATTCGTGTGTATTCAAGAGATGAGATTGAAGCTGCAACTTCGCAGATGGGGCCCTCGAAATCTCCTGGACCTGATGGCTTACCGGTGGTGTTCTACCAGAAATTTTGGCCAATTCTTGGGGATGATATCTGTGTGAGGTGTTTGCAAGTCCTCAATGGTCAAAGGAGTGTTGTAGAGGTGAACAATACTTTGATTACTCTAATCCCTAAGGTTCCCAATCTGATTCGTGTATCCCAGTATAGGCCCATCAGTCTCTGTAATGTCATCTACAAGATTGTGGCCAAAACAATTGCCAATCGTTTCAAAGCAACTCTTCCGGTGGTGATTTCTGAAGAGCAGAGTGCCTTCGTTCCACAGCGGAATATCACTGACAACATCCTCATTGCCTTCGAGGCTATGCATGCTATAAGGGGGAGAAGGGGTAAAGGGCCAGCTAAGGTTTCTCTGAAGCTTGATATGGCTAAGGCATACGACCGGATTGAGGGGAGATTCGCCTATAAGATGCTGATCAAGTTGGGATTTGATAGGAAGTTCTGTGATCTTGTCTGGGACTGAATGTCTACTGTGAAGTATGCGATGGTCGGGAATGGTGAGATGTTTGGGTGTATTAATCCTCAGCGAAGGCTAAGACAGGGGCTCTTTTATCCCCATACCTATTTCTAATATGTGCTAAGGGTTTCTCCACATTGCTTCGTCAAGCGGACGCCCTGAGAGAAATTCATGGTGTGATGGTTCCAAGGTATGCTCCCCCTATTTCCCATCTTTTTTTCTCAGACGATAGTGTTTTATTTTTTTATTCCAAGCCTGGTGATTGTATGGAAATCCGTAGAATTTTCTCAGTTTATGAGAATGCTTCTGGGCAACTCATAAACCTTGAAAAATCTGCTGTGATGTTTGGCCCAACAACTCTAGAGAGAAAAAAGGGTGAATTGCAACGTATCCTTGGGGTTCACACGGTGGACTTTCACGAGAAAGACTTGGGGGCTCCATATAGTGGTGGGAATGAGCAAAAGGGAGCTGTTTTTGAGTATTAAAGAAAAGCTGTTGGCAAAACTGGGTGGATGGAAGGAAAAGCTGCTATCTAAGGCTGGTAAGGCAATCCTGATTCGAACCATGGCTCAGGCCCTTCCAGCGTATGCCATGAGTGTATCAGGCTCCCAATGGCGGTCTGTAACGAGTTAAACTCTACGGTTGCAAATTTTTGGTGGGGCTCAGCCTCTTCTGATAGAGGAATGCACTGGCTCAGTTGGCAGGGTATGTGCAAAGCAAAGGAGGATGGGGGGTTGGGTTTTAGGGACTTGGGGGCTTTCAACCAAGCTTTTCTAGCAAAGCAAGTGTGGAGGATTATTCAGAATCCTAACTCCCCAGTCCACAAGGTTTTTAAAGCAAGTTATTTTCAGAATTTTGATTTGATGAGTGCAGAGAAGGGGAGCAGATCTTGCCTTATTTGGAGATATCTTGTTTGGGGCAGAGAGGCACTTCGGATTGGCTTAAGAAAATGAATTGGGGATGGAAGGGATACTAACGTCTTGTTGGACCCTTTGCTTCCTCAACTTATCACATTTCAGGTTCAATCTTGTACTGACTTTGTTGGACTGGATCCGGTTGCATCGCTGATGAAGGAGAATGGTCAGTGGAACAAGGAGCTTATATGCGACAGCTTTGTGGATGAGGAAGCTCAGGCAATCTTGCCAATCCCTCTGAGCTTAAACCGAAGACCTGATAGATGGGTGTGGCACTACACCCCAAATGGGGTTTACACCTTGTGAAAAGTGGCTACAAAGCCATCCAAAATCAAAAAATCTCTGCTTCGGGTAGTGGGGGAAGGGGGTGCAAATGCAAGTGGTCAAGCAAATTGGTGGATGGAGATCTGGAGGATGAAAATTCTTGGAAAGGTCAAAATGTTCCTATGGAGAGCCTCCTCCAATGCCTTGCCGTGTATGGTTCAGCTCAATCATAGGAATGTTCCTGTGGAACCCTGGTGTCCTAGATGTAAAAGCAAACCTGAGACAATTATACATGCTATCTAGGAGTGTAGTCTTGCAAAGAAAGTATGGAGATTGACCCCATTGGCCAGTTTGGTAGACAAGTGGAGAGAACCATCTTTCTTAGATATTTTCTCCCATGCCAAACCATGTCTATTGGCTGACGAGTTGGAAATCTTTGCTATGGCTGCTTGGCGTATATGGGAGGATCGGAATGGAGTCGTTTACCAAAAGGATGCTGAGGAACCACGGGTGTCTCTTGAGGGTGCGTTGAGGCTGCTGACGGAGTTTAAACTTGCTAACAAACTGGTTGAAAGATTGGTTGCACTTTCGAACAAACCTCAACCGAGATGGAATCGCCCTGCAGAAGGAAAATTCAAGCTGAATGTGGATGGGGCCTTTTTTGCCTCGTCCAAAAGGAGTGGAGCGGGTTGGATAGTGAGGGATAACAGTGGGGAAGCTTTGGTGGCAATGACCCTTCACCTGGTTGGAATCGCCGATTCTAGACAAGCTGAGATTCTAGCTATCTCTAAGTCATTGGGTGTGGTGTGGGATGCTGGCTTTCGTGCTATTGAGGTAGAATCCGACACCCAAGCAGTAGTTAATTCAATTAATGGTTCAGATGTTTGTTTGGCTGCTGATTGTAACTTGATAATGGAAGTTAGGGATTTTTTGGCCAGATTCGAGGAATCTTCTTGCACTTTTATCCCTCGTGGGGGTAATAGAGCAGCTCACTCCCTAGCTAATTTCGCTACTAGTTGTCAATCTGATGCAATTTGGATCGAGGAAGCTCCCACTTGGCTGCAGTCTATCCTCACCAATGATGTAAATTAATGCAAGTTTCTATTCATGATAAAAAGTAAAAAAAACAAACAATTTTACATCAACTGTACACCATCACAACTTCACAAACAGGAGAAGATGCTTTGCACAAGAAAGGTGTTCCACTTACTTTATCATCAGAATGTCTTTCATTAATGTAAAATATTGGCAATTTTGCAGTGGCCCAGTACTCAGTAGGCATAACTGTAATCGAATTACGTAAAATAGAATTCCTTCTACTATACAGGTTTCTAGGAAAGTGTGATGAAGTGTTGCAATGAACTAACCAAACTTGGAGGCCAATGTTTTGTTTCTTTTACATATGAGAGGTCTGTAAAGTGAGGATCAAGAAGAGTTGCAATTGTGAACTGGTTTTCGGCCAGCAGTAGGGCTCGTTTATCCACATACAATGCTGCCGCTAGAGCTGCATGAACTTCTGCAGAAAACCCAAAATACGTAAAATTGAACTTTATAAAAAAACTGAGAGAATTTCCTCTGCTCCGCCTCAGCCCAGAAAAGCAATCATCTACTCAAGTAAGTACCTGGATATCCCTTCAAAGATATGGACACATCCTCCATCTCTGCAATTGCGTCTTCTCTGTTGCCAACCTCATACAAAACCAGTGCTCTGCCTACTCTTGCATAGTCTGAGAATGCAAAGTCACTGTACTTCTCAATCACCTGAAACGAGATACGCGGAATCTAAACTGTTAAACTGAACACATTATCCTAAACCAGATACTTGATCAACAATTTGCAGCTACTATGGTTGTATGGTTGTGGGCTCATCAATGTTTCTTTATTAGACGCAGCTTGCATATGCTCTCTCACCCTTTTTTGGTTTTACCTAACGACGCAGAGATGGATCTGAATAGGCCCCTTACAGAACTCAAAGAAAACACCGAAAATGATTTGGACTTTTAAAGAAGTAGAAACCAATTTTCTCCAATTGTATTCTAATGTCACAGTGTCCAGAATGTGGCTATACAACCATCATGATGAAGAAATTTCAATAGTGAGAACTTTTTTCCATTTAGTTAAACTTTTGGTGCAGCATCACAGTCTCACAGGCGATTATAATTGAGCTAGAGGAGTGCTATAACAAAACAATCCTTAAATACATAGAAATAGTGACAGTCAAGTAAAGTTGCTACTGGATTTCGGCATCAACATAAATAAATTAACATCATTTACAAGTGGAGCATCGGTTTGATTCAATTATCATCACTAGTCATAATTTTTCCAATATGGATAATTGATGGGAGAGTTGTTTTAACATAAATAATACTGGCCATGGTTAACTTCCAACAGAAAACCCAATTATTCATCTTTTACAGAAAAATTGGAAGTCAGAAGCGATGGAAAATGTAAAAAGTGAGTGAGTACCTGAGAAAAACAGGCAAGTGCTTGGTTATAGTCGGCCTGAGCCTGAAATTCCCTCCCTTTCTCCAACAACTCCAAGGCATTCGATATTCTCCGAGAAATGACATCACTTGCGTCCCTCTCAGCAGCGCTTATGGGGTCGAAGTCGAAACTTGTGAGAGCAGAAGAAGCAGCGGAAGGGCTTGAATTTACATCGATACTACTAGCGTTACTTGGAACAAGAAAAATTGCAAGAGGAAGAGACAAGAGGACCACGCGCCTGCTCTGCAAATTCTGCAATGGGATTACTCTTTTGGAATTTAGTTTTAGGTTTGGAGACTTTGTTGGGGAAGAAGAACTAGAGGAGGTAATAAGAAGATGGGAAATGGGTGCTTTACATGCCCCCATTGTCGACGCTGCCAAAACTTGGCCTTCTAACTTTATATTTCGGAGGTACAAACACACACCCATTAAATTAATAAACTAACACCATCAACGGTTCACATTATTTCTGACGCCCTCATGGAAATTGATTTTTACACCTTCATAGTTCATATTTATACTCCAAGTAATATTCAGGCATGTGGATGCATCTATCCCACGCTGTCCTCCGCAAATATCGATCAAAACTTGAACCCTAAGTAATAAACACCCTCGTTACGTATTCTTTAGGCGGGAATTGAGCATCAATGTAATATGAGATGAATCAAAGAAGATCGAAATCTCTTCCTACCTAAAAAAGCATTGAAGTTTGAAAATATGATTCCTCTTTATTCTAACTGTTTTATTTTGAATAAAAAAAAAAGAAAAAGTAATATTCAGAGGAAATTTCCCTAATTCTCTACCGTGCATCTTGTATTCAAAAATAATATCTGATAATTATCTCGAATTTCCGTTCACACAAGGGCCATGAGTAAGTGGGCCGAGTTGCAAAATTGGGCCCAAACAAGTATCAGGGGTCAATTACGATGGGTGTAATACGCCTTTTGGTAGGCTTATGGACAGTAGGAGTGTTGCGTGAGCTAGCTGATTCAATTTTCCCTTTATTCTTTTCTTCTTCTTCTTCTTCTGATTTTCCAGTATCTGCTGCAACAAGACTATCATTCTGAATAACCTCAATTACCATGTCCTCTGGCTTCTCTACCGGGCTTCTTGTGGTCTCTTCAACATCCATATCTTCTCCTTTCGTTTCTGCTTCTAATTGTTTACTCCTTTCTGCTTTTGCAACAAGGCTATCAGCTGAAGCAAGACTCTCATTTTTAGTAGCTATAATTGTCGAATCCTCCCGCTTCTGACCTGGGCTTCTCTTCTGGTCACCCATGTCTTTGATTTCCTCTATAACAAAATGAAACAGGAGTTATGATGAACCAAACTGTAGAAGAAGTGACGGAGATTGGATAATCACAAAAGTGAGAAATATACGAAATCAAATGACAGAAAACCTGATAGATAGATAGGTCTTCCCAGTTCATCATTTTCAAATTCCACCAAAGTGCAGTAACCATCTTGAGAAGACAAAGCTAGATAATGAGCATCAGGTGACCTTTTAAAAAGGAAATAATATTAGGCCTTTAAAACTAACCAGCATTCAAAATTTTAGTAATTTAAGTATCACTCAAATAGTTGAGTAAATAGCAGGAGAATAACAAAAAGTTTACCATGCTATGTCTGTTATTGCCGCGTAGTGAAGACCAGCAAAGATTGCAATTGGAGCAACACTCTCTGTGTCATAGATGTACAAAGAATTTAAAGTGGCCACAGCAAAAACAACGCGGTGGGGAAGGTTAAAGAACCGTGCTGCAAATTCACCAAGGACTATTTGTATTACTATCCTTAATAAGCAAAGCTACAATATATTTTCCAACATAACAATAATACAAACAGCATGCGTACATTTATTTGACCCCCGCAGGCTAAAGAGCAAAGGGCAGAAACGAACGGCTACAACAGGTTTACAGGCACCAGGGAGCTGCAGAGCAGGCCTGCATTAACATGAAACCCGGACTATTAATGCAAGATGCTGAAAAGTCCTCGCAGGCATTTTATGACAGTTAAATAACCTAAGTGATATTTGATGTTTAATGGAAGTTAAATAACCTAGGTGATGAAAGACTTAGGCTCAAAAGCTGAAGGATCATACTATAGAAACTTAGTGATGTCAGAACTAGAAAGTAATAGCTCTGCCTTGCCTTGAAAGGTCCTTCCTCGAAAATACATAAGCGGTATTTATTGTTTCTGCTGCTGGTGATATTTTGTAGGAACCTGAAATTGGAAGATTGTTATAAGAAAAACTGTAAGAAACCAGACATAAGCGGTTAGTATAGATAGCAGCGAGTCAGGCTTTACAGGGATATGCCACAAAACACAATAGTCTTTCAGCAACATAGATTATATTTTATTATTCCAACATATGTGCACCAACAAATAACCAAACCAAAAGCAATCAAAAATAAAAATAAAGATACAGTAATTTACTAATTTTTTCACTTCGTCTTTCCCTCTCATTTGGTTGTTCCTTAATCGAGGAAACCCAAACAATAAAAAAGTCAAGGCCATCATATCAAGGGGGCTTAGATTAATTCCCATGATGATGTTTTGTATAAAAAAGGAAACAAATATTGGACGACAAAATCCCAAATTTCTATACCTATTAGTCATAACATACAATGTTTCTGTTGGAAAACTGCTGACCATCAGGAGCAAATTACACCACATAAGCCCATAAATTCGTGAGCATTTTATTTAGGCTAATACCTGCTGGAACAAGTAGAAATGATCCATCAGGTGACCATGCTAATCTTCGAAAGAATGACGGCAAAGTCTCATCATGAAAGAGATGGTTTTTTGCAGGCTGCATTTGAAAGCATTCAAGAGGCTTAGAAAATGTATATTTCATCTATGATTATGATAAATGCTATACATAGATGATCTACTATCTTCCAACCTTAGAATCATCCAACAGTGGATGTTCGGCCTTCGAAATAACATGCTGAGCAACATAATTTGTCCTCTCGGCACCTTTTCCTTTAGATTGAGGTTTTTTGACATAAATACGACAAGTTCTATCGGAACTAAGGGAAGCAACGTAGTTGGCCAATGGGTCCCATGCAACGCCTTGAACATAATTGAAATGGGAATCCAGAATCTGATGAACAGAACCTGAGGAATAAACAGGAAAAATCAGAGTTGAAATTTTTTAAGACACTTGAACAGATTTTTGTTATAGTTATACTGCTTAGGCATCGTCTTCCTTGCCTTTGTTCACATCCCATATGATGCAAGAATTATCAACAGAACCAGAGATGAGGAATACACCATCAGTAGACCACTGGAGGTCCAGCACATCCTTGCGGTGAAATCTAACACAGAAATAGTCAGGTTAATCAAACATCTCAATATGACCAACGGATTCTGAAATTGGAGTTGATCAAACATCTCAATATGAACTCAAATATGCCAGATTTCCAGGCCTAAATCAACTATAGCAGAAATGCACTCAAGTTATTCAACTTAAGACTGCATACTTATTAGTTTCATTTAAGTCTTCAAAACTCAATATACAGTATGAACTTATATACTTCAGAAATACAGATTGGTACATTGGTTTTGAACTGGATGCAACAAATAAACAGGATGAAATATAGGGCAGCCGATAATCTCTAGCAGCATACATGTATTTCCACTTATAAAGTACCCTTACATACAGGAATCCCTCAAATAAAACTACTTGAGGGAACACTTTGTGGGTCCCACTACGCATTGTAGTTTGAAGATCCGAACTATATATTTTAATGCTCCCTCAAATGACCATCCTTGCAAATATATCATCAAACTGAGAAACTATTAATATGTTGATAATTTCAGCCAAATTAGAAAACTGTGATTTTCTGCTTGATACCAAGTAGATATCTTAACGGTTTCTGATTTGGCTCAATTTTTGCATGGGTGGAACCCACAAAGTATCCCTAAAATAAGGTTGATTATAATCAATGATTTAACAATTTCCGATTTATCTGTTTTCCTTTCTTGTTTGGCATGGATGATCCTTCCCAAAGAACCTAAACAATTTCAAAACAAATAAAGGTATATACATGTAAGTTTATACAATACATAGCACATTTGTTTCAAACCTCACGAAACAAACAAATAAATCAAGTAGGCTCGTCCCTGATTTGGTCAGACCTAAATCACCTAAACCTGGAGTGTGCCAACTGTTCTTTGGACTAACATGCAATGAATACAAAAGGTCAACTATTAAAAAAGTTCTTACGACAATGTCTTTAAGACCTTCCAAACTTTGGTATTTTCTGTTGCATGCAACTTCCATATGATAAGCTCACCTCCTGATAGAGAGAAAAAAGCAAGATGAAAAAACACTAACTAGCTAAAAAAGTAACTAAAGATTGTCAAGATATATACAGAAATAAATTAAATGTTGTGAGTAACTCAGCATACCGTCTGCACCAGAGGCAAGTTGTTCTCCTGCATCAGCATTCAAGGATTGTTATTACTTCCAACAACGAAAAGAACCGTGATGAAGGGAAGACATGCCAATTACAATATTACTAAAGCTTCATTTCCTTTTTTTCTTTTTGTATCTTTTAAAAAGAACTCTCATTTTATAGAAAATCCATTCTTCATTAACTAGCCAATACAATGCCATTACTCCGTATGCAAAATTTGAAGCTTCTATATGTGAATAACAGATTGTTCTTTGTAGATATGAAGGGACTGAGAAATTAGAAAAATTTCAGAACTACTCTTATTGAAGAAGTGCATGAACAACCCTAGATAATAGTTGGTATTCAATAAAGTAAACAGTCTGAATAACAATTGAAACAGAACCATCAAGGTAAAAGTTTATCTACTATAATGTCAACAGAAACATCAAGGTCCGCAAAGAAGAAAATATTGTTTCAATATTGATAAAACTTAAGAGAAACCACCAAAACTGTAACAATAACACATAGAGTTAATGAAACTTTAGGATATGCTAATATAATCAATTATCCACTGCTTTAAAATAAGAAAAAAGTGGGAAATCTTGATAGATAGATGGTTGATACAGTGAGAACTAACACAATATGGAAGATCTTCATTCATCATAACATAATACAATAGTTTACATTTTACCAGTTACAGAACAAATTAAATGAGCTTAACAAAATTGTAGTGACATAGTCTGCCTTGACCTCCCCGTCTTAGAGCTTGAGGTTCATGTTGTAATGTCAAAGCTACAAATTGTTGTTGATTACGTTTGATCATTTTTCACTGTGAAGGTCATTATCATGATAGTAGGTTAAATGGCTTACTCTTGAAGATGTAAATGAGTATAATGATGGGTGACTGATTAATAGGTTGCGAGTCCAGGTGTTGTTACATGCAATGGTTACGAGGTACACTAGTTTCTTTGGTTCTTGTTTTGCTAGTGGTAGACTCCACTATTTGTGCAGAAGGCCTATTCGAAAAACTAATCTGGATTTTTATTATTAACAAAACAAAAAAACCATGTGATACATCTTTTAATGAAATACTCATTTCAGATTCTTAAGTTATTGCCATTTATATTTTTAATAAAAATAGTAGGGAAAAAAAGACATTTGGAAAGGATGGAATTGAATAATCAATCGATTGAGAGGCATCAAACCGTTTATGAACTAATTCAATAGTCATATAATTTTCATAATGTTAAGTCATCTGTTAGCTTGCCAATCAAATAGTTCTCTTTATTTATTTTTTTATTAGCTCTACTAATGAAGAATCAATTAGGAATATTTAATTTAGGTGGACTTTCCAGTTTTATTACTTTCTTGTTTCTAGAGGAGTGCTTTCCTATTTCAAGTAAGATTAGATTTTTATAATCCGACCTTTGTAATTCAGTAGTGACGGACTTGGTCAATGAATGAAATTATCCTTCATTGGATTATCTCTATCACCATAGCCTATAATCTAATCTCTTTCTTATATGATTCAGCTTTATCCATCTTTCACTTCTAGTATCTCCTAATACCCTTGTTCCTCTTTTTCTGTCTTGTTCTTATTTTTTCTAAATCATTCAATACTTCTAAATTATGTTTTCTCGTTCTACACCTACACAATATAGTAAAATTAATGATTCAGAAAGTCCAAGAAGAAGGCAACGAAATGGAAAATTTATCCATACGCAGCAGGAAATTTTTTCCGAATTCTTCTCCATATTCTGAACTGAAAGTCTGGTAGCAGTAATGTCATTTTTTTTTTCATTAGCCTCATCCTTTTCTCTTCTTTCCCATTGTAAAAAAAAAAAGTAGACTTTAGACTTCTCACGTTGAGAACAACTTCAAGAAGGCTGTAACCATAGCAACTATCTTGAGCTCCTAAAAATAGCTAACCTTCTATGAGGTCTTGAATTGAGAGGTAGCTCCTTTTGACTAGCTATTCAATGTTTTGATATTACTTCACTTCAAAAGATGTTGAAGTAGCTAAAAGCTATTTGTTAAATCAAAATGTTGAATTCGAAAAGTAACAAAGAAAATTAGTGAGTAATAGCTAGCACTGATTTTCTTAACTTCAAAAGTGCCTAGCTTAGGGCATTTAATAACCATTTGGTTTTTAGTTTTTGCTTTCAACTTTTTTGTGGTTGAGATATGGGGAAAGTATATGAAGGAAAGAAGGGATGAAGAAGTGTGGTGGTAGTGAGGGAACAAATAAAGAAAAAAGAAGGAAAACCAAATCTTGAAAGTGAAAACAACTTAAAATACTCTTTGGTTTTATTTTTCATTTTCGGTACCTTTCTTTATATATGTTCTGTACACTTCTTCCACCACCCTTCTTTTCCGCATATACTTTCATCAAATCTCAAGCATAAAAAGTGAAAACCAAATGTTGAATAGCTCCCTTGGGGGAAGCAGCTATTTGTTGGGCTACAGGGAGCTTAATTATGTCTTAGTCAAAATGATTGGGCACTTGTAGTTTTATGTTCTGAGCCATAAAATTTTTCCCATAAATTTTTATTGTTCTTTCTCTTTTCAAAATTCAGACTTTAATATATAAAAACTTCTTCTATGTTCTCCTATGGCTGATCTGTTCTACCAGGAACTTCTATCTTCTTCCACTTATTCTTTCGTTTCTCCAGAAACCTGAAAGGTGGTAAAAATCAATTCAGGGCTGCTCATTTTAGATTTAGAAATCTAGGTACACCAGTTTGGGGTCTCACAATCGAGACCGACGGTCAAATTGGAGACTTGATCTTGGTAACTCTCCATACAATTAAAAGTTAATGGAACATTCCTAGTAATTAGCCCAACAAATCTTCCAAACCTGCTCAACGAAATAAACTGAATTACCTAATGCAATAACCCTAAACCAGCTGAGCCAAATGAGTTCATACAGCCCTAAGCACAAGGTTCTTGCATCTTTTATTTGTTTTTCTAGTTTGGTGGTTAAGTAGGGTTAGGGTAATAGTGAGGTTAGGTTTCAGACTCTCGGGAGAAAGAAGAGTATCATCTTTTTCATTGATTCAACACCTAATATACAGAGCCTTGTGTACCTCCATACATATGAATATCCAATGAACAATTCTAGAAATGATCCAAATCAGCTTAAACAATTGAACGATAGCACATTCAGTAACTCTGAATAAGCTAAAATAAACCAGCTAAATTAACTCAATCATCCCTCAATGTAAGGTTGTCTACAGCCCTGGCCCCTAATCAACAACAGTCTGTTTGACCTAGAAAAAAAGCAATCAACAACAGTTAGTAGTCCTATTAGAGCCTATCTCTCAAAACTATAAATGATGAAGCTAAAACGTGTATTTAGCCTTCAAGAACTTAAGGTCACACAAAAAGCTTTACACAATTGCAAAGTAACAGCATATTGATAACTCATTTTCTAAATAGATTATACAGCAGTGAGGAGATAGGTATGCACTTACCAGAAGGGGAGAAGCGAAGAACATTTACTGCTGAACTATGATATGAAAGGCTATTTTGATATGAAGCTGCTGGCATTTTTCTCTGTGTTTCGCTTGAATCTAATAACCAAAGCTGGTGCAAATAAAAATAAAAATTTTAAAAAATGAAATCAAGCATATTAGATCAACACAACACATAGAAGTAAGCCCTAAAAAAATGTACCAACAAAGAACAACGTACATATTTATTGTCGAAATTTGAGTTTGGCAAAGGAGAAAAAGTTTGGGCAGGGAAAGAAAAGAAGAAGATTTTACCTTGATGTCGAAATCGGCGCCACCAGTAGCCAGAGTACCAGAAGTTGGGTGGAAATCTAGGGTTAGTACTGGCTTGGTGTCATGCCAGTTGATCTGTACTGTCCCACCTTTCATTTTCTGGAATCCTACTCCTATCTTTGTTTATCAAATTTCAGAAACCAAATCGGAATTTAATTTAGGTTATTTGCCAAGGAACACAGGTTAACGTTCGGCGCCCTACGATTTGGCGGGAATTCTTACGGGAAATGCTAAGTGTACCCTAAAAGTTGTTAAGTGTACCCTAAAGTCGGTTGTTTTATAAGGGAATGGGCCTAACCACAATACTACTTGAAACGCATAGTTTCATTTTCACAGGTTACGACGTCGTTGGGCACAGAAAACCCGACCAAAAAAAAAAGGATCACCGGTTAGTCTTCCTCGCGTAGTTACCAGATCGAAGGGCGCCGCCTTCAACCAGAAAACCACGCCCGCTAGCTGCGCCTTCTACGCCTTATCAGGGACGCGCACGCCAAACGGGAAACTCCCGAATCAAGTCTACGCCTTAGGCAATACGGCGCCGCCCCTTAGAAACGATATTGAAAACACTGGCGTTGATTGAGTTGTTTCTACTCATTGGAAGCTATTGAAGATTAATTTTGAGGATTTGAGGTAAATTTTTAGTATTGTTTGACTGCTGTAGGTTCTATAATCATAAAAAATTGTTATTATATTGGTTGTTTTTTTTGTTTTGGTTGTGTTAAGTGCGAAATCAAGTGGAAGTCCTATTAAATTGAGCTTTGACAGAGTATCTATTGAGAGTATATGAACTGTAGAATGCTGTACTAAGGATTAAGTGAAAATAAAGGACTTGGGCTACTAGTCATGCTTGACTACATAGTTAAAGGTGAAATTTGAGTATTCGGGTGAGCTATTTAGATGGTTGAGTGTTGCTAGAATATATTTTAATGCTCGGAAGTCGGTACAGAATTTAGAAAGTATGGTATTTTGAGTATTCATGGTTTGTTAACTAATGGCTAAGTCAAAATGGTTAAGTGCGTAGATTCGGGTAATTTTGGCAAACTTTGTGAGTTGAGCATAATTCATTTTTGTAGCCCAAGTGAAGTGAGTTTGTTATGTATTGTATGAAATTTCTTAAAGTCGACAATTGGATGGATGATCTGTAATTTGATAGTGTAAACATGTTTTGGAGATTGGGACTAACTTAGAAATTCCAGTTGAGAACTCAAATACACTACTTTTCCTAAGCTAACTGAGGGAGATGCGAAACTACTTAAACTAAACTGGTTTACATGTGAACAAAGTGGGGATTACGATCATTGTGGAGTCTGACTGCAAAACTGGGGTCGATTGCATCAATAATAGGAGTGTTATGGGTTTGTGGAAGATCTACCGGCTCCTGGCTGAGATTTGGTGTTATTTACCATCTTCACTTCTGCTCATTGGAAGTGGACTCCAATGCAAGCAAACCAAGCAGCGCATTCTGCTGCAGCGATGGGCAACATGAGGGTGAGATATTTCGGAGGTCCCAACCACCTCCCTGGCTGGGCTTGGCGTTGTTCCGGGATGGCTTACCATGCCCTCCTGCAAATTAAGTGTTATTAGGGGATACATTAGTTTGTCTAACATCCTGTTTTGTAAGCCCTTTGGATACATTAGTGATGTGGTTTTGGGTACTGGAGGAGTTGCCTCTCCCTGGCTCGTACATATTATTGCTGTGCTCTTCTCTTATTGTACTGCTCTTGTAAATGAACTTTCAACTTTCCAAGCAAAAGAAACAGTGGGGTTGAAGAAATCCATTTATTAGTTAGATTATGCTATACCTCTACTCGATTTCTTGTTTATATCCTTAGCTGCATATGATGGAACTTGAGTATTTAGCTCTTGCTTTACATTATTTGACCTACAATGATTTTGGTTCCTGATCTTTTGCTAGCTTGGGTGATGGCTGAAGTCCTACTAGGCATGCCTGGACCATGGGCTGATGATTATCGTGAACAATCTGATCATTATACAACAAAAATTGGTGGACTACCTGTGAGCAGTTGCAGCCAATTGCAATATTATATGATGTTGATAGATAAGGTGATTGATTTTAGGCCCTTGTCTTATTTATTTTATTATTATTTTTTATAACAGGACTGGCCTCTCCCTGAGGAATCTGTGACACCTGATCTGCTTGGATGTAGTGCATGTGGAAATAAACTAAGTCTTGTTGCTCAGGTTTTACTTTCTAGAAACTAATGATTTTATGATTTCTTTTGAACATATGCTTTGAAATCGATGGCCCTGATTTTCATTTTTTTCCAGGTTTATGCCCCAATTTCAAATGAAAACTTGAAGATTGAAGAGCGTGTTCTTTTCGTTTTTGGTTGTCTAATGCCAAAATGTGGGAGCACTCCTCTAAGGTCTTTATAAAGAATATTTTTTGATAGTACAGAACTGCAATAAGTATTAATTCTTGGGCAAACATTTTAAACTTTATGCCTAATATTATATATGATGACATGCAGCTGGCGAGCTCTTCGGGTTCAAAAATTACACAATGAGGAATCATTTATCGCATCTGGGGAAGTGGTCCCTTCAACTCCATCAGTGTCAGTTTCAAGCATGAACTGGTGGGAGGATTTGGATGATGATGAAGAAATAGATCTGGAGGGTTTGGGTAAAGCACTCAGTGACGCTGCAAGCTTGGCTTCTCATGCGAAGAAAGCACATAGAAATGATAATCGTAAGACTCTTACAAAGCCATTACCTTCAAGTCAGTTGGAAAAAGTGGTAGACTGTCAGACACATGGTAAGGGTGCCTTTTAGAAAAATGAATCTCAGCTTACTTTTTTTAGTTTCAAAGCTTTTATTAATTGTATGGGTTTCTTTGGCCACCATTTCAAGACCCTTATCTTCTTTGTACCATGTACGGTACAGTGTGTGTTGCATTTTTCTGTGGCCAATTAATTGCTCAAAGCTTTTACTAATATGATGTTTGAAGGATTCAGGATTGTAGGCAGCAAGAAATATAAGAAATTCAAAGGGAAACGTAACCAAAAACAACAAGGATAGGATAGATTCTACTGATATCACACCATCAGTTTTCTAGGTATCACTCCTACAGTTCTAGGCATCTCACCTAGAGGTCCTTGGGCATCCCACCTAGGATTAGGTTGCATCACACAATTCTGGATAGAAGCAAAGGTCCACAATTTATTCAATATCAAAACCAGGGTTTACAACGATAGTTTATATAATGGCCTAAACATAATTATACAGGAAAGAATATTGCTGGAAATAGAACAGGAAATCAAACCTAATACTTAAAGAAACAGGAAAACTAATCCTTGTCCCTTAAGAATTAAGGGAACTAACCTAAATAATTAAAATACTAGAACCTTAGACACCTAAAGACTTCAAAACGTTAATCGTTCTCCATCAATTGGCTACAAATATAAAGATGTGGGAGAAGTTATCTTTTGATGAATATGAGATGGAGAATGACTTTCTCCTTTTCATTTGAAAGAAAAAGGTTAATAATCAAAGTAGCTAACCTAGAAATTAGTATAGTTTGTAGTTTATTTCCCTTGTTATGTGGAGTAGAACTAGAAAACCATTTTGTGCCTTGTTTGAAAATCAACATTTGTGTGTGTGTGTGGATAACAATGATTTTACTTATTTGCAGAACTTCTTTGCTAGTTAATTGAGTCACCAACTATATGACGACCTGTCTTTGGGTAAAAACTATGTTCTGACTCAGAATTTGGATGCTGTAGTAGGTTTTTCTCAGCCATAGCTTGTTTGATGTGCTTGTGCAGTGGTGCCTTGTTTTTATTTATGCACTCAACAAGAGCCATCTTCAAAGGATCTTACTTCTTTATGCTCAAACTACTCATCACTTTCCATTGCAAAAGAAGGAACTGATGATGTGGATCATGTACAAGATGAAACATGGGCAGAGGAAGCTTATGAATATGATAAAGCTTTGACTGCTGACAGGACATACCTCAAGTTCAAGAAACGGTTGGATGCATTCCCAGAACAGTGTTTCAGGTATTGAATCCATGGAACTTGGATGGTCAGGTAGATGGATCTTAGGATGAAATAGTGGGATTACAAATGCAGGAGGAACTTGATATCTTTATTAGTTAAAATTGTGGAGATTTGTATTTTGCATTTGGTGGTCAATATCAATGTTGAGACTCACTATGATGAAGTAGCACATGAAATTCACTTGTTTTATTTATCATAATATGCGGAGCAACACGCATGTCTCTTGTCTCTTCACCAATTTCTTTAATTAATTGTTCTGGAGAAGTGAGAAAATTAGGAAACCATCTTGTGTGGGTAGACCCAAAGGGATGGTTCATACCTGTGGTTTTTTTTGTGATTTTACACCTCTTGTGGTGGTCCAACGTTGTCTATCTAAGTAATCAATTAACTTATACCTAAGTTCGTATATAAAATGAATATTGTACAATTCTCTTTCTCTCTCTCTCTCCCTCTCTCTCTCTCACACACACACACACACCAATGAGGAGTTGCTTATGGCTACCCTTTAGTTCACCTGGATGTTATTTTGTGTCAATATCCATTTGATACTCTACCAGTTACTTGCCGCCATAGTTGATTAGAATTTTTACTTTGTATGAAAAGACAACACATGCTCATCTATTTGACATCAAATTGGAAGCTGTGTTGAAGTTATGGGAAGCTTGTGTGAGACTTTGGTACAATTTTCTTTCATAGGTATTAGAAATTGTCCTATCAATTATCTTAGAATTGGGGATTCAGATCTGTTTTTCAACTGTCATATGCCTTTCTCTTCTCTTAGAATTTCTTCTGTAATCAGATATTCATATGGTGGACAGCCACTCCTGGCTACATCAGTTGATGGAGACCCAGGGAGATGTAGGCGGTGTGGGGGATCAAGGCATTATGAAATGCAGCTAATGCCCCCAGTATTATATTTTCTACAAGCCGCTGCTGATGAATGTCTGAGGCAGTCACTGGAGTACTGGAACTGGATGACACTTGTAGTATATACTTGTTCCAAGGTAAGTCGAATCTTTGCTAGTTGGTCTGATTACTTTGGCATTGTAATTTGTTTATACCCATGCTGTTCAGTAGTGGTAGGTGACCCGTAAAATTTATACATGAACAAGTGAATGTAACCTCTGTTCCCCTTTTGCAGAGCTGCTGCCAAAATGAAGGAAAGCCCAACAATGGGAACTGGCTTGTAACAGAAGAAGCTGTTGTGCTGCAAGTAGAAAAATCGTTCAATGGGTTAGCTGAACATGGCTATTTTTCTTAAGTGGCACGGTTTCTTCTAGGAAAGGATAGTGCATTCCGCATTCTTAATTGTCAGTGTACATATAAGAGGGCAGAAGGGGCTGTCACCTGGTCACTGTTAGAGTTTTGGGTGTTCTGGTGAAGGTTGAAGAATTTTAGTGAGTCCCTGGTTATGCTTGAAAGAACCATTCGGAAATTAGCTCTCAAAACTTTTGTGGTATACATGGTTGGTTTGTAAGGATTAAGTTAATCTTTCCTGTTTCCAAGTGTATGATGTTATTTATTAGATTAGGGTTTAGAGGATTTTGATTCATCGTGAGAATTTTTGCGCCAAGAGGTTTCCTCCTAATTAAATCTTTTTATTTCTTATTAGCTTCACTTGCCTCCTGATTAAATCTTTATTTATTTTTTTGGTGGTCAATTGCCTCCTAATTAAATCTTGGTTAGTTCACCCACATCAATTAGGTGGTAACCTCCGAAGATAAGAACCAGGTTCAAGAAAGCCATTTCATTCTGTCCACAGCCCTTTTCACGGACCACAAGTTATTTCTAGTTTGTAAAGGTTATTCCCGGCATGGCGACATTACATGAAATGTCTCCACACGCATTGGTAATCTCAAGCTGTAAAGGCCGGATTATATTATCAGTATACAATCTTTCTTACCTATGTTCCTCAACTGTTGATCAAACAATTTCTGGAAAAGAAAAAAAAAACCTGTTGATCAATCAATTAGCCTTACATTTTAAAGCTCATTTATATCCAAACCATGGTGGCATGCAGCTGATGTATAAATAATATTCACGCTAATCACCAGTGGACTCGACATCATCATCCGTATATACTACTCGTAATGTTCAACTACATCAATTTAAGATCCACACATAAGGGTTGAAATTGTGGGTATCCAGATTCCAATATCTTTGACTATGGTGGTTTTGTACACCTAAATATTACAACATATGATACCAAATGGCATTTCAAGTTACATGGCCATAAATTAAAGCACAGTTCATACCGATTGACATTTCAAGTTTACTCAAATTTCTTGATTAGCGCCAGGTCATTCAGCATTTTGTCGATTGCATCATCATCATGAACCCGTCCTTTCGCCTGCATAAGAGAGATACACCAATACAAATTAGTTGGGGTAAATGACATATATCAACCTTCAAATGGAAATCGAAAAGCTTTTCTTTTTATACTCTTAACAAGGTTTGTTTCTTTCGCACCAGCATCTATTAAACTTCCTACCTCCCACTCAAAATGAGTAGTGAAGTGAAGTGAAGAACCTGCATCAAGCATCCTACATGTTCAAGAATCTCTGTTGCCATCTCTAACTGTATCCCCTATAGTAACCTTCTTTTTTTTCTTTTTGCTTTTGGTAAGGATAACCTAACATTTTATATTCATTGTTGAAGATTTGATTTTTCCTGGCATGATGACTTGCCAACTTTATTATATGGAAATCATGAGGGAAAAGGAAGTTATTTTCCACTAAAATTCTGTGGTTATGCCTAAAATAAATCATAGTGTAACCACTTAGTACTATGGTCTAGTGGGATTCCTCTTCACACATTGTGTGAGATGTCTCAAGTTCGACTCTCGTATATGACGAGGTCGATACCCAATGTGTATAATGTAATCCCCCTCTCCCCATATCATTGTATCAAATAAAAAGAAAAACTACAGTTTAACAACATGAAACAGTGGAACAAGTAAGGTATACCTTGATAGATGGCACCATAGCAATAGCTTCCTCAACTGTTTCAGGGCAGAGATTTCCAAGAACACAAAGCTGCAAAACAAGAGTAATCCAGCATTAAGCAGACTGCAGTTAAAGAAAAGAAAAAAATCATCTTAGTGTTGATGCTACATGATTGGGGCTATTACCTCAAACTCAGTCAGTTGATATCTACTCAGTATTCTGAATCCAAGTTAAGATCAACTTTTGATGGAGATGGAACAATATTTTAAGGATAAAAGTACAAGTTCTTGTGTCGAAAAGTAAGGAACATAAACTGCCAATTCCATGAAAATTACTAGTGCTGTCCCTAGAAAGCAGTTGAAAGATATGATTCATGTTTGAATTTGTGGCCAGTAATAGTTACATGTACACATCAACATATGGACTACCGTGGTTCGTCACTAGCTGGTCCCCTTTAAAAAAAAAAGTGCTGATCAACTCAAATCCCATCCCACAACTCCATGGATAATCTTCAGTTGATAAAGTACTTAATGATTCGTCATTCTCCCATTTTCAACTGTTTCACACATATGATTGACTTGATTCCTTCAATGCGTAACAAATAATTGAACTCCTTAAAATGCTGTAGTTTAATACACTTAAAACACCAGACACATCATATATGGGAAAGTAACAAAAACCAACCACAGGAGACCTAGTAATATGAGCCATCCCACTAAATTTGGAGTTGTAGGATTGATTAAAAGTTCAAAAAACTGAAGTCTGTCAATCCTAGAAATATGCCTCACAATGCTCTACGTCGGTAAACGTTTGTTAATTCTCTATTTTATGTGGCAAGCGCCAGTATGAAATTCTAGAGAATACTAATATCTGGGAAATTATGCATATGATGTATGAGTGAAGTAGACATGTAGCAAGCATAATCATGAACAAAAAAGAACATAAATTTCCATCTTCAAAATTTGAAGGATACTCTCGAACTTGTTTAACAGCATCAGGATTTTTATAACGGCTAAAGCGCTTCACATACTGCAGTGACTTCTCAAATACTCTAGAAAGTAAGATAAAAGGAGAAAAAAGAAAAAGGAATCTAATCATTCTTCATATCAAATTTGCTTAAGATGAACAGTTAAAAGTCAATACAATTATACAAGTGAAAGGCTGATTATCTATTTAATCTTATGCTGGGTTGCAGGTGAAAGGCTCCAATTCGTAAACTACGGCATACCCAGTATCTTAGAAATTAGTATAGTGAAGCATTGGGAAGTGGGTTATACTTAAACACTTAGATGACACCAAATATACATAATGTAATGTAAAATGTTTGAGTCTACTAACTAATAATAACTAGTTAACAAGTTAGCAACTAAAAAAATTAAGATTAATCTGAAAGCGATTCTCACTGAGAAACTTGATTCCTGGGATCATCAGACATCTGTTGAAGCTGCTCGAACTTGTGTTCAAGAATCATACAAACTTCAGAGTTCATTAAGCACTTTGCCTTCAAAAACTCTGCCCACAAAACCAAAAACCCATTCAATAATAAAAAAGATAATAATAATAATTATTCCATTAAAAATAAGTATTATAGAGAAAGAGCTACCGTCTCCGATTTTGAGCTCGGCGGCATTTTCTTCCTCTTCTCCAGACATGGTTGCTGAAGAAGCAGAAGGTACCTAAAAATGAAGAGAATATAAAGAAAAAGTCGTAGGAATTTCTTTGAAGAAGCACAACGTTGAATATTTGAGAAACCCTCTCTTCTGAAAATTGGAGTTGGTTTCGAATTGGGAAACTTCAAGTCCGGTCCGGGTGCGGGTCGCCCAACATATTTATTTCCTTTTTTCCTTCCGAATAACCAATAACACCCCAATCTTTGTTAGTATTTTAAGTTTGGTACCAATTGTTTCAAACATTTCAGATAAATGCTCAACATATTGAAAACTTTCATTCTTTAGCCCTATTTAGTTTGACAAGTAAATATCTACTTAAGAATCATGGATCCCCCACTCATATATCATTAATGTCCTCCAACTATTATTGGCATGGCAAAAAGAGTCATTTTGCACTTTTTTAAGTACAATTATTCCTTTTACGTTTACAATTTTAGATGCATAATTAATTTTTCTGGGATTCATGAGGACTTTTTTTTTGGAGTCCAAATAAGCTTTAAAAGCTGTACACATTGTTGCCAAATCATCATTTAATGCCTATATTAACTGGGGCTAAAATATTATAAATTTTTAAACAAGTTCGATACTTGTTTGAAATGCATGAAAAAGTTGATTCCAATTTAAAATTAAGGATTTTACAAAGTTAGTTGCCACCGTTGAGTTTAAAACCCTAAGCAGATTGCCGGAGATAAACTGGAGGAAGGTGAGGATGACTTCAAGTCATCATGCCCCTTATGCCTTAGGCAACACACGTGCTATAATGGGCGAGACAAAGGGTCGTGATCCCGCGAGGGTGAGCTAACTCCAAAAACCAATCCCATCCTCATAGACCTTCCTCTGACTCAACGGATGGAGAAAGGCTCGCAAACAGAGCCGAACATTACTTAGGCAATGCTGACCGACATTTCAGCCATTGGAATAGCAACAAAGAACTCTTTGAAGTCTTCTTACATACACTATCTTTACTTAAAGCACAGCCTACTCTTTGAATTTCGTACCGTCACGATCAAGCAAGAGAGAAAATAACCACAAGTCAAGTGATTCAACGTTGAAGGCAAATCAAGATTAGATGGACAAAAAGAACTTTAGTCAACACAATCCTAGAAGCTCCATTAGGCTCACATTTATTCCTAAAAGCCCATCATTCCTAGAAGCTCCATTAGGCTCACATCCATTCCTAAAAGGCCATCATTCTACTCAATCGAGTCGATCATATTCCTTCTTATTTATAGATCTATAGATAACGCAAGAGTTAACTTATGACTTTGCGATTCTTTGTATGAATACGTTTTATTTTCTAACATTAGTGATATTTCATCCACTGCGTTGGAACTTGGAGGAGTTCACCCACCCAAAAAAGTTTGGGATCAAAGTTCAAAGATGGCACCAAACACAAATCTTGAGGAAAGTAGGGAAATGAACCCATGAATTATAAATCATCCAAACACAATGTGACGGGAATTTTGATCACCGTGGCACATAAGCATGCAGAAGTAAGTTATTTAAGAGAAAAATAAAGAGATTATTATCCTTGGCTGGCAAGTGGCAACACAAAACATGTGTTAAATTTCTCTTTTTTCTTGTTATATTGGGAACAAGTGGGTGGGTGTCTGTTTAGGTTGCAATAGGAAATTAGGAATGAGTAAGAGCCTAAGAGGTCCACAGAAATGAATAAATATATACACAAATACAAGAAGGAAAACAACTAGGAGTGGGTCGGAAGTTAGAAAGAATATCATGGAAAGGGAGGAGGAATGAAGCCTATCATAAATTCTTGAGGCCCTGCATCTTATCTTCTTCTGTACATATAGTTTCCTGCTCAGAAAGCCAACGTCTCCATAACCTCCGGAAACCATTTAGGTATTTACTACCGAGTCTTTGACACCGACATATTATCTCTCTATCATTCTCAGCGTACATCAGGAGGGGCACTCAAATTATTTCCAAAGCAACAGCTGTCACCAGCAACAATTACACTAGCAACTACCTCATCCTTGCAAGGCCCACCAGATTTTGCTACAAATGCAGCGGAGCTTTTGCATCCCTCGCAAACAAATTTAGCAGGAACTGAATCAGAATCCAGGATTCCTGTACATCTGGTGTGCCGCCACACCCCACAAACGTCGCAAGCCAACATTCTCTCTCCATCGTCATCCTTCGCTCCACAGCTGCAATCCACTGTCCACCTCTCAATCCCCCTCTCCATCCTAAACTTGCTCCACACATTCTTTGCATTGCACCTCCCTCTCACTCGAACTTCTGTTGACCCTAACAGCTGCTTGACCTGGGTGCATTCATCAACACCGCCATAGCCAACTAACTCTTCGGCTTCAAATCTTTTTAATATCAAGTATACATCTCGGAAAGCTTCTGATGCTTCTAGCTTGAGATCAGATACAGTAGCATTCGATAGGACAATCAGTTCCGGAGGAGGATTCATCGAGGCATATTCTTCGGATTCATCTATAAATTCCACACTACACAAGACACACGTCACAGATGGGTTGTTAGTGGACATCTTTTCAGGCTTGTAGTCTTTCACAAACTGCTTGCAGTCAAGTAGCCTTTCAGCTGAGCTGATTGCTACCTGGGGCGCATTCATCATCGTTTGGGGTTGGATCATGGACTCATATAAGCACTGCAGGTCCAACAGAAGAGTTTCTTCTGATAGCCGGCTAGAGATGGAAGAAACAGTGCAAACAGTGCTCCCCTTTGGCGAGACACTTCCAGCCTCGAGTCTGACAAACAGTTCAGCACATTAAAACCTTACGTCATACCAGTTCAAACACAAAAATTAGAGAGCACAATGAACTGAGAGAGAGAGAGAGAGCGAGAGAGAGAGAGAGAGAGTCAAGCTAGTAACAATTATAAAAGCTAGCCTGAACAAGGGTGGAGATAATGAATGTTAAAAGCATAAATACTAAATTAAACATTTTCTACAGTACGGTTGGGGAGGAGGCGTGGGGGTTAAAACACAAAAAACTTTCAATCTTGTCTGTTCAAATGTTTTAATATCCTCTATCCGTGCATGATTAGACTGATTAGTTAATTAGGTTAGTGAGGAAAGCCTCATCATAAAATTGAAAAACAATTAAAATATTAAAAAACTGGAAACCTACGCTAACCAAACCCCTGTGGAGCTAGGAGAGTAATTTTCTAAGTATATGAATGCCCAAAACCTACTTACAAAACCTAAATAAAGCTATTAGAATTTGAGTGACAGCTCCACAACCAACTAGGAAGGTCCTTAGCAAAACCAAGTAAAGCCCAAACAGTTTTCTGAGTCTAGAGAGGGGCTCAACGAACTATCATTAGGCTAGCCCTGAGTCCAACAATCCACTGCTCCAAAGGACAATGAGACCATTCAACAACGAACCATTAGACTCAATAACGTACTGGTCAGCAAGGTTTAAAAGTACAATATTTGAATCTTGAGAAAAACTAGTCATTAAAGAAGCATTGGACTTGAAACTTTATAAACCATCCAAAACATATGAAAACTTGGTGGCCGAGAGGCCTTTTAGCATCTTTTGGTCATCCTAGACCTACTGGCTCAGGTAGCCAAAACAAAGTAAAACTCAACCCCTTCCACCAATTGAAAAACAAGGATTGCATAGTTGCATTGTGGCATGTCGTCTATCCATCAGTGCATTCCTTGATGTACTTAAATGAAACTCTTACAAATTCTTTATGATCACCTAGAAGAAAAATTTAGCATCTCAAACACCAATCAGAACAGTAGGGCTTAAGAGAAGCAAGCAACTCTCTTTGTTGATTGAAAAGTGTTTCCATAAGCATGCCCTTGCGTATATGACAGTAAGGATTTCAGATAAACATAAAAAACTCATCTTGTATTACTGGAGTTAAGCAATTCCAACAAGGATTTCCGAGATGAAAATAGAAGAGCTACTGAGCAATGTAAAAAGCTCAGCATTCCTTTTTGTTTTAATGATTCCTATCTTTGTGATGTTGAATCTAAAGCTTCAATGCACAAAGGCTTATCACTTTGTGTGAAATTGTGTAGGCATTAACAAGAAAATAGAAATCCTATGTGATGACATTAATGATGTAACTTCCAGCCAAATGAAGTTGAGCTTATGCTTCCATCCGTTGGCTTAACTAAAGATCAAATCAATTATACCGAAATCTTACTCACTATATAGAGTTATATAGAACATCGAAGAATACCTAAAGAAGGTTGAGGTAATTGTAGGGCTACTGTGTGGAACAGAAAAACCAACCGAACCGACCAAAACATCCCAAAATTTCCGAACCGAAGAGAAATCCGAAATAAATAAATAAATACCCAAACCCACTCTAGGAAACTAACAATATGTGTTTGCTTTCAAGTCAGGAAACAATAAAGGAAAACATAAATCTTACCAGGAAGAAAATTCTGAGGATTAGAATGAAAACTAACCTGTACTCAAAAGCCTCTGAATCAGGATTGTATCTGGAACAAACAAGCATCCCATCTGCACCCATTTTCCCTCCAAGTTCCCTAAGGCAATAATCAAGGAGTTCTGATGGTGCCACCTTATACACAACACGCCTAAGATTACGGCCACTTACCCAATTTGAACCAGAAACTGCACGCAGAACTTTGAACATGGCCTCTTCAACACATTGAATATCACTCTCAGTCCATGTACACAAAACTCCAGAGGTGGAAGCTGGTGGCTTCTTGTTCGTAGCATCATCAACCCTTGGGGAACACTTGTGAGCATCATGGACCAAGCTAATCAGGAAACCAAAGAGATCTTTAATATTTTTCAGCACACATTCGGATATAGACTGGTATCTCAGAATGATGTCATTGACGCGCGAACCAGGGTTTCGACCTTGGGAAAGAAAAATGGACAAGGGTAGGCTCGAGAGTGTTTCAACAGCCAACTTATAGGCATCATGAGTCAGAGCAAAACTACCAGCAGCAAATTCATATCCCCACTCACCATACCATGGATGCCCTTTGATGATTGAATGAAGTAGTCGATATTCCAACCCATACTTCTTTGACACATCCATCACACTGACCATTCTGCATGGGAACAATGACAAATAGGAGTTATGTCATGGAAGATTGGAAAAATTACACCAAATGGAAATGAAAAATACCTTTTACCAATAAAAATTGAAAAGAATAGGAACCAGGTATTTCGGTGAAACCAACTTAATTTGAAGATGAAGACATATATCAATGATACTCTATAGATATTATATACTTACATAAAGTGATGAAGAACAGTCAAGGGTGCTTTAATCTTTTAGTGTCTTTGGTCTTAGTCTTTAATGATTAGATTTTTTATCAAAAATCAATGTTTGTTCAGCAGTATTATTTCTTGTTTTAATGCTTAGTCTTTTAGCTTTCTTCTACACTAGGATTAGGCTTAATCTCCTGTATTCCTAGCAGGATTATTTCCCTCTCTTATTAGGTTTAGGTATTTATAAATTATATAGTTGTAATTCCTAGACGACAGTTTCTTAAGTAGAATAAAGTTGTGGAGCTGTGCTTCTTTCCAGGTTTGTGTAATGCAACCTAACCCTAGGTGTGATATCGGTATAACCTATCATATCTTCGTTTTCTTATTGTTCGTTACTTTTCCATCAATTATCTTGTTGTCTCGCTACCTACAATCCTAAATCATTCAAACATCATTTTAGCCCTCTTGGCCTGCATTTCACTATACAATAAAAAACACCGTACGAGCTTTATATACAGTAAAAAACCTGAGCAGTAACACACGTAGTCTGGGGTATTTCTCTCCCTTCATTACACGGGTCGTTATGGGTTCAACTCCAAACAGAGTACATAATCAGACCCTAAAAAACCAGAGCAGTAATACACGTAGTCCGGGGTATTTCTCTCCCTTCATTACACGGGTCGTTATGGGTTCAACTCCAAACAGAGTACATAATCAGACCCTCGAGGGTAGGGCTTGTCTAGCCCACCTATTGGAACCAAAACATAGAAAAAATACTAGAACTATCCACACATGCTATGCAAGTGTTGGAACTTTACAGCAGGTAGAGGTTATAAGGGTGAGAACAAGTAGGGTGGTTGCAGGAGAAAAAGGTTGTGGAGGTATTGTTTAATTGCCATATTTCCCTTTTAAATTTGCTGTTGAATATATTCAATAAAAGACAATATTGACAGTTCACAACCGCTGGTTGATTAATATGTAGTATAGATACGGATACTTAAAAACAAACCTAACCTGACTCCCAGTACTTTACAGAGCCGATCCCAAAAGTCCATGATATGACACCCAGAAAGAACCCTTGAGCCACCTTCCCTTCCATTGACCCTAAGAAGGTGTCCAAAACCATTTGAATGGACTACTCCATGCAGAAGATGAGTTGTGTTCTCTAACTGGTTATATACCCAGTCTTCAACATCATTTGTACTTGCATCAAGATTGCAAGATTTGCACCTGAAACAAAACAGATCAGCCACCATGTACAAATCATTCTCAAAAGCAGATCACCAACCATGTAGAAATCATTTCAACCCTATCAATGGCAGCTGAAGAAAGGAAATCAGCACCAGCACTTGTATGAAACATTCAGTCCACTTATTCAACCAACCGTACAAATAAAAAAACCTAGAAGTTACAAAGGATTGAGTCCCATTCAAGAAAAACTTTGAACATAAATTTTAAACACCTGACAATTGAAAACTGAAGTGATGACACCAACAGAATAAATAATGTTTTAATAATCTTTCTTAACAATACATGACTCAAATGAAGTGTGGATGACGAACAAAAAGGAGAGATCGACCAAGTACAAAGAGCACCGAGGAGCGAGATATAATAGAAAATTCTAGGTGCCTTCATGTTCCCAAGAAGCAATAAAAAGAAGATAGATGCGTGAAAAACCTATCAAAGATATTTATTCACTTGGTGTCTTCACAAATCATAATCATTCTCAACCTTTAGATGCTGAAATATCTAAAGGCCAAAAGAGTGTAAGAAGGCATTTCTCTTTTCTTTTCTTTTTTGCCAACAGATTATATGTTTCTTTTTTGTCCCTTGAAAGAGACCTTCCATTATACATCCAATATTCAATCAGTTTTTTGTATTACTTATATGAGTACTCAATTAATTTTAGAAATATATAATTAGATTAACTGCTGTAAGCAACAACCCTCGGCACATAAACAAAAGACTCATTCCAATTAACAGTATCCTGGAAAACACAGAAACAAGTTGACTTTGTAGAATGTACAATTTGAAAACTTAAAAAGAGATGTACACATAAACCAAAAAATAAAAAATGTTGCTACACAAAAACAATAATTTCCTTGAATCGAGAAAACTATCTCCAGGACAACAAAAGGATTGATGTACATATGTAAATAAAAATATCTGATACGGACGATGTAAACATATACATGCACCATACGTATTTCTATGTCATATATGCTTGGAGCTGTTATTAGAATCAATATGGAAGAAAGCAATTGTGAGAAGTAAATGATGCCGAAATAATTGTATTAAATGGTTATAAATAAAGGCATATAGAGAGTTTTTAAGTCCTCACTTGGATTCGTAGATATGCACAACATCTCCACAGCACATACAAGGCTTGTGATACCCACCAATGGAATTACCATCAGCCTTAATAATAAAATGATAACGTTTCCCGCAAACTGGATGACCACTCCATCCTAAACGTTTGAAAATGAATGTAAAAGGTCAGAACTCAGCTGACTGACTATTGTTGGTTGGTACAGTTCGAGAATGGTGTAGCAAAACATTCATAGTTTCATACAAGTAGCTATAGTCTTACAAAATTGTGAGACGACTGCAATCCAAAGGGTCCATGCCTTACATAAACAAAAATTAATGAGATCAATTCTTTGCTTTAGTCGTACAAACCAAACACTAAGGTTTCTACAAGAGGCTCTGAATTGAGTGTCATGACACCTTAGAGGACGAATAGTTGAAAATGTAATTGGTGTTTACTTCTCAATGTTTCAATTCTTTGCAACCAGCACAGGTAACAGAAATTATACATTCAGTAACTTCTGAGTGTCTTAAGGCCAACATTCACTATAAATGATAAAACACCTTCCTAAAAAAAAATTGAAGACCCCTCTAAAAGGGCACCCAATTACATTCACCATACTTCAAATTATGGAGAACAAAACTCGTAGTTCACTACAGTTGAGAACTACCTTCCAAAGTCCAATGTATTATTATTAAAGCCAATTAAAATCGATATTTGGCTGTTAAATTTTCATGGAATAAGTATCACAATCTTGTGGCATGTCCTTGAGATCACAGCTTATACAGCACAGTAAGCCCATGTACTTTATTTATTAACCACTGTAGAGTCTTTAAGCCTCAATTATTCTTCGGGATGTTGATGCAGGAGCATCTCCAATGCTGTTTGGGCCAATACCCAATTAGACTAGGGTTCTAGTTAATTTGGTGATTCTGGTTATTTTATTATTTTCCATTATATTATTTAAGTGGTCTTATTAGGAATAGGATTTATTAGGCAAGTTTTAGTAGGAATAGGATTTATTAGGCAAGTTTTAGTAGAATTAGGATTTCTGGTAAGAAAAGCTAGGGTTTGTGTACTTTAGTATAAATAGGCTATTCAAGGGTTTGTGTACTTTAGTATAAATAGGCTATTCAAGGGTTTGTGTGTTCAGTTTTGTAGTCTTTAATCAATAATATACCATAATTGTCTGATTTAAGGGTTTCTCTGCCCTAGAATTCTATTTTCTCCATTCCACTTTGATTCTATGGCTTTATCTCTATAGATTTCTGCTGTTTATTGCTGAACCCCCTTTTCCTGTATCAGATTTGGTCAAGGAATTCGTCAATACGATGTGTGTGTGCGCGCACGGGCATTGACAAAGTTATAAAAAGGATGAAAACTGACACTAACTACAAGAAAATTTGGGCGCAACTCAAGTCATTGACATGACATTGTTTTACTTATTAGAAATAAATGAGGTTTAATATTTTCATAGCATAGCTTATGGACGCAACTGTGAAAAGTCAGTGTCATCGTAAACAGTGACAAACCCACATAGGGACTAAAGGGCCCCTCTTCTTGTTCTTTTCCTCACAATCTCTATTTATACATGTATATGCAAGTTGAGGGCATTCGTAGTTTTTATGCTTACTCTAATATCCATAGATCAGCTCTTACTTAATAAGTATTCTAGTTTGAGATTATCAGTAGTTTGTTATTTATACTTTTGGGTAGTAAGATAAACAATACCGCAATTGCATATTGGAAAACGAAATAACATATATGCCCATGGAATTTTCTCATCCATCGCCATTGTTTTTATTTTCTTCAGCATTATGATTACCTACATAAAGTGGCCCTCCTATTATCATGAATTCCTGTACAGTATGAGTGGATGATGAACTTCAAAGTACTGAGGGATTTAGGTTATATTACTCAGAAATGCATTAGAAACAATTGAATAGAGAGATTTCTAAGTAAGTAACTGAGCAACTAGGAAGGGAGTACATGCACCAAATGAGTATAACAAAACCACTAAACAAGGGATTTCCAAAGTAATAACATCAACTAGTTACTTACAGATCCCTCCAAACACATTGCATCTAGTTATTTGAAATCCCTCCCTCTAATGTTAAGATCCTAATTTTAAATTAATTTAGCTTAAATCCTTGGTAATTTGAATTTCTCATCTAAACATGGCCTTAGGAATAGAATCAGAACACTGGCTTCCGATCCAATCCAGACGAAAAACACCTCTAGCATTATATAATGTGCCCCTCCTAACATGAATACCTTGTAAGACCACTAGTTCAAAATTAAAGCGGTTGTACGGAATACACAAAAAGACAGCTCGATCTTCGTCAAATAGCCGGGACTCACCCCACTTACCTTACGTATTTTCTCGTGCGTTATCTCACGATAATATACAGTTCAATTCAATTCATGTAACGATTAATTAACATATCGTAAAACTTTACGTTGCGAGATTACTAAGATATTTGAAGAAAGAAAAGCGTTGGAGAAAAGAGTCGGCGAGTGTACTCACCAACAACTCGGCAGTGATCACAATAGACGGATCTAGATCTGGCGACGTCCTCCTCCACGATGTCGACACAGACGACGGGAGCGTCGACTGGCGTTGATGATGATGATGATGGTGATGATGCATGGGTATAATGAGAATCTCCGACCCTGAAGAGGATCTGCCACGTCATGAGGTGAGGGAAGAGGGAAGATGGCGGAGGAAGCAGCGCGTGCTTAGAGATGAAATCCCTGACGCTGGTCCTGAAGGGTCCAACATGGCTGGCCGATGGGAAGGTGAAGAAGTCGTTGAGATCTGCCGTGACTCGCCTCTTCATCCGTTTCAGTGGTCGGTCGTTCACCACCATCACGGCCCACGGCCACCAGCTGTCGTTGAGGAGATCCGCTTTTCTTCTCTCCGCTCTGTTTTGTTTTCCAGAAGAAGGGAGGGAGAGAGGGAAAGACTAAAAAGGAGAACACCCTTGGCTCATCGTTAATCGTATATTTGGGTTTTCATCTCTTGTTGATTGTTCGTGCTTCAACTCTCTGATTTCGTCGTCCTCCATTCGTATTCATTTTCATCTCGATTATTTGATCAATTTTTTTATTTTTATGTATACTATTACATATTTTACTGTGTTTCTAGATGAGGGAAAAAACACATAATTTATTTAAAAAATTAAAATTTCAAATTTCTTATATATTAATTACTTTTTTGTTTTGATATATAAATATAAGAATTTAAAATTTTAAAAATAAAAAATTTGAATTTAAATATCACAAATTTAAATTTAAATTTAATATAAAAATGTGTCATTTTAAAAATTTTATTTTTATAATTATCATTTATATATGAAAATTAAATTATATATAGAGATAAATCCAGAAAATCAAAATTAATTTGAACTTAGATATCACAAATTGAAATTTAAATTTTATATAAAAATATATAATTTTAAGAATTTTATCTTTATAACTATCATTTATATATAAAAATTAAATTATATGGAGAGACAAATCTAGAAAGTTGAGTGGGCTAAAAAAAAATGGAAAGGTGAGCTAAATTCACTAAGTTTTATTCAAAATTAGTACTTATGACATAATCATGCAACCACAACGGGAAGGGGAATCGAACCTGCGTTCGAGGCTAAGGCTTTCAAACACAAAACCAACTGGGCTAAGCTGACTTTTATGCAAATATAGGGTTATAGTATATATATATATTATAAGCACTGACCTAGACTACTCCCCTGGCTGCCCCCTCAATACATCCATCCTTGATTAGTACTTTTCATATATAAATATAAGAATTTAAAATTCTAAAAATAAAAAATTTGAATTTAAATATCACAAATTTAAGTTTAAATTTAATATAAAAATGTATCATTTTAAAAAATTTATTTTTATAATTATCATTTATATATGAAAATTAAATTATATACAGAGATAAATCCAGAAAATCAAAATTAATTTGAATTTAGATATCACAAATTGAAATTTAAATTTTATATAAAAATATATAATTTTAAGAATTTTATCTTTATAACTATCATTTATATATAAAAATTAAATTATATGGAGAGACAAATCTAGAAAGTTGAGTGGGCTAAAAAAAAAAAGGAAAGGTGAGCTAAATTCATTAAGTTTTATTCAAAATTAGTACTTATGACATAATCATGCTACCACAACGGGAAGGGGAATCGAACCTGCGTTCGAGGCTAAGGCTTTCAAACACAAAACCAACTGGGCTAAGCTGACTTTTATGCAAATATAGGGTTATAGTATATATATATTATAAGCACTGACCTAGACTACTCCCCTGGTTGCCCCCTCAATACATCCATCCTTGATTATATGTTTAAATTTTATTTTACTTTTATATTACCAAAACAAGAAATTTCATAATTTCCATTGATTTCAATTATGTGTTAAGTTATTTAGGTTTCCATAAAGCCAAGAGAACGAATTTATTCTTATAGTTTCACCAAAAACAAACACCATTAAATGATGAAGATTATAGAAAATAATTTAATAAATAAGGACAAAATAGTAAAATCATGTATGTTTAATTAAATATTTAAAAAATTAATATTTTAGTAGAGGAAGTGGTAGTTATTTTTCAATTTGGTTTTTAAGCGTGAATTTTTTTTTTTAGCAAAATTTTAAGTGTGAATTTGATTTACGGTGTTTATGCTGCAACACGCCTCATTTTAAATTGAGGCCAATTATTTATTAGGTCCCTATTTACTATAGTTCATTATAAAAAGACCATAACTTATAATTTCTTTTTAAAAAGTCCTTAGTCGAACTAATGTATTATGATATGAATTTAAAAACCAAAAATTTACACATGTACCACTATATAATTACATACAATAATTGCAATAACAACCGGACACCGGTTGCTAAAATTTGGTCCCTGAAATCTCGTGATTGGTGACCAAAAAGTTGTAGTTGCTCTGACAATTTTGATACACCACGACCCAGAAATCCACCCGAATACTAGAATAACGGGATGCTGGCTAACTCTTGGATGTGGAGTCCTGATGAAGAAAGCCAAACTAAAACATTGTGTTTTAGTGAGTAGGGTGAAAAGGTAAATAGTATCTACTATTAACCATTCCATCACGCCAGTGGAAACCTAGATCATAATTAAATATAAATGATGATTATAACTTAAGCATAAGAGGCTAAGCCGTTATCACCTTGTTACACATTTCACCGTGTGGGGTTAAAGCTGTCACAGCAGGACTTCCTCCTCAAATCCACAAACCATCTTCTAAAACATGAGGGGCCCAAAATAGAAGGGTGAGTGGACCTTAGTAGTTTTCAGTTAAAACAGTTATAAAACATATTATCATAACCCCTTAGTTTGATTAAAAACGTCCGTAATAGACTATAACAAAGTATAGCACAAAAAATGAGGCATAATATTAAAATAATAATACAATATTCTATAAACCCCGTAGGATTTGCATCCAACACAATACAAACAACATCTAATACAAACAAGATTATAAAACTACGCATACTCCAATTAATCGGTAATCTTCCCACGTGGAAGATGACACATCCATTCAAATGGATAACGTGGCTAGGAGTATATCGATCGTCATCTCTCTACGAACGGTATCGATAATCTCGAACGTCGAACTCGGGCGTACATATGATATTCTCGTCAATCCGGGTCACAGACCACTCCAAACCCACTAGTCTTGATAACGAAGGTACCCTTGCAGGTACCTAACTCTAGTAATCTCCTGTGACCATAATCATCGTACGTATCAATCCGGCAAATCCCTCGACTATTGGATCTCAAACATCATATGTAATGAGTCGACAAATCTCTCATCTGTCATATCTCAATCATCGTATCACGTATCCCAATCGCATGAGTCACGCACACGTGACATGATGGGTGTCTACGCTCGTACCACGACCACGTGAAGGACTGGGTGTAAGCACCATCACCACATGTCCCTATAGGAGCTCTGGGAAAAAAACTGGTGCTATTTAACTAGTATAGAGCGAGCGTAGGTGAACGAGCACAGGTATGACACCAGCAACTACCAAATGGGCATGCCACATAGCAAGACACTTGCTAAGCCAGTAAACGCCTCGGCTGCAGGGTATCAACCCTATACTAATGTGCTAAGTCGATATATCCCTCGATTGTAGCATTTTAAACATGACTCTCGTGCTAGGCCGGTATAACTCTTGGCAATAGCACCTCAGACACGACTCATGTGCTAGGCTAGCATAACCCTAGGCAATAGCACCTCGAACACGACTCATGTACTAGGCCGGCATAACCCTTGGCAATAGCACCTCAAACATGACGACTATTCTCTATCGATCATCGTAGTCATTAAACTCATCTTTTTGTATCGATATCTCTCTGTAGCTCATGACTATCGTCGAACTTATTGTGACTCGCGACTCGATATTGTAAAACGTATCTCGAAATCGATGCTCGAGATTGATTACTATCGTTACCATTCATGCCTACTAACGAATACCTGAATTAAGAGGAATTATAATCCTCAACTAAAGCATCAATCACAAGCCATGCCCTAAAACTAGCTCGTGTCATCTCTATAATTCCTAGCATCACAACCAAGCAAGTCCACAATAATACAATTCAAAAACTACTCTAAACACTTCATATTCATCACGCATTCAATCATATAAAAAGCACATAATTATAGGTTTAGGAAAAGAGGTCCACTCATAGTCTGTCGGGGAGAAGTCACCCGACAAGGCCCACCGCTGCACGTACTTTGAATTGCTGATTTCCGAAGGTCCGTGCAAGCTCAGTCTTGATTCATATGGTCCTTTGTAGTCTCCACAACCAAGGCGCCTACCAAAGGTGGCAATTAGTATCAATAAACCATAAATTAAATTCTTAAACCGGGGTCCCTAAATCCCATGGGGTAGCCATGCATCCTCCATGGTTCTAAAGTAACTTAGGACGTTGAAATGGGCCCCAAAAAAAATCTCAAATGGACTCAAAACTGTCAAAAATAGCTCCGGAATGTTCCAAAACCCTAGACAAGCACCGCCGTGGGCTAGAAAGTGGCCCAAGCGCCACTACGCACCAAGGGGAGGCCGCACGGCCGTCCCACGAGCCTGCAATTCCCTGCCATCCACCTATGAGTGACTGTGAGGTTCAATCAGCCTTTAACCTAACGCTCGCTGGTGCCGCCGTCGACCAACCGAAAATTACCATTGAAGGCTGGCTTTTGGGTTTTTCAAATTTCTTCGGTTTTCAACCAAAAAGTACAAATTAATAACATAAATATATCTACTCACTCCTAGGATTCCAAATTCGAGGTCCAAATTCGAAGAACATACCTGAGGTGGCTAGAAAAACCCTCAAAAGCAGCGCTGGTCGTTTTCCTTCGCATCGTTGTTCCGCAGCCTACGGGGGTGGTTAGGGCCAATTGCTGGCACAATTAGGATCGCGAGAGTGATACGAAAAGGTTGGTGGTGGTTCGAAGGCCTGGGTCACCGACGATCGGTGGTGCTGGTGATGGTGTTGTTTAGCGCCACAAACGAGAATGAGAGAGAAGAGAGTGAAAGGTGAGGGAAAAAATAGGCCAATCCCGCGAGGAGAGGGAAAATTCCCAAATTTATAGTTTTAAACTTTTCTAAAATTACTGATACGTCTCGACCGTTTCAGACCGTAACTACCTCGTTCGAACTCCGATTTCTAAGTGTCGCATGTCTACGTATTTGTGAGGTCGGGTGTTGTGGTTTACAGTAAGAGTTAACTTTTGTGGAATTTGAGTTAAGTTTGACATCTACTTCCCTGTTAGTGTTACAAATTAGTTAAGACCTAATTGACCTTTTCACAGACATTTCGACACTTGATTTTGTTGTGTGCCAATGTAATACGAAGATCAGTGGTTCATACTTCAAGGCAACTAAAGGAATAATGAAAGGAAGTTACTTGACACTTTACCTAGTGATAGTTGCATTTTTCTTTATCTTGAAGTTATGGAAGATGTATCTATATGGTAAGCTCAATGATCACTCATATCCTTATAGTCGGAAGTTTTTGTTCACTAAACGTGATTTGAATTTGAGGCAAGGAAGATGACGCTAGTTTGTTTAGTTATAGGTTTCCAGTGATGTTACCATCTTAGTATGGCGAATGGAGTTGTTAGTGCGTTGAGAAGGAATGTGCTCAGTCATTATTTATGCATCATTTTGGTGTCCTTAAGTACCTATTTTACATGTCTTTTGAATGATTTATTGCGATCAATAGTAGAAAATGATCAATCTTGTGAGATTTGTGCAGATTTGGAAAGATAGGTAAATTCTAGAAAGAAGGCAAAAAGAATGTCTCAATTCGGATTTATAATGAATAAGATGTCTCAAGTTGAATATCAGGTCTCAAGCTGAGTCCAAAACCTGGTCCTGGCGCATGCCAGGACATGCCAAGAATCGAGAGCCAAGGTCACGTATCGAGTCCCTGACCAGACCTAAGACCATGTCCCAAGTACCAACCCTATGCTGAAGTACTTGTGCCATGTACCGTGACATGTCCCCATTCCGCATGCGACGCGCCAAGCTGCGCTAATCCTCAAACTCATGCGCCAAGTTGCACCATGTCATGTTAGTGACATGTGCTTGGTGCACCTCAAAAGCAGAGACCCAGATCGTGCCTAAGATGCTACCCTGGTTCCTCAGCCCAAGGAGTTCCTATGCGCCCTATTTCAGGCTCGGGAAGTTCAAAAGAGGCCCTGACCTAGAATTTGATAAAACAAAGTGAGTCACCACTCATAGTTGGACTTCAAATGACCTATCTAAGCTAATGGAAGCCTGTGTCTTGCTTGGAAATGCCAATGACACGTTTGTGCCCTGTTTTTCCCTAAAAGACTTCCCGGGAGCCCAGAATCTGGCCCAGCCACGTTTGAAGCACTTAGAGTTGGATAATCCCAGTCCTTGACGTCCCAACAACCTCCAGAAGACTCCAGAAGCTACCTTGGCATGCAAGAAAGCTCAGAAGATTGCATCACAAGTCTTGCCGCAATTCCTACTCCAAATCCAACAAGCATTACCTTTTTGGAGTCCTTTTTCATTCCTAACTAGAATAGCATTTTTGAGTCAGTTTTTTATTAGGATTTTGTCCTGGATATATCCTACATTATAGAGGTTTAGAGGCCTATTTAAAGGACCTAAAGGCTCACGGGTTGGCACCTCTAGACACCCTAGACGCAATACTTGTAATTCACAGTTTTAAAACACTTTTAGTTTTTAGTTTGGAGGAGAGCAGAGCGTGGAGGCCTAGGAGTTCACCTTGGCGTGGCCCTTCAGAGTCCCCTTTGTTTTGTTCTTCCAATGTTCTTTTATTATTATTTTGATTATGAATTCAATTATGCTTTGCTTTATAATTATGTGTGAGTAGTCTTTTTAGGATTAGGTCTGCTTGAAGCCCTAGCCATATTAGTTGAGTGGAGTGGAGTACGAAAATACTTTTTAGCATTATTTTCCACCCTTAGGCAGATGGACCTTCCGAACTTTCGAAGGGGTTTTTAGTTTGTTTTACCATCAAGTTAGAAAGTTTGGTTGAGAATCGTAAAAGTTAGAAAAGCTTGAAGTTTTAGCCTTCAATGCCGTTTTCCGGCCGGCAGCTGCCGTGCCTGTGACGTAATCAGAATATTCCATCAGTTGACTGAATATTCCATCTAGGTGACAGAATATTCCACAGAGCTGTGCAGGGCGCGTGGACGCACGTGGGTGCACGTGGGAGCCATATGGTCGAGCGTGGTGGTGCGTGGGAAGGCAGCTGGCCTTCCGCTGGCGCGTGTTTTTGGTTTATCGACATTCTAAATTTGTTTTGGGCATTCTAAGTTGCTTTGAGATAGTTTTAGGACGTGTGAATACCTACGGGGGTTATGGACCTGGGTTTAAGGCTTATAGTTGTTAATTATTGACGTCGATGGTCACTTTTAACAGGTTTGGTGGCTCCAGGGGTTGTCAGAGGATCCTACGGTTCGGACTTGTAGGTGAGTGGATTTTGGTTTTTAAATCATAATGCATGCATAGGTATATATTTTAAATATATTTATTATTGATTTATGGATTTTGATAATGATCTTTGAAATGGTTATGGGACGTGTCTCGGATACGGATGTTGTGCTTCGGCCTAGAGTTATGGAGTCGAGCTTAGGCCCGGGTTTACAGTTTTTGGCTTCGGCCAGGTTTTAACAATTTTCGCCACATGTCCTTGAGGTATTTTTAGATATGTGAGTCGGGGGAGTTCTCCAACGAATGACGTTGAGGCATTTTTCGTCATGTGCTCTTTGAGGGATTATGGCTTGGGCTGGGGATTTCGACTTCGGCCAAATATTATGGCTTCGGTGGGGATATTAGACAACGGTCCAGGATTTCTCCGACCACATGCTCTTTCGGTCCAGGATATTGGCTTCGGTGTTTGTTGAGGTTATCTATGCGTGTAGTATTTCAGCCGCATATCTTTGAGGTATTTTTAGATATGCATGTCTGGTGAGTAGGTCTTCATGTTGGATCTCTCGGTTTTCGTTTCCATTGCTTTGAGGTATTTTCAGCGGTGGTTAGGAGGGCATGTCCCCGTGTTGGACATCACTGGATATTGGGTGATGGCTTGGGATATCGAGCTATGGCTCGAGATGGTGGTTACGAACGAGACATCGAGCTATGGCTCGGTGTTACGGTTACGATCGGGATATCGAGCTATGACTCGGGATTACGACTATGACTGGGGTATTTGGCTATGGCTCGGGATATCGGCTATGGCCGAGTGATTGAGATGGCAGATACAACTGGTAGTAGCGTGGGCTCCACCGAGGTAAACTATTGGTTTCCAATAAGTTATATATAATTTGCACGTGAGTATCATAGTGTATGCATAGGTTACCACGAGGTCGGATTGTCTTTATTATTATTATTATTATTATTTTATTTGTGTAGCATGCTTCATGATGATCCTATCGTTCACTCACGGTTGTTTTGGTTTTATGCCCACCAGGCCACAGCGGGACGAGGTGTTGAGACTAGGAGGAGGCATCATCTCCTATTGCGTCACCACTGTGTAGTATTTGTTGGTTTTGAAATTTCGAGTTTAACCTAGTTTGCTCTAAGTACCCTGTGGGTTTACTTGCTGAGTTATTATGGATGGTTTGGGGTTACGATGACTTCTCAATTGGTTGATCACTACCAAAGATTTGTTCAAATTTCTTAAAGATTGTATGACTTGCACGTGAGTATCATAGTGTATGCATAGGTTACCATGAGGTCGGATTGTCTTTATTATTATTATTATTATTATTTTATTTGTGTAGCATGCTTCATGATGATCCTATCATTCACTCACGGTTGTTTTGGTTTTATGCCCACCAGGCCACAGCGGGACGAGGTGTTGAGACTAGGAGGAGGCATCATCTCCTATTGCGTCACCACTGTGTAGTATTTGTTGGTTTTGAAATTTTGAGTTTAACCTAGTTGCTTTGAGTACCCTGTGGGTTTACTTGCTGAGTTATTATGGATGGTTTGGGGTTATGATGTCTTCTCAATTGGTTGATCACTACCAAAGATTTGTTCAAATTTCTTAAAGATTGTATGACTGGGCTCTTCCCCGAATTTTCCCCTTGAAATTCGTGAAGAGTCCTACTCACGTTTGACCAACCTCAAACCAACGACTTCATTACTAAAATACCCTTTCACTAGCATCCAAAGTTTAACACTTCTACCGAAAGTTCGGAAGATTTTCCCCGTAAAAAGAGTAAAACCAAAAAATTACACCTGTCAGACAGAATCCAAATCCAAACCAACACCAATCACAACCAAAAATCTCAAATAAGCAATTTCGTAAGGGTAATCAGAGCATATTAGGTTTAGAAACAATACTCCGAATTCAAATTTACAGAAGTCTTGGAAAAGTCCTACAAGAGCAATAAAAACAGCGGAAGAAGGATGCCTCCACCTAAACTCGATGCCTCGTCTCTCTATAGCCTAGAGGGGCGTAAAGCATAAAGTTGTGAGTGGACAAAAAGAACAATGTTTAAAAAACCAAAATTCTAGGAAAATATTACTATTCCTTGCTTCTTAAAACCCATGCATACATAATGCAAAGTAGTTCAAAATCCATATATATATATGTATATATAACCCTAAAAACTTACTAGAAAACAATTTTATTAAACCAGTGGGACCAATGCTACTATCGAAGGAAAATATGCCCGTGGTCCACACCCATGCTCTGGACAAAACCCTCCATAAAGGAGAACAATATTTAAGTATAACACACACACACACACACACACACACACACACTACTCATAATTAATGTACCCCTATAATCCCCCAATATACCAGGAAGAGCAGTCTGACACTAGAACGTGCTAACTAACCACTGCCGACAGTACCTCAAAGCTAGTGGTTAGGGAACCCGAGAGGTCCAACGCAGAGACCTTCTCCCTAGACACGCATGTCTGAAAATACTTCAAACACATGCGGTTGAAAATCCATGCTACTCGCGTAGACAACCTCGATGAGCACACGTAGATGAATCCTCAAATCCACGTGGTCGAAGAAATCTCGGCCGAAGCCAATAGCTCGACGAGCTCATGAAGAAATCATCTACATCATGTGTCGGAGAAATCCTGGTTGAAGCTAATACCTTGACGAGCGAATGAAGGAATCATATACAACATATGTCGGAAAAATCCCGACCGAAGCTAATACCTTGACAAGCGCATGATGGAATCTTCTACATCATGCGTTAGAGAAATTCTAGCCAAAGGCACTACCTTGACAAGTGCATGATGGAATCTTCTACATCATGCGTCAGAGTAATCCTGGCCGAAGTCAATACCTCAAAGAGTGCATGAAGGAATTCTCTATATTATGTGTTGAAGAAATCCTAACCGAAGCCAATACCTTGACGAGCGCATGACGGAATCCTCTACTTCATGCGTTGGAGAAATTCCGACCGAAGCCAATACCTCGACCAGCGCATGAGGGAATCCCCTACATCATGCGTCGGAGAAATTTTGACTAAAGCCAATATCTCGACGAGCGCCTGACGGAATCCTCTACAGCATGCGTTAGAGAAATTCCGGCCAAAGCCAATACCTCGACGAGCACATGACGGAATCATCTACATCATGCGTCAGAGCAATCACAGCCAAAGCCAATACCTTGACAAGCGCATGACAGAAACTTCTTCATCATGCATTGGAAAAATAATCCCTCCGGCACACGTGAGTGAATCCTCAAACCCACGCAGCCGGAAATAATAATAATAACATGGAATGGTTCATATAGTGAATTGTAGTAGTGTGAACCTGAAAAGCTCATTCTGAAATCCACAAAACCTAGCTGTAGCCAAACCCATAAGACCATAAACTTGGCCGAAGCCTAAAACCAATAACCCAGGTTGAAGCCCAAAACCATAAACCCGGACCCAAGTTTAAATCCATAAAACTAAGGCCAAAGCCAAAAATCATAAACCTGTCTTAATTTCCTAAATCCACAATGAATATAAAATCATTAACATAATAAGTATGCATGCAATATACTTCAAAAAACAAAAGTCCACTCACTGAATAGCCCGAGCAAGCTTAACCCAAAGATTTTCGGCCCTCTGCAGTCTCCGGAGTCGTAGTGCCTGTCAAAAGTGATAACCAAAAGCAATAAATAATATTTCCAAACCCTAAACCCGGGATCCAAACTCCTGTAGGCCCTCGCACGTCCATAAACGATCCTAAACAAGGTTTAAATGCTCAAACCGGGCCCAAAAAGGCCTCAAACGAACTTAAGACATGTACAAATGGTCTTTAATGCCCCAAAAATATCACCACGCACAGTCAGGGGTCGAAAAATCGCCCCACATGCTGGCCAGGCCCAGAAAATGGCCCCAAGCGCTGGCCGAAAGTAAAAAATTCCCTCAACGTGCCGCCATGCCAGCCTGTGGTCGGCACACGCACCCCTACGCGCGCTGCCATGTGCCTAGGACTTGCTCTGCCTAGTGGTGATCGGCGTCATCGGGGCTAAAAATTGCCATTTTCGTCGGATTTCTGAATTTTTCTTGTTATCTTCATTTTCCACCATTTTTCACGAACTACTAGCCTAATCTATCTACTCGAGCCCAGGTACCCAAATCTGAGGTCAAAAGTTTGAGATTTTACCTTGGTTGGTAGAAAAATAGCCAACAAGTTTCAGGTCAAATTTCCGATCGTCGATCCACTGTCTACGGTGGTACTTGGGGTTCGTGAAGGGTATGGTTGTGCTCGTAAGGTCAAGAGGAAGAAGATGGGGGTGGTTTGGTGGCTTGAGTCGGCCGGAAAAGCCGTGAGTGGTGGTTGGGGTTCACAGTGTCGCGAGAGAAGAGAGGAAAGTGAATGAGGAAGGAGAGAGAGAGTGGAATTGACCAGTACCTAGAGCAGAGAAAAAGTGAAGACTTAAAAATATTTGATTTTTTAAAGATTACCAAAAGGCCCCTGGTCAAAACAAACTAGTAATTTCCCCGTACAAACTCCGATTTTAGCATGCCGCCTGTCTATGAACTCGTAAGTTCGAGACCTAGTCAAAGGTCTAAGAAAAACTTCCAAAAGTATTTTAAAACAAAAAGTGACTCTAGGACCCTTACCTCACAAGGGAAAAATCGTCCTTTTAATAATTAAATTATTTTTAGGTACATGACGTTACATTGTACGTCCACTCACTCGACTCACTTGAGAAGGATTATGGTTCGAGTGGGTTAGTAAGTAAGAGTTAACTTTCGAGGAATTTGAGTTAAGTTTGACATCTACTTCCCTGCTAGTGTTACAAATTAGTTAAGACCTAATTGACCTTTACACAGACATTTCGACACTTTGTAACGACCCAGAAATTTAATTAGTGAATTTTTGTAAATTAATTTACAAAAAGACGAAATTACCCTTGGTTGTATACAGGGCTCGAAAGTCAATTTTTGTTTGGAGACACTTTTGGTAGTATTTCGGGGACCATTGCGTAGGTCTCGAACTCACGAGTATATAGTTAGGCGACATGCGGAAAATGAAGTTCGTGTGAGACAACAGTGGGTCTAGAATGTTCAGGGGCATTTTGGTAATTTACCCTGAGTAGATATTTTTTTTACCCAGGAAGATCAGATTCTCCTCATTTCTCTCTCTCTCTCTCTCTCTTCCCGATTCTCATCTGATCCGTGCGGTCGAACCCAAAAACCCAAGATTTCGAACTTCAATTCGAGGCAACCTCGTCCGATTTCGTTCCACCCATCAGACTCTCCTCCTCCCCGTGATCAAGGACATACCGACCGTCGAAGGAAGCTACCGCGGGAAACATCGAACCAAGGAAAGGAAAAATTGAAACTTTCAATCGATTTTTTGACCAACACAGGTATCGGTTTCGTGTTTACACTTCATTTTTGAGTTCCAGGGTTCGAGTCAATGGATTTAGACTAAAAATTCGTGAAAAACGATTAACATTTGAGGAAGTTAGGAAAATTTCAAGGTCGGTCGGCAATGGAGTTTTCCGACGACGACGGACAGCAGCGCACGGCGGAGCGGTCGTCTTTTCCAGCAATACTCCGGTGACTGGTTTGGTCAAAGGGGCTGACGTGGCATGCCACCTGGCAGCCACGTGGAGGCCACATGGCAGCCACGTGGTGCCACCTGGCGGCTGAGTCAGTACCGAGTCAGCAAGCGCGTGAGGTACTGTAGCAGTGTGTGAGGCATTGTAGCCTATGCGCGGCCGAGCCGTCGGCCTTCCACCGGCGCGTGGGATCGGTCCTTGGGTCACGACGACACATGTTGACAAGGTTTAGACGTTCCAAACCTTTTGGCGCAGGTTTTGGGTTAATTAGATGTCGTTTAGGGGTAGTTTTTGGCGTATGAAGTTGTTGCGTTTTTAGTGTCACGTGAGCGGACCTCCCAGGGTTTAGGGAGTGTAAATGTAGGGTTTTTAATTATCATTAGTAATCTCGATTGTTACTTTTGACAAGCGATACTGCTTCGGGAACTTCAGAGGAGGGTACGACTCAAGATTGAACTAATTGGGCGTTTGGTGAGTGGACCTTGGTTTTCTAAATTATAATGCATGCATAAATGTATATTTGAAATAATTTCTTGTTACATATTGTTTTTGGTAAATTTCTAGAATTTAGAAATTACTGGACACGGGTTCTCAATAATTCATTGGAAATGATGTTTTGGCTATGACCTAGTTTTTTTTACTCTGCTTTTGTGTTGTTTTGACTTTATAGATTTTGGGTTTCGGTTAAGTCCATGATTTTTGTGTTTAGACCCAGAGTTGTGATTTCATTGGAACAAGGATTTCAAAACATGGATTTTGGTTTTCACTGAATTATTGTCCCCGAGGATCAAGGTTTTCTCTGACTAGCGTCGAAGGGTATTTCTCCACCAGATCGTTGAGGGTTCTCCGACACTGGTGTCGAAGGGTAGTTCCCCACAAGGTCGTTGAGGCTGTCTACGTGTAGTACATAGTTTTGTATAACTCGAGGTATATCAGGTGTGTGGTGGGTTGGACCCAGGTCAGTTAGTTCTGATATCGAGCTACGGCACGGGATTCCATTCGAGGAGCAGTGAGATATGTTTTGATATATTTTGTGTCCAGGTCTGTTTACATTACTTTAAACTCCTTTGAGGAGGGTTTTGAAAGCAGGGTGGTGGACCACCGGATGTTTTCATTATTCGGATTTCGTGGGTCCCACCAAGTGTTTTAACAAAAGATGGATTTTTCGGGTGAGTTTTCAGATTATCTTTATATATTAATTATGGATATGTTGAAAAGGGATGTTTACATTATTCACGCATTGTTTTACTCATGGAGGGGGAAACCGTATGTTTTCCTCAGAAATGATTTTAAATGATTATTTTATCCACTCACATTTTTCGTGTTTTAAATCCCTTCCAGGCCGTTGAGTTAACGAGGGCATATCCAGAGGCGGAGGCATTAAATTTTCAGCTACGCATTTACCTAAACTATCGAGTAGGATATTTATCTCTGTATTTACTTGTCCTACCTAGATGCACTGATAAGTCTTTTCGACTGATTGTAAGATTATGATTACATTGTTGGTTGGTTGGTGATGTTAGAATTTGAGAGTGCTATTTGATCCTTCGTCTGACAGGTGGAAGACGGTTAATCATTCCCTAAGGGGAGGTTTTGCTGGATTTTTTGAAAAATTCTCATAATTAATTGCAAGGGCTTAAGGGTATTCTGGGAATTTATTTAAGTTGTTAGACGAGAGCAGGGCTTTTCTCGGGTTTCGAGGGGTAATTCGGGAAGGGTCCTGTCAACTTGGTATCAGAGCACTAGGTTTAAATTCATGTAGACCGTACACCTAGTGTACATCTGATTGTGGTATTGATGATTTATGGTTCTTTTTAGCGTAATGCCTCCGAGATGCGAGCCCTGTCAACGACCTGGAAATGGTGAGGACACATATGAACCCGTAGTAGAGCCTGATTTGAGGCAGACCCTGGATCAATTGGGTCGGGCTTTGACGACGGTACTTCAAGGTAGGACTACTTCTGAAGTTTCTGACATTGAGCGAGCTCGAAGGTTGGGGGCGATAGTGTTTATGGGCGAGTTAGGCCCAGATGATGCTGATGAGTGGATTACTCATTTGGAACGAGTGTTTGCTGTTATGAGGTGACTAGCTACATTTCTTCTGGGTGGCTATGCGTACCATTGGTGGCACGCTTTGCAGCTGACAGGCTGGGATGTCTGTACCTTTACTTGGGAAGTTTTCCAGGAGCGCTTCCTCGAGCAGTTTTATCCTCACTCATACCGAGATGCTAGAGAGGCTGAGTTCTTGCACCTACAACAGGGGGGACATGACAGTGGCACAATTTGAGAAGAAATTTCTTAAGTTGTCACGCTTTGTATCGGCTCTCGTGGCTACTGAGATAGATAAGTGCGGAAGATTTAAGTATGGGTTGAGGAACGAGGTTTGAGTAGCAGTCACTGTTGTGGCACATACTTCTTTGAGGGCTTTGTCAGACGCTGCCGCCAGAGTAGAGATGAGTTTGCTAGCTCAGAACCAGTTTAGTGGTTCCAGGCGACGCCGGGATCGCCTTAGTTTCGGGGCCTCTAGTCAAGGACCATCTAAAAGAAGCAGTTTCAGTTCTGGATCTTTTGGGGGTACAAGATCCGGATCAGACAATGGCGGAGCAGGTCAGGGACAACAGTCATCCACTCAGTCTAGTAGGGTTTCAGTGCAGTCGACTAGGAGACAGTGTGGCAGACCTGCACGGATGAGTGACACCGGGTTTTACTTCTGTGGGGAGACGGGTCATTTTAAGAGAGACTGTCCACATCGTCATCCGGGCAGTAGTTCCTTGGACCGAGATGCTGCTGAACTGAGTCAGAGAGAATCGTAGATATCTGGTACCATAACAGGGAGCTAGACACAGTCTAGTGGGGCCAGCAAGGCTAGTGGGGTCGTGGTCAATCTTCTAGTACACAAGCCCGAGTTTTTGCTATGACTCAACAGGAGGCTCGAGCAGCACCAGAGGTGGTTACTGGTATGTTGTCTATTTTTAATCATTATGCTTGTGTTTTTATAGATCCCGGGGTTACACATTCTTTTATTTCTCGGGGTTTTACACTTTTTGCCAATAAAGAATTATCACCGATTGGTTGGGACATGTGCATTAGCACCCTACCTGAGATATGTTAGTGGCGAACCTCGTGATACGCAGTTGTCTTGTAGTAGTGGGAGGTCATGAGTTAGGGGCAGATTTAATTCCATGAGATATTTATGATTTTGACGTGATTCCAGGGATGGATTGGTTAACCATGCACCTTGCCTCCATAGATTGTTTCGACAAGAAGGTGGTTTTCCGGAGTCCATGCTTGCCGGAACTTACGTTTCAGGGTGATCATAGGGTGGTTCCCTCGGGATTAATATCGGCTTTGGCGGCTGGGAAATTATTGAGGAAAGGTTGTGAGGGCTATTTAGCTCATGTGATCGATTCTCGAGATACTCCGGTGAGCGTAGAAGATATTCCTATGGTGAATGAGTTTCCAGATGTATTTCCAAATGATCTTCCGGGGTTGCTACCTCACCGGGAGATTGAGTTGACCATTGAGTTTCTTCCGGGTACTTAACCTATATCACAGGCATCGTACATAATGGCACTGGCGGAATTGAGGGAATTGAAAACTCAATTGTAGGACTTGGTGGATATGGGATTTATTCAACTGAGTGTCTCTCGCCTTGGGGTGCGTCGGTGTTATTTGTAAGGAAGAAAGATGGTGGTTTGAGGCTATGTATCGACTACTGGCAGTTAAACAAGATTACGGTGTGGAATAAGTATCCTTTGCCACGAATTGATGATTGGTTTGATCAATTAAAAGGGGCAAGGTATTTCTCAAAAATTGACCTTAGATCCGGGTACCATCAGTTAAGGATTAGGGAAGAGGATGTTCCCAAAACGACTTTCAGGACACGCTATGGGCATTATGAGTTGCTGGTGATGCCCTTCATGTTAACTAATACACCGGCATCATTTATGGATTTGATGAACAGGGTGTTCCGATGGTATTTGGATCGGTTTGTGATTGTGTTCATCGATGATATCTTGGTATATTCGAAGAGTGCTAAGGCACATGAGAAACACTTGAGGTTGGTACTGAATATGCTAAGGAAAAAAATAACTATTCGCCAAGTTCAGTAAATGTCAATTTTGGTTTACCAATGTGGGATTCTTAGGTCATGTGATTTCTGCTGAGGGTATCAATGTGGATCCCCAAAAAGTTGAGGCAGTGGCATATTGGGAGCAACCGAGGACAGTGTCAGAAGTGAAAAGTTTTATGGGTTTAATGGGATATTATCGACGATTCGTAGAAGGATTCTCTACAATAGCTGCCATGTTAACTCGGTTGACGAGGAAATGAGTCAAGTTTGACTGGGATGATGAGTGCGAACAGAGCTTTCAAGAGCTTAAGAGGAGGTTGACTTCTGCCCCAGTGTTAACCCTTCTGGATGATAACGGAGGATTTGAGGTGTACAGTGATGCATCATTACGGGGTTTAGGCTGCGTGTTGATGCAGCATGGGAAGGTGATAGCATATGCTTCCAGACAACTTAAACCTCATGAGTTGAACTACCTCACAAATGATTTAGAGTTAGCTGCAGTGGTGAATGCATTGAAGATTTGGAGACACTATTTGTATGGGGAAACGTGCCAAATCTTTATCGACCATCGGAGTCTGAAATACTTCTTCACCCAGAAAGATCTGAATTTGGGACAGAGAAGGTGGCTTGAGCTGATAAAGGATTATGATTGTACCAAAGAGTATCACCCAGGAAAAGCCAATGTAGTGGCGGATGCCTTGAGTAGGAAGTCCATGGATTCCTTGGCCCATTTGCACATTGTTTATCTATCGTTGCTGGTGGAACTCCAAAGAGCGGGAATTATACTTGGCATGGATAGTCAGGGGGCTCTGTTGGCTAGCTTCCATGTGAAACTAGTCTTGATTGACCGAATTATTGAAGCTCAGCTCCAAGATCCTACTTTGTGTGTTATTAGGATGGAGTTGGAGGCTGGGAATAGGCAGGATTATGTGATTAGGGATGATGGGGCCTTAGTTAAGGATGGCCGGTTGTGGGTACCTAATGATCCAGAGTTGAAAAGAGAAATTCTTGAGGAAGCTTATAGTTCTGCCTATGCTATGCATCTAGGCGGCACCAAGAGGTATCGTACTCTTAAGGAACACTATTGGTGGACTGGGATGAAAAAGGAAAAAGCAGAGTTTGTGAGTAGATGCCTGACGTGTCAACAAGTAAAGGCAGAGAGGCAGAAACCATATGGGGCACTACAACCATTACCTATTGATAGAGGAAATACTGAACACAATAATTATGAACTTTACTTCTACTAAGTATAATTTTGCAAGTGCACAAAATCGATGGAGATAGTATAATGACAAACAAAGGTCGATCCCTCGAGGACTTGTTCAACGATTAACACAATTAAGTTCAGATTTGTTAACTTATAGAAAAAAAAACACACACACACACACGCCAAGGGGGGGTTTATGATTTGAGAATTGAAAATTAAAGACAAGTAAATCAAAGTGCAGAAAATAACAATGCAAGAATGAAAGATTGATTGTTTGTTAACTAAGGCGAATTAAGGCTTACCAGCCACTCTAACCAATTATAGCTCTTAACCAGATTATCTTGACCTAATTACTATGCAAATTCTGAATTAGGTGCCGATGCCTAGGTCTTGGCGTAGGTACACTAAACATAGATCATTCTCTCTTACTTAGCATGTTTTAGACATGGCATATGCCTAGAACGTCTATCACCTACCAATTAAGATGACACATGAAGTACTAAGAGAATTTAATGACACCACACTAGCCTAGAAAAGTGATATGCATTCCTAGGTTGTCATGAATTCCGACTGCAAGATTGTTTCTTAACCTCAACCTCTTGATGCTAATGAACCACATGATGATATGGCGGTCACTCAATTAATTCCATCAATAATTTATGCAAATAAGGTATCTAATCTCATAAACATAAAAGAATGGTAGTTAAAGCAGTAATCAGAGTTATTCAATATGCATAACAATTAAGAACAAGAATAAAAATCTACTTAACGAGCTAACACGGCTAGGGCTTCAAACATGCCTAATTCTAAAAGGAACTACTCACTCATAACTGAAATTAAAACAAATATAATTGAATTCATAAGTAAATTGTAATGAAATAAGATTTTAGAGTAAAGAACGCTGATGAACAATGGTGCACAACAGAGACTCGGCAAGACCTTCCTCTCCAAGCTCCACGCCCAAAAAGTGCAGAAAATAAGAAATTGTTTACTTTGAACTGAATTACAATGTAAATTGAGGCTAGGGTGTCTACGTCTCCGAGATAATGCTCTCCTAATAATGTGTGAAAAATATATCTTTCGTCTAAAAATATGGTCTCCTAAAACACTGAACAAAGGCTCCCTTTTATAGACAAAGGGAAAACCTTGTCCTATAAGGATTGAAATTAAAAACCTTAGCCTAGAATGTTCTAGAATAGTTATTGTACTTCTAATTAATTACAAAGTCCCTAAAATCTATTAGAACCAATCAGAACATGGTTGGGAGTGTGAATGCAAGCTGGCAAGTGGGAACACAAGCTGGCCGCGGGTAGCACGCTGTCTTCCCGCGGTCAGACGCTGGAACTTAGAACTTGGCCCTTGGAATGTCTTCGTCGTAAGGATCTGGGACTGCGCTCTTGAGGCACACCATGAGCATAGTAGAAGCGCATCCTGGTTTAGGCGTGGTGCACAGGTTGTCAGGCTTAGTGGAGAGGAGGAACTTTGATACACCGCTAGCGGAACATGAACCAGGGTTAGGCACAGAGGCGGCTCGAATGGGAAGTTTTTGGGACATGTACTCGACATGTCCTAGCATGACCTTGGCACTTCTAGGACACGAACTTGATGTCCCGAGACACAGGTTTGGGACCCGGATGTCATGATCTGAGGTACTTGTCCAAGGACCCAAAGTAGGCGCACTAGCGCACTCAGGAACCAGTTCAGGACCTGATATTGAAATAAGGACATCTCCTTCATCCGAACTCCGATTTGAGTAATTCTTTTTGCGTTCTTCTCAGAATTTACTTATCTTTCCAAATCTGCATAAGTCTTACAAGATTGATCATTTTCTACTATTGATGGCTCGAAATCATTCAAAAGACATGTAAGAGAGGCATATAAAGACATCAAAATGATGCAGAAATAATAACTGATCAAATACCCCCACACCTATCTTTTGCTAGTCCTTGAGCAAAACAAACTTTAACAAAATGAAAAGACTCGATCTTAGTTAAGATAGAACATTTAAACCCCTAGGTTCACCTAGTAGGAGGAGTTTTGTCTCCTGAGGGTTATAGCAGCACAATACCCACAACGTTTTACTTAGACAAATAAGACGCTAGAGATAGTACTTTTAACAAGCTAATAAGAATCAAAGTAAGTAGACATGCTTTGCAGAACTAAAAGGAATGCCATAGCCGTGAGTGTCATGTGAAGGTGTTCGTGTATAAGTGCCAATATTTCGAGTGATCATGTTTGAGAACAACTTCATCTAAGTTCCCTAGAAAGATTTCGTCTCGACTCTAATCCTCACTAGGCAACTCTCAATTCGCGCAAGAATCCTAGGCTTTCACTCTTTTCAAGCATATGTGATGAGTTTATGTTATGAAATTCAAATTTAATCACATGAGTAACAATGAAGAATAGCACTTTATGGAAATAAAGTTCTCATGAAAGGAATTGAACTTTAAGGACATAGATACGTATCTTAAACCTCCGCATGATTGTCCATAAGATTAGTTAGGTCTTCTTTTTTCGGTTGTAACGGGGCTAAGCTTAGGGGTTTAGCAAGGAAGGATGGGATTCAAAGAACTTGAGCTGTGCCAAGGCATGAGAAGTCATGACTTGAACTAGGAATTTCTGAACTGAATCCTTTCTTAAGGCCCACGACATTGTGCTTTCTTGATGGCTTATTTTGAGGCTCTTGGCTCACTTGGCTTAATCTACTTTGTTTTTCACTTTTTTTTCTTTCTTTTTCTTTCCAATTTTTTTTTTTCTTTTGATTTCTTTATTTTTTTCTTTTCTTTGAATTGAGTTGAACCAAGATCCTGCAATGATTTCCTCAAACTTTCTTGCAGCTTGCAACTTGTAAAGCTTTTCTTTACTTTTGAACTTTGAATTGACGCCAATGTCCTTTGAATTGGGCAGCATTTTCTTCCACCTCTCATTCTTACCATGAATCTCATTTAGGGCAACCTTAGCACAAACTGAGGTTATAGGGCATGACTGTGATGAATGGCTAAGTATTTCGGTTAGGTTATACTTTGGGTGATGAAAGAAAAGGCTGAGTGTTTGGCTTCAAAGTTGGCTTAGGGAGCATGCAATAGGGTAGGATAAAGCCTTTAGAGGTTAAAGCATACATAGCCTACATCACTTCTTATGGCAAACCAAACATTAGATCAAGAGTATCTAAATGATGTTAGTTCTTTAAAATTCAATGCAAAATGATGTAATGAGATCAACAATTAAGAACAAAAGCGATGAGTGTTTAAGAGTAGAAACAAGTATATCCTTTTGAAAGAATGGCAATTAGGCTCAAAGATCTCACAAGGTAGTCTCCACTTATTTTCTAAGGTTCACTCAAATTCAGTTATTTTGTTCACTTAATCACTTAAAACATGGCATTGTGAAGTGCAGATTATGAACTACTTGACCATGGCATGACTCTTACTAAGGCTAAGACAGTTAACTTAGCATATACATCCCTATTAACAAGTTATCATACTATTCAAAAGCAAAAAAAAATATGTAACTAACTAAACACAAAAAAACTAAGGCTGAAAATTCAAAAGTCCTGGCCGCGTATCACCCCAAAACCTACTTGTTTCTATATGCAAAAATTTAAATCCATACCCCCAAACCTAAACTGAACATTGTCCTCAATGTGATAAGCAGTAAGCATGACAACAGTAGAAATGTTTGACAGATATAACGAGCAGAAATAGCAAAAGAAGATAGAAATACAAGCCAGGGCTAGGCTGCCTCCTAGGAGTGCTTTATTTAACGTCTAGGCAAGACGGGGCTGGCATGCTAGGTACTTGGCTCATACTGGGTTGCAGGGTCGACTGGGCCTGGATTGGAAATGGCCTCGAAGTAGTGTTTGAGGCGATGGCCATTTATCTTGAACGAAGTCTTCCTATCCGGGTATTGGATGTCAACCGCACCATGAGGAAAAACGTTAGTAACAATGAATGGTCTAGTCCATCTCAAACGCAACTTACCTGGAAAGAATTTGAGCCGAGAATCAAAGAGGAGGACTTTCTGTCTGATTTGAAAGTCCTTGGGCTGAATGTGCTTGTCATGAAAAGCTTTAGTCTTTTCCTTGTAAAGCCGAGCACTTTCGTAGGCCTCGTTTCGAAGCTCTTCTAATTCACTTAGCTGCAGCTTTCTGTGTACTCCATCATCATCGATATTCATGTTCATCTTTTTAATTTCCCAGAATGCTCTATGCTCCAATTCCACTGGTAGGTGACATCCTTTTCCGAGAACAAGCCTGAAAGGAGACATGCTAATCGGGGTCTTGTATGCTGTCCTATAGGCCCATAATGGATAATTCAATATGCGGGACCAATCCTTTCGGCTAGGGCTCACCTTTTTCTCCAATATAGCCTTTACTTCTCGATTGGAAACTTCAGCTCAGCCACTCGTTTGTGGGTGATAAGGTGTTGAGACCTTGTGGGTTACACCATACTTCTTTATCAAAGCTTCAAACGAACGATTGCAGAAGTGCGCTCCCCCATCGCTGATGATTGCCCTAGGCTCTCTGAACCTAGCTAAGATGTGACTCTGCAAAAAGCTCACAACTACTTTGGCTTCATTAGTTTTTGTGGGAATTGCTTCCACCCATTTAGACACATAATCGACAGCTAATAAAGTATAGAGATTGCCAAAAGAGTTCGGAAAAGGCCCCATGAAATCGATGCCCCGTACATCAAAGATCTCAACCACGAGGATAGGGTTTAATGGCATTTGATTTCGAGGGCCTATGTTACCTTGCCGTTGGCATCTGTCACAAGTGAGTACAAACTCGTATGCATTCTTAAATAATGTAGGCCAATAGAATCCACTTTGAAGGACCTTGAGTGCAGTTTTCTTAGCTCTGAAATGGCCTCCACACGCCAAGCTATGGCAAAATGTCAGGACAGATTCCATCTCAGCTTCAGGAATGCATTGTCGAATGATTTGATCAGGACAATGCTTCCATAAGTATGGCTCGTCCCAGATGTAGTACTTAGCCAGTTTAGCTAGCTTGCCCTTTTGATACCTGCTTAAAGAGGAAGGAAATTGTTTAGTGACAAGGTAATTAATGAGATCAGCGTATCATGGATCGATTTCTTGGAGTGCGAAGAGTTGTTCATATGGGAATGTCTCCAGGAGCGGCAATTGGTCAGCCTCTTCGTTGGATCCATGGATCAAGCGACTCATATGATCAGCCACTACATTTTCACTTCCCTTTTTATCTCGAATTTCGAGGTTAAACACTTGGAGAAGTAGCATCCATCGTAACAACCTTGGCTTGGCGTCCTTCTTAGTGAGTAAGTACTTCAAGGCCGCATGATCAGTGTAGACGATGACCTTGGTCTGAATCAAGTACGATCTGAACTTCTCAAGAGCGAAGATAACAGCAAGGAGCTCTTTCTCAGTGGTGGAGTAGTTCAGCTGGGTGTCATTCAGGGTTCGACTTGCATAGTAGATGACGTGAGGAAGCTTGTTGACACGCTATCCTATAACAGCTCCTACAGCGAAGTCCGAAGCATCACACATAAGTTTGAAAGGTAAGTCCCAATTTGGTGGCATAATGATGGGGGATGCTGTGAGGTTTGCTTTGAGTGTATTGAATGCCTCACGGCAGTCCTTGTTGAAGTCAAATGCGCCCTCTTTAGCTTGGAGACTGCACAACGGCCTTGTGATTTTTGAGAAGTCTTGAATGAAGCGTCGATAAAAACCAGCGTGCCCTATGAAAGATCGAACCTCCTTGACTGTTATAGGGTATGAAAGTCTTTCTACTATGTCTAACTTAGCCTTGTCCACCTTAATTCCATGGCTAGAGATCACATGGCCCAAGACAATTCCTTGCTGGACCATGAAGTGGCATTTTTCCCAATTAAGCACTAAGTTACTTTCTCGGCAGCGTTCTAGTACTCGGAATAAGTTTGCTAAGCACAGTTCGAATGAATGGCCAAATACAGAGAAGCCGTCCATGAATACCTCATTTATATCCTCCACCATGTGAGAGAAGATGCTCATCATGCAGCGTTGAAAGGTGGATGGGGCGTTACAAAGACCAAAAGGCATCCTTCTGTAGGCAAATGTGCCATAGGGGCACGTGAATGTAGTCTTTTCCTGGTCTTCCGGGGCGATAGCAATCTGATTATACCCTGAGTAGCCGTCCAAGAAGAAATAATGTGAATGGCCAGCCAACCGCTCAAGCATTTGATCGATGAATGGCAAGGGAAGTGATCCTTGCGGGTGGTGGTATTGAGCTTCCGGTAGTCAATGCAAACCCTCCATCCGGTTTGAACTCTTTGGGGTACGACCTCATCATGCTCATTCTTTACCATAGTAATCCCACTGTTCTTTGGAACTACTTGGATCGGGCTTACCCACTTAGAGTCACTTATAGGATAGATAATGCCCACATCTAGGAGTTGAAGGACTTCCTTCTTCATGACCTCCTTCATAGGTGGGTTTAATCTTCATTGCGCTTCTCTTGATGGTTTGGAAACGTCTTCAAGAAGTATTCGATGGATGCATTTGGCGGGACTGATCCCTTGTATGTCGGCAATTGTCCATCCTATCGCCGTACGATGAGCCTTCAGGACTTGCACCAATTGCTCCTCCTCTGTTGTACGTAAGTTAGAGGCAATGATGACCGGAAGGGTCTGAGCTTTTCCTAAGTAAGCATACTTTAAATGTTCAGGCAGTGGTTTTAGTTCTAGTTCTGGGAGCTGGATGGTGGACTGCAAAGTCTTGTGATCCATGAGAGGTAGCGACTCAAATGCTGGTTGTTTGTTCCATGAATGAATAGGAATGACATCAAGTATTCTAACTTCCTCTATCACCTTATCGTCAAGTGGCTCAATAGTTGGTGAAGTGATGTCCGTTTCAAGAGCGTATGTTATGCATGAACTGACGAGTGCCTTCTGTAGAAGTAAGTCCATGGTGTTTAACGGGAAGTCCACAATTGGCTCCGCAGGATATTGGATGGCATCATGGATGGAGAATGTCCGAAGTTTGTCCAAGACCTTGATGGAGACGTGGCCATTTTTGACATTGATAAGGCACTCAGCCGTGGCTAGCAAAGGTCTTCCAAAGAGGAGTGGAGGTTCCTCATTCTTGTCAATTTTGTCCATCTTGAGTACGTAAAAGTCTGCAGGGATGCATGTGTCTCCAATTTGCACAAGTACGTCCTCTAGAACTCCCATTAGATTAGTAATAGAGGCATTAGCTAATTGAACACATAGGTGCGTAGGTTTGAGTGCCCCTAGGTTGAGTGACCTGTAAATGTGGAACGGCATGATGTTTACCGATGGTCCCGTGTCGCAGAGGCAATGCTCGAATCTTTTCGATTGAATGATACACGGAAGTAATGGAGGCCCAGGATCGTTGGCTTTAAAGAGCATGAGAAAAAGGGCAGCTTAGGGATTTCAATGATGTTAGTGGAGTTGAAACCACACTTTCCTGCGACTAAGTCCTTGATGAGTTTTGCGAATATAGGCATATGCTTGATGATTTTATGGAAAGGCAGTGTGATTTGAAGCTTCTGCAACATGCTGATGATTTCCTCCTCAAAGTCCTCCTTTTGCTTATGCCTGTTTTGGAACCTGCGAGGAAATGGAATTTCAACATCATTAGCAAACTCAGAGGTTACTATTTTAGTTGCTTTAAGATTGGACTTTTGAGGTTTACAGTTAGAATTATTTGAGGGCTGGGAATCAGCTTAAGGAACAGGTTGGATGTTGGCCGTGGCCTGTGGCTGTGCCTTGGACATGATACTTGGCGCATCTTGTGATAGCGGCTAGGAAATGGCTCTCAATAGATCTGTTTGAGGCGCAATGTCAGGTCCTTCTTGCGTTCCACTCAGCAGAGTGATGGCATTGGCCATAGGATTGTGAAATCCCATAGGATTTACCAGGACTTGACTTGGTAACTTTCCCTGCTCCCGCTGATTTAGTTGATTTTCAATTTATCCTATTTGACGATCCACGTTTGCCATATGACTCTGGCTGTCTTGCATGAATTTGAGTTGCTATTGAGCCAAGGTATTTAGGGTATCCTCCACTCTGATTTGAGGAAGGGCCGTGAGAGTTCCCTTGAGAGGCTGCGGCTTGATGCTAAAATCCAGGGGGCAGCAAAGGATTGGCAGCAGTCTGATTGTTGCTCCAACGAAAGTTTGGATGATTTTTCCACCCCGAATTGTAAGTGTTTGAATATGGGTCATTCCAGGTTGTGAATTGTTATTGAAACTTGCAGCGAAATTGGCGTCTTCCACTATTGGACAGTCTTGGGATGTGTGGCTCTGAATTGAACATACTTCGCAGGTTTGAACTCCTTTTGCCTTCTCGTTACACAGTTGTTTCACTAGTGCTATGAGTTGAGCAATGGCGTCATCATTGTGATTTGTGTACGTATCACCAGTAGCCCTAGAGGAAGGACCTCTGTCTATAGCTAAATTGTTTTTCCCTTTGAGCGATGTTCTCAAAGGCGGTCCTTGCTTCCTCGGCCGTGTCTTCTAGAATCCCTTGGGATTGAGAGTCTACCATTGTCCGATCACTACTCTTCAAGCCTCCGTAGAAGTATAACATAAGGTGATGGTCGTCGATATGGTGGTGGGGGCACGCCCGTAGCATCTGGTTGAAACGTCCCCAGAACTCGTAAAAAGACTCCTCCATGTCTTGTCGTGGGTTCATTATTTTGGAATTTAATTTGTTCATCTTTTCCACGGGAAAATATTGTGTTAAGAATTTGGACGTCAAGTCCCTCCAGCGAATGAAAATATTGTGAATGGAAGCCGGCGCCAGCGAATGAAACCATACCTTTGCGCGATCCTTGAGACTGAAGTGGAAAAGACGTAGGCGGATTTTAGATTCCGTCATGCCATTAATGCGTAGCGTTGAGCAGACTTCAACAAATTCCTTGATATGAAAGTGCGGGTCCTCGTCGGAAAGTCCGTGAAATGTGGGCAGCATGTGAATCGTCCCAGACTTTAATTCAAAATTTGCCACTGTTGACTAAGGAAAAACAATGGGAAATTGATCCTCTGAGACATGGGGAATGGATAAGTTTTTAAGGAGCTGTGGGGCTTGTGGTACTAGGTCACGGTCTCGTCCTTGCTCTTCTCTTTGATCCGCCATCCTTCTGGGACTTGGTGGTGCTGAGCCGTTTACTGAAGATTCTCTGGAAGACGTCCAACTTGACGAGCCGTGCACTGCGCCTTGGAATGATATACACGGGTACCTAATAAAAAAAAGAAAAACAAAACTAAGTTAAAAATCCAAACTTAAATGGCACCGTTGAGGGACAAGTCCTCGGCAACGGCGCCAAAAACTTGATAGAGGAAATACTGAACACAATAATTATGAACTTTATTTCTACTAAGTATAACTTTGCAAGTGCACAAAATCGATGGAGATAGTATAATGACAAGCAAAGGTCGATCCATCGAGGACATGTTCAACGATTAACCCAATTAAGTTCAGATTTGTTAACTTATAGAAAAACACACACACACACACGCCAATGGGGGGTTTATGATTTGAGAATTGAAAATTAAAGACAAGTAAATCAAAGTGCAGAAAATAACAATGCAAGAATGAAAGATTGATTGTTTGTTAACTAAGGCGTATTAAGGCTTACCATCCTCTCTAACCAATTATAGCTATTAACCAGATTATCTTGACCTAATTACTATGCAAATTCTGAATTTGGTGCCCGTGCCTAGGTCCAGGCGTTGGTACACTAAACATATATCATTCTTTCTTACTTAGCATGTTTTAGACAGGGCATATGCCTAGAACGTCTATCACCTACTAGTTAAGATGACGCATGAAGTACTAAGAGAATTTAATGACACCACACTAGCCTAGAAAAGAGATATGCATTCCAAGGTTGTCATGAATCCAGACTACAAGATTGTTTCTTAACCTCAACCTCTTGATGCTAATGAACCACATGATGATATGACGGTCACTCAAGCAATTCCATCAATAGTTTATGCAAACAAGGTAGCTAATCTCATAAACATAAAATAATGGTAGTTAAATCAGTAATCAGAGTTATTCATCATGCATAGCAATTAAGAACAAGAATAAAAATCTACTTAACGAGCTAACATGGATAGGGCTTCAAACATCCCTAATTCTAAAAGGAACTACTCACTCATAACTGAAATTAAAACAAATATAATTGAATTCATAAGTAAATTGCAATGAAATAAGAGTTTAGAGTAAAGAATGCTGATGAAAAATGGTGCACAACAGAGACTCGGCGAAGCCTTCCTCTCCAAGCTCCACGCCCAAAAAGTGCAGAAAATAAGAAACTGTTTACTGTTAACTGAATTACAATGTAAATTGAGGCTAGGGTGTCTAGATCTCAGAGATAATGCTCTCCTAACTCTTGTATATCCCACGTTTCTCAAACCCTACATATTTTTTATTCAGACATATAAAACACTGGGAAATAGGAATATTCCTCATTGGCCCAATTGATGTGATTTGGGCCTCAAAACTTGGACTTCAGAAAAAATTGCAGATTCCCGTGCAGCCTGGACTACCTATACTAAAACCACCATAACTTCCTCTAGAAAAATGATATTCACGAACTGCAAAATTCCCAAGAAAATAGACATCCGTAGCTTTCCAAGCATATGTGGCTCAGCTTTTGGTTCTTCCTGAGTCAGTGCAGTATAATCCGTGAACTTGACTAATCTGCACAGGCTTTTCAAACTCAACTTTCTCTTTTTAACTCATTTTCCACCATTTGCTTGTGATTACTGTTGGTAAAATTAAAGAGCGAGATTAATGCAATTCAATTCTAACAATTATAAAATCCTTGTAAGTGCACAAATCGATAAGAATAGTATAGTAGCACAGCAAGAGTTGATCCCTCGAGGACTTGTATCAACGTTATGACCACTTTAGTTCAGATTTATTAACTTAGTGAAAACACACACACACACACACATGCAGGGGGGGTTTATGATGTGAGAACTGAAATTTAAAGACAAGTAAAATAAAATGCAGAAAATAACAATGCAAGAATTAATGGTTGATTGATTATTAACTAAGGCGAATTAAGGCTTACTATCCACTCTAACCAATTATAGCTTTTAACCAGATTTCCTTGACCTAATTACTATGCATTTTCTGAATTAGGTGCCCGTGCCTAGGACCTGGCGTTGGTTCACTAGACACATCTTATTCCCTCTTACTTAGCATGTTCTAAACAGGGCATATGCCTAGAACGTCTATCACCTACCTTTTAAGATGATGCATGAAGTTTAAAGAGAATTTAATGACACCACATTAGCCTAGCAAAGTGACATGCAATCCTAGGTTGTTATGAGTTAAGATTACAAGTAAGAATATTTTCGATGCTCCAAATCACAAGATGATATGACAGTCACTCAAGCAATTACATCTATAATTATATGCAAACAAGGTAGCTAATCTTATAGGCATAAATTAAGGTCATTAAGCATAGTAATCCAACTTATTCAGCAAGCATAGCAATCATAATCAAGAGCCAGAAATCCAATCAACAAGCTAACATGGCTAGGGTTTCAAGCAGCCCTAATCCTAATGACTACTCACACATAACTGAATTAAAACAAATATAATTGAATTCATAAGTAAATTGCAATAATGAAAATAAGGGTACATAAGATATTGTGAAGAACATGTGCAGCAGAAGACACGGCAGAGCCTTCTTCTCCAAGCTCCACGTCCAACACACTCTACTTCGGGAAGAACCAAGCTTTAACGTAAAACTCTAAAAAACCAAAATACTATCTACGGCTAAGGTGTCTCTGTATCTCCGAAAAACGCCTCTAGCTAATTATCTCTCTCTTTTTGCCTGATTCCCCCCTTAAAACACTGAACAAAGGCTCCCTTTTATAGACAAAGGGAAAACCTTGTTCTATAAGAATTGGTAAAACCATGTTCTATAAGGATTGGTAAAACAATGTTCTATAAGGATTGGTAAAACCATGTCCTATAAGAATAGGGAAAGTTATTTTACTTTTAATTAATTACAAAGTCCTTAAAATCTATTAGAACCAATCAGAGCACGGCTGGGAGTGTGAATGCAAGCTGGCAAGTGGGAACGCAAGCAGGCCAAACTTGGATTTTGGACTGTCTTCGTAATCAGGATCTGGGACTGCGCTTTTGAAGCAAATCATGAGTACATTAGAAGCGCATCTTCTTTCAGGCTTGGCGTAAATTTTGTCAGGCTTAGCGCAGAGGGAGAACCTCTGATCTACCGCTGGCGGAACAAGGACCCCGGCTTAGGCGCACATCTTGGCTCGGATGGGAGTTCTTGGGACATGTCCTTGACCTGCCTTGGCACGACCTTTGCACTTCTAGGACTTGACCTTGATTTCATGAAACACAGGTTTGAGACCCGGAGGGCCTGATATAAGGTACTTGGCCAGTGGCCCAAAATAGGCGCACTGGCGCACTTAGGACTCTGTTCAGGACCTGATATTGAAATGACGATATCTCCTTCATCTGGACTCCGATTTGAGTCATTCTTTTTGCATTCTTTCCAGATTTTACATATCTTTCTAACTCGGCACAAGTCTCACAAGATTGATCATTTTATACTATTGATGGCATGAAATCATTCAAAAGACATGTAAGAGAGGCATATAAAGACATCAAAATGATGCATAAATAACGACTGATCAAATACCCCTAAACCTATCTTTTGCTAGTCCCTTAGCAAAACAAATGCTAACAAAATGAAAAGACTTGATTTTAGTTAAGATAGAACATTTAAACCCCTAGGTTCACCTAGTAGGAGGAGTTTTGTCTCCTGAGGGTTATAACATCACGATACCCACAAACGTTTTACTTAAACAAAAAGATGCTAGATATAGTACTCTTAACAAGCTAATAAGAATCAAAGTAAGTAGACATGCTTTGCAGAACTAAAAGGAATGCCATAGCCGTGAGTGTCATGTGAAGGTGTACGTGTATAAATGCCAATATTTTCAGGTGATCAAGTTTGAAAACAACTTCATCTAAGTGCCCTAGAAAGATTTCGCCTCGACTCTAATCCTCACTAGGCAACTCTCAATTCGCACAAGAATCCTAGGCTTACACTCTTTTCAAGCATATGTGATGAGTTTATGTTATGAAATTCAAATTTAATCACATATGAGTAACAATGAAGAATAGCACTTTATGGAAATAAAGATCTCATGAAAGGAATTGAACTTTAAGAACATAGATACGTACCTTAATCCTCAGCATGATTGTCCATAAGATCAGTTAGGTCTTCCTTTTTAGGTTGTATTGGGGCTAAGCTTTGGGGTTTAGCAAGGAAGGATGGGATTCAAAGAACCTGAGTTGTGCCAAGGCATGAGAAGTCATGAATTGAACTTGGAATTTCTGAACTGAATCCTTTCTTAAGGCCCACGACAATGTGCTTTCCTGATGACTTATTTTGTGGCTCTTGTGGCTTATTTTGTGGCTCTTGTGGCTTATTTTGAGGCTCTTGGCTCACTTGGCTCAATTCACTTTGTTTTTCACTTATTTTTTTTTCTTCTTTTTCTCAACGTTTCTTTCTTTCTTTTGATTTGAACGTTTTTTCTTTCTGTTCTTTGAATTGAGTTTGAACCAAGATCATGCAACGATTTCCTCAAACTTTCGTGCAGCTTGCAACTTGTAAAGCTTTTCTTTAATTTTGAACTTTGAATTGACGCCAAAGTCCTTTGAAATGGGCAGCATCATCTTTCACCTCTTATTCTCACCATGAATCTCATTTATGGCAACCTTAGCACAAACTGAGGTTATAGGGTATGGATGTGATGAATGGCTAAGTATTTTGGGTTAGGTTATACTTTGGGTGATGAAAGAAAAGGTTGAGTGTTTGGCTTCAAAATTGGCTTAGGGAGCATGCAATAGGGTAGGATCAAGCCTTTAGAGGTTAAAGCATACATAGCCTACATCACTTCTTATGGCAAACCACACATTAAATCAAGAGTATATAAATGATGTTAGTTCTTTAAAATTCAATGCTAATATGATGTAATGAGATTAACAATTAAGAACAAAAGTGATGAGTATTTAAGAGTAGAAACAAGTATATCCCTCAGAAAGAATGGCAGTTAGGCTCAAAGATCTCACAGGGTAGTCTCCACTAATTTTCTAAGGTTCACTCAAATTTAGTTATTTCGTTCACTTAATCACTTAAAACATGGCATTGTGAAGTGCAAATTATGAACTACTTGACCATGGCATGACTCTTAGTAAAGCAAAGATAGTTAACTTAGCATATACATTCCTATTAACAAGTTATCATACTAATCACAAGCAGAAATTTAAATGTCCTGGCCGTGTATCACCCCCAAACCTACTTGCTTCTATATGCAAAATTTTAAATCCACACCCCCAAACCTAAACTGAACATTGTCCTCAATGTGATAAGCAGTAAGCATGACAACAGTAGAAAGGTTTGAGAGATATAACGGGCAGAAACAGAAAAGGAAGTGAGAAATACAAACCAGGGCTAGGCTGCCTCCCAGGAGTGCTTTATTTAACGTCTAGGCAAGACGAGGTTGTCATTCTAGGAGCTAGGCGCATCCGAAGTTGCAGGGTTGACTGCGCTTGGATTAGAGAGGTCCTTGAAGTAGTGTTTGAGGCGGTGGCCATTTACTTTGAACGGATCCTGCCGTTCTGGGTGCTGGATTTCAACTGCACCATGAGGAAAAACGTTAGTAATAATAAATGGTCCAGTCCATCTTGAACGCAACTTACCTGGCATTAGTCTGAGCCGGGAGTCAAAGAGGAGGACTTCCTGTCCGATGTGAAAGTCCTTGGGCTGAATGCGCTTGTCGTGGAAAGCTTTGGTCTTTTCCTTGTAGATACGAGGACTGTCAAAGGCCTCGTTTCGCAACTCCTCTAATTCACTTAGCTGAAGCTTCCTATGTATTCCAGCATCATCGAAGTTCAGGTTCATCTGCTTAATAGCCCAGAATGCTTTATGCTCCAATTCCACTGGTAGGTGGCAGCCTTTTCCAAAAACAAGCCGGAAGGGAGACATGCCAATCGGGGTCTTGTATGCGGTCCGATAGGCCCACAACGCATCATTCAATTTGCTGGACCAATCTTTGTGGTTAGGATTTACCGTTTTTTTCCAATATGGCCTTTACTTCCCGATTGGACACTTCCGCTTGGCCACTCGTTTGAGGGTGATACGGTGTTGAGACCTTGTGGGTGACGCCATACTTCTTCGTTAGGGCTACAAACGAATGATTGCTGAAGTGTGCCCCCCCATCACTGATGATTGCCCTAGGTGCGCCGAATCTGGCTAAGATGTGACTCTGTAAAAAACGCATCACTACTTTGGCGTTGTTAGTTTTGGTGGGAATTGCTTCCACCCATTTGGAGACATAATCAACTGCAAGCAGAATATAAAGATTGCCAAAGGAATTCGGAAAAGGCCCCATAAAATCAATGCCCCATACGTCGAAGATTTCGACCACAAGAATAGGGTGTAATGGCATTTGATTGCGAGGGCCGATGTTACCTAGGCGTTGGCAGCGGTCACAGGTGAGTACAAATTCGTGTGCATCCTTGAAAAGTGTGGGCTAGTAGAGTCCACTTTGTAGTACCTTGAAGGCTGTCTTCTTAGCTCCAAAATGGCCCCCACATGCCAAACTATGGCAAAATGTCAAGACGAATTTCATCTCGTCTTCTGGGATGCAGCGCCGAATGATTTGGTCTGGACAATGCTTCCATAGGTACGGCTCATCCCATATGAAGTACTTAGCTTGTTTAGCCAGCTTGTCCTTTTGGTACCTGTTTAAAGATGAAGGAATTTGCTTAGTGACAAGGTAATTAATGAGATCGGCATACCATGGATCAATAGCTTGGATTGCGAAGAGCTGTTCGTCAGGAAAGGTCTCGAGGAGGGGCAACTGATTAGCCTCTTCATTGGAACTGTGAAGCAATCGGCTCATATGGTCAGCGACCACGTTTTCGCTGCCCTTCTTGTCTCTGATTTCAAGGTCGAATTCCTGGAGCAGTAGCATCCAACGTAGCAACCTTGGCTTGGCGTCCTTTTTAGTGAGCAGATACTTCAAGGCAACATGATCCATGTATACTATGACCTTGGTTTGAATTAGATATGAGCGGAACTTCTCAAGGGCAAAGATAACAGCAAGGAGCTCCTTCTCGGTGGTTGAGTATTTCAGCTGGGCATAATTCAGGGTTCGACTTGCGTAGTAAATGACATGAGGGAGCTTGTCAACACGCTGTCCCAAAACTGCTCCTATGGCGAAGTCCGAGGCATCACACATTAGTTCGAATGGTAAGTCCCAATTCGGTGGCATGATGATGGGTGATGCCGTGAGCTTTGCCTTGAGTGTGTTGAATGCCTCACGGCATCCCTTAGTGAACTCAAATGTGGCGTCCTTGGCTAGAAGATCACACAAAGGTCTTGTGATTTTCGAGAAATCTTTGATGAATCTGCGGTAAAAGCCAGCATGCCCTAAGAACGATCGAACCTCTTTGACTGTAGTGGGGTACGGCAGCCTCTCTACTATGTCTAACTTTGCTTTGTCCACTTCTATGCCTCGGCTAGAGATCACATGACCCAAGACAATTCCCTATTGTACCATGAAATGGCACTTTTCCCAGTTTAGCATTAAGTTGCTTTCTCTGCACCGTTCCAGTACTCGGGTTAGGTTAACTAAGCACAGTTCGAATGAATGTCCAAACACTGAGAAGTCGTCCATGAATACTTCAATTATATCTTCCACCATATCGGAGAAGATGCTCATCATGCAACGCTGAAAGGTAGCTGGGGCATTGCACAATCCAAACGGCATTCTTCTGTATGCAAAAGTGCCAGATGGGCATGTGAATGTTGTTTTTTCTTGATCTTCGGGTGCAATAGAAATTTGATTGTATCCTGAGTAGCCGTCTAAGAAGCAATAGTGGGAGTGTCCCGCCAGGCGCTCGAGCATTTGATCAATGAAGGGCAAAGGAAAGTGGTCCTTGCGTGTGGTTATATTTAGCTTTCGATAGTCAATGCACACTCTCCATCCTGTTTGAATCCATTGAGGTACAAGCTCATCCTGCTCGTTTTTAACCACTGTGATCCCACTTTTCTTTGGCACGACCTGGACTGGGCTCACCCACTTGGAGTCACTAATTGGATAGATGATTCCAACGTCCAAAATCTTTAGGACTTCTTTCTTCACGACCTCCTTCATAGGTGGATGCAATCGCCTCTGCGCCTCCCGTGATGGTTTGGAGTCTTCCTCCAGCAGTATCAGATGCATGCATTTTGTGGGACTTATGCCTTTGATGTCAGCTATTGTCCATCCAATTTCCGTTTGATTGACCTTAAGGACATGAACCAATACCTTTTCCTCTTTCGTAATTAGGGTAGATGCAATGATGACTGCAAGGGTTTGATTGTCGCCCAAATATGCATACTTTAAGTGCTCGGGCAAGGGCTTCAGCTCGAGTTCATGAGCCTTTATGATGGACGACAGGGTTTTCTGACTTGTGAGTGGTAACGCTTCGAAGGGAGGCCTGTGGAATGGGAGGGCTGGCATGATGTCAAGGGCTCGTACCTCTTCGATCACGCTATATGTAAGTGAATCCACAGTGTGTGGGTTACTAGTAACGGCCTTTTCAAGGTCATCCGTCATGCAAGACTGAGCATTTGTCTCCCGTAGCAGTAAGTCCATTGTGTTTAACGGAAAATCTATAATAGGCTCGGCAGGGTACTGGATGGTGTCATTGATGGAGAATGTTCGAAGCTGGTCCAGGACCTTGATGGAGACCTGGCCATTTCTGACATCGATGAGGCACTCGGCTGTGGCTAGTAAGGGCCTTCCGAAGATGAGGGGAGGTTCCTCACTTTTGTCAATTATGTCCTTTCTTAGTATGTAGAAGTCTGCAGGGATGCATGTATCTCCTATTTGTACCAGTACGTCCTCAAGAACCCCCATTAGGTTGGTTACAGAAGCGTTAGCCAACCTGACACATAGGTGCGTGGGTTTGAGTGCGCCTAGGTTGAGTGACCTGTAAATGTGGAATGGCATGATGTTCACTGATGCTCCCGTGTCGCAAAGGCAATGTTTGAATCTTTTTGACTGAATGACACATGGAAGGGATGGCGGCCCAGGATCATTGGCCTTAAGGGGCATGCGCAAAAGGGCAGCCGAGCAGGCCTTAGGGATGTCAATGGTGTCCGTGGGGCTAAAACCACGCTTTCCTGCAACTAAGTCCTTGATCAGCTTTGCAAAGATAGGCATGTGGTTGACAATTTTATGGAAAGGCAGTGTGATCTGAAGCTTCTGCAACATGCTGATGATCTCTTCCTCAAAGTCCTCCCTTTGCTTATTCCTATTTTGGAACCTGCGAGGAAATGGATAATCAACATTATTAGCTAACTCAAAAGTGACTTTTTTAGAATTGGAATTATGAGGTTTAGAGTTAGAAGTATTCGAGTGTTGCGACTTGGGCTTAGGAGCAGGTTGCATGCCAGCCGTGGCCGAAGTAGGCGCAGTGTCAGGTCCTCCTTGCGGTAGGGCACTTGGTGACTCATTGGACTGGTTCTGCGCCAGAGGTGTTGGCCGTGGCATGTTTTGCGGTGCGCCTTGGTCGGTGATCCTTGGCAGAGTAGGTTGAGGCTCGGTTTCAGGTCTTGTGAGGGTGGCATATGTGGGGTATTGAAGTGGTGTTTCCCTTTCCAGCATGATGGTATTAGCCGTAGGATTGTGAAATCCTTTCGGATTTACCAGGACTTGACTCGGTAGCTTGCCCTGCTCTCGCTGATTTAGTTGGTTCGCCACCTGTCCAATTTGACGCTCCAAGTTTGTAATTGCATTTTTTATGTCTCCCGTCTGACTCTGGCTATCTTGCATGAATTTTATGAATTGAGCATGCTGTTGAGTCAGGATATGAAGGGAGTCCTCAAGAAACTTGCTTCCACTATTCTGATTTGAGGAAGGACCGTGATAGTTCCCCTGAGGGCCTGCGGCTTGCTGCTCAAATCCAGGAGGTGGCAAGGGATTTACGGCTGCTTGATTGTTGCTCCAATGGAAATTTGGATGATTTTTCCACCCCGGATTGTAAGTGTTGGAATATGGGTCATTTTGGGGTCGAGAATTGCTGTTGAACCCTCCAGCAAAGTTGGCATCTTCCACAACCGGGCAGTCCTGGGATTTGTGGCCCTGAATTGAACATACCTCGCAGATGTGAACTTCTTTGGCTTTCTCGCTACACAACTGCTTCACCATTGCCTTGAGCTGAGCAATGGCATCATCTTTGTATTTGGCGGATGCATCACCCGTAGCTCTAGAGGAGGGACCCCTGTAGCTGAACTGTTTTTCCCTTTTAGCAATGTTCTCAAAGGCGGTCCTTGCTTCCTTGGCTGTGCCTTCTAGAATCCCTTGGGATTGAGAGTCCACCATTGTCCGATCGCTAGTCTTCAAGCCTCCATAGAAGTATAGCATAAGATGATGGGCATCAATATGGTGGTGGGGGCACACCCGTAGCATCTGATTGAACCGCTCCCAAAACTCATAGAAAGACTCCTCCATGTCTTGCCGTGGGTTCATGATCTTGGACTTTAACTCATTTGTCTTTTCCACGGGAAAATACTGTGTTAAGAATTTGGACGTCAAGTCCCTCCAAGAGTGAATGGAAGCCGGCGCCAGTGAATGAAACCATGTCTTGGCACGATCCTTGAGACTGAAGTGAAAGAGCCGCAGGCGGATTTCAGATTCTGTCATACCATTGATGCGCAGTGTTGAACAAACCTCAACAAATTCCTTGATATGAAAGTGTGGGTCCTCGCCAGCAAGGCCGTGGAATGTAGGCAGCATGTGAATTGTCCCCGACTTTAATTCGAAGTTTGCCACTGTTGACTCGGGAAAAACAATTGAAAATTGATCCTCCGAGACATGGGGCATGGCAAAATCCTTAAGGCGCCGTGGGGCTTGCGGTACTAGGCCACGTTCCAGGCCCTGCTCTTCTCTGTGGTCCGCCATCCTCCTTGGGCTTGGTGGCGGGGAGCCGTGGACTGAAGATGCTTGCGATGATGGTCCACTTGATGACCCTGAACCTTGGAATGACATACGCGGGTACCTAACTAAAAGAAAAACTAAGTTACAAATCTAAAGTTGAATGGGCACCGTTGAGGGACAAATCCCCGGCAACGGCGCCAAAAACTTGTTGGTAAAATTAAAGAGCAAGATTAATGCAATTCAATTCTAACAGTTATAAAATCCTTGCAAGTGCACAAATCGATAAGAATAGTATAGTAGCACAGCATTAGTCGTTCCCTCGAGGACTTGTATCAACGTTATGACCACTTTAGTTCAGATTTATTAACTTAGTGAAAACACACACACACACACACACACACACACACACACACAGAGGGGGGGTTTATGATGTGAGAACTGAAATTTAAAGACAAGTAAAATAAAATGCAGAAAATAACAATGCAAGAATTAATGGTTGATTGATTATTAACTAAGGCGAATTAAGGCTTACTATCCACTCTAACCAATTATAGCTTTTAACCAGATTTCCTTGACCTAATTACTATGCATTTTCTGAATTAGGTGCCCGTGCCAAGGACCTGGCGTTGGTTCACTAGACACATCTTATTCCCTCTTACTTAGGATGTTCTAAACAGGGCATATGCCTAGAACGTCTATCACCTACCTTTTAAGATGATGCATAAAGTTTAAAGAGAATTTAATGACACCACATTAGCCTAGCAAAGTGACATGCAATCCTAGGTCATTATGAGTTAAGATTACAAGTAAGAATACTTTCGATGCTCCAAATCACAAGATGATATGACGGTCACTCAAGCAATTACATCTATAATTATATGCAAACAAGGTAGCTAATCTTATAGGCATAAATTAAGGTCATTAAGCATAGTAATCCAACTTATTCAGCATGCATAGCAATCATAATCAAGAGCCAGAAATCCAATCAACAATCTAACATGGCTAGGGCTTCAAGCAGCCCTAATCCTAATGACTACTCACACATAACTGAAATTAAAACAAATATAATTGAATTCATAAGTAAATTGTAATAATGAAAATAAGGGTACATAAGATATTGTGAAGAACAGGTGCATCAGAAGACACGGCAGAGCCTTCTTCTCCAAGCTCCACGTCCAACACACTCTACTTCGGGAAGAACCAAGCTTTAACGTAAAACTCTAAAAAACCAAAATACTATCTACGACTAAGGTGTCTCTGTATCTCCGAAAAACGCCTCTAGCTAATTATCTCTCTCTTTTTGCCTGATTCCCCCCTTAAAACACTGAACAAAGGCTCCCTTTTATAGACAAAGGGAAAACCTTGTTCTATAAGGATTGGTAAAACCATGTTCTATAAGGATTGGTAAAACCATGTTCTATAAGGATTGGTAAAACCATGTCCTATAAGAATAGGGAAAGTTATTTTACTTTTAATTAATTACAAATTCCTTAAAATCTATTAGAACCAATCAGAACACGGCTGGGAGTGTGAATGCAAGCTGGCAAGTGGGAACGCAAGCAGGCCAAACTTGGATTTTGGACTGTCTTCGTAATCAGGATCTGGGACTGCGCTTTTGAAGAAAATCATGAGTACATTAGAAGCGCATCTTCTTTCAGGCTTGGCGTAAATGTTGTCAGGCTTAGCGCAGAGGGAGAACCTCTGATCTACCGCTGGCGGAACAGGGACCCCGGCTTAGGCGCACATCTTGGCTCGGATGGGAGTTCTTGGGACATGTCCTCGACCTGCCTTGGCGCGACCTTGGCCCTTCTAGGACTTGACCTTGATGTCATGAAACACAGGTTTGAGACCCGGAGGGCCTGATATGAGGGACTTGGCCAGTGGCCCAAATTAGGCGCACTGGCGCACTCAGGACTCCGTTCAGGACCTGATATTGAAATGAGGATATCTCCTTCATCTGGACTCCGATTTGAGTCATTCTTTGTGCGTTCTTTCCAGATTTTACCTATCTTTCTAACTCTGCACAAGTCTCACAAGATTGATCATGTTCTACTATTGATGGCACGAAATCATTCAAAAGACATGTAAGAGAGGCATATAAAGACATCAAAATGATGCATAAATAACGACTGATCAATTACCTAAAAAAGTAATAAAAGAATGTAAAACCTATATAAAAGAGTAAACCAAAGATGTAAACATGGAGAAATATCATAGATAAATGTTGAATTTATGAGCACATCATTTACCCCCAGAACTATTAAGGGTTCACGATGTATTCCATGTATCCATGCTCCGGAAGTATCTATTCGATGAATCTCATGATTTGGAGGCGCAACCAATTGAGCTGAGAGATGATTTGACTTTTACGGAGCAACCAGTGCAACTTCTAGATTGGAAGGAAAAAGTACTGCGCATAAATAATATTCCTTTGGTTAAATTATTGTGGAGGAATCATAACGTGGAGGAGGCCACGTGGGAAACCGAAGCACTGATGCAGGTGCATCATCCACAATTGTTCTAGTAATAGGTATGAATTTTGAGGACAAAATTTCTTTAAGGGGGGTGAATTGTAACGACACGGAAATTTAATTATTGAATTTTCGTAAATTAATTTGCAAAAGGATGAAATTACCCTTGGTTGTATAAAGGGCTTGAAAGTCAAGTTTTGTTTGGAGACACTTTTGGCAGTGTTTAGGGAATCGTTGCGTAGGTCTCGAACTCAGGAGTCCGTAGACAGACGGGGCACGAAAAATGGAGTTCGTGTGAGAGAGTTGTGGGTCTAGAATGTTTAGGGGCAATTTGGTAATTTGCCATGGGTAGATATTTTTTTAACCCAGGCAGATCAGATTCTCCTCATTTCTCTCTCTCTCTCTCTCTCTCTCTCTTCCTAATTCTCATTTGATCCGTGCGACCGAACCGTAAAACTAAGATTTCGAACTTCAATTCGAGGCAACCTCGTCCGATTTGGTTCCACCCATTGGACTCTCCTTCTCCCCGCGATTAAGGACGTACCGACCATCGAAGGAAGCAGCCGCGGGAGACACCAAACCGAGCAAAGGAAAAACCGAAACTTTCTATCGATTTTTTGGCCAACATAGGTATGGGTTTCGTGTTTAGACTTCATTTTTGAGTTCCTGGGTTCGAGTAGATGGATTTAGACTAAAAATTCGTGAATGGTGTTTTTCGACGTCGGCAGACGGCGGACGGTGGAGCGGTTGTCTTCTCCAGCGACTCTCCGTCGACTCTCTAGTGACACTTCGGCGACTAGTTCGGTTAGAGGGGCTGACGTGGCTTGCCACCTAGCAGCCACGTGGAGGCCACATGGCAGCTATGTGGTGCCACCTGGCGGATGAGTTAGCGTCCAGTCAGTATGCATGAGGTACTATAGCCGGCTCGTGGCCGAGCTGTTGGCCTTCCGCCGGCACGTGGGACCGGTCCTTGGGTCACGACAATGCGTGTCGATAAAGTTTCGACGTTTCAGACCTTTTGGCGCATGTTTTGGGTTAATCAAACGTCGTTTAGGGGTAGTTTTTGGCGTCCGAAGTGGCTGCATTTTTAGTGTGACACAAGTGGACCTCCCGGGTTTAGGGAGTGTAAATGTAGGGTTTTTATTTATCGTTAGTAATCTCGATTGTTTCTTTTGACAGGCGATACTACTCCGAGAATTGCAGAGGAGCATACGACTCAAGATTGAACTAATTGGGCATTTGGTGAGTGGACCTTGGTTTTGTAAATTATAATACATGCATAAATGTATATTTGAAATCATTTCTTGTTACGTATTGTTTTTGGTAAATTTCTGGAATTTAGAAATTACTGGACACGGGTTCTCAATAATTCATTGGAAATGATGTTTTGGGCCATGGCCTGGTTTTGTGGACTATGCTTTTGTGTTGTTTTGACCTTATAGATTTTGGGTTTCAGTTGAATCCATGATTTTTGGGTTTAGATCCGGAGTTGTGATTTCATTGGATTTGGGCATAAACCCAGTTTTTTCAATGAATTTGGCTCAGGCCAAAAAACAAGGATTTCAAAACATTGATTTTGGTTTTCACTGAATTACTGTCCCAGATGGTCAAGGTTTTCTCCGACTGGCGTCGAAGGGTATTTCTCCGCCAGATCGTTGAGGGTTCTCCAACGCTGGTGTCGAAGGGTATTTCTCCACCAGGTCGTTGAGGTTCTCTACGTGTAGTACAGTCTGCACAACTTGAGGTATATCGTCTTCTCGAGGTATATGTTTTGATATATTTTGTGTTCAGGTCTGTTTACATGATTTTAAACTCCTTTGAGGAGGGTTTTCAAAGCAGGGTTGTGGACCACAAGATGCTTTCATTATTCGGATGTTTGTTGGACCCACTAAGTGTTTTAACAAAAGATGGGCTTTTTCGGTGAGTTTTCGAATTATCTTTATATATTAATTATGGATTTGTTGAAAAGATATTTTTTCATTATGCACGCATTGTTTTACTCGTGGAGGGGGAAAATGTATGTTTTCCTCGAAAATGATTTTAAATGATTATTTTGCCCACTCACACTTTTCGTATTTTAAATCCCCTCCAGGTCGTTGAGTTGACGAGGGCAGATCCAGAGGCGGAGACATTAAATTTTCAGCTGCGCATTTACCTAGACTATAGAGTAGGATATTTATCTCTGTAATTACTTGTCCTACCTAGATGCTCTGATAAGTCTTTTGGACTGATTGTAAAATTATGATTACATCGTTGGTTGGTTGGGGATGTTGGAATTTGAGAGTGCTATTTGATCCTTCGTCTGACAGGTGGAAGACGGTTAATCATTTCCTAAGGGGAGGTTCTGCCGGATTTTTTTTTTCAGAATTCTCATAATTAATTGCAAGGGCTTAAGGTTATTTTGGGAATTTGTTTAAGTTGTCAGACGGGAGAAGGGTTTTTCTCGGGTTCCAAGGGGTAATTCGGGAAGGGTCCTGGCACACTTGATTTTGTTGTGTGGCAATGTAATACGAAGATCAGTGGTTCATACTTCAAGGCAACTAAAGGAATAATGAAAGGAAGTTACTCGACACATGACCTAGTGATAGTTGCATTGTCTTTAGCTTGAAGTTTTGGAAGACGTATCTATATGGTAAGCTCAATGATCACTTATATCCTTATAGTCGGAAGTTTTTCTTCACTAAACTTTATTTGAATTTGAAGCAAGGAAGATGACGCTAGTTAGTTTAGTTATTGGTTTCCAGTGATGTTACCATCTTAGTATGGAGAATGGAGTTGTTAGTGCGTTGAGAACGAATGCAATAAGTAAGTTGTTTTATCAGGTGTTGATTCATGGAAAAATTGGTAATGCATATTGGAGAAATTAGAATCTTGGTGTCTAACCGTGGTCTAGCACCTCGGTTAGAAAGTCTTTGTACAAAGAATCAAACTCTAATAAAGTTGTTTTTACTCCAACAGTTGAGACAAAAGTTATGCTAGGAGACGCACTTAGTGAATGGAAGCTTCTTGCTTACAGGAGTTAGGGTTACCTTAAGTAGGAAAGTTGGGACTTGCCTTGTCTTCGTTGTTGTGGTTTATTAAAGAATTGTGAGTATTGAAGGATTATCACCTTGAATTGCAGATGGTTGAAATAAGTGTCTTTGATTAATCTTTGTCTACGATCTCAATGGGAAAGCGTTATGTGTTTAGAGGAAAACAAAAGTTGAAGTTTTTGAGTGTTCAGTCATTATTTAGGCATCATTTTGATGTCACTTAATACCTCTCTTATATTTCTTTTGAATGATTTTCTGCCATCAATAGTATAAATTGGTCAATGTTGTGAGACTTGTGCAGATTTGGAAAGATAAGTAAATTCTGAGAAGAACGCAAAAGGAAGGACGCGAATCAAAGTTATAACGAAGGAGATATCTCAAAATGAATATCGGGTCTCAATATGAGACATCCTACCGAGTTCCTGCCGAGCCCCAGAAAGGCTCCTATCTAGGTCAAGGACATTTCCTTGACATGCCCTGAAATGAAGTCCAAGCCAAGACTCAAGCGCCATGCCCTGCTGTGCCTCAACCGAGTCCCAAGACAACTCAATCGAGTACCAAGCCCCTAGTGAGCCACAAAAGCGTAGTCCCAGTTCCCTATCAGAGCCACCTCCTCATGATAAGCCAGCGGCATGCTCCAAGACACATATGTTCCCTAATTAGGGCGCAGTTTTATGATCTCCCTATTCTGCCAGCCTTCGGGTAATCCAAAGCCCATAATCCAGCAAATTACATCATATGGCAGTCCAAGACATGGTTTGGCCCAGTTACATTGATTCAGACACGCCAAGTTCTCAATAAATCCTTAAGTGGCCAAAAAGTGTCAAATTAGGGCCTTGCTGTGTAAAACATGTACAGGGGTGGCCCTAGTTGTTGACGCCCAAACAACCTCCACAAGACTCCAGAAGTTACTTTGGCATGCAAGAAAGATCAGAGCTGTTATCACAAGTCTTTGCCGCATAAGCCTAGTCCAAATCCAGCAAGGATTCCCTTTTTAAGTCCTTTTTCATATCTAATTAGAGTAGGAATTTTAAGTAAGTTTTTGAATAGGATTCTACCCTAGAATTTCTCCTACTTTGTAGAGGTTTAGAGGCCCTATTTAAAGGACCCTAAAGCTCATGGGTTGGGACCCTTAGACACCCTAGCTGCAGAATACTCTGTTTTCAGTTTTAAACACTTTATTTTCTGCTTTGTGAGAGAGTTGAATGTAAAGCCCTAGAGGAGCACCCTTGGCGTGATTCTTTGCTATGCATCATCATCAACGATCTCTTTTGTGTAGTTTATTTTCATTGTTGTAATCTGAATGAGCATTTCCATTATGTCTTGTCTTTCAAATCTACGTGAGTAGTTTTTATTAGAATTAGGGCTGCTTGAAGCCCTAATCATGAGGGTCGTGTGACATGGTTTTGGCCCTTGATTTGTATTGCTATGGATGCTGGATATAGTGGAATTAATATGCTTAATTTATGTTTATTGTTTATGAGTTTGACTTGCTTGTTTGCATGAACTGTTGATGAATGATTGCTTGTTTGACTGGTCATCTTCTTGTGATTGTTAGCATCGAAGGTAGTGGCTTACATCTTACTTGTAATTCAACTCATGACAACCTAGGATTGCACATCACTTTTCTAGGGATAGTGTGGTGTCATTAAATTCTCTTCGCATTTCATGCATCATCTTGATAAAATTTGATAGACATTCTAAGGTGTTCATCCAGCCCAGAATATGCTAAGTAAGAGAGAATAATATATGTAGAGTGGGCCTTAGTCGGACCTTTGCATGGGCATCATATTCAGAAGTTCCATAGTAATCAGATCTTTGAAATCATGTTAAGGACTTAATTGGTTAGTGGTGGATAGTTTGCCTTAATTCGCCTTATTTAACTTTAATTAATCAATTCATTATCTCTGCTGCATTTTACTTTCTTGTATTCTAAGTAATTGCTTAATTTCCAATTTCAAAAGCATAAACCCCCCCACCCCCCATTGTCGTGTGTTTATTTTAGTGTCTTGGTTTGAGTCTGTTTTGTGTGTCAAGTCTTTGTTTGTATTTAATTAGGAGTCCTTGTCATGTCTTTCATTATTTGCATATCTGAAGTAGTGTAACGACCCGGAAATTTAATTATTGAATTTACGTAATTTTTTTTTTTAAAAAGATAATTTTACCCGTGGTTGTTTAGGGGCGTGAAAATCAAGTTTTGTTTCGGAACTTATTAGACTATGTTTTGGATGTCGTTGCGTGGGTCACGAACTCACAAGTTCGTAGGCAGGTGTCACGCGGGAAACGGAGTTCGTGTACGAAATTTACGGGTCTAGTTTATCAAGGGCATTTTGGTAATTTGGCTTGGGGTAGATATTTATTTACCCCCAAACCATCAATTCCTCTTCATTTCACTCTCTTTCTCTCTGGACCACTCATTTTCTTCCTAAACTACCAGAACCCGTGCGACATAAAACACCCAAAAACCCATAAATTCCAACTTTGATTCAAGGCCTAGACTTCCATTTTTGTTCCACTAATCGGAATCTACTCCTTCCCACGATCACAACCATATAAACCATCGAAGGAGACGACCACGAGAGGCACTGGACCGAGAAAAAGAAGAATCGAACCTTCCGATCAATTTTTCGGCTAGCATAGGTACGAGTTTAATGTTTTGAGGTCATTTTTGAATTCCTGGGTTCGAGTAGATAGATTTAGACGTAAAATTCGTGAAAAATGGTTGAGTTTTGAAAAAGTTAGGAAAAAGCTCAAGTCGGCCGGAAATGGAGGATTCTGGTGATGGAGACGGCGGCGCGACGGCTGTTCAGTCATCTTTTCCGGCCAGAGTTCGGCGATGGCGACGACATTCTAGTCGTCTTCTCCGGCGAGTCGCTGGCGACTGGTCGGGTCAAGTGGACCAGTCGGGTCAGGCTGGATCTATAAGGACCCTTCCCGAATTTCCCTCGAAACCCGGAAAGAACCCTTATCCCGTCTGACAGCTCTTTTACCTCAAATTTTAAATACCAGAAATATCCCTTGTTCTTAAATAATTTTTATTAAACCTTACAGGGTTCCCGACAGAACCTCTGTACTTACTGACCACTCCTACTTGTCAGACGCAGGATAGTATATAGGTCAAAGCCAAGACCTCGGAATAGTGGTGGTTCAAATAGGAATACCCTATGACACCTAAATGTCAGTAGGTCATACACTGCTGACATCTCTACTGGAATACCCCAAGACAACCGACTAGTCAGATCCTTGTGAACGAACAATAATTCGTCACTCTGGGTCACCGCCCACACCAACCCACTGACCCGGATGACGAAGTATTTTCATAGGTTGATTAAGCCCATAGGCTGATTAAGCCCATAACAATTGTCGTCAAATCATATTAGAGCCGGAAATATCCTCGGCTATCATATCAGCCGGTATAACCTTCGGCTATCATATCATATCAGTCGGCATATCCCTCGACTATCATATCCCTAGCCACCAGGGTATCCCTTGGGGTGTGCTAGTCCTGTATCACAACTCTCTGTACTATGACATCACATCAGTCGGCAAGTATCCTCGACTATCATATCATATCATCAGCCGGTATAACCTTCGGCTATCATATCATATCAATTGGCAAGTATCCTCGACTATCATATCATATCATCAGCCGGTATAACCTTCGGCTATCATATCATATCAGTCGGCAAGTATCCTCGACTATCATATCATATCATCAGCCGGTACAACCTTCGGCTATCATATCATATCATATTTGAGGTTCACCGAGTTCACCGCCAACAGCGGATCCTAGTCCCGGGTCCTGGCCTCCCTCAAATCATGACCAAATCCGATAAACTCATACAACTGGGTCAAAACCCAAATCATGGACTCAATAATTTCCACGTCAAAACGATATCAAAAATCGAGTCCAAAACCATGATATTTCTCAAATCACATTTTAACTAAAATAGTGGAAAACATGTGTCTAGTAATCATTTCTAAAATTCAGAAATTCAATGCCACAATACATAACAATATTTAAACAAAGATATTTTGATGCATGCATTTCAGTTTATAAAACAAAAGTCCACTCACAAACATCATCCAACCCTTAATTCATGGACGCTCTAGCCCAAGGAACACATGCACAATAATGACCCAACTACCTTAACTTTGCGAGTTCAAAACCCGCTAATCAGGTCAACCATTACCGCTGAGATTGCCCAAAATGACCTCTAAACGACGTCCAATCAACCTGAAACATGTACCAACAGATTCGGAACGTCGAAAACTAGTTACCACGCACCACCGTGACCTCAGACTCGGCCCCACGCGCCGTCGGAAATTCGGCACATGCGTCCACGCGCCCTCACGCGCCGGTCACGCGCCTGCTACAGTGTTCACGCGCCTAGATCGGTCCAACCCGGTCCAATTTGACCTGATCGGCTCACTCAACTCGATCGGTTCAACTCGACCCTACCGATTCACTCAACCCGATCGGTTCAACTCGACCCGACCGATTACCGGTGACTCGCCGGAAAAGACGACCGGCTACCGGCGCCGCCATCTGGTTTCCACCGGAATCCCCCATTTCCGGCCGAAACTCAAAGCTTTACAACTTCCTCAAAACTCAACCATTTTTCACAAATTTTACGTCTAAATCTATCTACTCGAACCTAGGAATCCAAATATGACCTTAAAATATCAAACACGTACCTATGTAAGCCGAAAAATCGATCGGAAGATCCGAAACTTCCTATACTCGGTTCGGCTTCCACCGTGGTCCTCTCCTTCGATGGTTGGTACAGTTGTGATCGTGGGAAAGAGTACAATATGATTAGTTGATCAAAACTGGAAGCTAAAGCCTTGAATCCAAAGTTGACTTTTTGGGTTTTTCGGGTGTTTTTCGCACGGGTTCGGTGGTTTTGTGATTCAGACCGAGAGAGATGAGTGTAAAGAATGAATTTTAGCAATGATTGAGGGTTAAAATATCTTCTCCCAAATCAAAATTACCAAAATTCCCTTGCACATCTAGGCCCATAACTTTCGTATACGAACCCCGTTTCATGCGTTCCGACTGTCTACGAACTCGTGAGTTCGAGACCTACGCAACGGTACCCGAAACACCGCCTAATAAGTTTCGAAACAAAACTTGATTTCCAAGCCCTTTACCGACCAAGGGTAAAATCGTCATTTTACAAAAATAATTGCGTAAACCCAATAATTAAAATTCCGGGTTGTTACAGGATCGGATCAGGCCGAGTTGGGCTGGTTTGGACCGGCTCAGCGCGTCGATACTGTAGCAGGCATGTGGCCGGCGCGTGACGACGTGTGGCGGCACGTGGCCGACGCGTGACGGCTCGTGGCGGCGCCTGGCCAACGCATGGCGCATGGTTCGGCTTTCCGCCAGAGCGTGGCGGCACGTGGGGTTGATTCTGAGGTCACGGCGTCGCGTATCAGCTAGTTTTCGACGTTCCGAATCTGTTGGCGTATGTTTCGGGTTGATCAGACGTCGTTTAGGGGTAGTTTTGGGCGTTCGAAGTTGCTGTATTTTTAGGGCGACATAGGCGGATCTCCCGGGGTTTAGGGAGTTTATATATAAAGTTTTTATTATTAGCCGGTAATTTCGATTATTAATTTGGACAGTCGATACTGCTCCAGGAACTTCAGAGGAGCGTACGATTCGGGATTGTGCTTGCTTGGACGTGTGGTGAATGGACTTTTGGTTTATAAACTGAAATGCATGCATAAATGTATCTTTGATTTAAATACTGTTATGTATTGTTGCAATGAATTTCCAGAATTTGGAAATGATTACTCGACACAAGTTTTCCAATATTTCAGTGAAAGTGTGTTTTGGGAAATGGCCTGGTTTTTGAACTCGATTTTGATAGCGTTTTGACGTGGTAATTATTTGAGTCCGTGATTTGGGCTTAGACCTGAAATTAAGATTTTACTACTTTGGCCATAAATGATTTTTCAAAGAATTTGGCTGAGGCCAAGAAACAAAGATTTCAAAACACGGATTTTGGTTTTCACTGAATTTCTGTCCCGATGGTAAAAGTTTCTCTGACTGGAGTTAAGGGGTTTTGCTTCGCTGGTTGTTGAGGGTTCTCCGATGCTGGTGTCGAGTGTGTTCTCCACCGGGTCGTTGAGGCTGTCTACGCGTAGTACAGGTTTTCAGCACACTTTGGGTGTTTGGTGGATATGTCGGGAACAATGGTTTTGATATTGTGTGTCTAGGTCGAATTAAATGATGTTAAACTCCTGTGAGGAGGATTTTCAAACCAAACTGTGGACCACGATGTGTTTTCATTATACAGATTTTGCGTGGGTCCAACCAAGTGATTTAAAGAGAAATGGAATTCCGGTGATTTTCAGATGATGTTTTATTATCATAAACTTTTTTATGTGATGCATGCATGGTTTTATTCGTGGAGGGGAAAAAGGTAAGATTTCCTTGGAAAATGATTTATAAATGATTATTTTTGTCCACTCACAACTTTTGTGTTTTAAATCCCCTCCAGGCTATTGAGTTGACGTGGGCACTTTCTGAGGCGGAGGCGTTAGTAGTATTTCAACTGTGCATTGTACCTAAACTTCGAGTAGGATATCTAATTATGTATTATTTATCCGACCTAGATGCTCTGATAATATATATTTTGGATGGTTATTGTCTGTTGGAATTTGGAGTGCTTTGGATCCCTTGTCTAACATGTGGAAGATAGTCATATTATATTTGTAAGGATTGAAGGGTATTTTGGGAACTTTTCCTTAGGTTGTCAGACGGGAGTAGGATTCTTCCCGGGTTTCGAGGGGAAATTTGGGAAGGGTCCTGACAAGTGGTGTGAGTCTTTGCTCCTTTATTAGTTTTGAGTCGTTTTGTTGAGTTGATAAATCTAAACTTAAGTGGAATAAATTGTTGAATAAGTCCTTGAGGGATCGACCTTTGCTTTGCTACTATACTATCTCATTCGATTTTGTGCACTTGCAAAGATTTTAACTAGATAAAATAAGTTACAATATTTGTGCTTGTTTGATTTCATATCAAGTTTTTGGCTCCGTTGCTGGGGATTTGTCCCTCAACAGTGTCCATTTAATTCAGATTTAGTTAACGCAATGTTGTATCCTAACGATTTAGATTTAATATACTAACTCAATTTGTAAATTTTGTTTTTTTTTCCTTTTTGGGTACATATGAACAACTCATACATGGATACAGGATCTTGGAACCATCCATAAATGGACAGGGGAGCTTGGAACGATCCATACTAAAATCCATTCAATCATGGGTGGAGCAATCATCCTGAATTCCATTATCAAGAATACCCAGATCCATACAATCCAGGATGAGGAAATCAACGTAATTTTACATGGGACACCACTCAAACAGCTCCTGACTACATCCCATCTCCTGAACTCCAAGTTGGACACCAGACCTTGATACAAACCTTTGAGGCCTATAATTAGCAAACTCAAGAACTGACAAAGCGCATGGAGGAGATGACAAAGCACATGGATGACAGGCATGAAAAGCACATGAGGTAGTTTGAGTTCCACATGCGTCAAATCGAAGAAAGGGCACTTTCCCCACCAAGTGAAGCCATGGATGATGATCATGATGAAGCTATCATAACGCCAACACTTCAACAAGTGCTTTCCATGGAGGCCGTGGATCCCATCCAAGGACATGACGTGGCTACGCCTCCCAAATCTGCTCAAATTGAGCAATGGTTGGAATTGGAAATGGAAGAAGAATGGGGGGAAGAGAATAGGAAGGATGATGGTAAAGGGGACATCTTGGCAGATTGTGAAGAGCAAGGAACTTGTGTAATCTGTGACACTATGACACAATCAAACTCTTCTTACACTGATGTGTTTTTGGAAGTGAAGCCCGCAGGAGTAATGTGGAAAGACCGCGGGCTAGCCCGGATGCCTCAAGTGCTAGAGAGTTCGTGTTTCAATGACCTACTTGAAGGGAAACTCCATAAACCATCTCCAAGGGCTGCAATCGAGAACATCTCAGCTATGGAGGAGGTTAATGCTCGAGGCTCACAATATGCTCCATGTTGACGCTGCCATCCTTGGCATAACGCCAAGTGCCTAGCCTGCCGTACCACGTTGTTGGATAAATATGCATGAAATCTATTCTATTCAGTTTAACCTTGCAAATGCACAAATAAGATAGATGGTATAGCAAATAAGCAAGGGTCGAATCTCACAAGGACTTGTCTTAACTATGTTCCACTCAATTACTTAGATAGATTAACTAACTCAGAGACTTATTAAAAATAAAAATAGAATATAAAATAAAAACACATAAACACGATGGGGGGTTTTAAACATAATTAAAAATAAACCAAGTTAAAGAACCTAAATTAAAACAATTAATAAAAATAATAGGCTAGGGCACTGATTCCACCACTAACCACAATTACTTCCTAACATGATTTCCAAATTCCATTACTATGAAACTTCTGAATATGATGCCCATGCAAAGGTCCGACTAAGGCCCACTCTACATATATTATTCTCTCTTAATTAGCATATTCTAGGCTGGATGAGTACCTTAGAACGTCTATCAAATTTTATCAAGATGATGCATGAAGTGAAAAGGGAATTTAATGACACCACACTATCCCTAGAAAAATGATGTGCAGTCCTAAGTTGTCATGAGTTGAATTACAAGTAAGATGTAAGCCACAACCCTTGATGCCAAACAATTACAAGAAGATGACCAATCTAAGATACAATCCTTCATCAATAGTTCATGCAAACAAGCAGGTCAAACTCATAAGTAATAAACATAAATTAAGCACAGTAATTCAAGCTAAATTCACCTTTCAAAGTAATGTAAATTAAGGGTCAAAATCATATTAAAGAAGAACCATGGATAGGGCTTCAAGAAATCCTAACCTAAAAATAAACTACACAATAAAAGACAAGTGTTTTCGCTCTTTGTATTTCTGTATTTCCGGTCCCCCTCCTCCATGTTCTCCCTCTTTACATGTTCCTAGGTCCTCTATTTATAGAGAATTATTAATTCTCAAATAAATAGAAGTTTACATTTAATTCTACCAGAAAAATGCTTCCTAAATATTATAGAAATCTAATTAAAAATCTTTCCTAAATATAAAAGGAGTAAAAATTATATTACAAAATAAAATCCCTTTGAAACTTGGAAACATAGTGTGAATGCAAGTTTGAAATCCCTCAAAATAAGCCTCAAATCACGCATGAACAGCTGGGAACCTTCAACTGAAAGTTCGGTGGTCAGCCATCGAATTAGGAGGGTCAAAACGTGGTCAACGCTTGGTCAACAGACTCAATGTTGGGATATTGGATTTCGGCAGACTACTACTGAACACTGGTTCGAAGTTCGGCAGGTATGCGATGACAGAAGAGTTATGGATTCGGTGACTACTGGCCGAACGAGCTGGCGCTCCTCTGGGCTGTTTTGGCGTTTTCTGCTCTTGGTTGTTGGGTTGGACTGTTTGGACTTGGACTCCACCAAATGGCTTTGTATAATTTGTAGGCTTTCTTCTCTCATTCATAATTTTTTCGTTATAACTCTGATTGAGATGATTTTTTCGCCCAAATTCTCGTAATTCCAAGGTCTATTTAATTCTGCACACTTCTCACAATATGTTATTCTCTCTAATTGCATAGAACGAAATATTAACAAAACATAAGTAAAAGGGTTAATCATGGATAAAATATGTATTAATTATGACCTAACACACGTCTTGCCCAGATGTTAAATAAAGTGCTCTTAGGAGGCAGCCTATCCCTGGCTTGTATTTCTCTTTTACACTACTGTTTATGCCCTATTGCACTCTCTAAATCTTTCTGCTTTGTTGTCATGCCTAGTTCTTATCACATTGAGGACAATGTTCAATTTAGGTTTTGGGGGTGTGGATCAAAATTTTGCATATAAAAACATCTAGGTTTGAGGGTGATACACGGTCAGAAATAAGTTAAAATTTTAAATTGATTAGTTAGTTTAAGTTTTGTAGGGATAAGTATTATAACTTGTTAATAGGAATGTACATGCTAAGTTAACTTTCTTTGTTCTACTAAGAGTCATGCCATAGCAAGATAAACTGCACTCCACAATGCCATGTTTTAAGTGATTAAGTGAACAAAACAACTGAATTTGAGTGAGCCTTAGAAAATTAGTGGAGACTATCCTGTGAGATCTTTGACCTAATTGCTATTTTTTATGAGGGATATACTTGTTTTTACTCTTAAACACTCATCGCTTTTGTTTTTAATTGTTGATCTCATTACATCATATTTGTATTGGATTTTAAAGAACTAACATCATATAGATACTCTTGACTTGATGTGTGATTTTTCATAAGAAGTGATGTAGGCTATGTGTGCTTAACCTCTAAAGGCCTTATCCTACCTCATTGCATGCTCCCTAAGCCAACTTTGAAGCCAAACACTTAGCCTTTTATTTCATCACCGACATTATAACCTAACCAAAATACTCAGCCATTCACCAAAGCCATGCCCTATAACCTCAGTTTAAGGGTGCCCTAAATGAGATTCATGGTGAGAAAGAGAAGTGAAAGAAAATGCTGCCCAATTCCAAGACAATGGCGTTTTTATCAGAGGATACAAGTTCAAAGTTCAAAAGTTTGAAGAGTGAAAAGCTCTACAAGTGACAAGTTGCATGAAAAGAATGAGGATATCATTGCATGATCTTGGTTGAATTCAATTCAAAAGAAAAAGAAAAAGAAAAAAAATAAAGAGAAAAATCAAGAACAGAAAAAACTTTGAAAATAAAAAGAAAGAAAAAAAATGATAGGCAAAGTGAATTGAGCCAAGTGAGCCAAGAACCTCGAAGTAAGCCATTAAGGAAGCAGGGCTCTAAGCAAGGATTCAGTTCAGAAAATTCTAAATTCAAGTCATGACTTCTCATGCCTTGGCACGGCTCAAGTTCTTTCAATCCTACCCTTCCTTTCTAAACCCAAAATCTTAACCCCATTACAACCTAAGATGGAAGACCTAAATGATCTTATGGATAATCATGCTGAGGATTAAGGTACGTATCTATGTTCTTAAAGTTCAATTCCTGTCATGAGATCTTTATTTCCATAAAGTGCTATTCTTCATTTATACTCATATGTGATAAACTTGAATTCCATAACATAAACTCATCACATATGCTTGAAAGAGTGAATGCCTAGGATTCTTGTGTGAATTGAGAGTTGCCTAGTGAGGATTAGAGTCGAGGCGGAATCTTTCTAAGGCACTTAGATGAAGTTGGTTTCAAAAATGATCACTTGGAACTTTGGCACTTACACTTAACACATGACACTCAAGGCTATGGCATCTCTGTTAGTTTTGCAAAGCATGTCTACTTACTTTGGTTCTTATTAGTTTGTTAAAATTACTGTTTCTAGCATCGTAGTTGTTTAAGTAAAATGTTTGTGGCATCGTCCTGCTATAACCCTCAGGAGACAAAACTCCTCTTACTAGGTGAACCTAGGGGTTTAATGTTCTATCTTAACTAAGATTGAGCCTTTTCATTTTGTTTAAGTTTTTTTTGCTCATGGACTAGCAAAAGATAGGTTTTGGGGTATTTGTTCAGTCATTATATTTGCCTCATTTTGATGTCACTTAATACCTCTCTTATATGTCTTTTGAATGATTTTGTTCATCAATAGTAGAAAATGATCAATGTTATGAGACTTGTGCAGATTTGGAAAGATAGGTAAATTCCGAGAAGAACGCAAAAAGAAGGACTCGAATTGGAGTTATAACGAATGAGATATCTCACAATGAATATCGGGTCTCAAACTGAGACATCCTACCGAGTCCCAGAAAGGCTCCTATCGAGGTCAAGGACATGTCCTTGAAATGCCCTAGTCACGCCCTAAAATGAAGTATAAGCCAAGAGCTCAAGCCATTCCCTGCTACGCATTAACTGAGTCCCAAGACAGCTCAACCAAATACCAAGCCCCTGGTGCGCCTCAAAAGCACAGTCCCAGTTCCCTACCAGAGACACTTCCTCATGATCCGCCAGCAACATGCTCCAAGACACGTATGCGCCCTAATTAGGGCGCAATTTTACGATCTCCCTATTCCGCCAACCTCCGGGTAAGCCAAAGCACATAATCCATCAAATTACATCATATGGTAGTCCAAGACATGGTTTGGCCCATTTACATTGGTTCAGACACGCCAAGTTCTCGATAAATCCTTAAGTGGCCAAAAAGGGTCAAATTAGGGCCTTGCTGTGTAAAAAATGTCCAGGGGTGGCCAAGCCCCGTTCTCGACGTCCAAGCAACCTCCAAAAGACTGTAGAAGCTGCTTTGGCATGTAAGAAAGATCAGAGCTATTATCACAAGTCTTTGCCGCATAAGCCAAGTCCAAATCCAACAAGGATTCCCTTTTTAAGTCCTTTTTCATATCTAATTAGAGTAGGAATTTTAAGCCAATTTTTGAATAGGATTCTACCCTAGAATGTCTCATACTTTGTAGAGGTTTAGAGGCCCTACTTAAAGGACCCTAATGCTCACGGGTTGGGACCCTTAGACACCCTAGCCGCATACTACTTTGTTTTCAATTTTAAACACTTTATTTTATGCTTTGTGAGAGAGTTAAACGTGAAGCCCTGGAGGAGCACCCTTGGTGTGGTTCTTTGATGTGCATCATCATCAACGATCTCTTTTGTGTAGTTTATTTTCAATGTTGTAATCTAAATGAGAACTTCCATTATGTCTTGTCTTTCAATTATGCGTGAGTAGTTTTTATTAGAATTAGGGCTGGTTGAAGCCCTAATCATGAAGGTCGTGTGACATGGTTTTGGCCCTTGATTTGTATTTCTATGGATGGTGGATATAGTGGAATTACTATGCTTAATTTATGTTTATTGCTTATGAGTTTGACCTGCGTGTTTGCATGAACTATTGATGAATGATTGCTTGTTTGACTGGTCATCTTCTTGTGATTGTTAGCATCGAAGTTAGTGCCTTACATCTTACCTGTAATTCGACTCATGACAATCTAGAACATCACATCACTTTTCTAGGGATAGTGTGGTGTCATTAAATTCTCTTCGCATTTCATGCATCATCTTGATAAATTTTGATAGACGTTCTAAGGTAGTCATCCGGCCTAGAATATTCTAAGTAAGAGAGAATAATATATGTAGAGTGGGCCTTAGTCGGACCTTTGCATGGGCATCGTATTCAGAAGTTCCATAGTAATCAGATCTTGGAAATCATATTAAAGACTTAATTGGTTAGTAGTGGATAGTTTGCCTTAATTCTCCTTAGTTAACTTTAATCAATCAATTCCTAATCTCTGCTGCATTTTGCTTTCTTGCATTCTAAGTAATTTTTTAATTTCCAATTTCAAAAGCATAAACCTCTAGCCCCGCGCCCCCCCCCCCCCCCCCCCCCCCCCCCCCACACACACACACACACCATTGCCGTGCATTTATTTTAGTGTCTTGGTTTGAGTCTGTTTTGTGTGTCTTGCGTGTCAAGTCTTTGTTTGTGTTTAATTTGGAGTCCTTGCCGTGTCTTTCTTTATTTTTATATCTAAAGTAGCATGAGTCCTTGCTTCTTTATTAGTTTTGAGTCTTTTTGTTGAGTTGATAATTCTAAACTTAAGTGGAATAAGTTGTTGAACAAGTCCTGGAGGGATTGACCTTTGTTTTGCTACTATACTATATCACTGGATTTTGTGCACTTGCAAAGATTTTAACTGGATAAAATAGGTTACAATATTTGTGCTTGTTTTATTTCTTATCATTGGGTCGTAATACACAAGTTAAAAGGTATTTAGAGATCAAAATTCATGCTGAAGATTGTTAAGACTACAAAGAACGGAGTTGTGCCTTACGTCTTTTACGAAATGTTGTCACTGAGCTGTTTGGGGCATTACAAACCCACTTGCATGTAAATGGACTGGAGTTATTGCATGTGATTACTAGAAGGAGAGTTTTTAGTGGAACCAGACATGTTAAATCTGTTGGACGGAGCATGGAACGTATCTTAAAAGTTTTGGTTTTGGAAGAGGGAGATTGTCCCCACAAGGAGAAGTTTCAGCATATGAGGAAGTTTTGGTGCTAGGACAAGTGCTCATGTCAGTTAAGGAAAGTAAATGACTAGTTAAAGACAAGAGAAAAATTTTCCCCAAACAGGCAGCGATTGATCCTCGCTAGCAAGCAATTGGAAGACATTGACGACGCCAAAGCGAAAATTTAAGGCAAGGAAATCTTAGAAAATTTTTTGGATGAATAATTGTTTAGGAGAGTGTTACTTAGTACATAATCAGAAAATAACCTTGTTCATATGTTGATTTTGTACTGGTAAGCCGTGAATGGTTGTGGGTTGTACAACTGAAGGTCAGGATAAATGCAAATACATAGCTGGGGTTGAAGAAGCAAGAGTTTGATTATTATTTTGGGTTGGTAGGTAGCAAAGCTCAGTAATCATAACTTTTGAGGAAGTTGATTTGTTGGATACGAGAAAATGTATTTTTCCTCTTGATGACGACAAGGAAAGTGAAAGTTAGTAAAGTCAATATTTGGAAAAGAGTTAGGAAATTTTCAGTTGAGTAGAGTACGAAAATACTTTTTAGCATTATTTTCCACCCTTAGGCAGATGGACCTTCCGAACTTTCGAAGGGGTTTGCAGTTTGTTTTACCATCAAATATGAGGCACTTAGGGCTAACATTTAGTGTGATTGGAATTTTTCTATAACGGCAGTTTGAAACGCCTTACGGAGGGGCATAACGAAAGCAAGTTTGTTTAATGTTGGTTGACGAAAGAATTAGCGTGGGACTGGGAATTGTTTGACGTGACTTTGGTCAACTAAGGTATTGGCGAGCAATTAGTGAGCCGCTCCGAATCATTAAAGAAATTTGTCGACGTGCACCTAGTGGATTGCGTGTACAAAATTGTTGATCTTGTAATATTGAACCCTTCACTGTGAGAGGGCATGGTCCAGTTTGGTAAACGGAAAAGTTAAGATCTCGTTAACTGACTGTACTAAATTATCGAAGGCGCTGAATTTGTGCTTACCGTTTTGACCCATCGTAATTGTTAGAAGTGAACGACGACTTCATTTGAGAGACGTAGTGGACCAGAAGAACTCTGTTTTGAGGTGTAATGTGGTACCTTTAGTGGAGGTGTTAAGGAAGAACACAATATGAAGAAGCCACGAGGGAATCTGAGGAACTTTTGAGAGAGTTGTACCTTTGACCTTCAAACTCGATAATGCGGATTTACTAACATGCCCCAAACAATTCCTAAAATCACGACATTAGCCCGAGGTGCTTAAGTCACTCTCCCATCATCTTTATCACACTATATATATATATATATATATATCTCTCTCTCTCTCTCCATTTCTTCCCACTCACTTTTCTCTCTCTCTTGCAAAAAACACACACACACAAACCAGCCACCACCACCACCCTCGAACTCAGGCAACCCATACCACCATCATTTTGTTCGCCATGACGCCATGAACCCAACCTCACCGGCCTTGCTCGTCGACAACCACCATGATGTGTGAAAAGAGACAAAAATTGATGGTGATCTCGAGGGTTTCTTACCGATTTCCGGCCAAAATAGGTAAAATTCGACCACAAAAATTACATATTTGGATTGCTGGTGATGAGTAGATGAAGATTTACTAATTCCCTGTGGTTTTAGAGAAGTTTGGACCAAGATCTTCGCTTCGCTGGAAAACGGTGAATTCCAGCAAAATCGTCGCGTTTCCAATCACTTTTTTTACTAACCGTAGCGAATTGGACGTCAAGAAGTACAGTTTTGGAACCCTTGTTGAATTCAAAGTTCAATGGTGTAAAAATGGCTGGAATCGGATCCTGGAATGAAATTTCCGACGAGTTTTCCCAGCTTCTGACTCGAGACCGTTAGAATTTCAACATCATTGGCATATTCCATAAAGTCTATGCAGTCCATGGCATCGTCGAAAGTTAACGGTCAACAACGCCGTTAACAACCGTTAACTTTCGATGATACCGTAAACTTTTACGGAATATGCTAACATATGCTATTCCGTTAAAGTCAACAGAAGCGTTAACAATCGTTACTTTTGAGGACACCATTAATTTTAACGGAATATACTTAAACTAGCATGTTCCGTTAAAGTCAACAAAAAGCTACTACCATTGTGAGGCAGCTATTGCCAGTGTGTGGCGGCGCATTGGCCCAGTTTGGGACGTGTCAGAAACTTTTTACACATTTGAACACGTTTTAACGCCGTTTTCGAGCAAACAAAGACGGGAAAACTCTAGTTTAAGGACTTGTTAGCTAGTTTTGTGCCTAGACTTCCTTTTGTTCAGGGAACCGGCATAACAGAGTTTTCAGTGGACCATTTGTGAGTGGATCTCTTTCATGAACTTACGATTTTCATAGTTTTATTGTTTGTACATATGTTTGTAATTTAACACCTTCCTTTAACTTACGAATAGAATTAGTGTCGTAAATGGATTTACTACACTACCATTTTTATTACCTTCTGGTGGGTTTAGTACGATTTTCTTGTGGTTGCCTTACCTTGATTTTATGATGAGTTGAGTTTGGTTTCCTAAATGATTTTCCGGTTTGAACCTTACGACTTCTACGTCGTTTGACATGACCCCTCCCGAATTTCCCCTCGAAATCCGTGAGCAGCCCTTCTCCCGTTTGACAACACGAAAACCTCAAAATAATTCCAAAAACACCCTCACACTAACAGACAAAGTCTTGAAAGAGTTCTACCAAAAATTCGGCAGAATCTCCCCCGTAACTAGGTCAAACTATTTTTCACCTGTCAGACGAAAGATTCAACTACAAACCAATAATCTAAGCAGTCCAGATCAAACCACCCAAATCCCGAAAATAATTTACAATAACCAAAAAGGCGGTCAGAGCACGCTAGGTTTAAATTAAAATTACAAAACCAACGAAAGTCCTACATAGTAGCACATCAAAAGGATGATGCCTCCTCCTAGTTTGTTCGTTTCGTCCTGCTACGGCCTAGAAGGCACAAAACCATTGCAAACGTGAGTGGACACTAAAGCAGAAAATAAACGTAATTACAAGTGCCAACAATAATATTAACTCCATCTCGTGTAAACCACAAGTCTGCATGCAAGATCCACACATACACACGCATACATACAACTTACTGAAATACCATTAATTTATCTCGGTGGAACCCACGTTACATCCAATTGGACCTGCCATCTCAATAACCCGGACGCAACCGATATCTCTGGCTATTGGGCTATAGCCCGACTATCATCGAAATCCTGAGTTGTCGCTCAATATCTCGGCTGTCACCGTAACCCCGAGCCATAGCTAGATATCCCACAAGTAGTCGTCATCCTTAGCTGTAGCTAAATATCCCGGGCCATCGCCTAATATCCAGGGCTATCCAACACGGGGACATGTCCTTCTAACCATTTCCAAAAATACCTCAAAGCAATGGCTAGAGAACCGAGAGGTCTAACCCGGCGACCTACTCACCAGACACGCATATCTAAAAATACCTCAAAGATATGCAGCTGAAATACTACGCACGTAGATAACCGCAACGAACACGCATGATCGAAAATACCTAGAATTCATGCGGTCGGAGAAATCTCGAGTTGTTGCCCAATATCCTAGTCGAAGCCGTAATCCCCGTCTGAAGTCGTAATCCTAGTCGAAGCCATAATCCCCAGCCGAATTCGTAATCTTGGTCGAAGCCGTAATTAATGAATGAAGCTGTAATTCCGGTCGAAGTCGTAATCCCCGACTGAAGCTGTAATCCCAACCCAATCCGTAATCCCAACTGAAGTCGAAACCTAAACAAGCACATGGCGAAAAGTGCCTCAAATTCATGCATCAGAGAAATCCCCCCCCCCCCCCCCCCCCGCCTCACATGTCCGAAAATTTCTAAAAACATGTGGGCAAAAATCGTAAGACATGGCCGAAGCCAAACCATCAATTATCAGGGCCTAAGACCAACTCATTTTCAAACCATTGTCGATATCCACAATTAACCATAAATGATTTAAACATAATCATCCTTAATTTCAGAAATGCATAAATGATAAGGAATTCAATTCAATAAATCCATAATCATTAATAAACCAATTAAACCTTTATCCGTAGTTTCCTAGCCTTAAAAAGATAGTAATATATTTTCTAATAATTTCCCTTAATTTTCCCAACTCATCATCGATAATAATACGTTAAAAAAAAAATAAGAATATGCATGCCTTACAATTTAGGAAACCAAGTCCACTCACCTCAAGGTCCAAGTGAGTTCAATTTCAAGCTATTCGGTCCCCTATGACCTCTGAAGCCACCACACCTGTCAAAAATGACATTGGCATTACTAAATGACAATCCTTAACTTTAAATTCAACCTCCCTAACCCCTGGGAGTACACATGCGCTCTAAACGCATTAAAAGTAACTTAGGAAGTCCAAAATAGCCCATAAACGTACTCCGATTGACCCGAAACCTTTGCCAACGGCTTCGGAACGTCGAGAATATGAAAACAAGTGCTGCCACGCACTGACGGCCCTCCCATGAGTGGTCACGCACTTCCCACATGCCCACCACTAGCGTCATGCATCTGGCACGCTGCGACTGTAGTGTGCACTCGCCGCTGTCCTCCGGCTCGTCGGCGCCACCCCTAACAACCTAAAACTCAACCATTTTTCTCAAACTAATAACCTAAAACTATCTACTCGAGTCCAGGAACCCAAATCTAAGGTCCAAAGTTGAAAACCTCACCTGAGGTGGCAGGAAAGACTCGAAACTCGTCGAGTTACTATTCACTCGTGAAACCTGAGTTCTCGTCGCCGTCTCCCATAATGGTTTGTACGGTTGAGCTTAGAACGATAAGAGGAAGGTGATGATGTTGGTGGTGATGGTTGATTTGGTCGGAATCCAATTCAAGGGTGGGGAGCGGGTTTTGGGTTTTCTCTTCTTCGCCGGAGAGAAAGAGAGCCGAGAGAGAAGAGAGAGTGAGTGAGGGGTTTTTCTAGAAGGAGAGAGAGGATGAAGGTTTAAAAATATATGGGTTTCAAAATTATTAAATTTCCCTTGCACTTCCTAGACCTGTAATTTCCTCAACACAACTCCAATTTTTGCGTGCTTCCTATCTATGAACTCGTGAGTTTGACTTGTCTATGAACTCGTGAGTTCGAGACCTAAGCAATAGTTCAAGAAAAGCTTGCAAAGTATTCCCAAACTAAAAGTGGCTTTCGAACCCCTCATAAACCCAAGGGTAAAATCGTTCTTTTCAATTTACGAAAATTCACTAATTACACGTACGGGTCGTTACATCTTTACTTTTAGATGTTTACACTAGAGATTTGATTCCTCGGCATGAGGTTAGTTTTTTAGTAGGGACTCACTTGGTAAGTCGTTGGTATTTTTTTAGTACCCATCTGTCGGTCGCAGACTAGCCTCCACGTGAATGATCAGCCCCATACTTTGCTCACATACTAGTTATATAGTGCAAACTTATCCCAGAGCTTCTTGGGGACATGTGGGTGACGGTGTTTAGCAACTAGCTTTCATGTGGTCGAGGTACATGAGTGATCTATATTCATATACCCAGACCTATCATGTGCGCATGACTCATACAACTATATGCAGTAGGATACCGAGTTTGTTTCTACCTATTTTTCGGGTTCATTGAGGTTATGGTTTTCTTATGGTTTTCTTTGTATAACGTTTTAGGGAGATCTTAATTGAGGGTTGTGACCTCGGTTTGCGAACTTTCGATGCAATATTTTTACATGTTCTTCAAGATAATTACACGTAAGAACATTTAGAACCTAGGCTTATGTCTTCAACTTATTGTATTATATATTTTAGGATAAACTACATAAAGGTACCTAAACTATAGGGGCCATTTCAAGTTCGTACCCCAACTATGAAAATTTGTAAATAAGTACCCAAACTATATTGCCACCAACAGAAGAGTACCTTTGTTAAATTTTCCGTCCAAAAGGGCGTTAAAAGTACACATGGCACAAATTTTGTCCACTCAGCTCGTGATGTGGCGCAATTGGAAGGGGCATTTTCAGATTATCACAAAAGGACTCCCTCTTCCTATTCTACCACATCACGAAGCCCCATCTTGACTATGAAGAGCTTCAAGGGGAGGCTGAGACCCAAATCTGTAGCACCACCAACACCACCATCTTGAATAAACCCAGCCCCAAATCTGTATCACGAGAATCCCCAAGAGAGTGAAGAAACCCAACCCCAAACTGCGAAGAAACCCACCCAACGGCTACAGCCCTAATCCTATAGAATAGACGCGCGACAGCCCTCTTCGTTCAACGGTGAAGACATAAGCGGCTTCGTCTTCTTCCTCGAACGACGCACTGTAGAGGCATCTTGTCCCTCTCCGTTGAAGGCATGAATGCTCTTCGTCAAAGGTTTGAACCCGTTTCCGCCTGTTATTCTTCTCATCTAAAATTCCCAGTCACAAATCGAGGATATCAGAGATGGAAAAAGTTACGATGGAATTTGAAGCCCCCATTTGTCAGTGTGGTAAACAATCGAAGTTGTTGACAAGTCTGACAGATGAAAATCTAGGGAGAAGATTATGGGGTTTTGATGGTTATGGGATAAGTTTATGTTTGATCATAATTGGTATTTAGGTATACATTTGTAGTGTAGACTTCAATTTTTTATTGTAATTTCAAACTCGATTTGGGATTTAGAGAAATCAGAGAGGAGTAGGAGGTGGTGGGTGCAATTTTTTTCAATGGTGCGACCCAAAGCTTAACGAGAAGTCACCCGATCGAATTCCAGGTCTATTGAAGAAATTGAAGTTGAAAGATGAAGAAATCGTGGGTTTGAAGAAGCAGATTAAAGTTGGTGTGAAGAGGCTGAGGTGTTTGCAGTTTTTGGTTGCTTTTTCCCAGATGTTGGTGGTTTTGTTTGTGGGAATGATTGTCGGTGGAGCAGGGGGAAATGATAGGGCTATGTCCAGTATGAATGTCAATCTAGCTCTTGAGTTTTAATTGTATTATGCAATTGGGTCTTCATGATTGTAATATGAATGGTGAATTTGAAATGTAATGTTCTGCTTTGTTTAATTATGAGTGTTTTGGAGGTTTTGCAAGAGTACAACATGGTTAATTATGAGTGCATTTTGGTTACATAATGAAACAATGCAATAACCATAGTGTGCCTTAGAGGTTTTGCCACTTTAGAGCATGGTTACAGAAGAGTTCCTTTGGTAACCTAATGAAACAAGGCAAGAAAGAGTGCCTTTAAGGTTTTGCCACTTTAGAGAATGGTTACAGAAGAGTGCCTTTGGTTACCTAATGAAAAAATGCTAGAAGGAAAGATAGCTAGAGAGAAATAATGAAGGTTCTTCACCTTACTTATCAAACACATCCATAACACCCTACAACACATCGAAACCAATTAAAAGCATGACAATGCAAAGCATTTCAAATCATAAAAATGCAAAGATTCAACGTCATTTTCAAGCATAATAAGCAAAGCTTCACCTTCATGATCATAATACAAAGCTATCAAAAGCTGTCATACAACTCCACAACAATAATCATCAACATGACAAAGCCATTCAAGCATAACAACATCTTCAATTGAACCTGTCAATAACCTACCTAATTCACCACAAAAATCTGAGGTTCAACCATTCAAGTATCATAATCACATGCATTAGAACCTCTGTTTCAAAATAGCAAAACTACATGACTTGAAATCAAATCTACTCCCTAGCTATTTCACCACTGTTAATGACTTGAAATCAAGTTTGTTTTCTCCTTTTACTTCTTCTCAAATCACTATAACTGCCACCAGCACTTGTGGATTGTTGACTTGGATCCTACATATGAAGAATTTGGCATTATAAGCTGACTTATGGAATTTAATTGTGACAACTGTTTCAGATTAACACAACAATAACAACCATGAGAAAGGATAAGAATGGATTATATACCTGATTTGAAGCATGTCTCTTAGGGTGGTTGTTCGTCTTGGATGTCTTTCTAGAAGATGTGATTGATCCTTGAGTGTACATGAAACAAAATCTAATTAGGACTATATAGTCAATGACTTGAAAATGCTCTAAGTTAAAATGTACTTACATTTGGAGCAGAAGTATCTGCAACATTCTTCTTTGCTCTACCTCGTGACCTTTGTGGTATCTTCTCCTTGGGAGGCAAGTGTCGATGGTGGGTTCTTGCATTATGAGTTTGTGATGAAAAAATACTGCAACGCATAGGAATGCCCTGTTTTCCCAATTTCTTCTTCCCACTTTGATCGTCTGTTTCATGTGGATCATTTGTACTAACTTTTCTAGGCCTTCCGGGTTGCCTCTTATTTGCTGGTGGCTTAACAGTTTGATGGCTAGTTCTCTCCCACAATTTTGGGCCATTTATAGCCTCAATTAGGTTGTTGTAGCACTTCATGTAGGTCTCCTTAGAATATATTGGATCAATATATTCCTCCACCGAGTGGCCACCTTTGTAATATATAGCTGTTATCCCATGCACACATAGGATTCCTGTGAGGTCCCACTTTCTACAAGAACACCTGTGGGCCTTCAAATTGGCCAAAAACGGCTCTCCTCTACGATTGTGAACCTAATAGTTTGGTCCACCAGGCCATCGAACACTGCAATGCCCCAAATCCACTTTCAACTTTTGCACATGGTTGAATACATTCTGACATATATTCTGAGGCCAAGTAGCCATCTTATCTCTTCTCCATTGTATCCTCTTCATCAACAAATACCTAATCATCTCAAACATCGTGATGATTGGTTTACCTCTGGCAGGCAATATGGTGTTGTTGAAGGTTTCACAATAGTTGTTTTGTAGCATGTCTGTCTTCGAACATATTTAAAATGGGATCTGAACCACTGATGAGCTGGCTTTTCCACCAACCATTTCCAAGATGCTTCATCTAATCCTTTTAGATTTTCCATCTCTTCTTGGAAAGACTGAACTATTGTTGCTCTTGCACAATCCCACAGAGCATCCTTCAAGACTTTGCCTTTGAAACTATGGTTGTAGTTACTCCACAAATGCCTATAACAAAATCTGTGCTCAGCACTAGGCATTAAGGCTTCAATGGCTTCTTCAAGTCCCTTTTGCTTGTCAGTAAGGAAACTCCAACCATAGCAGTCTTGCATCCCCAAATCCTCTATCGACAACTCCAAGAACAATGTCCATGAGTCCTTTGTTTCCATTTCAACCACAACCATATCAATCACCCATGTCTCATTATTGGTATCTAATCCAATAGCAGTCAAAAAACGTCCACCATAGACTCCTTTAAGATGAAAACCATCCAAGCCAATGAAAGGCCTACGACACTCCTTAAAACCCTTCTTGCATGCCTCCAAGCAAATGTAGAGCCTCTTGAAAAGTTGGTCTCCACCCACAAAATCACAAGCCAATGATGTGGTAGTACCTAGATTAGTTCGCTTCAACTCATGGCAGTAATCCCACAACATCCCATATTGCGTTGCTAGGGATCCTTCTATGAACTGCATAGCCTTGTGCTTGGCTCTATATGCGTTCATAGGGCTGATCCCAATGGAAAAGTCAGCAGATGCAGCTTCCACAATTGCAGATATGGGCATCTTCGGGTTTTCCTGGATTCTTTGCAGGAAGTGTTGAGAAAGCCAAGAAGCTGTGGCTTGTTTATTTGTATACACCCTTGTACATGTGTGCAGAGGATTATAGTGCTTGACAACCAATGTGTTGTTAGTTGTGCTCACCTTAGACACATATATTTCCCATTTAAAACCCTCTGCTCTGCATTCACACTTTAACCTGTACCTTGCATTCCTCTTGTACCTCACATCTTTACCAGTGTATAGGCAATAGTCCCTAATAGCTTGCCTAAAGACACCACATTCACTGAACATGAAACATGTATCAAAGCAAGGCCTGACTGTCAGTTTCTAGATTGTACTATGTAAAATTCTTGCCACTTCCCCTTTTCACAACATTTTCATCATCACCATCCACAACTGGTCTCAAGTCTTCTTGCTGTGTTTGATCCCCCTCTTCAAGTTGGCCATCCTCTATATCTTGCACTCTTAATTCATCACCAAGAGTGAATTTGGCCCACCAAAATTTTCCAGCAGTTGAAGTTGCAGCTGCTGCAGGTGGAGCAGCAGTTGAATCTGCAGCTGCTTCTGGTGGAGCAGCAGCTGATGTTGGAGCTGGTTCTGGTTGAGCATCAGCTTCTGGTGGAGCAGCAGCTGAAGTTCCAGCCTGTTCAAGTGCAGCAGCTTCTGAGGATCCAGGGGCTTCATGTGCAGTAATTCTGAGGATCCAGGGGCTTCATGTGCAGCAGGTTCTGAGGATCCAGGGGTTTCATGTGTAGCAGGTTCTGAAGTTCCCCCAACATCAATGAAGAATTCATCCAAGTTTGAAGGTTCTTGCAGCCAACCCTCTAGAATATGCCTATATGAGTCAAATCCAGAACATGTTGATGCTTTAGAGTCCTCATACTCCTCCACTTACCCATCTTCAAACTCATCCGCTTTAGTAGACACTTATTAAGTCATTATTCATGCATCTTTTTTATGTCATCTAATGCTCGTTTACTTTTCTTTTGTGTGATTTAATTGCCATCCATAGTAGAAAGTGATCATTCTTGTGAAGTGTGTGCAGAAGTAGAAAAGTTCGTATAAGTGTGGAAAAGGAAGAATGAATGAATCTTTCTCGGACTCAAGTCAAAGAAGGAGGAAAGATTATTTCTTGCCATCCAAGAAGACGTCTTCAATGTCAAGATTGTGCCTTTCCACATAAGGAAGGCTTGAGCATTTTGGAAAGGGAAGGTACCACATAAGGAAGGCTTGTGCGTACCAAAGAGGAAAGTGACATCCAAGGAAGTCTCGAGAAGGGCCAAGAAAACAACTTGCTGCACCAGGAAAGTCCAAGACATCAGGAACCTTCATTGCCAAGAGAATTTCAGCCAAGAAATAAGACAAGGGCCTGATTTTTAGGACCCTTGTCTCATCCCTGTTAGGAAAACGTTTTTAGGATTTTATTTCCTTGTTTTAGGTCTGATTAGGAGTCTTTTAAGTCAGAGAAATGTCCTATTTATTCTCCTAACATCTAAGGATTGCAGACTGCTATTTGAAGGAGTTTAGTTCAGAAAAAAGAGAAGGGGAGAGGGAACCCTAGCCGCATCTATTTATGTTTTTGTCATACAGAAAGAATGGAGGCCATTTTTAACATTAGAAGCAGTCTCTGGTTTAGAGAAAAAAAAGGCTTAACGGAACCAGGAGGAGTTCGACATCAGAATTGCTTCAAGGGGTTTCTTCTTCTCCTTTTGAGTCTGATTTCAGTTATGCTTCATATTGTGTTTATACTTTCTTTTATCATGATGTGTAACTGAATTGATATCTAGGGTTTTGATGTAACCTTGCAGTTCTTATTCCATGTATTGATCTTAAGTGTTTTTCAGTTCCCTGCTGTGTTTTATGATTCAATTACTATGCTCCATTGATAATTAACATTCTATTTTGATGTTTGATCACCATTAAGATTGTTTGTTAGTTTTCTTATCCCAATATTGAGTAGACACCCATACCTTTGTTTGGACGATCTGTAATTGAATGAATAATATCATGAGAAGACACCCATTCCATGGAGTTATTTGGTTCTATTGTTTTCCTGTTATTATTGGTTCTTTGATTGAAATCTATGTTGGACATCACATCTAGATTAAGGTTGAAGGAACTTGGTTCGATCGGACACCCACGACTGACCATAAGTAAGTGAAAACGAACCCATGAAACTATCTAGTGAAACTGATTTGTACTAGTTTAATTTACATGGAATTGAATTGTAATGGTGAAGTCAAGACCCTAGGCCTTTTAATCATCAGTCTTCTTCCTTGTTTAGTTTGTTCTCTACTTAGTTGCTTCTAACGTAATTCAGTGTCTAATTAAAAACCAAATCAAAAACCCGAACATTCAATTTTCTGTTTTTGTTGCATTTACATAGAATAGTTTAAGGCTAGTTTCTGCTTCATTCTAATCAGTCTCCATGGTACGATAACCCTTACTTCTGCTCTGCTATACCATCTACAACTTGTGCACTTGCAAGGAAAATTAAACAACAAGTTTTTGGTGCCGTTGCCGGGGACTGATTCATTCTAAGCATAGCGTGCCTTTTACCTATTTTATTTTTCATTTTCTGTTTTAGTTCTTTTTTTTACTTAATTTCGTTTTGTTTACTCTATTTGCGGTAGTTTATGTCTAGCAGTCTTTTGGAACAAGTCGAATCTGCGAGAAGCAACCATTCCAGAGAATTGGGACGCAACCCAATCCGAGGCGAACCAATTCTAAACATCCCACAAGAGAACCTAAAAGCTACAAAGCTTGCTGCCTTAGAGCCATACAGCAATCTTTCTAACGAGGATCTATCCGAGTCCGAAATTATTGGCACTGACTCTGAGGAAGAGGAAGAGATGGCGGAAGAAGAGAACTTCATGGGAGACCTTGATATCCCAACCATTGATACAAATCCTTCTTGCATTACGCTGCCATCGCAAGCTCGGAACTATGAGCTGAAATCATCTCATCTGAATATGCTTCCTTCATTTCACGGTTTACCTAATGAAGATCCACTTACCCATTTAAAAGAAATATTTAACGTAGTGAGTACTTTTCCTTTGACAGGTGTATCCGAAGAGCAATTAAGGATTAGAGTGTTTCCATACACATTGAAGGAGAGAGCGAAGTATTGGCTTAATTCTCTTAGGCCAAGATCACTAACCACATGGTCTGAGATTCAAAAGAAATTCCTAGAGAAGTACTTTTCCACAACGAAGATAGATATGTTGAGGGATCAAATCATGACATTCACCCAACAAGTTGATGAGTCATTCTCAGAGGCATGGGAACGGTACAATGGGTTACTTCTCCAATGCCCCCATCATGGCATTCCTTTAAACTTACAAATGCGTATTTTTTATAAAGGACTAACCCTCTCGAGCAAGAACATTGTTACAAATTTTGCAGGGGGTTCCATGAAGAGCAAGACTCCTGAACAAAATTGTACTCTTTTTGAACAGATTGCCATGGAAATTCAACACATGGACACTAGTGGTAAGCGAGCTGGAATTTATGAAATTAGTGGTTCTAACAATGCTAAACTTGATGCTCAGATATCTATGCTAGCAAAGAAGTTGGATGCATTAGTTGCTGCTCAACCAAGGCCTAACATGAAAGAATCATGTGGGGTATGTGAAGCCTTTGATCATATCACACATGAGTGCCCTATGGGATCTGCCTATCCAGAAATTGGACAAGAACAAGTCAATTTCACAAACTCCTACAATCAGAGGCCAAGGAATGATCCATTCTCTAACTCATACAATCCTGGGTGGAGGAATCATCCCAATTTTTCATGGAGCAACAACAACAATGTTCAGAATCAAGCTAGTTCCTCTTTCCAACCGAAAGCCAACAATTCACTCGAGGACACCGTGAAGCTGCTTGCCCAGAATACTTTGCAATTCCAACAATCAACGAATAGCATGCTTCAAAACCATTCTGCAGCCCTAAATAAGATGGAGATTCAACTAGGGCAGATTGCAGATGCTCTTAATACAAGGGAACCTGGAAAACTGCCAAGTCAACCACTTATGATTGAAAGGAATCAAGAGCAAGCCAAAGCAATTACAATGCTTAGGAGTGGTAAGATGATTCATAATGGTGTTGGTAATGATGGTTCTAACACCAAATCTGAAATTAATGCAAGGGCTACGGAAGAGAAGAATTTGGGGGACCAAACGGAAAGGGAGCAGCAACCAAAGAATTCAAGTCATGCAAGCTCAAGCCAAAATGATCAGCCACTTCACAAGGCTGAAACGCCTTATATGCCACCAATTCCTTTCCCTGGAAGACTTGCTAAAAGCAAACAGGATAAGTCTTTTAAAGAAATATATGATATGTTAAGTAAAGTGAACATTAATTTGCCTTTGCTTGATGTCATGAACGTACCTGCGTATGGGAAGTTTTTCAAGGAGCTGAATAGCCACAAGAGAAAATATGGACCAAATGAGAAGGTTGTGATGAGTGAAAATGTTAGTGGTGTGCTACAAAGGAAACTGCCACCAAAATTGAAAGATCCAGGAAGTTTCTCCATCAACATCACCGTTGGAGAGAAAATTATTGAAAAAGCCATGCTTGACTTAGGGGCAAGCATTAATCTGATGTCGTACTCGGTGTACTTACAATTAGGTTTGGGGGAGTTAAAGAAGACCACCATCTCACTTCAACTTGCCGATCGTTTAGTCAAGTATCCTAGAGGTATTGTAGAGGATATCCTAGTTCAAGTTGATAAACTAATCTTGCCTGCTGATTTTGTAGTTCTTGATATGGATGAGGATCCCATACATGACCATGACTTACCAATCTTGCTTGGAAGACCATTCATGGCCACGACAAAGACTGTAATTGATGTACATAATGGGAAGCTTACCATGACTGTACTAGGAGAGACCGTTCAGTTTAAAGTGTTTGAATCCATAACTCATCCTTCTACTACTTTGGATTGTTTTTATGTTGATGAGTTGGATTCCCTGGTGGTTTCTAAATTTTTGCAAACTGAATCTGGTGATACATTAGAAGTGGCATTAACTCACCCGCAAGATGAATTTGAAGAGGAATATCCATTAATGGAAGAGGTTGCTGCTCTAGAAGTATTGAAGGCATACCCATCCTCCATTAAACCTTCCATTGAACCACTTTTACCCTCTGCCACCCACCTGATTCCTTCGATTGTTCAAGCCCCTAAGTTAGAGCTCAAACCACTTCCATCTCACCTCAAATATGCCTACATTGGTGAAGAAGAAACCCTCCCAGTGATCATATCTTCTGATCTAACTCCATTGCAAGAAGACAAGCTTATTAGAGTGCTTAAGGAGAACAAATCTGCTATTGGTTGGTCTATTGCAGATATCAAAGGAATAAGCCCTACAATGTGCATGCATAGAATTCTAATGGAGGAAGGAGCCAAGCCAGTTCGTGAGGCACAAAGGAGATTGAATCCTCACATGAAAGAAGTAGTGAGAGGTGAAGTGTTGAAATTACTTTATGTGGGTATCATATACCCTATTTCTGACATTAAATGGGTGAGCCCCGTCCAAGTGGTGCCTAAAAAGTCAGGGATCACCGTGGTGAAGAATGATGACAATGAGCTTGTGCCTACAAGAATGACCACTGGTTGGCGTGTGTGCATTGATTACAGGAAGTTGAATTCTGCCTCTAGAAAGGATCATTTCCCTTTACCTTTTATTGATCAAATGCTGGAGAGATTAGCTGGCCACTCATACTATTGTTTTCTTGATGGATTTTCAGGTTATAATCAGATTTCCATTGCTCCGGAAGATCAAGAAAAGACCACATTCACCTGTCCATTCGGAACATTCGCATATAGCAGGATGCCTTTTGGTCTATGTAATGCTCCTGCCACCTTCCAAAGATGCATGATGGCCATCTTTTCGGATATGATTGAGAGGTTTATAGAGGTATTCATGGATGATTTTTCAGTGTTTGGTTCCTCATTTGATAATTGCCTTAACCATCTCTCTCTAGTGCTTCAAAGATGCAAAGAAACCAATCTGATCTTGAACTGGGAGAAGTGTCATTTCATGCTTAAGCAAGGTGCAGTTTTGGGACAACGTGTTGATAAGTTACCTCATGTGATCTACTACGCTAGTAGAACCTTGAATGACGCTCAGCTCAACTACTCAACAACTGAGAAGGAGTTTTTGGGAGTAGTCTTTGCTTTAGAAAAATTTCGTTCTTATCTTGTGGGTTCTAAAGTGATTGTCTATTCTGATCATGCAGCCATTAGGTACTTACTTACGAAGAAAGATTCTAAGCCTCGGCTGATAAGGTGGATACTCTTGCTTCAAGAGTTTGACCTGGAAATTCGTGATAAGAGTGGAAGAGATAACCTAGTTGCTGATCACTTGTTTCGACTAGTTGATGACGGTGCTAAAGAAAAAAATGTTGTCCCCATTAATGAATCATTCCCTGATGAGCAGCTCTTAGCTATTCAAGAAAAAAAACCTTGGTATGCTGATTTTGTTAATTATCTTGCTTGTGGAGTGATTAGAGATGATCTTTCTTCTCAGGAACGAAAGAAGTTTCTCTTCGAGGTGAAGCACTATTTGTGGGATGACCCCTACCTATTCAAGTACAGTCCCGATCAGATTATAAGGAGATGTGTACCAGAAGCTGAACAACAAAGCATACTCAAGTTCAGCCATGAATTTGCTTGCGGAGGACACTTTGGTGCAAAGAAAACAGCACTTAAGGTTCTTCAATCTGGTTTCTTTTGGCCTTGTTTATTTAAAGATGCTTTTAACTTTTGTTCTAAGTGTGACAGATGCCAAAGGATGGGAAACATAAGTAGCAGGAATCAGATGCCATTGACTAACATCTTGGTGGTCGAACTCTTTGATGTATGGGGAATCGATTTTATGGGTCCTTTTCCATCTTCATATGGTTATACATATATTCTAGTGGCGGTAGATTATGTATCCAAATGGGTGGAAGCGATTGCTACAAGAAGTAATGATAATAGAGTGGCTCTCAGCTTTCTCCGAGACATGATCTTTACAAGATTTGGAACTCCAAGGGCGATTATAAGTGATGGTGGCAGTCACTTTTGTAATCGTACATTTGATGCTCTAATGAAAAAATACAACATCAGTCATAGAGTTGCAACTCCGTACCATCCCCAGAGTTCTGGACAAGTTGAGATAAGCAATAGGGAGATTAAGAACATACTGATGAAGACTGTGTCCCCTACTCGGAAGGATTGGTCCTTACGCCTCAACGATGCTCTTTGGGCTTACCGGACAGCTTATAAAACTCCAATTGGAATGAGTCCCTATAGGCTGGTTTTCGGAAAAGCTTGTCATTTACCTATGGAGCTTGAGCACCGTGCGTTTTGGGCAATCAAGAAGTTCAATTTTGATTTAAAAGACGCTGGGACAACAAGAAAACTTCAACTGAACGAGCTTGAGGAGTTGAGAAATGAAGCTTATGAAAATGCCAAGATTTACAAAGAGAGAACCAAGCTTTATCATGACAAAGCAATCTTGAGAAAGGTATTCACTCCTAACCAGAAAGTTCTTTTGTTTAACTCACGGTTGAAACTTTTTCCAGGAAAGTTGAAGTCTAGATGGCTTGGTCCTTTCAAAGTGATTCACGTATTCCCTCATGGAGCCATTGAGATTGAGAACGAGAAGAATGGGGATCGATTCAAAGTTAATGGGCAGCGACTTAAACCCTATTTGGAGGATAATCCAGATCTATCCCACTATGATGTCGCCTTGGTCGAGATTTCAGTAACTTAGACATGTCTACCTCGTCTCACCTAGACTTTAAATATAGCGCTTCTAGGAGGCAACCTAGCATTGGTTTGTGTTTTCTTTCATTCACTTGTTTCTGCTGTAATGCACTCTCTAAGCATCGAATCTGTTTTAGTCTTCTCATTGCATATTGTTTATCACATTGAGGACAGTGATCAGTTTAGGTTTGGGGGTGTGGATTTGAAAATTGGTATATAGAAACAAGTAGGTTTGGGGGTTATACACGGCTTGATTTTGAAAATTTCACCTTTAGTTTTTGTTAGTATGTTTAGTTAGTTAGTTTAAGTTTTTGCTAGTGATAGGTGTATTAACTTGTTAATAAGAGTGTACATGCTAAGTTAACTATCTTTGTTCTACTAAGAGTTCTGCCATAATCCGTTTGTATCATAACCTTGCACTTCACAATGCCATGTCTCGAGTGATTAAGTAAACAAAACTACTGCATTTGAGTGAACTTCAGAAAATTAGTGGAGATTACCTTGTGAGGTTATTGAGCTATATTGCCGTTCTTTTAGTGTGATATACATTGTTTCTACTCTTAAACACTTTGATTTTGTTCTTAAATGCTGATCTCATTCCATTACATTTGCATTGAATTTTAAAGATGTCAGGACCCGTCCCGAATTTCCCCTCGAAACCCGGGAAGAACCCTGATCTCGTCTGACAACCTAAGGAAAGGTTCCCAAATACCCTTCAATCCTTACAAATTATAATAATAATAAATACTTTCACTTGTCAGACAAGGGATTTAAGCACTTAAAATTCCCGTAAGTAAATACCAACCAAATACAATATAATATCAGAGCGTCTAAGTAGGATCAAGATACAAATTAGATATCCTACTCAAGTACAACTACACAGCGCAGCCGAGAGTGCTAATGCCTCTGCCTCGAGATAAATGTCCGCGTCAACTCTACTGCCTGAAGGGGGTTTAAACACAAAAGTTGTGAGTGGACAAACATAATCGTTTATAAATCATTTTCCAAGGAATATTACCTTTTTCCCCCTCCATTTATAAAACCATGCATGCATCACATAAACAGTTCATGCTATAAAAACATCATCTTTAAATCACTGGCATTTGCATTTCTCTTTAAAACCACTTAGTAGGACTCACACAAAATCCATATAAGGAAAACACATTGTGATCCACAGTCTGGTTTGAAAATCATCCTCAAAGGAATTCAAAATCATTTAATTCAACCTAGACACATAATATCTCAAATCCACTGTTCCCGACACATCCACTAGCCACCAAGGTATCCCTTGGGGTGTGCTAGTCCTGTATCACAACTTCCTATACTATGAATAGACATCCTCGCGACCCGACGGAGCCAAAACTCCACGATGCCAGAGTCGGAGCACTCAACAAACCACTGGAGCAAAACTCTCGACGCTAGTCGGAGAATCAATGACCAATTATATTGGAGGTTTACTGGATTCACCGCCAACAGCAGATCCTAATCTCATATCCTGGTCCTCCTCAAATGTGTTTATCTTGGAGGTTCACTGGGTTCACCGCTAATAACGGATCCTCGTCCCGGGTCCTAGCCTCCCTCAAATAAATGTTTATCTTGAAGGTTCACCGGGTTCACCGCTAACAACGGATCCTCGTCCCGGGTCCTAGCCTCCCTCAAATCAATGTTTATCTTGGAGATTCACCGGGTTCACTGCTAATAACGGATCCTCGTCCCAGGTCCTAGCCTCCCTCAAAATGACCAAATCCGATAAACTCATATAACTGGGTCAAAACCCAAATCATTGACTCAATAATTTCCACGTCAAAACGATATCAAAACTGAGTCCAAAAACCATGATATTTCTCAAATCACATTTTAACCGAAATAGTGGAAAACATGTGTCTAGTAATCATTTCTAAAATTCAAAAATTCAATGCCACAATACATAACAGTATTTACACAAAGATATTTTGATGCATGCATTTCAGTTTATAAAACCAAAGTCCACTCACAAACCTGTTCAAGTCAGCTCAATCCCGTCTTGTTCGTTCCTCTGAGGTTCCCGGAACAATATCGCCTGTCAAAAACAACAATCGGGATTACCGGCTAGTAATAAGACTCTTATATAACCTGAAACACAGCAACTTCGGACGCCCAAAACGACCTCTAAACAACGTCCGATCAACCTGAAACCTGTACCAACAAATTCAGAACGTCGAAAACTAGTTACCATGCGCCGCTGGAAGGTCGGCACACGCGCCCACGCACCCTCACGCGCCGGTCACGCGCCTGCTACAGTGTTCACGCACCTGGACCGGTCCAACTCGGTCCGGCTCAACTTGACCCGGTCCAACTCGACCCGACCGGTTCACTCAACCCGACCGATTCAACTCGACCCGACCGGTTCAACTCGACTCGACCGATCACCGGTTACTCACCGGAGAAGACGACCGGACTGCCGTCGCCGTCTCCGGAGAAGATGACCGGACCGCCACCTCCGCCGCCGTCTGGTTCGCCGGAATCCCCCATTTCCGACTGAAACTCCAAGCTTTAAAACTTCCTCAAAACTCAACCGTTTTACACAAATTTTAAGTCTAAATCTATCTACTCAAACCCAGGAATCCAAATATGACCTTAAAACATCAAATACGTACCTGTGCTAGCCGTAAAATCGATCGGAAGATCCGAAACTTCCTATACTCGGTTCGGCTTCCACCGTGGTCCTTTCCTTCGATGGTTGGTACGGTTGTGATCGTGGGAAGGAGTAGAATACGATTAGTTGATCAATACGGGAAGCTAAAGCCTTGAATTCAAAGTTGACTTTATGGGTTTTTCGGGTGAGTTTTCGTACGGTTTCAATGGTTTTGTGTTTATGTTTGTCACCGAGAGAGAGAATGAGTGATAGAGGAGATGAAGATGAGACAATGATTGGGTTAAAATATCTTCTCCAAAATCAAAAATTACCAAAATTCCCTTGCACATCTAGACCCATAACTTCCGTACACGAACTCCGTTTCCTGCGTGCCGCCTATCTACGAACTCATGAGTTCGAGACCTACGCAACGGTATCCAAAATACCACCAAAAGTGTCTCAAAACAAAACTTGATTTCCAAGCCCTTTACCGACCAAGGGTAAAATCGTCATTTTACAAAAATAATTGCGTAAACCCAATAATTAAAATTCCGGGTTGTTACAAAAGAACTGACATCATATAGATGCTCTTGATTTGAGGTGTGGTTTTCCATAAGAAGTGATGTAGGCTATGTGTGATTAAACCTCTCATCGACTTATCCTACCAAATTGTGTGCTCCCTAAGCCATTTTGAAGTCAAACACTCAGCCTTTTTTGTCATCACCCTAAGCACAATCTGCCAAACACTTAACCATTCAATCATGCCATGCCCTATAACCCAAGTTTGTGTTAAGGCTGCATTAAATGAGATTCATGGTGAGAATGAAGAATTAAAGATGTTGCTGCCCAATTCAAAAAGAGCTATTGCAGCAACGACAATAATGTGAAAGTTAAAGTCTGAATGTGATGGAAAAAGCTATACAAGGAATAAGGAAACCATTGTATGATCTTGGTTCAATTCAGAAAAAAAAAAAAAAAAAAAAAAAAGTGAAAGAACACCTGAATTGATCCAAGTGAGGCAATAAACTCAAGAAGACTTCAAAAGAGGAATCAAGTTCTTATCAATGCTGTTGTGGGTTCTAAGCAAGAAATCAGAGCAGAACTTCAAAGTTCAAGTCATGACATCTCTTGCTTTGACACAACTCAGGTTCTTTGAATCCGACCCTTTCTTTGTTTCACCATAAGCTTAGCCCCATTACACCCAAAACTGAAGACCTAACTGATCTTATGGACAACCATGCTGAGGATTGAGGTATGTATCTATGTTCTTAAAATTCAATTTCATTCATGAGATCGTAATTCCAGAAAGTGCTATTCTTCATTGCAAATCATATGTGATTAAACTTGAATTCCTCTAAATAATGCCCATCACATATGCTTGATAAGAGTGTAAGCCTAGGATTCTTGTGAGAATGGAGAGATACCTAGTGAGGATTAGAGTCGAGGCGAAATCTTTTTGGAGCATTTGGATAAAGTTGTTTTTAAACATGATTACTTGAGATATTGGCATCTACACATCACACATGATACTTACTGTTGTGGATTCTTTTTAGTATTGCAAAGCATGTCTACTCTCTTTAATTCTTATTAACTTGTTAACAACTATCTCTAGCATGTTAGTTGTTTAAGTAAAACGTTTGTGGGGATCGTAGCTATCATAACCCTCAGGAGACAAAACTCCTCCTACTAGGAACACCTAGAGGTTTAAATGATCTATCCTTAACTAAGATTGAGTCTGTTCATTTTGTTTTAGTTTGGTTTTTCTTTGTTTTGCTCAGGGACTAGCAAAAGATAGGTTTGGGGGTATTTGTTAAGTCATTATTCATGCATCATTTTGATGTCATCTAATGCTCATTTACTTGTCTTTTGTGTGATTTAATTGCCATCCATAGTAGAAAGTGATCATTCTTGTGAAGTGTGTGCAGAAGTAGAAAAGTTCGTATAAGTGTGGAAAATGAAGAATGAATGAATCTTTCTCGGACTCAAGTCAAAGAAGGAGGAAAGATTATTTCTTGCCATCCAAGAAGAAGTCTTCAATGTCAAGATTGTGCCTTTCCACATAAGGAAGGCTTGAGCATTTTGGAAAGGGAAAGTACCACATAAGGAAGGCTTGTGCGTACCAAAGAGGAAAGTGACGTCCAAGGAAGTCTCGAGAAGGGCCAAGAAAACAACTTGCTACACCAGGAAAGTCCAAGACATCAGGAACCTTCATTGCCAAGAGAATTTCAGCCAAGAAATAAGACATGGTCCCTTTCAATAAAGATTCCAACCAAAAAACTTAGCACATGCCTCCAAGCTTTTCAGCCATCAATATATTCCCTATTCCGTATACAGACAAACCACCCATCCTTTTCCCAACATAAACATCAAGCCACACACAAAACATAAGGACCCCAAAACGACCAATGCATTCATCTTCCTATAAAAACTATAATTTAAATTCAAAAAGACAAAAGACAAATTAGCTAATCCAATTATTAAAGTAAGGAGCTCTTACCGTATTTAGGCTGCCTTCTTCCTAGCGACCTCAGCCGCCACTCCATTTCCCTTGAAATTTAGAAACTCTAATGCGATAGAGAAACTTCGCGATTTGGGGGTGGGTTTCTTCACGATGTCCGATCACGCCCTCCCGTTCACTCTCTTCGTTTGTCCTGCTACAGTTTTCGATCGTGGAGTGGTTCGAAGTTGTTCTCAGCTATCTCGCTTGGTGGTCGTTTATGGTCGAGGGTGGATTCGACCCACGAAATTTCTGGGTTTCGCTGTTGTCTGGGTGGGGGTTGTTTCAAATCGATTTTAGATTTGGGGCTTTGCGATGTGGTAGAATAGGAAGAGGGAGTCCTTTTGTGATAATACGAAAATGCCCCTTCAAATTGCGCCACATCACGAGCTGAGTGGACAAAATTTGTGCCACGTGTACTTTTAACACCCTTTTAGACGGAAAATGTAACTTCTGTTGGTGGCAAAATAATTTGGATACTTATTTGCAAATTTTCATAGTTGGAGCACGATATTGAAATAACCCCTATAGTTTGGGTACTTTTATATAGTTTATCCTATATTTTACTACTTACATGGGTTTCTTGGTGTGTGCTATTATCTATTGTATGCTTAACTTGTTTAGGAAACGTAGGGGTTAGTATATTTCTTTAAATTGTTTTACAATAAACTCTTGTTTTCTTGTCCACTCATCCTTTTGTTTTGCACTCCTCGGAACATAGAGAACTTGACACGTTCTACAAGGAGAGTCCTGCGAGGATTGTTCGAACATTACATTTTCTTTAGTTGCTTCATGTATTATTATCATCAAGTATAAATTACTATCCACCTACCATCGTCTTGTCGAAGCCTCCCATCCACCTACCAAAAATTCAAAATTCCATAGCTCAATCCATTGAGAGATACTTCTATGTACTTGGAATGCCACGTGATCGAGTTTTCTTTTACTCACAATATAACATGTGGATTTTTCTTCTCTTTTTTCATGTGAACGGGCCCTTCTTGTATCGAATATCAAAAGGTTTTTCGTGCTATACACCACATTGAGAAAGGCCAACCTCCTATGTACCGCACCATTTTTTTTTTACCTCAAAAGGGAGATCTTATAAAGGTATACACCATCTAGGGTAATAGTGAAAAAGATTACTCGTAAGACCATATATGGGGGCTAACACCTGCCTAGTGCCGGTATTACTATACCTTACAAAGAAACCATGTTGTCCAACGATGTTAAAACATGTGGAATAGGAACACCACGTGGCATATTTTCTAGATACATATAAGTATTTCTCCAGTCGATGCACCAAAAACCACTCTCATTTTCACCCCATCCTCGTCGTCGATGTCAACCCTTTACTGAGAACTCTCATTTTTTCGACATCGCCTATTCCAATGAGGTATGAGGTGTCAGATTACTAGTGAATATCACAATCCAATACTCATTGAACATCACACTCAAGATCCACCATTCATCACCAAAGGGAGATTTTAGTAAATAATGAAATATAATACTTGGTCTAAAGGTGTATATACCCAATATTTATAAAACTTATGATGCACGGATACTTCAAATTTTGTGCTAGGGAACTATTGGACACCTGATGGTTCAGTGAGGAAGAGGCCTGATGGTCCAGTGAGAGTGGCTTCAGCTGACTTTGCTTTGTCAAACCAGGTGTAGGAAACGGAGGAAAATGCTCCACTGTTGAAGGTCCCCTGTACTGCACTTGCTAGTTCTGAGAAAGCAAATCATGCCAGGGAGTCTCAAAACTCATACCGTTTCAACCTCAAGCCCATCATTGATCGAAACATGCCAGTCATGAAGTCCAAGAGGGGAGTAGCGATAAGGATGGATCCTAAAAGGAAGCAAGGAGTAACGAGTACTGATGCCAGCACTGGGGAGAAGCTCATGGGGAGAAAGAGGGGAGAAGCTCGATTTTAATATCCATATGGAGTTTCCAAGTCGAGGTGTGTCGCAATGTGAATTGTTTAAATTTTCGGAGAGTAAAATAAGACTAGGCTATACTTTAAGGATGCATTTGTGTAAATAAGGCAACTAAAATTAACAATAGAAGATGGTGCTTGTTGACCTTGGAGCAGGGCAGGCTTCAATGATTCATAGGATAATAAGAGTGGGCGGAGTATGAGGTAAAACATGAGCAATGGGCAGTTTGGTAAATTTATGGTGAAAAGAAATTCAACCCAAATCCAGGGAGGGCTAAAAAGGTTTTGAACTGATTACAGCCCCTAAAGCAGCATTTTAAGCAGAAGAGACGCACAAAATAAACACATTACCGACACAAAAATGACGAGAGGATGCAGTAATGAACAGGAATTTCATGCCATAATTCATCAACCATTTCTGGGATTACCATCTTATACTATTGCTAGATAATATCAGATAACAAAACATAAGGTCATTACCAGAGAGTCAGAGACTGGATCCATCATTTAGCAAGACAACAAAAAAGATGGGGTTCATCTCTGTCTCGCTCTACCTAAATGCACTAGTAATATCTCACTCTGAAAGAGTCAAAGGCCATTGGCAGTTTCTTATGGGTGATGCGGGGAATACTTCTCCATCAGCTGGGTTAATTTTGCATCAAAATCCTTCTCCAGTTCGACCTCTTCCTCCCAATGCCTCCGCTTCATTGCAGCTTTACTGTCTTCAAGCAATTTCATCAACTCATCCCTCTCTGCCACAAATTCTTCCATCTCTTTATCTTGAGACTTGATGAAGTCATCAACTTCATCCGACCTATAGCCAGTCATAAGGAGTATAAAAATCAAACAAATATTACCAGAAGACCTATTTGTGTTCCACTCTAGGACCAGCATCAGGGTCCTAACTTTCTCTCATTAACAAATGTTACCTGTTTTTGGATTCCTCTGCATTTGAGGGATTGAGATGTGACTGCTTCACCTTGACTCGTTCCTCCTGCTGCAGCTTCTCAAAATTTTCTTCCTTTGCATCCCTTGATTCATGAATGCTTTTTATTTGGTCTTTGAAAAATTGTTCTTGCGCATACATCTTTTCACACCAAAAAAGAAAAACAAATTAATGAAAATAAAATGAGAATGAAAAAAACAAGCACATCTGCAAAATTGAACAATTGCAGATAAGAATAACAAAAATTTCAAAGACACAAGGAAAAGAGGAGAGAGCTTCGCAAAATAACCCCTGATCCTCCTGCATTGTATGATAAAACCCTACAAAACCCGAAGTTAAGAAAAATAAAGAAAAACCATTTGGCTATTCAAATAACCTATACAAAGCCTTAAAAAACTAGTCATGCCACCACAAAGCCTATAGAAAGCCCGATGGCCCTTTTTTAATATATTTTAAAAATAAGAATACCATAGGGTTAATCACTTATCACATAGGGTTTAGCTCATGGGTAAAATCCTATGACATTAGCTTCCCCACCCCTCCAAAAAAAAATCACACAATCTAAATTCCTAACCACAACCACCCCCAAAAACAAAAACTTCTATACCCATAAACACCTATTCAAAATATGAAGGGCTATTCTCATTATTAAAAAAAAAAAACTCTTTCCAGTGGACAAAAAAAAACCTAGCCAGGACAAAAGAATTTTCAGACAAGAATTTGTTAAAGCTGGCGGAGAGGGTTTTTTCTTCCAATTTGACTTTGTTTCTTTTCTTAATCTTAAGGGCTAATGTTAGGGTGATTTTACTTATTTTATAAAAATAAAAATGGTGAACCACACAACATGGTTAGAATACCAACTGTACATCAAGCTAAACTTGGAGGCAAGTGTATACACAGCTAAAAGAAGGAATGCCTAAAAGATAAAAATGAACTATAGGAATGTGAAACAAATACCAAAATAAAATGGTTCCAATGGTCTCATTCAAAGTGCAGTCCAAAATATATGGCTACGTCAAACAAACAGATTGGTTATAACCATTTCAAACAAATAGACTGATTATAGCCATTTCAAACAAATAGATTGGTTATAACCATTTTAAAATAGAATTATTGAAACCACTTAAAAAAAATTCATTGATTAAAACAATTCTAAAACCATAAGTACACCCTCAGTAAAAGTTAAAACCTCCTAAGAGCAGACTGTTAGACTTCTATTTTAGCTGTAACTTAAAGAAGCAATACCACCAGAAATCCTAAAATGTGCACAACACAGAATATGAAAGTAGAGCCTACCAACTGCTGCTTACCCCGCAGCACAAGGTTCTTTCCTAAGCTTGGGAAATAATCATATTACCTCTTCCTGGTTCTCTTCATGCTGCATTTTGGTCCTCTGTTTTACAATACGATTCTCCTCTGTTGTCTTCCTGAGCTTATCACTAACTATAACAAGAGATTCTTCAAGAGCTTTTGAATGCCTCTGTTCTTTAGCAACCCTATTCTTAAACCAAAGAAGCTGCTGGTTGTCCTCACTCATTTGCCTGATTTGGTTGACGACCATCTCCTGGTAAGAACTCATCTCAAATTTCAGCCTAGATTTACCTGATTAGAGAAATATGTAATATTAACATGGATCTTAATGGATTTGAAATCTTAATCAAAACAGCAGAGTTGGGGAGGGGGAGGGGGAAAAGAGAGAGATAGAGACCTTGGCAATGCTGGTTAAATATGTCCAAGTCTCCTTTCAGTGCCATGTACCCATAAAGTTGTCGCTTCCCACCTGGAAGATAAAGGACAGGGCGGCAATCCCAAGCATCCCTGTCAGTACCTTGCTCTGTAAAATGCTTGTTCAGTCGCTCAGCCTCTAGATAACCCCTCGCAGAGGCCTCAAAGATCAAAATGCTCATCCCACGGTGACCCTGTGGACCATATGAGTGTCGAGCCCTCAAAGCAGCATAAGAGCTGAAGTAGTCAAGAAGCTCCTGATTACCCATGCCTATCCACTGAAATTCAAAACAATAACAAATAAGGATTACAATGACAGCAAGGCAAGAAACCTTTCACACCAATTATGCCAACGTGAGATTCAAATTTTATTACAGTAAAAACTTTCAAGCAATAAGAACATCATTCATACCTTGTCATTATCATCCTGCTCAAGTTTACTATTCATGATGACGACCATTGGAGGCCAGACAATTTCATGATCCTTTTCCTCATGTTTTAAACCTTTCCATTTACCAAATGCTTCTCCGGCAGGTACAACTGTAGTTCCCCTCCTCCGCAGCTCCTCATCCAAAAGCTTTGCAAGCTCTCTATGGAGCATCACCCTTTTTGATCCTTTTGTTTTCGCATGTGTCATCAGTGGCTGCAGACCTCTGTACCAGTCAATGGAACCAGGACCACCTTGGCATGCAGGACAATGCCACCGCCTATCAGGATCCCTAATCTCATCAACAGTTAAACCATCCAAAATCTCAAAGAATTTTATAAACCATCTGCTATTCCTTCGAGTTTCATGGCTCTTTTCACTTGAATCTGTGTCAAACTCATCACTATACAGCTCATCGTCGCTATCAACCACAGCATCAGAATTTTCACCATCCTCATCATCAGCAGCAGCAGCAACATCCTTGTTATCTTTGCTCTGGCTATCTTCTGAACCCTTGGGGTGAGTTACACCTGCTCTAGATTTCCAGTTCCATCCACGGTCCAGTGGTGGAGAAACTACATGTTGCACAGCAACAGGTTTGTTTTCAGAAACCCAAGCAGAAGACTGCTGCCTCACATTTCCTCTACCTGCTGGTTTTCTTGAATCAGCAGGTTGTGATGGCCAGAAGTTCCCAGGAGCCTGTCCAGATACACCAGAAGTCCTTATACTTGGCTTCTGAGCATCAACCTGTGCCCAAGCTTTAGAATTAGAATTTTGAGGACCCCATTGTTTTGCAGCACTGCTTCCAGCTCTGTTCTTTGATTTCTTGGCAATTACCTCCCAATCTCCTTCATCTTGGACCTTGCCCAGGCTAATGTCTGCTACACCATGAGTCAACTGCTCCACATTGGAGCTATTGACTTCCGAGAAATCTTTTCCTTTAGGATTTCCCCCACTTCTTCTCCCACTCATCCTAGAGAACAATCACTTTTCTGCACCATTAATTTAAACATCACAATGAAAACATTTAAACATTTGACCAAAAATTTATGTTCTACGATCAAGGACATAGCAATTTTCATTTTGTAGACAACGAAAAAATTTCTGTTTGTGAAATTTCATTAAACTATTAATGCTAAGTGTAGAATAATATATAATGATAATACATTTGCATGGTAATAGCCAGAGAGCAATAATACATGTACATCGACGCAACTTTCCACAAAATAACTTATTCTTATAAACAGTTGGAAAAGCATACAAATTGCACATCTTCCTTTGACAAATAATTTTAAGCAATAATCTTACAGACTTCATACCCTCATTTGTTCAGAAATATCTGCTACCAAAGTCGAGGAAACAAAGGTCCATTTCCATGTAACAAAACAAAGCGCAGTAACAAAACAAAGCGCAAAAGAGGGCTTTTAGGTTGAACATTAAAGAATAAAAATAACATAAAGGCCCTAAATATTTCAAAAAATTCCATGCACAGAAATGTCACAAATCTAATATTATAGAGCTAGAAGTTGCAAAAAGGATCTTAGAGAGAGACAGAGGGAGAGAGTGAAACCAAAGCACACCACGCACTGAAACAGAATGCTATACTCCAATCGACACCGCCACACCAAAAAAAATTACCTCAAAATGGCAGATAGATAAACAAAGCTCGCAAGACTGAAGTACTCAAGTACATACACAAATTTCTGTAGAGAGAGGAAACCCTAATACACGAATGGTAGACATATGCAGCGATATCTATAGAGAGAGAAGTGAAGCTTCTCAAGAGCTACTTACCTGAGGCACAAGTCGATCGTCGTCGGAAATGACAAATGCAGGAGGAATCGGAGAGATTCGCGACGGACCGTGCAGGCGACTAAGAATCACGCGCTTACTAACTGTGACTGTGAGCAAGGTCACAGGGAGTGAGTGACAGTGAGAGTGAGTCGGCGCGACCGAGTCCGTGAGAGAAGAAATGGCGTGGAAAGCATGTCGCCCTTTTATTGGGAGTCTGCGCTTTTGTTGGGTCCGGATTCCAAATCGTTTTAAAAATGGTTAATTGGACACTCTTTTTTCCCTTGGGTAATTATATGGACACTCCGAATTTGTTACAACCACCCCTTACCAAAATTTTCTCTAAAATTTTGACCTATCCACCTACCATCGTCTTGTCGAAGCCTCCCATCCACCTACCAAAAATTCAAAATTCCATAGCTCAATCCATTGAGAGATACTTCTATGTACTTGGAATGCCACGTGATCGAGTTTTCTTTTACTCACAATATAACATGTGGATTTTTCTTCTCTTTTTTCATGTGAACGGGCCCTTCTTGTATCGAATATCAAAAGGTTTTTCGTGCTATACACCACATTGAGAAAGGCCAACCTCCTATGTACCGCACCATTTTTTTTTTACCTCAAAAGGGAGATCTTATAAAGGTATACACCATCTAGGGTAATAGTGAAAAAGATTACTCGTAAGACCATATATGGGGGCTAACACCTGCTTAGTGCCGGTATTACTATACCTTACAAAGAAACCCTGTTGTCCAACGATGTTAAAACATGTGGAATAGGAACACCACGTGGCATATTTTCTAGATACATATAAGTATTTCTCCAGTCGATGCACCAAAAACCACTCTCATTTTCACCCCATCCTCGTCGTCGACGTCAACCCTTTACTGAGAACTCTCATTTTTTCGACATCGCCTATTCCAATGAGGTATGAGGTGTCAGATTACTAGTGAATATCACAATCCAATACTCATTGAACATCACACTCAAGATCCACCATTCATCACCAAAGGGAGATTTTAGTAAATAACGAAATATAATACTTGGTCTAAAGGTGTATATACCCAATATTTATAAAACTTATGATGCACGGATACTTCAAATTTTGTGCTAGGGAACTATTGGACACCTGATGGTTCAGTGAGGAAGAGGCCTGATGGTCCAGTGAGAGTGGCTTCAGCTGACTTTGCTTTGTCAAACCAGGTGTAGGAAACGGAGGAAAATGCTCCACTGTTGAACGTCCCCTGTACTGCACTTGCTAGTTCTGAGAAAGCAAATCATGCCAGGGAGTCTCAGAACTCAGACCGTTTCAACCTCAAGCCCATCATTGATCGAAACATGCCAGTCAGGATGTCCAAGAGGGGAGTAGCGATAAGGATGGATCCTAAAAGGAAGCAAGGAGTAACGAGTAATGATGCCATCACTGGGGAGAAGCTAATGGGGAGAAAGAGGGGCAATGTGATTATTAAGGAAGAAAGTGGCAGACGGGTTAGGGCTAACCCTCGAAGAAAGCTCAGTTTGGAGGAAGCAAAAGAGAAGGTGGTCGGGACCTCCCTTAATGGGTCTCTTGAGTAGAGGGGTGATGAGTCCACCTTTCCCTAGGAACTGTAGTCACCATGAGGGTTCTTTGCTGGAATTGTCAGGGAATCGGTGGTGACCTGACAATCCAGGCCTTGGAGGAGTAAAATAGGCTTCTCCAACCTGATTTTATTTTGTTATTGGAAACGAAACAAAGAGGTAGGAGGTTTGAGTTTTTGAAAAGTAAATTAGGGATGGTGTGTATGCATGCAGTGGAGCCTCGAGGCTTAAGTGGAGGTCTCTGTGTGTTTTGGAAGGATAGTGACCAGGTGGTTTTGGTCAAGTATGATGAGTTTTTGATCGAGATATTGGTTACAGAACTTTCTTCCTCTCATCGTTGGAGGTTTGTTGGAGCTTATGCGAGTACGAATGAGAAGAAAAAGGGGGAACAATGGGGTAGATTGAGTCAAAGAATTCAAGGAGCTATAGAAGGGATGATGATTCTGGGAGATTTCAATGATATTTTGCAAAATAAGAAGCAAGGTGGAAATATGAGAACTGAGAACAGTATGCGTAAATTTAGGCGCCTTGTTAGCAACAATCAGCTCTTGCATCGGGGATATGTGGGGTTCCCTTTCACATGGAGAAATAATAGGGAGGAAGGTTTCATTCAGGCAAGACTGGATCGTGGTTTGGCGTTTGATAAATGGGTTCAGATGTTTCCTACTGCAGTTGTTCGACATGTGATCACAGAGGGGTAAGATCATGCCATGATGTTCCTTAAGACTTCCCCTTGACACAAAAAGAGGTGTCCTAGGTTTATTTATAACCTTAGATGGGGAGATGAGCAGGGATGTTTAGACACTATTAAGGAGCAATGGTTGCAACCAGGGCGAGGTGATATGTGTACTCAAGTGGAAGTCAAATTAAAAAGGACTCGGCAAGTATTCTCACGTGGAGGAAGAAGAGTGGGAGCAATACGAAGAAATTGATTGAGGAGTTGAGGGATAGCCTTCGGGTTACATATCAGCAGCCAGTTTTTGATGCAGGGAAGGTAAAAGAGATGGAAGGGAAATTGAAATTGGGCCTTTATGACGAGGAGATGTATTGGAAGTTGAAGTCCCGAGTGTCTTTGTTGAATGAAGGGGAGAAAAACACAAAATTCTTCCATTCTAAAACCATTCAGCGGCGCCAACGGAACAGAATCAAAGGCATTTTAAACTCAAATGGTAATTGGTGTGAGGAGCAGATTAGAGTAGTGGCTGTGAACTATTTCCAGGAGCTTTTTACCTCAAGAAATCCGGGCATGGGTGGTGAGATCATGGATTGCATATCTCAAATGGTAACCCCTAGGGAGAATGAGATGCTTGGCCGTGAGGTTATGAAGGAAGAAATCCGTCATGCTATGAGGCTTGATAGAAGAAATATTGAACACAATAATTATGAACTTTATTTCTACTAAGTATAACTTTGCAAGTGCACAGAATCGATGGAGATAGTATAATGGCAAGCAAAGGTCGATCCCTCGAGGACTTGTTCAACGATTAACCCAATTAAGTTCAGATTCATTAACTTAGAGAAAAACACAGGGTGGGTTGGTTTGGTTTGGTTTAGGATTTTGAAAAACAAAATTTAACGCAGAAAATAATAATGTAAGAATGATGGTTGATTGATTTTATGACTAAGGCGAATTAAGGCTTACTATCCACTCTAACCAATTATAGTTACAAATCAGATTTCCTTGACCTAATTACTATGCATTCTCTGAATTAGGTGTCTGTGCCAAGGTCCTGGCGTTGGTTCACTAGACACATCTTATTCCCTCTTACTTAGCATGTTCTAAACAGGGTATATGCCTAGAACGTCTATCACCTACCGTTTAAGATGAAGCAAGAAGTACAAAGAGAATTTAATGACACCACACTAGCCTAGAAAAGTGATATGCAATCCTAGGTCGTCATGAGTTAAGATTACAGGTAAGTGTCCCAAATACCCTCGATGCTACAAATCACAAGATGATATGACGGTCACTCAAGCAATTACATCAATAATTATATGCAAATATGGTACCTAACCTTATAGCCACAAATTAAGGTCATTAAACATAGTAATCTAACTTATTCAGCATGCATAGCAATCATAATCAAGAGCCAAAAATCTAACCAACGAACTAACATGGCTAGGGCTTCAAGCAGCCCTAATCCTAAAACGACTACGCACGCATAACTGAAATCAAAGACATAATTTAAATTCTTAATTAAAATTGCAATGAAATAAAAGCTTAAAGTAAAGAACGATGATGAACAATGATGCACAGCAGATACACGACAAGGCTTTCCTCTCCATGCTCCACGCACAACACTCTCAACTTTGGAAAAAAAAAACTATTTGAATTTAAAACTGAATTACAAAGAATGTATGCGGCTAGGGTTCTCCAGTATGGTCTCCAAAAAAATGGTGTGTCTAAAACACTGAACAAAGGCTCCCTTTTATAGACAAGGAAAAACCTTGTCCTATAAGGATTGGAATTAGAAACTCTAGCCTAGAGTGTTCTAGAACTATTATTGGACTCTTAAGTAATTACAAAGTCCCTAAAACTTATCAGAACCCATCAAAACACAGTTGGGAGTGTGAATACAAGCTAGAAAGTGGGAACACAAGCTGGCTGCGGGCAGCCACGGCCCTTGGAATGTCTTCGTCGTGCCACGGCGCGCCTTGATACTTGACTGGCTTCTACACATGCCAAGGAGTTTAAAAATGCATCATGTCTCGATCGAATGGCCATAGGTACAAAAAAGGCCTCATTGGAACTCAACTCTGGCGCAATCTCGCCATGTCTTGAAATTGCGTCTGGAAGACATGCTTGGTCCTTATTGAGACGACTTTCAGAATCTTCTGGATGTTACTTAGACGTCAAGAACTAGGTTGAGCCGCCCCTGGACATGTTTTACACAGCAAGGCCCAAAATTAGCACTTTTGAACCTTTTACGGACTTATTGAGAACTTGTCACGTCCTGGACCAATATGACTGAGCCAAACCACGTCTTGGGCTGGCATATGATGTCACTTGATGAATTATGGGCTTTGGATCACTCAGAAGCTGGCATAACCTAGTGATCACAAAATTGCGCCCTAATTAGGGCGCAGACGTGTCTTTGGGGCGCACCTAGGCGGATCTTGAGGAAGTATCGTTATAGGGATTTGGGACTGCGCTTTTGAGGCGCACTGTGAGCATAGTAGAAGCTCAATTTGGTTTGGCTAAGCGCATAAGGTTCAGAATTGGCACAGAAACTAGGTGCAGAGACTTGATACTTGGCTCTCGGCTGGGATCCTTAGGACATGACAAGGGTAGGTACCTCGATAGGAGCCTGATCAGAGACTTGATAGGGACTCGGATGGGAAGTACTTGGGACATGTCCTGGCATGACCTTGGTACTTCTTGGACATGAACTTGATGTCATGAGACAGACCTCTGGGACCCGAATGGCATGATTTGAGGTACTTGGCCAAGGACCCAAAATAGGGTGCACTTGCGCACTCAGGACCCAGTTCAGGACCTGATATTGAAATGAGGACATCTCCTTCATTTGAACACCAATTTGAGTCATTCTTTTTGCATTCTTCTCAGAATTTACCTATCTTTCCAAATCTGCACAAGTCCCAGAAGATTGATCATTTTCAACTATTGATGGACCGAAATCATTCAAAAGACATGTAAGAGAGACATATAAAGACATCAAAATGATGCATAAAGAATGACTGAACAAGGCTAATTCACCCTTTAAAGTCACTGGGTCTTGACGGTTTTACAAGGGGTTTTATCAGAAGCACTGGGTTATTGTGGGTCAGGATGTGAAAGAATTTTTTTGAACAGGAAGAATGTGTCGAAGTTTCAATCATACCAATTTTTCCTTGATTCCAAAAGTGTAGAGTCCGGTAAATATGATGCAACTACGCCCTATTTCTCTTTGTAATGTCATCTACAAGGTAATATCCAAAATTTTTACCTTACGGTCGAAGAAGGTCCTTCCAAGGTTAGTTAGTTCTAATCAATCAGCGTTTATTGTGGAGCGTCAGATTATTGATAATATTCTAGGAGAGCATCAGATGCTACATACTATTAAGCAGAAGAGGGGTCCATATTGGTGTGATATGGATTGAATTTGGATATGGAAAAAGCATATGATAGAGCGGAGTGGCATTTTTTAAAATCCTTGCTTCGTTAGATGGGATTTGCAAGCAACTTTTCTCAGTAGGTCATGGAATGTGTAAGCTCAACCATATATAGTGTGTTAGTTAATGGGGAAGCTTTAAGGCATATTACCCCAAGAAGAGGTTTGCGTCAAGGAGACCCACTCTCCCATTTTCTATTTGTTCTGTGTGTTGAAGGCTTCTCAGCCTTGATTCGAAGAAAGGTAGAGCTGGGCTATTGTTCAGTCATTATTTATGCATCATTATGATGTCATTTAGTACCTCTCTTACATGTCTTTTGAATGATTTCGTGCCATACATAGTAGAAAATGATCAATCTTGTGAGGCATGTGCAGATTTGGAAAGATAGGTAAATTCTGAGAAGAACGCAAAAAGAAGGGCTCAATTCGGAGTTATAACGAAGGAAATGTCTAAAGTTGAATGTCAGGTCTCAAATTGAGTCCAAAACAGGAACCTGGCGCATGCCAAGACAAGCAAAGAACATGTCTCGTGACATGTCCCAGAGACATCCTACCAAGTCCCTATCAAGTCCTAGAAGAACCCCTATCGAGGTCAAGGACATGCCCTAGTCACGCAGAAAATAATAATGTAAGAATGATGGTTGATTGATTTTATGACTAAGGCGAATTAAGGCTTACTATCCACTCTAACCAATTATAGTTACGAATCAGATTTCCTTGACCTAATTACTATGCATTCTCTAAATTAGGTGTCCGTGCCTAGGTCATGGCGTTGGTTCACTAGACACATCTTATTCCCTCTTACTTAGCATGTTCTAAACAGGGCATATGCCTAGAACATCTATCACCTACCGTTTAAGATGATGCGTGAAGTACAAAGAGAATGTAATGACACCACACTAGCCTAGAAAAGTGACATGTAATCGTAGGTCGTCATGCGTTAAGTTTGCAGGTAAGTGTCCCAAATACCCTCGATCGTACAAATCACAAGATGCTATGACGGTCACTCAACCAATTACATCAATAATTATATGCAAATAAGGTACCTAACCTTATAGGCACAAATTAAGGTCATTAAACATAGTAATCTAACTTATTCAGCATGCATAGCAATCATAATCAAGAGCTAGAAATCTAATCAACGAACTAACATGGGTAGGGCTTCAAGCAGCCCTAATCCTAAAACGACTACGCACGCATAACTGAAATCAAAGACATAATTTAAACTCTTAATTAAAATTGCAATGAAATAAAAGCTTAAAGTAAAGAACGATGATGAGCAATGATGCACAGCAGAGACACGGCATGGCCTTCCTCTCTATGCTCCACGCACAACACTCTCAACTTTGAAAAATAAAATTGTTTGAATTTAAAACTGAATTACAAAGAATGTATGCGGCTAGGGTTCTCCAGTATGGCCTCCAAAAAAATGTTGTGTCTAAAACACTGAACAAAGGTTCCCTTTTATAGACAAGGAAAAACCTTGTCCTACAAGGATTGGAATTAGAAACCCTAGACTAGAGTGTTCTAGAACAGTTATTGTACATCTAAGTAATTACAAAGTCCCTAAAACCTATCAGAACCAATCAGAACACAGTTGGGAGTGTGAATGCAAGCTGGAAAGTGGGAACACAAGCTGGTCGCGGGCAGCCACGGCCCTTGGAATGTCTTCGTCGTGCCACGTCGCGCCTTGATACTTGACTGGCTTCTATACATGCCAATGAGTTTAAAAACGCTTCATGTCTCGATCGAATGGCCAAAGGTACGAAAAGGGCCTAATTGGAACTCAACTCTGGCACAGTCGCGCCATGTCTTAAAATTGCGTTTGCAAGACACGCTTGGTCCTTATTGAGATGACTTTCAGAGTCTTCTGGATGTTACATGGACGTCAAGAACTAGGCTGAGCCACCCCTGGACAAGTTTTACACATCAAGGCCCTAAATTAGCACTTTTGAACATTTTACGGACTTGTTGAGAACTTGTCAAGTCCTGGACCAATATGACTGATCCAAACCACGTCTTGGATTGGCATATCATGTCAATTGATGAATTATGGGCTTTGGCTCACTCAGAAGCTGGCATATCCTGGTGATCACAAAACTGCGCCCTAATTAGGGCATATATGTGTCGTTAGGGCGCACCTAAGCGGGTCATGAGGAAGTATCGTTATAGGGATCTGGGACTGCGCTTTTGTGGCGCACCGTGAGCATAGTAGAAGCGAAATTTGGTTTGGCCAAGCGCATAAGGTTCAAAATTGGCGCAGAGACTTGATACTTGGCTCTCGACTGGGATCCTTAGGACATGACAAGGGCATGTACCTCGATAGGAGCATGATCAGAGACTCGATAGGGACTCGGATGGGAAGTTCTTGGGACATGTACTCGACATGTCCTGGCATGACCTTGGCACTTCTTGGACATGAACTTGATGTCATGAGACAGACATTTGGGACCCGGATGCATGATCTGTGGTACTTGGCCAAGGACCCAAAATAGGGCGCACTGGCTCACTCTAGACACAGTTCAAGACCTGATATTGAAATGAGGACATCTCCTTCATCTGAACTCCGATTTGAGTCATTCTTTTTGCATTCTTCTCCGAATTTACCTATCTTTCCAAATCTGCACAAGGCCTAGGAGATTGATCATTTTCAACTATTGATGGCCCAAAATCATTCAAAAGACATGTAAGAGAGGCATATAAAGACATCAAAATGATTCATAAATAATGACAGAACAAGGCTAATTCACCCTTTTAAGTCTCCGGGTCTTGACGGTTTTACAAGGGGGTTTTATCAGAAGCACTAGGCTATTGTGGGTCAGGATGTGTGTCAGGCTGTGAAATAATTTTTTCGAACAGGCAGAATGTGTCAAAGTTTCAATCATACCAATTTTGCCTTGTTTCCAAAAGTGTAGAGTCCGGTAAATATGATGCAACTACGCCCTATTTCTCTTTGTAATGTCATCTACAAGGTAATATCCAAAATTCTTACCTAAAGGTTGAAGAAGGTCCTTCCAAGGTTAGTTCGTTCTAATCAATCAGTGTTTATTGTGGAGGGTCAGATTATTGATAATATTCTATTAGTGCATGAGATGCTACATACTATTAAGCAGAAGAGGGGTCCAAATGGGTGTGATATGGATTGAATTTGGATATGGAAAAAGCATATGATAGAGCGGAGTGGCATTTTTTAAAATCCTTGCTTCGTTAGATGGGATTTGAAAGCAACTTTTCTCAGTAGGTCATGGAATGTGTAAGCTCAACCATATATAGTGTGTTAGTTAATGGGGAAGCTTTAAGGCATATTACCCCAAGAAGAGGTTTGCGTCAAGGAGACCCACTCTCCCATTTTCTATTTGTTATGTGTGTTGAAGCTTCTCAGCCTTGATTCGAAGAAAGGTAGAGCTGGGCTATTGTTCAGTCATTATTTATGCATCATTATGATGTCATTTAGTACCTCTCTTACATGTCTTTTGAATGATTTCGTGCCATACATAGTATAAAATGATCAATCTTGTGAGGCATGTGCAGATTTGGAAAGATAGGTAAATTCTGAGAAGAACGCAAAAAGAAGGGCTCAATTCGGAGTTATAACGAAGGAAATGTCTAAAGTTGAATGTCATGTCTCAAATTGAGTCCAAAATAGGAACCTGGCGCATGCCAAGACAAGCCAAGAACATGTCTCGTGACATGTCCCAGAGACATCCTACCAAGTCCCTATCAAGTCCTAGAAGAACCCCTATCGAGGTCAAGGACATGCCCTAGTCACGCAGAAAATAATAATGTAAGAATGATGGTTGATTGATTTTATGACTAAGGCGAATTAAGGCTTACTATCCACTCTAACCAATTATAGTTACGAATAAGATTTCCTTGACCTAATTACTATGCATTCTCTGAATTAGGTGTCCGTGCCTAGGTCCTGGCGTTGGTTCACTAGACACATCTTATTCCCTCTTACTTAGCATGTTCTAAACAGGGCATATGCCTAGAACATCTATCACCTACCGTTTAAGATGATGCATGAAGTACAAAGAGAATGTAATGACACCACACTTGCCTAGAAAAGTGACATGTAATCGTAGGTCGTCATGCGTTAAGATTGCAGGTAAGTGTCCCAAATACCCTCGATCGTACAAATCACAAGATGCTATGACGGTCACTCAAGCAATTACATCAATAATTATATGCAAATAAGGTACCTAACCTTATAGGCACAAATTAAGGTCATTAAACATAGTAATCTAACTTATTCAGCATTCATAGCAATCATAATCAAGAGCTAGAAATCTAATCAACGAACTAACATGGGTAGGGCTTCAAGCAGCCCTAATCCTAAAACGACTACGCACGCATAACTGAAATCAAAGACATAATTTAAACTCTTAATTAAAATTGCAATGAAATAAAAGCTTAAAGTAAAGAACGATGATGAGCAATGATGCACAGCAGAGACACGGCATGGCCTTCCTCTCTATGCTCCACGCACAACACTCTCAACTTTGAAAAAAAAAACTGTTTGAATTTAAAACTGAATTACAAAGAATGTATGCGGCTAGGGTTCTCCAGTATGGCTTCCAAAAAAATGTTGTGTCTAAAACACTGAACAAAGGTTCCCTTTTATAGACAAGGAAAAACCTTGTCCTACAAGGATTGGAATTAGAAACCCTAGACTAGAGTGTTCTAGAACAGTTATTGTACTTCTAAGTAATTACAAAGTCCCTAAAACCTATCAGAACCAATCAGAACACAGTTGGGAGTGTGAATGCAAGCCGGAAAGTGGGAACACAAGCTGGTCGCGGGCAGCCACGGCCCTTGGAATGTCTTCGTCGTGCCACGTCGCGCCTTGATACTTGACTGGCTTCTATACATGCCAATGAGTTTAAAAACGCTTCATGTCTCGATCGAATGGCCAAAGGTACGAAAAGGGCCTAATTGGAACTCAACTCTGGCGCAGTCGCGCCATGTCTTAAAATTGCGTTTGCAAGACACGCTTGGTCCTTATTGAGATGACTTTCAGAGTCTTCTAGATGTTACATGGACGTCAAGAACTAGGCTGAGCCACCCCTGGACATGTTTTACACATCAAGGCCCTAAATTAGCACTTTTGAACATTTTACGGACTTGTTGAGAACTTGTCAAGTCCTGGACCAATATGACTGATCCAAACCACGTCTTGGATTGGCATATCATGTCAATTGATGAATTATGGGCTTTGGCTCACTCAGAAGCTGGCATATCCTGGTGATCACAAAACTGCGCCCTAATTAGGGCATATATGTGTCGTTAGGGCGCACCTAAGCGGGTCATGAGGAAGTATCGTTATAGGGATCTGGGACTGCGCTTTTGTGGCGCACCGTGAGCATAGTAGAAGCGAAATTTGGTTTGGCCAAGCGCATAAGGTTCAAAATTGGCGCAGAGACTTGATACTTGGCTCTCGACTGGGATCCTTAGGACATGACAAGGGCATGTACCTCGATAGGAGCATGATCAGAGACTCGATAGGGACTCGAATGGGAAGTTCTTGGGACATGTACTCGACATGTCCTGGCATGACCTTGGCACTTCTTGGACATAAACTTGATGTCATGAGACAGACATTTGGGACCCGGATGCATGATCTGTGGTACTTGGCCAAGGACCCAAAATAGGGCGCACTGGCTCACTCTGGACACAGTTCAAGACCTGATATTGAAATGAGGACATCTCCTTCATCTGAACTCCGATTTGAGTCATTCTTTTTGCATTCTTCTCAGAATTTACCTATCTTTCCAAATCTGCACAAGGCCTAGGAGATTGATCATTTTCAACTATTTATGGCCCAAAATCATTCAAAAGACATGTAAGAGAGGCATATAAAGACATCAAAATGATTCATAAATAATGACAGAACAAGGCTAATTCACCCTTTTAAGTCTCCGGGTCTTGAGGGTTTTACAAGGGGGTTTTATCAGAAGCACTGGGCTATTGTGGGTCAGGATGTGTGTCAGGCTGTGAAATAATTTTTTCGAACAGGCAGAATGTGTCGAAGTTTCAATCATACCAATTTTGCCTTGTTTCCAAAAGTGTAGAGTCCGGTAAATATGATGCAACTACGCCCTATTTCTCTTTGTAATGTCATCTACAAGGTAATATCCAAAATTCTTACCTAAAGGTTGAAGAAGGTCCTTCCAAGGTTAGTTCGTTCTAATCAATCAGTGTTTATTGTGGAGGGTCAGATTATTGATAATATTCTAGTAGTGCATGAGATGCTACATACTATTAAGCAGAAGAGGGGTCCAAATGGGTGTGATATGGATTGAATTTGGATATGGAAAAAGCATATGATAGAGCGGAGTGGCATTTTTTAAAATCCTTGCTTCGTTAGATGGGATTTGAAAGCAACTTTTCTCAGTAGGTCATGGAATGTGTAAGCTCAACCATACATAGTGTGTTAGTTAATGGGGAAGCTTTAAGGCATATTACCCCAAGAAGAGGTTTGCGTCAAGGAGACCCACTCTCCCATTTTCTATTTGTTCTGTGTGTTGAAGCTTCTCAGCCTTGATTCGAAGAAAGGTAGAGCTGGGCTATTGTTCAGTCATTATTTATGCATCATTATGATGTCATTTAGTACCTCTCTTACATGTCTTTTGAATGATTTCGTGCCATACATAGTAGAAAATGATCAATCTTGTGAGGCATGTGCAGATTTGGAAAGATAGGTAAATTCTGAGAAGAACGCAAAAAGAAGGGCTCAATTCGGAGTTATAACGAAGGAAATGTCTAAAGTTGAATGTCAGGTCTCAAATTGAGTCCAAAATAGGAACCTGGCGCATGCCCAGACAAGCCAAGAACATGTCTCGTGACATGTCCCAGAGACATCCTACCAAGTCCCTATCAAGTCCTAGAAGAACCCCTATCGAGGTCAAGGACATGCCCTAGTCACGCAGAAAATAATAATGTAAGAATGATGGTTGATTGATTTTATGACTAAGGCGAATTAAGGCTTACTATCCACTCTAACCAATTATAGTTACGAATAAGATTTCCTTGACCTAATTACTATGCATTCTCTGAATTAGGTGTCCGTGCCTAGGTCCTGGCGTTGGTTCACTAGACACATCTTATTCCCTCTTACTTAGCATGTTCTAAACAGGGCATATGCCTAGAACATCTATCACCTACCGTTTAAGATGATGCGTGAAGTACAAAGAGAAATTAATGACACCACACTAGCCTAGAAAAGTGACATGCAATCGTAGGTCGTCATGCGTTAAGATTGCAGGTAAGTGTCCCAAATACCCTCGATCGTACAAATCACAAGATGCTATGACGGTCACTCAAGTAATTACATCAATAATTATATGCAAATAAGGTAGCTAATCTTATAGGCATAAATTAAGGTCATTAAATATAGTAATCTAACTTATTCAGCATGCATAGCAATCATAATCAAGAGCCAGAAATCTAATCAACGAACTAACATGGCTAGGGCTTCAAGCAGCCCTAATCCTAAAACGACTACGCACGCATAACTGAAATCAAAGACATAATTTAAATTCTTAATTAAAATTGCAATGAAATAAAAGCTTAAAGTAAATAACGATGATGAGCAATGATGTACAGCAGAGACACGACAGGGCCTTCCTCTCCTTGCTCCACGCACAACACTCTCAACTTTGGAAAAATAAAAACTGTTTGAATTAAAAAGAATGTATGCGGCTAGGGTTCTCCAGTATGGTCTCCAAAAAAATGGTGTGTCTAAAACACTGAACAAAGGCTACCTTTTATAGAAAAGGAAAAACCTTGTCCTACAAGGATTGGAATTAGAAACCCTAGCCTAGAGTGTTCAAGAACAGTTATTGTACTTCTAAGTAATTACAAAGTCCCTAAAATCTATCAGAACCAATCAGAACACAGTTGGGAGTGTGAATGCAAGCTGGAAAGTGGGAACACAAGCTGGTCGTGGGCTGCCACGGCGCCACGACCCTTGGAATGTATTCGTCGTGCCATGACATGACTTGATACTTGACTGGCTTCTATATATGCCAAGGAGTTTAAAAACGCTTAATGTCTCGATCGAATGGCCATAGGTACGAAAAGGGCCTAATTGGAACTCAACTCTGGCGCAGTCGCGCCATGTCTTGAAATTGCGTGTGGAAGACACGCTTGGTCCTTATTGAGACAGCTTTCAGAATCTTCATATTGAGACGACTTTCAGAATCTGCCCCTGGACTTGTTTTACATAGCAAGGCCCTAAATTAGTAGTTTTGAACCTTTTTCGGACTTATTGAGAACTTGTCACGTCCTGGACCAATATGATTGAGCCAAACGACGTCTTGGGCTGGCATATGATGTCACTTGATGAATTATGGGCTTTGGATCACTCAGAAGCTGGCATAACCTGGTGATCACAAAACTGCGCCCTAATTAGGGCGCAAACGTGTCTTTTGGGCGCAACTAGGCGGATCATGAGGAAGTATCGTTATAAGGATCTGGGACTGCGCTTTTGAGGCGCACCGTGAGCATAGTAGAAGCGTAACATGGTTTGGCTAAGCGCATAAGGTTCAGAATTGGCGCAAAAGCTAGGCGCAGAGACTTGATACTTGGCTCTCGGCTGGGATCCTTAGAACATGACAAGGGCAGGTCCTTGACCTCGATAGGAGCCTGATCAGAGATTCGATAGGGACTCGGATGGGAAGTTCTTGGGACATGTACTCGACATGTCCTGGCATGACCTTGGCACTTCTTGGACATGAACTTGATGTCATGAGACAGACGTCTGGGACCCGGATGGCATGATTTGAGGTACTTGGCCAAGGACCCAAAATAGGGCGCACTGGCTCACTTAGGACCCAGTTCAGGACTTGATATTGAAATGAGGACATCTCCATAATTTGAACTCCGATTTGAGTAATTCTTTTTGAATTCTTCTCAGAATTTACCTATCTTTCCAAATCTGCACAAGTCCAAGAAGATTGATAATTTTCAACTATTGATGGCCCAAAATCATTCAAAAGACATGTAAGAGAGGCATATAAAGACATCAAAATGATGCAAAAATAATGACTAAACAAGGCTAATTCACCCTTTTAAGTCACCGGGTCCTAACGGTTTTACAAAGGGGTTTTATCAGAAGCACTGGGCTATTATGGGTCAGGCTGTGAAAGAATTTTTCGAACAGGCAGAATGTGTCGAAGTTTCAATCAAACCAATTTTGCCTTGATTCCAAAAGTGTAGAGTCCGGTAAATATGATGCAACTACGCCCTATTTCTCTTTGTAATGTCATCGACAAGGTAATATCCAAAATTCTTACCTTAAGGTTGAAGAAGGTCCTTCCAAGGCTAGTTAGTTATAATCAATCAGCGTTTATTGTGGAGCGTCAGGTTTTTGATAATATTCTAGTAGTGCATGAGATGCTACATACTATTAAGCAGAAGAGGGGTCTAGATGGGTGTGATATGGTATTGTAATTGGATATGGCAAAAGCAGATGATAGAGTGTAGTGGCATTTTTTTAAATCCTTGCTTCGTCAGATGGGATTTGCAAGCAACTTTTCTCAATAGGTCATGGAATGTGTAAGCTCAGCCACATATAGTGTGTTAGTTAATGGGGAAGCTTCAGGGCATATTACCCCAAGAAGAGGTTTGCGTCAAGAAGACCCACTCTCCCCTTTTCTATTTCTATTTTTCGCACCTAGGCGGATCATGAGGAAGTATTGTTATAGGGATATGGGACTGTGCTTTTGAGGCGCACCGTGAGCATAGTAGAAGCGTAACTTGGTTTGGCTAAGCACGTAAGGTTCATAATTGGTGCAGAAACTAGGCGCATAGACTTGATACTTGGCTCTTGGCTGGGATCCTTAGGAGATGACAAGGGCAGGTCCTTGACCTCGGTAGTAGCCTGATCAGAGACTCGATAGGACTTGGATGGGAAGTTCTTGGGACAAGTACTCGACATGTCCTGGCATGACCTTGGCACTTATTAGACATGAACTTGATGTCATGAGACAGACGTCAAGGACCCGGATGGTACCACTCACAGTTGTACTTCAAATGACCTATCTAAGCTAATGGAAGCCTATGTCTCTCTAGGAAATGCCAATGACACGTTCGTGTCCAGTTTTTCCCTAAAAGACATCTAGGGAGCCCTATTTGAGCCAAATTGGGCCATCAAATTTTCTACAAGCTTTTGAGCTGGACAAAGCCCAGAATCATAATAGATATATCATTTGGAAATGCCTGGAGTGGTTTGTTTCGATTGGATTGGTCGATGACATGTTAAGTTCTTAAAAAGTTCAAGTTTGAAGGTTTTTGAGCCCAGAATCTGGCCCACCTGTGTTTCAAGCACTTACGATTGGACAGGCCCAGTCCTTGACGTCCAAGCAACCTCCAGAAGACTCCAGAAGCTACCTTGGTGTGCAAGGAAGATCAGAAGAGTTTATCACAAAGAGTGCCGCAATTCCTAGTCCAAATCCAAAACGGATTGCCTTTTTGGAGTCCTTTTTCATATATAAGTATATTAGGACTTTTAAGTCAGTTTTTGAATAGGATTCTGTCCTAGAATGTCTCCTAATTTGTACAGGTTTAGAGGCCCTATTTAAAGGACCCTAATGCTCACGGGTTGGGACCTGTAGACACCCTAGCAGCAGATTTCATAGTTTTCAGTTTTAAAGCACTTTATTTTCTGTTTTGTGAGAGTCAGGATATGGAGGAAGTCGTCAAGAGACTTGCTTCCGCCATTCTGATTTGAGGAAGGACCGTGATAGTTCCCCTGAGGGCCTGCGGCTTGCTGCTCAAATCCAGGAGGTGGCAAGGGATTTGCGGCTGCTTGATTGTTGCTCCAACGGAAATTTGGATGATTTTTCCACCCCGGATTGTAAGTGTTGAAATATGGGTCATTCCGGGGTCGAGAATTGCTGTTGAACCCTCCAGCAAAGTTGGCATCTTCCACAACCGGGCAGTCCTGGGATTTGTGGCCCTGAATTGAACATACCTCGCAGATGTGAACTTCTTTGGCTTTCTCGCTACACAACTGTTTCACCATTGCCGTGAGCTGAGCAATGGCGTCATCTTTGTATTTGGCGGATGCATCACCCGTAGCTCTAGAGGAGGGACCCCTGTAGCTGAACTGTTTTTCCCTTTGAGCAATGTTCTCAAAGGCGGTCCTTGCTTCCTCGGCTGTGCCTTCTAGAATCCCTTGGGATTGAGAGTCCACCATTGTCTGATCGCTAGTCTTCAAGCCTCCATAGATGTATAGCATAAGATGATGGGCATCAATATGGTGGTGGGGGCACGCCCGTAGCATCTGATTGAACCGCTCCCAAAACTCGTAGAAAGACTCCTCCATGTCTTGCCGTGGGTTCATGATCTTGGACTTTAACTCATTTGTCTTTTCCACGGGAAAGTACTGTGTTAAGAATTTGGACGTCAAGTCCCTCCAAGAGTGAATGGAAGCCGGCGCCAGTGAATGAAACCATGTCTTGGCGCGATCCTTGAGACTGAAGTGAAAGAGCCGCAGGCGGATTTCAGATTCTGTCATACCATTGATGCGCAGTGTTGAACAAACCTCAACAAATTCCTTGATATGAAAGTGCGGGTCCTCGCCAGCAAGGCCATGAAATGTGGGCAGCATGTGAATTGTCCCCGACTTCAATTCGAAGTTTGCCACTGTTGACTCAGGAAAAACAATTGGAAATTGATCCTCCGAGACATGGGGCATGGAAAAATCCTTAAGGCGCCGTGGGGCTTGCGGTACTAGGCCACTTTCCAGGCCCTGCTCTTCTCTGTGGTCCGCCATCCTCCTTGGGCTTGGTGGCGGGGAGCCCTGGACTGAAGATGCTTGCGATGATGGTCCACTTGATGACCCGTGCACTGAATCTTAGAATGACATACCCGGGTACCTAACAAAAAGAAAAACTAAGTTAAAAATCTAAACTTGAATGGGCACCGTTGAGGGACAAGTCCCCGGCAACGGCGCCAAAAACTTGTTGGTGGAATTAAAGAGCAAGAAATATGCAATTCAATTCTAACAGTTATAAAATCCTTGCAAGTGCACAAATCGATAAGAATAGTATAGTAGCACAGCAAGAGTCGATCCCTCGAGGACTTGTATCAACGTTATGACCACTTTAGTTCAGATTTATTAACTTAGTGAAAACACACACACACACACGCACGCATGGGGGTTTATGATGTGAGAACTTAAATTTAAAGACAAGTAAAATAAAATGCAGAAAATAACAATGCAAGAATTAACGGTTGATTGATTATTAACTAAGGCGAATTAAGGCTTACTATCCATTCTAACCAATTATAGCTCTTAACCAGATTTCCTTGACCTAATTACTATGCATTTTCTGAATTAGGTGCTCGTGCCTAGGACCTGGCGTTGGTTCACTAGACACATCTTATTCCCTCTTACTTAGCATGTTCTAAACAGGGCATATGCCTAGAACGTCTATCACCTACCTTTTAAGATGATACATGAAGTTTAAAGAGAATTTAATGACACCACATTAGCCTAGCAAAGTGACATGCAATCCTAGGTCGTTATGAGTTAAGATTACAAGTAAGAATACTTTCGATGCTCCAAATCACAAGATGATATGACGGTTACTCAAGCAATTACATCTATAATTATATGCAAACAAGGTAGCTAATCTTATAGGCATAAATTAAGGTCATTAAGCATAGTAATCCAACTTATTCAGCATGCATAGCAATCATAATCAAGAGCCAGAAATCCAATCAACAAGCTAACATGGCTAGGGCTTCAAGCAGCCCTAATCCTAACGACTACTCATACATAACTGAAATTGAAACAAATATAATTGAATTCATAAGTAAATTGCAATAATGAAAATAAGGGTACAAAAGATATTGTGAAGAACAAGTGCAGCAGAAGACACGGCAGAGCCTTCTTCTCCAAGCTCCACGTCCAACACACTCGACTTCGGGAAGAACCAAGCTTTAACGTAAAAGTCTAAAAAACCAAAATACTATATGCGGCTAAGGTGTCTCTGTATCTCCCAAAAACGCCTCTTGCTAATTATCTCCCCCTTTTAACACTGAACAAAGGCTCCCTTTTATAGACAAAGGGAAAACCTTGTTCTATAAGGATTGGTAAAACCATGTCCTATAAGGATGGGTAAAACCTTATTCTATAAGGATTGGTAAAACCATGACCTATAAGGATAGGGAAAGTTATTGTACTTTTAATTAATTACAAAGTCCTTAAATCTATTAGAACCAATCAGAACACGGCTGGGAGTGTGAATGCAAGCTGGCAAGTGGGAACGCAAGCTAGCCAAACTTGGATTTTGGACTGTCTTCGTAATCAGGATCTGGGACTGCGCTTTTGAAGCAAATCATGAGTACATTAGAAGCGCATCTTCCTTCAGGCTTGGCGCAAATGTTGTCAGGCTTAGCGCAGATGGAGAACCTCTTATCCACCGCTGGCGGAGCAGGGGTTCCGGGCTTAGGCGCACATCTGGGCTCGGATGGGAGTTCTTGGGACATGTCCTCGACCTGCCTTGGCGCGACTTTGGCACTTCTAGGACTTGACCTTGATGTCATGAAACACAGGTTTGAGACCCGGAGGGCCTGATATGAGGTACTTGGCCAGTGTCCCAAAATAGGCGCACTGGCGCACTCAGGACTCCGTTTAGGACCTGATATTGAAGTGCGGATATCTCCTTCATCTGGACTTCGATTTGAGTCATTCTTTTTGCATTCTTTCCAGATTTTACCTATCTTTCTAACTCTGCACAAGTCTCACAAGATTGATCATTTTCTACTATTGATGGCACGAAATCATTCAAAAGACAAGTAAGAGAGGCATATAAAGACATCAAAATGATGCATAAGTAATGACTGATCAATTATGTCCTAGAATGTCTCCTACTTTGTACAGGTTTAGAGGCCCTATTTAAAGGACCCTAATGCTCACGGGTTGGGACCTGTAGACACCCTAGCAGCAGATTACATAGTTTTCAGTTTTAAAGCACTTTATTTTCTGTTTTGTGAGAGAGTTGAGCATGGAGCTTTGAAGGAGCAGCCTTGGCGTGGTTCTTTGATGTGCCTCATCTTCAACGATCTCTGTTCTAGTTTTACTTTCATTATTTTAATCTAATTATGAATTCAATTATGCTTTGCTTTTCAATTTTGCGTGAGTAGTTTCGTATAGAATTAGGGCTGCTTAAAGCCCTAGCCATGATAGTCGTTGGATATGGTTTTGGCCCTTGATTTATATTTCTATGAATGCTAGATATAGTTTGAATTACTGTGCTTAATTTATGTTTATTGCTTATGAGTTTGACCTGCTTGTTTGTATGAACTATTGATGAATGATTGCTTGTTTGACTGGTCATCTTCTTGTGATTATTAGTATCAAGGTTAGTGGCTTACATCTTACCTGTAAATCAACTCATGACAACCTAGGACTGCACATCACTTTTCTAGGGATAGTGTGGTGTCATTAAATTCTCTTCATACTTCATGAATCATCTTGATAAAATTTGATAGACGTTCTAAGGTACTCATCCGACTTAGAATATGCTAAGTAAGAGAGAATAATATATGTAGAGTGGGCCTTAGTTGGACCTTTGCATGGGCATCATATTCAGAAGTTTCATAGTAATTAAATCTTGGAAATCATGTTAATCACTTAATTGGTTAGTGGTGGATAGTTTGCCTTAATTCGCCTTAGTTAATTAATTAATCAATTCATAATCTCTACTGCATTTTATTTTCTTGCATTCTAAGTAACTGTTTTAATTTCCAATTTCAGAATCATAACAAACCCCCCCTTTGCCGTTTCCTTAATTGAGTCATTGTTTTGAGACATATTTGTTTTCTTGCATTTCAAGTTAAGTTAAGTCATTGTTTGAGTCCTTGTCGTGTCCTTGAGTCTCTGCATATCTAAGTAGTGTGAGTCTTTGTTTTCTTTTTTAAGATTGAGTCTTTTGATTGAGTTAATAATTCTGAACTTAAGCGGAATAAACTGTTGAACAAGTCCTCGAGGGATCGACCTTTTCTTTGCTATTATACTATCTCATTTGATTTTGTGCACTTGCAAAGATTTTAACTGGATAAAATAGGTTACATTATTGTTGCTTGTTTTATCTCATATCTTGGTTAGGTTATAGGGCATTGTCCTCACTAGGATCAAAACCATGCCATCAGATGGGATTTGCTAGTAGCTTTTCTCAATGGGTCATGGAATGTGTAAGCTCAGCCACATACAGTGTGTTAGTTAATGGGGAAGCTTCGGGGCACATTACCCCAGGAAGAGGTTTACGTCAAGGAGACCCACTCTCCCCTTTTCTATTTGTTCTGTGTTCTGAAGGCTTCTCAGCCTTGATTCGAAGAAAGGAAGAGCTGAGCTATGTACATGGGATAAAGGTGGTGCCTCAGGGATTACAGGTTACACATTTGCTCTTTGCAGTTGACTCTGTGGTGTTTTGTTGAGCCTCAGTGGAAGATGCAATGTGAGTCAAAGAAAAGTTCAATTCTGTTTAGTGCTGATTGTGGGGAAGTTGACTAAAACCAAATGGAAGTGATAGGACCCTTCCCGAATTTCACCTCAAAATCCGTGAAAAGTCCTGCTTCCGTCTAACAACCCCTGACAATTCAAACTAAATCCAAAATACCCTTACCCTCTTGTAATTACTTTGTGAGAATTCTACCAAAAATTCGACAGAATCTCCCTTGTAAGTTAATCAAACCGTCTTCCACCTGTTAGACGAAGGATTTAAATACTACTCAAATATTCAAGCAGTTTAGATCAAAGACACAACCAATGAACTCCAAGTCCAAAATAACCAAATTATGGAATAATTTACAAATAATCCCAAATGATTTATTAGAGCAACTAGGTTGGAAAGATAAATGTACAAGCCTAACAAACCCTACTTGATGATCGTAGGCAATAGCGCAACTGGACGTTAGTGCCTCCGCCTCAAGATGTGCCCTTATCGATCTCAATGGTCTGGAGAGGACATAAAACAAGAAAAGGTGTGAGTAGATAAAATGATATTCATATAAAAACATAATCTCCGAGGAAAACATACATTTTCCCCTCCATAAGTAAAACCATGCATGCATAATGAAAAATCTTTTTAAAATAGTTACTAAGTAAGAATAAGCATGAAAGGACTTACCGGAAAATCATTTAGCAATTTAAAACATGGAGGAACCCACGAAATTACAAGCAATTAAAATATCTCATGGTCCACAATCATGCTTTGAAAACCCTCCACGTATGAGCTTAAAATCATAAGGAAACCTGGACACAAAACTGTAAAAATATCCCACCATCCTCCAAATGAAATCCCGAGCTATAGCTCAGTATCTCGGGGCCGTCCAACACGGGGACAAGCCCTCCTAACCACCATCGATAATATCTCTAGCAATGGCTAGAAACCGAGAGGTCCAACCCAGGGACCTACTCTCCACACATCGGATAATACCTTAAGATATGTGGATGTAACCCTGTACTACGCATAGACACCCTCAACGATCGTATGTCGGAAATACCTCACGCCATACGTCAGAGAAATAACCCTTAACGAGCACACGACCGATAATACCTCAAGTCATATGTCGGAGAAAAACCATGTTACCTGGGGATGGTATACATAGTGAAAACTGTACATAAATCCAAAATCCACTTTTGAAATTCTTATTTCTTGACCTTAATCAAAATAATAGAAAACCCGAGCCAAGAGCCCAAAATTCATTAAATCAAAATCCCGGGCCTAAGCCCAAAATCATAAGCTTGGCCTAAGACAAAATCCATAAATCCGTAAAATCGAAGTCCATAAAGCTGGGCCATAGCCCAAAACTTCATTTTCAAATCCATTATTGAAAATTGACATTCAATCATAATTTCTTAGAATAATTATCCTAAATTCCCCAAAATTCATAAGATAATAAAACAATTTAGAAATAATTATTCTAATTTACCAAAATTAATATTTTTAATATAAATTTAATTAAAATTTACGTTTATTCATGCATTATAGTTCATAAAACCAAAATCCACTCACCGGAAGTCCAAATAAGCTCAATCTAGAGCCGTACGCTCCTCAGCTGTCTCCGGAGTGGTATCACCTGTGGTGGTCGAAAATTGGCGGGAAAGTTTCGGTCTATCTTTTGGGTCCTTGTTTCTCCATCCACCGAAGTCCTCACAGCTCAACTAAGGTAGTGTTGTGCTCGTGGAGAAGAGAGGAAGGTGATATGGTCATTGGTTTGGCTTGACACTGCCAAAAATTTCAAGTTTCAAGGTGGGTGGGTTTCGGTTTTTCGCTGGAACAGGGAGAGGGTAGAGGGATGAGAGAGAAGAATCAGAAAATTTTGGATAAAGGTGGGTTAAAAATATATGACCCATAGAGTTTACCAAAATGCACCCGAAGCTTCTAGACCCCTATTTCCTACATCCGGACACCATTTTTTGCGTGCCGCCTGCCTAAAAACTCGTGAGTTCGAGACCTACGCTACGCTCCAAGAAAAATTTCCAAAAGTATCTCCGAATGAAAAGTGACTTTCGAGCCCCAAGGGTAAAATTGTCATTTTCTAAATTAAATTACGAAAATCACATAATTAAATAAATAAGTTGTTACAATTCACCCCCCTTAAAGAAATTTCGTCCTCGAAATTTACTCAATGCAGGTAAAAGAATCAACTACCTACAATTTCACAGGTCCTCTCGCACCTCCACCGATATGAACTTAACTTCTTTACACCAATCCAATTGGTTCACAGTGTCACTTGGTAGATCGTCATCTTCAATTTTCAACTTCCTACGAAACTCTCCAATTGGAACTCTACAACTCACTGTATGTTGACCCCAAATGAAACAACAAAATAGAACCTTCCTGATTGATTTCTATAAGTCTTGTATGGATCCCTGGACATTGAATAATCTTCCAAACCAACACTGAACCCTTTTGAAAAACAGTTCTCCATTAACAAGGCTGAGGGAATCAATGAATTTGAGAACATCTTCATCACTTTTCTCGAAGAAAAACTAGAGATAGCAACGTCAATCGCCACCAACGATTTTGGTGAGTCAAACCCCTAACAAGGATCTGTATTCTTCCCTAATAAACTCGCAACCACAAACTTCCATCAATCCTCCTCCCAAGCAACACCGGCACACCCCAAGGCGATACACTCGGTCGAATAACCCCAAATCTACAAAATCCTGTAGCTAAGTCTTTAACTCTCTCTCAGTTTCACCGTTGCTATCCTATAAGGTGCCTGAGATATAGATCGGATACCTGAAAGCAACCCTGTGGTGCACTCGATCTCCCGGTGAGGCAGTAACCCCGAAAGATCCTCTACCCCAACAGAGTATCCCGAGAATCAACTGCGTGAGCTAGATAACCCTGAAAACCTTTACTTACAACCTCTCAGCCTTCAACCCCAAAGTAACACATGAAAGTAAAGCTTTTCGGTCTCCTTGAACAGTAAGTTCTGGAAAACCTGGACTCCGAAACACCACTTCCTTATCGAAGCAATCAATCGAAGCACGACATGTAATTAACCAGTCCATCCCAAAAAGCACAACAAAATCATAAATATCCAAGAATAATCAAATCTGCAACCAACTCATAGCCTCCCACTTTCACTAAACAACCGCGTATTACTAGGTTTGCCACTAGCATATCTCCGGTAGGGGTATTAATGTCCACTTCCCAACCAATCGGTGATAATCCCTCTATTGGCTAAAAGTGTAAAACCTTGAGAAATAAGAAAATGTGTGGCCCCAAAAACTCATGTATCACAATAAAAAATAGATAACATACCCGTAACCACCTCTGGTGCCGCTCGGGCCTCTTGCTGCATCATGGCAAAAACTCGGGCCTATGTACCAGAAGATCGCCCACATCCCTTCTGGCTCACCATGGCCCTGCTGGTCCCACTCGACTAGGTCTGACTCCCTGCTACAGTACTTGATTTCTGTGCCACTCTCTGTCCCTGCTCACCAGCATCCCGACCTAAGAAACTACGGCCCAGACGGTGTGGACAGTCTCTCTTGAAAAGGACAGTCTCTCTTGAAATGGCCAGTCTCCCCACCAAAATAACAACCGGTGCCAACGATATGTCAGGATCTGCCACTTTGTCTCCCAGTGGATTGTACTGAAGCCCATTAGACTGAACTGATAACTGTGGTCCCACTGTAAAACCTCGGGAACTTCCTGTTGGTGGAATTAAAGAGCAAGAAATATGCAATTCAATTCTAACAATTATAAAATCCTTGCAAGTGCACAAATCGATAAGAATAGTATAGTAGCACAGCAAGAGTCGATCCCTCGAGGACTTGTATCAACGTTATGACCACTTTAGTTCATATTTATTAACTTAGAGAAAGCACACACACACACACACACAATGGGGGGGAGGGGGGGGGGGGGGGGGGGGGGGGGGGGGGGGGGGGGGTGGTTTGTTTATGATGTGAGAACTAAAATTTAAAGACAAGTAAAATAAAATGCAGAAAATAAAAATGCAAGAAGCAACGGTTGATTGATTATTAACTAAGGCGAATTAAGGCTTACTATCCACTCTAACCAATTATAGTTACTAATCAGATTTCCTTGACCTAATTACTATGCATTTTCTGAATTAGGTGCCCGTGCCTAGGACCTGGCGTTGGTTCACTAGACACATCTTATTCCCTCTTACTTAGCATGTTCTAAACAGGGCATATGCCTAGAACGTCTATCACCTACCTTTTAAGATGATGCATGAAGTTCAAAGAGAATTCAATGACTCCACATTAGCCTAGAAAAGTGACATGCAATCCTAGGTCATTATGAGTTAAGATTACAAGTAAGAATACTTTCGATGCTCCAAATCACAAGATGATATGACGGTCACTCAAGCAATTACATCAATAATTATATGCAAACAAGGTAGCTAATCTTATAGGCATAAATTAGGTCATTAAGCACAGTAATCCAACTTATTCAGCATGCATAGCAATCATAATCAAGAGCCATAAATCCAATCAACAAGCTAACATGGCTAGGGCTTCAAGAAACCCTAATCCTAATGACTACTCACACATAACTGAAATAAACACAAGCGTAATTGTATTCATAATTAAATTGCAGTAAACATAAGGTTACAAAAGATATTGTGAAGAACAGGTGCAGCAGAAGACACGGTAGAGCCTTCTCTCCAAGCTCCACGTCCAACCCACTCAACTTCGGGAAGAACAAAGCTTTAACGTTAAACTCCAAAAAAACCAAATTACTATCTGCGGCTAAGGTGTCTCTATCTCCAAAAACGGCCTCTAGCTCTCTCCAACCAAACGTATATATCTCTTTTTTTCCTTTTTACTGAACACGGTTCCTTCTTTGTCAAGAAAAGGGAATCCTTGTTCAACTAGAATTTGAATAAAATCAAAACCCTATCGTAACGTGTACTAAGACAGCCCTAATCCTTCTAGATAATTACAGCGTCCCTAAAATCTCTCAGACCATTCAAAATACGGCTGGGAGTGTGAATGCAAGCTGGCAAGTGGGAACGCAAGGTGACCAGTGGGAACACAAGTTGGCCGTGGCAGAGGCTAGGGCTCCGAACTTGGCTTTTGGACTGTCTTCGTAATAAGGATCTGGGACTGCGCTTTTGAAGCACATCATGAGTATAGTAGAAGCGCATCTTCGTTCAGGCTTGGCGCAAATGTTGTCAGGCTTAGCGCATAGGGAGAACCTCTTATCCACCGCTGGTGGAACAGGGACCCCAGGCTTAGGCGCACATTTGGGCTCGGATGGGAGTTCTTGGGTCATGTCCTCGACCTGCCTTGGCGTGACCTTGGCACTTCTAGGACCTAACCTTGATGTCATGAAACGCAGGTTTGAGACCCGGAGGGCTTGATATGAGGTACTTGGCCAGTGACCCAAAATAGGCGCACTGGCGCACTCAGGACTCCGTTCAGGACCTGATATTGAAATGAGGATATCTCCTTCATCTAGACTCCGATTTGAGTCATTCTTTTTGCGTTCTTTCCAGATTTTACCTATCTTTCTAACTCTACACAAGTCTCACAAGATTGATCATTTTCTACTATTGATGGCACGAAATCATTCAAAAGACATGTAAGAGAGGCATATAAAGACATCAAAATGATGCATAAATAACGACTGATCACCTCCCTGCCCTGCTCCACCACTGGCTGAACTGGATCTAGAACTCCCGAATGATCCAAAACTAAAATTGCCTTTCTTTGATGGTCCCTGACTCGGGGCTTCAAAACTCATGTAATCTCAACGTCTCCTAGTGTTCAATCATTATTTATGCATCATTTTGATGTCCTTAAGTACCTTTATTAAATGTCTTTTGAATGATTTCGTGCCATTAATAGTAGAAAATGATCAATCTTGTGGGACTTGTGCAAATTTGGAAAGATAGGTAAATTATGAGAATAACGCAAAAATAATGACTCAAATCGAAGTTCAGATGATAGAGATGTCCTCATTTCAATATCGGGTCCTAAATTGGGTCCTAAGTCCGCCAGTGCGCCCTATTTTGGGTCCTTGGCCAAGTACCCCAAATCAGGCCATCCGGGACCCAAACTTGTGTCTCATGACATCAAGCCATGTCCTAGAAGTGCCAAGGTCATGCCAGGTCATGTCCCGCGACATGTCCCAAGGATACCTTATCGAGTTCCAGCTGAGAACCTCAAGCCATGCACTAAATCCGAGCCCTGTGCCAAGTTCCTGTCCTAGTCACGCCACGGCAGGACATGTCCCGTGACATGTCCCTTCTCCGCCAATCAGGAAGTCATGCGCCAATTCACGCCATGCCTGGACGTATCATTGTTTCATTGTTATTTCCTGCATTTGCTAAGATATAACTGTGAAAATAGAGTTCATATTTATTGTGATCGTTATTTTAACTATCAAGTTTTTGGCGCCGTTGCTGAGGACTTGTCCCTCAACGGTGTTGATTTAGTTTGGATTTATTTACTTAGTTTTTCTTTACTCTTTTAAGTACTTTATTTATCTCATCAAGAGGATCTTTCCAAGGATCTCTGCATGGATCAAGCACCCCACCATCATCTAGAGGATCTTCTATTCACGGCTCACCACCACCTAGCCCAAGAAGGTTGGCGGATGCAAGGGATGAGCAGGGAAGAGACCGGGTCCTTGTGCCTAACCCAACCCCACGACTCCTCAAGGATTTTACAATTCCCCATGTTTCGGAGGATCAATTTCCCATTGTGTTTCTAGAGTCCACGGTGGCCAATTTTGAGTTGAAGTCTGGAACCATTCACATGTTACCAGCATTCCATGGACTTTTGGGAGAAGACCCACACTTACACATTAAGGAATTCGTTGAAGTCTGCTCAACTTTGCGCATCAACGGCATGACAGAGGGTGAAATTCGATTAAGGCATTTTCACTTTAGCCTTAATGACTTGTCTTTGAAATTTCTAACACAATATTACCCCGTGGCCAAGACAAATGAGTTGAAGGCAAAAATCATGGACCCACGGTAAGGAGTTGATGAGCCATTCTATGAATTTTGGGAGCACTTCAATCAAATGTTAAGGGCGTGCCCTCACCACAACATCGACGAGCATCACTTGATGTTGTACTTTTACAGAGGAGTGCAAAACAGCGACCGCACCATGGTGAACTCTCAATCCCAAGGAATTCTAGATGGCACAGCAGCAGAGGCAATGACGACCTTTGAGAACATAGCGCAAAGGGAGAAGCAATTTAGCTACATAGATCATTCCTATAAGGCTACAAGTGAGGCATACACAAATGAAAAGGATGACGCTATTGCTCAACTAACGACAATGGTGAAGAAGCTTTGCGATGAGAAGGCTCGATGAGTTCAAGTGAGTGACGTGTGCTCTATCTAGGGCCACACGTCCCAAGACTTCCCAATGGGGGAAGACACCAATTTTTCTGGAGGTTTCAATAATAATTCACGACCCCGGAATGACCCATATTCAAACACTTACAATCCGGGCCGGAAAAATGATCCAAACTTCCGCTAGAGCAACAATCAAACTGCCGCCAATCCTTTGCCGCCCCTGGATTTTAGCTACAAGCCGTAGCCCCTCAAGTGAACCCTCACGACCTTTCATCAAATCAGAGTGGCAGAAGCAAGTCTCTAGAGGATGCCCTCAATGCCATGGCTCAACAGATCATCCAGTTCATGCAAAACACCAATGCATTCATTCAAGAAAGCCGGAGTCATATGGCAAAGACGGATAATGCAATTGCAAACTTGGATCGTCAAATGGGACAAATTGCAAATCAACTAAATCAGCGGGAGCATGGAAAGCTACCAAGTTAAGTCATGGTAAATCCAAAGGGATTTCACAATCCTACGGCCAATGCCATCACTCTGTAGAGTGGAACACAACTTCAAGGTCCTACATATGCTACCCTCGAAGGAAATAACAGAAGACTTGACACTGAGGAGGATGACTTCCCTGTGACATCATCAAGCCACCATCCAGCCGTGACCAACTCCATGACACACTCACAGAAGGCCATGCCTTATGGAATGCCACAGACTTGGACTAGCCATGCGCCGCCAAACATGTTCTAGGCTCCACCGAGAGCCCTGTCGAAAGAAGGGCCTGACCATGCGCCTCAATCAGCTATGCCGAGGACCACAGACCAAAGCATGCCACAGCCATAGCCGCAGGCGCAGAACCTGCCTAGCAAGCCACCAAGCACATCACCGCAAGCAGTCCTTGAAACTGCGCCTAATTCAGTTCTGTCGAGAGCCATGTCCCAGCCGCTATCGCAAGACGCGCCAAGTATCATGTCCAAGGCACTGCCGTAGGCCACGGCTGACATCTAACCTGCTCCTAAGGCCAATTCGCAGTACTCAAATAATTCTAACTCTAAAACTCAAAATTCCAATCTTAAAACAACTAAAAAAGTAACATTTGAGTTAGCTAATGATGTTGAAATTCCATTTCCTCGCAGGTTCCAAAACAGGAATGAGCAAAAGGAGGACTTTGAGGAGGAAATCGTCAGCATGTTTGATAGTTAAAATAACGATCACAATAAATATTAACTCTATTTTCACAGTTATATCTTTGCAAGTGCACAAAATCGAATATGTCAATATAGCAGCTAGCAAAGGTCAATCCCACGAGGACTTGTTCAACAATGAGGTTCCAATAAAGTTCAGATTTTATTAATTTAAACAAAAGACACAAAATACTACTTTAGATATGCAAAAGACACTAAAACTACTTTAGATACGCAAAATTCTACTTTAGATATGCCTAGACCTAGACTCACACTACTTTAGATATGCAAAAGACACTAACACATGGCAACAGGGGGAGGGTTTATGCTTTTAGAATTAAAAATTAAAGACAAGTAAATTAAAGTGCATGAAATAACAATGAAACAATGATAGATTGATTATTTGTTAACTAAGGCGAATTAAGGCTTACTATCCACTCTAACCAATTATAGTCATTAACTAGATTTCCTTGACCTAATTACTATGCAACTTCTGAATTAAGTGCCCATGCAAAGGTCCCGATGGTTGGTCCACTCCACATATATTATCCTCTCTTACTTGGCATGTTCTAAGCATGATGTGTACTTTAGAACGTCTATCACCTACCGTTTAAGATGATGCATGAAGTACAAAGAGAATTTAATGACACTGCACTAGCCTAGAAAAGTGATGTGCATTCCTAGGTTGTAATGAATTCCGACTACAAGATTGTTACTTAACCTTAACCTCTTGATGCTAATGAATTACAAGATGATATAGTAGTCCGTAAAGCAATTCCATCAATAATTTATGCAAACAAGGTAGTTAATCTCATAGGCATAAAAGAATGGTAGTTTAAGCAGTAATCAGAATTATTCAGCATGGATAGCAATCAAAATCAAGAGCCAAAATCTAATTAATGAACTAACATGGCTAGTGCTTCAAGCAGCCCTAATCCTAAAAAGACTAACACACATAATTGAAATTGAAACAAACATAATTGAATTCAATAAAGTAAAAGCAATAAAAGTAGAGATACATAGGAGATTATTGAAGATGAGACACAGCAGAAGACCACGCCAGAGCTTGTCCTCCAATGCTCACGTCCGACTCTCTCACACGCGGAAACCAAAAACTGTTTTAATTTAAAACTGAATTACAATATAAAGTGCGGCTAGGGTGTCCAGAGGTCCTCACCCGCGAACCCTAAGGTCCTTTTAATAGGCATATAAACCTTTACAATGTAGGAGATAGTTTAGGACTAAATCCTAATTAAAAACTGACTGAAACTTCCTATCCTAGTATGAATTGCAAAGGAACTAGAAAAAGCAATCCTTGTTCGAATTGGAGTAGGATTTGCAGCAATACTTGTGATAAACACTTCTAATATTTCTTGCATGCCAAGGCAGCTTCTGGAGTCTTATGGAGGTTGCTTGGACATCAAGAATTGGGTTGGGCCTCCTCCTGGACATACTTTACACAGCAGGGCCCTAGATTAGCACTTTTAAGCCTCATAAGGATTTATTGAAAACTTGACATGTCTTGGACCAATGTGACTGAGCCAAACCACGTCTTGGGCTAGCATATGATGTGACTTGATGGAATATGGGCTTTGGCTCACTTAGAAGCGGGCAGAACCTGGAGATCACAAACTACGCCCTAATTAGGGTACATCCATTTCTTTAGGGCGCACCTTGACGGATCATGAGGAAGTGTCCTTATAGGGATCTGGGACCGTGCCTTCGAGGCGCACCATATGGTTGTTAAAGGCGTTGCTTTGCCTTGCTAAGCATATAGGATGTAGAATTGGAGCAAGGCATGAACTCTGCTCTACCGCTGGCGCATCCTTGATGGACCAGGGACGTGGCGCAGGATACGTCCTGGCATGGCGTGAATTGGCGCATGACTTCCTAATTGACGCAGCTGGCCAGAGCATGGACATGTCATGGGACATATCCTGCCGTGGCGTGACTAGGACAGGAACTTGGAGCAGGGCCCGGATTTAGTGCATGGCTTGAGCTTCTCAGTTTGAACTCGATAGGGTGTCCTTGGGACAAGTCGTGGGGCACGACCTTGCATGACCTCGACACTTCTAGGACATGGACTTGATGTCATGAGACACAAGTTTAGGACCCGGATGGCCTGATCTGAGGTACTTGGCCAAGGACCCAAAATAGGGCGCACTGGCGCACTCATGACCCAACCGCAGGAAATGACTGAGGAAAAGAAGTAATAAAGCCTCCGGCTCAATGTTACAATTGTGGAGCGACACTGGACACCTGGCAAACACTTGTCCAAAACCACGGAGGGTTCCAGGGTCTTGTTTCAATTGTGGGAAGATGGGGCACTTCTCAAAGGATTGTCCAACTCCGAAGCAAGATAATAGACCACCACCTCTAAATGTTGTTGCCTTTGATGGCATTGTGGACTTTGATAGTTCGACCATGGAAGGTACACTAATAATATTCAGTAGTCATGCTCGTGTTCTTTTTGATATTGGCGCATCAGATTCTTTATATCTTCCAAATTTGTGAAATCTTTGGGCTTAGTGTCAATATCACTAGATGAAAGTTTGACTATCTCTACCCCACTTGGCAATTCAACTATCCTCTGCCAAGTTTGTAGATCATTTCCTGTGTATATCCTAGATGCAAAATTTCCCGTAAACCTCATAACCTTACCCATGAAAAGATTTGATATAATTCTTGGAATGAATTGGTTAGTCAAATACCATTCTCTCTTAGATTGGTATAAGAGAATCATAACTTTCTTAATTCCTGACCAACCTATCCGAAAAATTCAAGCCATTCCAGTCACCAAATCTTTCTCCACTAGAATCCTCAACCAAGTTGAATTAAGGAACCCAACACCACAATTAGACCAAATTCTAGTGGTAAATACCTTTGAAGATGTCTTTCAAAAAAATCACTCACCTACCCCTAAAAAGAGAAGTCGAATTTAGTATCGACTTTGTACCCGAAGCACGGCCAATATCTGTTACCCCTTACAAAATGGTGCCGGTGGAGTTAAAGGAATTTCATGTACAACTCTGGGAATTATTAGATTTAGGGCTTTTCCGCCCTGGTTCTTCTAGCTGGGGAGCACTAGTGTTGTTCGTCAAGAAGAAGGATGCGTCTCTCCGACTGTGCATTGACTATTGGCAACTCAACAAGATCACCGTTAAGAATAAATACCCTCTTCCCAGAATTGATGACTTGTTTGACCAATTACGGGGAGCTCAAGTATTTTAAAGATTGACTTGCGTTTCGGATACCATCAACTTTTGGTCAAGAAGGAAGACATTGTGAAGACTGCATTTAACACACGGTATGGGCAATACGAATGGTTGGTTATGTCTTTTGGACTAACTAATGCACCAGCCATATTCATGGATTTGATTAATCGAGTTTTCAGTCTATTTTTAGATCGTTTTGTTATCATCTTCATTGATGATATCTTAATCTATTCCAAAGTCGAGGTAGAGCATGCAGAGTACTTGGAGGCTGTGCTACAAATTCTTAGGGAGAACCAACTGTATGCAAAATTCAAAAAATGTGATTTTTGGTAATCCCAAGTGAAATTCTTAGGCCATGTAGTTTCACAACAAGGAATAGCTAAGGACCCTTCCAAGATTGAATCGATCTTGGAATGGAAGGCTCCAACTACTCCCACTGATGTGCGAAGTTTCCTTGGCTTGGCAGGATACTATCGAAGATTCATTGAAGGTTTTTCGAAGATTGCGTTACCCATGACGATGCTGACTCGGAAAGATACTAAGTTCGTATGGGATGAAAAGTGTGCACAAGGAATCCAGAAGTTGAAGGAGATGCTCACGACAGCACCTGTCCTCACCATTCCTGAAAGTGGAATACCCTTCGTCATCTACTATGATGCATCACATCAAGGACTTGGTTGTGTGCTTATGCAAAATGGAAAAGTGGTAGCATATGCATCTCGACAACTAAAGACGCATATAAAGAATTACCCAACGCACGATTTGGAACAGGCAGCTATTGTCTTCGCTTTGAAGGTTTGGAGGCATTATTTGTATGTGGAAAAGTTCGCTTTGTTCTAGGATCACAAGAGTCTCAAGTACATTTTCTCTCAAAAGGATCTGAACATGCGACAACGATGATGGATGGAGCTCTTAAAAGATTATGACTTTACCCTACAATACCACCCTGGAAAAGCAAACATGGTGGCTGATGGTTTAAGTCGAAAGCCTCGAAGTCATCTTGCTCTAGTCATGAGGAATAATTGGAGCACGTTTGAAACCCTAATTGAACACAATCTTTGTTCCTCTTCTAACACGGAAGGAATCTTCCTTGGAACTCTAGCAGCATAACCTTCTTTAATCTCGCGGGTCATGCAAGCACAAGGAAAAGATGAAGGACTTACTAAATTCGTGCAAGAAAGGAAAGAGAAAAGCCCTGAAGATTGGAGTATGAATCAAGATGGAGGAATGTACTTTAGAGGATGACTCTGCATACCAGATTTGGAGCTAAAAGAAGAAGTAATGCAGGAAACTCACCACTCAAATTTCGTTGTCCACCCAAGAGGTACGCAAATGTACAAAGATATTCGATGGACTTTTTGGTGGAATAATATGAAGAGGGAAATCGCCACGTACATTTCCAAGTGCCTCACATGCCAACTGGTAAAAGCTGAACGTGTACGGAAATGGGGACTATTGCAACTCCTTAAAATTGCTAAATGGAAATGGGAGCACATAACTATCGATTTTGTAACAGGATTGCCAAAGACTCGAACGGGTAATGATAGCATATGGGTAATTGTTGATTGCCTTACCAAATCAGCGCACTTTTTGCCGATAAAGATGACTGATTCTACCAATGTCCTGGGCAAATTGTACTTTAGAGAAATTTTGCGCCTGCACAGAGTTCCTATTTCAAAAGTATCCGGTCCTGATGCTCGTTTCACGTCAAGATTTTGGGAAAGCTTGCAAAGAGCAATGGAGACAAAGCTGGATATGAGTTCGGCGTTTCACCCTCAAACGGACGGGCAAATGGAAAGAGTCAACCAAGTAATGGAAGATATGCTGAGATCTTGCATCTTAGATTTCGGTGGGAGCTGGGAAGAACATTTGTATTTGATCGAGTTCTCTTACAACAACAACGACCACTCAAGTATTGAAATGGCACCCTTTGAAGCTCTTTACGGAAGGCCATTTCGCACACTGATCTGTTGGACAGAAGTTGGAGAAAATGTCCTTCCAGGACCTGATATAGTCAAGCAAACTACAAAGGTCATCATTGGATTCAAGGAGCGTTTAAAGACCGCAAAAAGTCGACAGAAGAGCTATGCATACCAATATCAAAGGAATGTCGATTCCAAGCCGGAGATTATGTACTGTTAAAAGTATCTCCAACGCAAGGAGTAATTTGTTTTGGAAAGAAGAAAGCGAAACTATCCCCACGATTCATTGGACCTTTCAAAGTTTCCGAGAGGATTGGAAATTTAGCTTATGGATTGGAGCTGCCCCTCAACCTCTCCATCGTACATAATGTGTTTCATGTTTCCATGTTGCGGGAGTACATACCGGACAAATCGCACGTCATCGATCATAGTACCGTAGAACTCTCCAAGGATGCCACCTACAACGAAGCACCTGTGCGTATCTTAAATCGAGAAATAAGGAAACTCCGCATGATGGAAATCTCATTAGTGAAGATACAATGAATCATCATGATGAGAATGAAGCCTCTTGGGAGTTAGAATCAGAAATCAAGTCCAAATACCCACATTTGTTCGAGGAACAAGGTACGTAAATTCAAGGACAACATTTCTTTTAAGTAGGGTAGACTGTAATAACCTGAACCAAGAAGTACTGTACTGCACTATAGGATCCTATAAATTTGAATTTATTCCTATTACTTTATGATCTTAGAAAACTTTTAAAAATATTCAAACATTTATTTACTCATATTTCAAAAGCATATTTCGACAAAATTTGAAAAAGAGAATTTAATGGAAAATGACCAAAATCCCCCGATACGTATTTTTATTTTCTTTTCATATATGAAATGCTTATGTGATTTAAAATGTGCATATCATGTTTCCATCTAATTCTTGAGATATAACTTGTCAATTTATGTGTTTTCCCGTTTTTGGAATTTTGAGTTAAAAATGACAAAAATGCCCTTGTATTAAATTTCTCTGTTTCACGAATCATATCTCTAAGTGTTATACGAACATTTTTATTTACTGTTGGTCCTTGTTAAGTATAGGATTTAATTCAACAAAATTCGGAAGTTTTCGAGAAATTTTAAGAATTTGTTGTCAAAAGACTAATTTGCTTATTAATTAAAAAAAATAAAAAATAAAAAAAAACTAAAATAATACTAAACACGTTAAAACTCTGCTGCAAGAGAGATTTTCCGAAATCTCTCAAAATTTACCGAATCTCTCAGCTCTCTCGCTTAGATTCTCTCAAATCTTCACCATCGTCACCCATAATTTCTCTTAATTGGGAGAAGTGACTAAGCCCAAACCTTCAACTTATAAATAGGATGAAGTTTCAATTAAATTTCATCTCAAAAAGTTTCAGTCTAGAGGACAAGAGAAAACATTGAAAAAATCTTGAAGGAAGTCCCTCACTTTGGGTGATCAAAGCCTGAGTTTAAGTAACCTAGATCCTCACCTTAATCCCCCTATAAGTACTGATAGAAGAAATATTGAACATAATAATTATGAACTTTATTTCTACTAAGTATAACTTTGCAAGTGCAAAAAATCGATGGAGATGGTATAATGACAAGCAAAGATCGATCCCTTGAGGACTTGTTCAACGATTAATCCAATAAGTTCAGATTCATTAACTTAGAGAAAAACACACACACACACACGCTAAGAAAATAATAATGCAAGAATGATGGTTGATTGATTTTATGACAAAGGCGAATTAAGGCTTACTATCCACTCTGACCAATTATAGTTACTAATAAGATTTTCTTGACCATTATACTATGCATTCTCTGAATTAGGTGTCCGTGCCTAGATCATGGCGTTGTTCACTAGATGCATCTTATTCCCTCTTACTTAGCATGTTCTAAACAGGGAATATCCCTAGAACGTCTATCACCAGCCATTTAAGATGATTGCATGAAGTACAAAGAGAATTTATGACACCACACTAGCTTAGAAAAGTGACATGCAATCCTAGGTCGTCATGAGTTAAGATTACAGGTAAGTGTCCCAAATACCCTCGATGCTACAAATCACAAGATGATATGACGGTCACTCAAGCAATGACATCAATAATTATATGCAAACAAGGTAGCTAATCTTATAGGCATAAATTAAGGTCATTAAGCAAAGTAATCTAACTTATTCAGCATGAATAACAATCATAATCAAGAGACATAAATCTAATCAACGAGCTAACATGGCTAGGGCTTCAATCAAGCCTAATCCTAAAAGGAACTAATCACTCATAACTGAAATTAAAATAAATATAATTGAAATCATAAATAAATTGCAATAATAAAAATACGGTTACAAAAGAGATTGTTGAAGAATAAGGACAGCAGAAGACACAGCAGAGCCTTCCTCTCCAAGCTCCACCCACAACACTCTCAACTTTGGAAATATAAAAACTGTTCGAATTTAAAACTGAATTACAAAGAATGTATGCGGCTAGGGTTCTCCAGTCTGGTCTCTAAAATAATGGTGTAAAAATAATGTGTGTTTAAAACATTGAACAAAGCCTCCCTTTTATAGACAAGGGAAAACCTTGTCCTACAAGAATTGGAATTAGAAACCCTAGCCTAGAGTGTTCTAGAATAGTTATTGTACTTATAAGTAATTACAAAGTCCCTAAAATCGATCAAAATTAATCAGAACACGATTGGAAGTGTGAATGCAAACTGGCAAGTGGGAACACAAGCTGGCCGCGGGTAGCCCGTGGTTTTCCCGCGGTCAGATGCTAGAAACTTAGAACTTGGCCCTTGGAATGTCTTCGTCGGGCCACGGTGCACCATGATACTTGAATGGCTTCTACACATGGAAAGGAGTTTAAAAATGCTTCATGTCTCGATTGAATGGCCATAGGTACAAAAAGGGCCTCATTGGAACTTAACTCCAGCGCAGACTTGTCTTTAGGGTGCACCTAGGCAGATAATGAGGAAGTGTCCATATAGGGATTTGGGACCACACTTTTGAGGCATACCATGATAATAGTAGAAGCATATCTTGGTTGGGATAAGCGCATAAGGTTCAGAAATGGCATAGAAACTAGGGGCAGAGACTTGATACCTAGCTCTCGGCTGGGATCCTTCGGACATGACATTGGGGAGCATAGCATGACCCCGCTTGGTGCATGACAGGGCTCCGTTGGCTTCAGTTTAGGGCGTGAGTTTGGACATGACAAGGGCAGGTCTGTGACCTCGATAGGAGCCTGAACAGGGACTCAATAGGGACTCGGATGGGAAGTTCTTGGGACATGTACTCGACATGTCCTAGCATGAGCTTGGCACATCTTGGACATGAACTTGATGTCATGAGACACATGTCTAGGACCCAGATGGCATGATCTGTGGTACTTGGCAAAGGACCCAAAATAGGGCGCATTGACGCACTCAGGACCCAGTTTAGGACCTGATATTGAAATGAGGACATCTCCTTCATCTGAACTCCGATTTGAGTCATTCTTTTTGCGTTCTTCTCAGAATTTACCTATCTTTCCGAATATGCACAAGTCTCACAAGATTAATCATTTTCTACTATTTATGGAACGAAATCATTCAAAAGACATGTAAGAGAGGCATATAAAGACATCAAAATGATGCATAAATAATGACTAAACAAATACCCTCAAACCTATCTTTTGCTAGTCGCTGAGCAAAACAAACTTAAACAAAATGAAAAGACTCGATCTTAGTTAAGATAGAAAATTTAAACCCCTAGGTTCTCCTAGTAGGAGGAGTTTTGTCTCCTGAAGGTTATAGCAGCACGATACCCACAAACATTTTACTTAGACAACTACAAAGCTAGAATTAGTACTTTTAACAAGCTAATAGGAATCAAAGTAAGTAGACATGCTTTGCAGAACCAAAAGGGATGCCATAGCCGTGAGTACCAAGTGAAGGTGTAGTGTTTAAGTGCCAATATTTCAAGCGATCATGTTTGAGAACAACTTCATCTAACTGCCTTAGAAAGATGTTGCCTCGACTCTAATCCTCACTAGGAAACTCTCAATTCACACAAGAATCCTAGGCTTTCACTCTTTCAAGCATATGTGATGAGTTTATGTTATGAAGTTCAAATTTATTCACATACGAGTAACAATGAAGAACAACAGTCTATGGAAATTAAGATCTCATGAAAGGAATTGAACTTTAAGAACATAGATACGTACCTTAATCCTTAGCACGATTGTCCATAAGATCTGTTAGGTCTTCCTTCTTCGGTTGTAACGGGGCTAAGCTTTAGGGTTTAGAAAGGAAGGATGGGATTCAAAGAACCTGAGCTGTGCCAAGGCATGAGAAGTCATGACTTGAACTTGGAATTACTGAATTGAATCCTTGCTTAAGGCCCACGGCATTGTGCTTTCTTGCTGTCTTATTTTGAGGCTCTTGGCTCACTTTGCTCAACTCACTTTGCTTTCTTTTCTTTCTTTTTTCTTTTTCAACGTTTTTTTCTTTCTTTTGATTTCTTTCTTTTTCTTTTCAATGATTTTTTCTGTTCATTCTTTTGTTTTCTATATATATTTTTCTTTGAATTGAATTGAACCAAGATCATGTAATGATTTCCTCAAACTTTCTTGCAGCTTGTCATCTGTAAGCTTTTCTTTAAACTTTTGAACTTTGAATTGACGCCAATGTCCTTAGAATTGGGCAGCATTTTCTTTCACTTCTCATTCGCACCATGAATCTCATTTAGGGCAACCTTAGCACAAACTGAGGTTATAAGGCATGGCTGTGATGAATGGCTAAGTATTTGGATTAGGTTATACTTTTGGGAGATGAAAGAAAAGGCAGAGTGTTTGGCTTCAAAGTTGGCTTCAGGAGCATGCAATAGGTTAGGATAAAGCCTTTGGAGGTTAAGCACACATAGCCTACATCCCTTCTTATGGAAAACCTCACATTAAATCAAGAGCATCTAAATGATGTTAGTTCTTTAAAATTCAATGCAAAATGATGTAGTGAGATAAGCAATTAAGAACAAAAGGAATGAGTGTCTAAGAGTAGAAACAAGTATATCCCTCAGAAAGAATGGCAAATAGGCTCAAAGATCTCACAGGGAAGTCTCCACTAATTTTCTAAAGTTCTCTCAAATTCAGTTGTTTTGTTCACTTAATCACTTAAAACATGTCATTGTGAAGTGCGGATTATGACTAACTATGGCATGACTCTTAGTAAAGCAAAGACAATTAACTTAGCATATACATCCCTATTAACAAGTTATAATACTAATCAAAAGCAAAAAATTAAGTAACTAACTAAATACAAAAAACTAAGGCTGAAAATTCAAAAGTTCTGGCCATGTATCACCCCCAAACCTACTTGTTTCTATATGCAAAAATTCAATCCACACCCCAAACCTAAACTGAATATTATCCTCAATGTGATAAGTAATATGCATGACAACGGTACAAAGGTTTGAGAGATATAAAGGGCAGAAACTGCAAAGGAAGAGAAAAATACAAACCAGGGCTAGGTTGTCTCCTAGGAGCGCTTTATTTAACATCTAGGAAAGACAGGGCTGGCATGCTAGGTACTTGGCGGTGTGCCCAAGATTTCAGCGTCAACATGGAACCGATTATGAGCCTCTTGCTGTAGAATTTGCGCTGCATCATGGAGAAAAAAGTTAGAAACACATAAAGGAATCCACCGACGAGAACATAACTTATCGGGAAAGAGATTGAGTAGTGATTTGAATGAGAGCAGTTTCTATCCATTCTGGAATGTCTTCCTTGGACAATGCTTGAGGGGGAACAGCTTTGGTTATGCCTTGTACGTTCTAGACTTCATCCTTGGTCCCTTTCGTTGATTTTTCCTTCATTACTTGAAGTGGGGGACCAAGTTGAGGGCATTTAGCATATTCTTGGTGTTTTTATGGTGGAACCTGCACGGGAAAAGTTCAACTGCATTAGGAGCTAAATGAGAATTCAAATCCAAGTTTTCCTTATTAAAATGAAAGTTAAGTGTGTCAGGATTGAGTTGAGAAGGCGATTTGAATTTCAAAACTGGGTCCTTGTCCGTGGGCATATGCTGAGACACGGTTGGCTGCAAATTGGGAGGCACGGGCAGGTACTTGGGTTTTGTCGTGGACGTGTCTTGAAGCTTGGCCACAACGCTGCGAGTCTCAGATGAGCACTGGGAAGGTTCTGGCACAGCGGCTAAGGACTTGCCCTGCCGTGAATCAATTGGCGCAACTTGGTGCGTTGAAGGCGTGCCTTGGACATGTCCAAGTTCTGTGGCACTGGGTTGGGGTTGCGGCAGGGCATTTGGCGAGTCCTAGGACTCAGTAGGATCCTGGGTTTGTAGCAGGGCAGTAGGCAAGTCTTGGAACACGACAGGGTCCTAGTTCTACGGCGGGGGGCTGATCCTGGGCTGCGGCAAGGCATGTGTAGCTTGAGGCTAGATCTGGGGTAGAGACTTAAGCGCGTCATGAGTCAGAACGTGGTCATGGTTGTGGGACACGGCTTGGGGTAGTGTGTTGCTACTGGGCAGCACATAGGGCAGGGGCATGGGTTTGACCTGGATGTCCTTGTCACCATCATCCGTCCTATTCTCTTCCTCCTAGTTTTCTTCCATTTCGCTTTCCAATCTGTGAGTGCAAGGCCAAGAGGTATAGTTAGACATGAAATCATAATAAAAAAAATTATAAAAGGAAGAGTATATTGGAGGGTATGCATTGGGTGCATCCCATTGCTCAATCTGAGCATAATCGGGACACACTGTTACGACATAGCATTGGGTGGAATTCATGGCATCCATGGCAAGCACTTGTCGAATTGTTGGCTTGATGGTGCCCACATTATGCTCATCATGTTTGATGGTTTTGATTACAAGCCTCCATGCTTTGTATCCTGGTCCACAGTGAAGTTTGGGTGGACTTCACGGCCTCCATGGCAAACCCTTGTCGAAGTGTTGGCTCGATGATAGCTTCATCATGATCATCATTCACTGCCTCACTTGGTGGGGAACGTTCCCTTTCTTCGATTTGGCGCATGTTGAACTCAAAATCCCTCATGCTCTTTTCCCGTCTCTCCTCTATGCGTTGGTTTAGCTCTCGGATTTCTTCAAAAGCGGCTTCCATGCATTGATTATGAGCCTCCATGCATTGTATCAAGGCCTTCAACGAAGGTTGGAGGTCAGGAGTTGGTTCGTAGTGAGGAACTACTTTAGGGGAGTTCCATGTGAAATTAGGATGCTTGCACCATCCTGGGTTGTATGGTTCTGGGTGTTCTTGATAATGGAATTCCGGCTGATTGCTCCACCCTGGGTTGTATGGTTCGGGGTTTTCTTGATAATGGAACTCCTATTGATTGCTCCACCCCTGATTGAATGAAGTTTGAAAAAAGAATGTAAAACATAAAATAATAATGCAAGAATGATGGTTGATTGATTTTAAGACTAACTCTAACCAATTATAGTTACTATTTAGATTTCCTTGACCTAATTACTATCCATTCTCTGAATTAGGTGACCGTGCCTAGGTCCTAGCGTTGGTTCACTAGACACATCTTATTCCCTCTTACTTAGCATGTTCTATACAGGGCATATGACTAGAACATCTATCACCTACCGTATAAGATGATGCATGAAGTACAAAGAGAATTTAATGACACCACACTAGTATAGAAAAGTGACATGCAATCCTAGGTCGTCATGAGTTAAGATTACAGGTAAGTGTCCCAAATACCTTTGATGCTACAAATCACAAGATGATATGACGGTCACTCAAGAAATTACATCAATAATTATATGCAAACAAGGTAGCTAATCTTATAGGCATAAATTAAGGTCATTAAGCAAAGTAATCTAACTTATTCAGCATGCATAGCAATCATAATCAAGAACCAGAAATCTAATCAATGAACTAACATGGCTAGGGCTTCAAGCAGCCCTAATCCTAAAAGGAACTACTCACTCATAACTGAAATTAAAATAAATATAATTGAAATCATAAGTAAATTGCTATAATAAAAATACGGTTACAAAAGAGATTGTTGAAGAATAGGCACAGCAGAAGACACAGTAGAGCCTTCCTCTCCATGCTCCACGCACAACACTCTCAACTTTGGAAAAAAAATAAATTGTTTGAATTTAAAACTGAATTACAAAGAATGTATGCAGCTAGGGTTCTCCAGTCTGGTCTCTAAAATAATGGTGCAAAAATAATGTATGTTTAAAACACTGAACAAAGGCTCCTTTTTATAGACAAGGGAAAACCTTGTCCTACAAGAATTGGAATTAGAAACCCTTACCTAGAGTGTTCTAGAATAGTTATTATACTTCTAAGTAATTATGAAGTCCCTAAAATCTATCAGAACCAATCAGAACACGGTTGGGAGTGTGAATACAAATTGGCAAGTGGGAACACAAACTGGCCGCGGGTAGCCCGTGGTCGGACGCTGGAAACTTAGAGCTTGGCCCTTGGAATGTCTTCGTCGTACCACGACGCTCCTTGATACTTGAACGACTTCTACATATGCCAAGGAGTTTAAAAATGCTTCATGTCCCGATCGAATGGCCTTAGGTACGAAAAAGGCCTCATTGGAACTAAACTCTGGGGTAGACGTGTCTTTAGGGCGCACCTAAGTAGATAATGAGGAAGTGTCCATATAGGAATCTGGGACCATGCTTTTGAGGCATACCATGATCATAGTAGAACCGTATCTTGGTTTGGCTAAGCGCATAAGGTTCAGAACTAGCGCAGAAACTAGACGCAGAGCCTTGATACTTAGCTCTCAGCTGGGATCCTTGGGACATGACATTGGCGCGTATAGTAGCACCCCGCTAGGTGCAGGACAGGGCTCCGATGGCATCGGTTTAGGGCGTGACTTAGGACATGACAAGGGCAGGTCCGTGACCTCGATAGGACCCTGAATAGGGACTCAGATGGGATGTTCTTGGGACATGTACTCAACTTGTCCTAGCATGACCTTGGCACATCTTGGACATGAACTTGATGTCGCGAGACACATTTCTGGGACCCGGATGGCATGATCAGAGGTACTTGGCCAAGGACCCAAAATCGGGCAAACTGGCGCACTCAGGACCCAGTTCAGGACCCAGTTCAGGACCTGATATTGAAATGAGGACATCTCCTTCATCTGAACTTCGATTTAAGTCATTCTTTTTTGCGTTCTTCTCAGAATTTACCTATATTTCCAAATCGGCACAAGTCTCGCAAGATTGATCATTTTCTACTATTGATGGCACGAAATCATTCAGAAGACATGTGAGAGAGGCATATAAAGACTTCAAATTGATGCATAAATAATGACTGAACAAGTACTTAGGAAGTTAGCTTATGATTCTTCGCTTTTAATTTTGAAATTTCATGAAAAACTCCATGAAAGGTTGAAGAAAACCATCTTTGTAGAAAGTAGAAATTCGTGTTGTTAATGATTGTGTTAGTGTTAAAAGATCATACCATCTTAAACTACATGAAAATTTATTAAGTTTTGGCTGTGGAATCATCTAAAAAGGTTGAGAAATCAGAATTTTATGGCAAAAACAAAATGAGTACCCTGCTGGAAAACCCAGAAACGCACATCAATAGTTTGAAACTACCAAACTTTGTAAATCACTCAATTCTTGATAGCGTTTTATGTTCTTTATATCAAATTAAACCTTGTTGAGTGATCTATAAATCTGGAAATTTTGGTGAACATTATCCTTTTACAGAATTAGAAACTAAGGTCCGAAACAGGGTAGTTGAACACAAACAAAACTACTTTTTACACAACTTTCAAATCTTATATCTCTTTCGTTTGTAAATGGATTTCTATGTTCTTTATATCAAATTAAAGCTTGCTGAGTGAACTATAAGTCTGGAAAGTTTGGTGAAGATTAGACTTGTACAGATCTAGAAAGTTAGGTCCGAAACAAGGTACTTCAACACAAACTAAACTGCTTTTGTTGAAACTTCAAAAACTCTTTCGTTTCTTAACGGATATCTATGTTCTTTATATCAATTCTAAGCTTGTCAAATGAACTTTAAATTTAGAAAGTTTGGTAAAATAATGATTGGTACAGAGGCAGAAACCAGAACCCAAAGACAGGAGATGATAACACTTATATAATAGTTCTTCTTCATTGTTATGCACACTCATTGATTCAAATTTCTTTCCATTTTTTTCTTATTAATTCAAAGACTTCTTTTCTGAGTTAAACTTTGATTGCTTACTTGATTTGGAGGAAATCATCCTATATTAATTGTCATTTATTCATAACTTATGATATAATCTATATCTTGGAATGTCATCTTGTTGGTTTTTGGTGCTTAAGCTTATTGTGAAATATTGGTTTCTTTGGGAAGTTGAGAAGTTTAGCTATAGGCTTAGTCCCTTCATATAGTGCACTATTATACTTATTAGGTTCAAGAAGTCGAATCTTTAAGTATACATGTCAGGGTAGGTGTAAACCCAAATATGCTGTAGCTTTTCCTGTATATTATGGGACTTATGTTATGTTACGGGTTCTGTATTTATGAATTTCCCTGATTATGCATTCCAAGTATATGTTATGTAAGGACCCTTCCCGAATTTTCCCTCGAAACCCGGAAAGAACCCTTATCCCATCTGACAGCTCTTTACTTCAAAATTTAAACACCAGAAATACCCTTTGTTCTGGAATAATTTTTTTATTAAACCTTACAGAGTTCCCGACAGAACCTCTGTACTTACTGACCACTCATACCTGTCAGACGCAGGATAGTATACTGGTCAAAACCAAAACCTCGGAATAGTGGTGGTCCAAATAGGAATACCCTATGTCACCAAACGTCAGTAGGTCAGACACTGCTGACATCTCTACTGGAATACCACAAGACAACAGACTAGTCAAATACTTGTGAACCAACCATAATTCGTCCCTCTGGGTCACCGCCCACACCTACCCACTGACCCGGCTGACGAAGTATTTTCATAGGTTGATTAAGCCCATGACCATTGTCGTCTGTTTCATATTAAAGCCGGATATATCCTCGGCTATCATATCGTATCATCAGCCGGTATAACCTTCGGCTACCATAACATATCAGTCGGCATATCTCTCGACTATCCTGTCCCTAGCCACCAGGGTATCCCTTGGGGTGTACTAGTCATGTATCATATCATATCAGTCGGCATAGATCTCAACTATCATATCATATCAGTCGGCATCTCTCGACTATCATAACATATCAGTCGGCATCTCTCGACTATCATATCCCTAGCCACCAGGGTATCCCTTGGGGTGTGCTAGTCATGTATCATATCATATCAGTCGGCATATATCTCGACTATCATATCATATCAGTCGGCATCTCTCGACTATCATAACATATCAGTCGGCATATCTCGACTATCATATCATATCAGTCGGCATGTCTCGACTATCATATCATATCAGTCGGCATATCTCGACTATCATATCCCTAGCCACCAGGGTATCTCTTGGGGTGTGCTAGTCATGTATCATATCATATCAGTCGGCATATATCTCGACTATCATATCATATCAGTCGGCATCTCTCGACTATCATAACATATCAGTCGGCATAGTCGGCATATCTCGACTATCATATCATATCAGTCGGCATAGTCGGCATATCTCGACTATCATATCATATCAGTCGGCATAGTCGGCATATCTCAACTATCATATCATATCAGTCGGCATAGTCGGCATCTCTCGACTATCATATCATATCAGTCGGCATAGTCGGCATATCTCGACTATCATATCATATCAGTCGGCATAGTCGGCATATCTCAACTATCATATCATATCAGTCGGCATAGTCGGCATCTCTCGACTATCATATCATATCAGTCGGCATAGTCGGCATATCTCGACTATCATATCATATCAGTCGGCATAGTCGGCATATCTCGACTATCATATCATATCAGTCGGCATAGTCGGCATATCTCGACTATCATATCATATCAGTCGGCATAGTCGGCATATCTCGACTATCATATCATATCAGTCGGCATAGTCGGCATATCTCGACAATCATATCATATCAGTCGGCATAGTCGGCATATCTCGACTATCATATCATATCAGTCGGCATAGTCGGCATATCTCGACTATCATATCATATCATATCATATCAGTGTTTATCCTGGAGGTTCATCGGGTTCACCGCTAATAACGGATCCTCGTCCCGAGTCCTGGCCTCCCTCAATATGACCAAATCACACTTTAACCGAAATAGTGGAAAACATATATCCAGTAATCATTTCTAAATTCCAGGAATCATTGCAACAATACATAACAATATGTAAACAAAGATACATTGATGCATGCATTATAGTTTATAAACAATAGTCCACTAATATACATCAACCAACCCTTAATTCATAGACGCTCTAGCCCAAGCAACACATGTACAATAATGTCCCAACTACCTGGACTTCCCGAGCTCAAAACCCGCTAATACGGTCAACTATTACCGCTGGGATTGCCCAAAACAATCTCTAAACGACGTCTGATCAACCTCAAACCTGTACCAACAGATTCGGAACATCGAAAACTAGTTCCCACGCGTCGCCGTGACCTCAGTCTCGGCCCCACGCGCCGCCACGCGCCGCCGGAAGGTCAGCTCACGCACCCACGCGCGCTCACGCGCCGGTCACGCGCTACTACAGTGTTCACGCGCCTGGACCGGTCCAACCCGGTCCGGCTCAACCTGACCCGGTCCAACTCGACCCGACCGGTTCACTCAACCCGACCGGTTCAACTCGACCCGACCGGTCACCGGTGACTCGCCGGAGAAGACGACCGGACGCCGTCACCGTCGCCGGAGGCTGGCCGGAGAAGATGACCGGACCGCCACCTCCACCGCCGTCTGGTTCGCTGGAATCCCCCATTTCCGACCGAAACTACCAGTTTTCTAACTTCTTCATTTCTTAACCGTTTTTCACGATCTATACATGGAAATTTATCTACTTTTCACCAGGAATCCAAATATGAGGTCAAAGTTCCGAGATCGTACCTGGTTTGGCCGAAAAACGGCCGAGAAGTTTCGGTTCACCTCCCTCCTCCGTCCGTCGCCTACGGCGGTGCTCCCGCTCCAATATCTACCCCAAAATGCTCGTGGGGTCCCGGGGATGATCCTCCCGACCTTGGTTTCACTCAACTCGGATCAAAATCCGTCCGATGAAAATCAAGCTATGTGTTCACACGGGGGGGGGGTTTTCGGGTAGGAGAGAGAGGGACCATACTGACCAATCTACCGAGGAGAGAGAAAATATCTATTATATAGTTCCAACTTCTTCAAAATTACCAAACTGCCCCTGAAGCTTCTAGACCCGTAACGAACTCACCGGGTCTCCGTTTTCCGCGTGCTGCCTGTCTACGAACTCGTGAGTTCGAGACCTACGCAACGACTTTAGAAAATTTCCCAAAAGTCTTGCCAGTCAAAAAGTGACTCCCGAACCCGTCCAAAACTAAGGGTAAAATTGTCCAATCCTCAAAATAGTTTAATTTCTGGTCCGGGTCGTTACAATCTACCCTCCTTAAGAAATTTCGTCCCCGAAATTCATTCCTAACCATGAAACAATGAGGATATTGTGCCCGCATTAGTTCCGCGATTTCCCACGTGGCCTGCTCCACGTTATAATTCCTCCACAATACTTTAACTAGAGGAAAAGTCTTTCTGCGAAGTACCTTTTCCTTCAAATACAGAATTTGCACCGTCACTTTAGTTAACTGCCGGTAGTCGATACACAACATCAGACCACCATCCTTTTTTCCTCACAATTAATACCGGCGCACCCCATGGTGAAACACTTGGGCGAATAAATCCCATATTCACCAAGTCCTGCAATTGAGTCTTTAACTCTCGCAATTCTGCCGGTGCCATCCTGTACGGTTCCTGTGAGATAGGTTGAATACCTGGCAAAAGCTCGATTGTGAACTCAATCTCACGGTGTGGTGGTAATCCTGGAAGATCATCTGGAAACACATCAGAGAACTCACTCACCACAGGAATATCCTCCACTCTCATCGAAGTATTCCGAGCATCTAACACATGAGCCAAGTAACCCTCACAACCTTTTCTCAACAATCTCTCAGCTGTTAACGCTGATATCACTCCATAGGGTAATACCCTACGATCTCCCCGAAATGTAAGTTCAGGTAATCCTGGATTTCGAAAAACTACTGTCTTGTCGTAACAGTCTATGGAGGAATGGTGCATGGACAACCAATCCATCCCCAGAATCACATCAAACTCAAAGATATCTAAGGGGATTAAATCTACCTTCAAACCATGGCCTTCAACCATCACCGGACAACTGCGAATCACTAGGTTCGCCACTAACATATCTCCGGTAGGAGTACTAATACCCATGTCCCAACCAATTGGAGACAATTCTCTATCCGTGACCACCTCCGGTGCTACTCGAGTCTCCTGTACCCACTGTACTGCTGTGGCATTGGGAAACCCAAACTCAACTCTACTCGAGCTGCAGCATCAGCCAAAGTCCTCAACGAAGTGTGGTCCATAGACGTAACTACTGACCAAATTTCACTCCGCAGTCCACTCTCAAATCTGTAGCACTTGTCTGACTCGGTCGCTACCAACGTCGGTGCAAAGCGACTCAGCGCTATGAATATTTGTTCATACTGGGCCACCGTCATGTCTCCTTGCTGTAAATGCAAGAACTCGGCCTCCTTAACGTTCCGGTGTGAGCGAGGGTAAAACTGCTCCAAGAAGCGTTCCCGGAAAGTCTGCCAAGTAAGCGTATGGACATTCCAACCTGACACCTCCAATGAGTGCCACCAGTGGTAAGCAGAACCACCTAGTAAAAATGTGGCCAGTAGAACTCTCTCTTCTAGAGGACACCTCATAATCAAGAACACCCGCTCCATGCGAGTAATCCACTCCTCAGCCTCATCTGGGCTAGAGTCACCCATGAATATCGTCGCCCCTAGTCTCTGGGCTCTCTCGACATTAGAGACTTCATAAGAAGTTTTATCCTGGAGTACAGAAGCTAAAGTCTGACCCAGCTGTTCCAGTGTCTGCCTCAAATCAGGCTCCACTGTAGGTTCATGGTTATCTCCACCATTCCCCGACCGTTGACGAAACTCACATCTCGGAGGCATCTTGTTAACCGAAATCCATAAATAATTTGCACACAAGTTTGCAGTCTGCAGGAAGTTAACCTAGAGCTCTGATACCAATTGTAAGGACCCTTCCCGAATTTTCCCTCGAAACCCGGAAAGAACCCTTATCCCATCTGACAGCTCTTTACTTCAAAATTTAAACACTAGAAATACCCTTTGTTCTGGAATAATTTTTTTATTAAACCTTACAAAGTTCCCGACAGAACCTTTGTACTTACTGACCACTCATACCTGTCAGACGCAGGATAGTATACTGGTCAAAACCAAAACCTCGGAATAGTGGTGGTCCAAATAGGAATACCCTATGTCACCAAACGTCAGTAGGTCAGACACTGCTGACATCTCTACTGGAATACCACAAGACAACAGACTAGTCAAATACTTGTGAACCAACCATAATTCGTCCCTCTGGGTCACCGCCCACACCTACCCACTGACCCGGCTGACGAAGTATTTTCATAGGTTGATTAAGCCCATGACCATTGTCGTCTGTTTCATATTAAAGCCGGATATATCCTCGGCTATCATATCGTATCATCAGCCGGTATAACCTTCGGCTACCATAACATATCAGTCGGCATATCTCTCGACTATCCTGTCCCTAGCCACCAGGGTATCCCTTGGGGTGTACTAGTCATGTATCATATCATATCAGTCGGCATAGATCTCAACTATCATATCATATCAGTCGGCATCTCTCGACTATCATAACATATCAGTCGGCATCTCTCGACTATCATATCCCTAGCCACCAGGGTATCCCTTGGGGTGTGCTAGTCATGTATCATATCATATCAGTCGGCATATATCTCGACTATCATATCATATCAGTCGGCATCTCTCGACTATCATAACATATCAGTCGGCATATCTCGACTATCATATCATATCAGTCGGCATGTCTCGACTATCATATCATATCAGTCGGCATATCTCGACTATCATATCCCTAGCCACCAGGGTATCCCTTGGGGTGTGCTAGTCATGTATCATATCATATCAGTCGGCATATATCTCGACTATCATATCATATCAGTCGGCATCTCTCGACTATCATAACATATCAGTCGGCATAGTCGGCATATCTCGACTATCATATCATATCAGTCGGCATAGTCGGCATATCTCGACTATCATATCATATCAGTCGGCATAGTCGGCATATCTCAACTATCATATCATATCAGTCGGCATAGTCGGCATCTCTCGACTATCATATCATATCAGTCGGCATAGTCGGCATATCTCGACTATCATATCATATCAGTCGGCATAGTCGGCATATCTCAACTATCATATCATATCAGTCGGCATAGTCGGCATCTCTCGACTATCATATCATATCAGTCGGCATAGTCGGCATATCTCGACTATCATATCATATCAGTCGGCATAGTCGGCATATCTCGACTATCATATCATATCAGTCGGCATAGTCGGCATATCTCGACTATCATATCATATCAGTCGGCATAGTCGGCATATCTCGACTATCATATCATATCAGTCGGCATAGTCGGCATATCTCGACTATCATATCATATCATATCATATCAGTGTTTATCCTGGAGGTTCATCGGGTTCACCGCTAATAACGGATCCTCGTCCCGAGTCCTGGCCTCCCTCAATATGACCAAATCACACTTTAACCGAAATAGTGGAAAACATATATCCAGTAATCATTTCTAAATTCCAGGAATCATTGCAACAATACATAACAATATGTAAACAAAGATACATTGATGCATGCATTATAGTTTATAAACAATAGTCCACTAATATACATCAACCAACCCTTAATTCATAGACGCTCTAGCCCAAGCAACACATGTACAATAATGTCCCAACTACCTGGACTTCCCGAGCTCAAAACCCGCTAATACGGTCAACTATTACCACTGGGATTGCCCAAAACAATCTCTAAACGACGTCTGATCAACCTCAAACCTGTACCAACAGATTCGGAACGTCGAAAACTAGTTCCCACGCGCCGCCGTGACCTCAGTCTCGGCCCCACGCGCCGCCACGCGCCGCCGGAAGGTCGGCTCACGCACCCATGCGCGCTCACGCGCCGGTCACGCACTACTACAGTGTTCACGCGCCTGGACCGGTCCAACCCGGTCCGGCTCAACCTGACCTGGTCTAACTCGACCCGACCGGTTCACTCAACCCGACCGGTTCAACTCGAATATGAGGTCAAAGTTCCGAGATCGTACCTGGTTTGGCCGGAAAACGGCCGAGAAGTTTCGGTTCACCTCCCTCCTCCGTCCGTCGCCTACGGCGGTGCTCCCGCTCCAATATCTACCCCAAAATGCTCGTGGGGTCCCGGGGATGATCCTCCCGACCTTGGTTTCACTCAACTCGGATCAAAATCCGTCCGATGAAAATCAAGCTATGTGTTCACACGGGGGGGGGGGGGGGTTTTCGGGTAGGAGAGAGAGGGACCATACTGACCAATCTGCCGAGGAGAGAGAAAATATCTATTATATAGTTCCAACTTCTCCAAAATTATCAAACTGCCCCTGAAGCTTCTAGACCCGTAACGAACTCACCGGGTCTCCGTTTTCCGCGTGCCGCCTGTCTACGAACTCGTGAGTTCGAGACCTACGCAACGACTTTAGAAAATTTCCCAAAAGTCTTGCCAGTCAAAAAGTGACTCCCGAACCCGTCCAAAACTGAGGGTAAAATTGTCCAATCCTCAAAATAGTTTAATTTCTGGTCCGGGTCGTTACATGTTATGTTACATGTTATGGCATGTGAAATTTATTTAGACATTTCTTAGTGATTTGTGGTTAAAATACGCAATTAACTTATTAAGCCTTGTATCATAAATTGATTTCTTTTGTGCTTACTGGGTTTGTGTAACTCGTGATACTACACCTTTATCTTTTCATGTATTGAGTAGAAAAACGGGGACGGGACGATCTTTATTATGTTACAAATAAAACAATGTTTATCGGTTAATTTTCGTTTTAAAAACTCTATTTTGATATTTCAGTATTTTTACTTTTCATCTTTCCGATGCTGTAAAAATGTTATGTATGTATACTTTTTATAATAAAGATTTGAATTTGAAATATCTTTTTTCTTTCAATATCGTTTTTCTTTCATCTTTCATAGAAGAAAAAAATGAAATTTGTTCGACCTCATGCAGAAAAACATGTGTCATATTCCTTATAATATAGAACATGGATTTGGGGGATGGATTTGGGGGCGTGACACTGGCCATTTCAAGAGAGACTGTCCACACCGTCCGGGCAGTAATTTCTTGGGTCGGTATGCTGCTGAAAAGGGACAGAGAGCAGCACAGGCATCATGTACCATAGTAGGGAGCTAGACCTAGTCCATTGGGGACAACAAGGCTAATGGGAGACAGAGGGTTAGTAGGCGATCTACAGTTACACAGGCCTGAGTTTTTGCCATGACACATCAGGAGGCCCGAGCTGCACCAGAGGTGGCCACAAGTACGTTATATATTTTTGATCATGATGCTCGAGTTTTGATAGATTTCGAGGCAACACATTCTTTTATTTCTCGAGGTTGTACACTTTTAGCCAATAGAGAATTATCCCGATTGGCTAGGATTTGGGCATTAGCACCCATACTAGATATATGCTAGTGGCAAACCTAGTAATATGCGGTTGTCCAGTGATAGTGGGAGGCTATGAGTTAGAGGCGGACTTGATTCCCTTGGATATTTATGATTTTGATGTGATTCTGGGGATGGATTGGTTAGCCACGCTTCATGCCTCCATTGATTGGTTCGACAAGAGGGTGGTATTTCGGAGTCTAGGTTTTTCGGAGCTTACTTTTCAAGGAGACCGTAGAGTGTTTCCCTTGTGTGTGATATCGGCTTTGACGGCCGAGAAATTATTAAAGAAAGGTTGTGAGGGATATTTAGCTAACGTGATTGATTCTCGGGGTACTCTGGTAAGGTTAGAGGATATTCCTGTAGTAAATGAATTTCCAGCAGATCTTCCTGGGTTACCACCTCACCGGGAGATCGAATTCACTATAGAGCTACTTCCGGGTACCCAACCTATATCACAGGCACCGTACAGGATGGCACCAACGGAGTTAAGGGAGTTGAAGACTCAGTTATAGGACTTAGTGGATATGGGGTTTATTCAACCGAGTGTATCGCCTTAGGGTGCGCCGGTGTTATTCGTGAGGAAGAAGGATGGAAGTTTGAGGTTGTGTATCGACTACCGGCAGTTGAACAAGGTTATGGTGCGGAATAAGTATCCTTTACCACAGATTGATGATTTTTTTGATCAATTAAAGGGAGAAAAATATTTCTCTAAGATAGACCTTAGGACCGGGTACCATCAGTTAAGAATCAGAGAAGAAAACATTCCCAAAATGGCTTTCAGGACACGCTATGGGCATTATGAGTTCCTGGTGATGCCCTTTGGCTTGACCAATGCACTAGCGGCGTTTATGGATTTGATGAACATAGTGTTCAAACGGTATTTGGAATGATTTTTTATTATGTTTATTGATGATATTCTGGTATATTCGAAGAGTGCTAAGGCGCATGAGAAGCACTTGAGGTTGGTGTTGAATACTCTAAGGAAAAAAGTAGTTGTATGCCAAGCTTAGTAAGTGTCAGTTCTGGTTAACCAGTGTGGGATTATTAGGTCATGTGATCTCTGCAGATGGTATTAGTGTGGATCCTCAGAAAGTAGAGGCAGTAGCTAATTGGAAGCGACCTAAGACAGTTTCAGAGGTGAGAAGTTTTCTGGGCTTGGCAGGATATTATAGGCGGTTCATAGAAGGATTCTCTACGATAGCTGCCCCGTTAACTCCGTTAACTAGGAAAGGAGTCAAGTTTGAATGGGATGATGAGTGTGAACAGAGCTTTTAAGAGCTTAAAAGGAGGTTGACTTCCACTCTAGTGTTAGCTCTTCCAGTTGATAGTGAAGGATTCGAGGTGTACAGTGACGCATCATTACAGAGTATAGGATGAGTGCTAATGCAGTATGGGAAGGTGATAGCTTATGTTTCCAGGCAACTTAAATCGCATGAGTTGAACTACCATATGCATGATTTAGAGTTAGCTGCAATTGTGCATGCATTGAAGATTTGGAGTCACTATTTATATGGGGAGACTTGTCGGATCTTTACAGACCAATAGAGACTAAAGTATTTCTTCACCCAGAAAGATTTGAACTTGAGACAGAGGAAGTGGTTAGAGTTGATCAAGGATTATGACTGTACCATCGAGTATCACCCAGGGAAAGCTAATGTAGTGGCTTATGCACTGAGTAGGAAGTCCATGAATTCCTTGGCCTATTTGCACACTGTTTACTTACCATTATTGGTGGAACTCCGGAGAGTGGGAATTGTACTTGGGATGGATAACCAGGGAGCTTTGTTGGCTAGGTTCAATGTGAGACCTATCATGATTGATCGAATTATTGAAGGTCAGCTCCAGGATCCTACAATGTGCATCATTAAGATGGAGTTGGAGGCTGGGAATAGACAGGACTATGCCATTAGAGACAATGGCGCCTTAGTTAAGGACGACCGGTTATGCATACCTAAGGATTCAGAGTTGAAAAGAGAGATTCTTGAGGAAGCTCATAGTTCAGCTTATGCTATGTATCCAAGTGGCACCATGATGTATCATATCCTTAAGGAGCACTACTGGTGGATTGGGATGAAAAGGGAAATAACAGAGTTTGTGAGTAGATGCCTGACGTGCCAACAGATGAAAGCAGAACGGAAAAAACCATGTGGAGCACTGTAACCACTTCCTACTCCGGAATGGAAGTAGGATCACATTACTATGGATTTTGTGTATAAACTTCCCTGGACTCGGAAAGAACATGATGGAGTTTGGGTGATTGTAGATAGGCTTACCAAGTCAGCGCATTTCTTGCCAGTACGGGAAGATTATAGGATGGATCAGTTCACCCAACTGTTTGTGGATGAGATTATTCGGTTACATGGGACTCCATACTCTATTGTAGCAGACAAGGATCCTAGATTTACCTCGAGATTTTGGTGGAGTTTACAGAAAGCTTTTGGAACTAAATTACATTTCAGTACAGCTTTTCATCCTCAAACTAATGGTCAGTCTAAGATGACGATTCAGATTCTAGATGATATGATGAGAGCGTGTGTACTGCAGTTTAAGGGAAACTGGGATTCACACTTGGCATTGATGGAATTTGCCTGCAACAACAATAATCAGTCTATCATCGTGATGTCTCCTTTTGAGGCACTGTATGGGAGACAGTGTGGGATACCTATATGTTGGAATGAAGTAAGTGAGAGAAGACTACTGACACCAGAGACAGTTGAAATAACAGAGGAAAATATCAAGATTATCAGGGAAAGATTGAAGGCAGCTCAGGACTGCTAGAAAAGTTATGTAGACCGATGGATCAGGGATCTCAAGTTTGAGGTCGGAGATTGGGTTTTCTTGAAATCATCCCCCTGGAAAGGAGTTGTGCGTTTTGGTAGACGAGGAAAGATGAGTCCTCGCTATATTGGGCCTTATGAGATCATTGAAATGATAGGCCCAGTGGCTTACAGGCTTGCTCTACCTACTGAATTTTCCAAGGTTCATGATGTATTCCAAGTATCCAGGCTCCGGAAGTATTTGTTTGATAAATCTCATGTACTGGATGACAAACCAATTCAGTTAAGAGATGATCTGAGCTTTGAGGAACAACTAGTGCAAATTCTAGATTGGAAGGAAAAAGTATTGCACATAAAGACTATTCCTCTGGTTAAAGATCTGTGGAGGAATTATAACGTGGAGGAAGCCACTTGGGAGCCCGAGGCACTGATGCGGTCCCAATATCCACACTTGTTCTAGTGACAAGTACGAATTTTGAGGTTGAAATTTCCTTAAGGGGGAGTGAGTTGTAACGACCTGTATTTTTAATTAGTGAATTTTCGTAAATTAATTTATAAAATGACAACTTTACCCTTGAGGTAATATGGCCCCGGAAGTTACTTTTTATTCGAGGACACTTTTGGAAATTTTTCTTGGATAGTTGCGTAGGTCTCAAACTCACGAAATCGTAGATAGGCGGCACGCGAAAAATGGAGTCCGGATGAGAGAGTTATTGGTATAGAAGCTTTAAGGATAGTTTGGTAATTTTGGGTTGTCATATATTTTTAAAATATCAGATTTTTTCTAGATTTTATCATCATTTCTCTCTCATCTCTCGATCTCTCTCTCTCTCTCTCTCGGCCAAAGAACACACACACCCCAAATTATGAATTTTTGATCTAGGCCAAACCACCACGAACAAATCACACCATCATCTTCCTCACTTCATTCTAAGCTCAACCATACTAGCCATCGAGGTTGACAATGTGGGGGGAAGGAGAAACGGCAGTGAACTATACCGTGAAACCTTTTCGGCCAATTTCCGGGCACCACAGGTAATGAATCTCCATTTGGACTTCATTTTTGGAGTACTTGGATCGAGAAGATAGATTTTCATTATTAGAACATTGATTTTGGTTGGCAACTGAGTGAATTAGGAAGCTTTGAATATTGAAGTGGTTATGGGGTTTTCCGGAGGGAAAATGCAGAATCCGGTGAGGGAGAGAGGTAGGGGCCAAGTAGGTTCAACAGTCGCGGAATGAAAGAGCCACCCACCCCTCCATTGGCGCGTGGGGCACTTCCCCGGGTCCCGTCGAGTCATGTTTTCAAGTTTTCGACGTTCTGGACCTTTTGGCCCAGGTTTCGGGTCAATCATAGTATGTTTAGCAGTAGCTTTAGTTGTCCAAAGTTACGTTACTTGTGCGTACTCTCGGGATTTAGGGGGTTATATTTTAGGTTTCTATTCATTGTTGGTAACCCCCCAATTGTTACTTTTGATAGGCAATACCGCTCCGGGGACTATAGAGGAGCGTACAGCTCGAGATTGAGCATATTTGGACTTCCGGTGAGTGGATTTTGGTTCTTAAATTATAATGCATGCATACTTATATCTTTTTAATAATTTTTTATTAAATATGGATTATTGTGAATTAGAATAATTATTCCATAAGGACTTAGTGTTTTTATGATTTTTTTTTTTTTCCATGAAATACCACTTTATCAATTAAAGACGAATAGAAATGTTTACATCAGAAGCTAGAATGTTAAATAACCAAGAGGGTTCAAGACCCTCCCACCGTAGATAGTGTTTAGAACGCTTACATACCGTAGCTACTTCATTGGCTGCTGCATTATTCTTTCTGGGAATAAAACGCAGCAATACCACTTCAAAGAGCGACTGCATCGCCACAATTTCATGCACCAAACCTTCTATACTTGCGTCCGTACAGACTCCGGACTTCACACTCTGCACAAGCACTTGCGAATCAGACTCTAGTATCACTTTTTTTCAATCATAATTAGTGCCCGCCATCATGGCAGCCCTCAAAGCCATAACCTCCGCTTGGAGACTACTATAGCACTGAAAACCTCCCTCCCCACCCGTGGCAATGAAACTTCCACACTCTGATCTTCGAACCCAACCAAAACCTCCAAGCTTGTCTGTATCTGAGTATGCCTCATCACAATTAATCTTCACAAAACCCACAAGAGGCCTGGTCCATGTTTTTTGCAGAGGAGCAGCAGCAGATAACCCATGGATAGCCTGAATCAGCTTTCGGTTTCTCCACAATAGCAGCATTATACTCCTGTAGTTGTTGGAGCATCAATTCAATAACATCCCCAAGTTCAATCACAATATCATTTAAGCATATCATATTTCGACACTTCCACAACCTCCAGAGACAAAAAAATCAACACTTGAGTAGCAGATTGAAGCTGTCCAGACTGACTAAAAATCTGCAGAAAGTGATTCCAATAACCACGAAAATCTTGACCAACCACACGGCTCATATCAGCTTGTAATGGACTACCAAACCAAAATACAAGCGCATACTTGCATTGGAAAAAAATGTATACCTAGGTTTCCTCAATCTCACCACAATGAGGGCAGAGATCATTCACCATAATTTTCCTTTTCACGAGGTTGTGCCTCACTTCCAAAACTTGCCTGCAACATTTCCAAATGAATAATTGCAGTTTAGGGGATGCTGCAGATGTCCATATGGAATGCAAGAGCTTTTCCTCGCTAGCCGTGGAACTTGGCTCTCCAGGACCCTGCTTTCGTCTAAATTCACCATTACGAAGCTTCTTCTTTGCAATCACATATCTTGATTTCACCGTGTAACTCTCGGACTTGACATGGTGCCAAATAAGTCTATCTTGACAGCCAAGATAACTTAGCAGTATAGATAAAATGCATTGGCCTTCCTCACTACTAAACACTTCACTTATCAGCTTGATTCTCCAACACTTGCTCTCCCAATTAATAAGCTCAAAAAACCTTCTCTGGTATTAGGGCATGTCTAGAAATAGGACTGAAAGGCCTCCTAATAGGGAGCCATTGGTCTTTGGGGATATCAATATTTCGGCCATCTCCCACCTTCCAACGAAGCCCAGCTTTCAATACTTGCAAGCCCTGTATAATACCTTTCTAGCCCCAAGAGCCACCCCACCCCAAAATAGCATGAAGGATATGATCTCCTGGAAAATATTTATCTTTGAGGACTATAGCCAAGATAGACTCAGGGTTATTCAAGATTCGCCAGCCAATTTTTGCGAGCATCGCCACATTAAAACAACTGCTGTCTTTAAAACCTAGACCCCCCCCCCCCCCCCCTGTCTTTAAAATACTTCAAGTAATATCATGGCAGACTGTAACAGGCAGAAGAAAACACGACATTGAATAGATGGGCATGGCCATGGCTACTGCCTTAAGTAAAACTTCCTTAATAGCGATGGAGAGATACTGCTCAGCCCAACCTTGGATTTTACTCTCAATCCTCATGCGAGTTTCTTCAAATACTTGCTTTTTTTAGACCCCAAAATCTGCCATAAGACTCAGATACTTCCCAAAGCCTTCCTGCTATTTAACACCCAATGCTTGGACCACACTTTCCTTTCTTTCCTCAGGACAATCTCGACTAAAATACACCCCACTCTTATCAAAATTAATAAGTTGGCCTGATTCCTTAGCATAAGTACTCAAAATCTCCTTGACACATCTAGCCTCTTCTACTGTGGCTTTACAAAATAAGACCGAATCATTAGGAAAAGTGGGTAAGATTCATACCATTAGGCACTAGAAGAATACCTCTGAGCATTCCCTCTTTTTCCCTTCTACGCATCAACGTTGAAAAACCCTCACCACACAGGACAAAAAGGAAAGGGGATAGCGGGTCACCTTGCCTAATCCCCCGAGTAGGCCTAATGAAACCAGATGGGTCCCCATTCACCATAACACTATAAGTGACTGAAGTAACACATTCCATTATCTTGTGGATGAATTTAGCATCAAAACCCATCTGACACAATACTGCCTTCAGGAACTTCCAGTCAACACGATCGTAAGTTTTTGCCATGTCAAGTTTAAGGGCCATTTCTTCGCCCTCCGACCCCCTCTTCTTATTGAGTGTATGAAGTATTTCATGCACCACCAAAATGTTATCTAAAATTTGCCTGCCCTCCACAATGGCTGACTGAACTGGACTACTGATACGCTACAAAATAAACTTTAATCGGTTTGTCAAGATCTTAGAAATGTTCTTATACAGTACATCACATAAAGCAATAGGTCGCAGCTATGTCATGAAGGTAGGGTTGTGTACCTTTGGAATTAAGGCTATGTAAGTGTGATTTAGACTGTCACTCATCTGGCCCTGCTAAAAAAATATGTGTATAAACTTAATCATTTCCTCACCCACTAGGCCCCAATGTTTCTGATAGAAAGTAGCCGTGAACCCATCCAGGCCTGGTGATTTTGTTGGGCTAATGGAGATCACAACTGCTCTCATTTCCTCGCACTGACCATCCTAGTTATGGTGTTATTTTCATCTGCAGTAATACAAGGGTTGATGCATTGCACCACCTTGTTATCCCTGGACAGCCAGCTCGCCTTAAAGATGTCCTGAAAGTATGCCATGATAATGGACTTAACTTCATTGTCATCTTCAGTCCACACTCCCAGGTTATCATGAATCCCCACAATTCAATTATGTCTTCTGAGTTTTAGAGTTTTGGCATGGAAAAACTTAGTCTTTTTTTCGCCTTCATTCAACCATTATACTCTCGACTTCAACTTCCAATAAATTTCGTCATTCAAGAGGGCTTCCTTTAAATCCTTTTCTAGACCCTGGATCCTACTAGACTCAAAATATGACAACTGATCAGCATTTCACAGTCCCTCCCTTAAAGCATCAATGCGTTTCTGGGCATTAGAACCGCATTTTCTTCTCCATGCCAGGATTCCTTGTCGTACACAATTAAGTTTCTCCCTCATCCGTACAGGTCCCGCCCTAGGTCCCCCGTTCTATCAAGACCGGTTGATCACTTCAGTACAGCCTTGCTCATACCCCCATCTCGGGGCATAGATAAACCGCTTCCTCCATCTTCATTTTTTTGGGATTGGTATCTAGGGCTAGCATTGCATGGTCAGACCCTTCAACTTCCACATGTGATCCCTGAGTATCCGGATACCACTGGATCCATTGAGCATAAACTAGCCCTCGATGAAGGCGAGGTTAAATGTAACCCTCCTCCCGGTTATTTCTCCATTTGAAGGGATACCCCTTAAAACCCAGATCTAGTAGGCTGCAACTAGAAACAAAATGCCTGAAATTTCTCATACTGTTTTCCGTTCTCATATTGTCCCCCGACTTTTCGTCAGTATTGAAAATATCATTAAAATCTCCAATCACCATACAAGCATCACCAAAGCTTTTAATTCGCTCTTGTAAACTATTCCATTGTTTCTTCCGTAATCTGTCATCAGTGCTTGCATACACTACATACAACCTCCAAATTTTGCTTGGACTTCCCTCATTAATAAGAACTTCAATGAGAAAATCAGCATACTTAATTAAAACTACTTGATCATCTGAGCACCAAAAAATACATAAACCTCCACTACGTCCCTTTGGTTCCACTGCATGCATACAGTTAAAACCAAGTTTCCGTTTCAAAAACTCATATTTCGTTCCCCTATTATTTGTTTCCAACAAAATAACAATCTCCGGTTTGAGGAACCTACGTTGCACCTCCAATCTTTGGACTGTCAGATCACCACCGATGCACTGACAATTCCACCAAAGGATCCTCATGGCAACTCACAGCACTAGGGAGAGGTCGACTCATCACCCATCCGCTCAAGAGACCCATTAAGGGAGGTCCCAACCACTTTGTCTTCGTCACCCAAGAAATTTAGTTTTCTTCGCCACAAGCCCCCCTCACGACCTCCACCCTCATCTTCTGCCATTATATGACTTCTTTTGGTTCCAATGTGTATTTTTTCCACCTGGTCCTGGTCCCTTAGTGATAAGGACTTAGTTCCTGAGCTGGTACCCATCCGTACCACAGTATGGTGACCACCCAGGCGTTTGAAGCCTCTACGCACCGGGTTGGCTCTTGCAATGATCGGTGCTAGGTTAAAAGGATTAGTCCCCAGGGAGTTCTAATCCACTGCCCCTCCATTAAATCCAAAGTCTCAACCCTTATATTTTTCGCATGGCTCTACAGAGCCCATCCCCAGTTATCCTCCTGCCATCCTCGATGGGCACTAGAATGACACCCCCTGGGCCAATTAGGCCAGCATCAAACAACTTCTCGTCCTTTTTTCAAGCTCCTCCTGCTCTCTTTGAAGCTTAATTAGTGGAACCGTACCCGAATAAACCTGCTAATACATTCATCACCTTTGGACTGGTCAATCTCTATAACCAATCCTCCAGCCCCACACATCCCCCGCTCCACAACCCCCCCCCCCCCCCCCCCCCCCCCCCCCCCCCCCCCCCAATCCTCCGAGCCACAACCAATGTCATATTTAGTGTTGGTACACCATGAATCTGCACCCAAAAAGTTGCCCTTGAAAGTTTCAAAGAAAGGAAACTCTGGCCCATAGAACTTCATTCAATAACACCAAGGTATCCTTAAACAGCCATGGCTTCATCTCCATCACCCTGACTTTATCACGCATTGCCCCAAAACTAATCAAGAATCGTTTATCACCAATCTCCCTAGTGAACACGGATAAGAAGGCTTCCCTACTCACTGGTTTCATTGTAACTATTGACACCATATTGGACCAGACTCATTGGGCCACATACCTCAAGGCCAAATCCCAAAAACCAGGCCCAAGCACTAAGTGAGCCCAAGCCCATAATGCAATTGAGTCCAATAGGGACCAATAGCACACCGACACGTGGACACATCTCCACCACCCATTTGGGTGCCACATGTCAGCACCACAATAGAAGTGCATTTATCCCACATCAAAACTATTCATCAAGCCTCCCTCAATCACCAATACAAAAGGGAGGCACATTTCCCAAAAAGGTAACTAAGATATACTATTTACTGTTACTCTGTCAAAACCACTATTCACCATATACCTCTTATATACACAGACCTACAATACTGACTTGGGTGTTGGAGACTCTTTCGGCTGGCACCACACTGGTGCCTATCCCTAACTAACGACCAATCACTCTTCCTTTTACAGGTCTCCAAAAGAGCACGTGGCACGTAAAGAGTTGACAGAGTATCATCCCTAGGTTGGTACATTTTGTGCAACAACAGTTTGGTGCCGTATGTTGGAATTCTGACTAAGTCTACCCATCACTGTACCGATTTGAGCATTACTCCCGACCTTCACACTTTAAACATGCAAGGTGACAAATGGGACATCGAAGTAACGCCCGCACAGGGTTCAAGAATGCAGAGGGACAACTCTCCCAACGTGATGAAATTGCTACAAAAACTCCAACAAGACTACGCTGACGTAGTGGCTCAGCTCAAAATCACTCAGATCGAGCTGGTGGTTCACCCAACCAAGGCCGCAATAGTCGAGGCCGAGCAGGTCGTAGCGGAACCCACTAATCAAACTGCTCGGCTATTGATTATCCCTGAAAAGGGCTAAGCTAGGACAAGTGTATACCGAGACGCTAGGAAAGCCCTAAGTGAAGGATCAAACTGAGACCGATCTCCTCTCGTACCAACTAGGCTGGCATTCCCTGATAATATGGGGGTGACCGGTCGGCCGACACATGAACAGGCTGATCGGTCTAGAAAAAACAGAGAGCCACAGCACGCCAACGTACCGAGCTCCCTATTCCTATTGAAGTCTAGAGGACGCTGGATCTTCCCAGGAAGCTCTGAGTATGAGGAGGGCTGATTGGCCTCCTTGTAACAATTGTCGGAAGGGACGTCATGGGTTTCCCCCCCAACTTGAGGCCGACCGGCCTACGCGCAGCACTAATCGCGAGGACAGAGACAAGCCACGTGTGGCTGACCCACTCGTCCAGCAGCTCCTTGACCGAGTTAAGAGCCTCGAAGCTGAGAAGGCATAAACACAAACACCGACCTGGGGAAAGACAAGCTGTGGACCCTTCACAGATAGGATCAACTAGTTTAGACATAACCATGAGATTAAACCTCTAAAAATCCCACTCTATACCGGTTAGGGAGACCCCATTACTCACCTAAATAATTATCAGTCGGCCGTGGCCTTCAAGAACCTCTCGGATGAAGCACGTTGTCTCAACTTTAGTTCAACCTTGACCGAGGTAGCCATCAACTGGTTCTACAGACTAGGACCTGAGACCATAGACTCTTTCGAACAATTGCAAATGGTATTCCTCACCCAGTTCATGATACAGACTGACCGGTTGTTCTCGGTGGAATACCACTTCCTCCTAAAACAGGGAGAAAATGAACCTCTACAGAAATATGCAGCTCGGTTCAGCCATGAATACTCTTGGTGTGCAGAGACAGATGATAAGGCAGCCATCACAGCCTTCAAAGGTAGCCTCAGGGAATCTCCCTTCAGGTATGCTGCACACACATTGGATTGGCCCAACTACAATGAGATCATGAAACAAGCTGCCATACATACCAAGGCAGAGCTGCTGAACCACAAGGGGGACACTACACAGGCTAACACTTACCAACCTAACAAAAATGACTCGGTCAACAGATATTGATCGAGCAACCCCAGCCTTTAGCATTCTGCTCAGCAGCACCATTCTGACCAGAATCAGAACCAGCAATCCCACGCAGGGAAAAAAAAGGACTACTCCCACAACTCATACAGCCCAGGAGAGAAGGGCAAAAATCCAAATTACCCTAACAACTCCCATCAAGGCCAAAATCATCAGGATCACCGACCCAACAACAATGCTGACCGACCACCTCCTCGGTCAAAATATGAAACTTACACGATCCTGAACACTTCATACGAGAACATCCTCATGAATGTGGAACACATGATCCCCTAAACAAAATGGGCACCAGCCACTGGAAAACTCGCCAAGAACACTAGCACCTACTGCCAATACCACAAGTACAATGGCTATAACATTGACCAGTGTGTGGCCTTCAGGGACCTAGTAGAAGCATTAGCTAGGGATGGAAAGATCAATCAATTCTAGCAACATGCACCTCCACCACCTCGTCATCCCCAGATTAACACAATCAGCGGAGGACCTTCCATCTCTTCACCTATGACCTCCAACCGAGCAAAGAAGAACTTCCTTCGCGCCTCACAGAGCAACCATCGGATCTTCAACATTGTAGAGGGCGAGCGAAGAAGATGAACAAGGTCGGCTGGGAACCCATCACCTTCTCAGAGGAGGAAGTGTTGGGAGTAGTATACCCACACGATGACCCAATTTTCATCAGAGCACAGTTTGCCAACTTTGACGTCGGTCGGATCATGATCAACACTAGTAGCTCTGTCAACGTGTTATTCATGGAGGCATACAAGAAGCTAGGCCTCTCAGACTCTGACCTAGACTGGTCTCCTACACCACTAATAAACTTCACCGGATATTCCGTAGTACCCTTTGGCACTATCACGTTACCACTCTACATTGGGGACATCCCAAAGCGAGCCATCGTCCTTGCTCCCTTCTTGTTGGTCTACTGCCCAACCTTCTACAACGTCATCATGGGCAATGGACTCATCAACCAACTCAAGGCGGTGGTATCCACCCACATACTTTTGGTCAAGTTCCCTACCCCTATAGGCATAGGACAGGTCCGCGGAGACTAGATGGCTATAAGAACATACAATTCCACAACTCCAGTTGGGAAGACCATTACCCAGCCTAAAGAAAAAATGACAGTCACAAAATCCGCATTTGAGGGTGACCCCATCGACCCTCAGGTTACTCAACACATCAAGGATGGACCGATCGAGGACCCAAAGGACCACTAGGCCACGCCTCATCCTCAACCCATTGAGGAAGTTGAAGAGGTCATCCTCTCCTACACCCATGCCGACGGGAAGGTGAAGATCGGTACCACCTTCGGTCCTACCTTACGCTCAGACCTGATGAAGTTCCTATAGGACAACTCTGAGGTCTTCGCATGGCCATACGCCACCATGCCTGGCATATCGACCGACATCATTTGCTATCTCCTCAGCATCAACCAATCCTTCAAACTGGTGGAACAAAAACGCCGTATATATGATGCAGAACCGACAAAGGCGATGAAAGCATAAATAGTCAAGCTCAGTACCATACACTTCGTGCGTAAGGTAGTCTACGCAATGTGGGTCGCCAACGTTGTATTAGTGAAGAAACCTTCTGGCGCTTGGCGCATGTGCATTGACTTCACCGACTTGAACAAGGCATACTCAAAGGATAATTTTCCTCTACCAAAGATGGACCAACTAGTCGACGCCACAGTAGGTCATGAACTATTGAGCTTTATGTATGCATACTCAGGATAAAACCAGATCTTCATGCACCCAGTTGACCAAATCCACACTGCTTTCAGAACTGACCAAGGTTTCTACTGCTACAATGTAATGCCTTTTGGCCTAAAAAATGCCAGCGCCACCTACCAACGCCTAGTGAACTTCATGTTTGCAGACCAGATTGGCAAGACCATGGAGGTATACATTGATGACATGCTAGTCAAGAGCAAGATCGCTGAGCAACACATCCCCAACTTCACACGGATGTTAGATGTCCTGTAGAAATACAAGATGCGCTTGAACCCAACCAAGTGTATCTTTGGAGTGGGTTTAGGAAAATTCTTAGGCGTCACGATCAGCCAGAGGGGCATAGAGGCCAACCTTGAAAAAATCAATGCACTTGTGGACATGGAACCCCTACGCACATAAAAAGACAATCAAAGCCTCAATGGGAGAGTGGCAGCTCTTACTCGCTTCATTTCCAAGGCCACCGAAAAGTGTGTGCCATTCTTCAAAGCCTTAAATGGCAAGTCCAAACACATTACCTGGATGGAAAAGTGCACAAAGGCATCCACAGAACTAAAGGAGTACATGAGCAAAGCACCCTCCTTGCAAAACCGGAAACAGGATAACCACTGATCATGTACTTGTCAGTCTCCACATCAGCGGTCAGTTCAGTACTCATCAAGAGGGCGGATGGAGCAGAGCACCTTGTTGACTATGTGAGCAAGGCACTACAAGACATTGAAACAAGGTACACAGACCTAGAAACACTTGCTTTTTCCTTGATAATATCATCCAGGACGCTCAGACCCTACTTCCAAGCACACTCCATCGTAGTCTTGACCAACAAACCACTTCGCCAAGTACTTCAAAAGCCAGAAACTTCAGGCCGCCTACTCAAATAGGGAATCAAACTCAGCGAGTTCGATATCACTTTCACACCCAGACCAGCAGAGAATGGGCAAGTCATCGATGACTTCATCTCTGAGTTCACATACCTACCACTTGAGACAGAGGAGAAGACCGCCTCAGAGATCGTCCAAAACTGCAAAACACCTACCTTGGATATACAATAGCCCACCTGGGTCTTACATGTGGAAGGCTCTGCCTGCCATAGCGGCTCTGGAGCAGGGCTTGTCCTCACAACTACGGACAAGGTCCGCCTAGAATACGCTCTTCGCTTCATGTTCATGGCCTCCAACAATGAGGCAGAATATGAGGCACTACTTGCAGGTCTTCACTTGGCCAAACATATAGATGCCAAGCAAATACAAATCTACAATGACTCCCTACTCGTTGTCAACCAAATCAACGACGAGTTTTGGGCAAAAGACTCCTCAATGGCCTCATACAAAGAGTTGGCCAAATCTCTCTTGGACAGATTCAAGCCACATACAATCACATGGATACCATGGTTAGAGAACAACCACGCATATGCTGTTGCGGGCCTAATATCCTCCCTTGACGAAAAAACAAGCCGAAACGTTCCTATGGAGATCCTCCACCAACCAAGCACCAAGTGCTCTTCCATCCATGTAATAAACACCAACTCAACTTGGATGGCCCCTTTGCTCAGTTTACTCACAGACGGAACTCTTCCAACTGACAAGCTTACCACCAAGAAGATACGCCGACAAGCCTCTAGGTACACTGTCATTAATGGCCAACTTTATAAGCGAGGATTCGCTCTCCCTCTTTTGAAGTGCCTCACACCATATGCTGGAAGAGCAATCTTGGAATAGATACATGCAGGAATTTGTGGCAACCATTCTGGTCCACATTCTCTGGCACACAAGGCTTTTCGGAGAGAACTTTATTGGCCAAGCATTCACCCAGATGCAGCAGACTTCACTAGACGATGTGACAAATGCCAACGTTTTTCTCCTTTCCTACATCTTCCACCAGAGAACCTCACACCAATGCTCAGCCCATGGCCAATCTCTCAATGGGGACTTGATTTAATTGGAAAAATACCAACAGGCAAAGGACATACTGAGTATGCCATAGTCGCCGTGGATTACTTCACCAAGTTGGTCAAAGCTAAGCCCTTGGCCACCATCACGGCAGTTCAGATTGAAACTTTTGTCTTCCAAAACATCATCTGCCATTTTAGTCTTCCACACACTATCGTCACAGACAATGGCAAGCAATTTGACAACCAACGCTTCAGGGCATTATGTGAAAGACACAACATCAACTTATGTTTTGCCTCTCTAGCACATCCACAATCCAATGGCCAAGTTGAAGCTGTCAACAAGATAATCAAGCATACCTTGAAGAATCAACTAGAAGAAACCGTGGACAAGTGGGCCGACATCCTACCAAATGTACTTTGGTCATATAAGACATCATATCGAATGGCCACCAACTAGACACCATTCTCAAAGGCCTTTGGAACTGAGGCGGTCATCGCAGCTGAGATTCATGCAACCTCATACCGAGTCCTGAGCTACGACGTCGACCAGAATGATGACCAACTGGAACTCAGGTTGGTCCTCATTGAGGAGCACCGAGAGTAGGCCAACCTAAGGAACATTGTTTACAAACAACGACTATGCCAATACCATGCTGCACGGGTCAGACCTTGAAGCTTTCAAGTATGTGACTAGGTTTTGAGGAAGGTCCACCTAGAACCTAAAGACTGGTCAGCTAGAACACTTGGAACAAATTGGGAAGGTCCCTACAAAATCACAACGATATGTTGATCGGGGACTTATGAATTATCAGACTCTGAGGGCCGTTCACTCGGTCACCCATGGAATGCAGACCACCTCAAACGTTACTACATATATACCAGTCGGTCTAACACATTGTAAAGCTGTACATTTTGTAAAGCCGCACTTAGGCACTCATTGCAATAGGTCCTACTTGGCCTAACACTTATCAATGACAAAACATTCTTCCTCCAAACTTACATTATATTTACGCTCAACACTCACAGAGCACACACTTGGTCTAACACTTACATTGTCGCCCAAAAAGACTCATTGTTTGACCAAGCTCAAAACCAACCAAGCTAAAACAATGCCGACCACACTACAAGGCTTCAAACACCAACTGGTGTATCAAATTGAGACCGACCGCACTACAGGGTCAAACAATTTGTAAAAGAATGACAAGTACCAAAACAAATTATGGTACAGAGCATGCACACCGACTGCTAGGTAAACATTAAATAACACCAGTATCCCTCTAAGGGACATACCTCAACTTATAGTTGGTATAACACCAACTTGGATAGAGCACTTTACACGACCCAATATACCAATTGTATAAAACATAAAACAAACATGTGTTGACCTACACACACCGACTGACAAACGGCTTGGTCAAACCACATCATAACCAGTCTTGGAAAACAAAAAAACCATGTCGAGCAAACGTTAGCTCAAACAAATGGCAAACACAAGTATAGGCCATGCATGTTTTTGCTTAAATTAGATATTAAGTCGAACTAAGGTGAACTATTCACCACTAACCATTACAAGTTCTTAACAAGATTTCCATGGTTCCATTGCTATGAATTAACTGAATCTGATGCCCGTGCAAAGGTCCACTCAAGGCCAAATCACACATTTTATTTCCTTCTTAGTTCCTATGTAGAAGGCTTTCCCAGCTCACTACCACAACTATTCAAAGAACGCATTAAGCAAGAAAGGAAATATGAGCAATCACACTACCCCTAGAAAAGTGATGTACAGTCTTAGGTTGTCATGAGTTGGATTACAAGTAAGATGTAAAGGCACTACCATTGGTGCCAAACAATCACAAGAAGATAGTCAATCAATCAAGCAATCATTCACCTATAGATTATGCAAATAAGATGACTAAACTCATAAACATAAACTAATATCATTATGCACAGTAATCACAACCATATTCAGTATTCATAACACTGTAAACCAAGGGCCAAAATCAAGTTAACAAACTACATGGCTAGGTCTTCAAGCAGCCCTAGTTCTGTGAAGAACTACTCACACATCTTATAGAAAACAATAGAATAAGTCATGATTACAAATTAAAGATGAAAGGGAAGAAAAGAAAACATTGAAAGCAATGGCAAGCCAAGGACACGACCAAGCACTCTCCTCCACTCTCTGTGTTAAGCTTCTCTTCCAAAAGCACAAACAAAAGAAAAAAACGCACAAACTGTCTAAAACTGAAAGCTATGCGGCTACAAAGGGGTGGAACTCTAATTCAGCGTTAAAACATTGTTTAAATAGACCAAGGGCATCTCCTAAAAACTAGGAATTGAAAATGACAACAAAAAGCCTAAAATAACCTTAATGAAACCATAAGACTGCTTTCCTAGCTTAGCAGGGACACGGGCTGGGCCGTGGGCTGGGCTGGGCCGCGGGCTTGAGGCATGTCAGGGGACACATTTGGGACTTGGATACAAGCTCTGAAGGACTCGCCATGGCTCGTCTGGGGCTGGTTCTAGGACTCGATTTAGGGGACAGATGAAGTGCCTTAGAGACATGTCAGGGACATGTCTTGGCACGAACCTCGACTCACCTTGGACTTGATCTACTAGTCCTCAAACATGGATTTAGTACCCGCATGGCTTGATTCGAGGTTCTTAGTCCTGGCCCTAAATAGGGCGCATGGCTTTGAATTAGGACATGATTTAGGGCCCGACATCGCAAGACAACTTCCTCGTTATAACTCCAAATTGTGCCATTCTTTTTGCATTCTTCTTGGAACACCCCTATGTTTCCAACTCTGCACAAGTCTCACAAAATGCTTCACTTTCTCCTATTGATGGCACAAAAGTACTCAAAAGGAAGTAAAATGGCATGAAGTAGCATCTAAAAGATGAATAAATAATGACTGAACAAATACCCCCAAACCTATCATTTGCTAGTCCCTGAGGAAAATAAAGGAAAAATCAACCTAAACAAACTGAAAAGACTCGATCTTAATTAAGGATAGGAAATTGAAACCCCCTAGGTCTTCCTAGTAGGAGGAGTTTTGTCTCCTGAGGGTTATAGCAGTACGATACCCACAAACGTTTTACTTAGACAACTTGAAAGCTAGACACGGTGCTTTAGACAAATTAATAAGAATCAATGAAAGTAGGCATGCTTTGAAAAACTAAAAGGAATGCCACAACAGTAAGAGTCACGTGTAATGTGTGAATGCCAAAATCTCAAATAATCATACTTACTAACAATTTCATTCAAGTGCTCTAGAAAGATTTCGCCTCGACTCTAATGCTCACTGGATGTCTCTCAATTCACTCTAGAATCCTAGGTTTTACACTCATAACAAGCATATGTGATGGAGTTTATGTAAAGGCATTCAAGCTTAATCACATATGAGCATTCAATGAAAAACAACAATCTCTAAATTTAAGATCTCATGAATGGAATTGAACATTAAGAACATAGATAGTTACCGCAATCCTTAGCATGACTAGCCATAAGATCAGTTAGGTCTTCACATCAGGTTGTAGTGCGGCTGGGCTGATTGGCTTAAGAAAGAAGAGTTTGGAATTCAAAGAACTCAGATGGGTACAAGGCATAGAGTAGCATAACTTGGAATGTGTCCTTCATTGACTTGAATTCTTGACTTGATGCTAATCTTTGATTTTTGAATCTCATTGGCTCACTTGAGTTAGTTTAGCACTTTTCTTTCAATTTCCATTCTTTATTTATTTTTTTTTTCTTTATTTTCTTGAACTAACTCAAGATCATGCAATGATGTGATCTGTTGACATCCCTGAGCCTAGCACAAATTTTTTCAGTTTGGCGCAAGTTCTAGCATGTCTGTCAGCATGCCAAGGGGCATGTCTTGGGACATGTCCTACGCTAGCCTGTGGCGTAGCGTGGCGTGGTGTGTACCAGCAGCTAGTGACTTGAGTCATAAACAATGCATGATCTCCTTCCTCATTCAAGTCATGTACTTCATTTGGTACTGCCTTGTCACCACTTGAGCTATAGGGCATGGCCAATTTGATTGGTTGTTTAATTAGGTAGGATATGCTTAGGATGATGAAAGAAAGGCTAAGTGTTTGGCTTCAAAATGGGTTAGGGAGCACACATTAGGGTAGGAAAGGGCCTTCAAAGTTTAAGCACACATAGCCTACATCACTTCTTATGGAAAATCACACTTCAAGCCAAGAGCATATAATGTTAGTTCTTTAAACTTCAACGGAAATATGATGTAATGAGATCAACATTTATGAACAAAGTGAAGAGTGTTTAAAGAGTAGAAACAATGTGAATCACTCCGAAATAATGGAATTAAGGCTCAAGTTCTCATACGGTAGTCTCCACTAATTTGTTGAAGTTCACTTTCATTCAGTCATTTTGCTCACCTAATCATCTAAGATATGGCATTGTGAAGTGTATGGCATGCTACAAACTGCATATGGCACCACTCTTAGCAAACAAAGGTAGTAAACTTGGCATGTACACTCTTATTAACCTGTTAAAGCACTAGTTACTAACAACAGCAAAAACTATCAACTTGAACTAACTAAACAATTGAAAAACAGAGACTGAAGAAAAAAACTGAAAATCTGGTCGTGTATACCCCCAAATCAATTTGTTTCTATATGAACCAAAGTTTTTATCCACACCCCCATACCTAAACTAAACGTTGTCCTCAATGTGATAAGAACTAGGCCAACACAGTAGAAGGATTTTGAGAGTGCAATAGGGCAGAAACAGTAAAGTAAGACAGAAAAGCAAACTAGGGCTAGGCTGCCTCCTAGGAGCGCTTTATTTAATGTCTGGGTAGGATGTGGTACGACATGCTAGGCACTTGGCATTGTGCCAAGGATGGCAGCGTCAACATGGAGCATATTGTTAGCCTTGATCATTAGAATTTTCGCTGCATCATGGGGAAAACCATTAGAAGCACAAAAAGGAATACCCTGACGAGAACGTAACTTATCTGGAAAGAGATTCAGGAGTGATTTCAATGGGAGCTTGTTCTGTCCATTCTGAAATGTCTTCCTTCGACAATGCTGGAGGTGCAACGACTTTGGTTGTGCCATGTACGTCCTATAAGTCTTCCTTGGTCCCTTTCATCTTTTCCTTTTGAACTTGAAGTGGGGTACCAAGTTGAGGGCGTTCATCACCCTATTTGTGTTTTTGTTGTGGACCACCGTGTCCTGTCCTTGTCCCTTGGTGGTGCCACAGGTTGCGGCAGCAAGTGGGGCAACTGGGATCCTGTCGTGGACGTGTCTTGGAGGTTTGGAGCAGCTTGGCGCGTACCTAGACCATTTTGCACAGTCGGTTTCAGGTTCTGGCTGCTGAGCTCAATGTGGCTAAAGGTTGCGAGGTTGGGCGCAATTTGGCTCGTTGAAGGCTTGCCCTGGACGCGTCCAGGTTTTGTGGTGCTGGGAATGGGCTGCAGCAGGGCCTGCGTTTTGTTCTGCGGCATAAAGTGTGGCGAGGATTGTGCCTGCGACTGGGTTTGTGGAGGTGCTTGTGAAGCTTCAAGTTTTTGCGTCTGCGATGAAAGGTAGGTCCATGTTTACATTATGGCATGAGGCAATGACATGTCCTGGGACACGCCCATGGTTTCAGTGGCATGTTCGCGTGCAGGTTGGGACTCTAGTTGGTGTACGGCAGGCTTGGCATGTGGAAGTGATTCTATCAGGACCTGTCCCGAATTTCCCCTCGAAACCAGAGAAGTACCCTGATCCCGTCTGACAACTTAAGGAAAGGTTCCCATAATATCAGAGCGTCTAGGTAGGATAAATAGTACAATTTAGATATCCTACTCGAAGTTTAAATACACTGTGCAGCTGAAATACTAATGTCTCCGCCTCGTAAGAAGTGCCCACGTCAACTCAACAGCTTGGAGGGGATTTAAACGCAAGAGTTGTGAGTGGATAAAAATAATCATTTATAAATCATTTTCCGAGGAAATCTTACCTTTTCCCCTCCACGAATAAATCATGCATGCATCAAATAAAACAGTTCATGATATAAAACATCATCTGAAAATCACCGGAATTCCATTTCTCTTTAAAACCACTTAGTTGGAACCACGCAAATCGGTATAATGAAAACACATCGTGGTCCACAGTTTGGTTTCATAATTCTCCTCAAAAGAGTTTAAAATCATTTATTTTGACCTGGACACATAAGATATCAATCCACTATTCCCGACATAGCCACTTGCCACTAGGGTATCCCTTGAGGTGTGCTAGCCCTATACTACGACTCCGTACTATGCATAGACAGCCTCGCGACCCGGCGGAGCAAAACTCCTTGATGCCAGAGTCGGAGCCCTCAACGAACCAGAGGAGCAAAACCCTCGACGCTAGTCCGAGAAACAGTACCATCGGGATAGAAAACCAGTGAAAACCAATTCTTTGAAAAATCACCAATTATATTGGAGGTTCACTGGGTTCACCGCTGACAGCGGATCCTGGCCCCCTTCAAATTGGTATTTTTTATATTGGACGTTCACTAGGTTCACCGCCGACAACGGATCCTGGCCCTGGATCCTAGCCCCCCTCAAATAGTTCAACCAAAAATCATGGACTCAATAATTACCACGTCAAAATGATATGAAAGCCGAGTCCAAAAACCATGCCATTTCTCAAAACACACTTTCACTGAAATATTGGAAAACATGTGTCCAGCAATCATTTCTCAATTCCGGAAATTCAATGCAACAATACATTACAGTATTTAAACAAAGATACATTGATGCATGCATTACAGTTTATAAACCAAAAGTCCACTCACCACCTGTCCAAGCAAGCTCAATCCCGACTTGTTGTTCCACCGAGGTTCCCAGAGCAGTATCGCCTGTCAATAATAACAATTCCCTAAACCCCGGGATATCCACCTACGCTGCCTTAGAAAACATAGCAACTTCGGATGCCCATAACTACCCCTAAACGATGTCTGATCAACCCGAAACCTGCTCCAACAGATCCAGAACGTTGAAAACTAGTCAACAAGCATCCCCGTAACCTCAGAATCGGCCCCACGCGCCGCCACGCACCATTGGAAGGCCAGACCACGCGCTCACGCGCCGCCGCGCGCTGTCACGCGTCGCCGTACGCCTGCTACAGTACCCACGTGCCTGGACCAATCCAACCCGCCCCAACTCAACCTGACCCGGTCTAACTCAACCTGACTGGTTCACTCAACCCGACCGATTCGCTCAACCCGACTGGTTCACTCGACCTGACCGGTTCAACTCTACCCGACCGATTCAACTCAACCTGACCCGATCTAACTCGACCTCACCGATCACCGACAACTCATCGGAGAAGACAACCAGACCACCGTCATCATCACGGGAGTCTGGCCGGAGAAGATGACCAGACCACCGCCGCGCGCCACCGTCTGGGTCGTCGGAATCCTCCATTTCTGACCGTTCTAAGTTTTTTCCTAACTTCTTTAAAACTCAACCATCTTTCACAAATTTTATGGCTAAATCTATCTACTCGAACCCAGGAACTCAAATATGACCTCAAAACATCAAACCCGTACCTGTGCTAGCTGAAAAATCGATCAGATGGTTCAAATCTTCTTTTCCTCGGTTCGGCTTCCCCTGTGGGTGTCTTCTCCGATGGTTAGTACGGTAGTGATCGTGGGAAGGAGTAGAATTCGATTAGTGGAATAAAAATGGAAGTTTAGGCCTTGAATCAAGGTTGACTTTTGAGGGTTTTGGGGTGTTTTATCTCTCACGGTTTCGGGATGGGTTTGTGTGGTTCAGAGAGAGAATGAGAATGAGATGATGAAATGAAGATGTAATATTGGTTTGGGGTTAAAATATCTACCCCAAGTCAAAAATTACCAAATTGCCCTTAACAATCTAAACCCGTAACTTTCGTATACGAACTCTGTTTTTCGTGTGCTGCCTGTCTACGAACTCATGAGTTCGAGACCCATGCAACGGTACTCGAAACACCGCCTAAAAAGTTCCGAAACAAAACTTGATTTTCACACCCTTAACAACCAAGGGTAAAAGCGTCTTTTTACAAAATAATTTACAAAAATTTATAATTACATTTTTTTCGGGTCGTTACAGATTCACATGGTGGTCGTTGGAAACCTGGGTCATAGGACTCGAATGTTTGGCATGTAACCTCCTCCATAGGTGAGATGTTCTCAATTGCAGCCCTTGGAGATGGTTTATTGAGTTCTCCTTCAAGTAGGTCCTTGAAACAAGAACTCTACAGCACTTGAGGCATCCGGGCTGGCTCACGGTCTTCGCTGCAACGGCGCCAAAAACTTGTTGGTAAAAATAGAGAAAACAGAATATTCAATCTATTTCTAACAATTAAAACCTTGCAAGTGCACAAGTCAACTAAGATAGTATATCAGAAAAGCAAGGGTCGATCCCTCGAGGACTTGTATCAACGTTATGTCCACTTCAGTATTCAAACTTAACTAACTTAGATTAAGACTCAACCATAATAAAAGAAAACAAGTAAAATATATCTGGAACTAGACTCAAGACAAAGTAAATATGCAAGACTCTAAGACATGACTTATGACAGTAACTTGCGACACAAGAAAACACAAAAGAATCTGAACAAACACACACAAGACTTATGGCTATGGGGGGTTTGAAGCTTTTGGAATTGAGAATACTGAAAGTAAAATAGAAACTTATAGTGCAAGAAACAAATTAGGCAACAAGGTTGATTTTGATTACAACTATATATTAAGTCGAACTAAGGCCAACGATTAACCACTAACCATTACAAGTTCTTAACAAGATTTCCAAGGTTCCATTACTATGAATTAACTGAATCTGATGCCCGTGCAAAGGTCCACTCAAGGTCAAATCACACATTTTATTTCCTTCTTAGTTCCTATGTAGCAAGCATTCCCGGCTCACTGCCACAACTATTCATAGAACACATTAAGAATGAAAGGAAATCTGTGTAGTCTCACTACCCCTAGAAAAGTGATGTGCAGTCCTAGGTTGTCATGGGTTTGATTACAAGTAAGATATATAGCCACTACCGTTGGTGACAAGCAATCATAAGAAGAAAGGCAATCAATCAAGCAATCATTCACCTATAGATTATGCAAATAAGATGACTAAACTCATAAACATAAACTAAGATCATTACACATAGTAATCACAACCATATTCAGTATTCATAACACTGAAAACCAAGGGCCAAAACGAAGTTAACAAACTACATGGCTAGGGCCTCAAGCAGCCCTAGTTCGATGAAGAACTACTCACACATCTTATAGAAAACAATAGAATAAGTCATGATTACAAATTAAAGATGAAAGGGAAGAAAAGAAAACTTTGAAAGCAATGGTAAGCCAAGGACACGTCCAAGCACTCTCCTCCACTCTCTGCGTTAAGCTCCTCTTCCAAAAGCACGAACAAAAGTAAAAATGCACAAATTATCTAAAACTAAAAACTATGCGGCTACAAAGGAGTGGAACCCTAATTCACCGTTAAAACAATGTATAAATAGACATAGGGCTTCCCCTAAAAACTAGGAATTGAAACTGACAACAAAAAGCCTAAAATAACCTTAATGAAACCCTAAGACATCTTTCCTAGCTTAGCAAGGACACGGGCTGGGCCATGTGCTTGAGGCATGTCAGGGGACACGATTGGTACTTGGCTGCGAGCTCTAAAGGACTTTCCATGGCTCATCTGAGGCTCGTTCTAGGAATCGATTTAGGGCACATATGAAGTGTCTTTGAGACATGTTAGGGACACATCTTGGCACGAACCACGACTCCCCTTGGACATGATCTGCTGGTCCTAAAACATGGATATAGGACCCGCATGGCTTGATTCGAGGTTCTTAGTCCTGGCTCTAAATAGTGTGCATGGCTTCAAATCAGGACATGATTTTGGGCCCGAAATCGCAATGAAGACAACCTCCTCATTATAACTCCAAATTGAGACATTCTTTTTGCATTTTTCTTGAAACATCCCTATGTTTCCAACGCTGCACAAGTCTCACAAAAATGCATCACTTTCTACTATTGATGGCACAAAAGTACTCAAAATACAAGTAAAAGGGCTTTAAGTAGCATCTAAAAGATGTATGAATAATTACTGAACAGTCGGCCACAACAGAAAAAAGAAAAATAAATCCTAAGGCCTAGGTATGTGGAGGATTGGCGTCATCAAACAGAGAAGGATCGACCTGGCTAGCCTCTTCATTGACTGGAGAAGGGTTGGCTTTGCTTGTCTGCTCTTCCCGATCAGGAGTGTTCGTGTCAACCTTTTGCTTGGCGTCAACATCATCTTTCAAAGCAAGCATCTCTGGGGTCACTTCATCCTAAGCCAATGAGTGATGTCAAACACAATATCTTCATTATACTTGTAAATATTTCAGTTTATGGTCCACTCACCATTCGAGGTGAACTCGTCCAAGCGCTTTTGATAATCCTTGGACTCCACAAACTTAGCCACCCCAGCCGACTTGGCAAACACAACCTCTGCCTTCAACCTCTCCACCTCCGCTCGTTTTTCCTCCCTCTCAGCCTTCAGCTGTTCAAGCTCCACCTCCCGGGCGTCCCTCTCAGCCTCCACCTTGGCCAGCTCCTCTTTCAGGCACTCTGCCTCAACATCAGCCGCCCTGGCCACCTCAGCCTTATGCCGGTACAAGGGCAACTGAGCAGCTTGCTCCTCCATCGTCCTCCACTCAACCTGAAGCTACCTCTCCACATCACCCTTGGCCTTGCTAGCTAGCTTGTCCTCCCGCTACTTTGAGCCTAAGGCTGCTTGCTGTTCTTCAAGCTTGGCTTTTCCCGGTCAGCTGCTACCACACGCCTCTGAGGATGGCTGTAATTAATGAACTTCTCACCAAAGGATAGCACACCGAGCACAAAGGTTAGCACACATATTTATAAAATTCCACTAAATACAAAAGCACAACAACACTTACGTGGGCGGCAATGAGGAGAGACTTCTCCATCAGCTCGGTCATCGACCACTCGGGCAAGGCGTCCAACTCTGACAGCTCCATGGACGACCCCTGAGTGACGCCATTCATGATAAGGAGCATTTTCTCCTGCATACTGATCTACGCATCAGGCCACTGGACCCGGATATTGGTGAACATGCCTAGGTCAGCACCAACATGGTCAGTCATTTAAGCCGACCTACGGGTCAGTGGACGAGGGGGAAGAAGTGGCCTCTCAAACTGTAACTAGGGGAACAAGGGAAAAGACCCATCACTCAGCAGGGATTAAGCCTGCTTCACATTCTCAGCAGCCCTCCGAATGGCCTCAAACCTCAGCTCGGCCTCATCTGTCGGCTCTATCTACTGATTAGCCTCATTCAGCCTACGGTCGGCCTCCTTCATGGGCGCCCTCTAGCCACCCTTCTTGGTCAGCCTCTTAGTAGACTGGCCGGCCTCCACACTCTTCTTGGTCGACCTAACAACCTCTATTTGGTCGGCCTCATCAACAAGGTCTATGACCGACACGATTTTAATATCGGCCGACCCTCTCTTAGTTTTCTTCTTCTTCTTAATCATGAGGGCTATCCTCTGCTGAGCCTTTAGGTCAATCCATTTAGCCTTGCACTACAGCCCATAGGATGACCCAGCCCTGGTCGGTGTCTCTTTCCTCTTCTGGCTAGAGACCGACCCACCAGCACCAGTACTAGTCCTGCCAACATCTGGTTGACTCCCACCACGAACCGGCATCGGCCCCTTCTATCCCACAGCAACCCTTACCTCTTCAGCATTCTTCAAAAATGCGCTTCTTGGCGACCTTAGGCATGGCTACAAAAAAAATCAAAGAAAAACACAAGTCAACAACAGACCGGTCGGCATAAAAAAATCACACCGAGCCATAAGGACTCACCTTTCGAGGAGATCAAACCGACGTCGGGAAGAATTGTAGGTAGGCGGAGGATATACTAACTGCACTAGTCGGGTTCAATGTCATCCTCACATCGCGACAAGCCTGTCGACTTTTCCCACCGACCTTCACGTCAGGAAGTAAGCCTGCAAGACCGACCATATGACAGGGTACTTCCCGAGTTTCCCCTCGAAACTTGTGAAAATCCCTGCTCCCACTTGATAACTCCTAACAACTTAATAAATTTCCTAGAATACCCTTAAGCCTTTGCAATTAGTTACGAGAATTCTGCCAAAAAATCCGGCATAACTGCCCCTATGAAATGGTTAAATCGTCTTCCTCCTGTTAGACGAAGTATTAAATACCCATCTCGAATCCCAACAGTCCAAAAGGTTTATCAGAGCAACTAGGTTGGAAAGGTAAATACAGAAAATTTATAAGTTCTACTCGATGGCCTTAGGTAAAAGTGCAGCGGGAATTTAGTGCCTCCGTCTCTGGATGTGCCCTCGTCAAGTCAACAGCCTGGATGGGATATAAAACAAGGAAAAGTGTGAGTGGACAAAATAATCGTTTAAAATATAATTTCCGAAGAAAACATACCTTTCCCCCACCATGAGTAAAACAATGCATGCATAATATAAAATTCATTTTCAAACAAGTAATCTATAAAGATAATACGAAAAACTTACCGAAAAAATCCATTTTTAGTTAAACACTCGGTGGGACACACGAAAACTCGAACAATGGAAACATCCCGTGGTCCATAACCTTGCTTTGAAAACCCACCTCAAAGGAGTTAAAAAATCATGGGAACAGACCTAGACACAAAAATATCATAAACATATCTCACCGCTCCCCGAATGTAATCCCGAGCCGTAGCTCGATATCCGAGCTGACTGACCCGGGGATCGACCCTCCACACACCCTATAATACCTCGAGTTGTGCAGATGTAACTTTGTACTACGCGTAGACAACCTCAATGATCTGGCGGAGAAAAACCCTTCGACGCCAACATCGGAGAAACCTCAACGATCTGGCGGAGAAATACCCTCCATGCCAACATCGGAGAAACCTCGACGAACACATGATGGGAAATACCCCACATCATGTGCCGGAGAAAATCATAACCCTAGGGGACGGTATACATAATGGAAGCAAACCTGTAAAGTCAAAGTCAAAATCCACTTTTGAAATTTTTATTTCTTGGCCTAAGCCAAATTCACAGAAAAATCGGGGTCTATACCCAAATCCAATAAAGTCACAATTCCAGGTCTAAACCCAAAATCATAGACTCGACCGAAACTGAAATTCTATAAAGTCAAAACTACATAACAACAGAGTCCATAAAGCCAAGCCATAGCCCAAAATGCCATTTCCAATTTATTATTGAGAACCCGTGTCCAGTAATAAATTACTAGAATAATTATTCTAAATTCCAGAAATTCGTCAAAATCAATAATCATTTTGGAATAATTAACCTAACTTATCAAAATTCATACTTAACAAGAAATTATCTAAAATATACATGTACGCATGCATGACAATTTACTAACCAAAGTCCATTCACGAGACGTCCAATTATGCTCAATCCCGAGTTGTACGATCCTCTGAAGTTCTCGGAGCAGTATTTCCTGTCAAAAGTAACAATCGGGGTTACCAATAATAATTAAAACCCTAAATCCAATTCCCTTAAAACCCTGAAGTGCGCACACATTAAATCTTAAAGGGTACCGACTTCGGACGTCCAAAACAACCCCTAAACGAACTCCGATTGACTCGAAACCTGCATCTACATGTCTAGAACGTCGAGCACTTAAAAACTCGTGTTCGCCAGAGCTTGAGGAGGAGCTACACCCACCGCCACTAGCCGGTGGATGGCTGGTACTCCGTCCCCCACGCGTTAGTAGGCGCGACTTCACCTGGTACTCGCCCTCAACCTCACACCCGAGTTACTGTTCATTGTGCAGAAATCCTCCATAACCACCGTACCTTCAAAGCTCAATAACTTCCTCATTTTTCAACCAAATTTAATGTTGTGATAATGGGAATCTATCTACTCGAGCCAAGGAATCCAAATCTGAATTCCAAATTGAGATTCGTTACCTATGGTGGCCGAAAAATGACTGAGAAGGTGGCGGTTACTGTTCACCTTCGAATCTCCTTATCCTAACACTTTCAAGCAAGATGAAGAATATGGTTGAGCTCAGAATGAAGTGAGGAATATGATGATGTGAATGGTTTGTGGTGGTTTGGCCTAAATCAAAAAAACAAATTTAAGGGTTTGTGTGTTCCATTGTGTGAATGAGAGAGAGCACGGGGAGAGAGAGGATAAAATGAAGATAAGAAAAATCTGGAATGTGACTAAAAATATTTGCCATGTAAAATTACCAAATTTCCCTTGTAGCTTATAGACCCACAACTCTCTCATATGAACTCCGTTTTTCGCGTGCCGCCTGTCTACGAATTCGTGAGTTCGAGACATATGCAACGGTACAAGAAAAACTTCCAAATGTGTCTCTAATAAAAAAATGACTTCCGAGCCCCTTATAATACCAAGGGGTAAATTCGTTATTTCCTAAATTAATTTAGAAAAATTCACCAATTAAATTTACGAGTCGTTATAACTCACCCAATACATGAGATACATCAAATAGATATTTCCGGAGCATGGATACATGGAATACATCGTGAACCTTTGAAAGTTTTGGGGGTAAAGCAAGTCTGTAAGCCACTAGGCCTATCCTCTCAATGATCTCATTAGGCCCAATATAGCGAGGACTCAGCTTTCCTCATCAACCAAAATCTACAACTCTTTTCCAGGGGGATAATTTCAAGAAAACCCAATCTCCGACCTCAAACTCAAGGTCTCTATTCCGTCGGTCTGCATAGCTTTTCTGGCGGTCCTGAGTTGCCTTCAATCTTTCCCTGATGATTCTAATATTTTCCTCTGTCATTTCAACTATCTCTAGTGTCAATAGTCTTCTCTCATCTATCTCATTCCAGCATATCGGTGTCCTGCACTATCTCCCATACAGTGCCTTGAAAGGAGAAATCCCAATACTTGACTGATAGCTGTTGTTGTATGAAAACTCCATCAAGGCCAGGTGTGAGTCCCAGTTTCCTTTAAACTGCAATACACAAGCTCTCATCATATCTTCCATAATCTGAATTGTCCTCTCAGACTGACCGTCAGCTTGAGGATGAAAAGCTGTACTGAAATGCAATTTAGTTCCAAAGGCTATCAGTAAACTCCGCCAAAACCCCAAGGTAAACCTAGGATCCCTGTCTGGTACAATCGACTTTGGAGTACCATGTAACCATAGGATCTCATCCATAAACAATTTGGCGTACTAGTCCATCCTATAATCTTCCTGTACTGGCAAGAAATGTGCTGACTTTGTAAGTCTATCAACAATTACCCAAATTCCATCATGTCCTTTCCGAGTCCTAGGAAGTTTATAAATAAAATCCATAGTAATGTGATCCCACTTCCATTCAGGAATAGGTAGTGGTTGTAGCGCCCCGTATGGTTTTTGCCTTTCTGCTTTTACTTGTTGACACGTCAGGCATCTACTTACAAATTCTGCTATTTCCCTTTTCATCCCAGTTCACTAGTAGTGCTCCTTAAGAGTATAATACATTTTGGTGCCACATGGATACATAGCTTAAGCTGAACTATGAGCTTCCCCAAGAATTTATCTTTTCAACTCAATATCATTAGGTACGCACAACCGACTATCCTTAACAAATGCCCCATCATCCCGAAACACGTAATCCTGCCTATTCCCAGCCTCCAATTCCATCCTAATAACACACAACATAGGGTCCTGGATTTGAGCTTCGATAATTAGGTCAATAAGGACAGGTCTCACATGAAAGCAAGCCAACAGTAATTAAACAGTGTGCAAATCGGCCAATGAACCCATGGACTTCCTACTCAGCGCATCAGCCACCACATTGACCTTTCCTGGGTGATACTCTATGGTACAGTCATAATCCTTTATCAACTCTACCCACCTCCTCTGTCTCATGTTCATATCTTTTAGGGTGAAGAAATATTTCAGGCTCTGATGGTCTGTAAAGATCCGGCATGTTTCCCCATACAAATAGTGTCTCCAAATCTTCAGTGCATGCACCACTGCAGCTAATTCCAAATCATGTGTGGGGAAGTTCAACTCATGGGGTTTAAGTTGCTTGGAAGCATATGCTATCACCTTCCCAAGCTACCTCATCATGCAACCTATACCTCGTAATGATGCATCACTATACACCTCAAATCCTATGCTATCATCTGGAAGGGTTAATAGTGGAGCAGAAGTCAACCTTCACTTAAGCTCTTGAAAGCTCTGTTCACACTCACCATCCCATTTAAACTTTACTCCTTTCCTAGTCAACCATGTCAACGGGCAGCTATCGTAGAGAATCCTTCTACGAACCGTGTAAGGACCCTTCCCGAATTTTCCCTCAAAACCCGGAAAGAACCCTTATCCCGTCTGACAGCTCTTTACTTCAAAATTTAAACACCAGAAATACCCTTTGTTCTGGAATAATTTTTGTTAAACCTTACAGGGTTCCCGACAAAACTTCTGTACTTACTGATCACTCCTACCTGTCAGACGCAGGATAGTATACAGGTTGAAGCCATGACCTCGGAATAGTGGTGGTTCAAATAGGAACACCCTCTGACACCAAAGTCGGTAGGTCAGACACTGCTGACATCTCTACTGGAATACCACAAGACAACAGACTAGTCAAATACTTGTGAACCAACCGTAATTCGTCCCTCTGGGTCACCGCCCACACCAACCCACTGACCCCGCTGACGAAGTATATTCATAGGTTGATTAAGCCCATGACAATTGTCGTCTGGTTCATATTAGAGCCGGATATATCCTCGGCTATCATATCCCTAGCCACCAGGGTATCCCTTGGGGTGTGCTAGTCATGTATCATATCATATCAGTCGGCATATATCTTGACTATCATATCATATCAGTCGGCATCTCTTGACTATCGTCTCATATCAGTCGGCACCTCTCGACTATCATAACATATCAGTCGGCATCTCTCGACTATCATAACATATCAGTCGGCATCTCTCGACTATCATATCCCTAGCCACCAGGGTATCCCTTGGGGTGTGCTAGTCATGTATCATATCATATCAGTCGACATATATCTCGACTATCATATCATATCAGTCGGCATCTCTCGACTATCATATCATATCAGTCGGCATCTCTCGACTATCATATCCCTAGCCACCAGGGTATCCCTTGGGGTGTGCTAGTCATGTATCATATCATATCAGTCGGCATATATCTCGACTATCATATCATATCAGTCGGCATCTCTCGACTATCATATCCCTAGCCACCAGGGTATCCCTTGGGGTGTGCTAGTCATGTATCATATCATATCATATCAGTCGGTAAGTATCCTCGACCATCATATCATATCATATCAGTCGGTAAGTATCCTCGACCATCATATCATATCATATCAGTCGGTAAGTATCCTCGACCATCATATCATATCATATTAGAGGTTCACCGGGTTCACCGTTAATAACGGATCCTCGTCCCGAGTCCTGGCCTCCCTCAATATGACCAAATCCGATAAACTCATGTAACAGGGTCAAAACCAATATCCTGCTAAACCCAGAAAACTTCTCACCTCTGACACTGTCTTTGGTTGCTCCCAATTTGCCACTGCCTCTACTTTTTGGGGATCCATACTAATACCCTTTGCAGAAATCACATGACCTAAGAATCCCACACTGGTCAACCAAAATTGACATTTACTGAACTTGGCGAACAGTTGCTTTTTCCTCAGCGTATTCAGCACCAACCTCAAGTGCTTATCTTGTGGATTAGCACTCTTCGAATATACTAAGATATCATCAATGAACACAATTACAAATCGATCCAAATACCGTCGAAACATCCTATTCATCAAATCTATAAATTCCGCCGGTGCATTAGTTAAACCGAAGGGCATCACCAGGAACTCATAATGTCCATAGCGTGCCCTGAAAGCCATTTTGGGAATGTCCTCTTCCCTGATCCTTAACTGATGGTACTAAGATCTAAGGTCAATTTTATAGAAATACCTTACCTCTTTTAATTGGTCAAACAAATCATCAATTCGTGGCAAATGATACTTATTCCACACTGTAACCCTATTTAACTGCCGGTAGTCGATACATAGCCTTAAACTACCATCTTTCTTCCTTACAAATAACACCGGCGCACCCCAGGGCGATACACTCGGTCGAATAAATCCCATATCCACTAAGTCCTGCAATTGAGTCTTCAATTCCCTCAATTATTCCGGTGCCATCCTGTATGGTGCCTGTCATATAGGTTGAGTACCCGGAAGAAGCTCTATGGTGAACTCAATCTCTCGGTGAGGTAGCAACCCCGGAAGATCCTCCGGAAACACATCTGGAAACATATTCACCATAGGAATATCCTCTAAGCTCACCAGAGTATCCTAAGAATCAATCACGCGAACCTAATATCCCTCACAACCTTTCCTCAGTAACTACTCAACTGTCAAAGCTAATATCACTCTCGAGGGAAGCACCCTCCAGTCTCCCTGAAAAGTAAGTTCCGGCAAAACCTGGACAACGGAATACCACCCTCTTGTCGAAACAATCAATGGAGGCATGATGGGTGGCTAACCAATCCATCCCCATAATCATATCAAAATCATAAATGTCCAAGGGAATTAAGTCTGCCTCCAACTCAGGACCTACCACTACTACTGGACAATTGTGAATTACTAGGTTCGCCACTAGCATATCTCCGGTGGGGTGCTAATGCCCATGTCCCAACCAATCGGTGACAATTCTCTATTGGAAAAAAGTGTAAAACCCCAAGAAATAAAAGATTGTGTAGCCCCGGGATTTATCAAAACTCGAGGATCATGATCAAAAATAGACAACGCACCTGTAACCACCTCTGGTGCAGCTTGAGCCTCCTACTGTGTCATAGCAAAAACTCTGACCTGTGTACCAGAAGATTGACCACGACCCCTCCGTCTCCCACTGGACTAGGTCTGGCTCCCTGCTGCAGTACCAGATGTCTGTGCTGCTCTCTGTCTCTGTTCAGTAGCATTTCGGTCCAAAGAACTACTGCCCGGATGATGTGGACATTCTCTCTTAAAATGACCAGTCTCCCCACAATAGTAACAACCGGTGCCACCAATCCGTGCAAGTCTTCCACTCTGTCTCCCAATCAACTGCACTGAAGCCTCACTAGACAGAGCTTATGACTGATGTCTCACTGTAAATCCTCGGGAACCTCCCAGCCCGGTTCCGCCACTGCCTGATCTGGATCTTGCACTCCCAGATGATCTAAAACTAAAACTGCCTATCTTAGATGGTCCCTGACTAGAGGCCTTGAAACTCAAGCGATCACGGCGTCTCCTGGAACTGCTAAGATGATGCCGAGCTGCAAAAACTCATCTCTTCCCTGGCAGCAGCGTCTGATAAAGCCCTCAAAGAAGTATGTGCCACAGTAGTTACTGCTACTCTAATCTCATATTTCAGTCCATATTCAAACCTTTGGCACTTATCCACCTTATTTGCCAATAGAGCCAGCGCAAATCGAGAAAAGACAAGAAATTTCTGCTCATACAGTGCTACCATCATGTCCCTCAGCCTCTCTAGCATCTCGGTATGAGCGAGGATAAAACTGCTTGAGGAAGCGCTCCCAAAACGCTTCCCAAGTAAGTGTACGGACATCCCAGCCCGTCATCCGCAAGGCATGCCACCAAAGGTATGCATAGCCATTTAGAAGAAATGTGGAAAAATACACCCATTCACCCGGAGGGCATCTCATGACATCAAACACTCGTTCCAAATGAGTAATCCACTCATCTGTATCATCTGCACCTAACTTTTCCGTAAACACTGTACGCCCAGCCTATGGGCTATCTCATTGTCAGAAACTTCAGAAGTAGCCTGACCTTGAAGTACAACCATCAATGCCCGACCTAATTGATACAGGGTATGTCCCAAATTAGGCTCTAATGGTGGATAATGTGTACCCCTAACGTTATCCGCTTCTTCATCGTTTCCAGGCCGCATACAGGGCTTGCGTCTCGGAGGCATCACGCTGAAAAGAACCATAATTCGCCAATACCACAATAATATGTACACTAGGTGTGCAGTCTATAGGAATTTAAACCTAGAGCTTCGATACCAAGTTGATAAGACCCTTCCCGAGTTTCCCCTCGAAACCCGTGAAAAGCCCTGCTCCCGCCTGACAACTCCTAACAACTTAATAAATTTCCTAGAATACCCTTAAGCCTTTGCAATTAGTTACGAGAATTCTGCCAAAAAATCCGGCAGAACCTCCCTTATGAAATGGTTACACCGCCTTCCACCTATCAAACGAAGGATTAAATACCAATCTCGAATCCCAATAGTCCAAAAGGTTTATCATAGCAATTAGGTTGGAAAGGTAAATACAGAAAATTTTTAGGTCCAATTTAATGGTCTTTGGTAAAAGCGAAGCGGAATTTAGTGCCTCCGCCTATAGATATGCCCTCGTCAACTGAACGGCCTAGGGGGGATATAAAACAAGGAAAAGTGTGAATGGACAAAATAATCATTTAAAATATAATTTCTGAGGAAAACATACCTTTCCCCCTCCATGAGTAAAACAATGCATGCATAATATAAAATTTCTTTTAAAACAAGTAATCAATAAAGATAATACGAAAAACTTACCTAAAACATCCATTTTTAGTTAAACACTCAGTGGGACTCACGAAAATCCGAACAATGGAAACATCCCGTGGTCCATATCCTTCCTTTGAAAACCCTCCTCAAAGGAGTTTAAAAATCATGTGAACAGACCTGAACTCAAAAATATCATAAACATATCTCACCGCTCCTCGAATGTAATCCCGAGCCGTAGCACGATATATGAGCTGACTGACCTGGGGATCGACCCTCCACACACTCGATAATACCTCGAGTTATGAAAATGTAACCCTATACTACGCACAGACAGCCTCAACGATCTGACGGAGAAATACCCTTCGACGCCAGCATCGGAGAAACCTCAACACTAGCATCGAAGAAACCTTGACAAACATGTGATGTCAGGACCGGTCCCGAATTTCCCCTCGAAACCCGGGAAGAACCCTGATCCCGTCTGACAACCAAAGAAAAGGTTCCTTAAATACCCTTCAATCCTTACAAAATATAATAATAATAAATACTTCCACTTGTCAGACAAGGGATTCAAGCACTCAATAATTCCCGTAATTAATGACCAATCAAATACAATATAATATCAGAGCGTCTAAGTAGGATCAAGAGTATAATTTAGATATCCTACTCAGGTATAACTACACAGCGCAACCGAAAGTACTAATGTCTCTGCCTCGAGATCAGTGTTTGCGTCAACTCTACTCAACAGCCTGAAGGGGGTTTAAACACAAAAGTTGTGAGTGGAAAAAAATAATCAGTTATAAATCCTTTTTTGAGGAAATCTTACATTTTTCCCCCTCCATTTATAAAATCATGCATGCATCACATAAAACAATTTATGATATAAGAACATCATATGTAAATCACCAAAATTTCCATTTCTCTTTAAAACCACTTAGTTGGAATCACATAAAATCTGTACAATGAAAATACATCGTGATCCACAGTTTGGTTTGAAAACTCTCTTCAAAGGAGTTAAAAATCATTTAATTCAATCTGGACACATAATATCTCAAATTCACTGTTCCCGACATATCCACAACACACCAGGGTATCCCTTGAGATGTGTTAAAATCTGTACAACAATTCTCTGTACTATGCATAGACAGTCTCGCGACCCGGCGGAGCAAGACCCCTCAACACCAAAGTCCGAGCTTTCAACAACCAGCGGAGCAAAACCCCTCAACACCAGTCAGAGAAACTGTAACCATCGGGATAGGAAACTAGTGAACCAAATATGTATTTGAAATCTTTGTTTCTTGGCCTAAGCCAAATTCTTTTAAATATAATTTTATGGCCAAACTCGGTAAAATCATAATTACGGGTCTAAACCCAAATCACAGACTCAAATAGTTACCACTTCAAAGCGATATCAAAATCGAGTACTAAAACCAGGCCATTTCTCAAAACACACTTTCACTGAAATATTCGAAAACATGTGTCCAACATCATTTCTAAATTCCAGAAATTCATTGCACCCATACATAACAGTATTTAAATCAAAGATACATTTATGCATGCATTATAGTTTATAAACCAAAAGTCCACTTACAAACCTGTCCAAGCCAGCTCAATCCCGAATTGTACGCTCCCCTGAAGTTCCTGGAGCAGTATCGCCTGTCCAAATTTATAATCGGGATTATCAGATAATAATAAGAACCTTAAATATAAACCCCCTAAACCCCGGGAAGTCTACTTATGCTGGTCTAGAAAACGCAGCAACTTCAAACACCCAAAACAACCCCTAAACAACGTCCGATCGACTCAAAACCTGCACCAACAGGTCCGAAACGTCAAAAACTAGCTGTCACGCGCCACCGTGACCTCAGACTCGGCCCCACGTGCTGTCACGCGCCGACGGAAGGTCGGAACACGCGCCCTCATGTGCCTGCTACAATACCCACGCGCCTAGATCGGTCCAACCCGGCCCAACTCGGCCTGACTCGATCCAACTCGACCCGACCGGTTCACTTAACCCGATCGGTTCACTCGACCCGATCGCCCCGATTAGTCACCTCGACCCGACCGGTCACCGGTGACTCGCCGGAGAAGACGACCGGCTACCGGCGTCGCCGTCTAGTTTCCGCCGGAATCCTCCATTTCCGGCCGAGACTTCAAGCTTTACAACTTCCTCAAAACTCAACCATTTTTCACAAATTTTACGTCTAAATCTATCTACTCGAACCCAGGAATCCAAATATGACCTTAAAACATCAAACACGTACCTGTGCTAGCCGAAAAATCGATCGGAAGATCCGAAACTTCCTACACTCGGTTCGGCTTCCCCCGTGGTCCTCTCCTTCGATGGTTGGTACGGTTGTGATCGTGGGAAGGAGTAGAATACGATTAGTTGATCAAAACTAGAAGTTGGAGCCTTGAATCAAAAGTTGACTTTGTGGGTTTTTGGGTAAGTTTTCGCACACGGGTTCGATGGTTTTGGGTGTTTCACAGAGAGATGAGAATGAGATGAAGATGAAATGAGGTGGATCAGATTAGTCTGATTTGGGGGGGGGGGGGGGGGGGGGGGGGGGGGCTGTGTTAAAAATATCTCCCCTCTATGGCAAATTACCAAACTGCCCATACACGTCTAGACCCATAACTTTCGTCGACGAACTCCGTTTCCCACGTGCCGCCTGTCTACGAACTCGTGAGTTCGAGACCTACGCAACGGTATCCAAAACACCACCAAAAATGTCTCGAAACAAAATTTGACTTTCACGCCCCTTACCAAGCAAGGGTAAAATCATCATTTTACATAAATAATTTACGTAAATCCAATAATTGAAATTCTGGGTTGTTACATGTGATGGGAAATACCCCACATCATGGTGCCGGAGAAAATCATAACCCTCGGGGACGGTATACATAGTGGAAACAAACCCGTAAAGTCAAAGCCAAAATCCACTTTTGAAATCCTTATTTCTTGGCCTAAACCAAATTCATTGAAAAAGCAGAGTCTTTGCCCAAATCCAATAAAGTCACAATTCCAGGTCTAAACCCAAAATCATAGACTCAACCGAAGCCGAAAATCAATAAAGTTAAAACTACATAACAGCAGAGCCCATAAAGCCGGGCCATAGCCCAAAACAGCATTTCAAATTTATTATTGAGAACCCGTGTCCAGTAATAAATTACTAGAATAATTATTCTAAATTCAAGAAATTCGTCAAAATCAATAATCATTTTAGAATAATTATCCTAACTTATCAAAGTTCATACTTAATAAGAAATTATTTAAAATATACATTTATGCATGCATGACAATTTATAAACCAAAGTCCACTCATCGAACGTCCAATTAAGCTCAATCCCAAGTTGTACGCTCCTATGAAGTATGATCAGGTACAAGCTTTTTATGAAGGTTTAAATGATATTGACAAAAGTCTTGTTGATTCAGCTTGTGGAGGTGTGCTTAGGGAAAAGAGCAGTGATGAAGCCATTGAGCTATTTGAGACCCTAAGTGAAAATTCTCAGAAATTCTCATCAAGAGGGAGACAAGGAGTAAAAATTAAAGGTAATTATGAAGTTAGCACAAATGGTGGAGTCTAGAGTCAAATGCCAGCAATGGTCGAGGTATGTGCTATATGTTCTCATTCTAATCATACTACTGAGACTTGTCCTATGTCTTGTTTTATAGATCATGAGCAAGCTAATTATGTGGGGCAAAACAATTATCATCCCAAGAACAACCCATATTCAAACACTTATAATCCAGGATGGAAAGACCACCCAAATTTCTCTTGGAGCAACAGTCAGAATGTGCTTAATCCACAAAGGCAACAGAAGAATTTCCAGCAAGGAAGTAATTATCATGCTTCGTCACATGTGGCACAACCAAATACTAACCAGAAGAAGAATAATCTTGAAGGTGTCATACTCCAGTTCTTGACTGCACAGCAACAGACAAATGCTCTAACTAGTCAGAACATTCAGAAACTAGAAGCAACAACTAGCCAAGCTATTCAGAGATTAGAGGCACAAGTAGGGCAAATGGCAAAGGAGTTAAGTGAGAGGAAGAAAGGAGAGTTTCCAGGAGCAGCTCAAGGCGTGACAATCCTTAGAAGTGGCAAGGTGGTTGACAACAAGGTGGGGACAGATGAGAATGAACCAGAAAATGTTGAACCACCTCTAACCACAAAGGTTGGTGAGAAGGAGAAGGTGATATTGCCACCCTTCCCTCAAAGGTTAGTTAAGCAAAAGAAAGAAAAACATCTTCTTGATATTTTTGAAACTTTGAGAAAAGTAGAAATCAACATTCCTTTACTTGATGCAATTAAACAGATTGCATCTTATGCTAAGTTTTAAAAGGATTGTTGTACACACAAAAGACAGTTTCAGGAACATGAGAAAGTTGCATTGACTGAGGAGGTAAGTGCGGTTTTATTGAGAAAGCTACCACCTAAACTAAAAGATCCAGGTAGTTTTACTATTCCTTGCAGGGTTGGTGACCGTCTGTTTGAACGTGCTTTGCTTAATTTAGGAGCAAGCATTAACTTGGTGCCTTATACCGTATATGAGGAGTTGAGGTTGGGGGAGCTCAAACCAACCTCAATTATATTGCAATTGGCAGATAGAAGCATCAGAAGACCTAGAGGTATATTAGAGGATGTTTTGGTTCAGGTAAATGAATTTATTTTGCCTTCTGATTTTGTTGTTCTGGATATGGAAGATTCCCCTATGCCATTTTCATTACCTATTATTCTTGGTAGACCCTTTATGGTAACTGCTAATACCAAGATAAGTGTGAAAAAGGGTACTATACACATGAAAGTTATTGGTAAGAAGATAGAATTCATGTTGTCGGACACTATCAAATTTCCACATGATAACCATGATTGTTTCAAGATTGATGTGGTAGGAAGTGTTGTTGAGAAAGTGTTTCAGGTACATAGCATTGACCCTTTGGAGGCATGCATAGCCCACAACCTCACAAGGCTGAATTATGAACGTGGATGTGATGTTATAGAGATAGACCTCCATGAAGCCGTGCATTCTCTTGAGGCTTCTAAGCCTTTTCCAAGTAAGTATGTACCTCCCTCTGAAACTCTTGTGTCTATTAATACTGCTCTTGCCCCTTCTATTGTTAGGGCACCAGATCTAGAATTTAAGCAAATACCTGAACAATTGAAGTATGCTTACTTGGGAGAGAACCAGACATTACCAGTGATAGTTGTTGCAAACTTGAGTTTGGTGGAGCACGAGAAGTTGTTGAGAGTTCTTAGGGAGCACAAGACTGCATTAGGGTGGACCATTGCCGACATCAAAGGCATAAGTCCATCCAAGTGCATGCACAAAATCCTCCTTGAAGATAATGTAAAGCCAAACAGGGATGCTCAGAGACAGCTTAACCCACACATGAAGAAAGTAGTGAGAGCAGAGGTTCTTAAGCTCTTGGATGTTGGCATCATCTACCCCATCTCATATAGCAAATGGGTGAGTCCAGTTCATGTTGTGCCTAAGAAGAGTGGAATCACAGTGATGAAGAATGAATAGAATGAGCTTGTTCCTACCAGGCTCACCAAAGGTTGGAGAGTCTGCATTGATTACAGAAAGCTCAACAATGAAACAAGGAAAGATCATTTTCCTCTTCCCTTTATTGATCAGATGTTAGAAAGGTTAGCAGGTCATAGTCATTACTGTTTTCTAGATGGTTATAGTGGTTATAATCAGATGGCTATAGCACCAGAGGACCCGAAGAAGACCACGTTCACATGCCCCTTTGGCACATTTGCATACAGAAGGATGTCATTCGGTTTGTGTAATGCACCTGCCACATTCCAGAGGTGCATGATGAGCGTATTTTCAGACATGGTGGAAAGATTTATAGAGGTATTTGTCGATGATTTCAGTGTATTTGGTTCTAACTTCGATGATTGTCTTAACCATTTACAGCTTGTTCTGAAGAGATGTGAGGAATGCAACCTAGTGTTGAATTGGGAGAAGTGCCATTTCATGGTACAACTAGGTCTTGTTTTACGTCATGTAATATCTAGCAGAGGCATTGAGGTGGACAAGGCAAAGATTGACATCATATCAAAATTACCTCCTCCTACATCTGTGAAGGGTGTTAGAAGTTTTTTAGGGCATGCAACGTTTTACAGAAGATTCATAAAAGATTTCTCTAAAATTTCTACACCTCTTTGTGCGTTATTGTCTAAAGATGTTGAGTTTGTGTGGACATAAAAAAGCATGAATGCCTTTAACACATTCAAAGAACTACTCACTTCTGCACCCATTATGATGGCAACTGATTGGAACCTCCCATTCGAGCTCATGTGTGACGCCAGTGCTTATGCTCTAGGAGCTGTTCTAGGTCAGAGAGTTAACAAGGTACCTCATGCTATTTATTATGCTTCTAGAACTTTGAATGATGCTCAGCTTAATTATTCTACTATTGAAAAATAATTGTTAGCTGTTATATTTGCTTTAGAGAAGTTTCGGTCCTACTTGATTGGTTCTAAAGTTATTGTTTTTATTGATCACCCTGCTTTGAGATTTTTGTTTGATAAGAAAGATGCTAAGCCTAGGTTGATTAGATGGGTGCTCTTATTGCAAGAATTTGATCTTAAGATTAAGGACAAGAAGGGTAGTGAGAATGTGGTTGCAGATCACTTGTCCAAGTTACTTCATGATGAAGAAGGGAACAAGCTTCCCTTGAGTGAAAACTTTCCAGATGAGCAGTTATTTGCAATTGATTTACAACTTCCATGGTATGCAGATATTGTTAACTATATAACTACTAAGGTTTTTCCTCCAGGTATGTCTAGCCAAGAAAGGAAGCGATTAGTGTCTATGTCTAGGCACTACTATTGGGATGAGCCCTACTTGTTCAAATTTTGTCTGAATCAAATTATCAGAAGGTGTGTTCCAGAGGAGGAGCATATGAGCATTCTCCAACACTGTCATCAGTTTGCATGTGGAGGACACTTTGGAGTGAAGAGAACAGCACTTAAGGTATTACAATTTGGGTTCTATTGGCCTAATGTGTTTAAAGTTGCTTTTTCGTTTTGCAGCTCTTGTCACAGATGCCAACGGACATGGAACATCTCTTCTAGAAATCTGATGCCATTGCAAACATTCAAGTGGTGGAGCTCTTTGATGTGTGGGGTATCGACTTCATGGGTCCATTTCCTAACTCATATGGTTATTTATATATTCTTGTGGGTATGGATTATCTATCTAAATGGGTCGAGGTTGTCCCTTCAAAAACTAATGATCACAAAGTTGTTGTGAAGTTCTTGCAGGATAACATCTTTACTAGGTTTGGGACACCAAGGGCAATAATTAGTGATGGAGGTAACCACTTCAACAACCAGGCATTTGCTTCCTTAATGAAGAAATATGGGATCACACATAAGGTTGGCACTCCATATCATCCTCAAATCAGTGGTCAAGTGGAGATAAGCAATACAGAGATCAAAAGCATCCTAGAGAAGACAGTGAATACTAGAAGGAAGGATTGGTCTCTACGCTTGAATTTGCATTGTGGGAATATCGGACTACGTACAAGAGCCCCATTGGCATGTCCCCATATCGTCTAGTGTTTGGGAAGGCATGTCACCTACCAGTGGAGTTGGAGCATAGAGCATATTGGTCTATTAAGAAATTCTACTATGATATGCAATTAGCAGGTGACAAGAGGAAGTTACAGCTGAATGAGCTTGAAGAGTTGAGATATGATGCATATGAGAATGCTAAGTTGTATAAGGAACGGTCCAAGGCGTATCATGATAAGCGGCTAGTTAGGAAGGAGTTTCAAGTGGGACAGAAGGTGTTGATCTACAATTCACAATTGAGACTTTTCCCTAGTAAGCTCAAGTCTAGGTGGTACGGTCCTTATGTTGTTACAAAATTTTTCCCTCATGGAGCTTTGGAGGTTCATAGCAAAGAGAAGAATCAGACATTCATGGTGAATGGGCATAGAGTAAAGCCCAATATTGAGATGAGCTTTGAGCCTAGAGAGGAGGATGTGACTCTCCAACCAGTTTAGTACATTGCATGAGAGTCCAACAGTCTGGCTGAATGACGTTAAAGCAAGCGCTTCTTGGGAGGCAACCCATGTGAAGAGGATGATGACAGTTTTGGCACTCTACAACCACTGACAATCATATTTGCTTTCTCTCACCCTGTCCTTCTTTGTCGTTAACTTTGCCTTCGTTTGTTTTGTTTTGTTTGTTTTATTTTATTTTCTTTGTGTGTGTCGTCGCTTGTTTCTCCTTCCTTAAATCCTTCATTGTTTATACTTTAACTTTCAAACATTGAGGACAATGTAAGATTTAGGTGTGAGGGGGAAACACTTGTGTTTTCCGTTGATTTTGCATTGGTTTAAAAAAAAAAAAATTTGACAGCTTTGTTATTAACGTTAGTTTGTGTCGGTTTTAGTAGTGTTAAATTGGGTAGTTTTTGTGTTTTTTTTTTTGTCTTAGGTTTCTTTCCAACAAACTGATGAAATTTGGTTTTTAATTGCATGACTTTAAGATGATTTCTAAGCACGATTCAAGGTCTGAAATTATTCTTTGGTTAATACTCAATTATTCATGGTTATCATATGCAAAATCACATGTAATCACCCGAGTAAGTGGTACCTGTTGGTGAAATTAAAGAGCAAGAAATATGCAATTCAATTCTAACAGTTATAAAATCCTTGCAAGTGCACAAATCGATAAGTATAGTATAGTAGCACAGCAAGAGTCGATCCCTCGAGGACTTGTATCAACGTTATGCCCAATTTAGTTCAGATTTGTTAACTTAAATAAAAACACACACAGGGGGGGGGGGGGGGTTTATGATGTGAGAACTGAAATTTAAAGACAAGTAAATCAAAGTGCAGAAAATAACAATGCAAGAATGAAAGGTTGTTAACTAAGGCGAATTAAGGCTTACTATCCACTCTAACCAATTATAGCTCTTAACCAGATTTCCTTGACCTAATTACTATGCATTTTCTGAATTAGGTGCCCGTGCCTAGGACCTGGCGTTGGTTCACTAGACACATCTTATTCCCTCTTACTTAGAATGTTCTAAACAGGGCATATGCCTAGAACATCTATCACCTACCTTTTAAGATGATGCATGAAGTTTAAAGAGAATTTAATGACACCAAATTAGCCTAGCAAAGTGGCATGCAATCCTAGGTCGTCATGAGTTAAGATTACAAGTACGAATACTTTCGATGCTCCAAATCACAAGATGATATGACGGTCACTCAAACAATTACATCTATAATAATATGCAAACAAGGTAGCTAATCTTATAGGCATAAATTAAGTTCATTAAGCATAGTAATCCAACTTATTCAGCATGCATAGCAATCATAATCAAGAGCCAGAAATCCAATCAACAAGCTAACATGGCTAGGGCTTCAAGCAGCCCTAATCCTAATGACTACTCACACATAACTGAAATAAACACAAGTATAATTGAATTCATAAGTAAATTGCAATAATGAAAATAAGGGTACAGAAGAGATTGTTAAGAACAGGTGCAGCAGAAGACACGGCAGAGCCTTCTTCTCCAAGCTCCACGTCCAATAATCTATGTGAAAGATTATCTCCCAAAATATGGTCCCTAATTCTCTAGAAAACCAAAACGGAACTCTCTGTGGCTCAGGTCTCTGTTTTTTCAGAAACAAAAACGCCCCTAGCTAATTATCTCCTCTATCTGATTCTCCTTTTTATAGACAAGGGAAAACCTTGTTCTATAAGGATTGGTATAACCTTGTTCTATAAGGATTGGTATAACCATGTCCTATAGGAATAGGGAAAGTTATTTTACTTTTAATTAATTAGAAAGTCTTTAAAATCTATTCGAACCAATCAGAGCACGGCCGGGAGTGTGAATGCAGGCTGGCAAGTGGGAACGCAAGCTGGCCAAACTTGGATTTTTGACTGTCTTCGTAATCAGGATCTGGGACCGCGCTTTTGAAGTACGTTAGGAGTATAATAGAAGTGCATCGTCGTTCAGGCTTGGCGAAAATGTTGTCAGGCTTAGCGCAGAGGGAGAACCTCTGATCCACCGCTGGCGGAACAGGGACCCCGGGCTTAGGCGCACATCTGGGCTCGGATGGGGGTTCTTGGGACATGTCCTCGACCTGCCTCGGCGCGACCTTGGCACTTCTAGGACCTGACCCTGATGTCATGAAACACAAGTTCGGGACCCGGAGGGCCTGATATGAGGTACTTGGCCAGTGGCCCAAAATAGGCGCACTGGCGCACTCCGGACACCGTTGAGGACCTGATATTGAAATGCGGACATCTCCTTCATCTGGACTCCGATTTGAGTCATTCTTTTTGCGTTCTTTCCAGATTTTACCTATCTTTCTAACTCTGCACAAGTCTCACAAGATTGATCATTTTCTACTATTGATGGCACGAAATCATTCAAAAGATATGTAAGAGAGGCAAATAAAGACATCAAAATGATGCATAAATAACGACTGATCAAATGCTCCCAAACCTATCTTTTGCTAGTCCCTGAGCAAAACAAACGCTAACAAAATGAAAAGACTCGATTTTAGTTAAGATAGAACATTTAAACCCCTAGGTTCACCTAGTAGGAGGAGTTTTGTCTCATGAGGGTTATAACAGCACGATACCCACAAATGTTTTACTTAAACAAAAAGATGCTAGAGATAGTACTCTTAACAAGCTAATAAGAATTAAAGTAAGTAAACATGCTTTGCAGAACTAAAAGGAATGCCATATCTGTGAGTGTCATGTGAAGGTGTATGTGTATAAATGCCAATATTTTCAGGTGATCAAGTTTGAAAACAACTTCATCTAAGTGCCCTAGAAAGATTTCGCCTCGACTCTAATCCTCACTAGGCAACTCTCAATTCTCACAAGAATCCTAGGCTTACACTCTTTTCAAGCATATGTGATGAGTTTATGTTATGAAATTCAAATTTAATCACATATGAGTAACAATGAAGAATAGCACTTTATGGAAATAAAGATCTCATGAAAGGAATTGAACTTTAAGAACATAGATACGTACCTTAATCCTCAGCATGATTGTCCATAAGATCAGTTAGGTCTTCCTTTTTAGGTTGTATTGGGGCTAAGCATTGGGGTTTAGCAAGGAAGGATGGGATTCAAAGAACCTGAGTTGTGCCAAGGCATGAGAAGTCATGAATTGAACTTGGAATTTCTGAACTGAATCCTTTCTTTAGGCCCACGACATTGTGCTTTCCTGATGACTTATTTTGTGGCTCTTGTGGCTTATTTTGAGGCTCTTGGCTCACTTGGCTCAATTCACTTTGTTTTTCACTTATTTTTTTCCTTCTTTTTCTCAACGTTTCTTTCTTTCTTTTGATTTGAACGTTTTTTGTTTCTGTTCGTCTTTGAATTGAATTGAACCAAGATCATGCAATGATTTCCTCAAATTTTCATGCAGCTTGCAACTTGTAAAACTTTTCTTTACTTTTGAACTTTCAATTGACGCCAATGTCCTTTGAATTGGGCATCATCTTCTTTCACCTCTCATTCTCACCATGAATCTCATTTACGGCAACCTTAGCACAAACTGAGGTTATAGGGTATGGCTGTGATGATTGGCTAAGTATTTTGGGTTGGGTTATACTTTGGGTGATGAAAGAAAAGGCTGAGTGTTTGGCTTCAAAATTGGCTTAGGGAGCATGCAATAGGGTAGGATAAAGCCTTTAGAGGTTAAAGCATACATAGACTACATCACTTCTTATGGCAAAGCACACATTAAATCAAGAGTATCTAAATGATGTTAGTTCTTTAAAATTCAATGCAAATATGATGTAATGAAATCAACAATTAAGAACAAAAGTGATGAGTGTTTAAGAGTAGAAACAAGTATATCCCTCAAAAAGAATGGCAATTAGGCTCAAAGATCTCACAGGGTAGTCTCCACTAATTTTCTAAGGTTCATTCAAATTCAGTTATTTCGTTCACTTAATCACTTAATACATGGCATTGTGAAGTGCAAATTATGAGCTACTTGACCATGGCATGACTCTTAGTGAAGCAAAGATAGTTAACTTAGCATATGCATTCCTATTAAAAAGTTATCATACTAATCACAAGCAGAAATTTAAATGTCTTGGCCGTGTATCACCCCCAAACCTACTTGTTTCTATATGCAAAATTTTAAATCCACACCCCCAAACCTAAACTGAACATTGTCCTCAATGTGATAAGCAGTAAGCATGACAATAGTAGAACGGTTTGAGAGATATAACGGGCAGAAACAGAAAAGGAAGTGAGAAATACAAACCAGGGCTAGGCTGCCTCCTAGGAGCGCTTTATTTAACGTCTAGGCAAGACGGGGTTGTCATTCTAGGAGCTGGGCGCATGCGGAGTTGCAGGGTTGACTGCGCTTGGATTTGAGTGGTCCTTGAAGTAGTGTTTGAGGCAGTGGCCATTTACTTTGAACGGATCCTGCCGTTCCGGGTGTTGGATTTAAACTGCACCATGAGGACAAATTTTAGTAATAATAAATGGTCCAGTCCATCTTGAACGCAACTTACCTGGCATTAGTCTGAGCCGGGAGTCAAAGAGGAGGACTTCCTGTCCGATGTGAAAGTCCTTGGGCTGAATGCGCTTGTCGTGGAAAGCTTTGGTCTTTTCCTTGTAGATACGAGCACTGTCAAAGGCCTCGTTTCACAACTCCTCTAATTCACTTAGCTGAAGCTTCCTATGTATTCCAGCATCATCGAAGTTCAGGTTCATCTGCTTAATAGCCCAGAATGCTTTATGCTCCAATTCCACTGGTAGGTGGCAGCCTTTTCCAAAAACAAGCCGGAAGGGAGACATGCCAATCGGGGTCTTGTATGCTGTCCGATAGGCCCACAGCGCATCATTCAATTTGCTGGACCAATCTTTGCAGTTAGGATTTACCGTTTTTTCCAGTATGGCCTTTACTTCCCGATTGGACACTTCCGCTTGGCCACTCGTTTGAGGGTGATACGGTGTTGAGACCTTGTGGGTGACGCCATACTTCTTCATTAGGGCTGCAAACGAATGATTGCAGAAGTGTGCCCCCTCCATCACTGATGATTGCCCTAGGTGCGTCGAATCTGGCTAAGATGTGACTCTGTAAAAAACGCACCACTACTTTGGCGTCGTTAGTTTTGGTGGGAATTGCTTCCACCCATTTGGAGACATAATCAACTGCAAGCAGAATATAAAGATTGCCAAAGGAATTCGGAAAAGGCCCCATAAAATCAATGCCCCATACATCGAAGATTTCGACCACAAGAATAGGGTGTAATGGCATTTGATTTCGAGGGCCGATGTTACCTAGGCGTTGGCAGCGGTCACAGGTGAGTACAAATTCGTGTGCATCCTTGAAAAGTGTGGGCCAGTAGAGTCCACTTTGTAGTACCTTGAGGGCTGTCTTCTTAGCTCCAAAATGGCCCCCACATGCCAAGCTATGGCAAAATGTCAAGACAGATTTCATCTCGTCTTCTGGGATGCAGCGCCGAATGATTTGGTCTGGACAATGCTTCCATAGGTACGGCTCATCCCATATGAAGTACTTAGCTTGTTTAGCCAGCTTGTCCTTTTGGTACCTGTTTAAAGATGAAGGAATTTGCTTAGTGACAAGGTAATTAATGAGATTGGCATACCATGGATCAATAGCTTGGATTACGAAGAGTTGTTCGTCAGGAAAGGTCTCGAGGAGGGGCAACTAATCGGCCTCTTCATTGGAACTGTGAAGCAATCGGCTCATACGGTCAGCGACCACGTTTTCGCTGCCCTTCTTGTCTCTAATTTCAAGGTCGAATTCCTGGAGCAGTAGCATCCAACGTAGCAACCTTGGCTTGGCGTCCTTTTTAGTGAGCAAATACTTCAAGGCAGCAAGATCCGTGTATACTATGACCTTGGTCTGAATTAGATATTAGCGGAACTTCTCAAGGGCAAAGATAACATCAAGGAGCTCCTTCTCGGTGGTGGAGTAGTTCAGCTGGGCATCATTCAGGGTTCGACTTGCGTAGTAAATGACATGAGGGAGCGTGTCAACACGCTGTCCCAAAACTGCTCCAATGGCGAAGTTCGAGGAATCACACATTAGTTCAAATGGTAAGTCCCAATTCGGTGGCATGATGATGGGTGATTCCGTGAGCTTTGCCTTGACTGTGTTGAATGCCTCACGACATCCCTTAGTGAACTCAAATGTGGCGTCCTTGGCTAGAAGATCACAAAAAGGTCTTGTGATTTTCGAGAAATCTTTGATGAATCTGCCGTAAAAGCCAGCATGCCTTAAGAACGATCGAACCTCTTTGACTGTAGTGGGGTACGGCAGCCTCTCCACTATGCCTAACTTTGCTTTGTCCACTTCTATGCCTCGGCTAGAGATCACATGACCCAAGACAATTCCCTGTTGTACCATGAAATGACACTTTTCCCAGTTCAGCACTAAATTGCTTTCTCTGCACCGTTCCAGTACTCGAGTTAGGTTAACTAAGCACAATTCGAATGAATGTCCAAACACCGAGAAGTCGTCCATGAATACTTCAATTATATCTTCCACCATATCGGAGAAGATGCTCATCATGCAACGCTGAAAGGTAGCTGGGGCATTGCACAATCCAAACGGCATTCTTCTGTATGCAAAAGTGCCATATGGGCATGTGAATGTTGTCTTTTCTTGATCTTCGGGTGCAATAGCAATCTGATTGTATCCTGAGTAGCCGTCCAAGAAGCAATAGTGGGAGTGTCCAGCCAGGCGCTCCACCATTTGATCAATGAAGGGCAAAGAAAAGTGGTCCTTGCGTGTGGTTATATTTAGCTTTCGATAGTCAATGCACACTCTCCATCCTGTTTGAATCCGTTGAGGTACAAGCTCATCCTGCTCGTTTTTAACCACTGTGATCCCACTTTTCTTTCGCACGACCTGGACTGGGCTCACCGACTTGGAGTCACTAATTGGATAGATGATTCCAACGTCCAAAAGCTTTAGGACTTCTTTCTTCACGACCTCCTTCATAGGTGGATGCAATCGCCTCTGCGCCTCCCGTGATGGTTTGGAGTCATCCTCCAGCAGTATCCGATGCATACATTTTGTGGGACTTATGCCTTTGATGTCAGCTATTGTCCATCCAATTGCCGTTTGATTGACCTTAAGGACGTGAACCAATGCCTTTTCCTCTTTCGTACTTAGAGTAGATGCAATGATGACTGGAAGGGTTTGATTGTCGCCCAAATATGCATACTTTAAGTGCTCGGGAAAGGGCTTCAGCTCGAGTTCAGGAGCCTTTATGATGGACGGCAGGGTTTTCTGACTTGTGAATGGTAACGCTTCGAAGGGAGGCCTGTGGAATGGGAGGGCTGGCATGATGTCAAGGGCTCGTACCTCTTCTATCACGCTATCTGTAAGTGAATCCACAGTGTGTGGGTTACTTGTAACGGCCTTCTCAAGGTCATCCGTCATGCAAGACTGAGCAATTGTCTCCCGTAGCAGTAAGTCCATTGTGTTTAACGGAAAATCTACAATAGGCTCGACAGGGTACTGGATGGTGTCATGGATGGAGAATGTCCGAAGCTGGTCTAGGACCTTGATGGAGACCTGACCCTTTCTGACATCGATGAGGCACTCGGCTGTGGCTAGTAAGGGCCGTCCGAAGATGAGGGGAGGTTCCTCACTTTTGTCAATTCTGTCCATTCTTAGTACGTAGAAGTCTGCAGGGATGCATGTATCTCCGATTTGTACCAGTACGTCCTCAAGAACCCCCATTAGGTTGGTTACAGAAGCGTTAGCCAACCTGACACATAGGTGCGTGGGTTTGAGTGCGCCTAGATTTAGTGACCTGTAAATGTGGAATGGCATGATGTTCACTGATGCTCCCGTGTCGCAAAGGCAATGTTCGAATCTTTTTGACTGAATGACACATGGAAGGGATGGCGGCCCAGGATCATTGGCCTTAAGGGGCATGCGCAAAAGGGTAGCCGAGCAGGCCTTAGGGATGTCAATGGTGTCCGTGGAGCTAAAACCACACTTTCCTGCAACTAAGTCTTTGATCAGCTTTGCAAAGATAGGCATGTGCTTGACAATTTTATGGAAAGGCAGTGTGATCTGAAGCTTCTGCAACATGCTGATGATCTCTTCCTCAAAGTCCTCCCTTTGCTTATTCCTGTTTTGGAACCTGCGAGGAAATGGATAATCAACATTATTAGCTAACTCAAAAGTGACTTTTTTAGAATTGGAATTATGAGTTTTAGAGTTAGAAGTATTCGAGTGCTGCGACTTGGGCTTAGGAGCAGGTTGCATGCCAGTCGTGGCCGAAGTAGCTGCACTGTCAGGTCCTCCTTGCGGTAGGGCACTTGGTGACTCATTGGATTGGTTCTGCGCCAAGGTGTTGGCCGTGGCATGTTTTGCGGCGCGCCCTGGTCGATGATCCTTGGCAGAGTAGGTTGAGGCTCGGTTTCAGGTCCTGCGAGGGTGGCATATGTGGGGTCTTGAAGTGGTGTTTCCCTCTCCAGCGTGATGGCATTAGCCGTAGGATTGTGAAATCCTTTCGGATTTACCAGGACTTGACTCGGTAGCTTGCCATGCTCTCGCTGATTTAGTTGGTTCGCCACCTGTCCCATTTGACGCTCCAAGTTTGCAATTGCATTTTTTATGTCTCCCGTCTGACTCTGGCTATCTTGCATGGATTTTATGAATTGAGCATGTTGTTGAGTCAGGATATGAAGGGAGTCCTCAAGAGACTTGCTTCCACCATTCTGATTTGAGGAAGGACCGTGATAGTTCCCCTGAGGGCCTGCGGCTTGCTGCTCAAATCCAGGAGGTGGAAATGGATTTGCGGCTGCTTGATTGTTGCTCCAACGGAAATTTGGATGATTTTTCCACCCCGGATTGTAAGTGTTGTAATATGGGTCATTCCGGGGTCGAGAATTGCTGTTGAACCCTCTAGCAAAGTTGGCATCTTCCACAACCGGGCAGTCCTGGGATTTGTGGCCCTGAATTGAACATACCTCGCAGATGTGAACTTCTTTGGCTTTCTCGCTACACAAGTAAATCAAAGTGCAGAAAATAACAATGCAAGAATGAAAGGTTGTTAACTAAGGCAAATTAAGGCTTACTATCCACTCTAACCAATTATAGCTCTTAACCAGATTTCCTTGACCTAATTACTATGCATTTTCTGAATTAGGTGCCCGTGCCTAGGACCTGGCGTTGGTTCACTAGACACATCTTATTCCCTCTTACTTAGCATGTTCTAAACAGGGCATATGCCTAGAATGTCTATCACCTACCTTTTAAGATGATGCATGAAGTTTAAAGAGAATTTAATGACACCACATTAGCCTAGCAAAGTGGCATGCAATCCTAGGTCGTCATGAGTTAAGATTACAAGTACGAATACTTTCGATGCTCCAAATCATAAGATGATATGACGGTCACTCAAGCAATTACATCTATAATTATATGCAAACAAGGTAGCTAATCTTATAGGCATAAATTAAGTTCATTAAGCATAGTAATCCAACTTATTCAGAATGCATAGCAATCATAATCAAGAGCCAGAAATCCAATCAACAAGCTAACATGGCTAGGGCTTCAAGCAACCCTAATCCTAATGACTACTCACACATAACTGAAATAAACACAAGTATAATTGAATTCATAAGTAAATTGCAATAATGAAAATAAGGGTACATAAGAGATTGTTAAGAACAGGTGCAGCAGAAGACACGGCAGCGCCTTCTTCTCCAAGCTCCACGTCCAATAATCTATGTGAAAGATTATCTCCCAAAATATGGTCCCTAATTCTCTAGAAAACCAAAACGGAACTCTCTATGGCTCAGGTCTCTGTTTTTTCAGAAACAAAAACGCCCCTAGCTAATTATCTCCTCTATCTAATTCTCTTTTTTATAGACAAGGGAAAACCTTGTTCTATAAGGATTGGTATAACCTTGTTCTATACAGATTGGTAAAACCATGTCCTATAGGAATAGGGAAAGTTATTTTACTTTTAATTAATTACAAAGTCTTTAAAATCTATTCGAACCAATCAGAGCACGGCCGAGAGTGTGAATGCAGGCTGGCATGTGGGAACGCAAGCTGGCCAAACTTGGATTTTTGACTGTCTTCGTAATCAGGATCTGGGACCGCGCTTTTGAAGTACGTTAGGAGTATAATAGAAGCGCATCGTCATTCAGGCTTGGTATAAATGTTGTCAGGCTTAGCGCAGAGGGAGAACCTCTGATCCACCGCTGGCGGAACAGGGACCCCGGGCTTAGGCGCACATCTGGGCTCGGATGGGGGTTCTTGGGACATGTCCTCGACCTGCCTCGGCGCGACCTTGGCACTTCTAGGACCTGACCCTGATGTCATGAAACACAAGTTCGGGACCCGAAGGGCCTGATATGAGGTACTTGGCCAGTGGCCCAAAATAGGCGCACTGGCGCACTGGCGCACTCAGGACCCCGTTGAGGACCTGATATTGAAATGCGGACATCTCCTTCATCTGGACTCCGATTTGAGTCATTCTTTTTGCGTTCTTTCCAGATTTTACCTATCTTTCTAACTCTGCACAAGTCTCACAAGATTGATCATTTTCTACTATTGATGGCACGAAATCATTCAAAAGACATGTAAGAGAGGCATATAAAGACATCAAAATGATGCATAAATAACGACTGATCAGTACCCATAACATGCTTAATTGAATGAAGCTCAATACAACCCTTATGTGAGCTTTTGAGCCTTTATCCTTTGATTGAGAGAGTTGTATTTGTTTAATCTATCACTTTCTTGTCAATTAAGTTGATGCATGAGCTCATCTTTCGGGTTGCTACTTGAATTGCTTATCATCATTGGAACTAAATGCTAGAACTGGTACTAATTTCTTTTCGAGGCATTGAATTGATTTGCATGACATACTTGAGATGATGAAGGCTCCTAGATTACCACCATTTCCAAAATGGCCTTTGACCCATGATACACTTTCCTCTAGGTAAACCCATGTTGAGCCTTTGTTTAAGCCTTTTTGTTTCATAACCCCTATCTTCCTCACCTAGCTTAAACACTTTTATCCTTACCCCCTTTTTTTTTTTCTTAAAGATTAGTGAAGCATAATTTGTAGAGACTTAATGGTGAATCAAAGAGTGTTAAAAGAGCAAGTTTGGGGGAATGTTCAAAAAAAAAGAAAAAAAAGAAAAGAGATAAGAATTGTACACGGTTTGGAGTGTGCACCAGAAAAAAAAAATAAAAGGAGAAAAAATCGGCATTGTGTTTGAATTGTTATGCCCTGACTGTTCATGTATTGATTGTTGAAGTATGGTCCATAATGTTCAAATCGGTCATTGAGTGTATATACTTGCTCGGTCCTTATATGATTTTTAAGCTTTGATGGTGATAAAAGTTCATATGTGTCTAACATCATAGCATGCTTCTACTTTTCTTTAAGAACACTTGTGTTATCGATATCCGTTCTTTCTTTAACCCCTTACCCTTTGGCCTCATTACAATACTCATAAAGACCTTATGATCTTGTTTGTTGTGTTTATATCAATATGTGGAGATTTGAATGAAGTATGAGCATAAGGTGTCACTTGTTCTTGCATTCAAGTAGTAGCATTCTTTTCATGAGCCATATTCATAAGAAAAAAAATTCTGAAAGTACCTCTCTTTTTTGTTATATCATATGTGAGCAATTTGTTTCCATTTTACATCAATCCTCTCACATATAACTAGTATAGGAAGAGTGACTTAACCAGAAAATATGAGGTAAAATAAGAGTTTATTTGGTGAGAATTTTAAGCTAATTCTTTGCAGCATGTATCTCTCTTTGTACTTTTTCTTTGATTGATTTAATTGTAAGTATGTGTATGATTTCTATGAAGGTGTATTAACTCTCGAATCATGTGGACCAATTCTTATGCTTATGATGAATCTTAATATGTCATGATTCATTGAAAATCTCTGAGACAAATGTTGGAAGGTTTAGGTTGAATCATTGAGTCTTTGTTTTTCTTTCATTCTTTGTTTATGTTCTGCCCGAGGACTAGCAAAAGCTAAGTGTGGGGGAATTTGATAGGAGCATATTTAGGTGACGTTTTATTTGATTTTCTTATGCTTTTCTTAGCATGTTTCCTATATTTTCTTAATACTTAGCTTGTTTTCGTGTTTTGTAGGATTTTTGGAAGCAAAGTTACAAAAGGAGTTAATGAGTGCTGTTTGGGAAATCTAAAAAGGAAACTTTGAAATAGACTTGAACATATGTGTCAAATTCTCGAAATTAACTGCCCCTGCTCGGGAAGAACTAGCTGATGGGCCATATATCGTTGGAAAGATACCGAAGTCTAGTTCCTAAAGGACTTTACGGTTCGTGAATTGGAATTTTCTAGAAGGAGTTATGGCCGTTTTAGTACAGCAAGGTCAGGCTGCGCGGGAATTCAGCATTCCTTCTATTTCAAGTTTTCTAATCCTTATCAGGCTTGGACGACTAGAAGCCCAGTTTGTTAGGGTCATGGGAGGAAGGGCTTGGCAAGAAAACAAGCACAGAAGATCAAAGAAATGCTTGCTCTCCCTCACAAAAACAAAAAAAAACCTCTATCTCCCTCATTCAGTGAATTAACATGCACATTAATTCTTTGCAGCCAAGGGTCAAAGAAGCAAAGAGTCTCCCCCTCACCTCACTTTGAAACGGCTCTTTTTCTCCCTAAAAACTGCAGAAACGTGGGGGTTCACACACAAGGACTCAGCCACACCATCCCATTCTGCTCCATCCTTCAAGGTTCCAAGGTCTAAAAGGCTTAGGAAGCAAGGAGGAACGTCAAGGCGTCATTAAATCACTCTGGTTGACCAACACATCATCAAAGAGCTATCTTCTTCCTCTTTTTATTTTCTGTTTTGTATGTTCTTGCTGTCTATTTAAATTATGGGTAACTAAGTACTTTAGTTAGTGCTTGATTGAAGCCCTAATCATGTTTCTTTAAGGATTTCGATATGTCTTTGTTGTAAACTACTTTTGTGATGCTTAATTGATTAAATTCAGATTATATTTTACTCTTTACATATGTTATGTTATGCTTGATCACCATATGCATGTTGTGTATTGAGTTTGTTACATAGGTAAATTTAGATGACCGAATCTTGTGCATGTGAGAGTAACAAAAGAACTAGTTATAAGTTCTTTAAATTAATCATCATGAATAAATAGAATAGATACCATGTTCTAGGAGTTGTGTGTTTGTCGATTTCCATTGTGTTATGCGTTCTTAAAGTGCAACTTAGTAGATACCATGCTAAACACTTTAAGAATGAAAAGAGTTAGCGTAGATACCCATGCCTAACTTGTTGCTTAGGGAAATCAATAATTTAAAGAGTAGATATCATGCCTTTAGGTTGACAAACATGAGCATCTAAAATCTGTTTTGTAACATTGTGCATGTCATTTGCTTAAGGAAGAAGATTAGTGGTGAACATCGAATCCCTAACTGGTTTTCTCATTGTTTTAACCTCGATCCAATTCTATTTTTAATCAAACGCTGTTTTTAATATTTTGTTTCGAAATTTTCAGTTTTCAAAATCATCTTAAAATCATCCTTTTGAACACCGAGTGCCTTTGTGTATTGCACAAAAACTTTGATTAGAAATCTTATGGTTTGAAATAAGATTTTTTTACGATTTTCTTTCACTTCTGCATTCTTAGTTTGTGCCATTTAGTTAGTAGTTCTAGGAAATCAATTTTAAACACATATTAATCCAATCCTCGTTGGAATGATCTCGTATTTGCTTACTAAACTATTTGTCTGATCTTGTCCACTTGCGAGTTAAAACGTGCATATAGTTGCGTAATTTTTAGGTTGCTATTTGTACAATAGTATCAGGTCCTGGACTGGGTCCTGAGTGCGCCAGTGCGCCTATTTTGAGTCCTTGGCCAAGTACCTCATATCACGCCATCCGAGATCCAAACCTGTGTCTTATGACATCAAGTTTTTGTCCTAGAAGTGCCAAGGTCATGCCAGGACATGTAGAGTACATGTCCGAAGAACTTCCCATCCGAGTACAACCTCTATGCTTAAACCTTAGTTCATGTTTCGCCTGCGGTGGATCAAAGTTCCTCCTATGCGCTAAGCCTAACAACTTGTGCATCTAACCTGAGCGAAGATGCGCTTCTACTATGCTTGTGGTGTGCTTCAAAAGTGCAGTCCCAAACCCCTATGACGAAAACATTCCAAGGCCCAAGTCTGCTCAACATTGCACATTAATGGCATGACGAAATCTGAAATCCGCCTACGTCTTTTTCACTCCAAGGGCCAAGTCTAGGACTACGCTTCTGAAGCACACCACGAGAATAGTAGAAGGACATCTTTGCTCTGGCCAAATGCACAAGTGTTCAGGCTTAGCGTAGAGGAGGAACTTTGATCCACCGCTGGCGGAACATGATCTAGGGTTTGGGCACAGAGGCTGGGCTCGGATGGGAAGTTCTTAGGACATGTACTCGACATGTCCTCGCATGACCTTGGCACTTCTAGGACATGAACTTGATGTCATGAGACACAGGTTTGGATCCCGGATGGCATGATATGAGGTACTTGACCAAGGACTCCAAATAGGCGCACTGGCGCACTCAGGACCCAGTTCAGGACCTGATATTGAAATAAGGACATCTCCTTCATCTGAACTCCGATTTGAGTCATTCTTTTTGCGTTCTTCTCAGGATTTACCTATCTTTCCAAATATGCATAAGTCTCACAAGATTGATCATTTTCTACTATTGATGGCAAGAAATCATTCGAAAGACATGAAAGAGAGGCATATAAAGACATCAAAATTATGCATAAATAATGACTGATCAATCGTCTCTCCAAAACACTGAACAAAGGCTCCCTTTTATAGACAAAGGGAAAACCTTGTCCTACAAGGATTGGAATTAGAAACCCTAGCCTAGAGTTTTCTAGAACAGTTATTATACTTCTAAGTAATTACAAAGCCCCTAAAACCTATCAGAACCAATCAGAACACGGTTGGGAGTGTGAATGCAATCTGGCAAGTGGGAACACAAGCTGGCCGCGGGCAGCCCGCGGTCTTCCGGCGGTCAGACGCTGGAAAACTTAGTACATGGCCCTTGGAATGTCTTTGTCGCGCCACCGCGCGCCTTGATACTTGAATGGCTTCTACACATGCCAAGGAGTTTACAAACGCTCCATGTCTCGATCGAATGGCCATAGGTACGAAAAGGGCCTCATTAGAACTCAACTCTGATGCAGTCGCGCCTTTAGGGCGCACCTAGGCGGATAATGAGGAAGTTTCGTTATAGGGATATGGGACTGCGCTTTTGAGGCATTCCATGATCATAATAGAAGTGAATTTTGGTTTGCCTAAGCGCATAAGGTTCAAAATTGGCGCAGAAACTAGGCACATAGACTTGATACTTAGCCCTCGGCTGGGTTCCTTGGGACATGACATTGGGGCGCATCACAGGACCCCGATAGGTTCAGGACAGGGCTCCGATGGCTTCAGTTTAGGGCGCGACTTAGGATGTGACACGGGCAGGTCCGTTACCTCGATAGGATCCTAATCAGGGACTCGGATGGGAAGTTCTTTGGGACATGTACTCGACATATCCTGGCATGACCTTGGCACTTCTAGGACATGAACTTGATGTCATGAGACACAGGTGCGAGACCCAGGACCCAATTTAGGACGTGATATTGAAATGAGGACATCTCATTCATCTGAACTCCGATTTGAGTCATTCTTTTTGCGTTCATCTCAGAATTTACCTATCTTTCCAAATATGCACAAGTCTTACAAGATTGATCATTTTCTACTATTGATGGCACGAAATCATTCAAAAGACATGTAAGAGAGGCATATAAAGACATCAAAATGATGCATAAATAATGACTGATCAAATACCCCCAAACCTATCTTTTGCTAGTCCCTGAGCAAAACAAACTTAAACAAAATGAAAAGACTCGATCTTAGTTAAGAAAGAACATTTAAACCCCTAGGTTCACCTAGTAGGAGGAGTTTTGTCTCCTGAGGGTTATAGCAGCACGATACCCACAAACGTTTTGCTTATACAAATAAGATGCTAGAGATAGTGCTTTTAACAAGCTAATAAGAATCAAAGTAAGTAAAACATGCTTTGTAGAACTAAAAGGAATGTCATAGCCGTGAGTGTCATTGTGAAGGTGTACATGTATAAGTGCCAATATTTCAAGTGATCATGTTTGAAAACAACTTTATCTAAGTGCCCCAGAAAGATTTCGCCTAGACTCTAATCCTCACTAGGCAACTCTCAATTCGCACAAGAATCCTAGGCTTTCACTCTTTTCAAGCATATGTGATGAGTTTATGTTATGAAATTCAAATTTAATCACATATGAGTATTAATGAAGAATAACACTTTATGGAAATAAGGATCTCATGAAAGGAATTGAACTTTAAGAACATAGATACGTACCTTAATCCATAGCATGATTGTCCATAAGATCAGTTAGGTCTTCCTTTATAGGTTGTAACGGGGCTAAGCTTTAGGGTTTAGAAACAAAGGATGGGATTCAAAGAACCTGAGCTGTGCCAAGGCATATATATTTATATATAGAGATCAGGAAGACCATCAAAAGAAAGAAATTGAAGTAATCTTCATACTAAAAGTTTTCACCTTTAAAACCATTTGGATCTTCCCTGTATATAATCATATGCCATCAATACATGTCATAGCCTTATCAACAATTTATAACTCCACAATATACTTGGTACCCTTATGGTACTTTAACATTAAAATCATCATATATAACCAAATAACACACTACAGTATAATATATACCCTCAATGGCATATTCTCAATCAAGTCCTCCCTTGGGACAATATCACATCCAAAATATAATCATTATACCATCGATACCATGGTCGCACGAGTCATGCTCACGTGACAGGATTGGGTATCTTCGCTTTGTACCACGACCACGAGAAGGACTGGGTCCAATGAACCATCACCACATGTCCCAAGACGGCCCCGAGAATTTTTCATTAACTATCTCTTTATCCTAGTTAAATATTTTTATTAATTTGTAATTCTAAACCTAAAAATCTAAACCCACCAATGAGAACTCACAATTTTTTAACTCTCTCCCTCTTGCCTCTCTCTCTCCCCGACCATCGTCCCCATCCTCCCTCTCTGTGACCAGCAAACAAGAACCCTCAGCCACCGCCTGGCTCAGCGTCAACCTTGATCGATCTCACCACCCCACGAAAAACATCCCCCAGGCCGAGATGACCTCACCCCTATTCTCCCTCTCCACCAAGACTCATCTTCGAGTCAAAATCGAAGACATCAAAACCACAAACCCACAAACCCTTCACGATGGCCCAGGAGGTTTTCGGTGGACCCAGGCAGTAGACCATGTTGGAAGAAAAGTATGACAAGTAAATGCACACAATCCTTAACAATAATATCCTAGCACATGCACTAATCAATAGACAATATAGTGGTACAAGCAAGGGTCAAATCCCACAAAGACTTGACTCAACAATGTACTCAAAGCAATACATTGTTTAGTTCACAAGTAGGTACTGAAAACAGAAACAAACACTAATTAGATATGCTTGACACTAAACAAAAGACTCCAAACAAAGACACTTAAATAGGACACGGACAAAGGGGGGGTGGGGGTGTGGGGGGTGGGCTTAGTTCTAAAGATGCTAGCAAAGTCAATAACTTGTAATGCAAGAAGTATAGAACAAAGAGTTTGTAATCAAATTAAAGGCAGGTTAAGGTAGTCCCTATCCACACCTAACCAGAACGTTTTCTAACTTGGTTTGCAAGGTTCAACTATCATGTTTCCTTCTTGGTTTAGTGCCCATGCAAGGGGTCTCTTAAGCTCACCCTCACACCTTTTATCTCTTCTTACTTGGTATGTCTTAGGCCTAACGGATACCTAAAATGTCTATCAAATTATGCTCAACTGAGTCCCATGGTTTCCGAGTCAAACACAAAGAGAAGCATTAAGTTCTAATGGGATTTAATGACACTACGCTAACCCTAGGGATTACACGGTAACCCTAGGAATGTCATGGATCTTTTAACATATTGTTTTTACCACAACCCTTGATGCAAAGTCATCTTTAAGTCATGCAATTAAAGTGGCCAGTTTTAACAACATAAACATAATAGAAATTAAAGCAGTGAATCAAACTACCAAGGTAAACACAACAATCAAACAAAGCGCCAAAACTAAGTCACGAAGTTGTCATGATTAGAGCTTCAAGATCAACCCTAACCTAAAGGGACTACTCACTACACATAATGAAAAACATGAACATTAATTGTATTGAATATGAAAGTGAAAGATTAAACCCAATTATACTCTCAAAAGCGGACTCTAAGCTCAGCTTCAAGCACTCCTCTAAGAATACAATCAGGACTTCGTGAACAAGCCTCAAGCTAATAGCTCAACACAATAAGTAAACAAAATATCTCTACGTAATGTAAAGTTGGGTAAAAGCGTGGTCGTTGAAACACTGAACAAGGCCTCTCTTTTATAGACTAGGGAAAACCTTGTCCTACAAGGACTAGAATTAGAAACCTTGCTAGAGTATTCTAGAAAAGCTATGGCACTCCTATGTAATTACAAAGTCCTTAAAATCTATGAAAACCAATCAGAACAAGGCTGGGCATGAAAATGCAAGCTGGCAGGTGTGAACACAGCTAGTCGATGGGCAGACAGGCTAGAATCAGGGCAGGACCTCGATTAGGGCCTGAAAACTTGGAATTTCGTTCTAAGGTTGTCTTTGTCGCGCCACAGCGCGCCTTGGCACTTTAATGGCTTCATTATTTGTTCAAGAGTGTAGGCGCACTCCATGTTTTGTTCAAATGGTTGTAGGCCTGAAAATATCTTCATTGGAACTTATCGGGTCATGTTAAGGACCTGACCAGATACTAGAACTCGTACTGATGCGGCACTCTGGAACTCGTCTGCGGTGCAGTCGTGCCTTGTCTTGACAGTGGGATCCTCAACTGGGACTTGGCCCCTCTGGGACATGTACTCGATATCTAGGGCGTGTTCGAGACACAACTAGGGACTCTGATAGGAAGTTCATAGGACATGGCCTACACATATCCTGACATGACCATGGCACTTCTAGGACATGAACTTGATGTCATGAGACACGTCTTTTGGACCCGGATGGGCTGATCTAAGGTACTTGGTCAAGGACCCAAAATAGGGCGCACTAGCGCACTTAGGGCTTGGTTCAGGACCCGATATTGAAATGAGGACATCTCCTTCATTTGAACTCCGATTTGAGTCCTTCTTTTTCTTGTATTCTTAGAATTGCATTATCTTTCTAAAACTTGCATATTTCTCACAAGAGCATCACTTTCTACTATGGAAGGCCAGAAATTAAGCAAAAGACAAGCAAAGTGGCATGAAATGACATAAAATACATGTAAGAACTATAACCTAACAAATACCCCCAAACCTAGCTCTTGCTAGTCCTCGAGCAAAACAAAGAATAAACTAAGATAAAAATTAAAAGACTCAATCAAATTAAGGATAGACCATTTAAACCCCTAGGTTCACCTAGTAGGAGGAGTTTTGTCTCCTTTTACTTAACAACTAAAACACAAACAAAATACTAAACAGAATACTTAACATTTTAATAAGAAACACAGCAAATAGATCATATCATGCCAAACTAAAGATATGCCTCTTTCAAGTAAGTACCATGTGTTAAGTGTGAATTCCCTGTACTTCAATATTTTAAGCTCTAAACAACAAAGTTCAAATGCCTTAGAAAGATTTCGCCTTGACTCTAACCTCTCTACGTAACTCTCAATTTCTACCATGAATCCTAACGTTTCACTCTTTACAAGCATATGTGATGAGTTTATGTCATGGAATCAAATATAATAACATATGAAATATTATAAAAGAAAGGCAATTTCTAAAAATGGATCTCATGAAGGAATTGATCTTTAAGAACGTAGAGACATAGCTTAACTCCAAGCAAGACTTCCCATAAAATTAGTTAGGTCTTCATTCAAGGGTTGTAATGGGGCTAGGCTCCCGGGTTTAGAAGAAGGGGATCGGAATTCAAAAGCGTAGCCTCTGACAAGGCATGAAGTAGCATGACTTGGAATTTGATTTTCTTCTTGAACTTTTCCCTGGCCCACGCCTAGACATGGCAATTGCTTTTACTGAATTCCTCAAGTTGAAGCATGATTTCCTTGAATAATGAGTTTTGACTTCTATTCTCATTGGCTCAATTGGCTTAGCTTAGTATTTTCTTTTGTCCTTTTTTTTTTTAATTTTTCTTTTCTCTATTTTTTTTCCAACCAAGCCAGGATCATGCAATGGTTTACTTTGTGTTTGTTTTTGTCCAAGTTAGGACTTTGGGTCACTTGGGATGTCTAAGACATCGCTCTGATATCAACTTTGTAATTTGGCCTCTTTTGGCCATGACAATGCTTTGACGTGTCCTTAGTTCACCCATACGGCGTGTCTCCTAATTTTCACACTTTGAGGCTTATCTTTCCTTCCATGTCATGAACTTCATTTAACGCGGCCTTGTCAAAACCTAAGCTATAGGGAATAGTCAAGATTGAGGGCTTCCTATCTAAGGCTCAGTTTTGATGTGGGTGATGAAAGAAAGTCTAAGTGTTTGGCTTCAAAGTGGGTTAAGGGAGCATTCAAAGTGACAAATATAGCTTTTAGAGGCTCAAACATGCATAGCCTACATCACTTCTTATGGTACATCCAACTGAGAACCAAGAGCCTCTAGATAAGATGTTAGTCCTTTAAAATTCAATGCAAAGTGATAATAATGAGATCAATCAATATAGAAGGAATTGAATAGTGTTTAAGAGTAGAACAAAGTAAATCTCTCAAAAAGGAAGGCATTAGGCTCAAAATGTCACATGGGGTAGTCTCCACTAATTTTCTAAAGTTCACTTAAACAAAGTTATCTTTTAGCTTAATTTCTTGAAGTTAGGCATTAAGTGTAAAGATAAGGTACAAAATTAAGCATGGCATGGCTCTAGTAAGACACTAATGATTAATTTAACAATGTAGCTTATTAACAAGTAAAGTATTAAGTTCCTGGCTGTGTACCCCTAAACCAAAATTTTGCAAAATTTTGATCCACACCCCCAAACCTAAACTAAACATTTTCCTCAATGTTAACAAGTGAAAACACTAAGATCAAAATAAGTAAAGACGTAAAGAAGGCGCACTAAGATAGAACATAAAGTGAAGGATATGATACACAAACTAGGGCCAGGTTGCCTCCGAGGAGCGCTGTATTTAACGTCTAGGCAAGACATGGCTTGCAAGTCAAGCAAGGGGTGGCACGTCCAGATGGTACACTTGCTCAGGTTTTGCTTGATATGCTTCAAAGTAGGGCTTTAATCAGTGGCCATTGACCTTCACTTCTTGACTTGATTTGGCATGCTTGATCTCCACGGCCCCGTGGGGTAAGACCTTAAGAACAATGTAGGGCCCTGCCCACCGAGATCTGAGCTTCCAGGGAAGAGCCTCAATCGGGAATTGAATAGCAAGACCTTATGTCCTACTTTGAAGGTTTTCCTGACCAAGTGCTTGTCATGATAAGCTTAGGACTTTTCTTTGTAGATCCTTGTGCTCTCGTAGGCATCAATCCTTATCTCCTCAAGTTCTTGCAATTGGAGCTTCTTATGGTGTCCTTCCTCATCCATGTCCATGTGGACACGCTTGATTTCCAAAAAGACTTTGTGCTCCAACTCCACGGGTATGTAACAACCCGGAATTTCAATTATTGGATTGAAGTAAATTATTTATGTAAAATTACGATTTTACCCTTGGTCGGTAAAGGGCATGAAAGTCAAATTTTGTTTCGAGATATTTTCGGTGGTGTTTTGGATACCGTTGCGTAGGTCTCGAACTCACGAGTTCGTAGACAGGCGGCACACAGAAAACGGAGTTCGTGTACGGAAGTTATGGGTCTAGATGTGCAAGGGCATTTTGGTAATTTTTGACTTGGGGTAGATATTTTTAACCCCAAATCATTGTCATCTTTATTTCATTTTCATCTTCATCAGATCATCATCTCATTCTCATCCTTATCTCTGAAATAAACACAAACCAACCGAAACCCGTGCGAAAATCATCCAAAAACCCATAAAGTCAACTTTGATTTCAAGGCTCCAACTTCCCATTTTGATCAACTAATCGTGTTCTACACCTTCCCACGATCACAACCGTACCAACCATCGAAGGAGAGGATCAAGGTGGAAGCCGAACCGAGGATAGGAAGTTTTGGACCTTCCGATCGATTTTTCGGCTAGCACATGTACGTGTTTGTGGTTTTGAGGTCATATTTGGATTCCTGGGTTCGAATAGATAGATTTAGACATAAAATTTGTGAAAAATGGTTGAGTTTTGAGGAAGTTAGGAAAGCTTGAAGTTTCGGCCGGAAATGGAGGATTCCGGCGAAACCAGACGGCGGCGACGGCGCTGCCGGTCATCTTCTCCGGCCAGCTTACGGTGACGGCGACGGCAGCCGGTCGTCTTCTCCGGTGAGTCGCCGGTGACCGGTCAGGTCGAGTTGAACCAGTCGGGTCGAGTGAACCGGTCGGGTCGAGTGAACCGGTCGGGTCGAGTGAACCGGTCGGGTCGAGTGAACCGGTCGGGTCGAGTGAACCGGTCGAGTCGAGTGAACTGGTCGGGTCGAGTGAACCGGTCGGGTCGAGTTGGACCGGGTCAGGTAGAGCCGAACCGGGTTGGACCGGTTCAGGCGCGTGTGGTACTGTAGCAGGCGCGTGACCGGCGCGTGAGGGCGCGTGGGCGCATGTTCCGACCTTCCGTCGGCGCGTGGCAGCGCGTGGGGCCGAGTCTGATGTCACGGTGACGCGTGACAAGTAGTTTTTGACGTTTCAGACCTGTTGGCGCAGGTTTTGAGTCAATCGGACGTCGTTTAGGGGTTGTTTCGGACGTTTTAAAGTTGCTGCGTTTTCTAGGCCAGCATAGTTAGACTCCCGGGGTTTAGGGGGTTTATATTTAAGGTTCTTATGATTAGCTGGTAATCCCGATTATTAATTTGGACAGGCGATACTGCTCCAGAAGCTTCAGGGGAGCGTACGGTTCGGGATTGAGCTTGCTTGAACAGGTTTGTGAGTGGACTTTTGGTTTATAAACTATAATGCATGCATAAATGTATCTTTGATTTTAAATACTGTTATGTATGAGTGAAATGAATTTCTGGATTTTAGAAATGATGTTGGACACATGTTTTACAATATTTCAGTGAAAGTATGTTTTGAGAAATGGCATGGTTTTTGTACTCGATTTTTGATATCGTTTTGACGTGGTAACTATTTGAGTATGTGATTTGGGTTTAGACTCATAATTGTGATTTTACCGATTTTGGCCATAAAATGGTATTTCAAAGAATTTGGCTTAGGCCGCGAAACAAAGATTTCAAAGTATGGATTTGATTCACTGGTTCCCATCCCGATGGTTATTGTTGCTCTGACTGGTGTTGAGGGGCCTTGCTCTGCCAGTTGTTGAGGGTTCGGACCTTAGGTGTTGAGGGGCCTTGCTCCGCCGGGTCGCAAAGCTGTCTATGCATAGTACAGAAAGTACAGATAGTACAGATGGTACACAGAGTTGTACAGATTTGAACACATCTCAAGGGATACCCTGGTGTGTTATGGATATGTCGGGAACTGTGAAATTTGAGATATTATGTGGCAGATGGAACGAAATGATTTGAATTTGAGATAATTTGTGTCCAGATTGAATTAAATGATTTTAAACTCCTTTGAAGAGAGTTTTCAAACCAAATTGTGGATCACGAGGTATTTTTATTATATAGATTTTGTGTGAGTCCAACTAAATGGTTTTAAAGAGAAATGAGAATTTTTGGTGATTTACATATGATTTTTTATTGATAAATTGTTTTATGTTATGCATGCATGATTTTATAAATGGAGGGGAAGAAAGGTATTTCTTCGAAAAGGAATTTATAAATGATTATTTTTGTCCACTCACAACTTTTGTGTTTAAACCCCCTTCAGGCAGTTGAGTAGAGTTGACGCGAACATTGATCTCGAGGTTGAGGCATTAGTACTTCGACTGCGCTGTGTAATTATATTTGAGTAGGATATCTAAATTTTACTCTTGATCCTACTTAGACGCTCTGATATTATATTGTATTTGATGGTCATTAACTACGGGAATTATTGAGTGCTTAAGTCCCTTGTCTGACAAGAGGAAGTATTTATTGTTGTTATTATAAATTGTAAGGATTTAAGGGTATTTTGGGAACCTTTGCTTAGGTTGTCAGACGGGATCAGGGTTCTTCCCGGGTTTCGAGGGGAAATTCGGGACGGGTCCTGACAGGTAAGTGGCAGCCTTTCCAAAAAACAAGCCTGAATGGGAATGAACATGCCAATTGGTGTCTTGTTTGCTATCCTATATGCCCAACGGGCATCATTGAGCCGATTGGACCAATCATTCCTTGATGGTCCCATTGTCTTCTCAAGGATGGCCTTGACTTCTCTATTTGAGATCTCAGCTTGTCCACTAGTTTGAGGATGATATGGAGTTGAGATTCGATATGTGACTCCATATTTCCTCATGAGGGCCTCAAAGGTCCTATTGCAAAAGTGTGAGCCACCATCACAAAAGATGGCTTGTGGTGTTCCAAACCGTGATAAGATATGTGATTGAATGAAGCTACACAGTACTTTAGAGTCATTAGTCTTGGTTGGAATTGCTTCCACCCATTTACAAACATAATCAACAGCAAGTAGAATGTAAGGAAAACCAAAGGAGCTAGGGAAGGGTCCCATAAAGTCAATGCCCCAAACATCAAAGATTTCTACAAATAAAGTACGGTTTACGGGCATTTGATCTTTAAGGCCAATATTACCTTGTCTTTAGTACTTGTCACACGTGAGGACATGTTCATGGGCGTCCTTGAAGACGGTGGGCAATAGAAGCCGCATTGAAGGACTTTGAGGGCTGTATTCTTGGCACCAAAGTGTGCTCCACACGCCTGGTTGTGGCAAAAGTCCAAGATGGACTTGACTTCAGTTTCTGGAATGCACCTCCTTATGAGCAGGTCAGGGTAGTGCTTCCATAGATAGGGCTGACCCCAGATGTAGTATTTGGCTTGCTTGACAAGCTTGTCCCTTTGAAACCTAGACAAATGAGAAAGGATTAGTTTAGTAGCAAGGTAATTAATAATGTCAGCATACTAGGGGTAAAAGGTCTTGAGATGGAAGAGCTGCTCATCAGGGAAGCTCTCCTGGAGAGGTAATTGGTCCACTTCCTGATAGGAGCATATTTATGCGACGTTTTATCTTGTTTTCTTATGCTTTTCTTAGCATGTTTCATATGTTTTCTTAATACTTAGATTTTTTTTGTGTTTTGTAGGATTTTTGGAAGCAAAGTTACAAAACGAGTTAATGAGTGCTGTTTTGGAAATCTAAGGAGGAAACTTTGAAACAGACTTCAGCAGATGTGTCAACTTCTCGAAATTAACTACATCTATTCGGGAAGAACTAGCTGATGGGCCATATATCGTTGGAAAGATACAGAAGTCTAGTTTCTTGAGAATTTTACGGTTTGTGAATTTGAGTTTTCTAGAATCAGTTATGGCAGAATCAGTTATGGCAGTTTTAGTACAACAAGGTCATGCTGAGTTGGAATTCAGCATTCCTTCTATTTCAAGTTTTCTAATCCTTATCGGGCTTGGATGACTAGAGGCCTAGTTTATTAAGGTTACAGGACGAAAGGTTTTAATCAGAAAAAGGAAGATAAATAAATAAAGGGAGACGAGCAGCCACAACGTGAGGATTGATTGAGCAGCGAATGCAAACAGTAACGTCTCTCTCCCTCATTAAGGAAATTAACACCCACATCAATTCTAGGCAGCAAAGGGGCAGACACATACATGGGACAAGGGGAAAACGTGAGTTAAGACAAAAAGGCAGCCAGCAAAGAGTCATTGTCCCACACAAAAAGTGAAAAACGTCTCTCTCTATCTCATACTTTGGAACGTCTCTTTTTCTCCCAAAAAGAAAACTGCAGAAACGTTGGAAGCTCTCACACAAGGACTCAGCCACACCATCTCATTCTGCTCCATCCTTCAAGGTTCCAAGGTCTAAAAGTCTTAGGAAGCAAGGAGGAACGTCAAGGCGTCATCCAATCACTCTGGCTGACCAACACATCATCAAAGAGCTATCTTCTTCCTCTTTTTATTTTCTGTTTTTTTAAATTCTTGCTGTCTATTTAAATTATGGGTAACTAAGTACTTTAGTTAGGGCTCGATTGAAGCCCTAATCATGTTTCTTTAAGGATTTCGATATGCCTTTGCTACAAACTACTTTTGTGATGCTTAATTGATTAATTTCAGATTATATTTCACTCTTTACATACGCTATGTTATGCTTGATCACCATATGCATGTTGTGTATTGAGTTTGTTACATAGGTAAATTTAGATGACCGAATCTTGTGCCTATGAGAGAGTAACAAAAGAACTAGTTACAAGTTCTTGAAATTAATCATCATGAATAACTAGAATAGATACCATGTTCTAGGAGTTGTGTGTTTGTCGATTTTCATTGTGTTATGCGTTCTTAAAATGCAACTTAGTAGATACCATGCTAAATACTTTAAGAATGAAAAGAGTTAGTGTAGATACCCATGCCTAACTTGTTGCTTAGGGAAATCAATAATTTAAAGAGTAGATATCATGCCTTTAGGTTGACAAACATGAGCATCTAAAATCTGTTTTGTAGCATTGTGCATGTCGTTTGCTTAAGGAAGAAGATTAGCGGTGAACATCGAATCCCTAACTGGTTTTCTCATTGTTTTAACCTCAATCCAATTTTATTTTTAATCAAACGCTGTTTTTTTTAATATTTTGTTTCTAAATTTTCAGTTTTTAAAATCGCCTTAAAATCAATTTTAAACACATATTAATCCAGTCCTCGTGGGAATGATCTCGTATTTGCTTTCTATACTATTTGTCTTATCTTGTGCACTTGCGAGTTAAAACGTGCATATAGTTGCGTAATTTTTATGCTGCTATTTGTGCAACACTTCCTCATTGGACCCGTGGATGAGTCTGATCAAGTGGTCAGCTACCACATTCTCACTTCCTTGCTTGTCCTCGATCACAAGATCAAACTCTTGAAGCAATAGCATCCACCTAATGAGCCTCGGCTTGGCATCCTTCTTGTTAAGAAAATACTTAAGACTTGCATGGTCAGTATAGATAATAACCTTTGTTTGAAGCAAATATGACCTAAACTTCTCTAAATCAAATATAACAGCTAATAGTTCTTTCTCAGTAGTAGAGTAGTTAAGTTGAGCATCATTTAAAGTTCTACTTGCATAGTAAATAACATGTGGAAACTTATCTATTCTTTGTCCCAAGACCGCCCCAATGGCATAGTCTGAGGCATCACACATAAGCTCATAGGGCAGGTCCCTTTTAGGTGGCATGATGATTGGTGCAACCGTGAGTTTGTCCTTGAGGAGTTCAAAGGACTCACGACATTCCTTGGAGAAGTTAAATGGTGCATCCTTGGCTAGCAAGTTACACAAGGACCTTGTGATTTTGGAGAAGTCCTTGATGAATCTCCTATAAAGCCCGGCATGTCCCAAGAAGGATCTGACCTCCTTGACTGATGTAGGATAGGGCAGACCACTTATGACATCAATCTTGGCCTTATCTACTTCAATGTCTCGGCTGGATATGACATGGCCAAGCACAATATCTTGCTGGACCATGAAATAACACTTTTCCCAATTTATAAGTAAATTGGACTCCCTGCATCTTTCTCGGACTCTTGACAAGTTTGTTAGACATAAATCAAAGGAATTACCAAAAACTGAAAAGTCATCCTTGAATACCTCAATTATGTCTGCTACCATGTCTGAAAATAGGCTCATCATGCATCTTTGAAAGGTGGCAGGAGCATTGCAAAGATCAAAGGGCATGCGCCTATAAGCAAAAGTGCCATAGGGACACGTGAAGGATGTCTTCTCTTGTTCCTCAGGTGCAATGGCAATCTAGTTGTACCAGGAATAGCCATCTAACAAACAAAACTGAGAATGTCCTGCAAGTCTTTCAAGCATTTGGTCAATAAAAGGTATTGGAAAGTGATCTTTGCAAGTAGTAGAATTTAGCTTCCTATAATCTATGCATACTCTCCATCCAGTTTGGACCCTTTGAGGAACAAGCTCATCTTGTTCATTCTTAATGACTGTGATGCCACTCTTCTTTGGCACAACTTGAATAGGGCTAACTCACTTGGAATCTGAGATGGGGTAGATGATCCCCACGTCCAAAAGCTTGAGAACTTCCTTCTTGATCACCTCCTTCATAGGCGGATTGAACCTTCTATGTACCTCCCTTGGGGGCTTGGCATCCTCTTCAAGGATCATTCTGTGGATACACTTTGAAGGGCTTATCCCCTTGATGTCAGCTATGCTCCATCCAATAGCTTGCATGTTGTCCTTTAGAACCTGCACTAAATGACTTTCTTGCAAGAATGTTAGATCAGAAGCAATTATGACAGGTAATGTGTTATCCTTTCCTAGATAGGCATACTTTAAATGTGCAGGCAAGGGCTTAAGCTCAAGCTTGGGAGCCTGAATGATGGAAGGCGGAGTCTTTTCTGCCTTCCATAATTCAGGCTCCCAAGCTTGAGCTTAAGCCCTTGCCTGCACATTTAAAGTATGCCTATCTAGGAAAAGATAACACATTACCTGTCATAATTGCTTCTTATCTAACATTCTTGCAAGAAAGTCATTTAGTGGCTAAGAGAGGTCTCACAAAGATCAAGGGAGGATCCTCACTTTCAATTGTCTTTTTCCATTTTCAAGATATAAAAGTTAGCTAGTGTGCATGTGTCTCCTATTTGAACTATCATATCTTCAATCATACCCATAAGTTGTGTCACAAAAGAGTTAGCAAGTCTTACACACAATTGAGTAGGTTTTAAGTCTCATAATGCAAGTGAGTTATAGACATGAAAAGGCATGATATTCACAAAGGCTCCTGTGTCACAAAGACAATGCTCAAATCTTTTGGGTTGAATGATACACGGCAGGGCAGGAGGCCTTGGATCACTAGCCTTTCGTGGCAGGGCTTTGAACTCATTCAAAGTGGTTGCATTAATTCTAGGACATTGTTGGGGTCAAAGCCACGTTTCCCAGCTACTAGGTCCTTAAGAAGCTTGGCAAAGATAGGCATGGTCCACACAAGCTTAGAGAAAGGCAATGTGATTTGAAGCTTGTGAAGCATGTTTGTGGGTTCCTGCTCAAACTGAACATTCTTGTCCATCTTATGGAACCTACGAGGAAAAAGTAAGTCAACATCATTAGTAACTGGTGGATTACTAAAAATAACTTTAGACTTAGCATTTAAAGGAAAAATAGGTATAAAAAACTTGTTAGTAAAATTAGAGAACAAGAAATATGCAATCTAATTCTAACAGTTATAACATCCTTGCAAGTGCACAAATTGATAAGAATAGTATAGTAGCACAGCAACAGTCGATCCCTCGAGGCCTTGTATCAACGTTATGTCCACTTCAGCTCCTATTTGTTAACTTAGAGAAAAACACACACACATGCGCAAATTGGGGGGGAGGGGGGGTGTGTGGTGAGACACGCAAGAAAGTAAAACAGTAAATTAAAATGCATGAATGAAAGGTTGATCACTAATTAATTAAGGCTTACTATCCACTCTAACCAATTATAGTTACTAATCAGATTTCCTTGACCTAATTACTTATACATTCTCTGGATTAAGTGCCCATGCGAAGGTCCCGATGGTTGGCCCACTCCACATATGTTATTCTCTCTTACTTGGCATGTTCTAAGCATGATGTGTACTCTAGAACATCTATCACTTACCGTTTAAGATGATGCATGAAGTATAAAGAGAATTTAATGACACTACACTATCCCTAGAAAAGTGATATGCAATTCTAGATTGTCATGAGTTAAGATTACAGGTAAGTGTCCCAAATACCCTCGATGCTACAAATCACAAGATGATATGATGGTCCGTCAAGCAATTACATCTATAATTATATGCAAACAAGGTGATCAATCTTATAGGCATAAATTAAGGTCATTAAGCAAAGTAATCTAACTTATTCAGCATGCACATCAATCATAATCAACGGCTAGAAATCTAAACAATGAACTAACATGGCTAAGGCTTCAAGCAACCCTAATCCTAAAAGGAACTACTCACGCATAACTGAAATCAAAGACATAATTTATATTCTTAATTAAAATTGCAATGAAATAAAATTTTAAAGTAAAGAACGCTGATGAGCAATGATGGACAACGGTGCACAACAGAGACACGGCGGAGGCTTCCTCTCCAAGCTCCACGCACAACACTCTCAACTTTGGAAAATTAAAAACTGTTTGAATTTCAAATTGAATTACAAAGAATGTATGCGGCTAGGGTTCTCCAGTATGGTCTCTCTAACAATGTGTGAAATCTCATCCCCAAAACACTGAACAAAGGCTCCCTTTTATAGACAAGGGAAAACCTTGTCCTACAAGGATTGGAATTAGAAACCCTAGCCTAGAGTGTTCTAGAACAGTTAGTGTACTTCTAAGTAATTACAAAGTCCCTAAAACTTATCAGAACCAATCAGAACACGGTTGGGAGTGTGAATGCAAGCTGGCAAGTGGGAACACATGCTGGCCGTGGCCAGCCCATGGTCAGACGCTGGAACTTAGAACTGGGCCCTTGGAATGTCTTCGTCATAGGGATCTGGGACTGCACTTTTGAAGCACACCATGAGCATAGTAGAAGCACATCTTGGTTCTGGCTAGGTGCACAGGTTTTCAAGTTTAGCACAGAGGAGGAACTTTGAGCCACCGCTGGTGAAACAAGAACCAGGGTTTCGGCGCAGAGGCTGGGCTTCGGATGGGAAATTTTTGGGACATGTACTCGACATGTCCAGGTAGACCTTGGCACTTCTACGACATGAACTTGATGTCATGAGACACAGGTTTGGGACTCGGATGGCATGATATGAGGTACTTGGCCAAGGACCCAAAATAGGCACACTGGCGCACTCAGGACCCAGTTTAGGACCTGATATTGAAATGAGGACATCTTCTTCATCTAAACTCCGATTTGAGTCATTCTTTTTGCGTTCTTCTCAGAATTTACCTATCTTTCCAAATTAGCACAAGTCTCACAAGATTGATCATTTTCTACTATAGATGGCATGATATCATTCAAAAGACATGTAATAGAGGCATATAAAGACATCAAAATGATGCATAAATAATGACCGATCATATGTCCTGAGGTGTCTCGGGTTGGCCAAGTTTTGGTCCTGATGTGGAACTACGCCCTAAATCAGGCACGTTTATGATTTTAGAATCTAAAATTAAAGACAAGTAAATTAAAGTGCAGAAAATAAAAATGCAAGACCGAAAGGTTGATCGTTTGTTAACTAAGGCGAACTAAGCCTCACTATCCACTCTAACCAATTATAGTTACTAATCATATTTCCTTCATCTAATTACTATGCTTTCTTTGAATTAGGTGCCCGTGCCTAGGTCCTGGCGTTGGTTCACTAGACCCATCTTATTCCCTCTTACTTAGCATGCTCTAAGCAGGGCATATGCCTATAATGTCTATCATCTACCAATTAAGATGATGCATGAAATACAAAGAGAATTTAATAACACCACACTTGCCTAGAAAAGTGACATGCAATCCTAGGTCGTCATGAGTTAAGATTACATGTAAGTGTCCCAAATACCCATGATGCTACAAATCACAAGATGATATGACGGTCACTCAAGAAATTACATCAATAATTATATGCAAACAAGGTAGCTAATCTTATAGACATAAATTAAGGTCATTAAGCATAGTAATCTAACTTATTTAGCATGCATACCAATCAAAATCAAGAGCCAGAAATCGAATCAATGAACTAACATGGGTTGGGCTTCAAGCAACCATAATCCTAAAACGACTACTCACTCATAACCGAAATTAAAACAAATATGATTGAAATCATAAGTAAATTGCAATGAAATAAAAGTTTAAAGTAAAGAACGATGTGGAACAATGATGCACAGCAGCAACACGGCAAGGCCTTCCTCTCCAAGCTCCACGCACAACACCCTCAACTTTGAAAAAATTAAAGATTGTTTGAATTTAAAACTGAATTACAAAGAATGTATGCGGCTAGGGTTCTCAAATCCCCAAAAATGGTTGATCAGTCGTTATTTATGCATCATTTTGATGTCTTTATATGCCTCTCTTACATGCCTTTTGAATGATTTCGTGCTATCAATAGGAGAAAATTATCAATCTTGTGAGACTTGTGCAGAGTTAGAAAGATTGGTAAAATCTGGAAAGAACGTAAAAAGAATGACTCAAATTGGAGTCCAGATGAAGGATATGTCCTCATTTCAATATCAGGTCCTCAATATAGTCTTGAGTGCGCCAGTGCTCCTATTTTGGGCCACTGGTCAAGTACCTCTTATCAGGCCCTTCGGGTCTCAAACCTGTGTTTCATGACATCAAGGTCAGGTCCTATAAGTGCCAAGGTCGCGCTAAGGCAGGTCGAGGACATGTCCCAAGAACTCCCATCCAAGCCCAGATGTGCGCCTAAGCCCGGGGTCCCTGTTCCGCCAAGCGGTGGATCAGAGGTTCTCCCTATGTGCTAAGCCTGACAACATTTGCGTGAAGCCTAAATGAAGATGCGCTTCTACTATACTCATGATGTTCTTCAAAAGCGCAGTCCTAGATCCTAATTACGAAGACAGTCCAAAATCCAAGTTTGGCCAGCTTGCGTTCCCACTTGCCAGCTTGCATTCACACTCCCAGCCGTGCTCTGATTGGTTCTAATAGATTTAAGGACTTTGTAATGAATTAAAAGTACAATAACTTTCCCCATCCTTATAGGACATGGTTTTACCAATCCTTATAGAATAAGGTTTTACCAATCCTTATAGAACAAGGTTTTCCCTTTGTCTATAAAAAGGAGCCTTTGTTTAGAGAATTAGAAATCAGAGAATTAGAGAGGAGAGAATTAGAGGGAGAGAGAGAGTTCCGTTTTGGTTTTCGGGAGAATTAGAGGGAGGAAGGAGAGAGCAGATTTTGAGAGATAATATTTTACACACAGATTATTGGACGTGGAGCTTGGAGAAGAAAGCTCTGCTGTGTCTTCTGCTGCACCTGTTCTTAACAATCTCTTATGTACCCTTATTTTCATTATTGCAACTTATTTATGAATTCAATTATTTTTGTTTCGATTTCAGTTATGTGTGAGTAGTCGTTAGGATTAGGGCTGCTTGAAGCCCTAGCCATGTTAGCTTGTTGATTGGATTTCTGGCTCTTGATTATAATTGCTATGCATGCTGAATAAGTTGGATTACTATGCTTAATGACCTTAATTTATGACTATAAGATTAGCTACCTTGTTTGCATATAATTGTAGATGTAATTGCTTGAGTGACCGTCATATCATCTTGTGATTTGGAGCATCGAAAGTATTCTTACTTGTAATCTTAACTCATAACGACCTAGGATTGCATGTCACTTTGCTAGGCTAATGTGGTGTAATTAAATTCTCTTTGAACTTCATGCATCATCTTAAAAGGTAGGTGATAGACGTTCTAGGCATATGCCCTGTTTAGAACATGCTAAGTAAGAGGGAATAAGATGTGTCTAGTGAACCACCGCCAGGTCCTAGGCACAGGCACCTAATTCAGAAAATACATAGTAATTAGGTCAAGGAAATCTGATTAGTAACTATAATTGGTTAGAGTGGATAGTAAGCCTTAATTCGCCTTAGTTAATAATCAATCAACTGTTAATTCTTGCATTGTTATTTTCTGCATTTTAGTTTACTTGTCTTTAAATTTCAGTTCTCACATCATAAACACCCCCCCCCCTGCGTGTGTGTGTGTGTTTTTTTTTTATTTAAGTTAACAAATCTGAACTAAAGTGGTCATAACGTTGATACAAGTCCTCGAGGGATCGACTCTTGCTGTGCTACTATACTATTCTTATCGATTTGTGCACTTGCAAGGATTTTATAACTGTTAGAATTGAATTGCATATTTCTTGCTCTTTAATTCCACCAACAATGGTGTGTAAAAATCAGGTCCCTAAAACACTGATCATAGGCTCCCTTTTATAGACAAAGGGAAAACCTTGTCCTACATGGATTGGAATTAGAAACCCTAGCCTAGAGTGTTCTAGTACATTCTTTCTTTTGATTTCTTTCTTTTTCTTTTCACCGTTTTTTTCTGTTCTTTCTTTTGTTTTCTTTATTTTTTTCTTTCCTTTGAATTGACTTGAACCAAGATCATGCAACGATTTCCTCAAACTTTCATGCAGCTTGCCATCTATAAGCTATAAACTTTCAAACTTTGAATTGACGCCAATGTCCTTGGAATTGGGCTGCATCTTCTTTCACTTCTCATTCTTACCAATAATCACATTTAGGGCAACCTTAGCACAAACTGAGGTTATAGGGCATGGATGTGATGAATGGCTAAGTCTTTTGGGTTAGGTTATACTTTAGGTGACGAAAGAAAAGGCTGAGTGTTTGGCTTCAAAGTTGGTTTAGGGAGCATGCAATTGGGTAGGATAAGGCCTTTAGAGGTTAAAGCACACATAGCCTACTTCACTTCTTATGGCGAACCACACATTAAATCCAGAGTATCTAAATGATGTTAGTGCTTTAAAAATTCAATGCAAAATGATGTAATGAGATTAGCAATTAAGAACAAAAGCGATGAGTGTTTAATAGTAGAAACAAGTCTATCCCTCTGAAAGAATGGAAATTAGGCTCAAATATCTCACAAAGTAGTCTCCACTAATTTTCTAAGGTTCACTCAAATTCAGTTGTTTTGTTCACCTAATCACGTAAAACATGGCATTGTGAAGTGAAGAATATGAACTACTTGACCATGGTATGACTCTTAGTAAGGCTAAGACAGTTAACTTAGCATATACATCCCTATTAACAAGTTATAATACGAATCAAAAGCAAAAAATTAAGTAACTAACTAAACACAACAAAAGATTAAGGTTGAAAATTCAAAAGTTCTGGTCATGTATCACCCCCAAACCTACTTGTTTCAATATGCAAAAATTCAATCCACACCCCCAAACCTAAACTGAACATTGTCCTCAATGTGACAAGCAATATGCATGACAACAGAATATAGGTTTGAGAGAACTAAAGGGCATAAACAGCAAAGGAAGAGAAAAATACAAACTAGGGCTAGGTTGCCTCCTAGGAGCGCTTTATTTAACGTCTAGGCAAGACGGGGTTGGCATGCTAGGTACTTGGCGCATTGTGAGTTGCATGGTCAGCCAGGCTTGGATTGGAAGGTCCTCAAAGTAGTGTTTGAGGCGATGGCCATTTATCTTGAACGGGTCCTTCCTATCCGGGTGTTAGATTTCAACCGCACCATGAAGAAAAATGTTAGTAACAATAAATGGTCCAGTCCATCTCGAACGCATCTTACCTAGAAATAGTTTGAGACGAGAATCAAAGAGGAGGACTTTCTGTCCGATTTGAAAGTTTGTGGGTTGAATGTGCTTGTTGTGAAAAGCTTCGGTCTTTTCCTTGTAAATCTGAGCACTTTCGTAGGCCTCGTTTTGAAGTTCTTCTAATTCACTCAGCTGTAGCTTTCTATGTATTCCAGCATCATCGACATTCATGTTCATCTTCAAAATTGGCCAGAATGCTTTATGCTCCAATTACACCGGTAGGTGACATCCTTTTCCGAAAACAAGCCTGAAAGGAGACATGCCAATCGGGGTCTTGTATGCTGTCCTATAGGCCCATAATGTTCAATCTGCTAGACCAATCCTTGCGGCTAGGGCTCACTGTTTTTTCTAATATAGCCTTTACTTCTCGATTGGAAACTTTAGCGTGGCCACTTGTTTGATGGTGATAAGGCGTTGAGCCCTTGTGGGTGATGCCATACTTTTTCATTAAAGCTTCAAACAAATGATTGCAGAAGTGCATCCCCCCAACGCTGATGATTGCCCGAGGTGCTCCGAACATAGCTAAGATGTGACCCTACAAAAAGCTCACAACTACTTTGGCATCGTTAGTTTTGGTGGGGATTGCTTCCACCCATTTGGACACATAATCAACTGCGAGCAAAAAATAAAGATTACCAAAAGAGTTCGGAAAAGGCCCCATGAAATCAATGCCCCACACATCGAAGATTTCGACCACGTGGATAGGGTGTAATGGCATTTGGTTCCGAGGGCCGATGTTACCTAGTCGTTGGTAGCAGTAACAGGTGAGTACGAACTCATATGCGTCCTTGAAAATTGTTGGCCAGTAGAGTCCACTTTGAAGTACCTTAAGGGCCATTTGCTTAGATCCAAAATGGCCCCCACACGCCAAGCTACAGCAAAATGTCAGGACGGATTCCATTTCAGCTTCGGGAATGCATCGTCGAATGATTTGATCTGGACAATACTTCCATTGATATGGCCCATCCCAGATGAAGTACTTAGCTTGTTTAGCTAGTTTGTCCTTTTGATACATGCTTAAAGATGAAGGAAATTTCTTAGTGGCAAGGTAATTAATGAGATCGGCATACCAAGGATCGATAGCTGGGAGTGCGAAGAGCTGTTCGTCGGGAAAGGTCTCGAGGAGTGTTAATTGATCGGCCTCTTTCTTGGAACCCTGAATCAATCGGATCATATGACCAGCAACCACATTTTTGCTCCCCTTCTTATCTTTGATTTCGAGGTCAAACTCCTGGAGAAGTAGCATCCAACGTAGCAACCTTGGCTTGGTGTCCTTCTTAGTGAGAAAATACTTCAATGTTGCGTGAACAGTGTGCACTATGACCTTGGTTTGAATTAGATATGATCGAAACTTTTCGAGAGCGAAGATGACGGCAAGGAGCTCTTTTTCGGTGGTGGAATAGTTCAATGGGGCGTCATTCAGAGTCCTACTTGCGTAGCAGATGACGTGAGCAAGTTTGTTCACACGCTGTCCCAAAACAGCTCCTATTGCGAAGTCTGAGGCATCACACATTAGTACGAATGGTAAGTCCCAATTTGGTGGCCTGATGATGGGTAATGCCATGAGCTTTGCCTTGAGTGTGTTGAATGCCTCACAACATTCCTTAGTGAACTCAAACGTGGCGTCTTTGGCTATAAGATCACACAAAGGTCTTATGATTTTCGAAAAGTCTTTGATGAATCTTCGGAAAAAGCCGGCATGCCCTAAGAACGATCAAACTTCCTTGACTGTAGTGGGGTATGGCAGCCTTTCCACTATGTCCAATTTAGCATTGTCCACCTCTATTCCACGGCTAGAGATCACATGGCCCAAGAAGATTCCCTATTGTACCATGAAATGGCACTTTTCCCAATTCAGCACTAAGTTGCTTTCTTTGCATCAATCCAGCACTCGGGATAGATTGGCTAAGCAAAGTTCGAATGAATGCCCAAACACGGAGAAGTCATCCATGAACACTTCAAATATATCCTCCACCATATCGGAGAAGATGCTCATCATGCAGCGTTAGAAGGCAGTTGGGGCATTGCATAATCCAAACGGCATTCTTCTGTACGCAAATGTACCATATGGGCATGTGAATGTCATTTTTTCTTGATCTTCAGGAGCAATAGCAATCTGATTATACCCCGAGTAGCCATCCAAGAAACAATAGTATGAATGTCCTGCCAAGCGCTCGAGAATTTGGTCGATGAAGGACAGAGGGAAGTGATCCTTGCATGTGGTTGTATTTAGTCTGCGGTAATCAAGGCACACTCTCCATCCCATTTGAACTCGTTGAGGTACAGGTTCATCATGTTCGTTTTTAACGACCGTGATCCCGCTTTTCTTTGGCACGACCTGAATTGGGCTCACCCACTTAGAATCACTAATTGGATAGATGATTCTGACGTCAAGAAGTTTGAGTACTTCTTTCTTCACGACCTCCTTCATAGGTGGATGCAATCGCCTCTGCACCTCCCGTGATGGTTTGGAGTCTTCTTCCAGAAGTATCTGATGCATGTACTTTGTGGGACTTATGCCTTTGATGTCGGCGATCGTCCATCCAATTTCCGTTTGATTCACTTTAAGAACGTGAACCAATGCCTTTTCTTCTTCCGTACTTAGGGTAGACGCAATGATGACTGGAAGGGTTTGATTGTCGCCTAAGTACTTTTATTTCACGTGTTCGGGAAGGGGCTTCAGCTCGAGTTCAGGAGCTTTCATGATGGACGGCAAGGTTTTCTAAGTTGTGAGGGGCAATGCTTCGAAGGGAGGCCTGTAGAATTGAAGGGTTGGCACGGTATCAAGGGACCGAACCTCCTCAATCCCGCTATCTTCAAGTGACTCCACAGTGCGTGGAGTCCTTGAAATGGCCTTCTCGAGATCATCTGTCATGCAAGACTGCTCAATTGTCTTCCGTAGCAGTATGTCCATTGTATTTAACGGAAAATCCATGACAGCTTCAGCAACATATTGGATGGCATCATGGATGGAGAAGGTTCGAAGCATTTCCAAGACTATGATGGAGACTTGGCCATTTTTTATGTCGATAAGGCACTCAACTGTGGCTAGCAAAGGCCTTCCAAAGATGAGTGGAGGTTCCTCATTTTTGTCAATTCTATCCATCTTGAGTACGTTAAAGTCCGCAGGGATGCATGTGTCTCCAATTTGCACAAGTACGTACTCTAGGACCCCCATTAGATTAGTAATAGAGGCATTCGCTAAACTAACCTTTTGATGCGTTCTAAAATTTAAGGATCTGGGACCACGCTTTTGATGCATACTATGAGCATAATCGAAGCGCATCTTGGTTTGGCTAAGTGCATAAGGTTCAGAATCGACGCAGAAACTAGGCTCGGATGGGAAGTTCTTGGGACATGTACTCGACATGTCCTGGCATGACCTTGGCACTTCAAGGACATGAACTTGATGTTATGAGAGACAAGTTTGGGACCCGGATGGCATGATCTGAGGTACTTGGCCAATGACCCAAAATAGGGCGCACTGGCGCACTCATGACCTAGTTCAGGACCTAATATTGAAATGAGGACATCTCCTTCATCTGAACTCCGATTTGAGTCATTCTTTTTGCGTTCTTCTTAGAATTTACCTATCTTTCCAAATTAGCACAAGTCTCACAAGATTGATCATTTTCTACTATTGATGGTACGAAATAATTCAAAATACATGTAAGAGAGGCATACAAAGACATCAACATGATGCATAAATAATGACTGATCAATCAAGTCAGCCATCATTCTTCCAAACATCTCTTTGTTGGGGCTGGATTTCCATGAGGATGTTGAAGGACTTGAGTGGGAACGTGACAGGCCACGACATGCCCTTGGAACCCAAGGGGTGCTATGGGGTTTCGATAATTCTGGTTATTCTTCCACTTGAAGTTTGGGCGGTTCCTCCATATAGGATTGTAGGTGTTGGAATAAGGGTCTTTCCTTGGCCGCATACCCTCATTGTACCTTCCAATATAGTTTGCATCCTCTACCATAGGACATGTCTGAGCGTCATGGCCTTGAACTAACCACACATCACACGTCATAGTGGGCTTGGCCTTGGCATCACATAGACATTTCACCATAGCCGTAATTTGGGATATGGTGTCATGCTTATCTCTACTCACACTACTAAGGGTCCTTGCTTGTTGTCCCTTATAGCTAAACTGCTTTTCTCTTTGAGCAATGCTCTCAAATGTTGCCTTAGCTTCCTCAACCGTGCTTTACAAGACTCCCTTGGATTGAGAGTTCACCATTACCCTATCACTATTCTTCAAGCCTCCATAGAAGTATAGCATTAAGTGGCACTCATCAATGTTGTGATGAGGGAATTCTTGGATCATTTGATTAAACCTTTCCCAAAACTCATAGAAAGATTCATCCTCAACTTGCTGGGTTTCCATGATATGAGCCTTGAGCTTATTGGTTTTAGCCACGGGTTAGTATTGAGTGGGGAACTTAGAGGACAAGTCCTTCCACAAGGTTATGGAAGCAGGTGCTAGTGAATGGAACCATGTGTTAGACTTGTCCTTAAGACTAAAATGGAACAACCTCAATCAGATCTCAGCCTCAGTCATGCCATTGATCCTTAATGTGGAACAGACTTCCACAAACTCCTTGATGTGTAAATGGGGGTCCTCACCCGAGAGGCCATGGTACTTACGCAGCATGTGGATTGTGCATGATTTGAGGTCAAAGTTTTCCACCGTGGATGGTAAAAAGACAATAGGGAATTGGTCCTCACTGACATGAGAAATGGCATAGTCCTTAAGCAGCCGTGGTTGTGGGTTAGCTAAGACACATTCATCAGCCATTCTCCCAGAGCTTGGTGGTGGCCTTGGATGAGGAGAACCGTGGACAGATGATGAACTAGATGATGGAATTGAAGAGCCGTGAACAGATCCCCTAGCAGAACCTTGTGATGACATAAAAGTACCTAAAACAAATAAAAAGGAACTAAGTTAAAACAACCAAAGCAATGGACACCGTTGAGGGACAAAGTCAATAACTTGTAATGCTAGAAACGAAGTAAATAACAAAGAGTTTGTAATAAAATTAAAGGCAGGTTAAGGTAGTCCCGATCCACACCTAACCACAATGATTTCTAACTTGGTTTGCAAGGTTCAACTATCATGTTTCCTTCTTCGTTTAGTGCCCATGCAAGGGGTCTCTTAAGCTCACCCTCACACCTTTTATCTCTTCTTACTTGGTATGTCTTAGGCCTCACGGGCATAAAAAATTCCAATCAAATTATTCTCAACTGAGTCCCACAGAAGCATTATGTTCTAAAGGGATTTAATGACACTGCATTAACCCTAGGATTACACGGTAACCCTAGGAATGTCATGGTTTTTTTCACAGATTTTTTTTACCACAACCCTTGATGCAAAGCCATCTTTAACTCATGCAATTAAAGTGGCCAATTTTAACAACATAAATAGAATAGAAATTAAAGCAGTGAATCAATCTACCAAGGCAAACACAACAAACAAACCAAGCACCAAAACCAAGTCCCGAAGTTGTCATGATTAGAGCTTCAAGATCAGCCCTAACCTAAAGGGACTACTCACTACACATAATGAAAAACATGAACATTAATTGTATTGAATATGAAAGTGAAAGATTAAACCCAATTATACTCTCAAAGGTGGACTCCAAGAACAGCTTCAAGCACTCCTCTAAGAACACAGTCAGGTCTTCGTGAACAAGCCTCACGCTAATAGCTCAACACAATAAGTAAACAAAATATCTCTAAGTAATGTAAAGAGGGCTAAAAGCGTGGTCGTCGAAACACTGAACAAGGCCTCCCTTTTATAGACAAGGGAAAACCTTGTCCTGTAAGGACTAGAATTAGAAACCCTAGGCTAGAGTATTCTATAATAGCTATGGCACTCCTATGTAATTAGAAAGTCCTTAAAATCTATGAAAACCAATCAAACCAAGGTTGGGTGTGCAAATGCAAGCAAGTAGGTGTGAACACAGCCAGTGGCTGGGCAGACAGGCTGGAATCAGGGCTGGACCTCGGTCAGGGCCTGAAAGCTTGGAATTTTGTTCTAAGGATGTCTTTGTCGCGCCACAAAGCACCTTGGAACTTGAATGGCTTCTTTATATGTCAAAGAGTCTAGGCGTACTCCATGTTTTGATCAAATGGCTATAGGCCTGAAAATATCTTCAATGGAACTTATCGGGTCATGTCAAGGACCTAACCTAATACTAGAATGCGTACTGTTGTGCCACTCTGGACTCGTTTGTGGCTCAATCGCGCCTTATCTTGATAGCGGGAACCTCAACTGGGACTTGGGTCCTCTACAACATGTACTCGATGTCTTGGGCGTGTCTGGGACATGACTAAGGACTCAGATGGGAAGTTCTTGGAACATGGCCTCAACATGTCCTAGCATGACCTTCGCACTTCTAGGACATGAACTTGATGTCATGAGACACGGCTTTAGGACCCTGATAGGCTGATATGAGGTACTTGGTCAAGGACCCAAAATAGGGCGCACTGGCGCACTTAGGGCCTGGTTCTAGACCTGATATTGAAATGAGGACATCTCCTTCATTTTAACTCGGATTTTAGTCATTCTTTTTCCTGTATTCTTAGCATTCCATTATCTTTCTAAAACCTGCACTTGTCTCACAAGAGCATCACTTTCTACTATGGATGGCCAGAAATTAAACAAAAGACAAGCAAAGAGGCATGAAATATATGTAAGATCAATGACCTAACAAGCTTCAATCAACTCGTGGAGGGACTTGCCTTCAAAATTTATGACACAATACTATCCCATGTCGAAGATGGCAGAATTGAAGGCCAAGATCATGGATCCACGCCAAGGCATTGATGAGCCATTCTTTGAGTTTTGGGAGCGCTTCAATCAAATGCTTCGAGCGTGCCCTTACCATAACATCGACGAACATCACTTGATGTTGTAATTCTATGGAGGACTGAAGACCAGCGATCGAACCATGGTGGACTCTCAATCCCAAGGGATTCTTGATGGCACGATTGCGGAGCCAAGGACGACCTGTGAGAATATCGCTCAAAGGGAGAAGCAATTTAGCCACAGAGGTCATTCCTCTAGGGCTACAAGTGATGCGTACACCAATGACAAAGATGACGCCATTTCTCAACTTACAACAATGGTGAAGAAGCTTTGCAACGAAATGGCGAAAGGAGTTCAAATCTATGACGTATTCTCTATTCAGGGACATACTTCGCAGGAATGTCCTATGGTGGAAGAAGCTAACTTTGCTGGAGGCTTCAATAATGGTGCACGACCTCGGAATGACCCATATTCAAACACTTACAATCCGGTGTGGAAAAATCATCCAAACTTCCGTTGGAGCAATAATCAAAGTGAACAAAACCAATTCCCGCCACCTAGGTTCCAACTACAATCCACGTCTCCACAAGTGAATCTTCAAGGTCCTTCATCAAATTAGAGTACTGGAAGCAAATCTTTGGAGGATGTCATCAATGCCATGTCTCAACAAAACATCCAATTCATGCAAAACACCAATGCATGCATTTATTCAAGAGAGCCAGGGTCATATGACAAAGACGGATAATGCAATCGCAAACTTAGATCATCAAATGGGATAGATTGCAAATCAGCTAAATCAAAGGGAACAAGGGAATCTACCAAGTCAAGTGATGGTAAATCCTAAGGGATTCCACAATCCAACTGCAACTGCCATCACACTTCAAAGTGGAACGTAACTCCGAGGCCCTACATACGCTGCCTACGATTAAAACATTGAATGACTTGAAGCCGAGGAGGATGATTACACCGTGTCTCACTCAAAGCCCCACACTACCGTGACACAATCTGAGTCGCAAGCTGTGGCCCAGCCATATTGAATGTCGCAGACTTCAGCTCAAATCAAGCCGCTGAATCTGCCACTGAATCTGCCAAGTCCAATGCCACAGCCCTAGACTACAACCGTACCCCAAACTGCAGCTCATTAAGGATCTGGCCCTGCTCCCGAGACATGGGCCAGCATTATGCTAAAATCCAGCAACCAAGCTCTTCCGAGAGCCCTACCCAGCGAGCCATCGAGAGCTCTGCCTCACGCCACACCAAGACATGCCACACCCTGCGGACGTGCACCCAGCTGCGCCTAACCCTCAGTAGCACGCAACGGCATGACAACAGCCTTCTTCCAATACTAAGGCCACGGTCTTGATTCCCAATGCCAAATACCAGCATCCAAACAATTCTAACTTTCACCCTAACACTTCAATTCTTAAAACAACTAAAAAGGTGACTTTTGAGTTAGATAATGATGTTGATCCTCCTTTTCCTCGCAGGTTCCAAAACAAGAATAAGAAAAAGGAGGAATTCGAGGAGGAGCTTAAAATCACGCTGTCTTTCCATAAGATAGTCAAGCACATGCCTATCTTTGCGAAGCTCATCAAGGTCTTAGTCACCAGAAAACGGGGTTTCAGCTCTAATGACATCATTGAAATACTTAAGGCATGTTCTGTTGTACTTCTGCTCATGCCACTCAAGGCGAATGATCCTGGGCCTCCATCGCTCCAATGTGTTATCCAATCTAAATGCTTCGACCATTGCCTTTGCGACACAGGAGCCTTGGAGATACCTGTATCCCGGTGGACTTCTACATTCTAAGGATGGATAGAATTGATCAGAACGAGGAACCTCCACTCATCTTTGGAAGGCCCTCCTAGCCACGGAAAAATGCTCAATTGATGTCAAAAATGGTGAAGTCTCCATCAAAGTCTTGGATAAACTGCGGAGATTCTCTATTCACGATGCTATTCAATATCCTGCAGAACCTATCGTGGACTTCCCGTTGAATATGATGGCCATGCTACTGCAGAATATGATGGACATGCTACTGCAAAAGACGATTGCAAACTCATGCATGAAGCATGATCTCGAGAAGGCCATCACCAACACCTCACAAACTGAGGAGTCCCTTGATGAGAATGTGGCTGAGGAGGTAAGGTTCCTCAATGCCATGCCTTCACTTCCATTTCACAAGCATCCATTCGAGGCCTTACCCCTCATGGCCCAAAAGGCCTTGCCATCCATCTTGAAAGCACCTGAACTCGAACCAAACCCATTTCCAGAACACTTGAAGTACGCATACTTAGGTGACAATCAAACCCTTCCGGTCATCATTGCATCTAACTTAAGTATGGAGGAAGAGCATGCGTTTGTCCAAGTACTGAAAGATAATCAAACGGCAATTGGTTGGACAATCACCGACATCAAAGGCATTAGTCCCACTAAGTGCATGCATCGGATATTTCTCGAAGAAGACTCCAAACCATCAAGGGAGGCATAAAGGCAACGAATCCACCAATGAAGGAAGTCGTGAAGAAAGAAGTTCTCAAACTACTTGACGTTGGAATTATCTACCCAAATAGTGACTATAAATGGGTGAGCCCGGTCCAAGTCGTCCCAAAGAAAAGTGGGATTACTGTGGTTAAGAATGAGCATGATGAGCTCGTACCCCAGAGAGTTCAAACATGATGGAGGCTTTGCATTGACTACCAGAAGCTCAACACCACCACACGCAAGGATCACTTCCCCTTGATCTTCATTGATCAAATGCTTGAGCGATTAGCGGTACATTCTCACTACTGCTTCCTAGACGGCTACTCAGGATATAATCAAATTGATATCGCCTCGGAAGATCAAGAGAAAACGACATTTACATGTCCATATGTCACATTTTCTTACAGACGAATGCCGTTTGGGTTGTGCAACGCCCAACTACGTTCCAACGTTGCATGATGAGCATTTTCTCTGACATGGTGGAGGATATAATTGAAGTATTCATGGATGACTTCTCTGTGTTTGGCATTCATTCGAGCTATGTTTAGCTAACATGTCCCGAGTACTAGAACAATGCAGAGAAAATAACCTAGTGCTCAACTAGGAGAATTGCCAGTTCATGGTACAACAAGGCATCGTTCAGGGCCATGTGATTTCCAATCAAGGCATTGAAGTCGACAAGGCCAAACTAGACATCGTAGAGAGACTGCCATACCCTACCATAGTCAAAGAAGTTTGATCACTCTTAGGGCACGCCAGCTTCTACAAACTATTTATCCAAGACTTCTCGAAGATCATAAGACCTTTGTGCGACCTTCTAGCTAAGGATGCCGCATTTGAATTCACTAAGGAATTCCGTGAGGCATTCAACACACTTAAGGCAAAGCTCAAGGCATCACCCATCATCATGCCACCCAATTGGGACTTACCATTAGAACTCATGTGTGAAGCTTCGGACTTCACTGTAGGAGCTGTTTTAGGGCAGCGAGTGAACAAACTTCCTCATGTCATCTATCACACAAGTAGAACTCTGAATGATGCCCAACTAAACTATTCCACCAAGGAAAACGAACTTCTTGCCATCATTTTTTCCCAAGAAAAGTTTAGATCGTATCGAATTCAAACCAAAGTCATAGTATACACTGATCACGCGGCCTTGAAGTACCTACTCACCAAGAAGGACGCCAAGCCCAGACTACTTAGATGGATACTACTTCTCTAAGAGTTTGACCTTGAAATCTGAGATAAGAACGGAAGTGAAAATGTGGTTGCTGACCATATGAGCCGATTGATCTATGGTTCCAACGAAGAGCCTGATCAATTGCCACTACTTGAGGCCTTCCCAGATGAACAACTATCCGCGCTCAAGGCCATTGATCTGTGGTATGCAGACATCATCAAATTATCTTGCTACTAAGCGCGTCCCCTCGTCTATGAGTAGATTTTAAAAGGAAAAGCTTGTTAAACAGGCAAAGCACTACATCTGGGACGAGCCTTACTTATGGAAGCATTGTCCTGATCAAATCATTAGAACATGAATCCCGGAAGAAGATATGAAGTCCATTCTAACTTTCTGCCATAGCTTGGCGTGTGGAGGACATTTTGGGGCTAAAAAGATGGCCCTCAAGGTACTTCAAAGTAGATTCTATTGGCCTACATTTTTTAAGGATGCATACGAGTTTGTTCTCACCTACGACAGATGCCACCGGTAAGGTAACATAGACCCTTGGGATCAAATGCCATTGAACCCTATCCTTGTGGTGAAAATCTTCGACATCTGGGGCATTGATTTCATGGGGCCTTTTTCAAAATATTTTGGGGATCTTTACATATTACTCATTGTTGATTATGTCTCCAAGTGGGTGGAAGAAATTCCCACCAATTCTAATGATGCCAAAGTAGTTGTGAGCTTTTTTCAGGGTCACGTCTTAGCTAGGTTCGGAGCACTTAGGGCAATCATTAGTGGTGGGGGTACGCACTTCTTCAATCGTTCATTCGAAGCCCTAACGAAGAAGTATGGTGATAGGATTTTTCCCACCTGTAAAACAAGGGTTAAAATCACACAAATAATACCTGCAAGAGTACAGGGCTGTTGTAGTATAGCACTGAATGCAGGGTCGATTTCCTCAGGGACTGATATGGATAATTCTTATTTATAGAATTCACTTTTAATTAATAATAAAATAATCGCAATAATTTTGGCGACTGAATAAAAATTAAGTAAACAATGTAAAAAAGTACTAGGGTTCAACCTTCACCATTAACAATCATATGTGACTTAGAAAAGAATCTATGAATCAATACATGCAACTTTGAAGGTTAGATTTTTCGAAAGCATATTTTCCTCGTGGGCATTCAAGTGAAAACGTATACCTAACATGCGATTAGTCTATGGCATTTAGATCTAATTCTACATGCAAGATTCATTAAGTTCATGAAAATCTTTTATAACCATGCAATCTCTTAGTTATGGTATTTAACCTAGATGTATTACAATCCTTAATCACTAGAAGCAAATCCCAATTTTTAGGTGGGCATTCCTATAAAATTGCATCAAATTACTTGTCTAAATATCCTAAGGGTGATCAAGCATTAAGACATAAAGATAGTTTTAAACAGTGATTAAAAATTCAAAGCATGCCTATACGAAAACATAGGAAAAAGATAAATCACATAATCATGTTAAGGCTTAGGTCTAACCCTAGTGAGAAAATTAGCTACTCATGCTCATAATGAATAGAAATAATTTCATTAAAATTGAAGTTAAGAGAACAAACAGTTTGTAGAACAAAGGTAGCCGAAAATCCCAGCTTGCCGTGCTCTTAGATGAAGAATTGTATTCTGAATTCTGGTGTCTTTAAATCTAAGCCAAGCTTGGGTATTTATAAGGAAATATTCCTAATCCTATTCTGAAAAGGAGTAAAATAAAAAATAATCAAATCTAATTCCTAGTTTGAACATAAATAGGAGAGCATATGCCTTCTCCTTCTTGAATTGGGATTTTATTGATATACTTCCTTCTTTTGCTCTAAACACTCCTTCTAGAATAAACCTGTCAATATAATCAATTCAAGTATCAATTCTTCCCAAAATAATAATAATAACTAATTAAATATATGGGAAAATACAAGTATATAATTGACTCATCAAATACCCCCAAACTTGAATTGTTACTTGTCCTCAAGTAAATAAAACAAAACTAAGAAAACATTGAGAAAAATAAGATGCCACTTTCGCAGGGAACTCGATAGTGCTGAGCAAACACTACACGCCTTTAAACCCCTAGGTGTCCCTAGTAGGAGGAGTTGTGTCTCCTGAGGGTTTACCAGTTGTGAAACCCACAAACACTTTCAAAATTTGTTAAACTTAATTTAACCTTCCTTCCATTGAATATAAAGCAACACTCATAAAAGCAAAATGAAAATTCTCAAGTCATAAGCAAGTCTAAAAGAGAGAGCAAATCCACACTTTCAAAACAGAAGATTACCAGATTCTGGTGAGCAATCCATAAACCATATTCGTGTAATGTGAATCTCAACAAAATTGTAAGAGTTAAACCAGTCCCTCACTTGCATTACATCTGTACCCACCAACTGTAAAATCACTTAACTTATCACCATCCAAAGCATTCTTGCCTGAAATTTTTATTTTTATTTATTTATTTATTTATGTTTTGTTATTTAATATTATTATAATATATACATATATATATATATATAAATTTTTTTTTTTTTTTTTTTTTTTTTTTTTTTTTAACAAAGGATGAAATTTTATTTAACATTAAGCAAGCTTTCTATCCAACCCATGTAACGAGCTTTAGATCGATGACTCCCAAATCAGATGACTTTAGGGCACCAGACAACAAATGTCCCAAAAGATTTATTTACTCGAATTGGAAAGGCTAGCATGTAATTGATGGGTAAACGCACACCCTTATTTTAGGGCTCGGACTTACCTCCGATTTACTTTATGGCTTTCACTTTTTCGAACCTTGGACGGTAACAAATTAAATAACCCACAATCTTAGGATAAGAAAAATTAGCATGCTTGAACAAATTTAATTTCCACAAATAAGTTGATGTGCATGTGCGAAATTGAATATGGTACGAATTGTGTGCAAAAATCAACTATATGTTCTTGGTGGTCATGCTATAATATTTAATCTCACTTATGAAGTTTCAAATTTCGATCATAGCAAATAGAGTGCATTAAAAATAATTTAGGAATGAAAAATCAAATTAAATCTAAACAAAAATCTTTGTTATTATTATTGTTTATTTCTTTTTGTTTAAAATGTTTATTGTATATATTCTCTTTTTTTTTTTTTTTTTGTATTTAAATTTTTTTCTTAGACACAAACAAAATAATAGTTTTCTACCCCAAAACTTATCATGCAACATGTCCCCATGGTGCAAAAGAGAAAAGAAGAAAGAAAATGAAAACAAAATAAAGAATTAAGTAGAAAATTAAAAAGGACAAGAAAAAAAAAAAGGAAAGAAGAGCACCTGGGGTCGAACCCGAGACCTGAGCTGTGCTCCCAGCCAGTAAAACGGCGTCGTTGTGTGTGAGTTGAAGGTGGACCGAAAACGCCACCGTTTTGAGCAGATATAAAGCCCCCTTCTTCAGACTGAGGGCTTCATTTCTCACCCTAGCCGTCCAGGAGCAAGAGAGCAGAGAGTCTGAAATCAACAGCTCCGAAAATACCCACCACTCGGTCACGCCGTGATGCGCCCCCGATGACTGCCAGCGACGATCCACCACCGTTGTGCAAGCGAGAGACACCACGAACCTCCCCATCGCCGATACCCAACGGAGTCCGAGAGAAATGGGCTCCAAAAGCGTGGAAATCCAAGCACCCGTCGGAGCCCAGGACAGCGGAAAGGAGAAGGCTGGGACACTGTCCATCACCACACGGCTCCAGCGGCCGAGAGGGAACCAGCAGCAGCGACCGGAAGTGGGCACGAGGTAAGGATTCTGTGCTTGGTCCGATTCGGTGTCGATTGTTTTTTTTTGTTTTTGGTTGTCTTGTTATTTGTTTGTTGTTCGTGGCGTCTGATGTGGAATCGGGTACCGGTGTGTAGGTGGGAGAAATGGAGGTAGGATGGAGGAGAGACCCGAAGCGGGCCAGGGAAGCGGACAGAAACCCTTGAAAGGTAACAGACCCTCATTTCTGCAAATCTGGTATGCAGATGTGTGCATATGTGTTTATTTGAAATGTCTGTGTTAATGCTCTTGATGCCTGTGATGTGTCTGTTGAGATGTGTTCATTTGAAATGTCTGTGTGGGCCATCACCGGCTGTCGGAGGCGATGTTGGTGATGGTGGGTGTGCAGGGACTGACCGGAGATTGGGGGATCCGGGTAACTGGGCCCGGATCTAGTGCGGTCGTGGGCTGGAGGTCGAAAGTGGGCCAATCGTTCGATCGTGAGCTCACTCCAATGGCGGGAACACTCGGAGCATACGGCTAGGGGTACCCGGCTCGGAAAATGGGCCCGATGGGCTCATGAGTACGGGAAGGGAGGACCAGGTTGTAAGCATCGGGCTAGTACGGTCGATTGGCGTGGGCCCACGAGGAAACAGGCCATCGGAGGCGGTGGTGAAGTGGGGTGGAGCCACCATAGGCCCGGTCCAGTATCGGCTGAGGTCCCCGAAATGGGGCCTGATGTGATAGCAGGCCTAAGAGTAAGGCCCGAGTTTACCGCGGGTCGGGCCTCGGTCGTGGTTGGGCCGGTAGTCTGTGTGGGTCCAAGTCTATCAGGCGGGGATGTATCGTGGGCGACCCGGCTAGTGTGGACCTGCCCGGAACCTGGGCCCAAGATGTGATTGGTCCTAGTAGTAAGGCGCAGGAGGGCCAGGTTGGGTACCCACGTGACCGTCGCTTGAGTGGGCTTGGACGGCTTCGGCTGCTTGACTCGAGCCTGGATGCAGCTCACGTGCTTGGGTGGGCCGGCAGGTAAACTCACTACGATTCTGTCCGTAGTTTTTTTTTTTTTTTTTTTTTTTTTTTTTGAATAATGATACTGACCCAGACTGGTGTGTGTGCAGGTACTACCCCCAAACTTAGAGTAGGGTGTAGATTCCTAGGTTATTCAATTCATTTGATGTAAAAGTGTTGTAATAATAGACCTAGGATCACGATCATCATCAGCCCAGGTATGACTCCTCTATCCTTGGTATTTAGATTTTGAAGCATGTCTACATTTTTTTTTTTTGTATGATTATACCCGACTGCTAGTGGATAGGGCACGCCAATCAAATCAACCATGTATGCCTGGAATCACACTTAGTGCTAGGGAACAATAGAAAACGGTCATTGCATGTTAGTTAAGTAAAACAAAAACAATTACGCTATTGTAAAAGATATAGGTGGGTTGCCTCCCATTAAGCGCTTAAGTTAACGTCTAGAGCTTGACGTAGGCATGGTAGGATCATGGAGTAGGTGGTTGTAGAGCCACGACATCCTTAGCTAGGTCGTAGGGTGACTCCAAATAAGGTTTCAGACGATGTCCATTAACTGTGAATTCCTTTCCGGTTTGGACGTTCTTTATACCCACTGCTCCGTGTGGATGTATATGGACAACTTCAAATGGTCCATACCAGCGGGACTTAAGCTCCCCTGGAAAGAGTCTGAGTCTGGAGTTAAATAAGAGTACCTTTTGTCCGGGATGAAAGTCCTTTCTTAAAATCTGGCGATCATGAAAAAGCTTGGTCTTCTCTTTATAGATCCTTGCATTGTCGTATGCATCATTCCGAATTTCTTCCAGCTCACTGAGTTCTAGTTTACGCTGCTCTCCTGCCTCATCATAAGCAAGATTGAGTTGCTTGACTGCCCAGAATGCCTTGTGTTCTAACTCCATTGGTAAATTACAAGCTTTGCCATAAACCAGTCGAAATGGGGACATTCCAATTGGGGTTTTATAAGCTGTTCGGTACGCCCATAGTGCATCGTTCAGCTTTGTACTCCAATCCTTCCTTGTAGAAGACACTGTTTTCTCTAGAATTCGCTTAAGCTCGCGATTAGAAACTTCAACTTGCCCAAATGTTTGTGGGTGGTACGGTGTTGCCACCCGATGAGTGATGCCATGCTTTGCAAGTAATGAGGCAAAAGGCTTATTCAAGAAGTGCTTGCCTCTGTCACTTATGATAGCTCTGGGGACTCCAAATCTAGGAAAAATTGTACCTTGTAGAAATTTGAGAACCACCGATCCTTGATTTGTTGGACTGGCGATGGCCTCCACCCATTTAGAGACGTAGTCCACAGCCACTAAGATGTAGAGATTGCCGTGAGATGAGGGAAACGGACCCATAAAGTCAATTCCCCAAACGTCAAAAATTTCAACAACCAAAATGCTCTGCTGGGGCATCTCATTGCGTTTGGACTGGTTTCCAACACGCTGGCAGCGATCGCATGCTTTACACCATGTGTAAGCATCTTTGAATAAAGTAGGCCAATAGAAACCGCTCTGTAAAATTTTGGTTGCGGTTCGTTTGGGACCGAAATGACCTCCACACGCAGATTGATGTGCAAATTGTAGGATACTTTCCTGCTCTTCACTTGGCACACACCGTCGAATAAGTTGGTCTGCACAGTGCTTGAATAGGTAGGGTTCATCCCAGAAATAATATTTGACAGTGGATAGGAACTTTTTCCGCTGTTGGGATGCAATATCGATTGGAAGTTTTCCACTAACCAGAAAATTCACAATATCTGCATACCAGGGTGTGTGCTGCATGAGGGCGAAGAGCTGCTCATCAGGAAAAGTTTCTTGGAGTGGCAATGACTCAGACTCTGCTGCAGTGGTGTTCACCAGCCGAGATAAGTGGTCTGCCACCACATTCTCACTCCCCTTTTTGTCACGAATTTCGAGGTCAAACTCTTGTAGTAGGAGAATCCATCGTATGAGTCTAGGTTTTGAATCTTTCTTAGCAAAAAGGTATTTCAATGCTGCGTGGTCAGTGAAAATAATTACCTTAGCACCGATTAGATATGATCGGAATTTTTCCAATACGAAAATCACTGCTAGGAGCTCGTTCTCTGTTGTTGAATAATTGAGTTGTGCATCATTTAAGGTTCGGCTGGCATAGTATATCACGCTTGGTAGCTTGTCTTGTCGCTGTCCTAGAACAGCTCCAATTGCATAATCTGATGCATCGCACATGACTTCAAAAGGTAGGTTCCAATCTGGTGCGGTGATAATTGGGGCTGTGGTTAAAAGTGTCTTCAGAGTTGTGAATGATTCGAGGCACTTGTCATCGAATATGAAGTCGGAGTCCTTGGCCAATAGATTGCACAGTGGTCGACTAACCTTAGAAAAATCTTTGATAAATCTTCTGTAGAACCCAGCATGGCCAAGAAAGGATCTGATATCCTTGACTGATGTGGGTTGTGGCAGGTTGCTGATGACGTCAATCTTGGCTTTGTCCACCTCGATTCCACGGTCTGAAATTAGGTGCCCTAACACGATTCCGTGCTTCACCATAAAGTGACACTTTTCCCAGTTTAATACCAAATGTGTCTCTTTGCATCTTTCTAAAACAGTGGCCAAGTTGTCTAAACAGTTGTCAAATGAATCTCCATATACGGAGAAGTCATCCATAAACACTTCAATTATTTGTTCCACCATGTCTGAGAATATGCTCATCATGCATCGCTGAAATGTGGCAGGTGCATTACACAGCCCGAAAGGCATACGTCGGTAGGCAAAAGTGCCAAATGGGCACGTGAATGTAGTTTTGTCCTGATCCTCAGGTGCTATAGGAATCTGATTGTACCCTGAATAACCATCTAGAAAACAATAAAATGCCTTACCCGCTAATCGCTCCACCATCTGATCGATGAATGGGAGTGGGAAGTGATCCTTTCGTGTGGCTGAATTCAGCTTGCGATAATCAATGCAAACCCTCCACCCCGTAGTTAACCTTGTAGGGACTTGCTCCCCTTTTTCGTTAGTACTAACCGTGATTCCTGATTTTTTAGGAACAACTTGTGTTGGGCTTATCCATGGGCTGTCTGAAATTGGGTAGATAATGCCTGCGTCTAGAAGTTTTAGGACTTCACTTCGAACAACGTCTTTCATGATTGGGTTCAATCGCCTTTGAGCATCAACAGTAGGCTTGGTGTCCTCTTCCAGTAGGATACGATGCATGCAGATTGATGGACTGAGGCCTTTGATGTCGGCTATTGTCCACCCAATCGCCTCTTTGTACTTGCGTAAGATTCTGAGTAGCTTGTCTTCCTCTAGGTCGGTGAGGTCTGCTGCAATGATCATGGGCAGAGTTTCGTGGTCACTAAGGTGTGCATATTTGAGATGGGCTGGAAGGGGCTTCTTTTCCAGCCGAGGGGCTATCTTAATGGAAGGCGGTTGTGGCGTTTTTGGGGGCCCAAGCGCTTCAATCTGAGGTCGCCATCTTGGATAGGGTGGTCGGTTGCTATCTAGTGCTGCCATAATTTCTGCAATATCTTCCTCGTTTTGGCAGAGGATGGGGTCCATGAGTGCTGCCTCTAGAGGGTCGGTAAAGAGCAATTGTCTCTGTGCCATGCAGGTTACCTCCTCCAAAACTTCAATTCTGCTACACTCTGAAATTTCAGGGGGTCTTTTAGCCATGTCAAATAGGTTTAATACCACAGTTTCATCTTGCAAACGGAATGTAAGAGTGCCAGCTTCTACGTCTATCAGTGTGCGGGCTGTGGCCATGAAGGGTCGGCCAAGGATTAGGGGTGTCTCTTTGTCTTCCACCATATCGAGTACCACAAAATCGATGGGTAGATAGACTTTATCCACCTTGATGATGAGATCTTCAATGATCCCCTTAGGGTAAGTGAGGGATCGGTCAGCCAATTGGAGAACCATTGGTGTAGGCCTGAGCTGTCCTGCTCCTAATCGCTTAAATATTGAGTAGGGCATAAGGTTGATGCTGGATCCGAGATCTATTAGGGATTGCTGAAATTCAGAATTCCCTATTGTGCAGGAAATAGTAAAGCTGCCTGGATCTTTTTTATTTGGTGGCAGTTTGTGTAGAAGAGCTGCACTACACTGTTCTGTCAAAACCACCTTTTCCAAGTCTGAAATTTTTTTCTTATTGGCGCATACCTCCTTCAAAAATTTTGCATAGGAAGGGATGTGCTTTATAGCATCTAGTAGAGGTAGATTGATATGTACCTTGGCTAATGTCTGCATGAAGTCAATGGTCTGTTGGTCTTTGTTTGAGAGGCGCTGCTGCCTTTCTGGGAATGGCAGTGGCGGAGTGTAGGCAGGGACGTTGGATGGAGCAAATTTAATTTGTGGGGTGAATAGTTCAACCTGAGGTTCAGGTTCAATATGTGATTCGGTGGTATTATTTTCTGATTGGGATGACTTTGATGCCTCCCGATTGTCATAACTTTTTCCCCCTCGTAAAGTCCTTACCATCTTACAGTGCTCGGCTCCTCTCGGGTTTGGTATAGGTTGACTGGGAAAAACCCCTTTATCCCTTTCAGAAATTTCTTGGGCCAGTTGGCTAACTTGCTGCTCCAAGTTTTTAATTGATGCTTGAGTATTTTGTTGATTCTGGGTAGAGATCTCAATAAACCTGGTAAGCTGCTCTTCTACACTCAATTGGCGTGGTGCGGCCGGTTGGGTCTGATGGTTGAGTGGCTGTTGATAATTCTGCTGGTAATTGGGCCGGACCTGGTGTTGTCCATTCCACCCAAAATTTGTATTATTTTTCCATCCAGAATTATATGTATTGGGGTAGGCATCATTACGGGGTCTTGGGAAGGAACTCATGCCATTTACTTGTTCTTGGACAAGGTCGGGATACCCATCCTTCTGAGGACATTGGAGGACATTATGTGTAGGGTCCTCACATATGGCGCAAACCTGTGTTGTCTTTGGGGCAGCTGTGGTGAGCATCAAACTGTTGATCTTCTTTTCCAATTGGGTGATTTGTACTGCAATATTAGGGGTACCATGTCCTTGTGCTACATCATAGATGTGTCCCCTCGTATGAGAGCCATCATCCGTCCATTGTTGAGATTCGTTAGCCATTAGCTCAAATATTTCAAATGCTTCACGAGCTATTTTGGATATGAGAGAACCACCTGCGGATGCGTTGACGTAACTTTTGGTGATGTGATTGAGTCCATCATAAAAGATGTTCATCTGCATGTCTGAATCCAATCCATGGTGGGGGCAACGCATATACAGGTCATTGTACCTCTCCCAAGTATCATGAAACGACTCATTAGATTTCTGGGCAAAGGCCAGTATTTCTTTTTTCAAGGCAAGAGTCTTGGATGATGGGTAGAATTTGTTTAGAAACCTTGTTTGTAACTGTTCCCATGCTGTTATGCTCCCTGGAGGTAATGAATGTAGCCAAGCCCGAGCTTTATCCTTCAAGGTGTAAGGAAAAAGCCTCAATTTAATTGCCTCATTTGAAATTCCCCGAACAATGATGTTGTCACACCCTGACAAGAATTCAGATATGTGCATGTTTGGATCACTATTTGGGAGTCCATGAAAAGTGGGTAGAAGCTCAAGCATGTGATGCCTGATCTCAAAAGTGACTCCGTCTTGTACCTCGGGGTACACGATGCATTGTGGGGTTCCATTCCCACGTGCTGCAAGGCTTTTGCTAAGCGGTGCGCCGACTTCAGGTATTGTTAATGCCATTGGTGCTGGCACTGTGTTGTCTATCTCCGTGAACAAAGCTGCAAGGAAAGTTCCTTTGAGTGTGAACCTTGCGTTAGTTGCTTGTATTTGTCTTCTTCTTCTTGCTGTTCTTTCAGGTTCAGGATCGAATTGTGCTAGAATCGGGTTCGTAGATCGTGTAGCAATAACCATGCACAATTAGATAGTCCTGCAAGAGTAGAGACCTGTGCGTAAATGTTGATTTGGTGAAGTATAGAAAAAAAAAATGAAAATAAATAATTAACTAAAAGTAAATTAAAATAAGAGTAAGCTGCACAGTCCCCGGCAACGGCGCCAATTTCTTGATAGGATTTTTCCCACCTGTAAAACAAGGGTTAAAATCACACAAATAATACCTGCAAGAGTACAGGGCTGTTGTAGTATAGCACTGAATGCAGGGTCGATTTCCTCAGGGACTGATATGGATAATTCTTATTTATAGAATTCACTTTTAATTAATAATAAAATAATCGCAATAATTTTGGCGACTGAATAAAAATTAAGTAAACAATGTAAAAAAGTACTAGGGTTCAACCTTCACCATTAACAATCATATGTGACTTAGAAAAGAATCTATGAATCAATACATGCAACTTTGAAGGTTAGATTTTTCGAAAGCATATTTTCCTCGTGGGCATTCAAGTGAAAACGTATACCTACCATGCGATTAGTCTATGGCATTTAGATCTAATTCTACATGCAAGATTCATTAAGTTCATGAAAATCTTTTATAACCATGCAATCTCTTAGTTATGGTATTTAACCTAGATCTATTACAATCCTTAATCACTAGAAGCAAATCCCAATTTTTAGGTGGGCATTCCTATAAAATTCCATCAAATTACTTGTCTAAATATCCTAAGGGTGATCAAGCATTAAGACATAAAGATAGTTTTAAACAGTGATTAAAAATTCACAGCATGCATATACGAAAACATAGGAAAAAGATAAATCACATAATCATGTTAAGGCTTAGGTCTAACCCTAGTGAGAAAATTAGCTACTCATGCTCATAATGAATAGAAATAATTTCATTAAAATTGAAGTTAAGAGAACAAACAGTTTGTAGAACAAAGGTAGCCGAAAATCCCAACTTGCCGTGCTCTTAGATGAAGAATTGTATTCTGAATTCTGGTGTCTTTAAATCTAAGCCAAGCTTGGGTATTTATAAGGAAATATTCCTAATCCTATTCTGAAAAGGAGTAAAATAAAAAATAATCAAATCTAATTCCTAGTTTGAACATAAATAGGAGAGCATATGCCTTCTCCTTCTTGAATTGGGATTTTATTGATATACTTCCTTCTTTTGCTCTAAACACTCCTTCTAGAATAAACCTGTCAATATAATCAATTCAAGTATCAATTCTTCCCAAAATAATAATAATAACTAATTAAATATATGGGAAAATACAAGTATATAATTGACTCATCATATGGCATCACGCATCGAATCTCTACGCTATATCACCATCAGACAAGTGGCCTAGCTGAAATTTCAAACCGAGAAGTGAAGGCCATATTGGAAAAGACTGTGAGCCCAAATCGTAAAGACTGGTCCAACCGATTGAACGATGCATTGTGGACCTACAGGATGGCATACAAGACCCCTATTGGCATGTCTCCATTCAGACTCATCTTCGGGAAAGGATGTCACTTGCCGGTAGAATTGGAGCATAAGGCGTTACGGTCTATCAAGAAAATGCATATGGATTTGGATGCAACCGGACTACATAGAAAGTTGCAATTAAGTGAATTGGACAAGCTCATAAATGAGGCCTACGAAAGTGCTCGGATTTACAAGGAAAGACTACGATTTTTCAAGACAAGCATATTCAACGCAAGCACTTTCAGATTGGATAGAAAGTCCTCCTCTTCAATTCACGCTTCAAATTATTCCCAGGTAAGTTGCGTTCTAGATGGTCTGGTCCCTATATTATTACTAACGTTTTCCTCATGGCGCTGTAGAAATCCAGCACCCAGTCAGGAAGAAGCCATTCAAGGTAAATGGTCATAGCCTCAAGCACAACTTCGAACTCTTTCCCAATCCAATCATGGATGCTCTTGCAATTGAGCAGGCGCCAAGTACCTAGCCTGCCAACCTCATCTTTCCCAGATGTTAAATAAAGAGCTCCTCGGAGGTAGCCTAGCCCTAGTTTGTGTTTCTCTCTCCCTTTACCATTTCTGCCCTTTTTATCTCTCGAACTTTATTCTATTGTCATACTTATTGCTTATCACAATGTTTAGTTTAGGGTTAGGGGTGCGAACTTAAAAATTTTTGCATATAGAAACATCTAGGTTTGTGGGGTGGCACACGGCCAGAAAAGTTAAAAACTTTTAAGTGTCAATTAGCTTAAGTTCTGCTAGTAATAGTATTATAACTGGTTAATAGGGATGTACATGCTAAGTTAACTATCTTTGTTTTACTAAGATTCATGCAATAGTCAAGTAGTTCATAATTTCCACTTTACAAGGCCATGTTTTAAGTGATTAAGTAAACAAAACAAATGGATTTGAGTTAACCTTAGAAAACTAGTGGAGACTACCCATTGAGATCTTTTGAACCTAATTGCCATTCTTTCTGAGGGAAATACTTGTTTCTACTCGTAAACACTTATCGCTTTTTTTCTTAATTTCGGATCTCATTACATCATATTTGCATTGGATTTTAAAGAATTAACATCATATAGATACTCTTGATTTGATGTGTGGTTTGCCATAAGAAGTGATGTAGGCTATGTGTGCTTAACCTCTAAAGGCTTTATCCTACCCTATTGCATGCTCCCTAAGCCAACTTTGAAGCCAAACACTCAGTCTTTTCTTTCATCATCCAAAGTATAACCTAACCAAAGTACTTTTTAATGAAGCTACAAACCACTTTTGAATCATTAGTCTTGGTTGGAATTGCTTCCACCCATTTAGAAACATAATCAACAACAAGTAGAATGTAAAGAAAACCAAATAAGCTAGGGAAGGATCCCATAAAGTCAATGCCCCAAACATCAAAGATTTCAACTACTAGAATAGGGTTTAAGGGCATTTGATCTCTATGGCCAATGTTACCTTGTATTTGACACATGTCGCACGTGATGACATGATCATGCGCATCCTTGAAGATATTGGGCGAATAGAAGCCGCATTAGAGGACCTTGATGACTGTCTTTTTGGCCCCAAAGTGGCCTCCACATGCCTTGTTGTGGCAGAAGTCCAAGATAGGCTTGACATCAGTTTCTGGGATGCACCTTCTTATAAGTTGATTAGTGCAATGCTTCCAAAGATAGGGCTCATCCCATATGTAATACTTAGCTTGCTTGACAAGCTTGTCCTTTTGAAACCTATACAAATGAGAAGGAATCAAATAAGTAGCAAGGTAATTGATAATGTCAACATACCATGGGTGTTAGGTCATATTTCCTACATGCATTTCATTCCATATTTAGTCCCTTTACTTGTCTTCTGTTAGAAATCAGGCCATCCAAAGTAAAAAAGTGATTCTTTTGTAAGACATGTGCAGGTTTTAGAAAGATAATAAAATTATGAGAATATAGGAAAAAGAATGACTTAAATCGGAGTTCAAATGAATTAGATGTCCTCATTCTAATATCGAGTCCTGTACTAAGTCCCATGACATCTCCAGTGCGCCCTATTTTAGGCGAAGATCAAGTACCTCAGATCAGGCCATCCGGGTCCCAAAGCTGTGTCTGATGACAAGGGGAACACGCCTTAGAAGTGCCAGGTCAGAGCCATGACATATCGAGGACATGTCCCAAGAGCCTCCCCAAACGAGTCCCATAATCCAGTCCTAGGTTTGAGCCAAAGGCGTGCCCTCGAGTGCCACACCAAGGCATGTCCTTCGCAATGTCGAGTTCTAGATCAAGGTTCTAGCCAAGGTGTGGCTTCGTATCGCATCAATGAAGACCAAGCCTGTATTCCAGACGCATTTTCAAGACAAGGCGGGCCTACGCCAGAAACCAGTACCAGGTTAGGTCAAGCTTCAAGGAGGACATTTGCATGCCTACCAACATTTGATCGAGACACAAAGTATTTTCAGACTCTTTGACATGTAATGAAGCCATTCAAGTACAAAGGCCAGGCTTGGCGTGAAAAAGACATCCCAAGGGCCAAGTTTCCATTTTCAGCGTCTGCCCAAAGTTCTGCACAGATTCCAGCCTGGCTGCGTTGCAACCAGCTTTTGTTCTCACCTACCAGCTTGCATTTGCATTCCCAGTTATGTTCTGATTGGCTCTCATAGATTTTAGGACTTTGTAATTACTTAGGAATTTCATAATTATTCGAGAACACTCTAGGATAGGGTTTCCAATTCTAATCCTTAAAGGACAAGGTTTTCCTTTGCCCATATAAGGGGCCCTCTATTCATTGTTTTGGGACATGCCAACTTAGACACTTTATGTCAGGACTCGTCCCGAATTTCCCCTCGAAACCCGGGAAGAACCCTGATCCCGTCTGACAACCTAAGAAAAGGTTCCCAAAATACCCTTCAATCCTTACAAAATATAATAACAATAAATACTTCCACTTGTCAGACAAGGGATTCAAGCACTCAATAATTCCCGTAATTAATGACCAATCAAATACAATATAATATCAGAGCGTCTAAGTAGGATCAAGAGTAAAATTTAGATATCCTACTCAAATATAATTACACAGCGCAGTCGAAGTACTAATGCCTCTGCCTCGAGATCAGTGTTCGCGTCAACTCTACTCAACTGCCTGAAGGGGTTTAAACACAAAAAGTTGTGAGTGAACAAAAATAATCATTTATAAATTCCTTTTCGAGAAAATAACTTTCTTCCCCTCCATTTATAAAATCATGCATGCATAACATAAAACAATTTATGATACTAAAACATTATATGGAAATCACCAAAATTTCCATTTCTCTTTAAAACCACTTAGTTGGACTCACATGAAATCTGTATAATGAAAATACCTCGTGATCCAAAGTTTGGTTTGAAAACTCTTTTCAAAAGAGTTTAAAATCATTTAAATCAATCTGGACACATAATATCTCAAATTCATTTAATTCCATCTGGACGCATAATATCTCAAATTCACTGTTCCCGACATATCCACAACAACACACCAGGGTATCCCTTGAGATGTGTTAAAATCTGTACAAAAATTCTCTGTACAATATGTACAATCTGTACTATGCATAGACAGCTTCGCAACCTGGTGGAGCAAGGCCCCTCAACACCAACGTCTGAACCCTCAACAACCAGCGGAGCAAGACCCCTCAACACCGGTCAGAGCAACAGTAACCATCGGGACAGGAACCAGTGAACCAAATCCATACTTCGAAATCTTTGTTTCTCGGCCTAAGCCAAATTCTTTGCAATATCATTTTATGGCCAAAATCAATAAATCATAATTATGGGTCTAAACCCCAAATCACATGCTCAAATAGTTACCACGTCAAAACGATATCAAAATCAAGTACAAAAACTAGGCCATTTCTCAAAACACACTTTCACTGAAATATTGGAAAACATGTGTCCAGCATCATTTCTAAAATCCAGAAATTCATTGCACCCATACATAACAGTATTTAAATCAAAGATACATTTATGCATGCATTATAGTTTATAAACCAAAAGTCCACTCACAAACCTGTTCAAGCAAGCTCAATCCCGAACTGTACGCTCCCCTGAAGTTCCTGGAGGAGTATCGCCTGTCCAAATTAATAATCGGGATTACCAGCTAATAATAAGAACCTTAAATATAAACCCCCTAAACCCCGGGAGTCTAACTATGCTGGCCTAGAAAACGCAGCAACTTTAAAACGTCCGAAACAACCCCTAAACGACGTCCGATCGACTCAAAACCTGCGCCAACAGGTCCGAAATGTCAAAAACTACTTGTCACGCGCCACCGTGACCTCAGACTCGACCCCACGCGCCGCCACGCACCGACGGAAGGTCGGAACACGGGCCGCCACGCGCCGGTCACGCGCCTGCCACAGTACCCACGCGCCTGGACCGGTCCAACTCAGCCTGACCCGGTCCAACTCGACTCGACCGGTTCAACTCGACCCGATCGGTCACCCGACCCGATCGGTCACCGGTGACTCGCCGGAGAAGATGACCGGCTGCTGGCGCCGCCGTCTGGTTTCCGCCAGAATCCTCCATTTCCGGCCGAAACTTCAAGCTTTCCTAACTTCCTCAAAACTCAATCATTTTTCACAAATTTTATGTCTAAATCTATCTACTCGAACCCAGGAATCCAAATATAACTTTAAAACATCAAACACGAACCTGTGCTAGCCAGAAAATCGATCGGAAGGTCCGAAACTTCCTATCCTCGGTTCAGCTTCCTCCGTGGTCCTCTCCTTCGATGGTTGGTACGGTTGTGATCGTGGGAAGGAGTAGAATATGATTAGTTGATCAAAACTGGAAGTTGGAGCCTTGAATCAAAAGTTGACTTTGTAGGTTTTGGGTGAGTTTTCGCACACGGGTTCGGGTGGTTTGTGTTTGTTTCAGAGATAAAGATGAGAATGAGATGATGATCTGATGAAGATGAAGGTGAAATGAAGATCAGACAATGATTGGGTTAAAATATCTTCTCCCAAAACAAAATTACCAAAATGCCCTTGCACATCTAGACCCATAACTTCCGTCCACGAACTTCGTTTTCCGCGTGCCACCTGTCTACGAACTCGTGAGTTCGAGACCTACGCAACGGTATCCAAAACACCACCAAAAGTGTCTCGAAACAAAATTTGACTTCCATGCCCTTTATCGACCAAGGGTAAAATCGTCATTTTACATAAATAATTTACTTAAATCCAATAATTGAAATTCCGGGTTGTTACACTTTATTTTATTGTTTTGAGCTATTAGCGTGAGGCTTGTTCACGACGACTTGATTGTGCTCTTTGAGGAGTGCTTGAAGTCGTGTTAAAAGTCAGCCTTTGAGAGTAAAATTGGGTTTAATCTTTCACTTTCATATTCAATACAATTTATGCTTTTGTTTTTCATCATGCGTAGTGAGTAGTTTACTTTAAGTTAGGGCTGATCTTGAAGCCCTAACCATGGCAACTTCTTAGTTTGGTTTTGCGCTAGTTCGATTACTGTGTTTATCTCGGTGTGTTACTTTACTGCTTAAACTGTAACTTCTTTATGTTATTGGAATTGGCCATTTTGATTACATGAAGTATAGATGACTTGCATCAAGAGGCTATGATAAGCAATAGCCTTGTAAATTAACTCACAAAATTCCTAGGATTGCATACCACTTCCTACGGTTAGTGTAGTGTCATTAAATTCTTTTTGTACTTAATGCTTTCTTTTGTGTTATAATAGCTTAAGAGACTTATGACAAAATTGACTAGAAGTTTAGAGCACTTTAGAGACCTAAAAGTACAAAGTAAGAAGGAGTGAATGTGTGAGAGTAGGCTTAACATGGCTCTTGCATGGGCACTAGACCAAGAAGTGAACATGATAATTGAACCTTGCAACCCAAGTCACAGCATATCTAGTTAGTATCCTTATTTTTTGTTTTGAGCACCTACTTGTGAGCTAAGCAATATATCTCTTTGTACATTTTTGAGTCAAGTCCTTGTTGGATTCGACCCTTGCTTGTACTGCTATTCTATTTGTTGATTAGTGCACTTCCTAGGATTTCATTATTAAGAATTGTGTTGCATTTACTTGTTATACTTTTCTTCCAACAAGTTTTTGGCGTCGTTGCCGGGGACTTGTCCCTCAACGGTTTCCATTGCTTAGATTGTTTTAATTTAGTTTCTTTTGTTGTTTAGGTACTTTTATGTCATCACAAGGTTCTATTAGGGGATCTGTTCACGGCTCTTCAATTCCATCATCTGCTTCATCATCTATCCACAGTTCTCCTCATCCAAGTCCACCACCAAGCCCCTAGAAGAATGGCTAAGGAACGTGTCTTAGCTAACCCACCAGCACGGTTGCTTAAGGATTATGCTACCCCTGATGTCAGTGAGGGCCAATTCCCTATCATCTTTCCACCATCCACGGTGGAAAACTTTGAACTCAAGTCAGGCACAATCCATATGCTGCCTAAGTACCATGGCCTCTCGGGTGAGGACCCCCATCTACACATTAAGGAGTTTGTGGAAGTCTGTTCCACCTTGAGAATCATTGGCATGACTGAGGCTGAGATTAGGCTGAGATTGTTTCACTTTAGCCTTAATGACAAGGCTAAGGCATGGTTCCATTCCATGGCACTAGGATCAATTACAACATGGAAGGACTTGTCTTCCGAGTTCCTCACTCTATACTACCCCGTGTCTAAGACCAATAAGCTCAAGGCCCAAATCATGGCACCCGAACAAGCTGAGGATGAATATTTCTATGAGTTTTGGGAAAGGTTCAATGGAATGATTCAAGAGTGCCCTCACCACAACATTGATGAGTGCCACTTAATGCTATACTTCTATGCTGGCTTGAAGATTAGTGATAGGGTAATAATGAACTCTAAATCCAAAGGAGTCTTGGAGAGCACGGTTGAGGAAGCTAGGGCAGCATTTGTGAGCATTTCTCAAAGAGAAAAGCAGTTTCGCTATAGGGGACAACAATCTAGGACTCTCAATAATGTGAGTAGAGATAAGGATGATACCATAGCCTAACTCACAGCTATGGTGAAGCAACTATGTGATGCCAAGGCTAAGCCCACTATGACTTGTGATGTGTGCTCAGTTCAAGGCCATGACTCTTAGACATGTCCTATGGTCGAGGATCCAAACTACATTGGAAGGTACAATGATGGCATAAGGCCAAGGAATGACCCCTATTGCAACACCTACAAGCCTGGATGAGGAACCTTCAAAACATCAAGTCGGACAACAATCTGAATGTTCAAAACCCAACGGCACCCCGTGGATTCCAAGGGCAGTGGCCCCTCAAGATCCCACTCAAGTCCTTCAACATCCTCAAGGCAATCCTACTCCAACAAAGAGATCCTTGGAAGACATGATGGCTAATCTAATTCAGAGTAAGGCTGCTTTCCAACAAAATCTGCTTCGACACACAACAAATTTCCAGCAAAAGATAGATCGTGCCATTACAGCCTTGGAAACTCAGGTAGGTCAGATGGCAAGCCATCTCAACAAGCTGGACCCTGGACCCCAATTGCCTATGTAATGACCCGGACTAGAAATTAAAGTAATTTGAGAATTGAATTAGGGAAAGGATGATTTTACCCTCGATTTTGGAGGGGTTCGGAAATCACATTTTGTCTAGAAGCACTTTTGGAAGTTTTTCTTGGACTGTTACATAGGCCTCGAACTCAAGAGTTCATAGACAGGTGGCACGCGAAAAGTTCGGATGAGGAAGTTAAGGGTCTAGAAGCCCAGGGGTAGTTCGATAAAGTGGGCAGGTAGATATTTTACACAAAAGACCATTTTTCTAAATTTTTCCTCATTCTTCTCCTCTCTCCTCACGAAATCACTCTCTCTCCCCGTGAGATTCCGAAGACTACCACCACCGTTTTCGATCAGGTAGGGGTCGATTTGGTTAAATCCAAGGCTAGGGAAGTAATCCCCTCGACCCTACGACTCGATTGATGCCAATTTAGGGGCACGGTGTAACAACCCAGAATTTTAATTATTGGGTTTATGCAATTATTTTTGTAAAATGACAATTTTACCCTTGGTTGGTAAAGGGCTTGGAAATCAAGTTTTGTTTCGAGACACTTTTGGTGGTGTTTTGGGTACCGTTGCGTAGGTCTCGAACTCACGAGTTCGTAGACAGGCGGCACGCAGAAAACGGAGTTCGTGGACGGAAGTTATGGGTCTAAATGTGCAAGGGAATTTTGGTAATTTTCCATAGAGGGGAGATATTTTGTTACCCACATCAGATTAATCTGATTTATTTCATCCTCATCTTCATTTCATCTTCATCTCCTTCTTTCTCTCTGTGACAAACAAACACAAAACCATCGACCCGTGCAAAACTTACCCGAAGAGAAACCAAAAGTCAACGTTGGATTCAAGGCTTTAACTTCCCATTTGGATCAACTAAACGTGTGCTACTCCTTCCCACGATCACAACCGTACCAACCATCGAAGGAGAGGATCACGGTGGAAGCCGAACCGAGTAAAGGAAGTTTCGGATCTTTGGATCGATTTTTCGGCTTACACAGGTACGTGTTTGATGTTTTGAGGTTATATTTGGATTCCTGGGTTTGAGTAGATAGATTTAGACGTAAAATTTGTGTAAAACGGTTGAGTTTTGAGGAAGTTGTAAAGCTTGGAGTTTCGGTCGGAAATGGCGGATTCCGGCGAACCAAACGGCGGCGGAGGTGGCGGTCCGGTCATCTTCTCCGGCCAGCTTCCGGCGACGGTGACGGCGACGACAGTCCGGTCGTCTTCTCCGGCGAGTCACCGGTGACCGGTCGGGTCGAGTTGACCGATCGGGTCGAGTTGAACCGATCGGGTTGAGTGAACCGATCGGGTTGAGTTGGACCGGGTTAGGTTGAGCCGAACCGGGTTGGACCGGTCTAGGCGCGTGAACACTGTAGCAGGCGCGTGGCCGACGCGTGAGGGCGCGTGGCCGACGCATGAGGGCGCGTGGCCGACGTATGAGGGCGCGTGTGCCGACCTTCCGGCGGCGCGTGGGGCCGAGGCTGACATCACGGCGGTGCGTGGTAACTAGTTTTCGACGTTCTGAATCTGTTGGTACAGGTTTCAGGTTGATCGGACATCGTTTAGAGGTTGATTTGAGTGTCCGAAGCTGTTGTGGTTTCTAGAAACAGCAAGGGTAGACTTCCCGAGGTTAGGAAGTTGTTATATAAGAGTCTTATTACTAGCCGGTAATCCCGATTGTTGTTTTTGACAGGCAATATTATTTCGGGAACCTAAGAGGAACGAGCGAGACGGGATTGAGCTAGCTTGAACAGGTTTGTGAGTGGACTTTGTTTTATAAACTGAAATGCATGCATCAAAATATCTTTGTTAAATACGGTTATGTATTGTGGCATTGGATTTCTGAATTTTAGAAATGATTACTAGACACATGTTTTCCACTACTTCGATTAAAGTATGATTTGAGAAATATCATGGTTTTTGGACTCATTTTTTATAACGTTTTGACGTGGGAATTATTGAGTCAATGATTTGGGTTTTGACCCTGTTGTATGAGTTTATCGGATTTGGTTATATGTGGGGGAGGCTAGGACCCGGGATGAGGATCCGTTATTAGCGGTGAACCCGGTGAACCTCCAAGATAAACTCTGATTTGAGGGAGGCCAGGACTCGGGACGAGGATCCGTTATTAGCGGTGAACCCGGTGAACCTCCAAGATAATTGGTGATTGATTCTCCGACTAGCGTCGAGAGTTTTGCTCCGTTAGTTTGTTGAGTGCTCCGACTCTGGCATTGTAGAGTTTTGACTCCGTCGGGTCGCGAGAGTGTCTATGCATAGTACAGGACTAGTACACCCCAAGGGATACCCTGGTGGCTAGGGATATGCTAGTCGAGAGATAGGCCGACTGATGCAATATGATAGCCGTAGGTTATACCGGCTAAAGATATGATATGCTAGTCGAGAGATAGGCCGACTGATGTGATAGCATAGTACAGGGAGTTGTGATACAGGACTAGCACACCCCAAAGGATACCCTGGTGGCTAGTGGATGTGTCGGGAACAGTGGATTTGAGATATTATGTGTCTAGGTTGAATTAAATGATTTTGAATTCCTTTGAGGATGATTTTCAAACCAGATTATGGATCACAATGTGTTTTCCTTATATGGATTTTGTGTGAGTCCTACTGAGTGGTTTTAAAGAGAAAGGGAAATGCCGGTGATTTAAAGATGATGTTTTTATAACATGAACTGTTTATGTGATGCATGCATAGTTTTATAAATGGAGGGGGGAAAAGGTAATATTCCTTGGAAAATGATTTATAAACGATTATTTTTGTCCACTCACAACTTTTGTGTTTAAACCCCCTTCAGGCAGTAGAGTTGATGCGGACATTATCTCGAGGCAGAGGCATTAGCACTCTCGGCTGCGCTGTGTAGTTGTACTTGAGTAGGATATCTAATTTGTATCTTGATCCTACTTAGATGCTCTGATATTATGTTGTATTTGGTTGGTAATTACTTACGGGAATTTTAAGTGCTTAAATCCCTTGTCTGACAAGTGAAAGTATTTATTATTATTTTAATTTCTAAGGATTGAAGGGTATTTGGGAACCTTTCCTTAGGTTGTCAGACGGGATCAGGGTTCTTCCCGGGTTTCGAGGGGAAATTCGGGACGGGTCCTGACACACGGAAACTACCGTACATGGCAGAATCGAAGGACGGAGATGGAGCCGAATCTTCCCGACGGTTTTCTAGCTAACTGAGGTAAGTTTCTCCACTTTTGAGCTCATATTTGGACTCCTAGAGTCGAGTAGACGAATCTAGGTGGGTAAATCATGAAAAATGATGGGGTTCGGAGGAATCTAGAAAAGCTTGAACTCTCAACCATTAATGGAAGAATCTGGCGAGTCTTTCCAGATTCCGACCACCGGTGACGGCAGCGGTCTGGTCGTCGTCCCCGACGAGCTCCGACGACTGGTTCGATTGAGGTATGCTGATGTGGTATGCCACGTGGAGACTAGTCAGCACCTGACTCAGCTGCCACGTGGAGCCACGTGGAAGCATAGTCAGCGGTCCAGTCAGTGGTTAGTCAACCGTTAGGTCCACTGATCCCATCAGGGTTAGACAGAATATGCTAACAGCGTTAGCATATTCCGTCAAAAGAAAATAGCGTTATAACGGAACCCTAACGCCGTTAGGTTGGACAGAATATTCCGATATCCATCAGGATATTCCGTCAGGCTCGACAGAATATTCTGTCAGAACGACGGAATATTCCGCCATGACAATGCAGACGCGCGTGGTCCAGTTTTCTACTAGTGCGTAGGGCCGTTTCCCAATTCACGGCAACACATGTCTAGAGTTTTGGAACGTTCCAAATCAGTTTTTGAGAAGAGCCGGGATATTGGGTTACGGCTCGGGGTAAAGTCAATGAGTTTCAATTCAACCAAGTCTTGAACATTGAATAGCTATGGTGTGATAATTGAATCGACGATACAATAGCCAAAGAACTTTCTGGTATAGGTACGATGATTACGGTCACCAAGTGTGACCAATGCCTAAGATGTGGTAAAGGTACTTTCGTCATCAGGGTCAGTGGGTGTTGTGGCGGTGACCGGATTGGCGAGTTATTGATGGTTCACACGAGGGTGACACGTCGGTTATTTTGTTTTGCTTCCCGTAGAAGTCTTCAGGGGTAGTTATGTGAACTACTAGTATTTCCTTCGTCTGACAGGAGGATGATGGTCAATTAGTTACAAGGGAGTTTAGGTCGGGTCCCGGTAAAATTTTCATTCAATGTTTCCGAGGCAATAAGAGTATTTCAGGTTTTAACCTGGTTGTCAAAAGTTGTCAGACGGGAGCAGGGCCTTTCATGGTTTTCGAGGTGAAATTCAGAAAGGGTTCTGTCAGCCTAGCCAAATCCAAGTCGATCCCAATAACATATATCCCAAGGCCACTACCAATGCCATTCAAATTAGGAGTGGAATGGAGTTCAAGGCTCAACTGAGACCCAAAAGACCTTGGACGAGGTTGAAAATCAGGTCCAAGCCCCTGCCACAATTAGGCTGCTCGCACCACCCCGGGTTATATGGTTCTGGTTTTTCGTGATTGCTCCACCCATGATTGAATGAAGTTGGGTATGGATCGTTCCAAGCTCCCGGCCTCACGTATGGATAATTCCATGGTCCCAAATCCATGTATGAGTTGTTCATATGCACATGAGAAAGATGACAAACTAAGTTAGTAAACAATCTAAAGGAAATCTAAATAGGTACTATAAAAAATTTAGTTAACTAAATCTGAAATAATGGGCACCGTTGAGGGACAAGTCCCCGGCAACGGCGCCAAAAACTTGTTGGTAGAATTAAAGAGCCAGAAATATGCAATTCAATTCTAACAATTATAAAATCCTTGCAAGTGCACAAATCGATAAGAATAGTATAGTAGCACAGCAAAAGTCGATCCCTTGAGGACTTGTATCAACGTTATGACCACTTTAGTTCAGATTTATTAACGTAGTGAAAACACACACACACGCAGGGGGGGTTTATGATGTGAGAACTGAAATTTAAAGACAAGCAAAATAAAATGCAGAAAATAACAATGCAAGAATTAACAGTTGATTGATTATTAACTAAGGCGAATTAAGGCTTACTATCCACTCTAACCAATTATAGCTCTTAACTAGATTTCCTTGACCTAATTACTATGCATTTTCTGAATTAGGTGCCTGTGCCTAGGACCTGGCGTTGGTTCACTAGACACATCTTATTCCCTCTTACTTAGCATGTTCTAAACAGGGCATATGCCTAGAACGTCTATCACCTACCTTTTAAGGTGAGGCATGAATTTGAAAGAGAATTTAATGACACCACATTAGCCTAGCAAAGTGACATGCAATCCTAGGTCGTTATGAGTTAAGATTACAAGTAAGAATACTTTCGATGCTCCAAATCACAAGATGATATGACGGTCACTCAAGCAATTACATCTTTAATTATATGCAAACAAGGTAGCTAATCTTATAGGCATAAATTAAGGTCATTAAGCATAGTAATCCAACTTATTCAGCATGCATAGCAATCATAATCAAGAGCCAAAATCCAATCAAGAAGCTAACATGGCTAGGGCTTCAAGCAGCCCTAATCCTAATGACTACTCACACATAACTGAAATTGAAACAAATATAATTGAATTCATAAGTAAATTGCAATAATGAAAATAAGTGTACATAAGATATTGTGAAGAACAGGTGCAGCAAAAGACACGGCAGAGCCTTCTTCTCCAAGCTCCACGTCCAACACACTCTACTTCGGGAATAACCAAGCTTTAACGTAAAACTCTAAAAAACCAAAATACTATTTGCGGCTCAGGTCTCTGTTTTTCCATAAACAAAAATGGAACCCTCTCTCTCTCTTCTCTCTGCCTTTCTTTTCCTGATTCTAATTCCCCCAAAACACTGAACAAAGGCTCCCTTTTTATAGACAAAGGGAAAACCTTGTTCTATAAGGATGGGTAAAACCATATTCTATAAGGATTGGTAAAACCATGTCCTATAAGTATAGGGAAAGTTATTGTACTTTTAATTAATTACAAAGTCCTTAAATCTATTAGAACCAATCAGAGCATGGCTGGGAGTGTGAATGCAAGCTGGCAAGTGGGAACGCAAGCTGGCCAAACTTGGATTTTGGACTGTCTACGTAATCAGGATCTGGGACTGCGCTTTTGAAGCATATCATGAGTATAGTAGAAGTGCATCTTCGATCAGGCTTGGCGCAAATGTTGTCAGGCTTAGTGCAGACCTCCACCGCTGGCGGAACAGGGACCCCGGGCTTAGGCGCACATCTGGGCTCGAATGGGAGTTCTTGGGACATGTCCTCGACCTGCCATGGCGCGACCTTGGCACTTCTAGGACCTGACCTTGATGTCAAGAAACACAGGTTTGAGGCCCGGAGGGCCTGATATGAGGTACTTGGCCAGTGTCCCAAAATAGGCGTACTGGCGCACTGACGCACTCAGGACCCCGTTCAGGACCTGATATTGAAATGAGGACATCTCCTTCATCTGGACTCCGATTTGAGTCATTCTTTTTGCGTTCTTTCTAGATTTTACCTATCTTTCTAACTCTGCACAAGTCTCACAAGATTGATTTTTTTCTACTATTGATGGCACGAAATCATTCAAAAGACATGTAAGAGAGGCATATAAAGACATCAAAATGATGCATAAATAACGACTGATCAAATGCTACTACTTCAAGAGTTTGATCTTGAGATCAAGGACAAGAAAGTAAGTGAAAATATGGCAGCTGACCACTTAAGAAAACTCATCCACGGGTCCAATGAGGAAATGGACCAACTCCTTCTCCAAAAAAGCTTCCCTGACGAGAAGCTCTTCCATCTCAAGGTCTTTGACCCCTGGTATGCTGATATTATCAATTCTCTTACTACTAACTTGATTCCTTCTCATCTGTCTAGGTTTCAAAGGGACAAGCTTCTCATTTGGGATGAGCCATATCGTTAGAAGCACTACCCTGATTAGCTCATAAGGAGGTGCATTCCAAAAATTGAGGTAAAGTCCATCTCGGACTTCTGCGACAACAAGGCGTGTGGAGGACACTTTGGCGCCAAGAAGACAACTCTTAAAGTACTTCAATGTGGGTTCTATTGGCACACTATCTTCAAAGATGCTCATGAGCACGTTCTCACTTGTGGCAAGTGCCAAAGACAAGGTAATATTGTCCCTAGAGATCAAATGCCCCTAAACCATATTTTAGTTGTTGAACTCTTTGATTTTTGGGGCATTGACTTCATGGGACCCTTCCCTAACTCCTTTGGTTTTCTTTACATTCTCCTTGTTGTTGATTATGTTTCTAAATGGGTGGAAGCAATTCCAACCAAGACTAATGATTCAAAAGTAGTGTGTAGTTTTATCCAATCTCATATCCTATCAAGGTTTGGCACACAACGGGCCATCATTAGTGATGGTGGCTCACACTTTTGCAATCGATCCTTTGAAGAACTCATGAGGAAATATGGAGTCACACATGGGATCTTGACTCCCTATCATTCCCAAACTAGTGGACAAGCTGAAATCTCAAATAGAGAAGTCAAGGCCATCCTTGAGAAAACTGTGGGACCAACAAGGAAGGATTGGTCCAACAGGCTCAATGATGCCCTTTGGGCATATATGACTGCTCACAAGACACCTATTGGCAAGTCCCCATCCAGGCTTGTATATGGCAAACGTTGCCACTTACCCATGGAGTTGGAACACAAGGCCTATTGGCCATCAAGCGTGTCAACATGGACATAGATGAGGCAGGACATAAACGGAAGCTTCAGCTGCAAGAGCTTGAAGAATTAAGGAATGAAGCCTATGAAACCTCTTGAATCTACAAAAAAAAGTCCAAGGCCAACCAAGACAAGCGTCTGGTCCGCAAGTCCTTCGAGGAAGGACAGAAGGACATCTTGTTCAATTCCCGCCTCAAGTTCTTTCCAGGAAAGCTCAGATCACGATGGTCAAGCCCCTACACTATCCTTAGAGTCCTACCTCATGGTGCCGTGGAGATCAAGTCAGACTGCAATGGCTTCGAATTGAAGGTCAATGGACATCGCCTGAAATTGTTCAGTCATTATTTATGCATCATTTTAATGTCTTTATATGCCTCTCTTACATATCTTTTGAATGATTGCGTGCCATCAATATTAGAAAATGATCAATCTTGTGAGACTTGTGTAGATTTGGAAAGATAGGTAAATTCTGAGAAGAACACGAAATGAATGACTCAAATCGGAGTTCAGATGAAGGAGATGCTCATTTCAATATCATGTCCTGAACTGGGTCCTAAGTGCGCCAGTGCGCCTATTTTGGGTCCATGGCCAAGTACCTCATATTAGGCCATCCGGGTCCCAGACCTGTGTCTCATGATATCAAGTTCATGTCCAAGAAGTGCCAAGGTCATGCAAGGACATATCGAGTACATGTCCCAAGGATCCCAGCGGAGAGCCAAGTATCAAGTCTCTGCGCCTAGTTTCTGCGCCAATTCAGAACCTTATGCTCTTAGCCAAACCAAGTTACGCTTCTACTATGCTCATGGTACACCTCAAAAGCGCAGTCCCAGATAGCTATAACGAAACTTCCTCATTATCCGCCTTGGTGCGCCCTAAAGATACGTCTGCGCCAGAGTTAAGTCCAATGAGGCCCTTTTCGTACCTATAGCCATTCAATCGAGATATGAAGAGTTTGTAAACTCGTTGGCATGTGTAGAAGCCATTTAAGTATCAAGGCGCGACCTGGCGCGACGAAGACATTCCAAGGGCCAAGTTCTAAGTTTCTAGCGTCTGACAGTGGGAAGACTGCGGGCTGCCCGCGACCAGCTTGTGTTCCCACTTGCCAGTTTGCATTCACACTCCCAACCGTGTTCTGATTGGTTCTGATAGATTTTAGAGACTTTTTAATTACTTGGAAATACAATAACTATTCTAGAACACTCTAGGCTATCCTTGTAGGACAAGGTTTTCCCTTGTCTATAAAAGGGAGCCTTTGTTCAGTGTTTTGGGGACGAGATTTTCACACATTGTTAGAGAGACCATACTGGAGAACCCTAGCCGCATACATTCTTTGTAATTCAATTTTAAATTCAAACAGTTTTTAGTTTTCCAAAGTTGAGAGTGTTGTGCATGGAGCTTGGAGAGGAAAGCCATCCAGTGTCTCTGATGTGCATCATTGTTCATCACCATTCTTGACTTTAAGCTTTTATTTCATTGCAATTTTAATTTAGAATTTACATTATGTCTTTAATTTCAGTTATGTGTGAGTAGTCATTTTAGGATTAGGGCTGCTTGAAGCCCTAGCCATGTTAGTTGTTTGAATAGATTTCTGGCCCTTGATTATGATTGCTATGCATGCTGAATAAGTTGGGTTACTTTTCTTAATGACCTTAATTTATGCCTATAAGATTAGCTACCTTGTTTGCATATAATTATTGATGTAATTGCTTAAGTGCCTGTCATATCATCTTGTGATTTGTAGCATCAAGGGTATTTGGGACATTTACCTAAAATCTTAACTCATGACGACCTAGGAATGCATGTCACTTTTCTAGGCTAGTGTGGTGTCATTAAATTCTCTTTGTACTTCATGCATCATCTTAAACGGTAGGTGATAGAGGTTCTAGGCATATTGTAACGACCCGGACCAGGAATTAAATTATTTTGAGAATTGGACGATTTTACCCTCGATTTTGGACGGGTTTGGGAGTCACTTTTTGACTGGCAGTACTTTTGGGAATTTTTCTTGGGTCGTTGCGTAGGTCTCGAACTCACGAGTTTGTAGACATGCGGCACGCGGAAAACGGAGAGTAGATGAATTTTGACCTCATATTTGGATTCCTGGTGAAGAGTAGATGAATTTACATGTATGGATCGTGAAAATTGGTTAAGAAATGAAGAAGTTATAAAACCTTGAAGTTTCGGTCGGAAATGGGGGATTCCGGCGAAACCAGACGGCGGCGACGGCAGCTGCCGGTCATCTTCTCCGGCAGACTTCAGCGACGATGCCGGCAGCCGATCGTCTTCTCCGGCGACCGGTCGAGTCGGGTCAGATCGGGTCAGGTCGAGTAAACCGATCGGGTCGAGTAAACCGGTCGGGTTGAGTGAACCGATCGGGTTGAGTGAACCGGTTGGGTTGAGTGAACCTGTCGTGTTGAGTCGAGTTGGACCAGGTCAGGTCGAGCTGGGCCGAGTTAGACCAGTCCAGGCGCGTGAACACTGTAGCAGGCACGTGAGGGCGCGTGGCGGCGCGTGAGCGCGTGTTCTGACCTTCCGGTGGCGCGTGGCGGCACGTGGGACTGTTCCCGAAGTCACGGTGGCGCGTGACTAGGGTTTTGGGACGTTCCGGATCAGATTTTGTTGGTTTCGAGGCCATAAGAGTTCGTTTAGAACTCGGTTGGGCAATCCCAGCGGTAATGGTTGACCGTGGAGAGGGTTTTTGAGCTCGAAAAGTCAAGGTAATTGGGTCATTATTGTGCAGGTGTTCCTTGGGCTAGAGCGTCCATGAATTTTGGGTTGGATGATGTTTGTAAGCGGACTTTTGGTTTATAAATTGTAATGCATGTATAAATATCTTTGATTTAAACACCGTTGTGTATGGTTGTAATGATTTCCTGGAATTTATAAATGATTGCTGGACATTTGTTTTTCCATTATTTCAGTGAAAGTGTGTTATGAGAATTGGCATGGTTGTTGGATTCGGTTTTGATATTGTTTTGACGTGGAAATTATTAAAGTCCATGATTTTGAGCTAAATCGTATTTGTGATTATAAAATGCTTGATTCTTGGAAACAATACAGTTTTGAGGGGGCCAAGGAGCCGGGGTAAGGATCCGCTGAGACGGAGAACCAGGTGAACCTCAATTATAAACAATATAGTTTTGAGGGGGCCATGGAGCCGGGGTAAGGATCCGCTGAAATGGAGAACCCGGTGAACCTCCAATATAAACAAAACGGTTTTGAGGGGGCCAAGGAGCCGGGGTAAGGATCCGCTGAGACGGAGAACCCGGTGAACCTCCAATATAAACAATATGGTTTTGAGGGGGCCAAGGAGCCGGGGTATGGATCCGCTGAGACGGAGAACCCGATGAACCTCCAAAATAAACAATACGATTTTGAGGGGGCCCAGGAGCCGGGGTAAGGATCCGCTGTTGACGGTGAACCCAGTGAACCTCCAAGATAAACATATTTGAGGTGGACCAGAATATGGGACTAGGACCCACTGTTGACGGTGAACTCGGTGAACATTCAATATATTGGTTACTATTTCTTCGACTAGTGTCAAGAGTTTTACTCTGTTGGTTCGTTGAGTACTCCGACTCTGGCATCGAGGAGTTTTGGCTCCGCTGGGTCGCGAGGCTATTTATGCATATTATAGAGAGTTGTGATACAGGACTAGCACACCCCAAGGGATACCCTGGTGGCTAGGGATATGCCGACTGATGTGATATGATAGCCGAATGTTATTCCAGCTGAGGATACGATATGATAGCCGAGGATATATCTGGCTCTAATATGGTTTGATGACGATTGTCATGTGATCAATCAGCCCATGAAATTACTTCGTCATCCGGGTCAGTGGGTTGGTGTGGGCGGTGACCCAGAGTGACGAATTATTGTTGGTTCACAAGTATCTGACTAGTCGGTTGTCTTGTGGTATTCCAGTAGAGATGTCAGCAGTGTCTGACCTACTGACATTTGGTGTCAGAGGGTATTCCTATTTGAACCACCACTATTCCGAGGTCTTGGCTTTTACCTGTATACTATCCTGCGTCTGACAGGTAGGAGTGGTCAGTAAGTACAGAGGTTTTGTCGGGAACCCTGTAAGGTTTAATAAAAATTATTTAAAAACAAAGGGTATTTCTTGTATTTAAATTTTGAGGTAAAAGAGATGTCAGACGGGATAAGGGTTCTTTCCGGGTTTCGAGGGAAAATTCGGGAAGGGTCTTTACACATATGCCCTGTTTTGAACATGCTAAGTAAGAGGGAATAAGATGTGTCTAGTGGACCAATGCCAGGACCTAGACACGGGCACCTAATTCAGAGAATGCATAGTAATTAGGTCAAGGAAATCTGATTAGTAACTATAATTGGTTAGAGTGGATAGTAAGCCTTAATTCGCCTTAGTCATAAAATCAATCAACCATCATTCTTGCATTATTATTTTCTGCATTTTCACTTTTTAAATTCTGTTTTAAATTTTGGTTTTCAAAATCCTAAAACCATCGAGAATCATGCCCCATGTCTTACCGCAAGACATGCTAGATGTTGCGCCAGGAGCCCTGCCGCAGGCGCATTCCAGCGGACCTGAGGACCCTATTCTGCGCCAACCTGCGCACAACAGCATAGACCTGCATCACACTACGTGTAACCACCAGGATCAGGCCACGGCTCACATCCAGTCTACTCCCAATGCCAAGACCACGGTCTTGAGTCCCAAGGCCAATTCACAGCACCCAAATAATTCTAACTCTGAAAATCAAAATTAAAATCGGAAAGCAACTAAGAGAGTGACTTTTGAGTTAGAAAATTCCATTGACTTGCCTTTTTCTCACAGGTTTCAAAACATGAACAAGGAAAAGGAAGAGTTCAAGGAGGAGATGGAGCGCATGCTGCAAAAGCTTGAGATCATATTTCCATTCCATAAACTCGTCAAACATTGCCGATCTTTGCTACACTTTTGAAGGACTTCATTTCTGGAAAGCATGGGGCTGAGCCAAAAATCACCATAGACATCAATTCAACCACTCTCAATGCTTTACTTGGTGTGCCACCCAAGGTTGACGTCCCAGGTCCTCCATCACTCCCCTGTATCATCAATGAAAAACGATTTAACCATTGTCTTTGTTGTACAGGGGCGGCAATCAGCATTATGCCCTACCATGTGTTTAAATCTTTAAACTTAAGGCAATTTAAAACCTATTGAGCTTTGCATTAAATTAGATGATTCCTCTGTAACTAGTCTAATGGGTGTGATTGAGGATGTTAGTGTGCATATAGGGGATGTTAGCATTGCAGAAGTTTCTATGTCCTAAGGAGGGAGAAGCCCGGTTCAAATGACGACCACCACTGATTTTTGGCAGACCCCTTCTAGCCACCGTGGATTGTGACATCAAAATCAAACGAGGGACGGTGGCTTTCAAGGTTTGGGAGAATAGCGAACTTTCAACAACCATGATATCATTCAGTACCCTGCTAAACCCATTATTGATTTTTCATTAGAACTAATGGATCATTTTTTTCATGAAACAATAGCAGGGTCATGCAATAAAGAATTGCTCGACAAGAATACCACATGGCCTCCAGAAGAACATGAGAGTCACGAGACGGACATGTTAAGCTGGCCACAAGCCGTGTCCTCTCTAACCTATGATCCAAATGATGACCTTCCACTCCTGGCCAAGGACCCTTGGCCTTCCATCAAGGAACCTTCACCATTTCCATGGAGTCCGCAGCCACCATGGCAAGCTAGGGCTACCCACGCACTTCCATCACCAAATTACCGTGACATTCAACTGGCGCCAAACATCTAGCATACCAGCTCTGTCTTGCCCAGACGTGAAATAAAGCGCTCCTAGGAGGCAACCTAGCCTTGGTTTGTATTTCTCTCTTCCTTTGCTATTACTACCCTTTATATCTCTCAAACCTTTGATATGTTGTCATGCATATTGCTTATCACATTGAGGACAATGTTCAGTTTAGGTTTGGGGGTGTGGATTTAAAATTTTGGATATAGAAACAAGTAGGTTTTGGGGTGATACACGGCCAGAACTTTTGAATTTTAGTTTCAGTTTTAATTTGTTTAGTTAAGTGTTGCTAATGATAGTATTATTACTTGTTAATAGGGATGTACATGCTAAGTTAACTATCTTTTCCTTACTAAGAGTCATGCCATGGTCAAGTTATTCATAATCTGCACTTCACAGTGCCAAGTTTTCAGTGATTAAGTGAACAAAACAACTGAATTTGAGTGAACCTTAGAAAATTAGTGGAGACTTCCCTGTGAGATTTTTGAGCCTAATTTCCATTCTTTCTGAGGGATACACTTGTTTCTACTCTTAAACACTCATCACTTTTGTTCTTGATTTCCGATCTCATTACATCATATTTGCATAGGGTAGGATAAAGCCTTTAGATGTTAAAGCATACATAGCCTACATCACTTCTTATGGCAAAGCACACATTAGATCAACAATATCTAAATTATGTTAGTTCTTTAAAATTCAATGCAAAATGATGTAATGAGATCAACAATTAAGAACAAAAGCGATGAGTGTTTAAGAGTAGAAACAAGTATACCCCTCAGAAAGAATGGCAATTAGGCTCAAAGATCTCACAGGGTAGTCTCCACTAATTTTCTAAGATTCACTCAAATTCAGTTATTTCGTTCACTTAATCACTTAAAACATGGCATTGTGAAGTGCAAATTATGAACTACTTGACCATGGAATGACTCTTAGTAAAGCAAAGATAGTTAACTTAGCATATACATTCCTATTAACAAGTTATCATACTAATCACAAGCTGAAATTTAAATGTCCTGGCCATGTATCACCCCAAACCTACTTGTATCTATATGCAAAATTTTAAATCCACACCCCCGAACCTAAACTGAACATTGTCCTCAATGTGATAAGCAGTAAGCATGACAACAGTAGAAAGGTTTGAGAGATATAACGGGAAGAAACAGAAAAGCAAAAAGAGAAATACAAACCAAGGCTAGGCTGCCTCCTAGGAGCACTTTATTTAACGTCTAGGCAAGACGGGGTTGGCATGCTAGGCATTTGATGGTGTGCCCAGGATTTTAGCGTCAACATTGAATCGATTATGAGCCTCTGGCTGTAGAATCTGCGCTACATCATGGAGAAAAAAGTTAGAAATACATACTAGAATCCATCGACGAGAACGCAACTTATCAGGAAAAAGATTGAGGAGTGGTTTGAATGAGACCAGTTTTTGTCCATTCCGGAATGTCTTACTTGGACAATGCTCGTGGGGGAACAGCTTTGGTTGTGCCCTGTACGTTCTACACTTCATCCTTGGTCCCTTCCGTTGATTTTTACTTCGGAACTTGAAGAGGGGGACCAAGTTGAGTGCCTTTAGCATATTCTTGGTGTTTTTATGGTGGAACCTGCACGAGAAAAGTTCAACAGCATTAGGAGCTAAATCAGAATTCAAATCCAAGTTTACCTTATTAAAATGAAAGTTAAATGTTTCAAGATTGAGTTGAGAAGGCGCATTGAATTTCAAAACCGGGTCCTTGTCCTTGGGCAGGGGCTGAGACACGGCTGGCAGAAGATTGGGAGGCACGGGCTGGTCCTTGGGTTCTGCCGTGGATGTGTCTTGAAGCGTGGCCGCAGCGCTGCGCGTCTCAGATGCGTGCTGGGAAGGTTTTGGTGCAACGGCTAAGGACTTGCCCCGCAGTGAATCAGTTGGCGCATCTTAGTGCATTGAAGTCGTTCCCTGGACATGTCCATGTTCTGTGGCGCTGGGCTGTGGCTGCGGAAGGGCATTTAGCAAGTCCTGGGACTCATCAGGATCCTGGGTTTGCGGCAGGGCAGTAGGCAAAACGTGGTCATGCATGTGGGACACGGGTTGGGGTAGTGCGTTGCTGTTGGGCAGCACATAGGGCAGGGGCATGGGTTTGACCTGGATGTCCTTGTCACCATCATCCGTCCTATTCTCTTCCTCCCAGCTTTCTTCCATTTTGCTTTCCAATCTGTTAGTGCAAGGCAAAGAAGTATAGTTAGACATGAAATCATAATCATTATAAAAGGAAGAGTATACTGGAGGGTATGAATTGGGTGCGTCCGATTGCTCAATCTGAGCAGAATCGGGGGACACTGTCACGACATGGCCTTTGGCGGAATTCATGGCATCCATGGCAAGCACTTGTCGAAGTGTTAGCTTGGTGGTGTCCTTATTATGCTCTTCATTCACGTGATTGTTCTTATTACAAGCCTCCATGCTTTGTATCCTGGTCCACAACGAAGGTTGGGTGGACTTCGCGGCCTCCATGGCAAGCACTTGTCGAAGTGTTAGCTTGGTGGTAGCTTCACCATGATCATCATTCACGGCCTCACTTGGCAGGAATTGTGCCCTTTCTTCGATTTGGCGCATGTTGAAGTCAAACTCCCTCCTGCTCTTTTCTTGTCTCTCGTTTAGGCGCTGGCTTTCCTCTAGGCTTTCTTTAGAAGCGGCTGCCATGTATTGAGTACAAATCCCCATGCATTGTACCAAGGCCGTCAGCGAAGGTAGGAGGTCAGGAGTGGGTTCGGAGTGAGGAACTATTTGAGGGGAGTTCCATGCGAAATTAGGCTGCTCGCACCACCCCTGGAAAGAACCCTTATCCCGTCTTACAGCTCTTTTACCTCAAATAATTTTTAGTAAACTTAACAGGGTTCCCGACAGAACCTCTGTACTTACTGACCAGTCCTACCTGTCAGACGCAGGATAGCATACAGGTCAAAGCCAAGACCTCGGAATAATGGTGGTCCAAATAGGAATACCCTCTGACACCAAATGTCAGTAGGTCAGACCCTACTGACACCTCTACTGGAATACCACAAGACAACCGACTAGTCAGATACTTGTGAACCAATAATAATTCGTCACTCTGGGTCACCGCCCACACCAACCCACTGACCCGGATGACGAAGTATTTTCATAGGCTGATTAAGCACATGACAATCTTCATCAAATCATATTAGAGCCGGAAATATCCTCGGCTATCATATAATATAAGTCTGCAAGTATCCTCGACTATCATATTGTATCCTCAGTCAGAATAACATTCGGCTATCATATCACATCAGTCGGCATATCCCTCGACTATCATATCATATCATCAGCCGGTATAACATTCGGCTATCATATCACATCAGTCGGCTTATCCCTCGACTATCATATCATATCATCAGCCGGTATAACAATCGGCTATCGTATCACATCAGTCGGCAAGTATCCTCGACTATCATATCGTATCATCAGCCGGTATAACATTCGGCTATCATATCACATCAGTCGGCATATCCCTTGACTATCATATCATATCATCAGCCGGTATAACATTCGGCTATCATATCACATCAGTCGGCATATCCCTCGACTGGCATATCCCTAGCCACCGGGGTATCCCTTGGGGTGTGCTAGTCCTGTATCACAACTCTCTATACTATAATATCACATCAGTCGGCAAGTATCCTCGACTATCATATCATATCATCAGTCGATATAACATTCGGCGATCATATCACATCAGTCAGCATATCCCTCGACTGGCACATCATATCATCAGCCTGTATAACATACGGCTATCATATCACATTAGTCGGCATATCCCTCGACTATCATATCATATCATCAGCCGGTATAACATTCGGCTATCATATCACATCAGTTGGCATATCCCTCGACTGGCATATACTCGGTTCGGCTTACCCCGTGGTCCTCTCCTTCAATGGTTGGTACGGTTGTGATCGTGGGAAGGAGTAGAATACGATTAGTGGATCAACAATGGAAGTTAAAGCCTTGAATCAAAAGTTGACTTTGTGGGTTTTGGGTGTTTTTCTCACGGGTTCGGGGTGTGTTTCTTTTCAAAGAGATGAGTGATAATGAGATGAAGATGTAAAAAAATCAAGTGAAGATGTCAATGAAGATGTAAAATGATTGGGGTTAAAATTCTCCTTGACCAAAATTACCAAAATGCCCTTGCACATCTAGACCCATAACTTTCGTACACGAACTCCGTTTTCTGCGTGCCGCCTGTCTACGAACTCATGAGTTCGAGACCTGCGCAACGGCCAAAGAATAATTCCCAAAAGTACTGCTAGTCAAAAAGGGACTCTCGAACCCGTCCAAAATCGATGGTAAAATCGTCAAATTCTCAAAATAATTTAATTTCTGGTCCGGGTCGTTACACAAAGGGTAAGGGGTTAAAGAAAGAATGGATAAGGATAACACAAGGTTCTTAAAGAAAAGTAGAAGCATGCTATGATGTTAGACACATATGAACATTTATCACCATCAAAGCTTAAAAATCATATAAGTACCGAGCAAGTACATACACTCAACGACCGATTTGAACATTATGGACCATAATTCAACAATCAATACATGAACAATCAGGGCATAACAATTCAAACACAATGCCGATTTTTTTTCTTTTTCTTTTTTTTTTCTTTCTTTTGAACATTCCCCCAAACTTGCTCTTTAAACATCCCTTGATTCACAATTAAGTCTCTACAAATTATGCTTCACTAATCTTTAAGAAAAAGGGTAAGGATGAAAGTGTTTAGGCTAGGTGAGGAAAATAAGGGTTATGAAATAAAAAGGCTTAAACAAAGGTTCAACAAGGGTTTACCTAGAGGAAAATGTATCATGGGTCAAAGGTCATTTTGGAAATGGTGGTAATCTAGGTGCCTTTATCATCTCAAGTATGTCATGCAAATCAATTCAATGCCTCGAAAAGAAATTAGTACCAGTTCTAGCATTTAGTTCCAATGATGATAAGCAATTCAAGTAGCAAGCCGAAAGATGAGCTCATGCAACAACTTAATTGACAAGAAAGTGATAGATTAAACAAATACAACTCTCTCAAACAAAGGATAAAGGCTCAAAAGCTCACAAAACGGTTGCATTGAGCATCATTAAATTAAGCATGTTATGGGTACCACTTACTCGGGTGATTACATGTGATTTTGCATATGATAACCATGAATAATTGAGTATTAACCAAAGAATAATTTCAGTCCTTGAACCATGCTTAGAAATCATCTTAAAGTCATGCAATTAAAAACCAAATCTCATCATTGCGTTGGAAACAAACCTAAGACACAAACAAACACAAAAACTACCCAAAGAACACTACTAAAACCGACACAAACTAAGGCAAAAAACAAAGATGTCAAATTTTTTTTAATTTTTTTTTAACAATTTTTTTTTTTAACCAATGCAAAATCAACGGAAAACACAAGTGTTTCCCCCTCACACCTAAATCTAACATTGTCCTCAAAGTTTGAAAGTTAAAGTATAAACAATGAAGCATTTAAGGAAGGAGAAACAAACGACGACACCCACAAAGAAAATAAAAATAAAAACAAAACAAACAAAGGCAAAGTTAACGATAACGAAGGAAAGGGTGAGAGAAAGCAAATATGATTGTCAATGGTTGTAGAGTGCAGAAACTGTCATCATCCTCTTCACATCGGTTGCCTCCCAACTTCTCTTTGGGTTACCTCCCAAGTAGTGCTAAGTTTATAGTCTTCAGCCAGACTGTTGGACTCTCATGCAATGTACTGAACAGGTTGGAGAGTCACATCCTCCTCTCTAGGCTCAAAGCCCATCTCAATATAGGGCTTTACTCTGCGCACATTCACCATGAATGTATGATTCTTCTCTTTGCTATGAACCTCCAAAGCTCAATGAGGGAACACTTTTGTAACAACATAAGGACCGTACCACCTAGACTTGAACTTACCAAGGAAAAGTCTCAATTTTGAATTGTAGATCAACACCTTCTGTCCCACATGAAACTCCTTCCTAAGTAGCCGCTTATCATGATATGCCTTGGTCCGTTCCTTATACAACTTAGCCTTCTCATATGCATCATACCTCAACTCTTCAAGCTCATTCAGCTGTAACTTCCTCTTGTCACCTGCTTGTTGCATATCTTCAAGGAGGATTTTGTGCATGCACTTGGATGGACTTATGCCTTTGATGTCAGCAATGGTCCACCCTAATGCAGTATTGTGCTCCCTATGAACTCTCAATAACTTCTCTTGCTCCACCAAACTCAAGTTTGCAGCAACTATCACTGGTAATGTCTGGTTCTCTCCCAAGTAAGCATACTTCAATTGTTCAGGTAGTTGCTTCAATTCTAGATCTGGTGCCCTAACAATGGAAGGGACAAGAGTAGTATTAGTACACACAAGAGTTTCAAAGGGAGGTACATACTTACTTGGAAAAGGCTTAGAAGCCTCAAGAGAATGCACAGCTTCATGGAGGTCTATCTCTGTAACATCACATCCACGTTCATAATTCTGCCTTGTGAGGTTGTGGGCTATGCATGCCTCCAATGGGTCAATGCTATGTACCTGAAACACTTGCTCAACAACACTTCCTGCTACATCAATCTTGAAACAATCGTGGTTATCATGTGGCAATTTGATAGTATCAGACAACATGAATTCTATCTTCTTACCATTAACTTTCATGCGTATAGTACTCTTTTTCACCCTTATCTTTGCATCAGCAGTTGCCATAAAGGGTCTACCAAGAATAATAGGTAATGAAAATGGCATAGGGGAATCTTCCATATCTAGAACAACAAAATCAGCATGCAAAATAAATTCATTTACCTAAACCAAAACATCCTCTAATATACCTCTAGGTCTTCTGATGCTTCTATCTGCTAATTGCAATATAATTGAGGTTGGTTTGAGCTCCCCCAACCACAACTCCTCATAAACGGTATAAGGCATCAAGTTAATGCTTGCTCCTAAATCAAGCAAAGCACGTTCAAACAGATGGTCACCAACCCTGCAAGGAATAGTAAAACTACCTGGATCTTTTAGTTTAGGTGGTAGCTTTCTCAATAAAACCGCACTTACCTCCTCAGTCAATGCAACTTTCTCATGTTCCTGAAACTGTCTTTTGTGTGTACAACAATCCTTTATAAACTTAGCATAAGATGGAATCTGTTTAATTGCATCAAGTAAAGGAATGTTGATTTCTACTTTTCTCAAAGTTTCAAAAATATCAAGAAGATGTTTTTCTTTCTTTTGCTTAACTAACCTTTGAGGGAAGTGTGGCAATATCACCTTCTCCTTCTCACGTACCTTTGTGGCTGGAGTTGGTTCAACATTTTCTAGATCTTTCTCATCTGTCCCCACCTTGTTGTCAACTACCTTGCTACTTCCAAGGACTGTCACAGCCTTGAGCTGCTCCTGGCCTCCCGGATTAGGTATGGTTTGTGATGGAAACTCTCCTTTCTTTCTCTCACTTAACTCCTTTTCCATTTGCCCTACTTGTGCCTCCAACTCTGAATAGCTTGGCTAGTTGTTGCTTCTAGTTTCTGAATGTTCTGACTAGTTAGAGCATTTGTATGTTGTTGTGCAGTCAAGAACTGGAGAATGGCACCTTCAAGATTATTCTTCTTCTGGTCAGTATTTGGTTGTGCCACCTGTGATGAAGCATGATAATTACTTCCCTGCTGGAATTTCTTCTGCTGCCCTTGTGGATTAAGCACATTTTGACTGTTACTCCAAGAGAAATTTGGGTGGTCTTTCCATCCTGGATTATAAGTGTTCGAATATGGGTTGTTCTTGGGATAATAGTTGTTTTGCCCCACATAATTAGCTTGCTCATGATCTGTAAAACAAGACATAGGACAAGTCTCAGTAGTACGATTAGAATGAGAACATATAGCACATACCTCGACTTTAGCAACTTGTTGAACTTGAGAGATGTTCTGAGCTGACATTACTTTCACCAGCATATCTAACTTCTTCTCCATTGCTGCCATTTGACTCTGGACTCCACCATTTGTGCTAACTTCATAAACACCTTTACTTTTTACTCCTTGTCTCCCTCTTGATGAGAATTGCTGAGAATTTTCTCTTAGGGTCTCAAATAGCTCAATGGCTTCATCACTGCTCTTTTCCATAAGCACACCTCCACAAGCTGAATCAACAAGACTTTTGTTTAGATCATTTAAACCTTCATAAAAAAGATTGTACCTGATCGTCTTGGGATAGATTGTGGTGTGGACACTTGAGAAGCAACTCCTTGAAATGCTCCCATGCCTCAAAGAAAAGATCTCCATCCTTCTGTTGAAAGGCTTGAATCTCCCTTTTTAGTTGTCTTGTCTTTTGGGCTGGAAAAAACTTCTTCAAGAATTTAGTAGCCAATTGTTCCCAAGTAGTAATGGAACCTGCAGCCAGAGAATTCAACCACAACTTAGCATTATCTTTTAAGGAGAAAGGAAAAAGAATTAACCTGATTCCTTCTGGAGTTAAGCCCTGGATGTTCTGAGTCTTGCATAGATCAAAGAAATCCCTAATGTGCAAGTATGGATCCTCAGAAGGAGTGCCTCTGTAGTGCGGCACCATGTTAAGCAATTGAGGTGATAAATTGAAGCTGCCTTGTGCAGTTGGTTAGTAGGCAATGCATGATGGTTGATTAAGGTTTTGAGGGACAAAGGAGTCCTTCATTGGCCTTCGAACCTGTTCCTCCCCCATTTCATTCTCTGATTCTGATCTTTCTCCTTCTTCAAAATATTCTCTTTGTGTGTTAAATTTTGCCCTCTCAGCTTGCTTTCGAAGAAGTCTAAGTGTTCGTTCAATCTAAGGATTGTAGTCACCGACCGCTAAATTTTGGGATCGACGACCTTGCATAAACGAAATTCAGCCTGTAAAAAAAACCAAAAATCAATTTTGAACACAAATTAGTTACACAGTCCCCGGCAACGGTGCCAAAAACTTGTTGTACAAATAGCAACATAAAAATTACGCAACTATATGCACGTTTTAACTCGCAAGTGCACAAGATAAGACAAATAGTATAGAAAGCAAATACAAGATCATTCCCACGAGAATTGGATTAATATGTGTTTAAAATTGATTTTAAGATGATTTTGAAAATTGAAAATTTAGAAACAAAATATTTAAAAAAAAATAGCGTTTGATTAAAAATAGAATTGGATTGAGGTTAAAACAATGAGAAAACAAGTTAGGGATTCGATGTTCACCGCTAATCTTCTTCCTTAAGCAAACGACATGCACAATGCTACAAAACAGATTTTAGATGCTCATGTTTGTCAACCTAAAGGCATGATATCTACTCTTTAAATTATTGATTTCCCTAAGCAACAAGTTAGGCATGGCTATCTACGCTAACTCTGTTCATTCTTAAAATATTTAGCATGGTATCTACTAAGTTGCACTTTAAGAACGCATAACACAATGGAAATCGACAAACACACAACTCCTAGAACATGGTATCTATTCTAGTTGTTCATGATGATTAATTTCAAGAACTTATAACTAGTTCTTTTGTTACTCTCATAGGCACAAGATTCGGTCATCTAAATTTACTTATTTAACAAACTCAATACACAACATGCATATGGTGATCAAGCATAACATAACGTATGTAAAGAGTAAAATATAATTTGAAATTAATCAATTAAGCATCACAAAAGTAGTTTGCAGCAAAGGCATATCGAAATCCTTAAAGAAACATGATTAGGGCTTCAATCGAGCCCTAACTAAAGTACTTAGTTACCCATAATTTATATAGACATCAAGAACATAAAAAAAAACAGAAAATAAAAAGAGGAAGAAGATAGCTCTTTGATGATGTGTTGGTCAGCCAGAGTGATTGGATGACGCCTTGACGTTCCTCCTTGCTTCCTAAGCCTTTTAGACCTTGGAACCTTGAAGGATGGAGCAGAATGGGATGGTGTGGCTGAGTCCTTGTGTGAGAGCCCAGTCGTTTTCTGCAGTTTTTAGGGAGAAAAAGAGCTGTTTCCAAGTATCAGATAGAGACTTTTTGTGTGGGAGAATGACTCTTTGTTGGCTGCCTTTTTATCTTCCCTGTGCGTTTTCCCGTTGTCCCATGTATGTGTCTGCCCCTTTGCTGCCCATAATTGATGTGGGTGTTAATTTCCTTAATGAGGGAGCGAGACGTTATTGCTTGCATTCGCTGCTCAATCAATCCTCATGATGTGGCTGCTCCTCTCCCTTTATTATTTTTTTATCTTCCTTTTTCTGATTAAAACGTTTCCTCCCATAACCTTAATAAACTAGGCCTCTAGTCGTCCAAGCCCGATAAGGATTAGAAAACTTGAAATAGAAGTAATGCTGAATTCCAGCTCAGCCTGACCTTGCTGTACTAAAACGGCCATAACTTATTCTAGAAAATTCCAATTCACGAACCGTAAATTCCTTTAGAAACTAGACTTCCGTATCTTTCGAACAATATATGGCCCATTAGCTACTTATTCCTGAACAGGTGCAGTTAATTTCAGGAATTTGACACATCTGCTGAAGTCTGTTTCAAAGTTTCCTCTTTAGATTTCTCAAACAGCACTCATTAACTCCTTTTGTAACTTTGCTTCCAAAAATCCTAAAAAACACGAAAACAAGCTAAGTATTAAGAAAACATTGGAAACATACTAAGAAAAGCATAAGAAAACAAGATAAAACGTCGCATAGGGAAGTCCTTTTTGACGCAAAACCTAGTCAGAGTCCAAGAAGGATTTTTCTTTTAAGTCCTTTTTTATATCTAATTAGAATAGGAGTTTTGAGTCAGTTTCTGATTATGATTTTATCCAAAACTATCTCCCACATTGTAAAGGTTTAGAGGCCTATTTAAAGGACCTTAGGGTTTGTGGGTGAAGACCTCTAGACACCCTAGCCGCAATTTACATTGTAATTCAGCTTTTAAATTTAAACTGTTTTTAGTTTCTGCGTGTGAGAGAGTTGGACGTGAGCATTGGAGGACAGGCTCTGGCGTGGTCTTCTGTTGTGTCTCATCTTCAATAATCTCCTATGTATCGTTACTTTTATTGCTTTTACTTTATGAATTCAATTATGTTTGTTTCAATTTCAGTTATGTGTTACTAGTTCCTTTTAGAATTAGGGATGGTTGAAGCCCTAGCCATGTTAGCTCGTTATGTAGATTTTTATTCTTCATTTTGATTGCTATGCATGCTGAGTAATTCTGATCACTACTTGAACTACCATTCTTTTATGTATATGAGATTGCTACCTTGTTTACATAAATTATTGATGGAATTGCTTGAGTGATCGTCATATCATCCTCTTATTCATTAGCATCAAGAGGTTGAGGTTAAGAAACAATCTTGTAATCGGAATTCATGACAACCTAGGAATGCATATCACTTTTCTAGGCTAATGTGGTGTCATTAAATTCTATTCGTACTTCCTGCATCATCTTAACTGGTAGGGGATAGACGTTCTAGGCATATTCCCTGTCTAAAACATGCTAAGTAAGAGAGAATAACATATGTTTAGTGTACCAACGCCAGGACCTAGGCATGGGCACCTACTTCAGAATTTGCAGAGTAATTTGGTCAAGATAATCTGGTAAAAGAGCTATAATTGGTTAGGGTGAATAATAGGCCCTGATTCTCTTTAGTTAAATCAATCAACTCTCCCTGCATTTTAATTTACTGTTTTACTTTCTTGCGTGATAATCGAAAAGCATCAAACCTCCCTCCCCCTCCTCAACTAACGACAATGGTGAAGAAGCTCTGCAATGAGAAGGCTCGAGGAGTTCAAGTGTGTGACGTGAGCTCTATCCAGGGCCACACGTCCCAAGACTGCCCAATGGTGGAAGACGCCAATTTTACTAGAGGTTTCAATAATAATTCACGACCCCGGAATGACCCATATTCAAACACTTACAATCTGGGGTGGAAAAATCATCCAAACTTCTGCCGGAGCAACAATCAAACTGCCACCCCCTGGATTTCAGCAGCAAGCCGTAGCCCCTCAAGTGAACCCTCACGGACCTTCATCAAATCAGAGTGGCGAAAGCAAGTCTTTGGAGGATGCCCTCAATGCCATGGCTCAACAGAACATCCAATTCATACAATTCATTCAAGACAGCTGGAGTCATATGGAAAAGACGGATAATGCAATTGCAAACTTAGATCGTCAAGTGGGACAAACTGCCAATCAATTGAATCAGCGGTAACAAGTGAGGTTGCCAAGCCAAGTAATGGTGAATCCAAAGGGACTTCAAATTCCAAGTGTAAATGCCATCACTTTGCGCAGTGGATCACATATCCAAGGAGCTTACTAGGCTGCCTATGACGATGAAACTGAAGAAAATGAGAAGTATAAGAGATTACCCTTGGCCCCCTTAAGGTCCAAGTCTTCCATGACACCACCTGAGGTCACGCGGCAGCATTGGGCCAATATTTCACCTCAACTGCAGAACCCTAACGCATCTCAACCCTTGCCAAATGTCACGCTGCAACACCAAGCCCACACCGCGTCCCAGGACTCACCAAGTACCTTGCCGCAGACCCTGTCGCAAGCACCTCAACAAGCCATGCCTTAAGGCAAGACGCAGACTTTCAACCAAACCACGCAGCAGAATTTTCCGCTGCACCTGCCAAGCACATTGCGGCAAAATAGCAAGCGGGGACCTAAACTTGCTTCAAAGACGATAATAGGACCTGCACCAAGAGCCTTATCTAGCGAGCCACCGAGAATCATGCCCATGTCTTACCGCAAGACATGCCACATGCTGCACCAGGAGCCCAGCCGCAGGCGCATACCAGCGCACCTGAGGACCCAATTTTGTGCCGACCTGCATCCAACAGCGCAGACCTGAATCACACTGCGCATAACCACCAGGATCAGGCCACGGCTGACATCCCGTCTGCTCCCAATGCCACTAAGGTTGCCCTAAATGAGATTCATGGTGAGAATGAGAAGTGAAACAAAATGCTTCCCAATTCCAAGGACATTGGCGTCAATTGAAAGTTCAAAAGTTTAAAGAAAAGCTTACAGATGAAAAGCTACAAGAGGAAATCATTGCATGATCATGGTTCAATTCAAATTCAAAAAAGAAAAGAAGGAAAGAAACGTTGAAAAAGAAAAGAAAAGAGAGAAAAAAAAAAGGTAAAAACAAAGTGAATTAAGCCAAGTGAGCCAAGAACCTCGGAAGAAGCCATCAAGGAAGCATAAGCCGTGGGCCTTAAGCAAGGATTCAGGTCAGAAACTGCAAGTTCGAGTCATGACTTCTCATGCCTTGGCACAGCTCAGGTTCTTTGAATCATTTGCTTCCTTTCTAAACCCCTAAGCTTAGCCCCATTACAACCCAAAATGGAAGACCTAACTGATCATATGGACAATCATGCTGAGGATTAAGGTACATATCTATGTTCTTAAAGTTCAATTCCTTTCATGACATCCTTATTTCCATAAACTGATATTCTTCATTGATACTCATATGTGCTTAAACTTGAATTCCATAACATAAACTCATCACATATGCTTGAAATAGTGAAAGCCTAGGATTCTTGTGTGAATTGAGAGTTGCCTAGTGAGGATTAGAGTCGAGGCGAATCTTTCTATGGCACTTAGATGAAGTTGTTTTCAACATGATCACTTGAAACTATGGCACTTATACACGTACACCTTCACACGGTACGCACGGCTATGGCATCCCTTTTAGTTCTGCAAAGCATGTCTACTTACTTTGGTTCTTATTAGCTTGTTAAAAGTACTAAATCTATCTTTGTAGTTGTCTAAGTAAAACGTTTATGGGTATCGTGCTGCTATAACCCTCAGGAGACAAACTTTCCTACTAGGTGAACCTAGGGGTTTAAATGTTCTATCTTAACCAAGATCGAATCTTTTCGTTTTGTTTAAGTTTCTTTTGCCCACGGACTAGCAAAAGATAGGTTTGGGGGGTATTTGTTCAGTCATTATTAATGCATCATTTTGATGTCCTCAAGTACCTTTCTTACATGTCTTTTGAATGATTTCTGGCCATCCATAGTAGAAAATAATGCGTGTGGGAGACATGTGCAGGCTTTAGGAAGATATTGAAATTCTAAGGATACAGGAAAAAAAAGGACTCAAATCGGAGTTCAGATGAAGGAGATGTCCTCATTTCAATATCAGGTCCTGAATTGGGTCCTGAGTGCGCCAGTGCGCCCTATTTTAGGTCCTTGGCCAAGTACCTCAGATTATGCCATCCGGGTCCCAGACTTGTGTCTCATGACATCAAGTTCATGTCCAAGAAGTGCTAGGGTCATACCATGTTGTGTCTCGCGACATGCCCCAAGGACACCCTCTCGAGTCCAAGGCGTGTTCCTGCCAAATCCCTACCGAGCCCAGCGCATGCCTCTATACCCTGGTTCCTGTCCCGCTAGCGGTGGAACAAAGTTCCTCCTCTACGCTGAACTTGAAAACATGTGCACCTAGCCTTAGCCATGACGCGCTCTTACTACACCCATGGTGCACCTCATACGCACAGTCCTCGTTTATGCTGAAAATGCTTTCCTGGTCCCTTGTCCTAAAGAGATCCTTTGCGCCTTATTTTAGGGCCGGAAGGTTTAGAAGAGGCCCTGACCTGCAATTCAATGGAACAAAGCGAAACAAAGCCCAGAACTATGCTAGATACATCATTGTAAGTGCTTCGAATGGTTTGTCTCGTGTGGATTGATCAATGACATTTGAAGTTCTCAAAAGTCCAAGTTTGAAGGTTTTGAGCCTAGAATCTAGCCCAGCTATGTTCGAAGTGACTAGGCTTGGCTCAACCTAGTTCTTGACGTCCAAGTAACATCCAGAAGATTCCATAAGTTGTCTTGGCGTGCAAGAAAGTTCAGAAGACTTATTGTATAGTATTGCCGCAAATCCTAGTCCAAGTCCAAGAAGGATTTCTCTTTTAAGTCCTTTTTGATATCTAATTAGAATAGGAGTTTTGAGTCAGTTTCTGATTAGGATTTTATCCAAAACTATCTCCTACATTGTAAAGGTTTAGAGGCCTATTTAAAGGACCTTAGGGTTTGCAGGTAAAGGGATATATCTCTATACACCCTAGCCACAATTTACATTGTAATCGAGTTTTTAAATTAGAACAGTTTTTAGTTTCTGTGTGTGAGAGAGTTTGACGTGAGCATTCGAGGACAAGCTCAGGCATGGTCTTCTACTGTGTCTCATCTTCAATAATCTCCTCTGTATCTTTGCTTTTATTGCTTTTACTTTAATGAATTCAATTATGTTTGTTTCAATTTCAATTATGTGTGAGTAGCCGTTTTAGGATTAGGGCTGCTTGAAGCCCTAGCCATGCTAGTTCGTTAATTAGATTTAGGCTCTTGATTTTGATTTCTATGCATGCCGAGTAATTCTGATTACTGTTTAAACTACCATTCTTTTATGTTTATGAGACTTGCTACCTTGTTTGCATAAATTATTGATGGAATTACTTGAATTACCGTCATATCATCCTGTAATTCATTAACATCAAGAGGTTGAGGTTAAGAAACAATCTTGTAATCAGAATTCATGACAACCTAGGAATGCATGCCACTTTTCTAAGCTAGTGTGGTGTCATTAAATTCTCTTCGTACTTCATGCATCATCTTAACTGGTAGGTGATAGACGTTTTAGGTATATGCCATGTTTAGCACATGCTAAATAAGAGAGAATAATATATGTTTAGTGTACCAACGCCAGGACCTAGGCATTGGCACCTAATTCAGAAGTTGCATAGTAATTGAATCAAGGAAATCTTAATAACTATAATTGGTTAGAGTGGATAGTAAGCCTTCATTCGCCTTAGTTATTAAGTAATCAATCTATCATCATTCTTGCATTGTTATTTTCTGCACTTTAATTTACTTGTCTTTAAATTCCAAGTCTATCATCATTCTTTTAGTGTTTTGTGTTTTCTCTAAGTTAACAAATCTGAACTAACTTAGATTAATCGTTGATACAAGTCCTTGAGGGATCGACATTTGCTTGCCTATATACTATCATAATTGATTTTGTATACTTGCAAAGATATAACCGTTAAAGATAGAGTACATATTCGTGTCCTTTATTTTACGACCACTCAACGATGTACTCAATGAAATAGATTGCTTAGCTCACAAGTTAGGTACTCAAAATAGAAAATAAAGAAACTAAGTATATATGCTTTGAAACTAACAAGACTCTAAACAAAGACACTAAACAAGACACAGACAAAGGGGGGTGGTGGTGGGGTGTTTTGAGTTTAAAGATGCTATGAAATAAAGTAACTTGTAATGCAAGAAACAAAAATAACAAGTAAAGGTTTGAACAATTAAAGGGTAAGTTAAGGCAGTCCCTATCCACACCTAACCACAACAGTTCCAAACTTGGTTTGCAAGGTTCAATTATCATGTTTGTTACTTGGTCTAGTGCCCATGCAAGAGGTCTCTTATGCCCACTCTTACTGATTTTATCTCTTCTTACTTAGTATGTCATAAGCCTCATGGGTACCTAAGACGTCTATCGAATTATGTTCAACTTAGTCACACGGTTTCCAAATTAAACACAAAGAGAAGCATTAAATTCTAAAGGGATTTGATGACACTACACTAACCCTAGAGATTGCACGGCAACTCTAGGCATGTCATCAGTCAGATGACAAGGGTGCTTAATGTAAGCTCTTGATGCAAGTCATCTATAATTTATGCATTTAAAGTGATCAAGTTTAAGAACATAAAAGAATAACAGTTTAAATAGTAATTCAACACACCAAGACAAACATAACAACCAAACCTATCACCAAAACCAAGTTAAGAAGTTGACAAGGCTAGGGTTTCAAGATCAGCCCTAACATAAAAGGAACCACTCACTACGCATAACGGAAATAACAATCATTAATTATATTTAATAAAGAGTTGAAAGATGTTCAGTCATTATTTATGCATCTTCTAGATGTCATTTCATGCGATTTTACTTGTCTTTTGAGTGATTTTGTGTCATCCATAGTAGAAAAGGAAAGTTAGGTGAATTCTGAGAACAACGAAAAAAGAAAGGCTCAAATCGGAGTTGGAACGAACGAGATGTCTCAACTCGAAGTTCGGGTCCTGAAAAGGGCCTAAACCAAGTCATGGCCCCTGCCAGGATGACAGGACCCTCCCGAATTTCCCCTCGAAATCCGTGAAAAGCCCTGCTCCCGTCTAACAACCCAAAATAAATTCTTAAAATAGCCGTAGTGCCTCGTAACAACAATACGAGAATTCTACCGAAAATTCGGCAAAATCTCCCCTATAACTTGACCAAACCTTCTTCCACCTATCAGACGAAGGATTTAATTATTCATCTAATACCCAAGTAATCCAGATCGAAGTCACAACCAAACAACTTCAAGTCCAAAATAACCAAGTTACAGAATAATTTACAAATAATCCCAAACTAATTCATCAGAGCAGCTAGGTTGTGAAATTAGTTTAACCAGTCTAGGAAATCCTACTTGAAAGAAGTATGATAGTAGAGCAGCTAGAATGGGATGCCTCCGCCTCGGAAATGTGCCCTCAACGGCCTGGAGGGGATAAAAAACAAGGAATAGTGTGAGTGGACAATATAAATGTTTAAAAACATAATTTTCGAGGAAAACATACATTTTCCCCTCCATGAATAAAGCAATGCATGCATAATATAAAATTCCTTTTAAAATAAGTAATCTATAAAGATACCACAAAAAAACTTACCGGAAAATCCATTTATAAAATAAGACTCGACGGGACCCACGAAAACACGCACAATGAAAAGTAATGTGGTCCACAACTTTGCTTTGAAAACCTTCCTCAAATGAGCTTAAAAAAGAATCATGAGACCCTGGACACAAAATACTACAAAAATATTCCACCACTCCCCGAACGCAATCTCGTGCCCTAGCTCAATATTCGGGCCATCAAACACGGGAATAAGCCCTACTAACCACCGCCGACGATACCTCGAGCAATGGCTAGAAAACCCTATACCATGCGTAGACAGCCTCAACGATCTGGCAGAGAAATACCCTCGATGCCAGCATCGGAGAATCCTTAACGATCTGGCGGAGAAATACCCTCGATGTCAACATCGGACAATCCTCAATGATTTGTTGGAGAAATGCCCTCGACGCCAACATCGGAGAAATCTCAACGATTTGTTGGAGAAATACCCTCGATGCCAACATCAGAGAAACCTCAACGATCTTGCGGAGAAATAACCTCGATGCTAGAATCGGAGAAACCTCAATGAACACGTGATGAGAAATACCTCACATCAAGTGCCAGAGAAATACTATGACACCGAGGGGTGGTATACGTAGTGTGACCCACAATGAAAAATCCGAAATCTACTTTTGAAATCTTTATTTCCTGGCCTAAGCCAAAATCAAAAGAAAAAACCGAGGTCTAAGCTCAACTCCGATAAAATCACAATTTCGGGTCTGAACCCAAAATCATAAACTCGACCGAAACCCAAAATCTATAAAGTCAAAACTACATAAAAGCAAAGTCCATAAAGCCGGGCCATAGCCCAAAATGTCATTTCCAATTTGTTATTGAGAACCCGTGTCCAGTAATAAATTACTAGAATAATTATTCTAAATTCCAAAAATTTGTCAAAATCAATAATCATTTTAGAATAATTATCCGAACTTATCAAAGTACATACTTAACAAGAAATTATTTAATATATACGTTTATGAATGCATGACAATTTACAAACCAAAGTCCACTCACCGAACGTCCAATTAAGCTCAATCTCAAGTTGTACGCTCTTCTGCAGTCCCTGGAGCGGTATCGCCTATCAAAAGTAACAATCGGGGATTACTAACGATAATTAAAAACCTATATTCGAACTCCCTAAACGCTGGGAGGTCCACACGCGTCCTAACTAGAAACACAGCCACTTCGGACGCCCAAAACTACCCTTAAACGATGTCTGATTGACCTGAAACCTGCAACAACAGGTCCGGAACATCAAGAACTTAAAAGCTCGTGTTCGCTGGAGGTTGAGGAAGAGCTCCACGCGTCGCCACACGCTGGTGGATGGCCAGGAACCCCTTCCCCACGCGCGACTGCTGTGTGGTACTCGCCTTCAACCTAGACACGGGTTACTGTTCATTTCTACAGAAAACTCGATAACCACCCTAAACTTCCAAGCTTCACAACTTTCTCAAATCTCAAAGAAATTCAACATTCTAATAATGGAAATTCATCTACTCGAGTCAAGGAATCCAAAATATGCAATTATAATTGAGATTCATTACCTGTGGTGGCTGGAAAAATTACCGGGAAGGTGGAGATTGTTGTTCACCTTCGAATCTCCTTCTCCTAACACTTCCAAGATCAATGAAGGATAAGGTTGAGCTCAGAATGAAGTGAGGAAGATGATGATGTGAATGGTTTATGGTGGTTTGGCCTAAATCAAAAATCACTAATTGAGAATTTGTGTGTGTGTTTCATGGTTTTTGGATGAGAGAGGAAGAGAGCACGGGGGAGAGAGAAAGGATAAAAATGAAGCGACAAATATGGACTTAGGACTAAAAATATCTACCATACGAAAATTACCAAATTGCCCCTAAACATTCTAGACCAACAACCCTCTCATCCAAACTCCATTTTTCGCGTGTCACCTGTCTACGAACTAGTGAGTTCGAGACCTACACAATGGTCCTCGAAAAACTTCCAAAAGTGTCTCCAAACAAAAAGTAACTTCCGAGCCTCTTTTAAATCCAAGGGTTAAAATCATCCTTTCCCAAATTAATTTGCAATAATTCACTAATTAAATTTACGGGTCGTTACACAGGACGTGCCAAAAGAAAGCCTAGGACACGCCCTAAAACGTGTCTCTAAGACTTGTCCTGCGCCCTAATCCGAGTCTCAGGCGCGCCCTAAATCAAGCCAGTTACTTGTCCCAAATTCCTAAGCCAAAGATGCCCTATCGCGCCAATTAAATATTCGGGTCATTACAACTCGCCCTCCTTAAAGAAATTTCATCCTAGAAATTCATACCTATCACTGAAACAAATGTGGATGTTGTGCCCGCATCACAATCAAAGATAGATAACATACCCGTAACCACCTCTGGTGTTGCTCGGGCCTCCTACTGCGCCATGGCAAAACTAGGGACTGTGTACCAGAAGATTGCATGCGACCCCTCCAACTCTCCGTAGCCTTACTGGTCCCACTCGACTGGGTCTGGCTCCCAGCTACGGTACTGGATGTCTGTGCCGCTCTCTGTCCCTGCTCATGAGCATCCCAACCCAAGAAACTACGACCCAGACGGTGCGGACAGTCTCTCTTGAAATGGCCAGTCTCCCCACAAAAGTAACAACCGGTGTCACCGGTCCATCTGGACCGACCCACCACTCTATCTCCCAGTCGACTGCACCAAAACCCCACTAGACTGAGCTGATAACTGCAGTCCCCCTATAAAACCTCGGAAACCTCCCTGCCTAACTCCACCACTGCCTGAATCGGATCTAGCACTTCCGGATGATCCAGAACTAAAATTGCCTCTCTTTGATGGTCCTTAACTCAGGGCTTCAAAACTCGTGTAATCCCAACATCACCTAGAACCACTGGGCTGACCCCTATTAGGCAAACTCTGCTCCACCCTAGCAGCAGCATCTGACAAGGCCTTCAAAGAATTATGTGCTACCACAGTAACTCTGCTCATATTGCACTACATGAATAAAACTGCTCATATTGCGCTACGGTCATTTCTCCCTGCTGCAACTGCAGGAACTCCGCATCTCTGGCATCCCATTACGAGCGAAGATAAAACTGCTCAAGGAAGCGCTCTTGGAAAGCTTCCCAAGTAAACACTCTTGGAAAGCTTCCCAAGTAAGCGTACAGACATCCCAACCCGTCATAACATGCATGCCACCAACGATGCGCATAGCCATTCAGTAGAAAAGTGGCTAAATGTACCATGTCACTCGGAGGGCACATCATAACATCAAACACTCGTTCCAAATGAGTATTCCACTCATCAGTATCATCTGGACCTAACTCACCCATAAACATTGTGGCCCCCAGCCTCTAGGCTCGCTCTATGTCAGAAACCTCATAAGCGCCCCTATTCTAAAGTACAGTAGTCATTGCCCGACCCAATTGATCTAGGGACTGCCTCAGATCGGGCTCTAATACGGGATCAAGTGTACCCCTAACGTTATCCGCATCTTCATCTTTTCCAGGCCGCGGACGAGGCTCGTCTCTTAGAGGCATCTCGCTGAAGCCATAATTCGTCAGCACCACAAACAACATGCACACTAGGTGTGCGGTCTGCAGGAATTTAAACCTAGAGGTCTAAACCAAGTTGACATGACCCTTCCCGAATTTCTCCTCAAAATCCGTGAAAAGCTCTGCTCCTGTCTAACAGCCCAAAATAAATTCCTAAAATAACCGTAGTGCCTCATAACAACAATACAAGAATTCTATCAAAAATTCGGCAAAATCTCCCCTATAACTTGTCCAAACCTTCTTCCACTAGTCAGACGAAGGATTTAATTATTCATGTAATACCCATGTAATCCAGATCGAAGTCACAACCAAACAACTTCAAGTCCAAAATAACCAAGTTACGGAATAATTTACAAATAATCCCAAACTAATTCATCAGAGCCGCTACGTTGAGAAATTAGTTTAACCAGCCTAAGAAATCCTACTAGAAAGAGGTATGATAGCAGCGCAGCTAGAACGGGATGCCTCTGCCTCGGAAATGTGCTCTCGTCGAACTCAACGGCCTAGAGGGGATATAAAATAAGGAAAAGTGTGAGTGGACAAAATAAATGTTTAAAAAAATAATTTTCGAGGAAAACATACCTTTTCCCCTCCATGAATAAAAGCATTGCATGCATAATATAAAATTCCTTTTAAAACAAGTAATCTATAAAGATAACACAAAAATACTTACCAGAAAATCAATTTATAAATAAGACTCGACAGGACCCACAAAAACACGCACAATGAAAAGTCCGGTGGTCCACAACTTTGCCTTGAAAACCTTCCTCAAAGGAGCTTAAAAAAGAATCATGAGACCTTAGACACAAAATACTGTAAAAATATTCCACCACTCCCCGAACGGAATCTCGAGCCCTAGCTCAATATCCGGGCCGTCCAACACGAGAACAAACCCTCCTAACCACCGTCGACGATACCTCGAGCAATGGCTAGAAAAACCTGTACTACGCGTAGATAGCCTCTACGATCTGGTGGAGAAATACCCTCGACGCCAACATCAGAGAAACTTCAACGATCTGGCGGAGAAATACCCTCAATGCCAGCATCGGTGAAACCTCAACAATATGGCAGAGAAATACCTTCGGCGCCAACATCGGAGAAACCTCAACGAACACATGATGGGAAATACCCCATATCAAGTGCGGGAGAAATACTATGACACCCAGTGGTGGTATACATAGTGTGACCCACAATGAAAAATCCGAAATCCACTTTTGAAATCTTTATTTCCTGGCCTAAGCCAAAATCAGAAGAAAAAACCGAGGTCTAAGCCAAACTCCGATAAAATCATAATTCTGGCTCTAAACCCAAAATCATAAACTCGACCAAAACCCAAATCTATAAAGTCAAAACTACATAAAATCGAAGTCCATAAAGTCGGGCCATAGCCCAAAACGTCATTTCCAATTTGTTATTGAGAACCCGTGTCCAGTAATAATCTACTAGAATAATTATTCTAAATTCTAGAAATTTTTCAATATCAATAATCATTTTAGAATAATTATCCTAACTTATCAAAGTTCATACTTAACAAGAAATTATTTAAAATATACGTTTATGCATGCATGACAATTTACAAACCAAACTCCACTCCCCGAACGTCCAATTAAGCTCAATCCCGAGTTGTATGCTCTTCTGTAGTCCCCAGAGCGATATCGCCTGTCAAAAGTAACAATCGGGGGTTACTATCAATAATTAAACACCTATATTCAAACTCCCTAAACCCCGAGAGGTCCACACACGCCCTAACTAGAAACGCAGCCACTTCGGACGCACAAAACTACCCCTAAACGATGTCCGATAGACCCGAAACATGTGCCAGCAAGTCCCGAATTTCGAGAACTTAAAAACTCTTGCTCGCTGGAGCTCGAGGAGGAGCTCCATGCATCACCACGCATCAGTGGATGGCCAGAAACCCCTCCCCACGCGCGACTACAGTGTGGTACTCGCCTTCAACCTAGACACGGGTTACTGTTCATTTATGCAGAAAACTCCATAACCACCCTAAACTTCCAAGCTTCATAACTTCCTGAATTCTCAACGAAATTCAACGTTCTAATAATGGAAATTCATCTGCTCGAGCGAGGGGATCCAAATATGCAATTAGAATTGAGATTCATTACCTGTAGTGGCCGGAAAATGACCAGGAAGGTGGCGATTATTGTTCACCTTCGAATCTCTTTCTCCTAACACTTCCAAGCTCGATGAAGGATATGGTTGAGCTCAGAATGAAGTGAGGAAGATGATGATGTGAATGGTTTACGTTGGTTTGGCCTAAATCAAAAATCACTAATTGAGGGTTTGTGTGTATGTTTCACGGTTTTTGGATGAGAGAGGAAGATAACACAAGGAGAGAGAAAGGATAAAAATGAAGAGAAAAATCTGGACTTAGGACTAAAAATATATGCCTTACAAAAAATTACCAAATTGCCCCTTAACATTCTAGACCCACAATCCTCTCATCCGAACTCCATTTTTCGCGTGCCACTTGTCTACGAACTCGTGAGTTTGAAACCTGCGCAACGGTCGAAGAAAAACTTCCAAAAGTGTCTCCAAACAAAAAGTAACTTTCGAGCCTCTATTAAATCCAAGGGTTAAAATCATCCTTTTCCAAATTAATCTGCAATAATTCATTAATTAAATTTATGGGTCGTTACACAGGACGTGCCAAAACAAAGCCCAGGACACGCCCTAAAACGTGTCTGTGAGACCTGTCTTGCCACCAAATCCGAGTCTCAGGCGCGCCCTAAATCAAGCCCGTGACTTGTCCCAAGCTCCTAAGCCAAATATGCCTAAATAAAGCCCGTGACTTGTCCCGTGACATGTCCCTGGCTCCTCAGAAGATAAACTCAATGATTGATGTCCATGCGCCCTAATTCAGGCTCGTGACATGTCTTTGACATGTCCGGGTAGGCCAAAGTATCTCATCACTCAGAACCCAGTCGAACCAAGTGAGACTCCAACCAGAACTGGACTTCAAATAGTGTTAGCAAGCTAGTGGAGCCTTAAGGCGAGCCCAAAATTGCCAATGACATGCCCATGACATGTTGCGCCCTAAAAAGACTTCCCGGGATCCCTAATTTGAGCCAAATTGGGCTATTGAGTTTTCTACGAGCTTTTGAGTAGGACAAAGCCCATAACCATGCTAGATACACATATGGAAGTAAAATAAGTGGTATGTCCTAGCTACATTGGTCAATGACAAGCCTAGCTCTCGACAAGCCCAAAAGGAGGCCCAAAGGTGTCAAATTGAGGGTCTACCGTGTCCAAGGTGTCTAGGGTTGGCCAACCCATTCCTTGATGTTCAAGAAACCCTAAGAGACTCTTAGAAGTGATCATTGCCACACAAGAAATCCCAGAGCCAATTGGAGAAGGATTGCCCATAGGAAGCCCGCGGTGCAGCTGTTGGTAAAAATAGAAGACAAGATAATGCAATCTATTCTTAACAGTTAAAACCTTGCAAGCGTCCAAAACAGACGATAGTATAGCAAGAAAGCAAGGATCGATCCCACAAGGACAAATGAAAACAAAATTAAAGATGATTGTATTGATTGATTAACTAAGTCGAATTAAGGCCAACTATCCACCCTAACCTATTCAAGTTCCTAACATGATTCCAAGATCCCATTATGATGAATTATCTGAACATGATGCCCATGCAGGGATCCAAGTTAGGGCCCACCTCACACATGTTATTTCCTTCTTAGTTCCTATGTCGCAGGTTTTTTCGAATCACTACAACAACTATCTGAGAGAACGCATTAAGCATGAAAGAAAGTTTAATGACACCACACTGTCACTAGAGAATATTTCGTAATCTAGGTTGTCATGAATCCCAAATACAAGATGGTATCTTACCCTCAACCTCTCGATGCAATTCCATCAATAATTTATAAAAACAAGGTAGCTAATCAAGTAAACAGAAAAGAGTAGCAATTCAAATAGTAATCAGAATTTATTCAGCATTCATAATAACAGAAATCAAGGGCCAAAATCACGTTAATGAACTACATGGCTAGGGCTTCAAGCAGCCCTAATTCTATGGAAAACTACTCACACATATTATTGAATAAAAACTTAAAACTATTCATGATTACAAAATAAAAGTAAAGAGAAGAAGGGAAAACACTAAGATGATGAAGGGCCTAGGCACACGTCCAACCTATCCTCACCAAGCTCCCTGCATTCAGCTTTCTTCCAAACACGAGCAAAACTTAAAACGTAAAAACTATAAAAGATCTATGTGGCAAAAGGGGTTGGAACCCTAGTTTCACGTTGAAACTTAGCTCAAATACCCCTAGGGCTTCCCCTAAAAACTAGCACTTTAAAACTAAATTACAAAGACAAAAAGGGCCTTAATTAAACGATAAAACAGGTTTCCTAGCTCAGCGGGGACAAAGTCCTAAAATCTAGGACTTTCTTAGGCGGCAAGCAATCTCCACGCAGCCAAGGGAATTCTGATGTACTATGGACTATTCTGGAACCTTCTGAGACGTTCTTGGACAACCAAGCATGGCTGGCACCTTTCTTGGATCTTCTTGATACGGTTGGAAAAATCTTGGCTCCCCGACTTCATTATTGGACCTGTTAAGAACACAGCAGGTCATTCGCCAATGCAGCCAAGACAGACCACTCCTTTCCCTTCCATATGATGTATCTAGCAAGGTTTTGGGTTTTTTCCTGCTCAAAAGCGCGTAGAAAACTCAGTGGCCCACTTTGGCTCACATCAGGGCCTCCGGGAGGTCTTTTCCTTCTTGAACGCCATTCCCTCTTTCTTCTTCTACGTTTTTTTTTTTCTTTGGAATTGAAATACATTGCCTTAACCACGTGAAATGTCACCATTATCCAACTTGGATATAATTTTTCAATTTCTACACAACAACACTTATCATATTTTGCATGAACTTCTTTCTTCCATGAACTTCAATTGAAGCAACCTTAGCACAAACCTAAGTTATAGGGTTTGGCCAAAACGTAGGGTAAGTGCTTAGGGTAGGTTATGATTTAGGTGATGAAAGAAAAGGCTTAAGTGTCTGCCTTCAAAGTTGGATAATGGAGCAAACAAAAGGGTAGGATAAAGGCTTAATGTGGTTAAAACATGCATAGCCTACATCATCTCTTATGGTAAATCAAACTTAGAATTAAGAGCACCTACAAAAAGGTTAGTTCTTTAATCGTCAATGCAAATAATGGTAATGAGATCAACAATTTATAAACAAAAATCGAAGAGTGTTTAAGAGTAGAAACAAAGTAAATCCCTCTCAAAGAATGGCATTAGGCTCAAAAACGCACAAGGGTAGTCTCCACTAATTTTCTAAAGTTCACTTAAACATAATCATCTTGTCTACTTAATCACATAAAGCATAGCATTGTGAAGTGCATAGTTATGATACAAAACTAAACATGACATAACATTAGTAAAGCATTAACGATTAACTTAACATATTCATCCTTATTAACAAGCAAAGGGTAATGTACTTAAGAAAAACAAATAACTTTTTTTTTTTCAAAAGCTTCTTTTTCGAAAAAAAAAACAAATTAAAAAAATTTATTTTTATTTTTTCCTTCAAAATTCCCTTCCCAAGAATTTTTTCAATTTTTAAAATGAAAGTCCACACCCCCAAACCTAAACTGAACATTGTCCTCAATGTGATAAAGCAAAGATTAAATGAAGATAGTAAAGTTGAGGCATGGCATCAAACAAAAAATATGAAAAAGGAAAAAGGAAAGGAAAGATCAAACCGAGTTGGGTTGCCTCCCAAAAAGCGCGTACCTATAAGGAAAGATCAAACCGGGTTGGCTTACATTTAATTCTATAAGGAAACAACTTCCTAAACAATAAAGAAAACTAATTAAAACTATTTCCTAAACATGTCAAGCAATTATAACACAGAAGAAAGCAATAAGTACAAAAGGAATTTAATGACACTACACTAACCCTAGGGTTTACAAGGTAACCCTAGGAATTTCATGAGTTAAATTACAAGATTATTGCTTAACGTGACCTTTTGATGCAAGTCATCTATAACCTATGTCATTAAAGTGGCCAGTTTCAATAACACACGAAAATAGCAGTTCAAATAGTAAAGTAACACACCAAGGCAAACATAATAATCAAATCAAGCGCCAAAATCAAATTAAAGAATAACCATGGCTAGGGTTTCAAGTAGCCCTAACCTAAAAATAAAACTACAAGTGTTTGTTGCTCACTATGTATTTTGGTCCCCCCTTTTTTACAAAGTCCTAGCACCTCTATTTATAGAGAATTATTAATCATCAAACAAATAAAAGTTTACATTTAATTCTATAAGGAAAATGTTTCCTAAACAATAAACAAAACTAATTAAAACCCCTTCCTTCCTAAACATGTCTGGAGGTAAATTTTGTGGGGGGGGGGGGGGGGGGGGGGGAGGGGGAGAGGTCATTCAGCATGGCTTGATTTGTCGTATGGGCTCAGGGGACTCGATTTCTGTCTTTGGTGATTGTTGGATCCCTGTGGGGGGGGGGTGGGGGGGGGGGGGGGGGGGGGGGGGAGGGGGAGAGGTCATTCAGCATGGCTTGATTTGTCGTATGGGCGGGACTCGATTTCTGTCTTTGGTGATTGTTGGATCCCAAAACCAAAGACATTTCGGCCTATAATGAACTTGGGGCTGCCAACTGACGACTTTGTTTCATCCCTAATTAAACCGGGTGGGGGCTGGAACCATGATCTTATTCAATCTGTTTTCTGTGATGAGAATGTAAGGGCAATTGGTACCATTGTGCTTCCTTCAATGATCAAATTTGATGATGGTCGATACTGGTATTACTCAAAGCGTGGAAAGTATTTGGTTAAGTTAGGAAAGTATTTGGTTAAGTCAGGTTATTATGTAGCTCTATCTCTATTAGAGAATTGTATTGGGGCAGAGTCTGAAAGATCTTTTATGGCTAAATCTGAGCTCTATTGGAAGCATCTGTGGAAGTTACATGTCCTTAATAAGCTGAAAAAATTTTGTTGTAAAGCTAGTTTGGAAATCCTTCCCACGTCTGGTAATTTGTGTATCAAGAAATTAATCCCATCGGGGCTATGTGTTCGTTGTGGAAAGAAGATTGAAGATGTTTTTCATGCACTTTGGCGGTGCAAACAGGGTCAGCGGGTCTGGAGGATCACCAATATTCCTTTGGAGTCTTTCCCTACTACTGGGCGTTTTCCAGACTTGTTTGAATTTGCTTTTGCTAAGCTGTCAACTATTGAGCTAGAACAGTTTGTTTTTATCTGCTGGCATGTATGGAATGGGAGGAATAAAGTAATTCATCACATTTACAGGTCAAGGAGGCTCGTGAAATTGCCGAATTAGCTTTGGCAGCTCACTCGGAATTTTCGGGGTTACATCAACAGAACAGAGGAGCTCGCTTGGTGCGGATGACTAGATGGGCTAACCCGCCGGTGATAGAGGTCAAAATAAATTGTGACATAGCTGTGCAGTTGGAAGGCCCACAGAGGGGGATCGGTGGGGTCCTCCGAGATTCCAATGGGGAGGCCATTGCAGGTTTTTCAGGACTGACTTCTGCGGGTATTTCGGTGCTTGCAGCTGAGCTGGAAGCTGTGAAAACTAGCCTCTTAATGCTGCAACTTTTGGGCTTGCGGGATGCTGAGATAGAAACAGATTCGAAGGAGGCCATTGCTGCTATTAAAATTGCTCAAGACAATTGGAGCTCTTTGGGTCTTCTCGCCCGGGAGGTTGTTGTGCTAAGAGAGGCAGTTCAACTGCCGATGGAGAGAATCTGCCATATTCCGCGAAGCGCAAACCGGGTGGCCGACTGCCTAACCTAGGAGGGGCTCTGAAGCTAAAGAGATCAACATGGGTGCCCCCTGCACCACCTTGGCTTCACGCTCTCCTTGTGAGGGATTTGGAGGACTAGTCTTTGATGTTTTTGTTTTGTTTGCGTTTGGGGGGTACTTTTTTCCCTCATTAAATTTATCCAGGTCTAACTGAGTTTTATGGTGAGCATTTTAATGAGGTCCTATACATATTCAATGCACCCAACCAATTGTATTTCTTCTTATTATCAATGAAATTCTCATTTAGATAAAAAAAAAAGGAATAGAAATAATATTAAAGAAGAAAATAGAATTAAAATCCCGTTGAAATAAGGAGACAAGTGTGAACACAACTTGAAAAACCCCAAAAATAAGGAGGAAAACACGCAGGACAGCTGGAAACCTTCAGGATTAATTTCGGTGGTCATCCACCGAATGGAAGAGGTCAAATGGCGTGGTCAACGCATTTAAAGGCACTGGCAACAGAGGGGTACTGTGATTCGGTAGACATTCGCCGAACGCCCTCAAATAAATCGGCGTGTGTTCGCTGGGGACTGGTCAGACGTTCGGTGGACATCTGCTGGATGGCGTTTTGGGCTGAGCTTCAGTTCTTTTGGACTCGGTAGCCTCCTACCGAATGGATTTTCTAGTTTTGGTGGCCCCTCTTGTTTCTTTCATAATTTCTTCGTTATAATTCCGATTGAGATGATTCTTTCGCTCAAATTCTCATAATTCCAAGCTCTATCTAATTCTGCACATTTCTCACAAATATATTATATTCTCCAATTGCATAGAACGAAATATTAACAAAACATAAGTAAAAAGGTATTAATTCATGTATAAAAAGTGTATAAATTATGACCTAACACTCATCAGGGACAAAGTCCTAAAATATAGAACTTTCTTAGGTGGCAAGCAATCTCCAAGCAGCCCAGGGAATTCTGATGCACCACAGACTATTCTGGAACCTTCTGAGACGTTCTTGGACAGCCAAGCATGGTTGGCACCTTTCTTGGATCTCCTTGATACGGTTGGCACAATTATTGGACCTGTTAAGGACACAACAGGTCATGCACCAATGCAACCAAGACAGACCACTCATTTCCCTTCCATATGATTTATCTAGCATGGTTCTGGATTTTTTCCTGCTCAAAAGCGCGTAGAAAACTCAATGGCCCAATTTGGCTCACATCAGGGCTCCCGAGAGGTCTTATAGGACGCAGCATGTCATTAGCAGTTATGGGCGAGACACTCGATTGCATTAGCTTATATGGGTGCTTACAAGTGTACTTCTGGGTGGTGTCTCACTTGGTTCCATTGATTTCCAAGTCATGTCTCATTTTGGCCTTCACGGACATGTTCAAGGACTTGTCTTCTGGCAGACCAGGCTCTACCGCTAGCTGGGTCTTTGGCACTTTTGAAGAACACTCCTGGAACCTGAAACTTGAGGCGTGTCATGGGACACGATTGGGACTTGGCTGTGAGCTCTAAAGACGCGCCATGGCTCGTCTAGGCTAGTCTTGGATTAGGGCGTAGATGGAGTATCCTTGAGACATGTCAAGGGCACGTCTTGGCATGCACCTTGGCTCTTTAGGGGATTAATCTGCTAGGCCTCAAACATGGATTCAGGACCCACATGGCTTGATCTAGGTTCTTGGTCATGCGCCCAAAATAGGGCGCAAGGATGTGTCAGGGCCTTTCTTAGGACTCGAACTTCAACTTGAGACATCTCCTTCATTACCACTCCGATTTGAACCATTCTTTTTGCATTGTTCTCATAATGAGCCTATCTTTCCAAATCTGCACATTGCTCACAAGATTGATTACTTTATCCTATGTTTGACCCAAAATTAAGCAAAAGACATGAAATGGGGCCTATAATGACCTCTAAAAGATGTATGAAATAATGACTGAACAGCAGCTTGTGTCCCTGCCAAGCTAGGAAACCGATTTTAGGGTTTCATTAAGGGTATTCTAGTCCTTTATATTTCAGTTTCAATTCCTATGATTTAGGGGAATCCTAGGGACCTATTTAAACTAAGTTTCAATGTGAAACTAGGGGCCCCAGTCCCTTTAGCCGCATAGTTTTATTTTCAGAGGATTTTTTTAGACGTTTTACTTTTGTTCATGCTTTTTGGAGGAGAGCTTAGCGCAGAGATTTGTGGAGAGGCTTGGACGTGTTCTTGGCTTGCCATTGTTCTCAGTGTTTCACTCTCTTCTCTTTAATTTTTACTTTGTAATCATGACTTATTTTATTGCTTTCCTAAATACAATGTGTGAGTAGTTCTTTACCGAATTAGGGCTACTTGAAGCCCTAACCATGTAGTTCATTAATGTGATTTTGGCCCTTGGTTTACATGTTTTGAATACCGGATATAATTGTGATTAATGTGCGTAATGATCTTATTTTGTGTTGATGGGTGTGATGTCACCTTTTATGCATGAACTATCGATGAATAATTGATTGTTTCATTGATCATCTTCTTGTGGTTATTAGCATCAATGGTAGTGGCTTTACATCTTACTTGTAATCCAATTCATGACAACCTAGATTACTCAACCTTCTCTAGGGGTAGTGTGATGTCATTAAACTCCCTTTCTTGCTTAATGCGTCCTCTTGGATAGTTGTTGTAGTGAGTCGAAAAAACCTGCAACATAGGAACTAAGAAGAGAGTAATTTGTGTGGAGTGAGCCTTAAGTGGACCTTTGCATGGGCATCATATTCAGTTAATTCAAAATGATGGAACCTTGGAAACCATGTTGATGACTTGATTGGTTAAGGTAGAGAGTTAGTCTTAATTCGACTTAGTTAATCTTTAGAATACATTCGATTTACTTCTGCTTTTATCTTCTTTTGCATTACATTCTTGTCGTCAATTTCAGAATCCAAAAGCATCAAAACCTCCCCCCTCCCCCTTTCCGTGTGTCTTGTTTGTGTGTTTTGTTAGAGTCTTTTGTGTTTTCTTGCGTTACAAGTTAGTGTCTTAAGTTGTGTCTACGTGGCTTTGCATATCTAACTAGGGTTGAGTCTAAGTTTAGTTCTTTTACTTGTTTCTTTATTGTTTTAATTGAGTCAGATTGAGTTGATAACTTCTAAACTAAGAATTGGACATAACATTGATACATTGTCCTTGTGGGATCGATCCTTGCTTTCTACTATACTGTCTTGGTTGACTTGTACACTTGCAAGGTTTTAACTGTTAAAAATAGAGTTCATATTCTTGTGCTTTATTTTTACCAACAAAAGATTAAACCCAAAAAGAACCCTTAATGGAAGACTCAAGCACGGCTTCAAGATCCTCCTTCAAGAACACTTCTTGGACTTCAAGTAATCGTGAACAAGCCTCACGAACAAAGCTCTCAACAATAAATAAAAAGTATGTGAAAGTGTCTAAAATTGTGTGTCTCAAAACAATGGACAAGGCTCCCTTTTTATAGAGCAAAGCCAAGCCTTGTCCTACAAGGATTCGAAATAGAAACATAATCTAGGGTGTTCTAGAACTCTTATCCCATTTCTAAATGGATAATTAATCCCTAGAAACTTGGAAAACCAATAGGAACACGGCTGGAAGGTGTGAATGCAAGTTTGCACTTTGGGCAGCCAGCTGTCTCGGTTAGGAGCCCAGGGCAGGCCCTGAAAATCGGTGGCTTGGTCCTGGGGTTGTCTCAGCTGCGCCTTGCCACGCCTTGGCATATTTTTTACTTCAATATGGATCATAGGTTCTAAAAATGCTACAAGGCTCGATCAAATGGATTTAGGATAGATGATGGCTTCATTTGGCTTAATCAGGTCATGTCAAGGATATGCCTTGGACCTGTCTGTCTGTCTGTCGATATATCGACACCGATAAGGCGCAATCGCGGCCATAATTTAGGCGCATCAAGAACTCGGCTGGGATGTCTTGAGAACGTGCTAGGGACACGAACTGGGACCTCATCGAGGCATGACAAAGGCACGCCTAGGCAATAACCTTGACTCCAATCTTGGCATGATGAAGGCACGTCATGGACTCGATCCGAGGCACTCGAGGGCACGCCTTGGCATGGTTCTGGGGCTCAATTCTAAGTGACTTTGAGACGTGTCAGGGACACGTCCTGGGACTCTATACTGGCCAGATTTTCAGTTCTTGGCCCTAAATAGGGCACATTGACATGCACTTGGCCCTGCAAGGACTCGATTTTGATTATGAAGGACCCAATATGGATTTGAGGACATCTCATTCATCTTAGCTCCAATTTGAGCCATTATTTTTCCATTATTCTTAGGATTAAGCTATATTTCCAATTCCTGCACATGTCTTACAAAAGCATCACTTTCTACTATGGATGACATGAATTTAAGCAAAAGACAAGTAAATGGGCCAAATATGACATGAAATATATGTAAGAATTATGACTTAACAATCGGCCAATAAAAAAAATATTCAAGAAGGAAAAAATAGAAGCAAATAAAGAAGTACGAGCCTGGCTGCTTTGAAGAAAAAGAAGAAACGTTCAAAATGAGTGTCGGCCTTATCCATAATGAAAACACTTTGGTATGTTCCAAGCTTTAGTTTTTCCTATCCTTTCTTTCGCAGCCATTAGCTAGCCTTACATTACAATCCAATAAAGACCTAACAGATTTATTGGAACATCTTGCTTGGAGGTGAGGTGTGTACTTACGTTCTTAGTATTCAATTCCTATCATGAGACCAATTATTTAGAAATTATCGCTGTTTTTCAATGATGAACATATGTGATGATATCTTGATTTCCATTGCATAAATTCAATCACATATGCTAGTTGAGAGTGTAAGCCCTAAGATTCTAAGTGAAAAATAGAGGGATATCTTGTGAGCATTAGAGTCGAGGCGAATTCTATCTATGGCATTGAGGTATGGTTGCTTTTAAGCTAAGATACTTTGAGTTTGGTAGTTCACAATACATATGGTGCATTTGCTTAATTGACATTATTTTAGTTTTGAACTAGTGGTTATGGCATACATTAGTTTCCATTAGCTTGCTTAAATTGATGTTCTTAACATCTTTGTTTTGCTGCAAAAATGTTTGTGGGTATCTTAAATGGTAAACCCTCACGAGACTATAACTCGTCCTCTAGGGACACCTACGGGTTTAAACCCTTGCTGCATACGGATAAATGCAATCGTGATTCCCTACGAAAGTGGCCTAGATTAACTTCTTGTTTTTATTTTTTATTTTCTTTTGTGTTTTGTTTCAGTTTTGCTTGAGGACTAGCAAAAGATTGGTTTGGTGGTATTTGATATTGTCGTATTTATACGTATTTAATGTCCTTATTTACTATGTTTTATGTTACGTTTTCTTGTCAAATTGGTTCTTTTATGAGTTTAATTTTTTTTTTATAGATAATTAATCCTAATGATAGCTTTGGAGTTAATTTGATTATCAGGACCCGTCCCGAATTTCCCCTCGAAACCCGGGAAGAACCCTGATCCCGTCTGACAACCTAAGAAAAGGTTCCCAAAATACCCTACAATCCTTACAAATTATAATAACAATAATAAATACTTCATCTTGTCAGACAAGGGACTTAAGCACTTAATAATTCCTGTAATTAACGACCAATCAAATACCTTTCTTCCCCTCCATTTATAAAATCATGCATGCGTCACATAAACAATTTATCATATAAAAACATCATATGTAAAACACTAAAATTCACATTTCTCTTTAGAACCACTTAGTTGAACTCATATAAAATCTGTATAAAAAGACCTCGTAATCCACAATTTGTTTTGAAAATCTCATCAAAGGAGTTTTAAATCATTTGGTTCAATCTGGACACAAATTATCTCAAATTCAAATCATTTGGTTCCAACTGCCACATAATATCTCAATTTCACTGTCCCGACATAATCATAACACACCAGTCAAACATTGCTGACATCTCTACTGGAAAACCACAAGACAACAAACTAGTCAGATACTAGTGAACCAATAATAATTCGTCCATCTGGGTCACCGCCCACACCAACCCACTGACCCGAATGACGTCGTATTTTCATATGTTGATTAGGCCCATAACAACTGTCGTCTGGTTCATATTAGAGCCGAAAATATCCTCGACTATCATAACATATCAGTCGGCATCTCTCGAATATCATATCATATCAGTCGGCATCTCTCTACTATCATATCATATCAGTCGGCATATATCTCGCTATCATATTCCTAGTCACCAGGGTATCCCTTGGGGTGTACTAGAATATGTACTACTTGGACTCGACCACAATCTCTGCAAAATCACCTTTTATATTGGGGTTCACCGGGAGTCCGCCAACACGGAACCAAGGCCCGGCTCCTAGGCCCCATTAAATCAGTTTTGTTTATATTAGGGGTTCACCGGGAGTCCGCCAACACGGAACCAAGGCCCGGCTCCTAGGCCCCTTCAAAACGGTTTTGTATCCAAAATCAAGTATAAATTTGTTTATCATTTACCACAAATACGCTTTCAACTCAAAATCATGTACCTCAATAATTACCACGTCCAAATACTATCAAAACCGAATCCAACAACCATATCGTTTCTCACAACACACTTCCACTGAAATATTGGAACAACCATTATCCAGCAATCATTGCATCCATACACAACAATATTTACATATCGAGGATATTAATACATGCGTTACAATTTGTAAATACCACCATACACAACAGTAATTAAATCGAAGATAATTATACATACATTACAATTTATAACTCAAAGTCCGCTTACCATCACCATCCAACCCAAAATTCATGTACGCTCTAGCCTCAGAACACATACACCATAATGACCCAACTACCTTGACTTTCCAAACTCAAAACGCTCTCCACGGTCAATCCCTACCGCTGGGATTGCCCAAACGAGCTCTAAATGAACTCCTATGGCCTCGAAACCAACAAAATCTGATTCGGAACGTCCCAAAACTTTGGTCACGCGCCGCCGTGACTTCGGGAACAGTCCCACGCGCCGCCACGCGCCGCCAGAAGGTCAGAACACGCGCCCACGCGCTGCCACGCGCCGGTCACGCGCCTGCTACAGTGTTCACGCGCCTGGACCGGTCCAACCCGGCCCGGCTCGACCTGACCCGGTCCAACTCAACCGGTTCACTCGACTCGACCGGTTACCGGTGACTCGCCGGAGAAGACGACCGGACGGCCCTCGCCGTCGCCGGAGGCAGGCCGGAGAAGATGACCGGACCGCCACCTCCGCCGCCGTCTGGTTCGCCGGAAACTGCCATTTCCGGCCGATTTTCAAGGTTTTCTAACTTCCTCATTTCTTAACCGTTTTTCACGATCTACACATGTAAATTCATCTACTTTTCACCAGGAATCCAAATATGAGGTCAAAGTTCCGAGATCATACCTGGTTTGGCCGGAAAACAGCCGAGAAGGTTCGGTGAACCTCCCTCCTCCGTCCGTCGCCCACGGAGGTGCTCCCACTCCGATAATCACACCAAAAGACTCGTGGAGTCGCGGGGAAGGTCCTCCCGACCTCGGTTTTGTTCGAATCGGACCGAAACCCCTCCGATGAATATGGCCTTCGGTGATCGCACGGGGAGGGCTCGGATAGGGCTGAGACTGCATCGACCAATCCCCCGAGGAGAGAGAAAAATACCTGTTATATAATTCCAACATTTCCAAAATTACCAAACTGCCCCTGCAGCTTCTAGACCCGGAACGAACGCATCGGATCTCCGTTTTCAGCGTGCCGCCTGTCTACGAACTCGTGAGTTCGAGACCTATGCAACAACCCAAGAAAAATTCCCAAAAGTTTTACCAGTCAAAAAGTGACTCCCAAACCCATCCAAAACTGAGGGTAAAATTGTCCAATTCTCAAAATAATTTAATTTCTGGTCCGGGTCGTTACAATCTACCCCCCTTAAGGAATTTCGTCCCCGAAATTTCACTAACTCAGGTTAAAGAACCAACCTCCTATTCAGTTCAAGGTCACTAAAGAGGTAAACTCCTCGGATGCATCTTGTTAACATAATTCCTTAAATAATTTGCACACAAGTGTGCGGTCTACAGGAAATTAACCTAAAGCTCTTATACCACTTATCAGGACCCGTCCCGAATTTCCCCTCGAAACCCGGGAAGAACCCTGATCCCGTCTGACAACCTAAGAAAAGGTTCCCAAAATACCCTACAATCCTTACAAATTATAATAACAATAATAAATACTTCATCTTGTCAGACAAGGGACTTAAGCACTTAATAATTCCTGTAATTAACGACCAATCAAATACCTTTCTTCCCCTCCATTTATAAAATCATGCATGCGTCACATAAACAATTTATCATATAAAAACATCATATGTAAAACACTAAAATTCACATTTCTCTTTAGAACCACTTAGTTGAACTCATATAAAATCTGTATAAAAATACCTCGTAATCCACAATTTGTTTTGAAAATCTCATCAAAGGAGTTTTAAATCATTTGGTTCAATCTGGACACAAATTATCTCAAATTCAAATCATTTGGTTCCAACTGCCACATAATATCTCAATTTCACTGTCCCGACATAATCATAACACACCAGTCAAACATTGCTGACATCTCTACTGGAAAACCACAAGACAACAAACTAGTCAGATACTAGTGAACCAATAATAATTCGTCCATCTGGGTCACCGCCCACACCAACCCACTGACCCGAATGACGTCGTATTTTCATATGTTGATTAGGCCCATAACAACTGTCGTCTGGTTCATATTAGAGCCGAAAATATCCTCGACTATCATAACATATCAGTCGGCATCTCTCGAATATCATATCATATCAGTCGGCATCTCTCTACTATCATATCATATCAGTCGGCATATATCTCGCTATCATATTCCTAGTCACCAGGGTATCCCTTGGGGTGTACTAGAATATGTACTACTTGGACTCGACCACAATCTCTGCAAAATCACCTTTTATATTGGGGTTCACCGGGAGTCCGCCAACACGGAACCAAGGCCCGGCTCCTAGGCCCCATTAAATCAGTTTTGTTTATATTAGGGGTTCACCGGGAGTCCGCCAACACGGAACCAAGGCCCGGCTCCTAGGCCCCTTCAAATCAGTTTTGTTTATAGTGGGGTTCACCGGGAGTCCGCCAACACGGAACCAAGGCCCGGCTCCTAGGCCCCTTCAAAACGGTTTTGTATCCAAAATCAAGTATAAATTTGTTTATCATTTACCACAAATACGCTTTCAACTCAAAATCATGTACCTCAATAATTACCACGTCCAAATACTATCAAAACCGAATCCAACAACCATATCGTTTCTCACAACACACTTCCACTGAAATATTGGAACAACCATTATCCAGCAATCATTGCATCCATACACAACAATATTTACATATCGAGGATATTAATACATGCGTTACAATTTGTAAATACCACCATACACAACAGTAATTAAATCGAAGATAATTATACATACATTACAATTTATAACTCAAAGTCCGCTTACCATCACCATCCAACCCAAAATTCATGTACGCTCTAGCCTCAGAACACATACACCATAATGACCCAACTACCTTGACTTTCCAAACTCAAAACGCTCTCCACGGTCAATCCCTACCGCTGGGATTGCCCAAACGAGCTCTAAATGAACTCCTATGGCCTCGAAACCAACAAAATCTGATTCGGAACGTCCCAAAACTTTGGTCACGCGCCGCCGTGACTTCGGGAACAGTCCCACGCGCCGCCACGCGCCGCCAGAAGGTCAGAACACGCGCCCACGCGCTGCCACGCGCCGGTCACGCGCCTGCTACAGTGTTCACGCGCCTGGACCGGTCCAACCCGGCCCGGCTCGACCTGACCCGGTCCAACTCAACCGGTTCACTCGACTCGACCGGTTACCGGTGACTCGCCGGAGAAGACGACCGGACGGCCCTCGCCGTCGCCGGAGGCAGGCCGGAGAAGATGACCGGACCGCCACCTCCGCCGCCGTCTGGTTCGCCGGAAACTGCCATTTCCGGCCGATTTTCAAGGTTTTCTAACTTCCTCATTTCTTAACCGTTTTTCACGATCTACACATGTAAATTCATCTACTTTTCACCAGGAATCCAAATATGAGGTCAAAGTTCCGAGATCATACCTGGTTTGGCCGGAAAACAGCCGAGAAGGTTCGGTGAACCTCCCTCCTCCGTCCGTCGCCCACGGAGGTGCTCCCACTCCGATAATCACACCAAAAGACTCGTGGAGTCGCGGGGAAGGTCCTCCCGACCTCGGTTTTGTTCGAATCGGACCGAAACCCCTCCGATGAATATGGCCTTCAGTGATCGCACGGGGAGGGCTCGGATAGGGCCGAGACTGCATCGACCAATCCCCCGAGGAGAGAGAAAAATACCTGTTATATAATTCCAACATTTCCAAAATTACCAAACTGCCCCTGCAGCTTCTAGACCCGGAACGAACGCATCGGATCTCCGTTTTCAGCGTGCCGCCTGTCTACGAACTCGTGAGTTCGAGACCTATGCAACAACCCAAGAAAAATTCCCAAAAGTTTTACCAGTCAAAAAGTGACTCCCAAACCCATCCAAAACTGAGGGTAAAATTGTCCAATTCTCAAAATAATTTAATTTCTGGTCCGGGTCGTTACATTGATGATGTGGAAGCTAAAAGAACTGCTGAAGCTGGAAATTCATGTGCAGAACAGCCATACTCTTTTGGCCACCATAAATTCCTCGGGATGAACTGGGTGTAGTGTCTTATATTCTTAGAAAGCTATGGAAGTCTAGTTTCTGAATAATTTTACGGTTCGTGATTCCGACTTTTCGAGAAGATGTTATCTCAGTTTTCATACTAGAGGTTCAGCTAGAATTTCTGCGCAATTTTTGATAATGTAGCGTCACAATTTACTAGTCTTGGAAGGTAACATTTTGGACGGTTCATGGGCATTTTGCGGCATCTAAACCTTCTATTAATTCAGTTATAATCAGCTCTAATTGAGCCCTAATTTGGATGGTTATAAAAGAAAAAATGGAGCAGAAAAAAGAGGAGGTTCTCATGCGAAAAATATCCAACACCCACCTTTATCCAAAGTTCTCATAGCCTCCATTGCCATTGATGATCAACCGAAGGAGCAAGCCCGACACCAAAGGGAATCTCTATGAGGTTTTTCTATCTCTTGTTCAGACTTTGTAATTATGATTTTCATAACTATGATGTTTATTAGTATGGTGATTATGAGTAGCTAAATTCTTTGCTAGGCATCTAATGTAACCTGACATGAAAATTCTATGCCTTAGTTTACTTTCTTTTATCAATTCAATGTTTCTAGTTTCATTCTTTGTGCTTAATTCTATCTTTATGTTTATGTTATGGATTGGCCATCTTTAATATGAATTTATTGATTATCTAAGACAGGGTTATCGTGGACGCCATACTTAGCCTTGAGATAGCTCTATTGAATGAAAGAATTGTTGTTGATGCAGACACCATGCGAAGGCACTTTTTGATTCTGTATGTTCCTTTTGAACTTAATGGATTTTTTATATTTGACTTAGACTAGACACCATGGTTGAGTTGATGATTAAGAATACTTTGTTACAATCAGACACCTAACATATAATCATAACACGACATAACGAATCCTAGAAACTAAATTGAATCTTTTTCACTAAATTAATTAGAGGCATAGAATTGGATTGTTATGGTGAAATCAGATACCTGGCTAGTATTTTCATTCATTGTTTACACAAATCAATCATAAAAAGCTCTCTTTCATTTTATTTCAAATTAAATTACTTGTTCACAGAAACCAAAATTCTTTGTTGATCTTTTATTTTTTCCATTTTAGCAACTTTTTTTTTATTTTTAGTTTTCTTTAGGGCATTGCATAATTGGATTTATTTAATAAACTTTACAAGTGCTTGTGGGTACGACACTCGTATTTGCTTGCTATACTATCACATTGATTTGTGCACATGCGAGATCGAAATATAATTTTATTCATCCGGCACTGGAAAAACGTGTTGCACGTTCCTACAACTGTTACTTGTGATGTACTATTCTCGGTTCCCTTGTACTCCTTTTTCTTCATTTGGCCTTTCAGCTTCAATGCTATGCAATTAGCAGAGATTTTCAGAGCCCAATCACACCTTAAAAGATTGGCTTTTTTGTTGGTTTTGGACAGAGGTTGGCTCATGATTTGGGATTTTGGTGTTGGCAAGGCCAATCACTCTTTGTGGACCCTGGGCTAATGAAAATGGCCTTCAAAATAATGGAGGTGGTCTTTAGGTTAAGAAATGTGCCCATTGACCTTATTCTCTCTCTAAACAACATATATAAGTTACTTACGATACTACCATTGGCATGCCCTCCCCAAAAAGTCAAACATCGACACCTTATTTGTAGAAACCCATAATAGGTAACGACCCGAACCTTAAAATAAATTGAAATTGTAAAATTAGTTTAAAAGGGTTGATTTTACTCTCGGGTTTAGGAAGGGTTCAGAAGTCACTTTCGTTTGAGAATACTTTTGGAAGTTTTTCTTGGACCATTACGTAGGTCTCGAACTCACGAATTCATAGACAGGCGATACGCAAAAATCGGAGCTCGTGTGAGAAAGTTACAGATCTAGAACCTTCAAGGGCATTTTTGTAATTTTGGAAAATTAGATATTTTTCTACTTCTTAAATTTCTCTCTCCTTCCACAAAATATCTGATCCTCTTTCTCTTCTCTCGATTTCTCTCAACAAGGAAGAAAAAAAAGAAGGGGAAAAAAAGGAAAAAATAAGGAAAAACACCAAACCCTCCCCACCTATCATGATCTCGACCCTTTTGACCCAAACCAAGGACACTACTACCTTCCTCTCCTCCCCACGAACTCAAACATACCCTTCTTGAGTCGTGAGGACAGTTGTGGACGACGAGGCGAAGCTTGAACGCTGGTAAAAACTTCTCAGCCATTTTCCGGACACCACAGGTATGGGATCTTAGTTTCAACTTCAGTTTTGGATTCCTTGGCTCGAGTAGATAGATTTTGACTATTAGAATGTTACATTTGGCTGCGAATTGAGGGAGTTACGAAGCTTTGAAAATCAGCCAACGTTGGCAGAATCCGGCCAAACGCCAGCGAACCAGAGGAGCAAGATGATTGGAGCGTGGGGGGAGGACCACCGGCCACTCCACCATCGTGTGGCGGCACGTGGGGCCCTCCCTCGGGCTCCGGTAACTTGTGTCTTCATATTTTTGACGTTCCGGATCTTTTTCTATAGGCTTCGGGTCAATCGGAGTTCATGTAGGGGCTGTTTTTGTTGTCCAAAGTTACTTTGTACGCATTTAGAGTGTGTGTGTACCTCTGGAAGTTAGTGGGTTGAATTTTAAGGTTATAATTGCCATTTAGTAATGCCAAGGATTGTTTTTGACAGGCTTGGTGGCTCCGAAGGTCACGGGGGACCGAATAGCTTGGAGTTGGACTCGCTTAGACGTTGAGGTGAGTGGACTTGGCTTCCTAAATTGTTAGGCATGCATCTTCCTATGTTTTATCGTTTATGAATTGCGGAAACTTTAAGGGAAATTATCATGGAATGTTTCAATGTCTTTTACGATTCAGAAACTAATTATGATCGTTTTAATGGATATATTACGAATTTTTATAATTAAAGACAATGGATTTATTATTGATTATGGATGTCGATAACGATTTTGGAAATGGTCTTGGGGCTTGACCCGGAATGGATGTTGGGCTTTGGCCGGGGTTATGGATTTTGGGCTTAGGCCCGGTTATTCGATGGTTTTGGCTTCGGCCAGGTTTGATGGATTTCTGCCACATGTCTTAGAGGTATTGTCGGACATGTGAGGCCCGAGATTTCTCCTACCGCATGACTTCGAGGTATTTTCGGTCACGCATGTTCATTGACGTTATCTACACGCATAGGATTTTAGCCGCATATCTTTGAGGTATTTTCGGATATGCGTGTCTAGCGAGTAAGTCCCCGTGTTGGATCTCTCAGTTTCCTTTCCATTGCTTTGAGGTATTTTCAGTGGTGGTTAGGAGGGCATGTCTGCGTGTTGGACTACCTGGATATTGGGCGACGGTCCGAGATATCTAGATACTGCTTGGGATTACGGCTACGACTTGGATATTGAGCTACGGCTCAGATGACGGCTGGGATATTGAGCAACGGCTCGTGATGACGCCACATGTCTTTTAGGTACTTTCAGACATGTGAGGCGAGGGATTTCTCTGACGCATTACGTTGAGGTATTTTCCATCATGTATTCGTTGAGGTACGGCTATGGTCGAGATATTGAGCTACGATTCGAGATGATGGCTTCGGCCGGGGATTACGACTTCGGTCGAGTTATTGAGATGACGGGCACAGGTAAAGGTAGCACGGGTTCCATCGAGGTAAATCAAGTTGTAACGACCCGAACTTGTATTTAAAGTGTTTTTTAAAATTAATCAACAAAGGACGATTTTACCCTCGGTTTAGGAGGGGTTCGGAACTTACTTTTTGTTTAGAAGTGTTTTTGGAAGTTTTTCTTGGATCGTTGCGTAGGTCTCAAACTCACGAGTTCGTAGACAGATGGCACGCGGAAAACAGAGTTCGTTTGAGAGAGTTCTTGGTCTAGAAGTTTATGGGGCATTTTAGTAATTTTGGGAGGGAAGATATTTTGGGGAAGTTTATTTCTTCCTATTTTCCAGATTTTTCCCTCATTCTCTCTCCTCCCCCGAGACCTTCTCTCTCTCATTTTCCCGTGAAAGCACAAAACCCCAAATAGGGTGATTTTTCGTTGGAGGCCATTTCGAGCCAAACTAAGGCCTTAGATCAATTCCCCTCGACTCCACGAGCTAGGTGATGGTAATTTCTAGGTGTGGAAACCAACAGAAATGGCGAATCGAAGAGGAGTTTTGGGCCGAGTCTTCTCCATGGTTTTCAAATCAAACGAGGTAAGTTCTCTCGATTTTAAGCTCGGATTTGGGTTCCTGGCATTGAGTAGACGACTCTACATGTGTAGATCGTGAAAAATTGTGAAGGAATGACTAAGATGGGAGCTCGTCGGAGATAGTGGATTTCGGTCGTCTTCTCCAGCGAGTTCTAGCGAGCTGGTTCGATGCAGGGGCTGACGTGGCAGCCTGGTCAGCACCTGACTCAACTGACACGTGGTACCACGTGTGGCCACGTGACAGCCTAGTCAGTAGCTGACTCAGCTGACACGTGGTGCCACCTGGCAACCACGTAGGGCCACGTGGCAGCTAGGTGGTAGCACAGTCAGCGGTTAGTCAACCGTTAAGTCAACTAATGCCGTTAATATGGACAGAATATTCTGATTTTGTCAGAATATTCTGTTAGAGTTGACATAATATTCTGTCAGAATGACAGAATATTCCATCGGTACTATGCAGGCTCGTGGGAAGCGCGTGGGGTGACCGTCGATCTTCTACTAGCGCGTGGCAACGCGTGGGGCTAACCCTCGGCCCACGGTGATGCGTGGAGGCACATGGGGTTGACCCTCGGCCCACGACGGCGCGTAGGGCCGACCTCCGCCCACTTTAGCGCGTGGTGACACGTTTTCAACGTTCTGGATCTGTTTTTGGTGGTTTCAAGGCTATTTGAGTTCGTTTAGAGCCCCGGTTGAGTAAGATCAGTTTGTGTTGAGTGGCTACGAGGCGGGTTTTGACTTGAGGGTCAAGGGAGTCGGGTTAGTTGCGTACTTACGAGTTTATTAGTACTAATTGGATGTATTTTGAAGAGGATTTGGACTTACACTAGGGTTTTTATAGGGTATACCATCCTCGGGTATCAGGGTGCTTCTCCGACATATGACGTTGAGGTGTTCTCCGTTATGAGATCATTGAGGTTTCTCTGATGCTGACGTCGAGGGTATTTCTCCGTCAAATCGTTGAGGTTGTCTACGCGTAGTACAGGGTTCCGCATATCTTGAGGTATATTCGGATATGTGGAGGGGTTTCTCCGATGCTGGCGTCGAGGGTATTTCTCGGCCAGATCGTCGAGGTTGTCTACGCGTAGTACAGGGATCCGCACACCTTTAGAGGTAATATCGGGTGGGTGAGGAGTAGGTTCCCAGTTTGGACCTCTTGGGCTCTAGCCATTGCTTTAGAGGTAATATCGGCGATGGTTATAAGGGCTTGTCCCAGTGTTGGACGGCCCAGACACCGAGCCGTGGCTTGGGATTATACTCGGGGGATGGTAGGGCGTTGTAGGTAGGATAATCGAGGGACATGCCGGCTTGTATTTGATATGCCGAAGATGGTGCCAGCTAATAGGGTACGAGATATGGGTTGATGAGACATGCTAGCTAAAGGTTATGTTGGGAAAGATAAGTTGACGAAGATTATTATGAGTTAGGGCTCAGGAGGTTCGAAACATCGAGCTACGGCTCGGGATGAGGTGGGTTATTGGGTTTGCGGCTCGGTGTGAAGTCAACGAATCTCAATTCAACCAAGTCTGTAATATTGAATTTAATCAAATCATTAAGGCATGTATTAACTTCTATTCAAGTTCATATTCAAGGAGTAGCTCTGAGATGATAGCTGATCTGACGATATGATAACTGAAGAACCTACCAGCTTATATGTTGTGATTTATTACTGTCACTGATTGTGATCAGTGCCTGAGACATTGGGCGAGGATACTTTTGTTATTAGGGTCAGTGGGTGGTGCGGGCGGTGACCCGGATTGACGACTTGTGGCTGGTCCACATGAGGGCAACATTTTGTTTTATTTGTTGGGGAAGTTCTCAGAGATAGTTTGTGAACTACTATCGTATCCTTCGTCTGACATGTGAGTGTTGGTCAACCAGGTATGGAGGAGGTTCTGCCGTTTTTTTCGGCACAATGTTGTACGATGTTTTGAGGCAGTAAGGGTAGTACAAATATTTAACTGAAGTGTTAGAGGTTGTCAGATGGGAGCATGGCCTTTCCTGGGGTCGAAGGGAATTTCGAGAGAGGTCATGTCACAAGTGGTTTCCGGTAAGTGGTAATTATTGGTATATGCGGATCTTATTGCATGTAAGGTTTGATATCGAGGTCAGATTATTGTGACTACTATTATTATTTTCTTCTCGAGATCACGCTTTATTTTTGGGTTCTATTGTCCTTTCACAATTGTTTTGATTGTGTGCCCTCCAGGTCGGAGAGGGACGAGGCGTCGAGACTAGGAGGAGGCATCACCTTCGGCTGCCTCATCGGTTTGGTTGGATGGTAAATTTAATTTAACCTAGTTTTGCTCTGATCGTCATGGGTTAGTTGTTAAGACATTGTTTGGTTGGGGGGATTTAGTTTTAACTAGACTATTGCGTTAGTGGATTTGTTATTTGTAGCCTTCGTCTGACAGGTGGAAGACGGTTTGACCCGATTATAGGGGAGTCTCTATCGAATTTTCTGTAGAATTCTTGTAAGTTTTGTCGGTGTAGTGAGGGTATTTTGGGAATTATTTTGAGGATTTAGGTTTTGTCAAACAGAAGAGCAAGGCTGCTCAAGGATTTCGAGGGGAAATTCAGGAGGGTCCTATCATAATGAAAAACAATTGTGGTTGCATCCAACTACCAAGCTACTTTCTCTTAACTACATGTAGCTAATACATCTACAATAGTTGAAAGCCACAACAATTTGGAAATTGATAATTGTGAGAAACTGAAAAAATTGAGAATAGTGCATTCACACTTTTCTATTCTGATGGCCGGTCTGCTATGTTTGGTTTTGGGGGTAAGCGTTGGGCTAAGCTAGGGGGTAGTTTCAGTTCTTACCTAGGCATAGTTGTGATCTTGGGAGGCAAGTTTTTCCGAAGTCATGTACTTCTTTTCTGATGTATTGTTCCTTTTCTAAGGTGAGGTACTCTTATTCCTTGATCGAATTTTCCCGATTATCAGGTTTTATGGCAATGTTTTAATGAGACCCCGTTTAGCCCTTATCGTACTTCTCTTTGTACTCTTTTTCTATTGGCAATGAAGTCTCTTTTAGATAAAAAAAAAAAACAATTGATTGAATTTGTAACTAAATGTGTTATGTATTTTTTTTCTTTGAACATTATGACTGACAATTTATGGTGCGCAAAATGAGAGATAGAAGCCCACCGTCATATCATTTACGAAAATAAGTTTAGAATACTTTCATTTTTTTCAATAAACCTTTTTAATCAAATATAGTGTAGTGTTTAGTTTATTTTTACATATAACGTAGTTGCGGTCTATCATATATATATAGTGCAGCTACAATATATTTAGTTCATATAATGCAGTTGCGATCTATATTCGACATATATTGCAATGATGATATATCTTGCACATCTAATCTAGTTCTTGTTTATTTTATATTTTTACATATAACACCGTTGCAGCCTATCTTACAAATATAATGCAGTTACGATATATTTAGTTCATGTAATGCAATTCTTGTTATTTTGAGCATATAATGCAGTCGGGGTTTTGAGTAGTTTTAGAAACTGTCAAGTGTTTTGAATGCAACAAATAATTTGTACAGTATTAAAATCAGTTTCTATTAAAAAAATTAAGGATTCCAATTTAGATAAACTGAGTGGGTTAGACGAGAGAAGGTACTGAACTAGAAAGAAAGGAAAGGAAAGGAAAGGAAAGGGAACTATTTGAACAGTGGTATTTATCTGGTTCCATTAGAATTTAGAAGGGGAACTTGTTGGAGTAGACAGGAGGTAGTAGGCTTGTAGTAGGCTTGTAGTAGGCAGCAGTTGCGGTAAGAAACCCGACCAAATCAAATCAAACCAACCAAAAGCCCTAAACAGAGAGATGATGATGGAAAATGGGTTTGATGGGAAATTTGCGGAGAAATTGTCAGGTTTGGCGATTTCCAGCGGCGATACAATTCGTTCCTCAAATGCCAACAACCACAACCACAACGACAGCAGCTTGTTTCAGGTTATGAAAGCGGTGGAAGCTGCGGAGGCCACCATCAAGCAGCAGGTACAAGAGAACATCCGACTGAGGACTCAACTTGAGCACAAGATTCTTGAGCTCGATAGATATCAGGTAAAGTCCACTCATTTTCTCTTTCTTTCTTCTTTTTTTTCATTTGTGCAACAATTTCCGTCAATTATTGGGTTTCTCCAATCCTCCTTGTACTACTAGCAAGCAATCATAGTTTATATTATATGGCAAAATTGAGGGTTTTCTTGTCCAGTAACTTATGGGCTGGTTTGCTGAGTGAGATTGGGTTAGATTGGATAATTTGTCAAATTCAATGTATTTGAATGTAAAACTGGATGTGTTTTGATGGTAAAGGGATTAGAGGGAGTAGACATAGAAGTAAACTTATCCAATCCAATCCACTTTAAATAGTAGGATTACAATGAAACCGCATCCATTTTGACATTCTAGATACTTTGAATTTGAAGAGTTATATAATCCAATCCAATCCTACTCACCAAACGTGGCCTATATGCTACTTGTTACATTGGATTACCATGTATTCATGTACCCATGTCAGTTTCTTGCTTCTGCTCTCTGTCCAGCCCTAACCTTCATGTAACTGTGTAACTGTTTGCTTTTTATTCATTATGAGCAGAAACTAGATGAATCAATGGCCCTACGGTCACCTTCCGTTGATCCTTGGTCCAGCCATACCCAAGATCATCATCCAGTTCCCTCTTCGGATACTCTAGGCGATAGAATTGTCGCCAATGCTTCTCTAGTTGATCCATCAGGTACGGTAGTTCTACACCAAGACCAACACATTCTGAAGCCAACTTCTGAGGATGCTTCTAAACAAAGTCAAGCAGAAACACACTCCAGTAGTGGCAAGATCAATGGAACCATGAAGCTACTTCCTGGTAGCCAGCCACCGCCGCCTACAGATAATGCTGTCTTCGCTCACTTGTCTTCAACATCTACAACAACATCCTTTTCTCCACCAAGGTATTTCTCCTCAAATGCAGACAACAAGGTTCCCTTAACTAATTTCATTTTTCAAAGCAGTCTTAGTAAAGCATCTGAAAAAATTCAGATGTAATTTGGCCTTCGTCCTAGGTTTAATGCAGTACGAGAATATGATCCACGGTTCAATTTTTCGGGGCAAGGGCTGATGCAAATGGCTGAATTAAATACTCCTACCAGCCACTGGAAGCAGGTATCACATATAATTATACTCGATGTTAATATTCACTTTTTTTTTTTTTTTTTAAATATTAAGGTCTACTTTCTTATGGACCAATATTTACATCTATTAGGATCTCAGTGTTAAGGTTCATGAACATGAAGAAGAGATTATGCAATTACGGAAACATCTTGCTGACTTTTCCATAAAGGTGAAATGCTTATGTGATCTTTAGACGCTGCCATTGCATTTCCAATCTTCAAAATGCCTTGAGAAATATGTTTTATTCGTTCCCATTACTATGCCAATTGAAGTGTCTAATGATTCGTATGATGATAGGAAGCACAAATACGCAATGAAAAATATGTTCTGGAAAAGCGTATTGCTTACATGCGTCTGGTAGGCAGGATTTTTCTTATATTCCTTATTCCAATTGTGCATCCCGTTCTTTGTCTGTCCATCTCTCCCCGTGAAAAAAAAAAAGGAGAATGAAGTAGGCGGGATGCATTTGCATAAGCTCTATTTAATGGTCTTTCTGTCCTACTAGGCCTTTGATCAGCAGCAACAAGATCTCGTCGATGCTGCATCAAAAGCTCTATCTTATAGACAAGACATTATTGAGGAAAACATACGCCTCACTTATGCATTGCAGGTGCTTTTCTTTTCCTCCCATGTTTCTAGTGCATTCAGATAATACTGTTATGAAAACATATATAAGTTGACAGTTGTCTTGTTTCATAACTGACTTCAAATGATTCATTTTTACTTCGGTTCTGTCAGGATGCACAGCAAGAGAGATCAACATTTGTTTCATCGTTGCTGCCTCTTCTTGTGGAGTACTCTTTGCAGCCACAAGTTCCTGATGCCCAGTCAATTGTTAGCAATGTCAAGGTCAGCTGAAATGGTCTTTAGTTGTGTTCTGTCTAAAATAGATATATGTTTCAGGATGCAAAACAGGAAAACATAGTAGGATCCACCAATCACTCTAGGTTGTTAGATTGAAAAATTTATAGCAATGTAATCTTCTCATCTTATCCAGTAAGAGACTGTAAAAAAGGACAGGACTGGAGGATCACTATGCTTCTAATCTACTAATCGGACTCCTCGTGTTATCTAAAGAAACCTTTTCGTAAAATCTCGCGTACTAATCAATTCCATTTATATTCTAACACATAATGAAAAGGACAATATACAGGATGGGTAGAAGAAGTTGTGATACTTGGCTCGATCCATGATTCAAAAACGCGTTGTTGACTTCCTTCTCTCTCTCTCTCTCTCTCTCTCTCTCTCTCTCTCTCTCTCTCAAATCAATTAGGAGAAATGAAAACAAGTTTCAGAACAAGTCAGCTTTATTCCTTTTGCCACTTGTTAAAGAGTTCGTAAAAGTGCACTCCCTTCCAGATGTAACTAGGCTTTTACTCCTATTACTTGAGAAGACTTTTATGTTAACTCTTGTTTACAAAACAAAGATTAAAAATGTTGATATTGGCATATCATAGGCAGAAATGTCGGTATAAATTATGGGAACAAAAGAAATTACTTTAAAGCATGGGAACTTTGAATGCCACTTCTAGAAACCCTAAAGCAATGGCAATGGACCAAGCAAAAATGTAAGCTTGATATAGTAGTCTATATATGACAAATTTTGACTTGTAAGTGGAAAGCAATTTGCGCCACTGGCACATGACATTGAATGTTAAATATAATGTAAAGAGGTTTCTTTTCTTTTGTAACAAATAGGGGAGGACATAATGAATGTACCCTCAAGGAAAACAATATTTATGAATGTTACCCTCAAGGATAACTATAAAATGTGGAATCAATAAACACAACTGCAATCATGCAATAAAAGAAATATGCCTATATATGTGCTGAAATTGGGGAAGGCAGGAAGGACCGTCTTATTGAGTCGAGGGGTGGCTATGAAAAGCCAAGAAGGATAGATCTGGGCATTGGAAATTTGCTGGTCAGAATTGTGCTCTTTTAGCAAAGTCGCTGTGGAGCTGTGGAGCTTGCAGTTGAAAATGAATTTGTATGGAATGCAGTAATTCAAAGCCAATTTGGGCTTGCTTAAGTGAACTCCTAAGATAGTTGTGAGAGGTTCAATTTGTAGTCAAAGGAAAGAAATTTCCCATGGGTATCCTCCATTCCCGAGTTGCTACCAATTTGTTGTTGGAAATGAGGATAGAATGAAATTTATGGGAGATGTTTGGGTGGGGGATAATTCGTTGAACATTCTGTTTCCGAGGCTTTACAACTTGCCCAGGATTTGTAATAGAGTTCTTTCAATTTTTTTACAGAACTGGAACTTTGGTTTTAGGAGGAACTTGAATAAGTCTGAGGTGGTAAAATCATCTTCTTTGTTGTCTTTACTTAAAAAATGTTCGTGTCCACTCTTTCTGAATTGGTTCAAGAAAGTGGCTCCTAGGAATCACAGGGAATTATTCCAGCTAGTCTTAGTACTATTACCTATGCAGTGTAGGTGTGGGGTCATTGTTCCATCCCTATGGTTTGATATGGAAAGATACAGTTCTCTCCAAGGTGAAGATGCTGTCATGGCTAGTGGCTCACCTTAAGGTGAGTACTTGTAATATCGTTTAAAGAAGGAGACCATATACTTGTTTATATTATGTGTAAGAAAAGCCTGCGAGTTGTGATATGGTTTTAGCTGTGCTTTGGGTGGTTTGGCTGGAGAGACAAAATGGTCTTTCAAGAATCAAGATCATCCTGGTTTAGGGGTTAAGGAGTCATGGGAACCAGTTTGGTTTTGGTCCGCACATTGGGCATCTGTCTCCAAAGATTTAGGGAGTTATCTGTCTGAAATATTTGGCCGGATTTGTAAGCTGCTATTCGTTAGTTGCTGTTTTTGGGAGGGTTCTAATGGTTTAGCTGAGCTTCTTTTTTCTTTTCATTTGGCATTTCTGAAGTGGTCCTCTTGTCCACTACTACTCTTTTGTAATTCTACTGTTTTTAGCAATAAATTGTCTCTTTAGAAATAAAGCGAAGTTGGATTTATTATGTGGGTCATGTTCATCAACCACATTTGTTTACACAAATATTTAAACCACTAGACTAACACTTTCTCAATGGTTAAGATTAGATGTTGCATGTATTATTTGTTTAAAAAAGTTAATACACATTGTAAATAATAACAAGGCTGAAACATTATTCTTAAATCTTGACCACTAGGCTAACGCTTTTTCAATGGTTAAGATTATATCTTACATGTATTATTTGTTTTAAAAAGTTGATACACATTATAAATAATAACAAGGCTCAAAAGTTATTCTTAGTTCTTGTTCTTTCTTTGGAAAACCAAAAAAGAAACTGTTCATTCTCTAATCAACCTTTACCATTAAACTCTCTCTCTCTCTCCCTCCCCCTTAATATTAAGTTAAAGTGTAAAATTGATGGCTCTTAGATCACTTTGGTCCCTTTTGGCAGTGGTGGTGCCCACTAGGGTGGGATCGGTTAGCCTTTGGGTGGGGATTATTACAAGGTGGGTTAGCCTTTAATGTCCATTCTGGTTAAACTTGTAAGTGTTTGTAATTCAGATCTCTTTTCCATCATTAGAAGCAGCATATTGTACAAATCTAGGAGATTGAATTATGTTTTAGAGGGAATATCCAATTCCTACATGTATGCTAGACTAGAATGAAGTGGCTTTATTTGAGGAAGCATTTTCAAAGCTACTTGCTTACTTTTGCGGGCGTGAAATTTTTACTCCATGCATCTTCCATTTCCATGCAGGTTCTTTTTAAACATTTGCAAGAAAAGCTCCTTCTTAGTGAGGTATGTAGTAAACCTGAGAGTGCTAAACACTTACCTGCTTTGGAAAAAGTTTTTAAGTCAACCTCAGCTTATAATTCTTTGGGCAGTACATATTTATTTTTCTCCAAAAATTGATTGTTTTGGTTATATCCTGTCCCTGATAACAGACAAAACTAAAGGAATCTCAGTACCAATTAAGACCTTGGCGCCCAGATTTGAATCAATCTAGCATTGCCCCGCAGTCAGCATCTCACTTTATTGGTGCATCATTGGTGACTTCAGTATGTTTACTTCTCTAGTTCATTCTTTAATATCTCATAAAAGATATTTTATGTTCTTATGTTTTTTTATCAGAACAAAAATGGGCTTGAGCTGGTTCCTCGGCCAACATATTCCCATGAAACAGTACCAGTTTCTGCTTCTGATGCTCACACAACCACTGATTGGGATCTATTGGATCGCCATCGTGTTGTCGGAAAGAATATGGAAGCCAATGGCCTGGGGAGGTATTCACCTATAGAAAGCAGGTGAGCCTGGTCAAATGGAGATTGCTTCTGTGAACTCAATACACATTACAACCATCTGAATATGTTGGTGGGTTCTGATTTCGTTGGATTTTAATGTTGAATGGCCATATATGGATGATAATTGTCAACTTGCTACTTAGAAAGAGAGGATGATAAAACATCTGTTTGAAAAGTACATAAAAGGGTGAAAGAAAAAAGATGATAAAGCATCTGTTCTTAAAATCATAATTTATGGTATTCACCGATCTTGCTCAAATGTTCAGGCAATCTTATGATTTGTCTATTGCTTAGGTCACTAATGCCACTTGCATTTTTTCATTTTGAAAATGTTGTGCCTTACTGCCTATTATAGCTAATTCTCTTGAAACTAGTTGGTCTTGTTATAGCTAATTCTCTTGAAACTAGTTGGTCTTGTTATAGCTAATTCTCTTGAAACTAGTTGGTCTTGTTATAGCTAATTCTCTTGAAACTAGTTGGTCTTGTTATAGCTAATTCTCTTGAAACTAGTTGGTCTTGTTATAGCTAATTTTCTTGAAACTAGTTGGTCTTGTTATAGCAGTGAAGAGGAAGATTGACCCAAACTTATTCTTTCAAAACTATAAACAATATGTACTTTATGAATAAACAGGAGTGCAAGTAAACTATATATTTTTTCACATCTTATTATAAGAAACTCTCTAGTTGGTGGAAGGGATTTGAGGAGAGTGGAGCTAATATAATGTTTTTGGTTTGTTAGACAACCACTAGAACCCATATAGGATGGGGTAAAGCCCATCCTGCACATCGAAAGATAAGAAAATGCAAGCATAGAGAAACAAATGGGTGGGGCTCTACCCTACACCTTGCAGATAAAAAAACTAGTGAGAAATGACGGTTGGAGTTCTTGAACCAAGACCTCCTGCAATCAGAGCTCTGATATCATGCTAGATAAACACAAGGCACTCGTCCCTGAATGCTTCAGCTATTGGGGACTCAGCCAACAATGTGTATCTAGCTACAGTTCTGTATGCTTCAACTTCAACAGCCAATTATTGAGTTATTTGCATGGTCAATCAGCAGCATAAATTTCATATCTTTTTCAAAAAGCCTATTTTCCAAAATACAAGATGTCCTGTTGCAGATTTAGGATTTTCTTCCATCTTTGGTCTTCACATATTCAGTCCAAATTTTTTTCCAATAATGAATATGATAATAAAGTTTTGTATTGCTTGTTATTTAAAGATTGTTAGTGGTTACCAAGAGTTTTAAGCCATAGAAATATACACACACACACACACTCACACTCACACTTACACACACAAGAGTGCCCAAGGGCTAACTGGCTAGCACCTTAATATGGTGTTAATTACTCGTTTGGGCCCAGTCCACAAAGTAATATCACAATCTAAACCGTTCATTTGTAGATCCTCCTTTAAAGATCATCGCTGCAAAAATTTACCCAAATTGGTAATCGTTGGGCTATCTAACACTATAGCCAAATAAATAGACGAACACAGTGCTTTCTATAGCACGATGAATGTTCACGATAATAACTGAACGACTAAATGATTTTTGATTTTGGTGAATTTTTGCAGGATGATCTTTAAATGAAGGTCTACAATATGAACGGTTAGATTGTGATATACTTTGTGGAGTGGGCCCAAACAAGTAGTTAGTGCTCAAGCACTCTTGAGTATATATATATATATATATATATATATATATATGTGTGTGTGTATATATATATATATATATGTATATACATCTATATATATATATATATGTGTATATATATATATACATCTATATATATGTATGTATATAATATGCATTGCTTTGAATTTATATGTGGTCTCTAGCTCAAGTGTTTAAGTTGTTTACTAGGACTTCTGCAGCCCAAAAAGTACCTGCTCAGCTTGCTGTTACTCAGGGCGATGCCCAAGTAATTCGTTATAATGAAGAAACCACCGATAGACTGGTCACATTTCGTGATCCTGTCAGTAACACAGAGAGTGAGTATCAAGATCCAGAGGGAAACCATAATGAGAGAGAAACGTCAGCCAATTGGAATTCAGGAAACGCTCCTTACTCAACCGCTCTTGATGATCCCAGCTCCTCGTATGGCCATTACCTACCACCAGTTCTTGAAGAACCTTCCTCTTCATTTTCAGAGGGTCGTGATCTAATCTAACTTTGACCTTTGTTTATTAGTTTTCGAGTTAGTATTGGTTCTGATTACTTGAAACTGGTAACAATATGCAGCTGCAGATGACGATCCGTTACCAGCTATAGAAGGCCTCCAAATTTCAGGCGAAGCTTTTCCAGGTCGGGAACTTCAAGCATGCGGGTTCTCTACCAATGGAACAACAAGTTGCAATTTTGAGGTGTGATTTTGAATATATCTTCAGAGTCCCAAACCCCCCCTCCCCACATACTCTTACTATTTGAAAACCTAATAATTGTTGGAATATTTTGGTAGAGACACATACTAATTTGTAATCTTGCATTTTTTATTTCGCTTGTAGTGGGTACGCCATCTGGAAGATGGATCTGTTAATTACATTGATGGTACTCATCTTTTCCTTATATGTTAGATTAATTTTCTTTTTGGTCATCCTCTTATCATGTAAATTCTGAGTCTTGTTGAGTTTCTGATGATAGGAGCAAAGCAACCAAACTATCTTGTCACCGCTGATGATGTCGAGACATACCTTGCTATTGAAGTCCAGCCTCTGGATAACAGGAAGCGAAAGGTACTCTCATAATTACAATTACAAGAGTGGCTGACCTATTGTGGCTGAATATTAATGTCATGTTTTGGTGCATCATAGTTTCTCTTCTTCCTTTGCCCCTCTCCCCCTTAGGGTTAAGGGTAAACTTACAAGGTCCAAACATAGTAACGATTGACTGACTGAGACCTCTTTCTGCTTCTATGGGTGGTGGTGCATGGCCATTGTTAGTTGGTGGAGGAATTTGTGTGGTTAAATCTGTTAATGAAAGAGCCTGCAAACTAGCTATGTGCAGGTGACCTCCGCAACCAGATTTTTGGAGGGACTATGACAGCTTAGGCCAAGGAGGTTTGAGGCAATAATTAACTTGTCTATGATACTCTTCAATATTTTGGGCCACACGCATGCTGTACTATTGTATCCAATGAGTCTATAGCCTTGGCCGATGGGCCGAGTAATCTTTGAAGTTTAATCATGATGGACATGACAACTTAAAGTCTTTTCTGAAAAGTATGTTTCTTTCATTGAGAATCTCCCATTATATAGACAGAATACAAGCAAATATAGGAAAGAATATAGGCTGATATTCAGCCTCTAAAACAGCTAACCTACCATATATACAACTATCCAATTATAGCCTACAACTAGTATATCCTAATTAAGGAAAGAATAAAACTATAAAATCAAATCTGTCAAGGCTGTATAAGACATAGAATCTGCGGGTATTAAAGGGGTAGGTATTTCTTGTATTTCCTTTGACATCCCCCCTCAAATTGATGCTGGTAAATCGACAAGCATCAATTTGCCAACTAGGAAATGATGGCGCTGACGTGGCATGGATTTGGTGAAGATATCTGCGATCTGCAGAGTAGTGGAGACATGTGGAAGTGTGATAACCTGATGATCATAAGCTTCCCTGATTGAGTGACAGTCAACCTCAATGTGCTTGGTGCGTTCGTGAAAGACGGGGTTGGCTGCAATTTGGATGGCACTAGTGTTGTCAGCATGTAGGGGAGTAGGATGAACTGGACAGAAACCGAGTTCGGTGAGAAGGCCACGCAGCCAAATGATCTCGGAGCATGCAGCAGACATGGCGCGGTACTCCGCCTCAGTTGAGGATTTGGAGACGTGGTCCTGCTTCTTGCATTTCCAAGAGATAAGGGCATCACCAAGAAACATACACCAGCCGGTAGTAGATTTCCTGGTGTCTGGGCAACTGGCCCAATCAGCGTCACTATAGGCTTGTAGCTGAAGGGAAGACCCTGTAGGGAAGAATAAGCCACGACTAGGTGTGCCAAGAATATAGCGAATAATGCGGCGGACGGCAGAGAGATGGAGATGCCGTGGTGCTTGCATGAACTTGCTGACAGTGTGAACAGCATAAGAGATGTCTGGTCGGGTAATGGTGAGATAGATAAGACTGCCAACCAGCTGCCGATAGAGAGTAGGATCCTCAAGAAGCTCCCCTTTGTCACGTCGAAATTTCACATTAAGTTCCATGGGGGTGTCAACCGAAGTAGTGTCGGTGAGGCCAGCTAACTGAACCAGATCCTGACTATACTTGTGCTGATTCAAGAAGAGACCGTGAGGCTGATGATGTACCTCTAAACCTAAGAAATAGGTGAGCTGGCCAAGGTCTTGCATGTGGAAGGAAGAGTGCAACAAAGTCTGAATCGCAGAGAGTGCCTCCAAATCTGAGCCAGTGAGAACAATATCGTCCACATAAACAAGGAGGACAATGATACCCACGGATGTCCTTTTGAGAAAAAGGGTGGAGTCATACTGACTTTGAGTGAAAGAAAAATCAAGCAAAGTGGATCGAAACTTTTCAAACCACACTCTCGGTACCTGCTTCAAACCATACAAAGAACGTTTCAGTTTGCAAACATCAGTAGGTGAGGAAGTAAGCATACCATAGGGAAGTTTCAAGTAAACGTCTTCCTTGAGATCACCGTGGAGGAATGCGTTCTTGACATCCATTTGATGTAAGGGCCAGGATTGGGATGCAGCAAGGGCAAGGATAGTTCGGACAGTGGTCATTTTGGCGACTGGGGCGAAGGTCTCATCATAGTCAAGACCATATTCTTGTTTGTTGCCAAAGGCCACTAACCGAGCCTTGTAACGATCGACGGACCCATCTGAACGAAGCTTGATAGAAAACACAAACTTACTGCCAAAGGGTTTCACGGAGGAGGGACATGGAACAACATGCTAGGTTTGGTTTTCTGCCAGTGCGAGAAGTTCAGTTTCAACAGCTTTCCGCCAACACTCATGCTCCAGTGCCTGTTTATAAGACTAAGGAAGAGAGATAGAGGACAAGGTGGCTGTGAAGGATGAAGGAGGAGAGAAACCAAACCTATCTGGGGGTCGACGAACCCGAGAACTGTGTCTGAGAGAGGGACGTGCAGTTGCTGGAACAGGATCAGTAGTCGGGGGAGGAGTGTGAGAGGGCTCGGGAGGTGCTGAAGGCGGGAGGGAAGTGGCGGAGGTGCGGCGTTGATATACTAGGAGAGGCTTAGAAGGGACTGGAGCTGCAGAAGAGTTGGTAAACAGAGGCAAAACAGAAAATGAAGGAGAAACAAGATCCTGATGCGTGGAAAAGAAATACTGATTTTCTAGAAAGATCACATTTCGAGAAACACGAATGCGATGCAAAGTTGGATCATAGCAAAGAAAACCTTTCTGGGGTATGGAATATCCTAGGAAAGCACATTGAATCGACTGAGCCGTGAGTTTGGTGCGTTCATGTGCAGGAAGATGAACATAACAAACACAACCAAAGGTACGAAGGTTAGAATAAGTTGGAGGGTGACCAAACAACCTTAGGAAAGGAGAGTCGTGGTTCAATGTTGGAGAAGGTAATCTGTTGATGAGGTGGACAGCAGTGGAGAGAGCTTCACATCAAAATCGAGAGGGCATAAAGGACTCTAACAGAAGAGTGCGAACAACATCAAGAAGGTGACGGTTCTTCCTTTCAGCCACCCCATTTTGTTGAGGTGTTGAAGGGCAAGACCGTTGAGAGATGATGCCATGATGCTGCAGGAAATCCTGAAACAAACGAGACATATACTCACCCCCATTGTCAGAACGAAGGAATTTGATAGGGACTGAAAATTGGGTCTGAACATATGCATGAAAAACCTTAAAAACAGAAAGGACTTCGTCTTTAGAATGCAGGAAATAAATCCATGTGAGACGGTTGTAGTCGTCAATAAAGGTGACAAAGTACTTGTAATGAGCATGAGAAGTGACTGGTGCCATACCCCATACATCACTATGTACCAGATCGAAAGGTTGGACTACATGTGGTGTGTGAATAGGAAATGGCAGAGTTTTACTTTTGCCAAGTCTGCAAGAATTGCAATCAAACTGAATAGCACTAAGAGATGGTGATTCTTTATTGCCAAGAAAACCAGAATTTAGTAAAGCATGAAGTACATTAGAGTTTGGATGTCCTAGACGTTTATGCCATGCTCGGTAATCAACCTGAGCAGAATTACGAGTGACAAAGGGCAAAGAAAGAGAAGACAATGGAAATTGAAGAGGAAACAGGCGTCCCACCTTAGGCCCCCTCGCGATCATCCTCCCTGACTGTTGATCCTGCACAACACAACCAGATGTAGAAAATTCCACTTTACAATTATTATCAACCAACTGACCGATAGACACAAGATTGGTGGTAAAACCAGGAGATACAAAGACATCAGTGAGAGAGGAAGAAACATCACCAGTGGCCGTGATAGGTAAATGAGTGCCAGCAGCAGTATGAATTTTGAGATTTCCAAAATATTTGTTTACATTGGTAAGAGAATCAGCATTGTTGGTCATATGATGGGAAGCCCCAGAATCAAAATACCAGGGAGAGGACGTAGAGGAGGGTTTACTTGAGAGTCCTAAAGCAGAAAATGCAGAAAGGATCATTTGTTGAATCATGTCGGGGGTCACGGGTTGGACAGGAGCAGGAGCACTTTGTGTCAGAGGTGCTGTATTCACAAAACTATCAGCACCAGCATAGTCAATTGAGGCAGTATATGCTGTCTCTGATTTCTTGGGAGGTCGAGTAGGGCATTCCTTGATGATGTGACCATCCTTTTTGCAGTAGTTGCAGAATTTTCGGGGACAATTGGCAGCATAATGGCCAAATCCCTTGCAACAGAAGCACTGAACAGTGCTCATTTCCCTACCTCTTGGCCTACCTTGTGCTGCATATGCCACATGAACAAATGCAGAGCGTCGTTGTTCCATGGTGGTTTGAGTGAGAAGACGTTGTTCCTCGCGAAGATCATTGAGGCAGGTATCCAAGGAGGGGACAGATTCTCGGTTCATAAGATTGGATCTGGTGCCTTCAAAGTCAGGTCTCAGTTTCATTAGAAATTGATCCCTCTGAGTAGTTTCATGGATAGATTGAACAGAACTAAGACCTTCGGATGGTAAGCCAGCATAAACTATATCAGTGTATTCAGCCCAGAGATTAGTGAAGCTAGAGTAAAAATCAGAGATAGAAAGACTATCCTGTTGGAGAAGGGCCAATTCATGTTCAAGCTGGAACCGACGAGCAGTGTTTTGTTGGCTGTAGATCTTCTTCAGGTAAGTCCACATCTGAGCTGCAGTCTGAGAAGATCGTAGGTTCAAGATGATGTTGGGTTCGACAGATCCTAAAATCCATGCCATAACTTGAGCGTCTTTGACATCCCACTTGGCGTGCTGGTCCTTGTCTCGAATTTGGTCAGGAGCTGGGTTACTTCCATCAACATGTCCCCACAGCTCCTTACCTTTGACGAAGATCCTGAAGTGAAACGCCCAAGCAGAGTAGTTCTTGCCATTGAGACGAATCAAGGAAACATCAGACTTATCGGAAGACATGAAGGCAAGAGAACTTGATCGAGACTAACCAAGACTACGAACTTAGGCTAAGGAACTTGAGCAAGAAAAAAAAAACCGAGACTAAGGAACTGGAGAGCAACAAAAAAAACTCAAAGTTGTGGCTCTGATACCATGACAACTTAAAAGTCTTTTCTGAAAAGTATGTTTCTTTCATTGAGAATCTCCCATTATATAGACAGAATACAAGCTAATATAGGAACGAATATAGGCTGATATTCAGCCTCTAAAATAGCTAACCTACCATATATACAACTATCCAATTATAGCCTACAACTAGTATATCCTAATTAAGGAAAGAATAAAACTATAAAATCAAATCTGTCAAGGCTGTATAAGACATAGAATCTGCGGGTATTAAAGGGGTTGGTATTTCTTGTATTTCCTTTGACAGGACATAGATAATTGCAATTATTGGTCTTAAACGAAGAATTCGTAGTAAGTGCACCTTATTAGATCGCGTTAACTAATTTTGTGCCCTTTGTACACACTACCCATTGCTCGTAAAAATTGAATGATTTGGTGAAATGTTCTGATCACGTGGTGTGGGCGGTTCATTGCCTGCAATGTCGTGAGACGTCCATCGAACCTTATCATTTAGAGGAATGAGAAGTCGAACAAGGTTTCCATAAGTGAAAGTGCGAAAGGATCATTGTCAAACCCAATCCTACTTAGCAGAGCGACTCGAGAACTAGTTTCAACGCTGGGGCTTAGGGTCCTTGTGGCTCCTCGTCCCCCTCACCTTTGGGGTAAGCTTTGTGTCTGCGCTGGCCTGAGACCCTCCTGGGCATACAAACTAACATCGGCACAAATTGCACTGAAGAACTTGAATGAAAGAGTGAGCCCCGCCACCAAGGAAATGGATGATGGCCTCCCGTATGATTCGCCGTAGGATTACTTAGATACATGTTGTATCCAGCTATTTTCAGTTGTGTTGGCAATGATCATAGTTATTTTATTTTATAGAAACTTAATGCTTGTATGACTATAAAAAGAAAGTACAATTAGGGCATCTAATCGTTGTTTGTTTAATACTTGGTTTCTTTTGCAGGGAGAGCTTGTGAAGGTTTTTGCGAATGAGCACAAAAAGATAACTTGTGGTAAGTAATTTGACTGAGATATTTTTTTTCTAGGAAAGTACCTAGTACCAGTGTGACCGTGCATTCAGCTTTCATATATGTAGTTTTGTTTCTTTGTTTTGGCCTAAAATTGGTTTCTTGTCTAAATGGCTATCTTCTAATCATCACGCAATTCATATTGTATGGATGTTACTATTCCTTTTCCTTTGTTCACAGATCCTGAAATGCAAAGTCACATAGAGAAGATTCTCAGTAGTGGTCATGCTTCATTTAAAATATATCTGTCGGTATGTTTATTCAAGAAAATTCTTACATTCCTACTTTGTGTACTTATTCATTTAGCTGGTTTTTAAACGTGAATTATTGTGTCTTTTCATAGAGTACTTTTCTTTTTCAGACTGGATATCTTGATATATGGGAACCTGCTACATTGGCCATTAAGAGGGAAGCTTATAGCATTAAGTGTTGTGGACCCAGTGGTGTTATGGTCACAGATAAGTTCTCGCCAACGACAGTTGTATGATTTCTTACATTGTTAATCTTCTGATATTTTGCATGAACTATTCAGGCTTGGCTTGCAGTAGTTTATTGTGTTTCAATGAATGTGTTGTTTGCATGAACTATTCCTACAACTATACTAAAGTTAATGCACCAGCTTTTTCGTGTTTCTTCGTTGGAGGTTAATTCATGTTATACAGTCCTTATACTTTGTAGGAATGTAAGTAAACTGTGCTGCTGAATTGATTTGTTGGCTTGATCCTTTGTATTTGTATCATGATTGAGTAAGCCAGAAAACTGATATACTTCTAGCTTTGCTCAATTGAATGTAGCAGAAGAAGGCTTTTTTATCTATCAGACGGAACTGTTGGAGTTTTTATCTATCTGAAGTTCTTTGAATACTTAGTTTATTGTACGTTCATATATCATATAAGTCATAGAATGGCTAGAAATTCTGATTAAAAAAAAAGGAATGCTATCTATTTACATGAGATGGTTCAGGTGTATAACAAGGAAATGCAAAAGAATAAACATTGACATTGGTTCAGCTGTATTCTTCATCAGAGTTTCTCATGAAACCAGGGCTGAATACTTTATGCTGACCACATCGCACCTTTTAGAAATTAATTGTAAATGAGTTTTGGTTCGGCACTGCTTGGCATTTGGAGTTTAAATAGGTTGATGATGAGCTACGAGTAAAATATGAGTACATGCTGATGGAAACAATTTATCTGGCTTCAAACGCTTATTCAAGCAAACAAAAGAAAAGTTAATGGCCTTGAACAAAACATTTTTCTGACTTAAAATTATAGAGTATGGCTCTAATCCAGTGAGGACTAGTATTTTAAGATCTATGCTTCTTGATGATATATGTTGTATGTAGTTCTTATCTTTATTTATTTTTCTTTCTTGTTAGGTTACAATTCCGTACGGAAGTCCTGCAGAATTTATTGTATCTGGTTCTGGAGGGGGTGAGCATCTTTTAAAAACGGAAAATAGCTCGACAAATAGCTGGTAAGCAACAACTGTTTCCATATAAAAAGAAAACGAAAACGAAAAGTCCCAAATTTTTTGTCTTTTTCTGTAAATGTAAACATAGGAATGCATCCCTCTGATACAACCAGATTAATATATACCAATCATGGACCTCTTTTTTGTCTTTGGTAGCTATATATAGTTGTGTACAAATAATAGGTTTGGATTTAATTTATTACCTTATTTGGTTGGCTGCTCTGGAAGTTTTTATTTTATATATTATTAAAATGCTGTAGGGGAGGGGGATTTGGGCTAAGCCAAACAATGGTTTACAAGTAGGTATTGAACTCCTCACAGATATATCTTGCCATCTATGGGAATCAAACATAAGACCTCTCACTTTCAAGTGAAGAGGAATATCACTAGACCATAGTGCTATTGGGGGCCCTTGGGTAGTCAATTGCATATAAAAACCAATTTATCTATTTTAATCAATTATGCATCTGCAAGACTACAATAGCCAAAATGATTTTATCTATTGATTTATTTTATTTATTTTTAAATAGTAGCCCTGTTTTTTTTTTTTGACAAACGTAAATGGTAGCCCTGTTGGATATTGTTTAAAAATGGGAAAAGACAAGAAAACTTAAGAAACCCAAGAAAATAAGCAAGACAACAATACCAAGAATTAACGTGGTTTAGCTATGTGCCTACGTCCATGGGGAAGCAACAACAAAACTTCCACTATATCAATAATGGGTACATAATTTCTTTTTACCAAGCCTCTAGGTTCTAGGTTTGATGAACAACTAGAACAAAAAAGAAGAAACTAGGAACCACTCTTATCTCTTCTCTCTCACACACTTTGGCCTTTCAATATACTCTCACTCTAACACCTTGAGTGGTAACCTCACCCTCTCTGAAGAAGTCTGAATTGGTAGTCCATCACCCTCCCTCTTTGGATCGGTATCCCCTCGCCCTCTCTCTGGAGCGGTATCCCCTCACCCTATCTGGATTGGTATTTCTGCTCACTCCTTTTGGGTTGGAACTCTGAATATTGTCCTCTCTTACTTGGTTATCCTGCTCCACCTTCAAACTCCTGCACCAGCCCCCTTATATAGCCACAATAATGGTCTTGAATTACGAATACTAATTCTAATTCTAATTGGATTCTAATTACCCTTCTTCAATTAGGAATACAGTTTGTACCCTCTAAGGCCATTATTCCTAAAGGACTTAGGTCATCATGGGCTGGTAAAACACAACAATCCCTGCAGGTATTGTTAGCTTATTATTATCAAGAAGAAAATTATTCTTTGTCACCAGTTTTGAGTGGTTTAATCTAATTATGTAAGTTAAAGATTTTAATTATGGAATATTTAAATGGGGAAAAGAATATGAAAGAGATGCACATTCATCAAGTAATTATGATTCAGTTGCTACTTTTTTCATGCATATTGACATTGTGGTAGAGCCTATTCATATAATTCAAAATTTTAAATCAAGGTAATTGTTTGTATTTTCTTTTCAACACCACTAGCTATAGCTTCTGTTCCTAATTTCTGTTAATCCATTGTACCAAAGCATGTAAGTTACTCGGATAATAGTTCTGCTTTCTTAGTATGATTTCTGCTGGTAAGTTTCTCATGTCATTTGCTATGCACCGTCAATTCTTAGTTGTAGATGCCATGGTTCTAAGCTTTACTTCTATGTTTCTTATATGACTACTTTGCATGTGTTTATTCACAAAATATTATTCCTTGTTTATTTACATAATATTATTCCCAAACTATTTATGTGGTTAGATAGTAATTTGGAAGGTTTTATTCATTCCTTATTATGATGAAATTTTTTGTTTTTTCGCCTATTGATTTAACTCTTTTATTTTCTCTCCTTTTTGCAGTTCTAGAGATACAATTGTGCTGACATTGAGATATTTTATCCTAAGGGTATAACACTTCATCTCTAACCATCTTCTCTCTTGGTTTGAAACTTTAAATGACATGGACTCTGGTCTTTGAAGGTTTTTGTCGGGGTTCTATTTTTTTATCTATGTACATATAGGGACAATACATATTGCATGCATCTATATATATATATATATATGTGCGTGTGTGTACAGGAGAGAGAAATAGTGCGAGACTAAAAGTGCAACATGTGGAGGACATGACACTAGGTAATAGTTTCTTCCTTCCTTTTCGTGGATGAAAAAGTTGTCACTCAAAGTTAGGAATGGGCCTGGAGGAGGCCTGCAAATGGAGATAGAATGAATAAAAGTGGCAGAGAAGGAGACACATTATCAAGAAAGATTGAGATAGAAGAGTGTTTAGAAGTTGCAGTTAGACGCATGAAGTAGAAGCCCAAACAAACTCCAGTCCTCCCACCCATGTTCTCTTTCCATTTGCTACCCCACCTCACAGCCTCCCAGCCTCTCAGTAGCTCCTTTTCTTCTTCTGTATTCTATGTTTTGTTTCCTCCCAACAGTGTCTCAAATCCTCCCTCCGTGTTCTCCGCTACAGTTTTCCAGTCCTAGAAGGCTTAAGCCTCCCCTGGCTAGGCATAAACCGCTTTGTCCCAACTCGCCTTTGAAAACCTAGAACTGAGTATAGTTCGTGGGGATATGGGTCTTGATTGAATGAGAAAAGAAGATTCATTTATTGAACCCCAATTAGTTTCAGATGAGGTTTTCAATTACTGATGAATTGAGTTGAGTCGAATGTATACATCTTTGTTTTGTATTTAAGTAATGGGTGACTTAGGGCTTGTATTAGTTTTTATTCAGTGTCACAGATTACACTGTTATTTCCTTGATTCGTTATATGATTCATATCTAGTAGGCATTGGATTAATTCATTGGAGGCATTTTTGTTGTTGAGCATAATGATCTCCCCTCATGGCAGGCTGGTGAGAGAAGGAAAGGGAAAAAAAAGGCGTTATTTTTCAAGTAGGGCAATTATTTCCTGCTGATGGGCTCCGCAAGAGCAAGAGCAAGAGTTTAGTTAAGGAAAAGGTGTCTCTGTCCCTCATCACTGGTTTTTGGGTGTGTGTTGTGTTTGCCGTTGAATTTCCTGATTAGCGTCGTGAGCTATTTTCAGTATTTAATAAATTCCAGCAGCGGTTTCTGCGTCAAATTTTTGTTTCTTGTTGCAAGGGACTATGAATTGTCTGGTATTCAGATTAGGCTGCGTTTTTTGCTTTTTGATTTTTGGTTAACTCCAGTCTCTTCTAATGCACACCAACACGAAAACATGGGTTAGATCTTGTTGTGGATGAATTCAATCCAATCCGCCTGTCACTACAATATTAACGATGATAAAAAAGTAAAAGTAGCAACCCAACCCAGAAGAATGATGTCAAAAGATAATAGCACATGGGTTTGGTTTGGTTTGGCTTGGCTAAATCTTTGCCTATGTGGATCGAGTGTTTTCTCATGCCAAGTCACCAACCCCCATTCTCTAGATTCACCACTATCGATTATAAACGAAGCTTCCCTTAAGAAGCCCAAGCCTGCATTGGATTTCAACAATATTGACCCCTAACTCAACAACCAGTGTCATCCACTGCTTGATCTTGGCAAATAAGGCTACGGGTTACAAAAAAGTACTGGAAATAAATACTAAGTACAACTGTAAATGACATTACGAAACTATATTATATATTACCAAACCCCTCACCACACATAATAAATTAGAACAGAAAGAAAACAAGTCGAGATAACAATCATTCTTACAACAAAACAAAACAAAAAATGTGGAGAATCAACAGAAAATATTTGGTTAATTCGTAGACAGAAAATGCACCCGAGCAAGTGTATATTCTTTGCCAGCAATCCAGACACCAGTCTGTGACCATTGAACATCCTCCCAGTCAAGATTCTCCTCTAACACCTAAGCAGGGAAACACCCAATCAAATTATGGTAAGTGACAGTGTTTAAGGTGCACCCCAGAAACAGACTTTGAAACGTGCAAGGCTGTACGTACGACAAAGACATGAAATTTAACTTCAGTTGTAAAGGCCTTGCTCTTACAGTGTCCTTTTATATCTTTCATGATCATCCATTTCAAATACTGTTAAGTAAGAATGAGTTGAACCACTAATGCCAATTACCATTGAAAATTTATAAACAAAATAACTAGCTACATGCATCTGAAAGCAGTGCCATCAGTCTAGTTCACATGACAACATACACAGTAGACGATTCACAAAGATTAGTGCGCCTGTGTGTAGTGTGTGAGACAAGGATGACAAGAGCATCTGGACTTTCTGCAGTTATGGAAAGCGGAATTATGCATATTCACCAAAAGCCTTCATAGTAAAGTTTCGATACCACTGAATAAAGATTCTCAACATCCCCACTTCATACAGTGAACAAACAAAACAAAATCATAGTATTCCAATATAAAGATTATCTACTAACCAAATATTATTATACTTTGCCATTCGCATTTAATAAATTCTTCTATCATTTGACAAAAAAAATTATTATACTTCGGAATTCTTTTGTCTCCATCCACCATAATGATATTTTCATTTTAACACAGAGCCAAGCAAAAAGAAGCATATGCTTATTCAAAAAGCAAAAGGATATATTTTAAACCAGTCCTGCTCACCTAAGGACATAAAAATGAGGACCTCTTTTATAACAGCCAGAGGTCCTCACAAGTTCTAATTTTTAGGTCCTTGGGTAAGCATTTCACATTTTAAACATTTAAATGAAGAAAAAAGCAACGCATTTTATCGAATCTCACAATACGCACATGCTTTTATTCACTCAAAAATCATGTACTGTTGGATCAAATCCAAGGGCCTCTATTAAAGAGGTCCACATTTTTTGGTCCTTGGGGTAGCATTTAACCGACGCACATTATCAAATCTCACAATATGTGCAAGCACAAACTCAAAATGAAGAATATAACAATATGACGTACCTCCACATATTCAGGGGGAAGTGGGATCCCAACTGACTGCATGACCTTCTGAGGAAGAGGTGTTTTACATCGAGACCATCGGAAGACATCAATCATAATGTTATCAGAATCATTTCTTTCACCATTAGTGGAATGTGAGACATGATTTTGACTCTTCTCTGTCTCGGTCTCATGATTCTGAGATAGTTGTGTAGCTTTGACCATCTTCTCTCCAGTAAAACAGAGCTCGTACCTTCAGATAATAACTCAAAAGATAAGACTATACAAGCGACTTAAAGAATTATGTATAGTATGGTTGCTCATAATATTCCACAAACTTGTTTGAGCCACACATGCACTTGGTAAATAGAAGGGCGATCAAGTAGAAACTGCCAAGGGCATTCAATTCTATAATGTAATCTTGATTTGAAATGTTTAACCCATGGTCATTTATTACAAGGGGAATTGGACCAATTCCAGTTTCTTGCATACTAGACATTGTTAGGCATACTAAAAATTGTGAGACATAATTATCCTCTAAAAGCTTCTGATAAATAAGTACCACTCTTCTTACTATAATTCTCCATCCGGATCTAATAAAAAACTTCCCTGTACTTTTTGGATATTTATCTTGAAAAGTAATATGCGCACATCAACAGGACATTTCCAATCCATGCAATGCATCCTACATCACTTCCTGTTGAAACTGTCCACAATATATTCCTCCATTTTATTGTATCACCTTAAGAATCCTTGCCCACCTCTAAGTTACAGTTCCTGCTCACCCATCTTAAAGCATCCCAAGCTAAATTTTTGTAACTCACTTTCTAAACTCCTGCCATTGTTCATCTATACAACGTAATTAATAAAACAAATAATCATTGAAGAAAAATACTGGAATTTGAAAAGAGTACCAATACTATAAATTTTTTGACCAAGCACCATATCAGAATAGCATGAGAGGATAATAGTAGAAATACCAAATGTTCCATCTTTTATAACTAAACCACCTTCAATGTTATGTGACATTTCAACATCTAAAACAAATGAAGCTAAAGAAAAGAAGGTACAAATTTAATCTTAACAAAGGACTGCAATTACAGATAAGAAAATAATACGGGTGGACATTGCCAAACTTCAATACACATGATCATGAAACAATAACTGGATCAGGGAAAATAAGAACAGACAAAAAAAGAACGGACAAGTCCCTAAATAATAAGTATACACTTTCTCCTCTGTTATGCCTATAAATAGCTAAGCAAGCAAGAAATATGAAGAAAAAGCCAAAGTTCCCTCGTTTACAAGTAGCTCATATCATGTTATGTAACATTCAGTAGCCAAACAAATGAAGAGAAAAGGTGATAAAATCCTAGTCCTCATAAGAGATCATGATAAATCCAGTACACAAAGTAAATTTATAATTAGAATTCATACCTGCATGAATGTGTTTCCAAATAAAGAGCTTCTCCCTTCTTCAAACGTGCAGAAGTATATAGGGTTTTCTTTAAACCCTTGTCAGCGACAATGCTTATACTGTACTTAATCCTAAAGAAATTTTGAAAGGATGAATTTAGCAAGGTAATCATTAATGGATAGGGAGACAGAAGAAAAAATAGTAGCAAAGAACAAGAGATGAAGTAAAATAAGCACTATATCTGCTAAAAGTTTAAATCTTGAAAAGACTAGGATAACAAAATTCCAAATAAGTTAACTCCACAAGCTGCCTCCTAGTGGGGAATGGATGATCCAACTTTTATTATTGTAACTTGCATGTGGATTTCTCAGGCTAAGTTGTGTTCTTACAGCAGAAATATGGAAATAAAAAAAATTGGGAGCCCAGAGATATCCAGAAAACTAACTAGGTCGGTCCAAAGAAATGGGATGTCCAGAGAGCCACTTTGGTTGTAAAGAGAAATACGCAAAAGGGATACATGCAAGTTCTAACTGGGAAGAACAGAAGGATGTTCAGCTCAAAACTAGATGAACCATGTCTATGGGTTTAAAATCACGAATTCAAAAGAAAAGAAATAAACTAATATCAGATCCAAAAAAAAAACAGAGGATTGAGGTTCACATTTAGTGTGTCAGGGTGCTAGTGAAACCTCGTTTCTGACCTATACATGGAGTAGATTTTGGGAAAACCCTAAATAATGTCTCCATAAATGAAAATATGAGTTTTTTTTTTGGGTCATAGAACATATGAGTATTAACCTAGAGTATTATAAGTTGTCATAAATATGCATGATATACCATAAAACATATACGTATACTAAGTGAACATCATCTCTGTATTCCTACTGACACTTATTTTCAAAGAATCTGATAGCTGCCGAGAGACTTTTTCTAAGGGAACCTAAGGCATAAGCTGCAAAAAAGATAAACATGTGCACAACCTTACGCACTCAGACATATCCCAGCTCTTATATAATAGAGATAGAGGCCGAATGTCATTGTTTGGGTCAAATATAGCACATATCTTAAATGCATACCACATATTGACAGCAGATGCGAGCTTGTAGATAATACAACGACTTAAATAACCATTCACATCTCAAATCAACAGCATAAAACCGTAAAAAAAGAATATGTACCAGGGCTCATTGCAGAGGTTATACTGTATTGTAACTTCTCGTACAAATCTCTGTTGTCGCAATGCATTCTGAAAAATTAAAGCCGCATCATGTAAGCTGATAAATAATATTTATTTAAAGGATTGTATATATATTATGTACTACTATAGATTCAAAGCACACGATCATTTATTGATAATATTATGTACTACTTAGATTCAAAGCACACGATCATTTATTGATAATACTATCCAAGTCTGAGACTACCACTCCACAAGTTTCTGAGAATCCAAACATAAGCACAAAACAAAACTCATTTGATATTACTGAACAAATGAATTGTTTTCAAGAATGAAGGCATAACCATAGAAAATTCAAATTGGTTGTGGTGACAGTGCCTGTCCATGGTTAAACTGTTAACAAATTAAAACTTAAGAAAGCCCCATTCGCATTAACTTGAGAAAATTGTTGAAAGCAGTAGAGATATTTACATGAACATTCTGATATAACATGTATTGGTTAAAATGAAGCTAAGAAGTACTTGAATTCTTTCAAGTATCTTGGCTAAGATCTCATCAAGAAAAAAATACCAATTTTAGGAGGGATAAACCCACTTTAGAAAATAAATAAATGTGAAGGTGGTATTATTTCACAAGGTATGTGCACTCCTCATCAAGTCTCACATATGTCTTTTGTACTTCCACTTTTTAATATTTTTTCTAGTGTGCCCAATACCATAAACCTCACAATTTCTTGCAGAATTCCACAATAAGTAATTAACAGTTCTTGTAGACACATTTTTACTTATTAGCAACTGCATAAAATGGCAAATGAAATAGGATATATAACTGAAAAGACAAGTTTCAACTAAAAGTATAAATCAAAAACTTCACTGAGCAACAGATGTGTCAAGGATTATAATTTAAACCTTATATGTGGCACCAGTAATGGCAAAAAGAACTAGGGATATATTGTAAGAGAATGACAAAAATCATACGCGGAGCCAAGGATGTCAAAAAATACCGAAGCTGCAGCCCTTGTAGTCATTGTACGCTCAACAATTACTGGAGCAAGGGTAGGCTCCACTGTGGAAGTATGTGTAAGACAAGGCTCGAGATCAATGGCTCCTCCTGCTTTCTGAAAACCAAACAATTAGGGTAAACCATCAGCGCTATAAGCACAGAAATATCCTTACAAAATACTAGTGTCTAGTTCATAGTAGCACATTATTAAATCCAAGTCCACAAACTTAAAGAGTCCATATATACCCATGGATTTGGATTTGGATTTGAGCTTCCCAAATCCAAATTCATATGTTTGGATGAAGTTTTGTATTTTTATTTGGATTTGGATTTGATCCAAATCCCTAGAGGATTTCATAAGTAAAATCTAGGAATTTGAAATGACTTCTTAAACTAGGAATTTGGGTGGATTTGGTTCTCTAGCATTTCTTGACCAAAAACACATTTCATTTCCCCCTTGGTTGTTCCCCCTCTCTCCCCTCCTCTCGCTACTTTTCCGGTCCCCCCACCCCCTCTCCTATTCCTCTACCGTGTCCCTCTCCGCCCCTTCTCTCTCCTCCTCCTCTGCATCCCCTCTCTCTATCTCTCTCTCCTCCTCCCCCTTCTCTGCCGTCCCTCCTTTCTCTCTCTCTCCTCCTCCTCATCTGCATGCATCCCTCCTCTCTCTCTCTCTTCCTCTGGTACGTGCAGCTCAATTGTTTTTTTAATAAAAAGTTCTGTTTCAAATTTACTACTTTTATAAATTTTAATTATATGCTTTAAATGATTTATTTCATTTTTCTCTCAAAATGAATATTATCTAATTCAAAATGTCTACATTTTAATTATTCTATTTTGGGCCAGTTAAATGAATTTTATTCAAATCCCAAGCTGAAATTCAAGGATCAAATTTTGGTATCCAAATGGTCGCATTTGGAATAAATTGATTGAAATGGCCAGATTTGAAATGAAGAGCTTCCAAATTCAAATCCAACTCCTTCAATCTAAATGGACCGTTAGTGTCTGAAAAATTATTTCAACTATAAAATGAGGCCATTCCTCAAAGGGATAAACACACATACACATGCACTTAAAAAGAATAAATGAATTGTAAGTTCTAATCACCTTCACGATGCAACAGCGCTCAACGCGGTAGCTACAGCCAATTGCAGCTCCCCAAGCACGAGATCGAACATTGTTTCTCAGAGTAGAAATGTAACCTAATAAAAATGTTAGAATGAGAATTATACACAGCATTATTTTATTTTATTTTAGGGTCTGCATGTAAATGAAAAAGAACTAGCTTAGGTTTGTCCTCTGAACAAGAGATGCGTTACTCTGGTAAGGGAAAGACATTGAATTGGAAATGAAAGCTACAGCATTTCATTAAGAGTGCTATCATTTCTTCCTTTAATTATATGAAAACCTAAAACACTCAGCAAGCAGAATTCCGTTCTTCTTCTTTTTACATTGGAGGGAATCCCTATTCTAAAAGGCAGAAAGCTTCCAAACTACCAGTTTGTTTCCATCAACACACCTATAAACCCTTTCATACCCTAAGAAAACCCTATATATTTAACTTCTGTTTTCATAAATCACAAGTCTCTTCCACAAACACTCGTATTTAAAATCCAACACTTTGAAGTATACTCCATGAGATTTTGATTATCCACTAATCTTTGTATGTACAAATATCGGCAGCACTGCCCATTTACCCTAAGCAAGAAATGGACTTACAGTCTTGTGGAGGTAGTACCCGAACTGTAGCACGCAACTCCTGGATAGCAGGAGGTGGAGGAGACGCTGTGGGACGGCAATATCCTGTATGCATGAGAACTGGAAAACAACATTGAACCATTAATACTTGTTTTCATACCTGACCAAGCTATGTGACATATAGACTCAATAGTAAAATACTAACTACAAAGGAAGCATAAAACCACATACCAGCAACCAGATCTGAATCATCTGTGTATATATCTGTTCCCCACAGTTGGCCACCTCTAACCTGCATGTAATGGAATTTTAAAAAAAAAAAACAAAGAAAAAAATGAAACAACTAAAACAGCAGAAAAACAAGAAGCAAATACTGGCGCTGCATGCAATGCCCCAACTCAAACAAAAAGTGTTGAACAAAACGCAAGAAAATGAGTACACTGTAGGTCAAATTTCTATAAACATAATTTACATCTTACTTGGCGGTTTGTTGCAGTAACATGCTCGGCTGGGATCCGAATTTCAAGAGTTGGACCAGTAACAGAGCTTTCACCCTTTTTTTCACCTTGAGATGCTTCATATTCCTTCCACAACTTTATCAGTTCTTGCATGCATTCGCCAACCTTATAAATAACCGAGGATACTTCATTTTTTCCTGAAATAGTGGCAGTGTTAGCATACCACCTATGTGCAACAATAACAAGTATAACCAAATACTGATTGACTAGTACAGAAAAGTGAAGCAAACTTTTTACTACACTTTTTCAACTCTCTGAGTCCCTCTTTTCGAAAAATGCTTATTTATGTATATTTGTCTCTTTGGAATCAATGAATCATGTGGCTTTCTAAAAGCAACTATTCTTATCGCTTCTTACTTCCAAATTATACTGAGAGACAATCCTTAACCATCATGGCATTCTTCACTCTCACAACAATGACTTCAAATAAGAAAACATAAGAATCATGTTACAAATTCATTCTCATAGCAATACAAATCCAGACCAATCTGAATGTTGAGATACCCATTTACAGGACAAAGCAGTCATCTCAAATCAAGCTGAATTTTTATAATCTAGCTTTTAGAGCAGTACTTGTTTATTTATAGACATATTAAATAAACACAAATGTTAAAAGTACAAACATATTGAATAACATCAATGGATGGAGCTAAATTCAGTATTTGAGTGATGGCTATCCAGGTTGAATGAAGCTAAATACTCTTGTTGGTAGGAATAAACACAGAACAGGGCAACAATGGCAAGATTGGCAGCCAAGTTGGGCTCTAGAGTAAGATTGTGGAATTTGAAATAGTTGGGGCTTCCTTTCAGAAGAGAGTCTATCTTAGTTTCCTTTGGGAATCAAGTAGTTGGGAGAGTTGAGAAGATATCGAAAAGATTAAGAATCCAAGTCGATCAGAGTGTTGATCATGTTTTGTACATTGTTCAGTAGCATGAAAGTTGTGGTAGAAGCTGTTTGGGGTGGCTGGGGTAGGTGGAGGTGATTTCAGCAGGGAGATTTTCTTTGCCTAAAACATGCCTGCATTTAGTACAGGGAAAAGGGCCAAGGTCCTATGGGTATCTAGTTTGGTGATCTGGGTAATTTGGATAGAAAGAAAAAGGAGGAATTTTTAAGACCAGAGAGGGTTTAGGGTTTGGGTACCTTTGGGAGATAATTTGGTCAACACTGTGGACTTCTGCCACGGCAGAACTCAAAGATTCTCTTTCTTCTATTGTTCTGGATTGGAAGGCAGCTGTTGGTTAGGCTCTTTTCATCTGTGTTTGTAAATGAATTTTCTCTTAATAGTGTATTTTTCTGTCTGACGGGGATATATTTTCCACAGTTATCCTAATATTCTTCAGATAAATAAAAAAATGTTTATTTAAGAAAAAAAAGTACATAGTGAACAAGCTATTCACTAATGCATATACAATAGGCGTCAACCATAACAAAAACTGTCCAAACACTGAAATACAACACATAAAAACTGGTTTCAATGAAAAAAAAAACACATAATAGCTGAGGCTGCCGACTTGCAATCTGCATGAGTAGAAAGAAAAAGGAAAAAAGGTATTTCCTGAAATACAGAAGAAGTTGATGACCAGAATGATCAAGAACTGTAATCTACCCCCGGAAACCCTCTACTTTCCAATCCCTTATGCTCATAATGATGTTCAAAATTCTACTCTACTCAACCCCCATCGCAAAACAATTCTATACCAGTTTTGCTCTTGTCCCCAATCACAAAACAATTCTATACCGGTTTAGCTCCTTTCCCCCCACCATAAGGAAGATGCTCACAAACAAACAAAAGCATAGTTGGGGACTACGGAGTCGCCCACAACACATTCTCTTAAGAATTTATCCTGAGTCACAGAAATATTAACTCTTCCGGGAACCAGTAACGCGTAAATTTTCAATTGGGAAGGAAAAGATACTTGTTTCCAAAGATAGGAATGCCAATCTTTTGGGGCATTGGAACAGTATAGAAACATGAGTTCTATACTTTCAGCTCCCGTTTTAAAAATAATGCAGAAATGAGAGGATAAAATAATATTGATGTCAGAGAAAAAAATCGCTGAGAGTCAAAGTATTGCCCCTACAGTAATTCAGTGGTCAATTATCCAGCTCAAAATTTGTACCTAACATGCTATTTTAACCCTCCAAATCGTGTAAGGATTAAAAATGGGGAGAGATGGCTCATCTATCGACCCCCTAAAACAAGATTTACAAGAAAAGCGCCAAGAGGACCGAGTTTTATAGATCTTATATCCAGTCTACGGAAACGAAAGGGCACATTTACAAGTGGAAGAAAAAGGGAAGGCAGCTCAACTTCCAAACAATTCAGATTTCTATGAAAAGTTAAATTCTAGCAATGTTGACAAGTAGAATATTTTGAGGGTTGGGTAGCCTAATGAAAGCAGACTCCAAACAGCTGTTTCGTATCTCATTCCCACCAATAATGAAGTTGAGGATAGAAGAACAAAAACCTTGGGAAATATTTTTCCAGTTCAATCATGAATTAGAATCCTACCAGTAGAATTATTAATTAACCTATAAAAATAATTAGTATTAAGCATATATATTTAACGCATATGATTGAATTTCAATTGTAAAAAGTTGATCATTGAATTTCAGAAAGATGCATATATGTACCAGAATAGCCTCGATGCATCAAACTTCATTCACACAAACACCTTTCATTTTGTATATTTAATCATACAGTGTAACCCATATTAAAATAATAAGTGCATAAATGTAATAGTAAATGCGAACAAGAAAGGAAGCAACTATTTATGAACCAGAAAGTGGTTAGGATGTGGTTAGGATGTGGCCATGTATGCATTACATAGTACATGTACATGCAGGGACGGACCATAGGCGGGGCCTTACCTGAGCAATAGCGCACCCAAAATTAGGAAAAGAAATAAATAAAATATAGGAAATTTGTAAAACATGGATGTCACCGCCCAACCCATCCCTAACCTCTCCCTCCACCACAAGGTCACAGCCCACCCCAAGTTGCAAGGCTGGATCCATCATGTTTAAACAGTAAATTCACAAGCAAGCATTAATTGGAGGATTAAGGTGAAGAGCACAAAGAAAATAAATTTCTGTTGAAATCGACAACTTCACCAAGAAAAATTCTTGTTGTAAGAAAATGGAATACAATAGCGCACCTTGGGATCTGCAAAATAAAAGAATGCATAGAGAGAATTAAATTTTGTATGAAAACAAGGACACCATCTCCATCATGAGACAAAAGAATATAATTAACCAATATGAAAAAAAAAAAGTAGAGCATATGTTCACATATTCTTTTGAATAAGTGAAATTGGTACGCCATAAGACTTGCAATAAAATCAGAAAGAAAAAGGAAAGTATGTAACACACCCTTCATTGTCTTGATTACGGGACCTCAAACGCAGCTCACGATTTGCCACCTGGGGACTTCCCCTTGACCGTTGCATTCTTTTACGCTGCTGGACAGCACAATTATAAACATCCCTTTCTCTGTCTGTCACCCCGTCAACATCGGCACATCCGTCATCTGATTCCTTGTCATAGCCCCTACTGCGCTTTTCAGCTCTATCTCCTTCAAAATCACCATCTCTTTCTTTCCTCCTGTCTCTAGATTCCCTATCAACAGTTCTCCAACTATCAAAATCTTTCTGCTTCTTCTGCTCTGATGGCAGAATCTCTGCGTCTGACATTCTAATGGATCCATCCCCCACTTCCTTTTCATTATTTGAACTGTCTTTCTCCACTCCATTCCACGGGTCTCTCTTGGTATGATCCCTTTCCCTCTCTCTTAGCCTTTCCTTGTCTTTTCCAGTGTCCCTTCTCTCCCTCTCCCACCTCTCAACATCTCTCTCTTCCTTTACTGATTCTTTGCACTCACTACTTCCATTAGCTATTTGAATACTGCTCCTGCGATCACTTCTTTCCTTATCCCTTTCTCCCCAATCCCGGTGCTTTACATCTTTCCTTTTCCTATCCTTTTCTCTAAACTTGTCCTCACCTTTAGAATCAAATTTGTTTTCCCCAACAGCTTCATGTGCCTCCACATGATCCCGCTCCTCCGTGAGGGGAACTTCCTTTCCAACCTCAACCTGGCCTTGTGAACTAGTGCGATGCCAGTTATCTGTACTTCCGGCTGGGGCATCAGAATATCGTTTTCCTCTATGGTATTCTTTTGATTCTTTCCAATTCAAGTGACTACTGGGCACACCATATCCTTCAATTTTGGGGTCAGCCTTCACATCATTATAATTCTCCCTTTCATATTTCACCTCCTTACTGTCATCCACTCTACTGTCATATCGTACATCCTTTTCACCCTTAGCATTCTGACAGTCCCTTCTTGTGTCACCATACAATTCCCTTGTCTCTGTCTTTATGTCTCGGTTCTCAAACCGGAGATCTCTAGTATCCTTGGAATCCCTGGACCCCAAAGAGTCCAATCTGTTTTCAGAAGCAACAGGATGATCTGCATGCAAATCATTTGAAGTTGAAGGCATTCTATATATTGAATGCAGGGGGGACCTTCTATCCGGGTCACGGGATTCTGTACGGGGAATCTTGGACATGCGAGCATCTTGACCCATCTCATAGGGAGGATGGTACTCATTGGCAACCGAAGATGGCAGCTTTTGAAATGATCCTGAATCATCATGAGGGTATTTTGAAGAGGAGGTATGACCACTCTCTTCGTGAGGTCTTTTAGGTGCCCCACTCATGCTCAACGCACAATAAAGTTATCTGCCCTAGTATAACAATACCAGCCAGCCTTCTCCTGCCCGTATTATCCGCAAACTGCATAAACAGGTGTTGAACATGCTATCAGGAAGTCTCACATGTATCCTAAAGCATTTGTTCTGCAAACATATCGACACACACAGTCGGGTTCACAGGGAAATAGATGACAAAAATTCAAACACCCAACTTTTATATGGATTTTGTGAGCAGCAGAATTAACAATTTATAAAGAAAAAAAAAATGAAGCAAATCATGGAAGACAGAATCAATCTGAAATAACTTTTTCGTCACTAAGGACAACAGAATTCCAATTCAATAAACCAGTGACAGATCCAGCGCTGTGGAGATTTCGGTGGAAAAGAAAGAACAGCAAGAAACAAACCTAGGTATAGTTATTGTCTAGGCTATCAAGTTTATTGCTGATTTCGGGAAAATCAGAGTAAAAATAAGTGAAACTGGGGATAAGATTTCACCTGAATTTCAGAAATGACTTTTTAGCAGGAGGAAGTAGACCACCTCCAGGCTCCAACCCTATTCTCCTGTTTCAGTTTTGTAGCCGAAACATCGTACGCTCGCTGTCGAGGAAGAGGACCATTCGAAACCTATTTTCTTTACAACACAGGTTTTAAATTTTTATTTCAACGCCACGCCGGGTTTGATGTTTTGTAACCCATTGGGTCCAGCTGCACTTGGGCCTAACCCATTGGGTCCAGTTGCACTTGGGCCCATCTCCATATTAACGACAATTTTCTACTCAGAAACCTCTAGTCACAAGTTCCGAGTGTTCTTTAGCCGAAGACAACGTTGGAGTCCATGATAACTCATTTTATTTTTATTTTTCAGTTTTTTTTTTTTTAAGGATAAGCAGATAATAATCTTCCAAATTATACTTCATTTTTAAGTCTCATACTCATTTTATTATACATTTTCAAGCTCACACTTAAAACTATTAGAAACATCTCTTCTCTATTATTTATTATTTATTATCTATATTATTATAAAGTCATGAGGGTCAAAAGGCTTCATCAAAAATTTTTGATTAAAATATCCTTTAAATTATTTAATAGTTAAATATACAATAGTAAAATCAAATAGTAATTTATAAATTAAAAAATAATAAGAATGGGTAATGGAAGGAGTGATGGTTAATGGAAGGAGTGGGTGGAAAAGTAATGGCCTCAGGTAGTCACTCCACGTATTTTTTTTTAAAGAAAAATTAAAAATTAATATTATTTGTTTTATTTTTATTTTTTCTAACCAAAAAAAAAATTGAACACACGCTTTAGTGGGTTCAAAAAGTCTAGTTTAAAGAATGGTGAGGTCGCCAGCAGTACTATCGTAGGTATTTCTCATCATTTATTACTTAAAGGTCTCAGATTTTTACTCTTGTAATTATAAAGCCAAAAGGGTGAGTAGGCTTCATCAAAAATTTTAGACGATACTACCCTTCGACTAATGACCTTTAAAAAATAAATCATGTAATAAATAAAGATATAATAGTAAAATTACAAATTTATAAATTAAAAATAATCTCTATTATTATAAAGCCATGAGGATAAAAAAGCTTCACCAAGATTTTCTTACAAAAATACCCTTGAAAGTATTTAATAGTTAAGGATATAATAATTATAAATTAAAAAAATTGATGGTTAATGGAATGAGTGATGGTTAATGGAATGAGTGACGGTTAATGAAATGAGTGGGTGGTAAAAAAAAAGATAGTGGGCTCAGGTAGTTACTCCTCCTATTTTTGTTTTTAAAAAAATTAAAAATTAATATTATTTGTTTTATTTTAATTTTTTATAATAAAAATGGAAAAATAAATTAACATGCGCGTTAACGGGGGAGAAAGAATCTAATAATGATTAATGGAAGAAGTGGGAGTTAAAAAAATGATAGTGAGTTTACATAGATCCTCCCATTTCATTTTTTTATTTAAAAATTGAAAAAAAAAAATCTATTTCTTACGAGTGTGTCAAGTATAACTTCAACGATTACTTAAATACCCTCCCCTCCATTAAAGAAGCAATTAAAGCCCATGAAAAACAGAAGCTATTAAAAGTAGGCACTTATTTTACTCTTCTTCTACGTGGACTCAATGTAAACAAAACAAAAAAAATAAAATAGAAACATGTTAAACAAAAATAATAATTAATTAATTAAATCATAAAATAAAATAGATAGTATACTAATAAAAGTCCTTGTACTTTTGAATTTAAAAAAAAAAAAGTTCCTATACGTTATGAAGAGTTAAAATATTTATTAGATACTTAATTTTATAAAATTATTAAATAAGACTCTAATTTTAACATTTTATTTGTTTTGTGCTCCTAAATAAATAAGAAAATACTGATATATTCTTTCTCCTTCTTTTTAAAAGATAAGATGATTGATTTTAGCGTACATTTCCAACAATCTTCTACGTACATTTAATTCCAATCAGTTATATATTTAAATTTTAACCATCATTCCAACGAAGAGTAAATGTGAACCTATCATAATATGACATTATCGAGTTCCCAATACTAGAAGTACAAAGTTTTTATATATAATTTCGATAATTGTCTGTTTGAACTTATTTGTGTTCTCAATAAATAAAAACAATTATATCACCCTCAATACAAATTTTAGTATTAAAATTTAGGGTACACATGTAGTCTTTGTTATCGAATAGTAAGTTTTGATTTTTATTTGTAAGTAGGTGGGGTCCAAATAAAGGACAAGGTGGGGGAGCACCACAGCCAAAGTGGCGGAAGCGTGAAGTGGAAGTTTGCCAATAGGAAGGAATGCAATCTCACCTTATCCATATTCCCACCACAACCTCATATTTCATCCATCCATCATCATTACAATCCACACCTTATCAAATAATAATAATAATAATCCATCATCCATTCCATTCCATAGAATCTCAACTCTACAGTCTACACATTATTATTTTTATTTTTATTATTGTTGTTATTGTTATTATTATATTGTGAATAAACAAATTTAAGGTTGGAGCGATCCATTATCAGGCTTATTATTAAGAAATCTATCCATGGCATCAGCAGCTATGAACTCAAGTGTGTTGGCCTCATGCAACTATGCCGCTATCTCTGGCAGTGGCTCGGCAGCAATCTCTGAACTCAGTCCAAAGACCACCATGATGATGATGAAACAGCCTGCCGCTTCATCAAAATTCCCACCAAGGCAAAGGTCCATTATTACCGCCGCAGCCACCACCAACACCGCCACCACGACGGCCACAGCCAGCAGCCGAAGGGCTGCGCTGCTCTTTCTCACCGCCACTGCTTTTACAACAGCCTCCAATTCCATTGCCAATGCTGGTGTCATTGACGATTACCTCGAAAAGAGCAAAGCTAACAAGGTATGGTGATATCCGCGTTCCATATTTTACTTTTTCTATTCCACTTTCTGTTTTAATGTTGATTCAAAGTGCAGTGCAGAAAATAAAATATCATATAAAAGTTTTTATGTTTTATATATTTATGCATATATATATATATATATATATATATATATATATAGGAACTGAATGACAAGAAAAGGCTGGCAACAAGTGGTGCAAACTTCGCAAGAGCTTTCACAGTTCAATTTGGGTCATGCAAGTTCCCTGAGAACTTTACAGGCTGCCAAGATCTTGCCAAGCAGAAGGTAATGAGTTGTTGTAGAAGTATTTTTTCAAGTAATGAGCGAGGGTAATTGAGAGGAGAGAGGGTTTAATTAATACAAATTTGGATGCAGAAAGTACCATTTATCTCTGATGATCTGAGTTTGGAGTGCCAAGGTAAGGATAAATACAAATGTGGTTCCAACGTATTCTGGAAATGGTGATCATATCATCTGACGAATCAATTGCAACATTATCTTCAACAAGAACAAGCTGCTAGTCTGCTACTGCTGCACCTCGCCCCGACTCAATCAACTCAATTAAAATTTACAATGTATCTTGTCTTCCATCTGTGTCTCCATTCCTGTATGTTTCTTTCTTATTTCTGGTTCAGTGAAAGTAAGAATCTTCCAATTTAATTGCAAATGCAGTCAAATGATAAATTAATCAATGGAATAACATGTATATAACTTGAGAAAGAAAAATAAACCCTAAAATGTTGCATTTCCCTTCTTAGGGTTTAGGTTTCAAAATAAGTATGTATCATCTCTACTTTCTGAGTGAGTATATATGTATCTGTAGCAACATTGCAGTCAACTGTTCTGCGGAAAATAATCATGTAACTCCGGTGATGGAGGAGGTAATCGATATGCCCTAAACTCCCCTGATCACCAGACGGACTTGGACTTAAACTTAGACTTAGACACGATGGAAACGGATCTTTCTGGCCAAATTGAGGTAGATATCACCAGACAGCATTCATAAAACATCCCTTTCAACTCCACATACATACCTCACTTCCAAAACCAAATCCCAAGCTCATCATGATTCAAGCCTTGTCTTCGTAAATGTGTTTTGCTTCCAATTCCAAAAGCAGAAGCTGACCAACTGCAACTGAGTAATTGAACTGCACTTCAGAAATTTAGACCTCCAATTGCCAAACAAAAGCTCAACCAATTCTAAAAGCAGAAGCTGACCAACTGCAACTGAGTAATTGAACTGCGCTTCAGAAACTCAGACCTCGAATTGCAAACAGTAGCTCAACCATGCAGACGACACCAATCAAAAGAGCCCATATCCTGCAACTGTGGACATGCCGCTGGAAACACAGCATTCGCAAAACCTGAAACAAATTCACAACGCCACCTTGCAGATGGAGCTAGACCAAGTAATGTGACATTATTAAAGCATATCCTTTCAAATGAAGCACCCTCGATGCCCTTCAACTCTGGGCCTTTTGTTGAATTCAAACTGAGCACATTGCTAATAAAAATACCCTTTACTTTCGGTAATGCTTTGGGATCCCATCCTTTGTCCGGGTGGTCATTGGCCCCTCTACTAAACCTTATGGGTATTCTCACCCTTTCCATCATCATGTTACTTATTCTAACATTTTCAATGTAACCCCCTCTACCCTTGTCCGATTTTATGCGCACCCCAGCTGCTGAGTCCCAAACATGCAAATCTTCAATGATAACATTTGAAATCCCACCCGACATCTCGCTACCTATTCCAACTCCAGAGCAAGTCGGAGTGGTGCCATGAACTCTTCTCACTATGATGTTTGAGCTCGGACAAGCCATATTAATTCCATAGTGATCCCACCCACTTTTTATTGCTACAAGATCATCACCACTCTCAATGTAACAGTCTTGAATGCACACATTATTGCTTGAATCTGAGACATAACGTACAAAGTTAATTGTGCAAAACAAATGCATTTCTTTACACCAAATTATTTGATTAGGTTTAGTCAGGCATGTTGTTTTACATTAATAAAACAAGATCATACATGATCATGAACATCTTATGAAGTAAATACAAGCCTGTATGTTAGTAGTGGACTTCTTCACTACTATTAAACTTTGGTTTCTTAATAAAAGAATTTGTTTCTTAGCCAAAAAAAATTATGAACTTTTTCTTTTTTACACAAGTCTCTTAAGTTAACCTCTTTAAAGAAATTAGATAAATAGATGCTATGGTGAATATACATTAGAGATGCATACCTGGGTCTATACCATCAGTATTGGGAGCATCAAGGGGAGCCAAGATTGTCATGTCCTTTATAACAACATTACTGAAACAAACAAAGAATTATGAGCTGATTACTCTATTTCATTTAACATATACCGAGGACAAATAAAAGTGGGCTAATATATGCCTCTATAACATTAGACCAGAAGCTGTTCAACAACCCATAATTAACAAAATTATATAAATGTATATGAAAAAATCCCTTACTTCAATCTACATTAAGAGTTTTATTAGTCTCCCAAATCAGAGAGAAGAAATTAGAAACTAGCTAACCTGTCTCATTTCAAGACAAAGAAAAGAAAAAAATAAAATAAATGAAGATGAAATTAATTAGTTGAAAATGGCCAAGCAACAAAGCCTTCCTCTAATTTTCAATCAAGAAGTTCTACAGAAAAAAAAAAAATTCAATCCAAGTCTGTTTTTGAACGGTTTTCCAAACCATAAAAAAATTAGCACGCTCATTTATAGAAAAATCCTAATCTTTTTTTTAACCTCAATTTAATGAAATCTCGTTGTTTTAAAGTTTAAACTTCCACTAAACTATGAATTAGCATTAAATTGAATCAATTTGCAAAGTAGAAAAGAAACAGAAGAATATACAGGGAGAAAAGCAGGGGGTGTAGAAGACGACCTACAGTAAACAGGATGGATGGTCCAAAAAGGAGAATTGAGGAAGGTGAGGTTAGAGATGAGAATGTTGTGAGAGTTCATTAGTTCAAGGAGGTGACCTCTGGTATGCTCCAGTGTTCTGTTCCACCATAACTCCCACCACATTCTCCCCTGACCGTCAATTGTCCCATTATCACCTGTAATAATTATTGATTAAAACTTCAATGCCCTCCAAAAAGATAGCAAATGGATAAAAATGTCTTAGATACACTTGACAAACTTCTTCTTTTTTGTATCGAAGAGATCACACAAAATTTTGGACACCTACGTAGTAATTGTGGCACCAAAAAATCAGAAGTAAACTAAATGTATACAAATGCGGGCTTGTTGCAGTAAGATTGACCTACCATCTACATAAGCCTAAAACTGTCTTGATGGTAAGCTTTTATGTGCACCAAATTCTGCAATCCATTAAAGTTTAAAGTAATGACGAGTGGCAATACTTAACTAATTATGAATGTGAAATTTGTGATGACAATTCAATCTTCGAGATCAGAGACATAAAGAGACAACTGTATGGGAATACCATGTGTCGACTACTCGACTTAAAGAGCAATAAAGAATATGGTTTAAAACTTTAAATCACGAAGATTCGAAGAGTAAGATATTCTTATTAGTTAATCAACTATTTTGATATCCACAGTTCACACCTTCAAAATTCATTTTAGAGTTGTTTCTAACTCTTTGAACATTTACTCAAAAGGGCAGGAGAAGAAAAAAAGTTGTGGTACCTGTAATGACAACATTCGTGAGCCCATCCCCATGAATAAGGCTTATATGTCTTCCTCCTAACCTCTCTCTCCCTCTTCCATAGGAAGGCAACGGATTAATAACAGGCCATTCCTTCAGATCCTATAAATAAAAGGACAAAATTTAATCTAACTGAGCAAAAACTGCAAAATAAATTGTCTTGTATAAATTTATTAAGGTTTCTTTTTGTCAAAACTATGTAACGTTTATAAATGAGTACTAGCTTAGTGCCAATTACTAAAGACAGAAATTGCTCTTCATTTGAAAGTTTGATACCATTGCTACTGTTAAAAAGTACACCCAAAAACTCAAGTCAAAAGGGATGAACCCTAGCACTCAAAAGAAAAATAAAACGCGTGAAAAATTAACTCCATAAGAAGACAAGATTAGAGAAGGCATAATCCTTTTTTCTTTTTTAAATCTCAAAGTGAAAGATTAGGCATAAATTAAATTAATAATATGGCAAAGATGCAAAGAACAAAGTAGGGTAACAAAAGAAGCTACAAACAAACCAACAAAAAATGAAACAAAGTACAAAACAACCAACATGTAGCCTTATGTTTATGTTTAGGGTTAAGACAAGGGAATCAACCCAAATGATGCCGTTTAATTTGACATTTTTGGGTGGGGTCCCGTTTCACCTTAGAAAAAGGCTTTAGCCGAACCCGTGAACTCAACTTAGTTTTTCCATTTCATTTATAAAAAAGATACTGCTTCAAACTTCAAAAGTAAAGTGTGAACATCATATAATCCCCGTGAATTCACTAACCATCATAATCATTCTTTTTTTCCCTTTGTTTTCACTTTCTATGCGACTTACACATAAGTCATGATCGGTTAGCGGGTCTCATTCTTAACGAAAGGTTTCATTTGGCCCAGCCATTTATGAGAATCTAAACTTAAATCATATGGGTTTGGGTTTGTGGTCCTCATAGTTTAGATCATTTCCCACTTTGATCATCGTCATTTTAGGCTAATATTAGCAATTTTAGTCCTCTCTAATTTAGTTTAACATGCAATCAAGTCCAAATCATAAACTCCATTAGATGTGGCAATATTCAACTACAACTTGTAAATGCATTTTACCACTCTAAAATCATTTTACACTTGGAGTTTATTACTAAAACAAAATTAAAGGACTAAAACATTAAAAAGGCGTATGACATAAGAAATAATATATCTTTTCAGGAAGTATGGAAGGGCAAGGGCAAAGAAGAGGGAGAGTTAAATAAAAAGACGATTTTTACCTGGGAGCCCAGAATTGCAGCGCCTTGTTGAAGAAAAAGCGTGAAATTACTGGTGAGGTTAAAAGTGCCCGTCAACCATCTGCCCTTAGGAACGTTCAACTGGGACCCACCAGTGTCCTGGAAACGCTGCATGTGGAGTATCGCCCTCCGAAAGGCAGCGGTGTTGGAGGTGGTTCCGTCGCCAACGCCACCGAAAGCTTCGATCGACATCACGACCTTCCTCTTGGGCACGTCCCCAAAGAATCCGGAACAGCTGGCGGGGTCATGAAATGGGGCTTGGGATCCTCCGGCGGTGGGCCAAATAGAACCGACCCATGTGGGAAGACCCGCCATGGTAGAGAATGTTTGATAGGAAAGGACAACCATGATAGTGAAGACGAGGAGCAGAGACGCCCATGTGGGTTTCATCGATATGCTACCTTTTTCTGAATCCATTGATTTCTCATCTAGCAGACGTCGCCAAAGTGCATCATCAAAATGAAATCAAAAATCAAAATAGACAGATTTGAATGGATTGAGTTTCTGGAAAGGTCTGTTTTTGGATGATCAAAGAAGAAGATGAATGGTAGTGCGTAGTGCGCACCAGGTTCAGGTCGAGGGGGACAGGGCTGGGTGCGTAACTTACGTGAAGGTAAAGAAGAGGAGAGGGGAGAGGCGGAGCGTTCTGTGGAGTATGCGTGCGTATTAGAGCCGGAGTTGCGTGGGGTCCTCCCTCCGATTCAGAAAGTTGAAAGGAGAAAAATGGACCCCATCCGATTTGTTGGGTGTGGAATGTGGAAACTGGAAGGTGGGTACTATTGTAACTTTGTCTAGTACTAGGACGGTGGACCCGTAGCATAAGCATAACCAACCAAGTCCTTGGGTCGTCTTTCTAATTGGCGTATCCTACGTGGCGGAATCTCATTTGCAGTTGAAGAAGATTCCTACCAAGGTGGTGTGGAGACCACTTCAGTGGGTTTTTCATGTGGAAGTGGATCCTCTGGGGATCTGACAAGCTGCTTATGATGGGGATCTTTTAATCCTGGCCCTTGAAGTAAATCCAAAGGTTGGGAGTGTGTTTTAATTTTCTAAGTTTTGCACACTCCAAACAAGGCGCGTCTTATTAGTCTCCCGTTTGCTCCCTGTGGAACCCAAAATCACCCGAAAATTATGGAACTGTCACATGGCTCATAATTCATATAATGTCTGATTTAACTCTTGTAATGACATTAACGGCTCACAGACACTCACACATTAAATAATGTATTTACTATCTAAATATATTATTTAATCATATTAATGCCTCAATAATAATAATGTTCTTCTTGATAATTAATTATTATTAAAATTTAATTAATAAATAATATCTTTTATTAAAAGAATTATTTATTAATTATAAAATCTATCAACCAATCAGAACGCTCCGTGACACTCAAAGCTTCACTATAAATAGAGGTCATCACCTCACTTTTAAGTTAATTCGTTCATCGCTTCTAAAGTTGTAAAGATCCGAAAATTTAATTATTGAATTTTCGTAAATTACAATGCAAAAAGACGAATTTACCCTTGGTTGTTACGGGGCGTGAAAGTTAATTTTTGTTTCGAGACACTTTTAGCTGTGTTTTGAGTACCGTTGCGTAGGTCTCGAACTCATGAGTTCGTAGACAGGCGGCACGCGGGAAACGGAGTTCGAGTGTGAAAGATGCGGGTCTAGATTGTCAGGGGCATTTTGATAATTTGGTAGGGGTATATATTTTTAACCCCTAAAAACCATTTGATCTTATCATCATCTTCAGTTTTCACTTTTTCTCTCTGGACCTTCCCACCCCCCCCCCCCCCCCCCCGAACCCGTGTGACCCAAAAACACCAAAAAACCCAGAATGTGAACCTTGATTCAAGGCCATGTCTCCTATGTTGGTGGAACAAATCGGAATCCCCTCCTTCCCACAAGCACAACCGCACAAACCATCGGAGGAGGCACTCACGGGAGACGCCGGACCGAGGAAAGGAAAAACCTAAAAGTTCAAATCGATATTTCGGCCTTCACAGGTACGGGTTTAGTGTTTTGAGGTCATTTTTTAATTCCTGGGTTCGAGTAAATAGATTTAGACATAAAATTTGTGAAAACAGTTGAGTTTTGAAGAAGTTAGAAAAACTTCAAGGTCAGCTGGAAATGGAGTTTTTTGACGACGACGGACGGCGGCTCAGTCGTCTTCTCCAATGAGGGAATCCAGATTCCGGCCATCGGTGACGACGGCGGTCTAGTCACCGTCTCTAGCAAACTCCGGCTAATGGTTCGGCCGACGGTGGCTGATGTCAGCCAACGGTCAACTGACGTCGTCAAGGGTTTGACGGAATATGCTGACGGCGTTAGCATATTCCGTCAAAGGTTAACGGCGGTTGACGGAACCCTAACGCTGTTAGGGTTGACGGAATATGCTAATTCCATCAGGAGATTCTGTCAGGGTTGACGGAATATTCTGCCGTGAACAGTATCGGCGCGTGGCGGAGCATGGTCTGGCCTTCCACCGACGCGTGGCGACGCGTGGTCCGGCCTTCCACCGGTGCGTGACGGCGGGTGGTTCGGCCTTCCACCGGCGCGTGGCAGCGCGTGGGACCATTTTCAGGCCCAAGGTGACGCGTGGCTACGATTTTGGGATGTTTCAAACCAGATTTTGATGGTTTTGAGGCCATAGGAGTCTGTTTAGAGCCCTGTTTGAGTAATCCCAACGGTAGTGGTTGACTAACGGAGCGGGTTTTGACTCGAGATGTTAGGGGAGCTGGGATGTGCTTATATCTAAGGGTACCTCGAGGCTGGGATTTCTCTGAGTCGATACTTTGGATGTACTGGGAACAGACTAGGTTTCTGGGATCGCGGGGCATGCATACTTCTAGGTATTAGGTTATACCACGGGATTCTCCGATGATTGGCGTGGAGGGTGTCTTTCTCAACTACATTGTTGAGGGTTCTCCAACTGGCGTTAGAGGGTATGTCTCCACCAGATCGTCGAGGGGTTTTCCAATGTTGGCGTTCGAGGGATGTTTCTCCGCCATATCATTGAGGACTGAGGGTGCTCATGAGGAGCAGGGATATCGAGTTATCACTCGGGGTGCTCAGGAGGAGCAGGGATATCGAGTACAACTCGGAGTAAGTCAATGAGACTCAATTCAACTAAGTCTGGTTCCTTCGTCATCCGGGTTAGTGGGTTGGTGTGGGCGGTGACCTTGATGGACGAGTTATTGACGGTTCATAAGGGCGGATAAGCCAAGGTCATGTGCTATTATAGTAAAGGATTCAGTAGTGTTTGACCTACAGACATTTGGTATCAGAGCGTGTTACCTTTTTGGGCCACCACTATTCCGAGGTTTCGGTTGTGACTTGTAAGCTATCATGCGTCTTACGGGTAGGTGTAGTCAGTAAGTACAGAGAAGGTTTTGTCGGAACCCCTGTAAGATTTATTTAATATTACTAAGAATAAAAGGTATTTCTGGTATTAAATTTAGTAGAAAAAGAGCTGTCATACGGGATAAGGGCTTTTTGCGGATTTCGAGGCGAAATTCGGGAAGGGTCCTTACAAAAGTTCTTTTTGATTTCTCTCTCAAATCTAACTTAAGCAATAGAGCGTTCTTGGTTGAACAAACCCCCCGGGGCTTCAACCTTAACCTTGATTGTTTCTTGTTTGCTGTTTGTAGGGATCGAGAAGACTTTTTCAAGTGTGTTCAATTTCTGCTTCAACACTCCCAAACTCTTATCTCTCTGCCTTCTTCTCCGTCTCTCAAATCTCATCCCAAGAACGACAAGGCCCCGCCACTGTCATCGAAGCCGACGAAGTCCGACAGAGGCAAGTAGAAGAAGAAAGAGTAAAGGAAAGCCAAAAGAGAAGGTCAACAACATGGTTTTGTTCAACCGGCGAACCTACGGCAAGCTCCTCTTTGAGGTATCAAAGCAGAAGCTCATCGCACCCTCTAGGCCCACCATTGAGAAAGACCATAAGGAATTGATGGCCAAAGAGTCGATCAGGATGATGATGTTGATTTTGAAAGTTTTAATGGATTAATTTGTGTATTGTTATGTCCTCGTATAGACTATTTAGCATCATTTTGAATTTACAATTTTCAGTTTCACATATGAGAACTTTCTGAATATCTTGGCTTGGATTTTATGATGAAATTGGTTACTCAAAAAAAAATCGCCGTCTTCATATCCTACCGTTCTTCTCCCATGTTGATCTCTAAGCAAAGAAAAATAAAAAGAATATCTTCTACCATCTCTAATCTTCAGCTCCAAAAAATGAAGGAGAAGTTGAAATTAGGGTTCTTGGTTGAAATTTGAGATGATTTGGCACGGGTGAGTTTGAGGAAGTTTCAATATTTGGCAATCAATTTTGGGCTGCAGATTGGAGATCGGAGAAGGTTTCCTTAATTTTTTTCCTCGAGATCGAACACGGAGAAGATGGTAGGTTGCGATGGAGAAGAGGACGCGCCTGGTTAGGAGAGTGCGAAAGTTGAAAAAATTAAAACACACTCTTAGCCACATGATTTATTTCAAGAGCCAGGATTAAAAGATCCTCACCATGGGGAGCTTGTCAAATCCCCAAAGGATGGGAGTTTGTCAAATCCCCAAAGGATCCGTTTCCTGTCAGGTGTAGAGTGCACTATTCATTACAGAAGGATAAATTTGTTGGGATCACATTTAAAAATTGAAAATTCAAAACCCACACACTTGTCTTCCTTATCAACCCACACAACGCCAACTTCAAGCGTGATCCAAACCAACACTCCATCACCATAATCTTCACTTCACAAGACATTCGCTCTTCCGGTCTTCACTGTAAATTTTTTTAGATAATATGAAATTTCATTGATAAAAAAAAATGTAAAATAAATACAAGTTAGACTACAATAACTTGATGATAAATATGGGTAAATACTTTCAGCAACCAAGTTCGACAATGTCAAAATGATATGGACGGAATCGCATACAAAATAATATAACTTGAATTCCCTAAACACTATCCAGGTCATTACTGCCCACCAACTAATCTTTATAATCTCACAAAATGGACTAATCCTTGCAATCCCACAAAAGGAAAAACTAATTCAGACAAGAGCCACTAAACTTATTTGCACAAAGCAAACTAAAAAAAAAACAAGCAAACAACGCAAAAAAAAGGCACAAATATACACTTCTACCGTTGTTGTTGTCTATCACTACCGTCGTCGCTGCCCCCACAGAATACTAAAGACAACGAGAAATATTGTACACCACCATATTGGAGATGATGTGATCCACCGTGATCAAGACAACCACCTCCAATGAAGAACCGTGATTGTTGAATTAAAACCCACTAAGGCGCACCACGAGAAAACTCTCCTTGAAGGGAGATCAGGCGACTAAAGACAAGAGTTTCATTGATAACTTGATTTGTCGAGACACTGAAACTCGTGACCGTAAGTGATACCATAGAATGAGAAAAAGAAACTTGAAGACATACAAACTCGGGTGAACTCAACACCAAAACTAGTTGGATTGTTTGGTTTATTCATCACATTCCTATATGACCAAGGGGAGCAATCAAAGAAGATCAACCAAAAAAGATTTGGGAAAAAAATTTAGGAAATTAATGGCTTTAGAACTGGCTCCACAAATTTATTCAAAAATAGAACACTCATAAAACTTATTGCAAAAATAGAAACTATATAAAATGGATGGTAACCTTGTAGTAACCAAGACTCATACTTGGTGTGAAATTAGAAGAGAGGGCAAGGGAGATGGTGAAATCTCTCTCATCTTCCTCATCTTCAAGGAGGTGGTCTCATTCGTAGAGGTTGGTCTCAATCCTAGGTTTAATTTTTTTTAAGGTGGATGAACCACAAGTGTTGGGCATTAAAGAAATTAGAGCAAATAACCAATTTTCATTCCAAGTTAGCAAAGAAAATCTTTGCTGCATCGTTCTCTCGTCTTCCTCTCTAGAACGGCGTTCAAGGAGGTGGTTTTTCATTCGCAGAGGTTGGTCTCAATCCTATGTTTGATTTTTGTTAAGGTGGATGAACCACAAGTGTTGGCCATTCAAGAAATTAAAATAAATAACCAATTGGGGAGTGAGGAAGATGAATTTGGAGGTGTGAGGTCGGAAAGATGATTGGGTAGACGCCCATAGAAACCAGGGCGAATTTGTAGATCAAGTCTTATAGTGCCCCACTGGTTTAGATCAAGTCTTATAGACCGGTAATGTCCTCATAGTCGGGGTAATGAGAATTTCAAACCAAAACATTCAATTCTCACTACCCAAAAAAAGTAATTCTCATTGCACTGACTATGAGGACGCTACTTGACTATGAGGACAGAAACGAGCATAGGTTGATAAAAATTTCAGACCAAAACATTCAATTCTCACTACCCAAAAAAAGCAATTCTCAATGCACTGACTATGAGGACACTACCTGACTATAAGGACAAAAACGAGCATAGGTAGATGAAAATTTCAGACCAAAACATCCAATTCTCACTGCCCAAAAAATAAAATTTTCACTACACTGACTATAAGGACACTACCTGACTATAAGGATAGAAACAAGCATAGGTTGATGAAAATTTCATACCAAAACATCAAATTCTCACTGCCAAAAAAAAGCAATTCTCATTATCCTGACTATGAGGACACTACCGGACTATGAGACTATATCTAAACCAGTGGGGCACTATAAGACTATATCTATGTTGCTATTATCCACCTTTGTTTCTATTATCCACCTTTGTTTCTATCTCACCTGTTCGGGACGAGTAGCCACCACCACTGGCTGAATAGTCTCGAGTCACCAGAGTGGGAGGGTTCGATTTCGTGGGAAGGAGGCCTGGAGGGTTCGATTTCGTGGGAGGGAGGGAGGTTCGATCTCGTGGGAGGGAGGGTTCAATTTAGTGGGAGGGAGGGAGGGTTCGATCTCGTGGGAGGGGGGGAGGGTTCGATCTCGTGGAAAGGGAGGGTTCGATCTCGTGGTGAGGGAGGGAGGGTTCGATCCCACCTGTTCGGAAGAGGAAGATAGAAGATGAAACATAAGATTGAGACCACCTCCTTAAAGATGAGAGAAAGATGAGAGAGATTTCACCAGCTCCCTTGCCCTCTCTTCTAATTTCACACCAAGTATGAGTCTTAGTTACTACAAAGTTATCATCCTCTTTATATAGTTTCTATTTTTTCAATAAATTTTATGAGTGTTCTATTTTTGAATAAATTTGTGGAACCAGTTCTAAAGCCATTACTTTTCCAAAAATTTTTTTGAGATGAGGCGGCTAGGGCCTTCCTGTAACTTAAATAACAAGAATTTGTGTAGGTATTAATGTAATTAATTTATAATTTTTAGGGCAAATTAAAAGATTGACATTACAAAGAACATCGACTAAGCGCCAAAATTGTATTTGAGGGAAGAAAGCAAGCTTGTGTAGCTGCGGTGAGGATGCCATGTCTGATCTAGACCATCAGCAGTGTAAATACTTCGCAATTTTCATGACGAAAATTTTTCTGTTCCTTAGTTAATCTGGGCTAAAACTCCAGAAATTAGAAATGCGAAGTTAACGAAAATGAAAACACACGACAAAAACACATAGAGCAAAGTGAGAAAAGATAAAATATAAGAACCAAAGTGAAATTTGATGAAAAATATAGAAATCAATAAATAAGTCTTAATTAAAAAATATAAGGCAAATTACACTTTACTATCTTGTAGTTTGCACCAAATAACACAGTTATATCTATATTTTAAAATCTTGCATTTTACTACCATATATTCTTCAAAACGTTACAACATTGCCCCTCCGTTAGATTTTTCGTTAAATTTTTTGTTGATGGATGATTTGAACAAAATGTGACTCACATTTAATTTAAAGAAGTGTCAAATAAGTATCATGTGGCATAAAATAATAATAAACATTAAAATATATTAAACAATAATAATAAAAACTAAAATGGAGACAAGGAACTAGGCTAAGGATTCTGCCCCTTCTTTTCCTCCACAGGCACGGTGCGAAATAGCCCTCCATGAGCATTATATAAACTTTTACCAATAATGGAGGCCGCAGGAAGATCTTTAAAGTAGCCAAGACATTTATCGTACACATGATTGCCTTTATCCCCTTACTTTGTCAATACTTCATTTTTAAAACCATAAACAGAAGTGCAGTTTTTGGATTCATGATTTCCTCTTAAAAGATAAACATTTTCTGGCAAAAGCACTTTCCAAGCTAACAAAATTAAGAAACTTTCGAGACCCCAAGCTCCTATGTCAACATAATTTCCATTGAAAATGAAGAACCGATTTTCTGATGGCAACCCAGCATGGTGAAGAAGGAAAAGCAGGTCATGCAACTGACCGTGAAGATCTCCAACAACAACGACGGTGTTGTCTCTTTCTTGAGGATTCTGGAGGCAGAGAGGATCAAGCTATAAAAGACCTTGACAGGAAACACGTCGGGGAATTGTGTTGGCTCTTTATATTTCGAAGCCCAATCGAAAATGGACATGAGATTGCGGACCCAGTCCAGGCTGAGCTTGCCATTGGCCAGCTAGTAAATTGGGATTTGAGGTGGAGGGGACGGTGATGATGGATTATCTTCAGATTTGGAGTCGCTAATGATTGGGATTTTATGTTTATTTAACCTATTTTAATGTTTATTATTATTTTGTGCCACATTAACAGTTTATTTAGTACTTCTTTAAATTAAACGTGAATTTCACTTTGTTCAAATCATTATTTAACATAAATTTTAATGGAAAATCTAACGAAGGGACAAAGTTGTAACGTTTTAAAGAATATAAGGTAATAAAATATAAAGTTTCAAAATATGAGTATTACAAACTATATTATTTGGTGCAAAAGTGTAATTTGTACAAAAATATAAATACATATTGCAACTAGGACAAAACAAGATATGAGAAGGGAGATCGGGTCTGAATAAAAAACTCCACTCGCTGTACCAACATCTGTCCATGTTCGGAAAGAAATGCGTTGACACTGAGTCACGCAAGAAGTAGCTGCGCTGCCCATGAATGTAGCAAGGCATACTCCAATCAAATGAAGAAAGCTGAAATAAATGTATTGGCCTCTCCAACTCCAAGTAGCGATGACTAGTTTCTCTTCTCTACAGGCTTGTATTTCATAAGTGAGATCAAAATATCTAAGGGCTCGTATGGCATTCAGTGTTAAATATATTGTACAACTCATAAAATTCAAAGTATTTTGAAAATATAAGTGAATATTTTCTCGTTGTAAGGAGATTAGAGGAATTAGATTTGAACAGAAATTATCCAATACAAAGGTAAAATTAAAAGACGCAATTTCTCTTCTATGTTTAATTCCCATACAATGAATAAACATTCACTTATTCTTTCAAAATGTCTTAAGTTTGATGAGCTATACAACCAAAATTAATATGACTCACCAAACGAGCCTTGTTTCTACAACAAGAAATACATGGTCATCAGCAAAGCAGTTCATCTCCCACATTTTTCAACTTATATCCAACACAAAAACAAAGTGCTGTATAAGATTTACTAATTACCGGTTTCGACCATTTCCAGGAGTTGACCATTGAGGCAGCACTCTTCCACCACCATTCGAATCAGTCTTCTTACTGGAAGGAGTAACTTCAAAGTTATAACCATACAAGTCCAGTTCATGATCAATGAATTCGGAGTAATCTGGCTCAACATAACTAGAGGTCTCAATATTATTGCTGTCTTTCTTTACTGCCCTTTTCTTTGATCGATCTGTGCTTTTCTTGAAGCCATCATCTTCCAAATTTTCCTTTCCATCTTTGTAGCCATCTCTTTTCCTCTTAATTTCATTGCTGTCATTGCTACTTGTGCTGCTTTTATCTGTTTTGTAATACTCTTTTATGGTAGCTTCAATCGTTTCAAGCATCCGATCTCCATACTTGGTCACCTTAGCCCTGAATAAAACCAAAAATGTTGAGTATATAGTGGTTTGTGGTTTGTCAGGAAGCCAGCATACAACCTTACCGTACAACTTACTTGCCAATGCCATTTATCTCAAGGAGTTCCTCCTTTGTTCTAGGAATTTTGACACTCATGCTTTGCAGGGTGGTATTCCTGACTCAAGAAAAACACAATTTATCAGGCCGTAACATCTAAACAAACTCCAGACAGGTAGCTATGTCTTAAAAATTACTTTGCTTATCTCCATCCAAAATAAACTGGGTATTAAACAGATTTATTCTATTACAATGGGAACAAAAACAAAAAAGTAGGAATCTTACCCAAATATGTGGTATGCCATCACCCCATCATCAGCCTCTCTAATGATATTAGTTCGAAGCATTTTCAAAGCAGAAAATATTTTGGTAGACAGATCCTGATGTGGAATTTAAAATAAATTGATTAGTTAATACAGGTCAATTATTTGAAATTAATTAATTAATTAATAAAGGTCGATTTAGAGTTCATGCATATATACGTTATGCAGGGAATACAAAAGCATCTTCTTATTATAATAATTTGTTTCCATTAGGGCTTAGGGTTTAGAGTTTAAGCTAGAGCTTATGGTTTAGAGTTTAGTAGAGCCAGGAACAAAAACCTTCTGATAGAAAAAGGGAATTATTTGACTATATGGAGATGTACATTTAAGACTATGTATACTAGTATCAATGAATTTACCGGATTGAGTTTGGATGGTGTTTGTTCTGTGCCAATATGTGGAGGACTCTGCTTTCCAGATAAAATCACCTCGGAGTTCTTTTGCTTAGAAGGCTTTACAGCAGAAGGGAATCTACAGCGTATTAAGATGTCAGAAAACATACAGTTGTGTGCATTTCTGTTGAGTAGAGAAAGTAACACAAATTTACAGAGTTTGATTTCCATGCACAACATTTGGATGCACCAAGCCAGATCCTTGACCAAGATGTTATTCATGGTTGTTAATAATAGACATTTATTCTAAGGTAGACATGGTCACCAAAATGGAAGGGCTTGTGGCGAACCTGACTAGAACCTAGAACCAAACACCATATACAACGCATCCAATGTCCCATCATCTGCAAATTGTAATGGTATTCATGTTCTAAAATTTGAAAAGGTGCCCTTAGTATTCCAAATTATGATCTATATGCAAAACTTCAGAAGCACCAAACTCAGGGAAAGAGAAAATACAGAATTTGTTCTAAATAACTTTTAGTACGCAATTTAGGGGAGACCACCCAAGCTGGACTGGGAATGGACCCTTTGAAAAGGTGGATCTACCACCAGGCTGTTACCAACTGGTAGCAATAGTATTGAGATGTGTTCACATGCATGGTTGATGGTGATAAAAACAATTCCTTAAGCATCTCGTAGAAAATCTTTCACATATTAATACAATACTCACATGGAACAAGAAAAATTAGTAGTGACCAAAAAAATTGTTTATTAATACAATACTTATTTACCAAAAAACATAAAATTAGTACTGAAAATTAAACAAAAAGCCAGTATGACTAAGGAGCCAAACCTTAATATAAGTGTCTTCCTCCCAGAGAAAAGTTCACAAGCTTTCAATTCATTAACCTGAAAAGAAATTAAAAATGACACATGTAATTACTATACAAAAAGTCAAAAACTAATAACAAGGGATGACAGCAACATGAAGGTTCTTGCATTTCATGATCTTTTCAAGCACGTGACCCTTACGAAAATCTCAGCGTGAGTGTACTGAAGGAATTACAAGAACCTTTAGTATTGATGATACAGATCCATAAACATCACTTTTCTTGACTTCCTCCAGAAGAAGGTCCTCGGTAACAAGATGACGCAATACACGGGATGCTTCACCCTTGGCTAGGTGTTTGCCCACTCCATGCAGGCTCACAGTCTGATGCCCGTGTTTCTTGACCTAAAACCTTATAAATATAAGGTTAAAATGATAACTGACAAAAAGTACAATGGATAGCACACATCTTAAAGTTAGAGCATACAAATTGGCTTAAGGAGCCCCTGAAGACTTCTAGAATATGAGATGACGAAAACTGCTGCCCTGTTAGCTTCACCAGATCAACCTACGCACAACATGTAGAAAACGTGACTACCCAGACAATGCAAGGAAATGACAGTTATCTCCAGAAAAGAAGCAACCCTAAAATTATAATTGTTTCAAACCAGTTGCTTTGCAATCTGAGTGAGATTCTTTTCAGTGAAACTTTTAATCTTCAAACAATTATCACATGTCTTTTGGCAGGTTCCACAATCAAATTTTTCTCCAAAATGGATAAGCTGTAGAAGTCGTCGACAATCAACATCATTTTCGCAATAACTGACCTGCAAAGATTCAGATCATTTAATTCATTACATGTGTTACAGAGAAAGTGGAATGTAATTATGGAAACCTCAAGACACAGTTGAAGTCTTAATCAAGTACCATGCGCAAAAGATTTTCAGTATTTGTCTCCAGTACTCTGCCAGAATTAGCTGTATTGATACGATTGTATCCAGATGCCAATGGGCTTTGCTCAATAGCTCCTTGGCTAATCATATGCTTCACTCGAATCTGCATAATAATTGTGCAGAGCATGCAGAGACAAATGTAAAGAATGAAAGTGCATATTAATATGTACTGTTTTACCATGATTTAACAGCCGAATATAAATTATAAATTTTCTTATTTTCCTTTATTTCTTGGTATATGGACTCAAGCACCCAAACAGGGCTTGAACTGTCCACATCAACATCCACCTCATAACTATGAGTTGAGGACATGTCATTTGACCTAGAGGTCGCTCACTTTCCAATATATAGTGCTTGTCTACATGCAGAACGGAAAGATTCAAGTTTATATTAGTTTACTACTGCAACTTACATAGTCACTATAACTGTAATACAATACACAAGATGAACGCTGTCCGTCTCTACCAGCTCGACCACACTCCTGAAACATAACAACACAATACGCTGTTATGAATATATGCTTCCAACGCATATAACAGTACTAAACAATAGGCTATTAGAAGCATTAAGAAAAAATCCAAAAACTAACAGTTTCACATCTAGATTTCCAATCTCAAAGAAGCAATTTAGTAAAATCTGATACCTGATGGTAGCCTTCAATAGACTTTGGCAGAGAGTGATGAATTACAAACCGGACATCTGGCTTGTTAATACCTGAATTCCAATTGCAATGTTGGTAATGGTAACCTTAATTAAACAAGGCAGAAATCACAAAAACAAAATGAATGTACCCATTCCAAATGCCACTGTAGCACAGATAATGTTGATTTCATCTTTACTCCACTGCTTCTGGACAAAGGAACGCTGGGCAGGATCCATACTACCATGGTAAAATGCTGCTTTATGTCCACATTCCTGAATATCAGATAGACCGTCAAGCAGAAATGAATTCATAAAGAAATAAGTGATAACATAATATTCTCTATAAATGCTCATGATAGCAGTTCTTTTGATAGCATACAATATGTGCGCAATAATTCAAAGTCCTTAAAAGAATTTTCTTTATAATATATGCTTCACCTTTACCCATTAAACATGCATTTCTAATTCTATTGATTAAGATCATGACCAGATTTCGTGTCAAACTCGTTTGCAAATGAAAAAGAAAGAAAATTCTTCAAACACTACAATAACACTTTCAAGATTTAAGATTCACCCTTTCCATATCACAGAAACAATTGTGTTGATAGTATTTGCATCCATTTGCAACAATATTAAGTCATCTTCATTTCTTCACAAACCAATTTGCTGAAATCCATGCAACATAGACAAACAATTGTATGCATTAACTGAACTGTTAAATACGGCATTAACTTGCATGAACATTTGGTAACTACCAAGATTTGTACAACGTTCTGACAGCTAATAGTAAAGTTTACCAAACAGTAAGGGCGATGTACAATAACTGATGGAGAACAGTCAAGGAGGATTTAGTCTTTACGAGTCCAGGGTTTAGTAATATAATTATTTTGGTTTATTTAATAGAGGTAGATCCCTAAAGTTTAGTTCCCATAATTCTAAAGAGACTAGGATTAGTTTTTTCCTGTTTCTTTAAGGTCTACTTTCCCGTTTTATTTCCAGCAAGATTCTTTCTTGTTTTATTAGGTTTAGGTCTTTATATAAACTATCAATATAAACCTTAGAAGAGAGAGTTTTTTATATTGAAAAACTTGTGGAGCTTTGCTTCTCTCCAGGTTTGTGTGATGCAACCCAACCCTAAGTGTGATACCTAAGGATCTCTAGGTGTGAAGCCTAGAACTCTAGGAGTGATTCTAGAAGCCTGGAGTTTTAACCAAGCTTTCATGTTAAAAACGGAAATGCTAAACCAAAAAGAAGACAAAAGAAGGCATATGTCCATGTCCCTTCATAACTAACATTTTAAACATCACGTCACAAACATAAGCTGAGAGAAAGTGAATAAATTCACTATATCTAAAGCCAGATTACACAATTAACAAACAGTAGCTACATTTAGAAACTTAAAGAGAACAATACAAGACTTTCCATCTATACGATACAGAAAAGTCAAATAAGTAAAAGAAGAAAATAGAAAGAGAACAAGACTCCCAATTAACTATAAAAAGATTAATGATAAAGTCAAACCTGTAATTTTTCAGCAACTTTTTCACAGTCCATTCTTGAGAGACAATAAATTATTCCACTTTCATCATAATGATTTTCTTTAATGAACTTATCAATGTCATCTAGACACTTCTTAGTCTTGGGAATAACAGAATACCTGCAATGTATAAATGAATTATTGTTTCAACTTTGAATGAAGGTTGAAAAAATTACAACTTCAACAGAGAAATACAGTTGATCATTGTTCAACACTTTCCATAAATTTGGGCGGTTAAAACTTTGCCGGAAAATGATGCAGTTAACAAGACCAAGAGCTCGCACAACATCTTCTTTCACACTAGCAGTTGCAGTAGCTGTTAAGGCTAACACTGGAGTATTTGGGAACTTCTGTTTCAAGATACCAAGAGCCTGGACATTTTAAAGAAAAATTTGACATTAAATGGAAAACAATAAAGAAGAGAAAACACCATGGTCATGAACTTGAAAATATTTTACAGCCTCAACCTGATAATCTGGTCTGAAATCATGTCCCCACTGACTAACACAATGAGCTTCATCAATAACGATCCTAGCAAGGAATTGACGAGCATTTAAATGCTCCAACTGCCGTAAAAGAGCATCACTTCTGCAGACAAGAAAAATCAGTTTCCTTAAAAGTTATGGAGGATTAATTACTTACACTATTGCACATACGTTTCAGTTTGCAATTGCAACAGAAATTATAATAAGCCTGGATATCCATGTCCTTGACAGGAGATTAACAAATAACATCAAGAAATTGAACAATAAGATTAAAATTATTTGCTGTTTGCAAATAGCAGGATCTTCCAATTTCCCAGTGCCATAAATATTAACAGGAATAGAGTTGGAAGATAAAGGAGAACGGAAAAATAATTCAAAACTCAAGGTTGGCCAATCATGAGGTAGCTTTACGGTTGACTTGTGACTCACACTCAGCACATAGGATGTGCATGGAGAATTGTGACTGACATTATAGAAAACACAATTACTAGGAACTAAGAGGTAGATGAACCAGTAAACACTACATTCATAGTGGACAAGAAGTCACTTTAACAAGACTCATAATCCACTTTACAGGAAAACTAGTGAATTAATTAGCATCTCATAGAAGTGTGCCACAGAGAAATCAATTTATCCAATATTTATTTGTGTAAACACTAGCCACTTTGATAATCAAGGCACGTCCTTGCTAAGCCCATAGGTTCTTCTCTTCCTTGACTAAAGGGAAGATAAGAGCCATGAGCAAAGAAAAGTTTAATAGATATTCAAAAGAAAAAAAATTTATTGCTCAAAACAAAAAAAAAATTATAAGAATGGTAATGGCCACAGAATGGAACACAAACAATAAACACATATCCTAAACAACAAAAATCCTTAAACTAAGAAAAGGGAAGTTTCATATTGCTCATCAAACATTTCTTTTGTGGAAAATATAGACTTCATTAAAATAAAGTCAGTGAAACGTATCTTTGCCCAACAGTGGGCACGTAGTTGACCAACAAAACGAAATACATCATACTAATTAAGCAGAATCACACAGAAAAACTACATGACACCACAGAAAATCCACAAACCCAACTCCTTAATAAGGATGATATATCTCTAAACTATCAATGAAGCCATGAAGCCTAAAATGCAATCTTTCCCTCGAGGAATCTGCCTCCCTAATTTTCCTAGAAAAGCTCCAGCATTAATTTCTCACCAATCCACCCAAAAACAATCAATTGCACAATACTTTTTTTATTTTTTCCTCCACCATATGCACAATGTTTCTAAAGTAATAACAAAGCACAAGAGGTTGGAATCACCCAAGTGAATCGTGCTTCAAAGAAAAGTTTATGCCACAATCTAAGACAATTGGGTAATAGAAAACATAATGATCAATATTCCCCATAACTACACATCATACACCAAGAAGGTGATATACGAACACTACATTCATTGATATTGTAATAGAACTTATGAGAGAAATAAACGTTTTGATAAGACATTTCACAAGCTCCTAGTATGAATGTTGAGTGCTGATTTTGTTACTGGACTAGGAGTTCTGATCTAGAAAACCAATTCTGATCTCGTACAGTGAGAAATGTAAAGCATTCAACCTGCATTCAATCAAATCTTTTTAGGATAAACAAAGATTTTATCGAGAAAAGAGTCAGCAAAAAAAGAATGGACGAGAAGTCCATCAAACAATTAACCTAAACACATAAGCTCAAAACTGCTCAACGAAGCACTCCCGTGGCAATCAAGTAGAATTTTTCAACTGAATTGGAAAACATAAACATATAGGCTCTAGCTTAATACAATGTCCAAGATAATAACGCCAATAATAATAGTTTTTGAGCAGAGAGTCAGATTTCCATTCTATCGTAGTTTTAAAAAAAAGCCCAAACAAAAATGCAAACATCACAGATACACCTAATCTGGATCTTAAGCTCCAAATATATAAATAGCGATAACTCCATCATTTTAGTGGCAAGAAAGTAAACGCTATTTCACATTAAAATTGGCATACAACAATTTACTTATTTCAGTTGTAAGATACAGAGTTATCATCGTTGACTACTGGAAGAGCCAATTTTCCATATAGTAGTTGTAATTAGCACAGTTAGTTTCCAGTACCTTTCTATTGATTCTATATTTACCAATAAAATGCTGCTGTTGAAGTAATAGAGGCATGAAAATAAATGGAGTTTGCAAGTATTAGATAATAAATACTCACTTAGCAACTTTCTCTGGTGTGACATATAACAGCTTGTATTTACAATAATCAGAACTAAGTTCTCTAAGGATTTCCTGCTGTTCAGTCCACTCCATATTGGCACTTAGGTAAGCAGCGGGAATGTTTGCCTAGCGTATGCCAAAAGGAGGATATTAGAAGGCATTATCAAATAGCAAAATAATCTAAATGAAAATAGGCTAGAAAGAAACTGTACCTGCAATAAATGCATTATCTGATCTTGAATAAGTGACACAAGAGGAGAAATTACTAATGTTATTCCTGGACAAATTAGGGCAGGGAGCTGCAAGATACAGAAACCAAAGTAAACCCCTTAGTACAAATGGTATAATGTCTAGTTTATTGTAAAGAAGGAACCAACCGTACAAGGAACGAATAATGGAAGGCCTATTTATTGTTGGACGTTAAAAAGCAGAAGAACTTGGAGCCAAGAAACTGAACCAGTAAACTAAGTATAGACGCACAATTAAATGTGACTACAAACTTAAGATGACCAAACCATAGAACTGCTCCTAGTGAAAGTAATGGTAAGCCTTGTAGGAAATAACTAAAACTGGCAAGGGATTAAAAAATAATTTATTTACCTGATATGTCAAGCTCTTACCCCCACCAGTCGGCATTAAAACAAAAACATCATAGCCGCTCATTGTAGCATTAATGACCTCTCTTTGGTTGAGGCGGAAAGAGTGATTTCCAAACACTTTCTTGTTATTGGCCTGACAGTGCTAGCAGTGAGACAACAATTACGAATTACAATGACATGTAATGAAATATGAAAATGGTTTAGACGAGCACCTCCAGCTTTTTAGTCCATGGGAAATTGTTACTACTCCACCTTTTGTCATTAGAACCTTCAGCGTATTTAACTTCAATGAACTTTGGTATGCATGGTTCCCTCTCAACGGGACAAGATGAGAAACCGAACTTATCCACTGAAGAGAATGAAACTGATGATGAATTACACCTTTCATACTCTCCAGACTCGATATGTGAATGGTTCTGTGAATCAAATCTCATCGGATCAGTCCTGTATGCAGGTTCTTGAGGTGTTCCATATTGGAAAGGCCTGGGAGTTGCTGTGGATGCAGAAAAATGTGACTTCCGTCTTTCCTCATCCAATGAGTTGTTACATAGATATCTCTCAAGCTCTGGAATCTTCTTATTTAGCTGTAACCTAACAATGGAATACACTGTTTCCCTTAGCTCTGTACTTTTATTTTTCTGGAAAAGAATCTCTTTTCAAAATAGAAATGAATATGAAACAACACACAAAAAAAAAGGTTCAAAAGCTTTGTAAGCCATACTACAGGACCTCAGAGACCCAAAAAGAAAATTACATCCCGATCTTGTTAATTTGTTCCTTATTATCTAAAATTCCCACTAGATATATCTAGCTTGGCTCTCACAATTAAAATCAAATGAAAATGAAATGGGTGGGGGTGGTATGCAAACCTATCTTGGCGGAGCTTCTCTATTCGCGCTGGACTGAGGTCATTAACATCATCAAGCAGTTCATTTGATATTGTAATTAGTGTGTCCTTCATATCCTGCAAATGACTTGCAGCTTCTGGGCAGACTCCTATCTGTATAAGATCCAGGAATTAGGCACATCACACTGACCGCAGAATTTGATGTTGCCACAAAAAATCAGAATGCAGATGATAAGCATACCTTAAATCCATGACTGCAATTTAAGCACAAGTCTGGTGGCAAACTAGCCACCTCTTGTCTTGCAATATTATCTTTATTTATAAATGGAGTAATGGGTGGAAGCTTGGAAATCGATGGTTGAGGTGTGCAACTTGATTGGTACTGTTCCACTATCTGGTCAACATCAATATTCTGAAACCAGAGTAAATGCATGAGAAAGATGAGTGCAAAGAACTCAACACTTGCATGAAGAAAGACACTACATATAAGACTTCAAGAAAAAAGAAACCTAACACCTTGCTCACAAATTTTCAAACAAGCAGGCCAAATGATATTGAACCAGTAACATGGATGGACTAGAGGCACTGAAGTCACAATTCAATATAACACATATGTACAACTGTAACAACCACATACTAGTTCGTAACCTTTGGTCTAGATCTTTACAATAGTATCCATAATCAACAGATATTTACAAAAACAGCCAGATTTAAATGCGGCAATTAAACCATGATGATATACAACAGTTGTATGAATTACCTCAAGTATGTCATCCTCATCGTCACCCTCGATGTCATTAAAAATAACCTTTGCAGAGTCTTTTGCTTGGCTAGAATGGACGCTATTGTTGCTATATGATCCACCTAGCACCCGAGAATTAGAATTGCTGACCATTGCTGCTCTGACCTGACTTTGCCCCCAAAGATTTCTTCCTGCATTTGCAACATTAGCATTGCATGACGAGAACTGATTGCCCAAACAGGTTGCAGCTTCACTGTTCCTGGAATTGGTTCCATTCATGTAGTTATGTGTATGTGGGCGACTCTTATCAATGGTCCATGAGCTAGGCAAATCAGTTCTTCCAACTTCACAACAATACTCAGCACTCGCCTCCTTAACTAGAACAGATTTTCCAGGTTTTGTGTAGTTCCTATGAGAAATCTGAAGATTGGAAAGAGCATGCCAAGCCTGCCAAAAATTTCCCAGTCAGGACCAATTACTGAATCAGAAACACTTAGGCTACAGGGGAGGTCGGTTGAACTAGAATTTGTTAACACGGAGAAAATAACCCAGTATAACGAAATTTAAAATTTAGAGAATAAAAAGATATGGAAACACCTAAGAACCAAGTTAAAATGAAAATGAGATTACTCTTCATCCAACACGTTTACCTTTTGAACTTGTGTACTTGGTAATCTTCCAATATTCTGCATTGGATAATACATTGGGCTACAAAACATAAATACAATCTTTGTTAGAAACTCAAAGTCCAAATGGATTTTTATATCAAGTTAACTTCCTTGAGAAAACAGTACAATTAATTATATAAATATTCATGGCTAACTGCTATCAAGTAATGGAATTGGAGTAAAAGTTGCCACGAAATAATCGTTTAATAACGATGAAGATAGAATAGATAACTATAAAACAGTACCTCATACCCGTTGCCTCTTCAGTCTGAGGTTTATGCATCGGCAAGGAGAAAATGAAATTTGAGCTCAAAACATTACTAGAGGTTGAGAAATTATCGAGTGCTTTGACATGATCCAACAAAGTAACTTTAAAAGGCGACTGGGCACAGTTGGAACTAAGACCCAATCTGGTATGACTGGACATTTGGAACCCAAAAATCAAAAACCCCCTCAGAATAAGAATAATCTAAACAAAATGCACAGTAGACAGCTATAGTCTTGTTCCTCTTACTCTTGCCTCATATTAATTTCTCTGTTCATTGGTCCTCAACATAATTGGTATATTAGTCTCAAATCAGTTTCTTCAGATCATCAGAATTTACAGAAACCTCCTCGGTCATTCATCTGAATCCAGGGATGAATGTGGTCAGAAAACAAAACAAAAACAGCCAAACTAATTCAAATTCGAGCTTTTTGCATAAGGGAAAATGTAGCAAATTTATGATATGAGGACGTTTGAAGATTACTGCGAGTGTTAATAGGGAGAAAGCTGATACCTTGAATTGCAATGATGAAGCCCTGGAATTCAATAATGAAATGAAACCCTAGAAATGAGAGTGAACCGGCGGAGAGAAGCGTCTAAGCGATGGTACTGCTCTTCAGATTTTGGGGGTCTCAGTTTGCGCGCTACTGCTCTTCAGATTTTGGGGGTCTCAGTGTGCGCGCGTGTGCTTGCCAGAGAGATTGAGTGAATGACATGAAGGGCTTCAAATCAAAGGGAAGCGCGGTGTTAGAGTGCGAATGGCGGGATATTTTTACTTCGTTTCAACCTTCAAGAAGATTTTGAAAAAAAAAACACAAAACTTTCAAGAAATTGAGTGGCGGCCGGTGTTGGTGTTTTGCTCCTGATTAATAAATGGGCTTCCGGCGAATTAGTGTTGAAAGCCCAATGTTTGGCCTGGTCCAGTATCACCGACCATCTTTGGTCTCAGAAAGTCTAATTTTCAAACTATAGCCCAAAACGCTGCCAAAGCATGTACAATAGAACTCCAATAATTTAATAACTTATAAATTAATAACTTCAGTTAAATAATATTTTTTGTCGGTTCCAACTTGGAGATAACGTATTATATTAATAATTCGTTAAATTTATAAGATAATTCATAATTCTCATAGGTCCCATGTAATATATATATATATATAAATAATTTCCTAAACTCTAAACAATGAAAATCAACTTCATTAATGTCCTAATTATGTATCGCGCTCATGAATCGATTATTAGGTTTTTCTAAAAGGGAGTTGATTTTAGCATTCCAAAAATTACTTTTTTATTTTAATGTTTTCTTATATTTTTATGAATCAAACTTTCAAACTTATCCATTATCTCTTAATTTACTTTATTTTATAAAAATTTAGAAATTCACAATAATTTAATAACCTAACTATAAACCATCATCAAGCATTACTATTTACTACCGCTTATATTTCTTTCTATCATATTGCAACAAAATTTTATGGTCCATATAATTCAGGCTTTTTATTCAAAATGCCCCATGAACTTTGAGATTAGTCTCAATATGCACCTTGAACTCAAATTTGAAATAAAATACCCTCTGAAACTTATTTTAGGTCTCAAAATGCCACAATTCCATCATCTTTGTTAACTGACTGTCAAATTTAAGGGTAAAATTGTCCAATTGTACTAGTCAGCATTTGCAACAAGTGCAATCTTGGATGGAGAAGAAGCTGCAAAGCTTTCTGCAGATGCATCTGGGAACTCTGGAAGATCATAAGGAATCCCATAAGCAATGCACCATTGTGATCAAACTCCGGAAGGCCCGATTCGGAACAAGCGGGGGAAAACCCTTTGATTCAATCCAATATTCTCAAACCAAAATTCCATGATCCCATCATGTGATTTTTGTTATCCATAACACAAATTTCGTTTTTTTTTCTTTTCTCCTATTTTTCAGTGCCCAAAAAACATGAAATAAAAATCAAGACAATCTTCGAAGAGAGGGAAAAGCAAGAATTCAAACGGGACTGACCTAAAAGGCGATAGAAATCCAGAACTAAATAATCAGCTGGAATTGGGATTTCAGAGGCGCGGAGAATGCTGGGTGATTCTTGCTATTTTCTTAATATTCTTAATTTGGGATCGGAAAGGCGATCACTTTTGAGAAAACGAGCACGGGGATCGAAGATTTCAATTAAGGCCAAACAAAGAGAAGCCCCTCTAATTTGGAAGCTGGTACTTTGCAGTTTTGACGATGAATATGTATAAATAGAGAGAGAGCACGTGAAGACTTGGAAAGACACAAGGTTGTCCTTCTCCCCCTTGGATTTGGAAACCTATTAGCTCTGCATTTTCTTTATTATGGGCTTCCTCTGATTATTCCCAATCCCCCTTGGATTTGAACTTGATGGTGGTTTTGAGGTTTGAAGCTCTGAATAAATTGAATCTTCAAAGGGGAAATGAAATAGAATTTGTGAAGAGAGCGATTTCGAGTATGGAAAGAGGATCGAGTCACTGAATTTGTGAGGAGGACTTTGATCTTGTTTGCTCCAATTTCATGAAAATGACTGGATGCTTATGTTTGGCTTTGATAAGAGAAAGGGAAAGTGAGTTTGATCGATTAATCGACTGGATTTGAAGGTCAGCTAACAATTGGACAATTTTTCCCTTTAATTTGACGGTCAGTTAATAAAGATGATGGAATTTGGGCATTTTGAGACGTAAAATTAATTTCAAAAGGTATTTTATTACAAAATTGAGTTCATGGTGCACCCTGAGACTAATCTTAAAGTTCATGGGGCATTTTGATGAGTAAAAAGCCTTTAATTCAAGCAACATATAACTGACATTATGCTTTAATGGCATAAGCATAATACTCATAATTGTGAAAATGAAAGAGGGAGAGGTATAAAACGGGAGAGTAGGGTTTTTCGAGAAAAAAAAAACAGTCCAAATGTTTTACATAAACAAAATAAATATAAATAAAATATATTAAATTCAAAAAGAAAAGGCGTAAGTTTGAAAGTTTGAGTTATGAAAAAAATAATAAAACATTAAAATAAAAAAATGGAGTGCAACAAGTAATTTGTGGAGTGACAAAATCAGCTCCCTTTTTTAAATAAGACTCAATCAATTTTTGGTTCTTCTTGAAAGTGATGGCACCTAGAACCTCATTTCTAACCTTTTTTGTAACATGGTAAAAAGTTCTGGTGTGGTTTCTCATAGGGAGCTAATTTTTACACTCCATTTTTTATTTGCTGCATTCCACTTATGGTTTTATCTTTTAGCTTTTTAATGAATAAAAGGAGTGCAGCAAGTAAAAAATATAGTGTGGAAATCGTCTCTCTTTCTCATATTGCAACAAAAGAGTATTTTCATCGCTTTAAAAGCTTCTTTTCGCAAAACCGGCTTGATAGTAGAACTATCATCTTCAACTTCATCATCTTGATCATTTCCCATGACGCACTCAATTATCGGCTAACCAGTCAACATCTCTGAAGCTGTGTTGTTTTCTCTAGGATAGTTCAAGAGGTCCTCAACATCCATTCCATTACGATAATTCAACTCTTTGATTACATTTTGAAGTTCTTGAATGCCTCCACCATCTAACAGTTCATCCAAATTCTTTGAAACCCTATTATCTGCAGACCAAATTTTACACTGTCGAAAGCAATTTGCAATTGTATTTGCCTTAACATCTATTGTCTATTATGAAACAATAAGTTGAGAAATTAATAAGTTCTTAATTAATCGATAAATAGATAAATTATTAATTTATCCATTAATTAATATTTCGTTAAAGTAATAAAATTTCTTGGTACCTAGACTATTAATTTATAGGAGTTTAACAGTATAATAAAAAAGGATACTTCTCTCATGTGGAATTTAACTAAGACCATATTCAACCTAATATTTCCAACCCAAAATTTAAGTATTCAACACTTCGACCTAACAACAGTTGGTATTAGAGCTCATGTTTAGGCTTCAGATGTGAAGAAAACCCAAGTAATGGCAAAATGATTTTTTTGTGGAACCTTATAAGTTATTAATTTAAGTAAAACTCATTTCAACTTTTAATTCATTTAGGCTTATGAGTTATAAAATTTAAGTTCTTAGTGCGGAATTTCACCCCCATTTAGGCCGAGCCTAAATCCAATACGAAGTCCATAATCTAAAAGAAACCCTAGACTTTGTTTATTTAAGAGGACATATCTCTCTCATCTCACAAGACAACGTCTTCCAATTCTCTCTTACACTCCCAATGGCTCAATACTAATATGCATGTAACACAAATATTATCAATAATAATATACGGAAAGTTAGTCCCATGGATGTAATTCAATTCAGGCGAAAGCTTGTGTCTTGATATTTATGCGTAGTCTTTTCGGTCTCGTTAATGTCATTTTCGGCATCAACAGTTTGACGTCCTATGTGGGAATTGCGATAAAAATCCATGTCGGTTACTTCCGTTTCACTCACCTGCTGAAACACCATGAACACCCAAGAATACCAAACTAAAAAATCCAGATTGGCTCACTGCCAAAACAACACAAAAGATCTGTCCTTCCTCTCTCGGGTCACGGCAAGGAAGGCTTGCTCACTGTCAAAAAACCTCACACATGCCCTATGCGGTAACATCAAGGAAGAAGAGGCAAAAGAAAATGGTTTTCAACGAGAAGGTCACCAATCTCCAAAGCTAGGAGCATAGAGATTTTCTAGAAAACAAGTTGAAAAGACACAAAAAGAATGGGTTGAATTGTATCCCCTTTTAGATGCGGATCCGCTATTAATGAAGAAAAGAAGAAAGGCAGAGGCTGCAGACCAGCAATGGGAGAGAAGAAGAACTGCAGAGCCAAGTTCTCCGCTGAGCACCAACTCTGCAGCTCCAAATCGACGGCGACCAGTCGGCATTTGGCGACGCCACTCGCACCGTTCAACTCAGACCACTTCGATCTACAAAACCCATTCGACATCTGAGCCATTCATCGTCGGCAGGCTGCCAGGCGTTGCCGCTGCCATGCACTGTCAGCCCCGTCCCGACGTCTCCTGGTGACACAGCCACCACCAATGGAACCGGGGGACTCGGATCTATCGACTCCTGTGTACTCCAACCAATACCGTCGCCAGTCATGCGCCGCCGCACTTCTCCATCTTCAGTGCTCTGCGTGCAATGAGACGCCATATAAGAGTTCCTTGTTTATACATTAAATATTGGTTTATTACTTAAAATACACATTGAACAAGTCAATGAGTCTCAAAATATATTAAGAACTGCAATTTACTCTCAGTTTGCACAAGAAATAGTAATACCGTGAAAAATATTGCACTATTTCACTAACACCATTACTAACGCCGTTAAGAATGGTTATGTGGGAGGATATTTTAGTCATTTTGGTCATTAGCTTCTTCATCCATCATCTTAAACAAATCTCAGGAAAAAGATGATGAATGTAGGCAGATGGAAATAAACCCAGTTAAAATTTTTGTCTATTTTTTTAATCAAATCATTGACGGTTAAAAATTTGCTTAAAATTTGTGAATACCAGACATGGCTGATTTAGACCAAATCTTGGCCCTCGAGCTCATCAAGAACCATCTTCTTGGTGACTTTTCCCCCAAAGCCAAAAGCTTATTCACTCCGCTAAGCGGCTCTTCTTCCAATTTCACACAAAACCAATGGAGCCCCGAGGTCAACTCCGACGACCACTCCAAGTCTCAATCTGCTTCAATTTCCTCCCAGTCTTCCTCCTCCATTGAAATCTCCGATTACTTGGATTCCAGTGACTTGTTCGAATTTGAGTTCAACTTAACTGATTTTCCTGATTTCGAAACCAAGCCTCAAGTAATCGACTTCACAACCCCAAAATCGACAAATTTGAGCTCTCAAAGTACTCGTCTTCTTGTACTCCATCCACAACAGCGAGTCTGTGTGCTCAAGTACAGTCCATAACTTATTCGGGTCCCCTTTCAGAAACTCGAAAGCCACGAAGACCTTGTTGAGGTGGTCTAGGTTCAGGTCCAAGATGGTGCGGTGGAGGAGGAAGCCTCAGGAGTCAAGGTCTTGGTCGGAGATTAAGTAGGTGTTGTTGGTTGGGTTGCGGTGCGAAACGGTGACGTTTTGAGGGGGAGTGGAAGTGGTGGTGGTGCTTGTGAGGCAGAGACAAGCGAGTGGAGCTGAGACAAGCGAGTGGAGCGGAGATTGTGCACTTAGGAGGATGATTTGGGAAGAGATGATGATGCCCAGGTGTTTGGTGCCCAGTTCTTCATCTTTTTCCTGAGATTTGTTTGAGTTGATGGATGAAGGAGCTAATGACCAGAATGACTAAAATACCCTCCCACATAACCATCCTTAATAGCGTTAGTAACGGTGTTGGTGAAATGGTGCAACGTTTTTAACGGTATTACTGTTCATGGTACAAACTGAAGCAAATTTCAGTTATGGATGCATGTTGAGACTCGCTGACTTATTCTAGGTGCATTTTAAGTAATAAGCCTTAAATATTTAATCAATATTATATATATCTTCATATATATTAGACCCATTAATATTGATTAGATAATTGATATATTGGACCAGTTAATATATCTTATTTTGACTAAAGGAAGACCATGTCACATGCATTCCTCTCATACCTAATTAGTACATTCCTAATATTTTTTAAATGGCATCTACCTGCAAATAAATATGTTATTGTCACACTAGCCTTTGAGAATTGCTAATTATTAATTATCACTTTATTTACTCAAACGTTATTATTGATTATCAGGAACGACCGAGTCATCCAAATGCCGATCGACACAAGCAGTTAGTCTTTTTTTCCTCGGCAACTTGCATCCATGTGCCCCTCGGTAACTCACATAGAATGCCCACTCGTGATGAGCTAATACTCGCGATGAGCAATGCCTCTAGCCGAACTACTTTGCAATGGGCGATACCTCTAACCGAGCCGCCTCGCACTAGCGATCGCCTCTAGCCGAGCAGCCGAGCACAGAGCGATCGCCTTTAGCCGAGCAGCCTTGTAATGAGTGTCTCCCCTTGCTGAGTAGCTTCGCAAGGAACACACCCTCTAGTTGAGTATTACTTCATATCAAGTGCCGCTTCATGTTGGATTTCGAGCCAGATTAGCAACCACTTAGTTCGGCCCGTACTTGGATTGTTGTTACAAGTCCCCAACCAAGACACTATCTTGACTGAAGACTTGAGGGACTACTGTTAGTGCGGAATTTCACCCCCCACTTGGGCCGAGCCTAAGTCCAATACGAAGCCCACAATCTAAAAGCAACCATAGGCTTTGTCTATTTAAGAGGACATATCTCTCTCATCTCACACGACAACATTTTCCAATTCTCTCTTACACTCTCAATGGCTCAATGGCTCAATGCTAATATACATGTAACACAAATATTATCAATAATATTATACGAAAAGTTAGTCCAATGGACGTAGCCCGATTCGGGCGAATGCTTGTGTTTTGATGTTTATGCGTAGTCTTCTCGATCTCGTTGGTGTCATTTTCGGCATCAACATAAGTAAAACTCATTTCAGCTTATTTAGGATTTTAGTTTTTTGTCTTAAGGATTCGTACTCTTTTTCTTTGTAGGTTTTGGTAAAGTCATAGTAGGATATACTATATAGTAGGCACATTGATTTCTCTTATCTTGTAAGTGTGCATCCACATATTTGTGAAAAATTAAAAAAAAAAATTTGTTTTTTTTTTGTCATGGTGTTGCACCATGTTCGGTTTATGAGCAGTAAACTCTTTTAGTATTGGTGAAATTTCGTTGTTGTTTTCGACCCTGACTGTAAGCTTTATCACCGAACTACATTAATCCTTTGTTGTTTTTGTGAGATTTTTGTTTTCATATTTTACTTTGATATTTGTTATCTTGTCGTGAGACACTTCCCGCACAATATTAGTCTAGTAATATTCCTACCAACTGTGTAGTGGAAGATCTTAGATTTCGAGTTACACACTTACAAAAAGTAAAGTCAATACCCAAGGTACGTATCCACGCCCAATATCATATTTTTTCATACCTTATTTCCCATCACAAGGTAAATCGAAAATGCGTTTTTTCTTTCTACTCATTAAGGGTGTAGAGGTGGCGGAGCAATATTCCAACATGTACTCCTGTTGAGTCCGGTGTCGAGCCTGAATGCAAACAATCCCCCTTCTCACAAAGTACGTACAACGTAGGCCAATGAATAAGCTGAAATGAGTTTAATTTTAAATCCATAATTTTTTTTTTGTTTTTTTTGGATAATTAAGAATTTTATACCAAAGAGCCCTGGAGAACCAGGAAAACAGAGGCACTAAGGCCGCAAAAACCCAGCGAAGGGGAGATTACAACAGAGGGGCATTCCAAAACAAAGGCACCACAATGTTTGAATTGGAAGGCCTAAAATTAACCGTACATAATTGGTTCCTAATCAAGTTAATAATAGTACGGAAAATAAATTGAGGAGGCTTCCTAGAAGACTCAAAAATTCGGCAATTACGCTAATCTAACCATTCGGCGATTAAATCCATAATTACTCTAGGCCTGTGACAGTCTATTAACTCTTGTTTTACACGACAGATTGGTGTCAAAGAAAGCAGAAACAAAATAATATATTATTTATTTTACACAAGTAATTTTCATTTCATAGAAAACGTAAACACATTAAGAATAATTACTTTAGAAATCGGAAACAAACCAATTTTAGCGCTAGTTAGAAGTTTGAGAGAGAGAGGGACCGGGTTCAGCAACAGCCGCTTGTTGATGCATCGTACTGTGGCGGTTTCTCCTTAAAGATGTTGTTCTTCTTCACCCCTTTAGAACCCTCAGCTAAGAGACTAGGAGTATCCAGAATCTGCATAGACAGACTATCAAGCACTCATCTTGCGCCTATATAATCTTTTATAATTCTTAAGAGCAAATTTTATCAATGGTTGCCTCTGCATTAATAAATCCACAAATTCCATAAGGTGCACACAGAAAAAATAAAAGATTAAAACGGTTGAAGGGTCTGCAAACCTTTAAAACAAGTTCTTCAAAGCACTGCTGCACATTAACTCGAGTTTTAGCACTGCATTCAATAAAGAGACATCCATATTCCCTAGCAAAATTGATGCCCTCTTTCTTTGTTACAACCCTGTCACTTTCCTGGAAAATAAGGATGATCTAAATAAGTATCGAAAACTCAAAAGGGGCACCTAACAAAAATAGTACATCATGATTCAAGGTTATCTAAGAGTTGGTGCTTGACAAAATAAGAACCTCAGATAAACTTGACCACCAGACACGCATTCTGATAAATGTCCACCAGACACGCATGCAAACTATCTAACAAGTGGAGGGAGCTCTAAAATACAAAACAGGACATCTTGTGGTAATATAGCAGTAGCATGAGGCAGAATAAAGATTGAAAATACAACCACGTTGTGAATTTAACATTTAAATTTAAATCAAAGAAGCGAAACAGACTCTAAAACCTTATTTTTTGAATGTAATTTACACAACCTGAATTTGCATGTCGAGTTACACAATCTGAATTTACATGTTGAGAGAGCAATGGTGTTACAAAACAAGACTATCCAAACTTTCTTTCCAACTATACGTATCGAAAACCCTGACATAAATTTTTCCAGTTATTTCTTTATCTTCTTGGAAAGGAAAAGGAGGATCATATCTTGAACCTATTTTCTTCAACTACAACCTATTATGCAAGGGACTTGTAAACAGTAATATCTTAGCATTATGACCATGTAGAACATGGACAGAAAGGGCAGGGTGGAGTGGGGGAGAAAGAAGAGAGAGGGGATCACATATGACTGTTTGTGTGTAATTGCGTTCGTGATGGAGTTACAGACAATTCATTTTCCCCCAAAATGACTAAACAACATACTTCTCCTGAGAAAATTCAATTGGATAGTAAATTACCTTATCAACTTTGTTTCCAACAAGCATCTTGATGCAGTCTTGATTTGTTGAATACAGTTCTATTTCCTTGGCCCATACATCACAAAGGTTTGTAAAGGTTTCTCGCCTTGTTACATCATAAACTGTTGGAGTTGCAAAACATAAATGAATACTTAAGGGAAAAAAATTCCTGAATCAGAGGCCTACAAAGTACCAAATAAGTTTAGACTGAACGAGGTGACACATATGATTAGTTTCTCAGAACTAAATATTCACCTGATCACGAGAAGACACCTGTCAACGCACACGAAAACAGGGGTTTCCTTTAGGGTATGTTTGGATGAGGAACTTCAAAGTTCAAGGAACTTATGCTATATTACTAATTAAGAAATGAACTATCAACAATTGAAAAGGGTGTTTATAAGTAAGTAGTACAATAACTAGTAAGGGAGCACATGCACCGCATGAGCATAGCAAAAGCACCAAACAAGGGACTTCCAAAGACCTATCAAGGTGTTACTTACAAATCCCATCTAAATGCTTTGCATCTAATCATTTGAAATCCCTTGGTACTTTGAAGTTCCTCATTTTTAACTAATGTAGCCTAAATCCTTGGTACTTTGAAGTTCCTCATCCAAACATAGCCTTAGGGTTCATATTGGTTTTTTTCAGAATTCGAGTCTACCATTCTATGTGAAGCATATAATAATCATGGTATTTTTTGAAAAGAAAATCAGGTATGCTGAATGTCTGGTGCCTTGATATCCTCCTTTACTTTCTTCGTTATTTCTCTACTTTATCTCAAATTTCAGCAAGTCTAAAACTATCTTTTCCGTAAAGATTTTCTAGATATGTAATTTCTATCTTCTAAAGGGAAAATAAGTAGGAAGACAATTAGTTGATTGCCAAAATGAATTCTTGGAAAATGAGATTAAAGGAAGCATAAATAGAGGTGAGAAGGATGCAAGTTCTGATTCCTCCTCTTCAGCCCCTAGTTAAGAAGCCCTTAGTTAAGAAGAAAAACAATGTTTGGCGGAGAAAAAAGTGAAACCGAAAGTAAATGTTTTTTATGGGGTTAGAATCCCGTGAGTTCCTCAATTAACTAGACAGTTGGACTTTGGAGAGCCTTTAGGTGGCATCCCTTGCACAAGAGGCGAAAACTTCTTCTCAAAGAGGCTAAGTAACAAGACAGCTAAAACTTGGTAGCAGAAATACCAAGAAATTCCTATGCAGTTAAGAGAACTTGGGAAATGATAATAATAAACGCTACTTTTTACCAACTAATAACAAATGAGTTAAACAACAATCTTTAGACTTGGTAAAAAGAAGTCTATTTGTTGAAGGTACAAGCGGTACTTTTGCTTGTCAACAAAATCAAAAGAGTATTTTGTCAATTAGCCTCCTGAACTTGTACCCCTTGCCAATTTCCCCCTTATAATATTATTAATAGGCAATTCCCACCATCATAATATTACCCATATTTACATCCAATTTTTTCCAAAGAAGTCACATGCTGGTCGTTAAATATTATCCATTATGAGCAGTTTTTTTTCCTTTTTATTGTTAATTGATGCATCTTTTTTACATATTATTCACACGTTAACCAAAATTATGAAATAGCTACTTCATCTTTGTTAGAACATACATCCTCTTTGGAAGTACAAGAATAATCCCATTGGCCCAAAACTACCAATAAGGTCATATGGGTCTAAAATGAAATTTCCACGGTAGTTTAGTGGTCAGTAAATTAAATAAATAAATAAACAAATAAGTCAATGGGTCAAGCTAAGAGTTAACACCAAATGTTATTGGCAGTCAATTTATTAAGGCCTTTTTTTTAGAATCTCCTATTGTTAGATAATATTTGGCTATAAAAGGTCTGTTATATTTAATGATTCATCTCTAATATTCAATTGAGTATTTTCCGAATGTAAATGAGTCTTTTTGCATTTGTAGGAGTCAATGAGAGCTGTATTTGAAGCCCAAAAGAAGGGTATTTCATGTAAGGAAAATCAGATTTGGATACAGAACATTGTGTTCTTAAAAACTTGGTGCCTTATTATCTCCTCTGTTTTTTCCTCTCTTCCCTTAATTTTATTCTCTACTTTTCTAATTCCTCCAAATTTACAGCAACTCTGAAACTTTTATTCACCCAATGCATTTTACCAATATATCCAAAGCCTACTATGATCATAGGCAACATGACTTAGTTTGCCCAATTTTGTCAACTCTATCAAAGAACCCATTAAGTCTCTTTGATTTGGCAAGAGTGGACTTTTTTTTTTGCTTCACCACACAGACAAAAAAAAAAGTACTTTTAAAAACCTTACGTAACAATACTAAAACAAAAATTCCATTATACATAAAAAAGCTAATAAGAAAAACAAAAAGAGAACAGTGGCTCCAATTACGTTTTGGTATACGTAGCGCCGACTTGGCTTTTTGCCATGTCAAGTGGCATAACGGATTTTCTGAAAAAGTTGATGAAATTGGGCAGTGAGACCCGGAGATAAAGTTCGAGGGTTTAGTGAGATAAAGTTTCAGGTCGAAAGTGAGAAGGGTAATAGACTGGGGGCATGAGCATAATTAAGCCATATTTTACTCAAGTCCAAGGTTTTATTCGAAATTATATATGCAAACTAGTTTGTGGATCCAGTAGGACCAAAACACAGTGATTAACAAAACAGCAAGAAGTATAGCACCTCAAATTTTCACATGTGAATATTAAGCCAAAATTTTCCCTATCAGGCTCCCTCACGTCTATGGTACAAAAATGTACTTATTTTATCATAAACTCCAAAAAAGTGAATGGCCTTCATTTTTTAACATTCCATCAAATGCATCAAAGAGAAGCTACTACAGTTCCTGTTCCAAAGGTTTTTTTTTAATTCATTATTTGAAGGCACCTATTATTTAAAAAGATAAACAAAGAGCAAAATTCAAGAGAAGAAGCAGCATCCAATTTATACCTTTGGAATACGTAATTATCTGAAAGTTTTCTTGAAAGAATAATATAAAACAGATGTGCGTAACACTCACCCATAATGATCCCTTGTGCACCTCTGTAATATGAACTCGTCAAGGTCCTAAATCTCTCCTGACCAGCTGAGTTAAAAAACAAGTAGAACCTGTTAGAAATGGCAGTCTATGCCCTCCTAATTACTGGAAAATTGGTGAAGAATAACTAACTTAGGAAAAATCAATTTGCAAGAAAAAGGAATCCTTGGCAGAAGAAAAAAGTGAAGGATATCCAAGGTCAATAATAGCTTATTTGTGCATTGATAACAAGATGAGTTCATGTCGTAAGACTCAATGTCAAGAAGCATACAAGCCAAGAGCAAACAGATAGATCTGTAAAAGAAAGTTCAAAGACATCATTATGGCACGACTCCAAAAAAATGTCTCTCTTCAATTCAGAAAAGCTAAATTGTAACCCCACCATTCATATTAGATCTTAACACAGAAGAAGTCTTCTGATTCATTCTCATATTAGTTTTTCTTCAGAACCACATTTGGTTGCACATGAACACGCTTAAAAAATCAGAGTTCCCAGGAAAAACACTATAAACAAAGAAAAACAAACTTGCTTCTAAAGAAGAATCGTAAAACAATAAAGAACACAAAAAGAGGTAAAAAAAAAAAAAAACATGGAACTTGAATGCATACAAGAAAACTACGTTGGTTTTAATATAACACTCAAAACGAAAAAGGATTTCATTACCAAAAAGTCACATATGAAAGTAAAACACCGCAATTTAGTGACTATGTCATCCTGATCAGCTTTACTTGAGGAGTCAGAAAACTCGAGATCAATTACTATCACTGGCCATGCAGCAGAAAGTGATGATTCGATGCACAATGATCTACTATATCATAGATCCTTTAGAAACTATTTTACATCTGAATCAATCCTTTTCTTTCTGTAACCGATCAGGAATTTCCGAAATTTTATCATACAAATATTGGTAATAACTAAAATAATCACATAAGAAGAAGCACTAAAACTGAAAAAAATTCAAAAATGTAAATATGAGCAATGATTTTGGAGAACCTGTATCCCAAATTGCAAGCTTGAGCTTTTTGCCTCCAAGAGTAACATATTTGACCTTAAAATCAACACCTAAACCCACCAAGAAACAAAGAAAATGAATGGGAAAGCAGACAATTTGAAGAAATTGAAAGGAAAGGGAAGGAGAGAGAAAGGAGATGCAAACCGATTGTAGGCGAAAGGTCTTCGAAGGAATCGGAAGTGAAGCTGAGGAGGAGACTGCTCTTGCCAACCCCCGAATCCCCGATCATCAACAGCTTGAACAAGTAATCGAACTCCGCTTGATTCGAACCCCATTCCATTTCTCAAATCAATTTCACATCCACGATTTCAAATTTCAATCCAATCCCAAGATCTATCAACTAACAAACTGTTGCAACCAGGGACACAACCGTAATTCCACACTCCCACCCAGTTTTGCTTCCAACCTGGAACTTTTCCTATCCTGCAACTTGATATCGTACTTTTCTCAAAAAGTCTATATTGCCACTAGTAATAAGGTATAGTTGTATTACTTCTAATTGAAAATAATGGAACATATCGTGTTCAATTCTCGTTAGATGCAAAGTTTATATAAGTTACGTTAGATACGCCGTATAAGGAACCAAATATGATAAGTGTTTGGTACCACTCGTATTAATTAGTCACCGAATAAGTTAATATGGTTGAATACCTTTATACGGTCCACATCCGCTAAAATAATACTCTCCAAATTGTCCGTATTAAATAGTCGGATGACTAACAATCTTGAAAAGTTATAATAATAATAATAATAACAATACAACGTACAACCGTGATTCCACACTCCCACCCAGTTTTGCTTCCAACCCGAAACTTTTCCTAACCTCTTTCCCTCCTTCTCTAGTCTATACTGCAACTTGATATCGTACTTTTCTCAAAAAGTCTATATTGCCACTAGTAATAAGGTATAGTTGTATTACTTCTAATTGAAAATAATGGAACATATCTTGTTCAATTCTCGTTAGATGCAAAGTTTATATAATTAATTTCCTTTATTTCATTGTTAAAAAATAAAAAATAAAATCTCAATATGCAAAAAATATCTATTTCATATTTGGTATATCAGATATCTCGAATTATTTCTTTAAAGGTTTGAGGAGTTGTTGAAATTATTTAAACAATTTAAATTTAAATCTAAAACAACAAACCAATTAAATCACTAACTCGCCTAAATAAAAAAAATTAAATCACTAACTTACTAAAAAAGTACTGCCAACATTACTACTTTCATAATTTAATGCTCAATCGCCGTTGCCATCACCAACCTTCATTTACCTTTACAAATCAGGTCTTCAAGTCACGTTTCAACATGTTAAATCTCTCATCAAGATTATAGATAAGTACATTAATATAATGAAGAAATAGGAGATAAAAAGTGATTGGAGATTAAAGAAGAAAATTAAAATTTGCTCATTCAACACAAGATTAACGAGACCAAAACTGTCCAAAATTTGAAGTACACGAAAATGGATAATGAGCTAAAAATCAGGATAAAAATGTAAATTGGCGTTTATTTTGGCGAAAAAGAATCCTAAATTCAGACGCCACGCGCTCGAGAGTATTTAAGGAGTTGACAATTATGCCCATGTTGCTGTCCTCTTATGTTTCAATCTGGCTTTTTTCGCTCGCGCTCCCCTGTAAGCTCCAAAACCTCCGTATCAGTGTCCTAGATCAGAAACTGAATTTTTGAGCTACGAATAACCTAGAGAAAGCAACACAGCATTCTCGAGTTGCAGAAATGTCGGCGTTCGTCGATTAAGCAATCGGTGCAAGCTTCAGGTTCTTTCTCCCCCTTTGGCATTTTCTTTTCGTTTCTTTTCATCGCTCCCTTTTCATCTCTGAATGAAAATTGATTATCATGCATGAACCAAAAAATAGTTTATCGGGTAGGAATTTAGAGATATTTATGGTCTCTCTACTGTTCTTATGGAATTTCTTGTTAGTCCAGTTGATAGTATTTCTGATTTTTTTGTTCGCTGTAAAGAATCGCAATGGATTTGTCTGTGGGTGAAAAAGAACCTGCTATACTGCAGCTGCACAAATGGAGCCCTTCTCAGGCGCAGCTAAACCTGTCAGAATTTCGTGAAGCTTTTATTTCTCCAACAAGGCAGCTATTGTTGTTGCTTTCGTATCAGTGTGAAGCTTTGTTGATTCCTCTAATTACAGGTGAATTTTCTGACCTTTTATTGTGTTGCTGTATTTATCTTCAAATTGTATCATCATAATTTTTTTTTTGTTGTTTCTGCAGCGGATTCTACAACTAGTAATAGTTTGGAGACTGCTTCTGATGAAAGGCCTCAGAGTCCAGTTTCTTCTGCTTTCTGCTCACGAACATTGACAGAGCCTGGTAGGGCAGATGCAAGAAGGGACGATGCGCCGTCCACCTCTGGGTCAGTAGATTTTGATGATGATTTTAGTTTTGAAAGGGAACTTTCAAGATCCAAAAATTATCCTTTTGTTGGTGATGTTAACTCTTTGGCTTGGGGGGCATGTGAGGATACTTATAATGAGCACAAGGATGCTATATTTAGCCAAATTTTGTTTGTATCTGGCAAGCAAGGTGTGATGGTCCATGCTTTTGTTGAATCCACCGGAGTTACCAAAAATGCACTGGAAGGTGGGTTTGGGCAAGGGAAGTGGATGGAATGGGGGCCTTCTGCTTCGTTAGTTAAAAATTTGGCGGTGGCAGAACTTACTGGCTTCAGTTGTGAAGCCACTGCAAATACTGAGGTAAACACAGTCAATGGAAACGCTGAAAGTCCGCATAACATGTGTAATGCTGATGGGGGTGATGTGCTGCCAAAAAATGTTGCTTCTAAGAGTTGGTTGCAATCTTTTGTGACTAAAGTTGAAAATGTTGAATATAATGGTAAAGTATTGACCAAGTTCCCAGAAAAGTCATTGTTTCCTTGCTCTGCAAAGGTTGTTTCATTTGGTTTATTTAATAGTGATTTACCTATTCTGGACTTCCTTTCTAACAGTGATTCCGAATCAAATAAGGAGTGCTGGCAGGAAACAGTTTGTGAGTCAGAGAGTGATAAATCTATAAACTTACATGTGACTTCATCTGGTCCACATTTCAAGTCTGAGATTTTGTCTAATATTTTTGGCGTTGGAATAGACTGTTTATACAAATGCTGCAGAGTGTTCTCAAGCAATTCAAATTACTTTATCGGATTTGTTTTCACACAGGTTGATCCTGTAACTGTTAATACTAGCGATGAAAGTGAAAGAATTAAGAAAAAACATATACTTCTTGTTGCAAGGTTATACAGCTGGGGAATTCATTGGGTTTCCTCAGTGAAGCTTGATGAAAATCCAAATATTGGCACAGTGGTACAATGGACGGACTTCCGCTTTTCTGATAACCTTCTTGTTTGTCTAAATGCATCTGGCTCAGTTGTTTTTTATGATGTAATGTCAGGTGAGTATGTTGCACAGTTAGATATTTTACAGACTTTAGGAATCAACCCTCAGTTGGATCTTCAAAAGAAAGAAACATTACCTTTGGGTTCTGATAAACATGGTATTCAAGTTGATGGAGTTCATTGCAAACCAGAACATGGTGATTATTCTGGTAGGAGAAGGTTTAATAGGTTGATTGCTGCCTCACATACCTCCTTAATAGCTGCTGTTGATGATTTTGGTGTAATATATGTTGTCTCTGCTGGTGACTATATACCAGACAAATATTATACAAAAGAGAAATTACTTCCACATATTCAGCATTTAGGACTAGGCATGTTGGCTGGTTGGGAGGTGGGTGGTTCTGATATAGGCCACCAAATGGTATATTCTAACATATCAGGCTCACAGAATTCTATTATTCCATCCATGAAGAATGAAAGATCTTCTTTCTTGGATGATTTTGGAAGGAATGTGCTTCAGAGAAACCAAGAATTCCACCATAAACAAGAAGGGAAGGGATACAGCTCATGTTTTAGTGGCTTTTCTGCTTCTTCGAAAGTAACTGATCAGAAGTTTTATGACTCTGAAAAGAAGTCACATCAGATGCGCAAGATCTTTCTTCCCACTTATAGATTTGGTGAGGATGATTCTATCTGTTTTTCTCCATTAGGAATTACTCGGCTTATTAAGAATCACAGTCAGAAGGGTCTGAGGGGTTCTCAGATTGTTCATCTCAGTCTGCATGCCGAGTCTGCAGTTCAGGATGACAACTTTTTGAATACTGGGTGTGAACTATTTAATCTCAAAGGGAAGGAAGAATCATTTATCGGAGAGGCAGTTGGTTGCACATTCCAGGGATGCTTTTATTTGGTGACAGAAGGTGGTCTTTCAGTTGTGCTTCCTTCTGTATCAGTCTCATCAAATTTCCTTCCTGTTGAAGTCATTGGATGTCGGCAGTTGTGTATCAATTCAGGCTTTGGATATCAAGTTAAAGAGACAAGGGAACCAAAAAAATCTCTACATCCCGGGTCACCCTGGAACATTGAAATATTGGATAGAGTCCTTCTATACGAAAGTGCTGACGAGGCAGATCGCTTATGTTTGGAAAATGGTGAGAATTTTGTGCTCTGCATAACTTTTAGCTTTCTGTTAAATAGTATATACTTCATATCATATTTATGGAACACATATAAATTAACCTCATATCCTCAATGATTTATGTTGTGCTGGATCTGCAGCACATGTTGCTTGGGCCAGTCTATAAATGGTTGATTGACAATTTCAACGCATTATACTTGTTATACATTTTCTCCCTTTTTAAGTTCAAACTATTCCTATACTTGGTGTGCTCTTCTTGACCACTTTTTCTGCTTTCTCATGTTTCGGGTTTCTCATTTATATAATTTATCTTAAATAAAAAGAACTATTCATATATCTAGCGGATATACTCCCAGTTGTATGCACAACTAGAAGTGTGGTTTGGTGTGTTGGGGGTGGGATTGGCTAGCAATGGGTTGCGTCGTGTAGGGTTCGTGTCGTGTCATGAACTCTATTTTACCCAAATATGCACAATTCGAACCCGACCCGTTTAATAATCGTGTCAAGGATGTCCAACCCGAACCCGACCTGTTAATGAACGGGATAACCTGTGTAACTCATTTAATAAACAGGTCGTGTTCAAAACCCAATTAACCTATGACCTGTTTAACCTTTTTAAACTATTTGACCTTCTAACTTTATGAATTTATGTTATACGCCCTAAAAATTTAATATATACTACAAAATACCTTCAATATATAATAATTTCATCCCCTTATAACCTTAAAATTATAAAGATTTAATAGACATATAGGTAGGTAAATGGGTAGATATATGGGTTAGTGACTAACACGTTTATTAAACGGGTTAATAGGTCATTACACGTGTTAACAAGTTGACCTAAAACGCACCCGTTTATTAAATGTGTCATAACGGTTGACCCGGATAAATTTCGTGCAGGTATCGAGTCGTTTATCGAGTCATGTAATAAATTGCCACTCCCGTACGTTACCTCTGCTCGTCTTTTCTTTGCTTTGCCAAAAACCTTTGTACATAGTACAAATTTAAAGGCCTAATAAATAGTGCAAAGTGTAAAAGCCTAATGAGCAGATTACAAAAAGTGGAAAAGGCAACTGCAATAACTATAAGCTGAAAACATCTAGCGGGACAACTAAGTTGTAAGGAGACTGAGGAGGCTACTTAATATTTCCACAAACTAAATGGCGAACACGAGCATATAACAGTGGTTGTGAATCCATTAGCGAAGAAATCAACAATCCAAGCTGTGGAAGGAACAAAATGAATGAACACGATGGCTTCCAGAGATTACATGGTCATGAATGATGTGATAATCAAGCTCAATGTGCTTGGCACAAGAATGGAAACAGGAGTGGGAGCCATCTGAAAGTGCTAAGGTGGTCATAACTCATAATACCATCTGAAACTCTTTGCGGTAGTCCTCCTTTTCTGCCTTGTACCTCATGTCAAGGGGAATACTTGTGATTTAATCCGAAGGGGTAGACCACAATCCTGTTTATGTACACGTTGGTGTATTTTATGCAAGAGGTCAGGGTAGAGTGTGAGTCATGTTTTCTTATCTTGCTTGCTTAGTTGGAAGTTATGTTGTCTTCTATTTAATGAGATTAAGGCGTGTTGGATGGTGCCAAAAAATTGTTTATTTCTGCTTGATGATAAGTTTGCAGTTTTAGGTGGAGGAAACAAGGAAGTAATTTGGGGTTGTATGGTGATGGCCACTATGTGGGCTAAGTAATTTGGGGAGTTCTGAAGACGCTAGACGTTGGAAGTGGAGGAGGTGTTGGAGAAGGTCAAGTATTGGGCAGCGTTTGGGCATCTATTTCTCTAGCTTTTAGAAACAATTCTCTATCTGAAAGTATGCTAGATTGGAAAGCTCTAATCTCTTGAATAGCTTTGGCTTGCTAAATTAGATATAGATTGTTTGTTTTAACGTTCTTGGTTCATATCTTCTAGGTGGATTACTGACCCACCTTATTACTGCTCTTCTTCTGAAAGACAAATTCATCTTTTCTTTAATAAAGAAAGAGAGGAGATAATACCATGTGAGGGGTGTTAAAATAGGCATATGAAGCCAGGGAAGAAGTTTTTCACAATCAAAAGAGTCTCCTCAAACTTGAGAAAGCGAGAGCGGTACTGAGACTCAGCACACTCTCATCAGAGACAGTGGATTGTTTCCTAGAACTAAGCAATTAGGTTGTGGCCCAAGAGAACAGTTGAACCAGAAGTTGAAAGGTGAGTATTAGGACAATTAACCCTCTAACCCTGAAAGAAGCACAAAGAGCGAGTACTAGAAGATAGGAAAAAGCCTAATCCAAGATCTTAACTTCCTTACAGATAGTTTAAAATGTGCTTAATTTATAAAGATGGTGAATCCGAAAGGCAATGCATGAGTGAGTTGGAGTAAGGAAGGAGTAAGCCAACTTGACAATGGCTCTTAGTGATATGCCACTAGTTGGGAAAGCTCTGTCTTACCACTCAAGAATGTGTCATCTTTCTATTTTTATACCTGTCCTTAGTAGGAGCTATTATGTGTAGGTTTAATAGGTTTGCTAAAACCATGCATTAATCATAGATCAATATACAACTAAGGTGACATTTTTATTTATTTATTTGTTATTGGAACCTGAAAATACAATTAATGCAATGTCAGGGTGGAACCTGAAAATATCTCGGATGCGTCGGCTACAATTGGCACTGGATTACTTGAGTTTTGATGAGATAGAGCGGTATGATTCCATTATTTTGTTGCCACCTTGTTGCTGTCTAGTATGACGACTGATATTCTGTAGTGTAATTGTTTGTTGTATTTTGGATCATGGTATTTGAAGATGTTTGTTTTTATAAATTCTGCATTACATATGCTGAAGGTAGGGCATGAAAAGTCTGATACAGATAGATCTTGTAGGATTATGTATGGGAAATTGTCTAGTTCTTTGCATCAGTTGACATGTTGTCCATTGTAGGAAGAAACATCTTGTAGGACTATAAAGGGATGTTTCAACTGGCTAGTTATCTTGTTCATAATGCATCTTGTTAGTAATGTATTTCCGGATCAGGGCTTTGTCTTTCCCAAAACATTGTTCTCCTGTAGAGGTAATGATATCTGCTAGGTAATCTGCAAATTTTATGGTAGGTTATTTATTCCGCAGAGAATTTTTGCTCTTTCCTGCTCCAAACGCATCTAAACTTGCCAAAGGACAAGTCTCTTACAATTTTAAACCCGGTCAGTGCTGAAATAGTTCTGAAATTTTGGTTTATCTGTTAATTAAAACATGTAAATGAACAAAACTATAATTTTATGATATATTTGGGATATTAAGTAGTTAAGTTTCTGCCCAAAAAAGAAAAAAAAGAAAAGAAAAGCTAAGATTGGTTTACTATTCTGAGGCCTACAAAATCTAAAGGTTGGTTAATGGCATGTTAATTAACCAACTTACCTTATTATGGGGTCTAGTTGATGATTGCCATTTAAAAGAAAACCCAGTAAAATATATCCGCATTGCTTTTATTAGGCAGAGGAGAGGGGATCCACTGGGGGCAGGTTTTTCCAAGACTAGTGGATGTGTCTGGGATTGTCTATTAGCTGGTCAGGGGCCGCATTAGGGTGGAAATTTTTAGTCTGTGTTGGTTGTGGGAAATTTTATGATTAATGGTTGCTCTTTAAATCGACATGCTCTAACCTAACCCTTGATCATAAAACCATCACTCCCCACAACCCAATACAAGCCAAGATTTCCATCCTAAGCTTGTCTGTGACAAGTTTATAGACATGCATGATAATAGTGACATGCACATACATTAGTTGGTTTTTTCTATTCTAGTCGATGATCTGTAGAAGCAGAAAAAAATGGGGATATCATGATTTGAACGCACCTCCAAGAAAACCTGAAGCAAATGGGAGTTGCTAACATCGAAGCGCAAGCCCTTTCTGATAAACATCTCTTACAATTTTTGGTGACTTTGTATACCCATTGGTTAGCTGTCCTTTTGGGCTTTCCGTAAAAATCTGATTGTATATCAAGATTGTACCTTGTAGCGGAGTGGACTAAGTTCTAGTTTTTAGCTCAGTGAAGTATTATTCATATGGATCTGGTAGGGAGAGGATGACATACTTCAAATTCTAGGAGATATTTTTTTCGGTCATCTTGTAAGCTCATCCAAAACTGAGGCCTATTAGAGGGGAAACAGTATGAGTATGACCCTTTATGCTTCAACTTAAAAAAAGTCATTCAAAAGCTGTAGTAATCTCCTTTGCGGATGACTGATGTGATAAAAACCTGCTTCAACAACATACATATAATGAATCTAATTAGTGTCTTCCTTTTCCAGTATGTGCTGGTTTTGCGACAAACATCAGGGTTGATGCATCTCTCATACCTTTATCAGGAATGTATTTCTAATCTATACTTGTGGTTGAACAGATCATTAGAAATGCTTGTGGGTGTCAATTTGGCAGAAGAAGGTGTGTTAAGGTTGCTCTTTGCTGCTGTTTATCTAATGATTCATAAAGTTGGCAATGATAACGAGGTTTCTGCTGCATCCAGGTAAATTCATTTACCAATTTTTATCTGAATTTAGTAGACGTTATGAGGAATGAGTATAGTATTTGTTTCCATTTTTTTTTCTAGCTTAGATAACACATTAGCAGTTCAGATAGACCTTCAAGGTCAATGTTTTTGTCTAAATTTATGCGGATTTTCTTTTTACTACTGTTAATCAAAGTGAAATTCTGTGGAAATTTGATGTTGCAATTGGAAGAATGGCATTCTTTTGATTCTTTATGCGCCTTCTGTGTACGCTGTTGCTTATTTAATAGATGATACACTAGATAATCTTCAATAATATGATACCTGAAGTACTATACATGTCTCGTTTACCTTTTTATTTTAATTTTTATAATTGCGTTCTGCTCAAGATTATGGAACTTTGTACATTCTTGTTTCAGGCTTCTTGCACTGGCCACTTGCTTTGCAACAAAAATGATACGGAAATATTGGTTGCTAGAACATAAGAAAGATGCATATGAATATTCTAGGAACCAGATGCTTTCGCTTCTGCCAGATTCAACAGAACAGGTACAAGATGTGGCAAATTCAAGAAGGCTTCGTGAGATGGCTCACTTTTTGGAGATAATTCGAAATCTGCAATCTCGACTTGGTTCAAAGTATAAGAGGCCAGGCCAAGAATTGGTAAGCTATGTCATTCATATTTCATCTAATCTAGATTCTTGGTCACTACCAGTTTTGTTTTTGACCTGCTCTCTTTTAAGTTTAAAATTCTTATATTTTTCTTTACTGCATATTACAGGTGGAAAGCGGGGAAGCATCAGCACTAATGGACAATGATTTATCACAGGATGAATCTCAGTTATCAATAATATCTGTAGATCCCATATCTTTGGAAACATCGAAACAGCTTGAAGTTTCTTTTCCCGAATCTGCATCTGGCTTTAATTATACTGAGAATCTTGCTTTGACACCCGCGGATCCTCCAGTCCATTTGTACCCAGATGTCTTAAGTGAAGTATCTGCTCTTGTGCCACGAGGGGGGTTCTTAGAGAAGAAAATTCTTCCCTTGGAAAATCCCAAAGAGATGATAGCACGATGGAAGATAAATAATTTAGACCTTAAGGAAGTAGTCCATGATGCTTTACTCACTGGTCGTCTTCCCTTAGCAGTTCTTCAACTACACCTTCATCGTTCAAAAGATTCTTTTGCTGGAAAAGAGCCTTATGATTCTTTCACTGAAGTTCGTGATATTGGAAGAGCTATTGCTTATGACCTATTTTTGAAGGTAACTTATTAACGGTTAGCTACTTGACGATATTGTCTTCTATGTTAAGCAATGATGTTACTTGATCGACAGGGTGAATCTGAACTTGCTGTGGCCACTTTGCAAAAGCTTGGGGAGGACGTAGAAACTAGCCTCAAGCAATTATTATTTGGAACAGTAAGAAGATCTCTTCGAATGCAAATCACTGAGGAAATGAGTAGATTTGGTTACCTGGGACCATACGAGTGGAAGATATTGGATAGGATATCCATCATTGAGGTACATAAATTTTTACATACGTGTCTTTCTTATCTTATGCTCATGTCGGGTATGATTTTAAGTAGTATCCGGATGATTCGTCTTGGATTTGATAAAACTGCCTTATCAGTTTTTATTTTAAATTTTCTTGGAATAGAGGCTTTACCCTAGCAGTAGTTTCTGGAAAACGCTTCATGGACGGCAGAGAGAATTTATGCGAATGCCAGATAGTTCAAGTTTGCCTAAGAGATATTATTTACATCTATTGCATCCACATGCATTCAATAACTTCATTATTGAGTGTGATGACATCGATGGAGTTGTTTTTGGTTCATGGGCAAATGTCAATGAACATCCTTCTGTTCCTATTGTTGATGAAGATAATGCTCATGCTGGATATTGGGCTGCAGCTGCTGTATGGTTTAGTTTCTATGACCAAAGAAGCATTGACCGTGTAAGTCACTTTTTCATATTTTTCTATCGCATTTTGCCAGATAGTACGTCAACTTGGTTTCTGTCCCTCTTGAGCTATATTGTGCTAGGTTAATAATAATAACATGGTGAGCCGGGCTCTTGTCCCTCTTGAGCTCACAACCCATGTCGTTTGTCCCTCTTGTCCCTCTTGAGCTCACAACCCACTTGAGTGACCTTGTCTGAACTATATTCCTTGCTTCTTCTGTGGAGAAGTTGTGCTGTCCCATGTTGAAATGATTACCCACAACATTATCAAATGGAACATATAAATCTGACTGAAATTTAATGGTATCACTTATAAAGTTAGTATGAGGTCAAGACTTTCAGCTACCGGTGTTTAAATAATCTTGCTGTTACAGTTCCCAGTGTTAAACTATAGAGGAGAAGTTAGGTTCCATGCTTCTGCTGTAGGGGAGTGAATGTCCCCAACATTTACAAATGTAAGATATTAATCTTGCCTAACATTAAACAATACTGTTTAGAAGTTGTTGTGAACCAAGGTTTTTAAAGTTAGTGGTCCTTATAAACAATTTCTGTTAATTCTCAGAGTTGATATTTTTTTCTTTTTCTTTTTCTTTTTGCTTATGAAAATGTAGCTTTTCTTTGAGTATGATGATGGATATAAAATATTATGGTGAACTCATTTTTTTTTTCCTGAAAAGAAAACTCTGTTTTTAAGGCTTTAAGTAATTTCAAGTAACAAATTATATTTGTAGTTGCTCCATTTTTCTTGTTCTTTTTCATCCATTCCCAAAAGGGATCACCCTAATTTGCAATAGAAGTCCAAACTGCTATGCATGAGGCTTGTTTCTCTCCTGTGCAATCATTAATCAAAACCTGGAATGACTTTCTTGATCAATTGCATTTATGACTAGAATATAAGTTTCTCTGAAACTTGACAATTGAAAAGGTTTTCAAAGAGGCTGGAAATTCTAGTTTAGGCAATAACTATTTCATATGAATGGTGCATTTATGCAGAATGTTATTAACAGTTTGCTTGTTTCTCCGGGTATCTTTTTGCTTTCTTTAACTGATAAACGGTTCATTGATTAGTCTCCATAGGCTTATAAGTTTATTCTTTTGATACAGATAGTTTTGGACCAGTCATCTGTTATGGGTGTGCATGTATTTTGGGAATCACAACTTGAGTACCATGTTTGTCACAATGACTGGGAGGAAGTATCTAGGCTCCTGGACCTTATCCCACCACATATTTTAGCAGTTGGAAGCCTCCAAGTCAGCTTGGATGGGTTACATACTTCTTCAAATTTTGGATGCTATAGGGGATCTGACTATGGTGATTACTTATGCTCTGTCGAAGAATTGGATGCTGTCTGCATGGATGTTCCAGAAATCAAAGTTTCCAGGTTTTCGTGTAATATTATGTGCTCCATCTGGTTAAGGAATCTGATGGAAGAGAAACTTGCAAGAAAACTAATTTTTTTAAAGGAGTATTGGGAAGGCACTCCAGATATACTACCTCTGCTTGCCCGTTCTGGCTTCATTGCTAGCAAGTATGAAATGTCATCCAAGGATGAGAAGATTGAGAGTTTATCAGAACCACAATTTCCAGATGATAATGGAGCATTTCATGTCAGCACCATGCAGGCCTTGCATAAACTACTTATACATCATTGTGCGCAGTATAACATGCCAAACCTTCTCGACATTTACCTTGACCAGCATGAGTTGCTAGCAGATAATGATTCACTTTCTTCATTATTGGAAGCTGCTGTAAGTTTAAAGACAGATTGAGCTTCATAAGCTGGTCTACTCTGATTCTCATTTCCATTTATCGAGTATTGGCTAACATATTTGTTTATGATTTTAGGTTGGTTTGAGTTAGTCTGACTGCATTATTTATCTGCTTAGTGTGTAGAAAGAAATATGGTTTACTCCTACTGCATTGCGAATCTGTTTAGTGTTATAAGATAAAAAGAAATATGCAACTATTTCTAACATTTGGAGCTAGATGTATAGGGATAAAATTGCAATTAACCTGCCTCTCTATCTCTGTGTGATATAAATAGAAGGGAATATAGCCCAATAAAAGTGAACCTATCTTATCTTAAGAAAAAGTTGCTGACGTGATGCAGCGACAACAGTCACTGGAAGCATAAAATGCTCATGTCTAGTGGTGAGGCCTTTTGGTGTAAAGCAAAATGTCAATGTGGCAGGAGAGTTGGTCAGTAAAAAGAGAAAAAATAAAAAGTCAAAAGTCAATCCAAGAGTTGATGTCCAAAGTTAAGAGTCCTATACTCCTATATGGTGATATAGACTCGACATCATTGAAGTCTTCTACCTGTGTCCTAATTTGTAAGGTCTCAAATATTTTTGTTTTATTATTTAGTGATTTTTTTCTTTAGGAAAGATCTATTTGAAGCCTATATATAAGAGCATCTCCTATAAAGTAAAATAAGTTTTTCTTTAGAGGCTAGGCGCCTTGATATCTCATTCACGAGCTCTCTTCAGTATCATGATGGGAAACAGCTCCATAGGTTATTGGATGGAAATGACCTATGGTCACTTCATGAACTGTCAGAATGTAGATTACCTAAGGAGAAATCTGGGAAATTCCTCAAATTTTGAATTCACCGGTTATCTTTGATAGATTATATTCTGTTTTTGGAAAAGCTACTGGAAGTAGACTAATGTTTTCCCTTAACTAAATTACTGAAATCCCTCCGAATCTTCCTGGCATCGATTGGTTGTTTCGATAAAGCTAATTTATTATTCCTATAATTACTGCTTTTTTGGGGAGTCATATTTGACTCCCATTACTTAATATCTGTAACCACTAAGTGATTAACGTCTTTACTTTCCTTAGGTAGATGTGGAAGACTTTGTAGTTTATATGAGGATTTTTTTCTATAGCCTATCATTGTGCTGCTGAGCACTTGTACATCAGAATTAATGTCCTGGGAGCTTGTGCTGTTGTTATGTGACAGGAAATTTGCACTTTGTTTCTTAGACTCAAGTGAAAGTTTTATTTATATCTGGAGGGATAAAAACAAATGTAGTATTAATTCAGAGATTAAAAGTTCTACCACCATGAGCCCTTTTACAAATAAATTTAAAAAACTATTTACTACCTAATTTCATTTTCTGAAATTCAATGTGATTACTGTGAAACCATCCTGTAATTTAAGAATACACGTTGCAAACCTTCTTGATTGCTATTTGTAATCTTTCTGCCGGTTTTCATTCTTGTCCAACATTGGGTAGGCAGCAGTGTTATTCGTGGAATTTGCGCAGGATTCCACACTCGTAAAAGTGCCTAGACTTTTAGAGTGTGACGTACCTGTCACTCTTCTAAATTGCTTCTTCACCTTTATACAGTTATTTCTATATATTTGGTCCTGACATCCCCCTTCCCATCTTATTCTTGCCAAATGACCATGTGTGTCTCAACTGTTTTCTCCATTGCATTCATACAGGGAGACTGTGAATGGGCAAGATGGTTGCTCCTCTCTAGGGTTAAGGGGTGTGAGTATGAAGCATCATTTTCCAATGCTCGTGTGATCATGTCACGCAATCTAGTTCCTGGTAGTAACCTCAGTGTTCCAAAGATGGATGAAATAATTCGTACTGTTGATGACATTGCAGAAGGAGGGGGTGAATTGGCAGCTTTGGCGACCTTAATGTATGCCTCTGTTCCAATTCGAAGTTGCCTGAGTAGTGGTAGTGTAAAGAGGCATAGTAACACATCTTCCCAGTGCACACTAGAGAATCTTAGGCCCACCCTTCAGCGCTTCCCTACATTGTGGCAAGCATTTGTATCAACATGTTTTGGGCAAGATGCAACTTCCAAGTTTTTGGGTTCTAAAGCAAAGAATGGTTAGCTTCTAGCCACCCTGTTTCATGAACAGAGTTTTTGTAGCTGTAAACACTTTTAGTTCTATAATTGTTTGCTTCGTTTGCCTTACAATTTACAATTTTGTCAATTCAACTCTATCAGATTATTTAAATTGGCGTGACAACATATTCTTCTCTTCTGGACGTGATACTTCACTTCTTCAAATGCTGCCATGCTGGTTTCCAAAGGCTGTACGAAGGTTGATACAGCTTTATGCTCAGGTCTGTTATTGTCATTTATCATGTATCACTGAACTTCTTTCATGAGATATGAGTGCGTGTAGTCACACCCACAAATATGTCATGATCTCTTGTGAACTGTGTCTGGAAATGGTATGTTACTGGGTTCATACATTCCTCTGCCTCGCTCTCCCCTGCCCCATCTCTTGTTAGTGGTATTGATGAGCTTTGTTTTGATTGGGTTGTTGTATTATGTACTTTGCATGATATTGCAGGGTCCTCTTGGATGGCAGTCAATATCAGGTCTGCCAGTAGGTGAAGGTGTGCTACATAGAGATATAGACCTTTTCATAAACGCTGATGAGAATTCTGACATCACTGCAATCTCCTTGGAAGCAACCATCCAAAAACACATTGAGGAGGAACTCTATAATTCTACACTTCAGGTATCTCTGTACTTTTAACTCTTGGAAATATTGTTCATTTCAGGAATATTTTAGCTTGAATTTTGGAACTGTTCAGGACAGGTGTGTTTACAATCTTGTCATAGTAGCTTTGTTGCTGCAGTGATTCGAACTGCATTGTTTTTGTCCTGTAGTTACAGTAGCTTTGTTGCTTGAATTTTGGCTTGTTTTTCTTTATGTTAAATGGCTCGGATTTTCTTCAAAAAAATTAGGAAAATATTACCTGTTTATTGCTTTCTGGTGTGATTACATTGTTCTTACCTCTCACTTCAGTAGTTTTACTGACATCAGGAGAATTCACTTGGATTGGAGCACCATTTGCATCGTGGACGCGCACTAGCTGCCTTTAATCATTTCCTTATGGTTAGAGTTCAAAAATTGAATTCAGAAAGGCAAGCAAATGGACAAACAAATGTTCAAGCAGATGTTCAAATGCTTCTTGGTCCTATAACAGAAAGTGAAAAGTCTCTTGTTTCATCTGTAAGTTGGTAGTTTTCTTTTAATTTGATGTTATGTTTTTGGGGAATGATTTTTTTCTAGAGTGAAAATACTGTTCTCTTTTCTTGAATGATTTTAATCTCTGTTATAAATTTATATATTGCTGAAAGCCCTTTGCATCAGTAATAGAAAGTCAAAGACTTACATCGATCATGCTTTGATCTTATTAAACATTATTTCTAGGTCATACCACTGGCAATCATGCATTTTGAGGATTCTGTATTGGTGGCTTCTTGTGCTCTTCTCATGGAGCTTTGTGGCTTTTCTGCCAGCATGCTTCGTGTTGACATTACTGCCTTAAGACGGATGTCTTCTTTCTACAAAACTAGTGAAAAGAACATAAGGCAAATCTCAATGAAGGGTTCTGCATTTCATGCATTTAGCGATGAAAGTGATATAACAGAATCTCTCGCTCGAGCTTTGGCAGATGAATACCTGCACCAGGATAGTCCGAGCACTGTTAAGCAAAAGGGTACTCCAAATTTAGTTGCTGGTAAACAACATTCACGAGCTCTCATGCTTGTCTTACAGCACTTGGAAAAAGCCAGCCTTCCTTCAACGGTGGATGAAAAGACATGTGGTTCTTGGCTTTTGAGTGGCAGTGGTGATGGAATTGAGTTGAGATCTCAACAGAAAGCTGCAAGCCATCACTGGAATTTAGTTACAGTTTTTTGTCAGATGCATCACCTTCCCTTGAGCACAAAATACCTTTCTGCATTAGCAAGAGACAATGATTGGGTTTGTACACATTGTATATTAAAATTTTCGTTAATTCTAAAATTAATCTGGCTTCTGTCTACTAATTTCTTAACCTTCGAATCTATCCTCTGTTTGTTTCTTTAAGGTTGGATTTTTGACAGAAGCTCAGATTGGAGGTTATCCTTTTGACATAGTAGTCCAAGTGGTACATACTGTTCCGGCTTTAACATTTATTACACCTTTTGATGTGAACCAGATGCATTTTTAATTACATTGCTCCATTTTTATATCATTTCATGTCTCAGGCATCAAAGGATTTTATTGATCCGTGTCTCAAAGTTCATATTTCAACAGTTTTGAAAGGCATGCAGTTAAGAAGAAAAGCTAGCTCTTCTTCCTCTTCAGATACTACAGAAAGAAAGAGTGAAACTTCCTTTCCAGATGAAAACATGTGTGTCCCAGTTGAATTGTTCAGAATATTAGCAGAATGTGAAAAACAGAAGTTTCCTGGAGAAGCCATTTTGATGAAAGCGAAGGAGTTGTCCTGGTCCATTTTGGCAATGATTGCATCGTGCTTTTCAGATGTGTCACCAATATCTTGCCTCACAGTCTGGCTTGAAATCACTGCAGCAAGGTTCTGATATTTCATTTACAACAATGCTTCTTGGATTGTTTATTCACGTGATACTTGTGTGTATTTGATCATTTTTATGTTGTGACTCACTAATTCCACACTCGTGATACATATTTTGGTAATATTAATTTATCCATTTTTCTTTCTAATACATCACTTTGCAAACTTCAAAGCGTCTGACTGCAATTATATTCTCCACAGGGAAACTTCATCTATTAAGGTGAATGATATTGCTTCCAGAATTGCAAATAATGTTGGAGCTGCTGTGGAAGCGACTAACTCTCTTCCAGCAGGGAGTAAAACCCTTAATTTTCATTACAATAGGAAGAATTCAAAACGAAGGCGGCTTCTGGAGCCCATCTCAAGAGATTCCTCATCTGCTGCAATTTCTGAGGTTTCAAATTCTCCCGCGGGTACAAAAATATTTAATCCCCAGGGCCCTATATCTGAAGGGGAAAAAAGTATAGAACTTGGTGAAAGTATCATTGTTTCAAGTGATTCTGATGAAGGGCCTGCTTTGCTGTCCAAGATGGTGGCAGTGCTTTGTGAACAACATTTGTTCCTGCCTTTGTTAAGGGCATTTGAAATGTTCCTTCCCTCATGTTCTCTTCTACCTTTCATACGTGCTCTCCAGGTTTGTGAATAGATTCTTTTTTGTGATTCTTTCGTTTGTAATTTGAAGAGAAGTCCTCTTTCCATTGATTCTTTGACTACATAAGAGGATTGCTTATCCTTTTTCTCTGCCTTTATGGAATCTGTCTAACTGCTGGTACGAAGTCTTTAGTTTGTCAATCCTGTTGTGTTAAATTAGCAGCTAGTTTGTGTGACAGTTCATATTATCTTCAGTCTGCAGCAAAAAATTGGCAAACGTTTTGCTTTGTTTGTGTTAAAATTGGTCATTTTATCTCTGTTAATGTCCATCTGTCAAGCTCTGGGCTAGTTTGTTTTATTGCTGTTGAAGTTGAGCTGTTTAGCTGTGGCTGGTGTTGCTATATTCGAACTTACTTCCTCACATGTGGGCCTCCTTTTACCATTATAATACTATTGTGGAGGTTGGTGATCTAGATTTATTAAATATTGATACCGGTTGAAATATTAGTAAACATAAACTAAATGGTCGAAACTTCTCTATAAAACTTGGAAATTGTAAATGACATGTGAGGAATAGTAAACATGTTAGTAAAGAATAATACTAAAGATTAAAAAAATGGTGCATAATGCATAATTTTATGAAATGGGTGAATACATTCCATGCAGTGACAAGTACGTTGTTGAAACTTAAACGCTATGGTGATAAACAATATTTTGGTTTATTGAATATTTAATTGTTTACAATATGGTACATCCTAATTAAATTTAATTTACTATAAATCTTAAACGCACTTAATTATAATTACTTCTATTAATTACAAAAGTTAACTACATTTTCTCATAAGTTGGGTTTAACTTTATTTTCAAGAGCCTGATTTTTAATTGGTTATTAGCCCATACTTCAGTTAGGTGTGCATTTCTCGTCAATTGCCCACCAGTTATGAAGCCTAAAAAAGATACTTGAAGAGCTCACATCCACATAACCCTATCACTTTTCTAATAATATTGATGGGCTTAGAGAAATACCTGAATTTTTTTTGAAATAGTTCATGTGTCATCCATCAAGTGTTAAAATATCTTGCAGCTTTGACAAATCTTCCCATGAGTGTAACAGCCAAAGTTGCTGAGGTCCGAAAAAAACATAAATACAGATTTGCTCACCCATCTACCAAAATTAGTAGATGTCTTCTGAAATTTTCCAAACACAGAAAAGTACCAAAATTTCAATAATATGGTGGAAGGATGCACCTTCCAGTTTCCACCCCTCTTTTGTGTATTGGCATTGCCAAAATACCATAATGTCGTTGATATTTTGGCATACCAGTTTATTAGTACTATTTCCATTAGAAAGTCCAACAGATGGGATTGAACACAGGAGACTGCAGTTGGAAGGATTTGATTTCAATATCTTCTGTTCCTATAATATGATAAATTTTTTGGTTGGTCACTATTCCCAAAAACCTAAACTGTGGTTGTGATTTGAGTCAACTTTTGTCTTATATCTGATAGTTTGAAAAAGGAACAACCTCAGATTTCCATGCCTTTCTGCTTGAGTGCTGGTGGTGATTGAATGCAATTTTTACATGAGATGAATACATAATTGTTCATTGATTACATAATTTCCTCCTGTTGGCTTTTTCTGACTTCCATTTAGAGACTGAAGCGATTAGTTCGTTTAAATTTTTAAATCTGTACATTGATTTATGAACAGTTCGACATTGTTCAGTTTGATTTGCATTGGCTAATGAATAAATGGGATCAACACTTATAGGAGGACTGATATTTTTATTCTTTTCTTCCTGCCTCAGGCGTTTTCACAAATGCGATTATCTGAAGCATCTGCACATTTGGGTTCATTTTCTGCCCGAATTAAGGATGAATCAACCCGCTTACAGGCAAATGTAGGAAGAGAAGTGCAGATTGGTACATCATGGATAAGCTCCACCGCCATCAAAGCTGCAGATGCAATGCTTTTTACTTGCCCATCTCCTTATGAAAAAAGATGCTTGCTACAACTCCTTGCTGCAACTGATTTTGGTGATGGAGGGTCTGCAGCAGCATATTACCGACGTCTTTATTGGAAAATTAATTTGGCAGAACCGCTATTACGCAAAGATGACATTTTACACCTTGGGAGTGAGACCTTAGATGATGTTTCACTTACAACAGCATTGGAGAATAATAGGCATTGGGAGCAAGCACGCAACTGGGCCAGACAATTGGAAGCCAGTGGCGGGCCTTGGAAATCTGCTGCTCATCATGTAACTGAAACTCAGGTATTATTTGACTGTAGATACTTAATTTTGGCTAGGTAATTCGTTAAGCTTTCCTGGAATCCTTCATCAGGACAGTTGAATGGGAAATACCAGGTGAGGCACCTTATTAATCTATCTGACTGTAGATTCCTAATTAGTGTTTTTCTTGTATAGTTAGCTTTCCTTATTCATAAAAGGGAAGTTTTGAGTAAGATTTTAGTTATAGTTGACAGAGGCTGATTGGAGTGGAGTGCTTTAACATCTTAACTAGAAAGGTCGTTTGAGGCATCTCCTTGGTTAATATTTTTTGTCAAAATTTTGAATTTATTTACTGTTGATTCCCTTGGTCAAAATGTTAACCTCCATGATAGAAATCAACATGGTAAAATGGCATCACCTACACCCTGAATATTTAAGGACAATAATTGCATCCACCCTTGGGGGATGAGCACATTCCCCCTTTGTGATTACGAATTTCTCCAATATACATGCCATAATTGGTACCGTCGATTTCCTAGATCACCATTGAAAGATCATCTCTGCAAAAAATTAATCAAATGGAGATTGTATAGTCATCCGTATGTATTAATTCAATAGACGGTTCACCCTAAGGATTCTGACTGTTACCAAAATCGTCGATTTTGCTACATACGAATGACCAAATGATCTCCAATTATGACGTGTATAGGGACATCATAATGTTAAAGTCATGTAAGAAATCAGCGGTTCCGACTATGACAGGTATAGGAATAATTCGTTAATCACAAAGGGAGGAACGAGCACATCCCCCCAACGGTGGATGCTAGTATTTTCCATATTGTAATTACATTACAACTCTCTTTCTCTTATCTTTCCTATATGTTACCACTTTAGGCTGAATCGATGGTGGCAGAGTGGAAGGAGTTTCTTTGGGATGTTCCAGAAGAGCGAACTGCTTTATGGGGCCATTGCCAAACATTGTTCATCAGATACTCCTTCCCTGCTATGCAGGTACATTTTCTTTGTATATGAAACAGTCGTCAACCAAAGTTCATTTATGCTGTCTTGTATATTTTCTGAGATCATCTGCTATAAAACGGTTTCCAGGCTGGGTTATTTTTCCTCAAACATGCAGAAGCTTTGGAAAAAGATCTTCCAGCTACGGAACTTCATGAGCTGTTGCTGCTTTCTCTACAATGGTTAAGTGGGATGATAACCCTGTCCAGTCCGTAAGTTATATACAACATATTTAATTTCATTTTCGCATCTTTGTTTTAAAATCTTCACTGATTGGGGTGATCAAATATCAGAGTATATCCACTTCATCTTATTCGGGAAATCGAGACTAAAGTGTGGCTCTTGGCGGTAGAATCAGAAGCACATGTTAAGAGTGAAGGAGACTTCAATTTAAGCAGTTCCATCCGAGACCCTGTTCTTAAAAAAAGCTCAAGTATTATTGACCGTACTGCTAGTATAATAACAAAAATGGACAATCATATTGGTACGTCCAAGAATAGAACTGTTGAGAAACATGATCCAAGGGAAAATAACCAGGCACATCACAAGAACCAAGTAGTAGAGTCTAGCTTTCCAACCACTACTTGGGGTAGTACAAAGACTAAGCGGAGGGCAAAAGGCTACATGACATTAAGACGATCGCCACTCGACTCAGCAGAAAAAAACATTGATCTTGATGATTGTTCCAATTCTCTCAATGTTAGAAATGAGTTGCAGTCTCAAGATGAAAACTTAAAGTTGGAATTATCTTTTTCACGGTGGGAGGAAAGGGTTGGACCTGCAGAGCTGGAAAGGGCTGTTCTTTCTTTATTGGAATTTGGACAAATAGAAGCTGCTAAGCAACTCCAACATAAGCTATCTCCAATAAAAATTCCATCTGAATTTGTACTTGTGGATGCTGCATTGAAGCTTGCAGCTATGTCAACTCAAAGTAAGAGAGTATCCATATCAGTGCTTGATGAGGATTTTCGTTCAGTTATTCAGTCATACAATATACCGACTGACCAGAAACAAGTTGATCCAGTGCAGGTTATTGTTTGAAATCCTCTACTCCTCTATCTCTCTTCCTCACATTTGGTTTTTCTTTTTTCCATTCATGTTCTCATCATGTGTACAAAGCATATACTAGTTCATTAAAAATTCATGCTCAATGGCCTTTTAATGGCTACTGATGGTCTACGATCTACTCCTTTCTCTACTAAAAGTTATCGCATATTGTCTCTGTTACTTCAATGATGTACTTGATGTCCCTAGATAAAACTATATTTTGAATGTAGCAGGTTTTGGAGACTCTGGCAACCAATTTTACTGAAGGTTGTGGACGTGGACTATGCAAGAGGATAATAGCAGTCGCTAAAGCAGCCACCGTCTTAGGCATTTCATTTTCGGAGGCATTTGATAAACAGCCAATTGAATTACTACAGCTGCTTTCCCTTAAAGCGCAAGAATCGTTTGATGAGGCACATCTCCTTGTGAGAACTCATTCGATGCCAGCAGCCAGTATTGCCCAAATTCTTTCAGAATCCTTTTTAAAGGTTTGTTTATACCTAATGAATTCTTGGCTTGCTTCTGTTAAACATTTATTTGAATTTTGGAGTAGGTCTAGTGATGTACTTGAACCACTTCCATACTCTATATTGGTTAGTCAGCAGGAAATTTATTATTGTATGCCAATAGTAATATAGTCAATAGAATGAGCAGTCTTCAAGATACGAAAGCACCAATTTTCGAACCCTAATTGAACTGTCTTATTTAATTTCCCTTGAATAAGTATGTTCTTAATATTTTCATCGTTTACCTTCTTATATATTTCTTTCCCCAAGGTGGTATTTGTTTTTCTTTTTCTTCTTCTTTTCCTCAATTTGATTGATTATTTTCTGGGGGTTATCCGATTGTTTTCATAAAGAATTAATTTAAAGAAAAACAAATGCAAGGCACCTGTCCCTTTCTTTTTCTGTCAATTTCAGTTGCTTGTTTTGTGTGTTTTAATCATTTCTTTTATTACAATATGGCCTAGTTAGGATATTCTCCTGAGTTGTAAATGATGTCTAATTTAGTTCACGTAAATGGATCCTGACTTTATTTTGCAAATTCAGAGATAAAATAAGTAATTAAACTTTAGCTCTTAGATGATTCAAATAGGGATATTCCATTTCGGATCCTGAATTTATTTGGTACAGAATGTTCTAAGCAAATGCAGTTATTCTCTAGTTGAAATAAAAAATGCAATTTTGGAAGCATGATAAAATTACATTTCCAGGGCTTATTGGCTGCTCATCGTGGAGGATATATGGATTCTCAAAAGGAAGAAGGACCAGCTCCTTTATTGTGGAGATTTTCAGACTTCTTGAAGTGGGCAGAGCTTTGCCCTTCTGAACAAGAAATTGGACATGCATTAATGCGTTTGGTTATTACTGGACAAGAAGTACCACATGCCTGTGAGGTACTAATATTAGTAATATAATAGAGATACGTTTATATTTTGATATGTGTAACCAAAATCTTCAATCTTTGTAGGAACAGAATTATAGAATTTTTTCTGATAGACAAAAGAGATATATAATGTTTATGGATTTATAATTCTCTCTCATAAAACTTGTATCTGTATGTTTATTGTTGAGTCTAAAAAGGTTAATCTATTGAAAAACAGAGCTAAAACTAAAACAGAATAGTAACATCAAAGTGTTTCTTTTTCAGTTACCTCGGGGGCTGATAACAGCAAATAGTTCCCAGAAGGGAAAAAAGTAAAAACGGAAAAAAACATTAGAAGTAAGTCTAGAAGACAATCAAGTCTTTACCTTGTTAAAAATAGCCATTGATACCAGAAAGGTGTAATAATAAAAAATGGGTCTAACAATGTTAACAATCTTAAGTAACGTACTAATAATTTTAGTCATAACTAAATTCTCTGTGGCTTTTGGTCCAAATATTCAAATAGCTAGAATAAGAAGGGGTTACTTGAAGAGCTTATACAGGATGGAGAATTCAAAATATCAAATTTGATACGGTTGATCAGACCAGTTTCTATTTTCTTGAGCTAATTCTTCTTTGGGTTTCCGAAAATTTTACAGGTTGAACTTCTAATTTTGTCTCACCACTTCTACAAATTATCATCTTGCCTTGACGGAGTTGATGTTCTTGTAGCACTTGCCGCTACGAGGGTTGAAGCTTATGTGTCTGAGGGTGATTTTTCATGTTTGGCCCGTCTCATAACTGGAGTAGGAAACTTCCATGCCCTCAATTTCATTCTTGGAATTCTTATTGAAAATGGTCAACTGGATCTTCTCCTTCAAAAGTATTCAGCTGCTGCAGATGCAAATGCTGGCACTGCTGAGGCTGTCAGAGGATTTCGAATGGCTGTTCTCACATCACTGAAGCATTTTAATCCAAATGATCTTGATGCGTTTGCTATGGTTAGTATATACAGTCACTGTTTCTTCTAACCTTTACTACCTATGTGATAGTGTAATATATGTGAGACTATCGTAATATATGCTGTCAGATTTCTTATAATCTTTAATACTTTAGTAGAGTACTTAGCTTATATAAAAATAAAAGAAAAAGAAAACTTTCAAGCTGCATGTGGAATCAGATTGAAACGAGTACACATGGATCAGCATACAAATTCATGGAAGGAATATACCACTTATTCTTATTTTCACGCTTCATTTTTAACAGGTCTATAACCATTTTGACATGAAACATGAAACGGCTGCTCTTTTAGAGTCACGAGCGGAGCAGTCATCTGAGCAGTGGTTCGGCCGTTATGACAAGGATCAGAATGAAGACCTTTTAGACTCCATGCGCTATTACATTGAAGCTGCTGAAGTACATAAATCCATCGATGCTGGCAACAAAACACGCAGAGCATGTGCTCAGGCTTCCCTTGTGTCCCTTCAAATTCGAATGCCTGATTTCCAGTGGCTGTATCGCTCTGAAACCAATGCCAGGCGGGCCCTTGTTGAGCAGTCTCGTTTTCAAGAAGCCCTCATTGTTGCTGAAGCCTATGGTCTTAACCAGCCGAGTGAGTGGGCTTTGGTGCTCTGGAACCAGATGCTTAAACCAGAAGTAATGGAAGAGTTTGTGGCTGAATTTGTGGCAGTGCTTCCTCTCCAGCCTTCAATGCTTGCTGATCTAGCACGATTTTATAGGGCTGAGATGGCAGCTAGAGGGGACCAGTCCCAATTCTCAGTTTGGCTAACTGGGGGAGGGTTGCCGGCTGAATGGGCAAAGTATTTGGCAAGGTCATTTAGATGCTTGTTGAAAAGGACTAGAGATCTGAAGCTGCGGCTGCAGCTGGCTAATGTGGCTACTGGCTTTGTGGATGTCATTGATGCATGCATGAAGTCGTTAGATAGGGTTCCTGACAATGTGGGACCACTTGTACTGAGGAAAGGCCATGGTGGTGCTTATCTCCCACTGATGTGAGTTCAGTTTAATATTCATCGCAAGATTTTCAGTGTTTGTGATGTTGATGAAGATGATGCACAAGCGAAAATGGCTCAACCTTATGATTGATGGGAACCTCCTACTAACTGGAATCTTCCAGGTAATAAAACAGGGCAGGGAAAGGGAAGGGGCGGAAGAAAAGTATGTGATCAGAAATAGAAGCAGCAGAGGGAGGAGGATATGCAAATTCGGGATAGTTTGTAAATTAGTTGACAGTTTTAAGAGACTGCTATTCTTTTTCAGCTTAGTTCAAGAAACTAGAAGCAGCAATGAGTTTTGATATAAAAAGAAAATTGAAAAAAAAGAGAGAAAGAAGCATGTAGATTAGTAGCTGATCAGCTAATTCTATCAAAGTTGTCGTGTAGGTGTGATTCTGCTGTGTCATTGACAAGATGTATTTACCAAAGAAAAATCTGTACATATATACTACAAAACACACCAGACAGAGACAGGGACACCACTAAAGAATTTGTTTACCCTATTATGAAGTTAATTGCTCTTTAAGTTTTGAGGTGAGAAATTTGTTGGAGTTGGTTTGGTGGTCAGGTTTTATATTTTTCAGGGCAGAAAACCAAACCCGAATTGAATCGATCGATTTGGTTGGCTTTTCTCCAGGTTTTTTTGGGTGAAAATTTCCTTTATCAATTCATAGAATTCGACCCTTGTGGTGGAGAGTCCCTTGTGGTGTTTTATGTGTTTGAGTGGATAACTTAGACATTTAAGTTAGTTGAATTTATGTTATGCAGGGTTTACAGGTGCTTATGTTTGAGAAGTAGGATCTCTTAGTATCTTCCTTCGAATCAAACTATGGGCAGCGATGGTAGTTTGAATATGATGCATCATTTATCCACAATGACAATGTAATAAAATTTTAGTTCTTACGGTTTGAGGTTCTTAATGGGTTGTTATAATGGTTGTTTAGGACTGCGAACGCCATGGAGGGTATAATATTCTTGTTTGTTTGAAGAATTTGAAAACCGACTTGGATTCATATTAGGATACAGTGGATAGGTTTTCATTTTGATTCTTGCAGTTGCACCCTCATCCTTATCTATTTGTTGTAGTAATATAAATATACTCTATTTTATTCTTCACACTCACTCTTCACTTGACTTTGCCGTCACACTTGGCACATATTGTAATTGTGTTAGTAAGACATTCCCTTCACCTCACTGACCCATTCAACACATCTTATCTGGACGTTAAATAAATCACTCATTGGAGGTAATCGGCTCTTTTTTCAAATTTTTTCCTAAATTTCAGTTTTTCTAAAACTCCAAATTGTCAAACTTACTTTAGCATACGCATTTTTGAATTCAAAACACAATCGATACCATTGAGTACAATGCAATGTTAAAGGTTTGGAAATATAGATATGAAAATTTGAGTTAAATTTTACATTTTCTTTTTTGTTTTTCAGATTTTCAATTAAAATTTCTTGGGATTGCAATCAGCTTTAAAGCGATCAATATCCAGTGAAGGACATGCCAAGCCTTTACTTGCAGAATCTTAGTGACTGGAGCATCATCCTTGATTAACTTAATAAAATAAAAAAATAGTGGAGCATCATCCTTGATTAACTTTGTTGATGCTAAATCTGGACCAACTTAGGAGTGTCTCTTCTAGCTCGCCTTGCTTGCTCTCCTCGACTGTAGGGAGACCTGAAAAGGGGAAGAAGAAGTAAAGGAGCACCGGTGGGGTGCCGCCCAAATGGTCTCCGATGCCTAAGTTAGTTTAGTTGTGGAGGGATTTGGTAGTGTGAAGGCAAAAAATGTGATTACCTTTTTTTGAGGGGAGGTGCCCTTGTATTTATAGTAGCATTAAATGTTGGTGGAACATTTCGATGTGGGATAAATGTCCCTGCTCCTGGTACTGACGCGTGTCCTGGTGATCCCGAGTCCAGCGGTTGTGTTGACACGGTCGGCCGAGGAGGGTAGGCCGACCAGATCTGGTCGGCCTAGGGGCCTTTTGGTGTCTTTTAAGCCAGATCCGGTCTTGATGTGGGGATGTGTTTTTGTTTGAGCCGAGGGCTAGTATGATTTTGGAGGGACTTACTGGCTTTTACAAGGTTGACCAAATTAAGTATGAACAAACTTCATAATATTGTGCAACTTATTATATATATAAAATATTATAATATAGTTAAAATAAGTATTAAATTAATCCTATTAAAAAAAAAAATTTCATTATCATTTTGTTTTTATTAAATAGATCAATTTATTAATTATTCCACTTGTGAATTTTCTGTTTATAATTTCTTATTTTTATGTAAAGAGTCACTAGAAATATGAAATGATTTTTTTTAGATTTTTATTTAATTTGATATTATTATGTTGATTTAAACCATTTGAATTCGTTTATGAGTTAAATTATATCAAAAGTTTAATATTTTTTTAAAAAAATACTTTGTGAAAGGTCTCCTTGAATTGAATTAGTTTATTCCCATTATTTATTTATAAGAAAATAGGAGAAGTTATATGCACCAGAAAAAAACATAATATATATATATATTTAATTAGTTTTGTTTTCCTATATGTTTGCGATTCAGAAACAAATGAATTAAACCACCTAAATTTTACACCCTGCTAGTTTTGAGGCGCCGCCCATTTCACAGGCAGAAGTAAAATTAACCACCACCTAAGTATGAGTATGAGACTAAATTTGGATATATAGGTTAATTATTAATTAGGAAGACCTCATATTGTATGGCAACTAATTAAAACTAAAATTAGCAAAATTGGTTGCTTAGAGTAGACGTCTCTCGATTACATCGTGTGTAATCTCTCCTTTTGGTATTTACAAAAGAGAGGCACAGCCAAAATGGCCTTTCCAAAACCATCTGCGTTTCCTGCCATCCATTTATAAAAACTCTTTCTTCAACCCCAAGAAACCTCCCAACTCATATTCATAACTCATAACCCTAGCTGCAGATTGAGCCGGCTCAAACCATGGCTCGAGCCTTGTTTCTCGTATGGGCCTTGTTTTCCGTGATGCTGGCGTCGACGATGACGGAAGCAGGGATAGGTGTGAACTGGGGTGCCATGTTGTCGCATCCTTTGCCTCCCAGCAATGTCGTTAAGATGCTCAAGGACAATGGAATCAAGAAAGTGAAGCTTTTCGACGCGGAGCCTCCGACCATGAATGCGTTGGCCGGCTCGGGCATTGACGTCATGGTCGGAATCCCCAATGAGAAGCTGGCGAAACTTGCTGATAGTTACAAAGAGGCACAAGAATGGGTCAAAGAAAATGTAACTGCATACCTTCGTGATGGGGGCGTTAATATCAGGTATTAAGTTTCCTGCATTCACATTCATTATTATATCAACTCTTTTTTACATATCAACTAGCTCTTTTTTATATATGTACCACGCACTATGCCCTAACTTATTTCTCATTTAGCTATATACCCTATACCCTATAATGGCATGTATATATATATATATATATGTCTTCTTGTCTTCAAACTTGATATCATGGCGCACGGGTTGTTGTCTCTGTTAAGTACTAGTACTATACTTTTTTTAATAAATTTATTTTTATTTAGCTTATTGTCTTCAAACTTGATATCATGGCGTGCGGGTTATTGTCTTTGTTAAGTACTAGTACTATATTTTTTTTAATAAATTTATTTTTATTTAGCTTATGCTATATCACGAAATTTTAAGAAAATACTCAATATTTTTGATATATTATTAGTCATTGATTATTAATTATATGTAGGTATGTGGGTGTTGGTAATGAACCATACTTGACAAGTTACAACGGTAGCTTTGTGAAGACTACTGGGCCAGCCCTGAAAAACATTCAAAAAGCCCTCGGCGAAGCAGGAGTTGGCGGCAAAATCAAAGCCACGGTGCCCTTCAATGCTGACGTGTACGAGTCCTCATCAGACAAACCATCGGACGGTCGGTTCCGAAAGGACATCAAGGACAATATAATGGACATCCTCCGTTTCCTAAACCAAAACAAGTCTCCATTTGTGGTCAACATCTACCCCTTCCTCAGTCTCTACCAAAGCTCCGATTTCCCCCAAGAATTCGCTTTCTTTGAAGGCGGCAGCAAACCGGTCCGGGACAACAACATCGAGTACAAAAATGTGTTCGATGCAAATTGTGACACGCTTCTTAGTGCGCTCAAAAAGGTTGGCTTTGGAAACCTTGACATCATTATTGGGGAAGTTGGGTGGCCCACCGACGGGGACAAGAATGCCAACGTGGAAAAGGCCAAGAAATTTTACGACGGGCTCCTCAAGAAACTTGCAAAAGACGAAGGTATATATTGTTACATTATTTGGCTTAACAATCCAACACATAACAACATGTTAATTTAATCATGTTTTTTTATTTTAAAATTTAATTTAACTAACAGTAGTAAATGTTAGTTTTGGAGCTCCTTCATTTTTTTTACTCCAATCACACTCCTTAATTTAGAGGGTTACAACATCTCCAACAAAATCCCTAAAATATATTTTTTTAAAACCTAATTTAGGGATTTTTCAAGAAAATAGGGCTCCAACAGAGTCCATATCTCACTCTCTAATTTAGAATTTTGATATTTTGGGAGTTCTGGTTCCTAAATTTAGCAATTGTTATCTCCCCTTAATGGAATGAATTTCATTTAAACTTCACATTTTTAACTTGAAACAAATAATAAAATATTTGAGTATTGGGGGTGCTCATTTAACTTGAAACAAATTTTTAGCATTTTCTCCACAATTTGACTTAGGAGCTCATTTAGCTAGTTCATTGGGATGCTCGAATACAACTAAACTTAAGAATCCTAATTACATGAAGAAATAATAAATCTATGTTTTAATAGTTATGCAAACATACCTGATGATGACATTGATTCAAACTTTTAGCACTATTTCTTCTAAGTTCGTCTTCTTTTCTCTATCAATAACCACGATCACTCCTTAATCACTATTCAATAGGTTTAACCAATAAATAGAAAGTGTTGTTATAGTAAGAGTAGTGATGACCAAACTTATATAGAACTCTGTAGTAATAATTCCTACTTATTAAAAAATTTCAATTCTTAGAGTGATTAGGTAATTATAACATACCATTAAAATATCTAATCGATTTTCAAATTTATTTAGACTAAGAAGAGCTTCTACTAACTTGTGTGTGTGAATAAGCTAGAGAGGTTGTAAGCTAATTAATGCATGCTCATAATTGTTACAGGTACCCCTCTTAGGAAAGGTGAAATGGAAGTCTACTTGTTCGGGCTTTTCGACGAGGACCAGAAGAGTATAGCTCCGGGAGACTTTGAACGGCATTGGGGTATTTTCCAATTCGATGGAAAACCCAAGTTCCCGATGGACCTCACCGGAAAAGGGAATTCTCAAATGCTGAAATCCGTACAGAAAGTGGAGTACTTGGACAAGCAATGGTGCGTGTTGAAGAGCGATATTAAGAACTTGAGCAACACGCAACCGGAGCTGAACTATGCGTGCTCCTTGTCCGACTGCACCAGCTTGGGGAAAGGGAAGTCCTGCGATTTGGATCAGGAAGGGAAAGTTTCTTATGCCTTCAATAAGTTCTTCCAAAGTAAAGATCAAGATGTTCGGGCTTGCGATTTTAATGGAATGGGGACTTTGACCAAACAGAATGCCTCCAGAGGAACTTGCCTTTTCCAAATTCAGGTTCTCAGTGCTGGACACACAGCATTCACCATGTTTACAGGGCTACTAAATATGGGCTTCCTCATCCTCACCTTCTTCACATTAATCATGTAATAATTTGTTAACTAAAATTATGCCTTGTATATACGTACCCCTCTTATAATGAATATAATTATATATATGTATGTATAGCCTACCAGCCAGCCAGCCACTAGCCAGCCACTAGGCAGCCAGCCAGCCAACCACGTACACCCCCGGCCTCTATATATATATGTAATCATATAGAGCTGAGTATATACGCCTTGTACTTCTTCAAAACATGTCAAAACCCCAACTAAAATTGTGTCCGTACGTAGCTTAATTAATTAATTAATACAACTAATAAAATTAGAATATGAGTTGCAAATAATAAGAGAGGCCACCTTCCCCCAACTCCCATCTTCTTAACAACGTACTCTGGTTGAGCAGCCGGCCAGCATTTGCGGGAAAATTAATACATGTCTGACGTCATTATAACCCTCCTCCTAATTTCTTCTGCAACTCCATCGACCCAAGAACCAAACCTCCATATTCCAATGAATATATATATATATATATATTCATCATAATCCTAGCTCCATCAATATATAGCTAACTAATAAGCAGCCAGCCTGGCTGTATGTGTCTAGAGTCGAAACAACTTCTTTATGCGAGAGTCGAAGCCCCGAAGGGAGATTTGAGATTTTTTTTTCTGACAGGGTATCAGAGTGTGGTTTTCTAGCTACGTTAATTTTCAATATAATATAGTAAAGGATATTGTAGTTATTATTTAGTAGCTGCCAGCTGCCATGTTTGTTGTATGGGTGAATTCCCTGATAATAATAATAATAATAATAATAGCGATAGTAATATCGTGGGGTGAGGTTGTGCAAGGTTTGGGTGTGAACTGGGGGCAGCTGTCGTCACACCCTTTGCCGCCGGAGAGTGTGGTGAAGATGCTCAAAGACAATGACATCAAGAAAGTGAAGCTTTTCGACGCCGATCCCAAGACAATGAAAGCCTTGGCCGGGACTAGCATTGACGTCATGGTCGGAATTCCTAATGAAAAATTACAGAAACTTGCTCATGATTACGGAGCTGCCCAGAAATGGGTCAAAGAGAATATCACCGCACATCTTCATAAGGTAGGCGTCGATGTCAGACACGTTTCCACCAACCTACTTATTCTATTTTCGGTTACCTCTATTGTATATAAATGGATAACATTTATATCTTACTCGGGTGGTATCTTCTCGTAGCCATTCTCATTTATCTAATTATCCTTATACTTATATCTTAATTGAAACTGTCCAACTTTTAAATCCTTATTTCAAGATTATTTATGCAAAAAATCAACGAAATTTGAGATCATCTAGTAATTCATATATATCAACTAAATAGACAGTTTACCATTAGAATTTTAATTATTGTTACTAAAATCGTTGATTTATTTGATACTTATGAATGACTAAATGACCTCCAATCTTGTTGATTTAAAAAAAAAATGATCTTTACCCTCAATCAATAATTCCCCAATGATCTTGTTGGGTCACATCTCACAGTTTGATTGAGAGTCAAAATCGAAGGGCAATGATCTGACTTCGCTCTTGCCAAGTGCCGGATGCATGCCTTCGGGAAGAGCAATCTCCACCGGTTATCTCATATACCACGATCATGTCTCATCATCACCTTCCGGGCCCCATCTTGATTATTAGACCAGGTAAATTTGGCTCCTATGAAACCCAAATCGATCAAACTCTGTCTTTCCACCCACTCTCGCATTCCCCCTGGATGGAAAACGCCCTCACGACTCCACTTTTCATGAGCAACAATCACCTCATTGAAATCACCTAGAATACACCAAGGCAATCCCTGAGCCGCATCTATCCCATCCAAATGACTCCACAAAGAGCTACGCCGAAGCGCGCACGGACTCGCATACACCATACTAAGAAGCCTGCTTGGACCGCCCAACTCCGAAAGCTTGGCAGTCATAACTTGCTCATGTCTATCCACAATAGTCATTGCAACCTTGGCATCATCCCATAACACCCAGATGCCACCAGAGAACCCAACTGCTTCGGCAAGGTCAAATTTAGGAAAACCCAATGAATTGATCACTTTCCGGGCAGCCGTACCACTGATTCTTTGTTCCACCAATATACAGATGCCTATATCATGTATTCTACAATGATCTCTCACCGTACTTTGTAACGACTTTCTTCCTGCGCGTCTGACATTCCAACACATAATGTTTACTGACATGATGATAATGATAGAAGAGATAAATAGTAACCTGTAACGTCTTACTGGATGTGCATGGCCTTTCGCTGTCCAGAGAGGCTAACCATATCCATTGAACTTTCCCTGCCAGTCAACAAGGCCTCATTATGAACTATAGCTTCATCCACACCTGTATCCCGTACCTCCGTAGGTACTGGTACCTGACCTGGCATCCCCGTACTCTTGAACTCAAGAACAATCTCAGTATCATTGGTGGGACCCTGTATGTCTGGAGGCTTGCTGCCAAACTCTAAGATGGCCCGTCCATGGTCAGATCCCTCTCCATTATCCCGTGCCAACTGCCCTGAGTCATGGTTTACCTCTCGCGGGAACTGAATGCCCCCTTGCGTAGCCCCACTCCTCCCTCGGCTAGGCCTCCTTCCTCTGGTCTTCCCAGTGGACGCCTCTCCCACTAGCTTCTCCTGCACCACATCACCAGTACCTGAACCCACAGGGATCACTCCAAGCTGAGTCATGATTTCTGTGAGAGCTTTCTTAGGTTGCCCAGCCTTACGTCGAGCACCTGTTTCCGCACCATCCCCCTTCTCTGTCACACCAGTACTGAATAACCCAATCTGCACCTCAGTATCCTCAATTCCATCAGCACCCCCGACACCAAGCCCTCCAGTACTTCCCTGAAACTGCCCCTGAACCATATGTCCCGATTCCTGCTCTTTCCCAAGGACATCAAAATGTGAACCTGGTGGTGCACTCACGGCTTGGGGTTTGTGACCCCTGGTATTGTACCGAGTCTGGGGGCCCTTGGCAGCTTGCTGTTTAGCTCCTCGCTTAGTTGGGACAATGTTTCAGACACCGAACCCAGTCCGATCCTCCCCCGGGTCTTCCTCAAGCTCCTTCCGACCTTCGTCCAACTTCTGTGTCTCAGGCACCATCGACAGATCCCCTAGGCTGCCATTCTCATTATCTTTCTGACCAATCTCCCTTGCACCAATGTTGGCTTTGGTACAATGATTCCTCATCAGTCTGACTTTCCCACAACCAAAACATATATCCGGCAGATTTTCATATTCGATACGCACGTGCTTCCCTTCAACGTCCACATAGGGGAGTAGCGGCTTCTCAAGATCAATTTCGACACAAACCCTACCATACTTCCGAGTGGTCCCAATAACATTGCCAGTAACTTTCATAGTTTCTTTAGTGAAATACTCCACATAAATCCCAGATAGCCGAGCCTAAATTGTCAGCCCAGTTATTTGTTCACAATCCGCATCGAAGTGAGGCTGCCACTTTTGGATTGTGAGGTACTGACCTGAAATCACCCATGGCCCTTCTGTCAAAACATAGTTCATATCGCATTCGAGACTAAATCGACAGATGAAGAAGTTGTTTGCAATGTCCACCAATTGCATGGAACCCTTCAAATTCCATCTCTGCTTGAGTCTCGCATCCAGGAAGCCATACGTGTGGCCCTTCCCCACTAACTTCATGATCACGACATGCTTCCACGGCTGACACAGCCGCTCTTTCACTTGATCAGAAAAATGGATCGAAGGCCCAATCTCCCCAAGCTCCACTCGATAGTCGTCACTCCCAATTGTCCAACCCTCATCAATGTGAGGCAAGCGCTCAGTGGAAGTCGTGTTGGGCAAGAAAACCGGATCACTCTGCAGCATATCCTTGAACGTAGGCGTTGGCAACGCAATGTCAGTCGCGCCCAGCACCATGTCATCATACCGTAAACTGGTTTCCGCTCGCAGTCGCTTAGCCTTACCAGTTATTCGGCTCACCATGGCCTCCCCACAAGGCGGAGCCATCGCTCCAATTGGAAATTCCGCAGCCACCACTTTCCGCCATCAAACTCTAACCCTAGCAGAGCCTAAAAATGACAACTTCTAAATCTAATGGTATTCAATTAGGATTTTAAATGATTTGTTGAAAATCTTGGTGTATTATCTTTGTGTATGGATTGATTTAAAATACGTTCAAATAAGGGTGTATTCAAAACAAATTATTTAAGAACCAACTAAAACACATATTTATTCAAAACATCATGAATTTTAGATGATTTGATCAGATCCGGAATTTGAAAGGGGTTTTTAGTGGGTGGTATAAATACCAAAGCCCTTGCACAATTCCAAATGCCAAAGCCCTTGCACAATTCCAAATGCCAAAGCCCTTGCACAATTCCAATATCCCACTCAGATTTCCTTTCGTACTTAAGTGAGTTCCTTTTGAATAAAATGGAATAGACATTGTAGCGAGTTTAGGAGACCTGCGACATACAAAGTAAGAAGGAAATATGACAGGACCCTTCCCGAATTTCGTTTTGAAATCCGCGAAAAGCCTTGCTCCCGTTTGACAGCTTTTAACCACAAAAGTTCATACCTGATGTAACGACCCAGAAATTTAATTAGTGAATTTTTGTAAATTAATTTGGGAAATGACGAAATTACCCTTGGTTTTAAAGCGGGCTCGAAAGTTAATTTTGTGTGGAGACACATTTGACAGTTTTTCGGGTATCGTTGTGTAAGTCTCGGACTCACGAGTTCGTAGACAGGCGGCACGCGGAAAATGGAGTCCGTGTGAATGAGTTACGGGTCTAGATTATTTAGGGGCATTTTGGTAATTTGCCTGGATATATGTATTTAAACCCAGACTGCACGAGGAGGTTCTTATTTCTTCCTTTCTCACAGACTCGTGACCGACCGAACCCACACCGAACAGAAAACCATAAAAATCGAAGTCCAAATCAAGGGAACCTTGGTCTAGTTGGTTAACTCCGTCAGCTTCTACACCTTCCCGCGAGTAAAACCATATCAACCATCAAAGGAGGCAGCCGAGGGAGACACCGAACCGAGGAAAGGAAAACCAAAACCTTCCGATCGATTTTTCAGCCAACAAAGGTAAGGGTTTCGTGGTTAGAGTTCATTTCTGAGTTCCTGGGTTTGCTTCAAAGGGGCTTAAGGAGCACACAATAAGGTGGAGTAAGGCCTTTAGGGGTTAAAGCACACATAGTCCACATCACTTCTTATGACAAACCACACATCAAATCACGAGTATTTATATGATGTTAGTTCTTTAAAGCTCAATGCAAATATGATTTCATGATTTTTAAACTCCTTTGAGGAGGGTTTTCAAAGCAGGATTGTGGACCACGGGATATTTTCACTATTCGGATCTTTGTGGGTCCCACCGGGTGTTTTAATTCAAAATGGATTTTCCGGTACATTTTCGGTTTATCCTTATGTATTTGTTGAAAGGGAATTTCATGCATGCATTATTTTATTCGTGGAGGGGGAAATGCATGTTTTCCTCAGAACTAGTTTTAAATGATTATTTTGGCCATTCATAATTTTTGTGTTTTAAATACCCTCCAGGTTGTTGAATTGACGTGGGCATATCCAGAGACGGAGACATTACATTTCAACTGCGCGTTTACCTAGAGTAGGATATTTATTTATGTATTTACTTATCCTACCAAGATGCTCTGATAAATCTTTTGGATTGATTGTAAAATTGTGGTTACATCGTTGGAGGGTTGATTTTATTGGAATTTGGAGTGTTATCTGATCATTCGTCTGACAGGTGGAAGACGGTTAACCAGTCCTTAAGGGGAGATTCTGCTGGATTTTTGGCAGAATTCTCATAATTATTTGCAAGGGCTTAAGGGTATTTTGGGAATTTTATTAAGCTGTTAGACGGGAGCAGGAATTTTCCCATGTTTCGAGTGGAAATTCAGGAAGAGTCCAGTCACCTGAAATACCCTTAAACTTTGGAACCATCAAATAAACTTTACAGGGGTTCCAACAGAACCTCCTCTATACCCGACTGACTTCATCTACATGTCAGATGAATGTTAGACTAGTGGTTCCTAACTACCTCAGAGGACTTTCTCTGCAATCAAACAAGACAACTGACGTGTCATCCTCGTGTGAAACGTCACCAACTTGTCCATCTGGGTCTCCGCACACACCACCTACTGACCCTGATGATGATGGTACCCGACTTGGTTGAATTGAGTCTCACTAACTTACCCCAAGTCGTAACTCGATATCCCGGCTCATCATGAGCACCTCGAGTCGTAACTCGATATCCAAGCTCATCTTGAGCACCCCGAGTCGCAACTCGATCTCCTGACTCATCTTGAGCACCCCGAATTGTAACTCGATATCTCGGTTCATCCTGAGCACCCTGAGTCGTAACTCGATATCCCGGTTCATCCTGAGCACCTCGAGTCGTAACTTGATATCCCGACTCATCCTGAGTACCCTGAGTGTATGATGGAATCCTCTATAACATACCTCATAGCATCCTGAGAGTATGATGGAATCCTCCATAACATACCTCATAACATCTCGAGAGTATGATGGAATCCTCCATAACACACCTCATATATATCACCAGGGACAAAACCCTAATCAACGATGTGGCGGAGAAATACCCTCTAACGCCAGTTGGAGAAACCTCAACGATGTGACAGAGAATTACCCTCCAACACCAACATCGGAGAACCCCTTGGTATAACATAATACATAGAAGTACGCATGCCACGAAATCCCTGAAACCTAGTCCGTTCGCAGTACATCCAAAGTACCAACTCAAGGAAACCCTAGCCCCAAAGAATCCTTTGACATCCCAATAACCATACTCTCTTGACCTCCCGAGCCAAAACCCGTTTCGTGGTCGTCCATTACCATTGGGATTACTCAAACGGGGCTCTAAACGGATTACAACGGCCTTAAAACCACCAAAATCCGATCCGGAATGTTCCAAAACCCTAGACACGCGCCGCCATGGACCGGGAAATAGTTCCACATGCCGCCACACACCGGTAGTAGGCCGGAACACGAGCCACGCACTGGCCATGCGCCCCCGCGCGCAGCCACACATCGCCACGCGCCCTCACCCACGTTTGTACAGTTCACGGTGGAATATTCCGTCGCTCTGATGGAATATTCTGTCGAACCTGATATAATTAGAATATTCCATCCAAACTAACGGTATTAGGGCTCCGTCATAACACCGTTACCTTTTGACGGAATATGCTAACGCCGTCAGCATATTTCGTCAAACCCTAACATGCCACGACAGCCACCGCAGTTCGAACCAATCATCAGAGCTCGTCGGGGACGATAACCGGACCGCCGTCATCGTCGTCGTCCCAGGTGGTGGCTAGAATCTGGAAATTCTCACTAGAAATTGCCATTTCTGGTGAGCTTCAAACTCTTCCTAAACTCTACCTATTTCTATGATCCACACCTGTAGATTCATCTACGCAACACCAGGAACTCAAAAATGGAGTCGGGAGTTCGAGATCATACCTGGTTCAGTCGGAATCTGACCAAGAAGTTTCGGTCCACCTCTCATCCTCCATCCACCGTCTACGGCGATGATCCCACCTCGAAAATGACACCAAATCGCTCATGAAGTCGAGGGGAAGGCTTCCCTGGCCTTGGATTTGGTCGAATCGGTCCCAAAATGGGACGATGAAGGTGAGGTTTATGCGGTCATCGCACGGGAAGAGAGATAGTGGTTAAGGGAGGAGATAGAGAGATTTTGGGCCGGTCTGAGCAGAATCTCCAGAGAGAGAGAAAAATTTCCCCTAATTTTGGACTTTTCCAAAATGACCAAACTACCTCTGAAGCTTTTAGACCCACAACGTTCTCACTGGGTCTCTGTTTTCTGCGTGCTGCTTGTCTACGAACTTGTGAGTTCAAGACCTACGCAAGGACCCAAGAATAACTTCCAAAAGTACTGCCAGACAAAAATTGACTTCCGAACCCTTCCGAAACCAAGGGTAAAATCATATTTTCCTTAATTAAATTCTCAAATTAATTTAATTTCTGGTTCGGATCGTTACAATCCCCCCCCCCCCCCCCCCCCCCCCCCCTAAAGGAATTTTGTCACCGAAATTCCCTTAACTCGGGTCAAAGAACCAACCTCCTACTTTCAAGTCCTCTCCCATCACTACCGACACGAACTGGGCCTCAGCTACGATTCCCAATTGAACCTGTGCACTCTGCACATTTCTTTGTTCCCGTCTCGACAACAAACCGTAGGCGAGAACAACATCCAGGAGACATTCTGAAGGCACCAGAATCCATTCAACCTGGAACATACCTCGAAGCAAGGCTCTGAGCCCGAGAGGTCCACCACGGGGCCTACTCCCAACATGACTACAATTACCTCAAGTCATGATGTCACATGCCTGAATATACCTCGAAGTCAGGGGTCAAATAGGTACACTTTCATCCGAAGATATCACGAAGTCATGCAGATCCCTGTACTCCGTGTAGTCAGCTTTAACGCTCTGGCGGAGAAATACCCTGCCACGCCAGCATCAGAAAACATCGACGATCTGGCTGAGGTAAAACCCTACCACCCCAGTCTAACAGAAATCCCTCCACATATCCGAGCATCTCAATATATATATATACGGATCCTTGTACGACGCATAGACAACCTCAACGATGTGGTAGAGAAATACCCTGCAACACCAACATCGGAGAAACCCCTTAACGATATGGCAGAGAAATACCCTCCAACGCTAGTTGGAGAAAACCTCGACGAACACGTGATGGGAAATACCCCTCATCTTGTGCCGGAGAAAAACCATGACCCTTGGGGACAACAATTCAGTGAAACCAAAAATCCAAGTTTTGTTAAAACACTTGGTGGGACCCACGAAAACCCGAATAATAAAAACATCCCATGGTCCACAACTCTGCTTTAAAAACCCTTCTCAAAGGAGTTTAAAAACCATGAAACCAACTTGGACACAAAATATCATAAACCTAACTCACCGTTCCCCGAATAGATTCCCGAGCCGTAGCTCGCCTCAACGATCTGGCAGAGAAACACCCTCGACGCAAGCATCGGAGAAAACCTGACCCTCAGGGACAGTAATTCAGATCCATGTTTTGAAATACTTGTTCCTTGGACTAGGCCAAATTCATTGAAAAACTGGGTTTAAACTCAAAATCGTGGACTTGATCGAAATCCAAAATCAATCAAGTCAAACCATATAAAACTCGAAACCATAAAGCTGGACCATAGCCCAAAATGTCATTTCCAAATAATTATTGAAATCCCGTGTCCAGGAAGAATTTAATAGAAATAATTTTATAAATTCCAAAAATTTGCTAAAAACAATACGCAATAAGAAATTATATCAAATATACCTTTATACATGCATTATACTTTACAAAACCAAAGTCCACTCACCAGCAACGACGACGCCTACCTCGCCCATGCTTACATCGCCCATCCCAACAGCTCCAGGGTCTGCCCAAATTAGCTTAACCACAGAATCCTGGCACCTCATATCCACTATGCATTCTCCGCCTCCCTCAGTTCTAGGTCGCTGAAGAGACAAACAACTCGGAGGCATCTTGTTGACAAGAAACCCTTAAATAGTTTGCACACAAGTGTGCAGTCTGCAGGAAGTGAAACTTAGAGCTCTGATACCAAATTGATAGGACCCTTCCCTAATTTTGCCTCGAAATCCACAAAAAGCCCTGCTCCCGTCTGACAGCTTTTAACCACAAAAGATCATACCTGAAAATACCCTTAAACTTTGGAACCATCAAATGAACTTTACAGGGGTTCCAATAGAACCTCCTCTATACCTGACTGACTTCATCTACCTGTCAGACGAAGGTTAGACTAGTAGTTCACAAACTACCTCGGAGGACTTCCTCCGTAATCAAACAAGACAACTGACGTATCATCCTCGTGTGAAACGTCACCAACTCGTAATCTGGGTCTTCGCCCACACCACCCACTGACCCTGATGATGAAGGTACCCGACTTGGTTGAATTGAGTCTCACTGACTTATCCCGAGTCGTAACTCGATATCCCGGCTCATCATGGGCACCCCGAATCGTAACTTGATATCCTAGCTCATCTTGAGCATCCCGAGTCGTAACTCGATATCTCGGCTCATCCTGAACATCCCGAGTTATTACTCGATATCCTGGCTCATCCTGAGCACCCCGAGTCGTAACTAGATATTTCAACTCATCCTGAGCACCCCGAGTGTATGATGGAATCCTCTATAACATACCTCATACCATCCCAAGTGTATGATGGAATCCTTCATAACATACCTCATAGCACCCCGAGAGTATGATGGAATCCTCCATAACATACCTCATGTCAATCACCAGGGTCAAAACCCTAATCAACGATGTGGCAGAGAAATACCCTCCAACGCCAGTTGGAGAAACCTCAACGGTATGGTGGAGAATTACTCTCCAACACCAACATCAGAGAACCCCTTGGTATAACATAATACATAGAAGTACGCATGCGACGAAATCCCGGAAACCCAGTTCGTTCACAATACATCCAAAGTACGAACTCAAGGAAACCCTATCCCCAAGGAATCCTTTGACATCCCAATAACCATACTCTCTTGACCTCCCAAGCCAAAACCCGCTCTGTGGTCATCCATTACCACTGGGATTACTCAAACGGGGCTCTAAACGGACTCCAATGGCCTCAAAACCACTAAAATCCGATTTAAAATGTTCCAAAACCCTAGACACGTGCCACCATGGGCTGAGAAACAGTCCCACGCGCTGCCACGCGTCGGTAGAAGGTCGGACCATGCGCCACATGCCCCCACGCACAACCACACACCGCCACGCATCCCCACGCACGTCTGTACTGTTCAGGGTGGAATATTCCGTCGCTCTGACGGAATATTCCGTCGAACCTGATGGAATATCCAGACGGAATCGAATTATTCCATCCAAACTAACGGCAAAAGGGTTCCGTCATAACGCCGTTACCTTTTGACGAAATATGCTAACGCCGTTAGCATATTCCGTCAAATCCTGACGACGTCAATTGATCAAACGGTCAACTAACTACTGACTGGACGTTGATTGTGTTGCCACTTGGCTCCACGTGGCAGCTGAGTCAGCTACTAACTAGTCTCCACATGGCACCATGTGGCTGCCACCTGGCATGCTACATCATCCACCGCAGTTCGAACTAGTCATCGGAGCTCGTCGGGGACGATGATCAGACCGCCATCGTCGTCGCGGTCTCCTGTGGTTGAAATCTGGAAATTCTTGCCGTCTTTATTTTCCGCGTGCCACCTGTCTAAGAACTCGTGAGTTCGAGACCTACGCAACGACCCAAGAAAAACTTCCAAAAGTATTGCCAGACAAAAAGTGACTCCCGAACCCTTCCGAAATCGAGGGTAAAATCGTCTTTTCCTTAATTAAAATTTGAAATTAATTTAATTTTTGGTCCGAGTCTTTACAAAATAACATGTGTGATTGAGTGTTAGCTGGACTGTTGCATGGGCACTAGATCAAGTAGCAAACATAGTAATTGAACCTTACAAACCAAGTGGAAAGTGTTGTGGTTAGGAGTGGATGATGGGGACTGCCTTAACTTGCCTTTAAATTGTTAAATCTTTTCATTGTGTTATTTTTTCCTTGCATTACAAGTCTTCTTTTCAAAGTATCTTTACAAAATCGAAACCCACCTTTTGTCACGTCCTAGAGTCCTTTATTCTAAACTAGTGTCTAGGTCCTTGCATCTAGATTATTCTAGTGTTTGCCGTGAGCCTTAAGTTAGAGTCTTGTTTCATTTAATCTTAAGTCTTTTGTTGTTTTCTTGAGTCAAGCATATCTAATTAGTGTAAGTCTTTTATTTTCTGTTTTAAGAATCTAAGTGCTTTTAATTGACTTTACTTGAGAACCAAGAAACCTTAATCAATTGGAATTTCATTGTTGAGACAAGTCTTCGTGGGATCAACCCTTTCTTGTACTAATATATTATTCATTGAGTAGTGTACTTGCTTTTAATTGTTAAGATTGTATTACATTTATTTGTGATATAATTCTTCCAACAAGTTTTTGGCGCCTTGCCGGGGACTTATCCCTCAACAGTGTCCATTGCTTTAGGTTACTAACTCAAGTTTATCACTCAAGTTTTTGGCGCCTTGCTGGGGACTTGTCCCTCATTGGCTCTAACGGGATTTCTCCGACATATGATGTAGATGATTCCATCATATGCTCAAACACCAAATTGACACACCGTGACTCGAAAAGTCCACGTGGACATCGTAATGGAGATGTGCTAGCCGACACCTAGACGCTGGGTCCCGTGAAGAAAGCCAAAAAGAGGTAAAAACAGTGCATTTTAGGAAGTTGAGTGAAAAGTAAATCGTAACAACTAATTACCACCATCACCGCGACAGTGGAACACATAGTACGATACACTACTTATGATGATCATACTTAAAACAACTACCTATGCAGGCATGTGGGACCCTTTCTTAGCGCATGGTGGCTTGTGAGCTCAGTTTCAGGGCATTTTTTCTGTTAGAGCCGTTCTTAGTTCTTTTTGAGTATTGGGAATTCTTTTAGTTTCTTTTGTGAGTGTGATTGTGAACCTTGTGTTTGTCTTTGGTTAGGGAATTGGCAGCTTGGAGCATATGTTGATTTTATACTGTTGGGTGATTTTATCCCCGACTAACTGTGAGTGGACCCCTTACTTTTATATACTTATATATATGATATGCTTGAATGTGTGCTTGCATGTATTACCTCATGATATAATATACTTATAATCTGGCTCGATGGTTGGTAATTAATGTTTGATTAATTATTAGTGGTAAACAATTGACGAGTTTTCTTGTTAGAGATCAATAATTACTCTCGCTTAACGAATGGTAAAATAATGGAACTTCGGTGATAGTTAGTGAGCAAAAGTATGATTAGTATTCCTACGAGACTTATGAGGTTTTGTTGACATGATTTGTTATGAGATGTATGCCTACTTGGAGTCGTCGGCATATATGTACCCATATGTAGGCTGCAGACCAGTCCTCCATGTGATTGTTCACCTTGTACTCGATCTATACTAGTTAAATCGTGTCAGTCTTGTGCTAGAGCTCCTATGGGGATATGTGGGGACGGTGCTAGCATCAAATCCCTCATGTTGGGATCGGAGGCGACAGGGCTAGTGTAACGACCCGGACAAGAAATTAAATTATTTTGAGAATTAGACAATTTTACCCTCAGTTTTGGATGGGTTCGGGAGTCACTTTTTGACTGGCAGTACTTTTGGGAATTTTTCTTGGGTTGTTACGTAGGTCTCGAACTCACGAGTTCGTAGACAGGCGGCACGCGGAAAATGGAGACCCGATGAGTTCGTTACGGGTCTAGAAGCTTCAGGGGCAATTTGGTAATTTTGGAAAAGTTGGAATTATATAGATGATATTTTTCTCTCTCCTCGAGAGATTGGCCCGTGCAATCTCACTCCACCCGACGACCTCCCCGTGTGAACATCGAAGACCCATTTTCATCGGATGGGTTTCGATCCGATTCGAACAAAACCAAGGTCGGGAGGATCTTCCCTGCGACCCCACGAGTCTTTTGGTGTAATCATCGGAGTGGGAGCACCTCCGTGGGCGACGGACGGAGGAGGGAGGTGAACCGAACCTTCTCGGCCGTTTTCCGGCCAAACCAGGTACGATCTCGGAACTTTGACCTCATATTTGGATTCCTGGTGAAAAGTAGATGAATTTACATGTGTAGATCGTGAAAACGGTTAAGAAATGAAGAAATTAGAAAACCTTGAAGTTCGGCCGGAAATGGGGGATTCCGGCGAACCAGACGGCGGCAGAGGTGGTGGTCCGGTCATCTTCTCCGGCTAACCTCCGGCGACGGCGACGGCAGCCGGTCATCTTCTCCGGTGAGTCGCCGGTGACCGGTCGGGTCGAGTTGAACCGGTCGGGTTGAGTGAACCGGTCGAGTTGGACCGGGTCAGGTCGAGCCGGACCGGGTTGGACCGGTCCAGGCGCGTGAACACTGTAGCAGGCGCGTGACCGGCGCGTGGCAGCACGTGGGCGCGTGTTCTGACCTTCCGGTGGCGCGTGACGGCGCGTGGGACTGTTCCCGAAGTCACGGCGGCGCGTGACTGAGGTTTTGGGACGTTCCGGATCAGATTTTGTTGGTTTCGAGGCCATAGGAGTTCATTTAGAGCTCGGTTGGGCAATCCCAGCGGTAAGGATTGACCGTGGAGAGGGTTTTGAGTTTGGAAAGTCAAGGTAGTTGGGTCATTATGGTGTAGGTGTTCTGAGGCTAGAGCGTACATGAATTTTGGGTTGGATGGTGATGGTAAGCGGACTTTGATTTATAAATTGTAATGTATATATAAATATCTTCGATTTCATTATTGTTGTGTATGGTTGTATTTATAAATTGTGATGCATGTATTAATATCCTCGATTTAATTACTGTTGTGTATGGTGGTATGTATAAATTGTAACGCATGTATTAATATCCTCGATTTAAATACTGTTGTGTATGGGTGCAATGATTGCTGGATAATTGTTATTCCAATATTTCAGTGGAAGTGCGTTGTGAGAAACGATATGGTTGTTGGATTCGATTTTGATAGTGTTTGGACGTGGTAATTATTTGGGTACATGATTTTGAGTTGAAACCGTATTTGTGATAAATGATAAACAAAATATATATTTGATTTTGGAAACAAAACCGATTTGATGGGGCCTAGGAGCCGGGCCTTGGTTCCGTGTTGGCGGACTCCCGGTGAACCCCTAATATAAACAAAACCGATTTGATGGGGCCTAGGAGCCGGGCCTTGGTTCCGTGTTGGCGGACTCCCGGTGAACCCCAATATAAACAAAACTGATTTGAAGGGGCCTAGGATCCGGGCCTTGGTTCCGTGTTGGCGGACTCCCGGTGAACCCCAATATAAAAGGTGATTTTGCAGAAATTGTGGTCGAGTCCAAGTAGTACATATTCTAGCACACCCCAAGGGATACCCTGGTGGCTAGGAATATGATATGATAGTCGAGAGATATGCCGACTGATATGATATGATAGTCGAGAGATATGCCGACTGATATGATATGCCAGTCGAGAGATATGCCGGCTGATGAGATATCATAGTACAGAGAGTTGTGATACTGGACTAGCACACCCCAAGGGATACCCTGGTGGCTAGGGATATGATAATCGAGAGATATGCCGACTGATGTGTTATGATAGCCGAATGTTATACCGGTTGATGATACGATATGATAGCCGATGATATTTTCGGCTCTAATATGAACCAGACGACAATTGTTATGGGCCTAATCAACATATGAAAATACGTCGTCATCCGGGTCAGTGGGTTGGTGTGGGTGGTGACCCAGATGGACGAATTATTATTAGTTCACTAGTATCTGACTAGTTTGTTGTCTTGTGGTTTTCCAGTAGAGATGTCAGCAATGTCTGACTACTGACATTTGGTATCAGAGAGTATTTCTATTTGAACCACCACTATTCCGAGGTTTTGGTTTTGACCGGTATTTTATCCTGCGTCTGACAGTAGGAGTGATCAGTAAGTACAGGGACTCTGTTGGGAACCATGTAAAGTTTAATAAAAATTATTTAAGAATAAAGGGTATTTATGGTAATTAAATTTTGAGGTAAAAGAGCTGTCAGACGGGATAAGGGTTCTTTCCGGGTTTCGAGGAAAAATTCGGGAAGGGTCCTTTCAGCTAGCACCTACTCCTTCACGTGGTCGTGGTACTGAGTGAAATATACCTTTGTCCCCTCATGTGTGCATAATTATCTTTACGACTTGTGTACCAATGGGATACTTATTATGATTTATGGTCACATGAGGTGACCAGTGTGAGAAAAGTTTTGATTGGGCGAATTGTGATAACTTATTGTGGACGATCCGGATGTGACGTTAGACTATTTGATCGGTTGTGTTAGTACTTAATCAACGATATAGTCATAACTAAAGACTTACCAAGCTTGCGTATGAAATTGAAGAATCTTCATTGCGGTATTGTGATAACACACTACATGATTTCGATGGTGCGGAGCTACGGGTATTCCTTTGCGAACGCCAAAGATGGCTCTTCAAAGGAGGCGATTGACCTTCCACAACCATGTCATGGCCTGAACCTGCAGGGAAGCCTGGAAAGACCTTGCACAAGAGTGCATCGTTGTGCATATGAAGAACCATGATGCCACGATAATAGTCAATGTTCTTCACAAATCGGTAATCCCTTTGAACTCGTTGAAGTTGAGGGTCACGAACCATTGCGGAAACAACTCTTCCTCGATGTCCCTCACGAATGGCAAAGTTGATCATGTTCGGATTTGGCGATGAAGGTCGTCTTCCAAGTCTCCAACGGGATGTATGATTCGGAGGTGTTGATTTAGCATCCTCTTGACGTCATTAAATTGCATCATGGCTCGGCGAGGGGGTGACATGTTGACCTGAGCACCGACGATTTCCATTCATCGTTGTTGTTGAGGTGCGTAAGCATATTGACTAATACGTCTCATCTTCCTCATTGCGATGGCCGGCATTGCCTTAAACTCCAACTGACTTGTCAATTGGAGCGAGTGCATGTTCTTTGACAAGATTATGCTTGACGCAGTCAACTTCCTCGTAGGTACTTGATGTGTGACGAAGCTCCGATGTGCCTTCTAAGCCGATCATGCACCTAAGGTCGCTAGCGAAGCTGGACTCTTATTCTACAAGTGTAGCTTTCCTTGCCGGAGTCGTTTAGTAAGGTGACATGGGATATGGTCCAACACCTGACATCCCCTTTGCTGAGATGCCTAGGTTGTCTTATTGGGTGCCTTGGGGCGTCGGCGGTCTCGCAGCTGCGCATGTTGCTCCTTGCTCGTGCATAAGTTGTTGCAAAAGCTCCAACTGGACCTAGACTTGATTGTTCAACCGCTCGACCTGTTGTGACAAGTTATCTTGATGGGTGAATGTGTAGCACCGACTCATGGTGTGTGACGTATTAGGACTTGTGCTCTAAGCTCCAGTGTCGTTGTGTCGTGTTGTGCTCCTCATGGGGTGCCAATTTGGAACTTGTAGTGAAGCTTCTCCCACAAATCTCTAGTTGGTGCGCCGGAACATAATTGCTACGACGTTAAGCGTAGGTTAAGGGTTTCGACTTGGGAATGTATCAGCTTCAAGGCTCGTCGACATGGTGAGGGCGTCTAATCTAGCAGCGCTGAGTCAGATGGTGGACGTCGGGTCTTGCAACTTGCCCCTGGCCGTTTGCCGTGGCGCTTGCGGCTCTTGGAAGTGGCAGTTAGCTGCTCCTCTAGGATCACAGCGAGTGGGCTTCCTTCATCTCTAGTTGCGGTGACTGAGGCGGTGGTTTAGTTAGAACAAGTTGTTCTTCATGTTCTTGCCATGGAAGAACGATGAACGTAGATGATGGTTTTTGTAAAAACTGAAGAGCAAGCTTTGAGTATATCTCAAATTAGCTCTTAATAAAAGTACCAGTTGTTGATGCAGAAATCGTCCGGACTAGTAGAATTCCTCGTCGACCCCTACACACAATAAACAAACCGAACGGGGTTAAGGTTGCAAATCGGAGTGGGGGAAGGGGGTTTCAACCAAGAACGCTATGAAAGAAGACCAGTTCTTGAGCATCGATAAATCGAGCACAAATTGAACGTCGTGCTCAGCCACTTGCCTAATTGGAATTTCTGCCATTTTACGCATCAAATTTTCCAACGTCTCACAAATATTGGTCCAATTATGGGAACCCACACCGGAAATCCCATCGACGTCGAGAGCCAACTAGCAATTCACAGAGGCCGAGTCAAAAAACCAACTCGATCGAGCATAACAGATGTGTCATTGAGCATGTTGAAGAACAATTTCTTGGTTTTTTTTCTTTCTGAAAAAGGTGAAGACGAAGGGGTTTAATGCAGAGTTATGAAAGGCAAGAGGGCGAGAGAAAAATGGTTGTCTTTGGGTGGTTGTTGGTGTCTAGGGGTAGCTGGGACTCTTTGATGGTGTTTGGTGGTGGCTGGGAATTTGGGCATTATTATTGATTCAAATTTCTCCAATTTTTACAAATAATTATATAATAATTGAAGTAAAAAAATTTCCATTCAAAATGGTACAAATTACACACCAGCCATATAAATTAAGGGTGTACTTGGATGAAAAAGTTTAAGATTATCAATGATTTATAAAATGGCGGAATTTAAATTGACGGAAATTAACCTTTCAAAATTTGTGAAGTTTCTTGTTTGGATTTATAATCATAAAGCTGAAATTTAGGAAATGACACCTCTTTATATGAAATTTAAAGTGGGGATTTGGGACCTCCAAATTTCTTGTTTTTCTTTTTTTCGGAATTTCTAAATTTCAATTTTTATGAATCCAACAAATAAGAGAATTGATATATAGGAATTTCAAAATTCTAAGGGCCCGTTTGGTATAGTTTTATAAAATAATTTTTGAAATATTGTATTGTAAAACGAAAACAACAAATATGATTTTGTGTATTTAATATTTGAGAATGCCTTTGGTATTTTACTTTGAATATGATTTTGTAAGAATGAAAAAGGAAAAACTTTTTTGGTACTAATATATAAAATTTTAAAAATATTAAATATGCATTAGACAATGATTACCAAACATAAATTTTGAGATAACGATGATGGGAATGGTAATAATAGAGATAGTGGTAGTGTGATGAATTGGAGGTGGAGGCGGTGGCGACATTGTGGTTGTGGGTTGGAAGAGGTGGTGGTAGTGATGGGGGTGGAGTGACGGTGGTGGTTTTAGGGTGGGGACGCTGATGGGGTGGTGGTAGGGGTGGCACTGGTCGTGGTAGCAGTGGTGGCGATGATAGGGTGGTGGTAGGATTGGCAGGGGATGGTGGAGGCGGAATCAACAATGGTGGTTGTGGTGATGGGGCGGCGGTGGCCGTGGCTGTGTCGTGGTAGCAGTGGCGGTAGTGGGGATGGTTGCGGTGGGGGGAGGGGGGGGGGGGGGGGGGTGGTGGTGGTGGCGGGCGGTAGTGATGATGATGGTGGAGTGGTGGTGGTAGTAGCGGTAGTGGTCGTGGTGGCAGTGGCAGTGGAGGTGGTGATGATATAGTGGTGAGGGTGGTTGCGATGGGGATGGTGGTGGTAGTGGTGGGGGTGGAGGTGGTGGTGGTAGTGGTGGGGGTGGAGGTGGTGGTGGCATGGGTGGTGGAGGTGGTGGTGGTTGTGTTAGAGGTGATGGTGACAGTGGTGGTGGATGTGGTGATGGCGGTAGCAGTGGTAGTAGTGGTGGTGGTGGCGACGGTGATGGTGGTGGACTAGTGGTGGTGGTGGTTGTGGGGTGGTGGTGGTGGTTGTGGGGTGGTGGTGGTGATGATGACTATGGTAATATTGTGGTGACATTTTATTTAATATTGTATATATTTTGTTTTTTTTTTGTTGTATCCTAAAATTCAGAAAACATTAATTTGTTGTTTTATAAAACGTAAACAAATTATTGTATCTTGTGTTTTCATTTTCTAAATTCTTTTTTCAAAATTTAGTTACCAAATATGTTTTACAACTGTTTTTGTATCTGAAAAACGAAAAACTGTTTTGTAAAATGATACTAAACAAGCCCTAACATTTGACCAAATCCCTAATTATTTTCCTTCATCCAAGCACAACCTCACTGCTGAATTCTTATTCTAGTGAATTGGAAAAGACTTAAATCCTGCTGTTATATCATATAGGCGAAGGTCGTCCCAGCCATACCCACTGGTCTTCTTTTTGGGTCCACGTCATCGTTTCTGGCAAACTTGCCATCAATGCAGGTCCATGTGGAAGATAAGATGGTGGCGATTTAAAAAAAATATAATTTCAATCTATTTTATTATAAAAGATTAAATAAATAACTAATTATAATAATTTTTTAATAGTTTTAAATGGATTAATGAATATTTTAATATTTTTTTAATAAAAAGTGACTGAAATACAGGGATCAAATTTGGCCAAATTAATTTTGTATTTAAATATAGTGATAAAATGTATTTTAACTAAATTACATAGAAAAAAAAATTTGTGGGAAAACTCGCCTAGGCTAAAAGTAACCATCCTTAATAGTTGATATCTCACAAAATTAGGGTTTAAAAATAAGAACGGCAAATAAAACACGAGCCGTTCAAAACACCCTAAACCCTACTAAACCCGCTGCTGAGACAGACAGTCGCGTAGAGACTACAAGTAAAATAGGGTTGGTGGTGCGCTTCTTCCTCGCGCTAAAACCCAATGGCGCCGCCTCGTGAAATACAGGTGATTCAGTTATTCTCACTTTGATTTTGGTGAAGTTGGCAACATCATCGATTCTTTTTTCACGGTGGTGGATTTGATAGGCTGCTCTGAATATGGGTCGGGAGAGACTGAGTTGGCGGTTGGCGTCTCTGATCCCAACCCATGTAACACTGGATTTCAGCTTTCTAGTATTTGTTGTCTAAATTTCGATGGACTGGGTTACTGGAAATGCTTGTTTTTGTTTTGTTTGGGTGGTTGTGATGCAATTTTGTCCAAGTTGGGGAATAGTTGGTGCTGGACTATTTTAACTCTTTTGTTTACTTTCCAATAGATTAATGGATGCTGGAAAGTGTTTGTAAATCCGCATAATAGGTTATGATCATTGATCCAAATGCCAAATTGAAAAATTTTCATACAACATAACAAACCAAACATAAAGAACTGTTCTGTTTTTTTTCCTGGTACTATTTTTTATTTAATGGAAAATAAAATAAGTGTGGGCGTTTTGTGATTATAGGATATTTCAGATGCTGAAGGATCAGACTCGGATGATTTTCCGTCAATCAGAGACTCAGACTCGGATGATTATCCATCAATCAGAGACTCAGACTCACAAGATGAAGAGAGTGATTCTACTGGGAACGAGGTAGGTGGAAATATGGAGACATGAACAGAGTTAATAGTATGGCAATGATAAGGCTACTCCTAGCCCATAGCTCTGACATTATGTAATTGTCATGGTTTTGTAGAAGGATGAAACCCGTTTGATTCTAGAAGTTTACTGTTTTGACAGTGTGTTAATATTGTTAAGTTTAACCATGGCAGGGTGGTCCCAACACAAGCAACAATGATGGCTTGGGCAATGATTATGGTACTGATGACGAAAGTGATAGTTCTGAACTTCATCAAGGAGTTGAGGAGAGTGATTCATCTGAAGATGAGGTCTGTTGTGTCAATGTTTATTTTTTGTTTTAAGCAAATTAATATGATTTTAGATGGTATAGTTATCGAACTGCAATCAAGTTCCCTTTCCCTTCTTTTTCTGTTTTTAATAGGTGGTTCCTCGAAATACAGTCGGTGAAGTTCCCTTGGAGTGGTATCGCGATGAGAAACATATTGGTTATGACATTACAGGTAAGAAGATAAAGAAGAAGGAAAAGGAAGATAAGTTGCAATCGTTTCTTGCCAGTGCTGACGATTCAAAGAACTGGTGCGTTTGTATACCTAATATTGTCCAACATGCTACTTCTATGCTAACAAATATTGTGTGTTTGTGTACAATATATATATTTATGTATTTTGTTGCAGTTTCGTTTTTGTTCTGCGTACGATACTAGCTTTCATTAATAAAAAGGAAGAGTGCAAATCAGAGCAAATATGATACTCACTGAAAACAGTGAATCTATTTATCAGCTGGATTAGAGAATAAAAGAATCACAGCAAGATCTTAATTCCTAAGCAAAAACAGCCTTCTAATCTGAAAATATTGCAAAGAACGGAAACTCCCTGGAACCCTGTAGAGACTGAAGGTCATGAAGATGCCAAAAAAAATACTCTTAACACATAGCAAACATACATCTCTCACTAAAGCCGTTAAGAATTGTCCTACTTCTCTCCCTCTAGGTAACCCAAAATAATTTGGTAACTCTTTCCACTGCCAAAACACTCTTGCCTTATCCAAATAAGTACTGAACATGATTATAGAGATGCCCAAGGTTTAGAAGTTTCCTTGAATAATCTCAACCACAAAGTTATAGGGAATCAATAAGTGATCTGCACTTTCTGCTTGACTTCTACATATAGTACACTAGAGCAGAGACAAGCAAGTTTGTCTTCCTTCTCCTCTGAACCAAATCACAAGTGTTGACCTCCCTTGAGAAATTATCCAGTCTACAGGGGAGGCAGCCTTACAAATCACTGGGGATGACCCTAAACCCAGCCGTCTTGCATGAACTTTCTATACTTATTAATTATCGGCCTTTTCTTCTTTTCAATTTGTTTTGGAGATTTAAATGTAAGCTCTTAACGCTGGTACGTTTTTGTTTTTCAGGCGCAAGATTTATGATGAATATAATGATGAGGAAGTAGAAGTGACGAAGGAATATATCAAATCTATAAGGAGATTGGTTGAAGGAAAGGCTCCACATAGTGACTTTGATCCATATGCGGTCTGTAGATCCTACTCATCCAGTTCGAATCAATATGATGTTTAAATCAATATGATGTTTAATTTGTTAGAAAGTAAATTCGTATGACTGTATTAAATGGCTATTTATAAGAAATTTCTTATGAATGAATTTCTCATTTTAAGTTGAAGTGAAATTTCCCATTGTTCAATGACAGCCATATGTTGATTGGTTTAAATGGGAGGACTCCAAGCATCCACTGTCAAATGCACCTGAACCCAAGAGAAGATTCATTCCTTCAAAATCTGAGAGTAAACTAGTATGGCCTGTTTAATTTATTGGTCTTGTTGGGTGCTTTGTCTCTTTTTAGTTTTCCTTAGTTTTATTATCTTGTCATGCGGTTTCTGAAATAAACTATGGCACTAGAGTTTTTTTTTTTTCGTGTTTTGGTTTGCAAATATTTTTATTTTAGCAATTTAACATGGTTTCCTTCCCTGTTCTTCACTGTTTGGGAATTTACAGGTTAATAAGAAAATTTTGGCCATTCGTAAGGGTCTAATTAAGCCTAGAAAGTCCAAAGAGGAAGAAGAAGAAGAACAACAAAGTGTTTATCCCTTGTGGGGAGACGACTCTACTTCCACAGAAAAGCATGGCTATTTATCTTACATTCCCGCTCCAAAGCCAAAATTGCCAGGTATCAGTTTTATTTATATTCAGAGAGTTTAAAGATATAGGCAAATCCATTTGCTGTTGTTACCTATCTCTGAGACTTCAGAGAAAGCTTAAGATTTATTTTTTCTTTTAGGCCACGAGGAGTCCTTCAATCCTTCTTTAGAATATATCCCAACACAAGAAGAGATCAATTCTTATCAGTTAATGTACGAGGAAGACCGTCCTAAATTTATTCCTAAAAGGTAACGTTTAACTGGACTGGAAGTTTGAAATAAAGTTAGTTTGCTACTCATTCTGATAGTTCAGCATCTAACGGCGCACACCATTATCATATTGGCTAGGTTTACATATATGAGAAGCATCCCTGCATATGAGAATGCTGTTAAGGAATGCTTTGAAAGATGTTTGGATCTATATTTGTGTCCCAGAGTGCGGAAAAAACGGGTAAGTGAAAATCTTGATTGAGCAAAAGATTCAGTAGTGATTATTAAATTAGGTTTTGATGGTTTTGCAAGATCTTTCAATTTGTACTATCTACTTGTATTGGGGATGATGTTCAAATTATTCAAAGTATTTCCTTTTATGTTCCAGCTTAATATCGATCCTGAATCTCTGAAGCCCAAGCTACCAGACCGACGTGCTCTTAAGCCTTACCCTGTAAAATCTTATTTTGAGTATAGAGGTCACACAGATGCAGTTACATCAGTTTCTGTAGAAGCTTCAGGGCAATGGATTGCATCAGGTGTGGATTCAGTCTTACTTTATTGCTTTCAGTTAGGTTATTAAAATTGGATGTTAGGCCTTATCAGTTGTGGTTTGTACAGGTTCGTTGGATGGAACTGTGCGTATTTGGGAGGTTGAAACTACCAGATGTCTGAAACTCTTTGAGGTTGGTGAAGCTGTCAAATATGTAGCTTGGAATCCTAATCCTGAGCATTCAATACTGGCTGTCTCAGTGTAAGGCTGCCTTTACTTGTGGATTTATTTTTTCCTAAAATTTGTTTCACTGGTTATCTTGTTACTTGACTGTAAATTAACCAGTGGAATTTTTTAGGGGACAAGACGTACTTCTTTTGAACACTGGTTGTGGGAATGATGAAGTACAGAAACGAACTAAAGAACTTCTCTCAGTTGAGATGCCTTTGCCAGATGACTCTGGTCAGTGTGAGGTTGTTGTAGCTTTCAAAATCACATATCATATGAATGGTGTCTAACCCTTGCAAAACATGTTTTGCATACATAGGAAAACCAGTATCCCTGGTAAGCTGGCTTCAAGATGATAAATACGAGGGGATCAGGCTAAGGCATTCCAAGGTACATTGGCCTTATCGTTCACCAATTTTTGTGGTTTTTGAGTTTGAGTTTCTTAAGCTGAACTCAAGATTGGAAGGATGGTCTTTCTATGAAGAATCTTGACTGTTTTCTTTGTTGGGCTCTGCAGTCTGTGGCTTCAGTAGAATGGCATCGTAAAGGAGACTATCTTTCTACAGTGATGCCAGCAGATATCCCTTTTGTAGTCAGTATATCATAGATGATGCTCTCTCTCTATACGTGCGTGCACATGCTCGCACACACACACACACATATAATGTGTATATGTATTATCTATATAGGATATACAGGACTTCTCAGTGCAAGACGTCTGTCCTTTGTTGAAGGACCAATTTTGTATTGTTAACACCTTGAAGTTTTTTTCTATTGACATGTGGTCGTTATTTTTTCGACACTAAATTGTCAGTCCCTCCATTAATAAAGGATGGATATCCAGCACAGAGAAGACCTCTACATATAGACATACTTATATTTAGTTCGACATGTATGGGTTTGGGTACTTGTTTCTATTAGTTGGATATGCATGGGATATGAGGTTTATATTTGTTGTTTGCAAGTGAAGTTATTATTATTAAATTTCTCAAAAAATAGTGAACTCCCTGGATTTTCTTGACTTTGCTTTACGTGAAACAAGAGCTATATTCATACACAAGCTCTCTAAGAAGTTTACCCAGACACTTTCATTCAAGTTGCAAGGGCTTGCGGTGACTACAGTTTTCCATCCTACACGTTCCTTATTCTTCATTTCGACAAAGAGGGTTATTCGTGTTTATGATCTGGTGAAGGCAAAGCTCCACCGAAAGCTTGAGACTGGACTACGTGAAGTCTCCTCTATTGCGGTTCATCCTTCTGGTAGTTATATTTTTTCATCGTTAATTTCAGTATAACTATGCACTATAACACCTAAATTTATGGAGTTCATTATTGGTCTCTGCTTCGACAGTTATGCATGAATTTTAGTCTGATTTATCTGTGTTGCACTGTTAATGCAGGTGATCATTTAATTGTGGGGAGCAGAGAAGGAAAATTATGTTGGTTTGACATGGACCTTTCATCTAAACCTTACAAAACTCAAAAGTATGTCTTTATTTTTAAAGTAGTGATATAGATGATTTCTAGGTTCATTGTTTTCTGTTACTGGAGAAGAGGGAGAAGGAGAGGGTGGCGCTGTTGGTTCACTTCACTTCAAATTTTATAGTATCTGGAATGGTCTGCAGAATATATAGATTTTTGGAAGGTGTTATCTATATGATAAGGTTTAATCATCTAAATGACCAATCATTAATAATTTAACAAACACCATGCCAAATATATACATTAAGTTCTATTTTCCTGATATTTCTGTATATGATATACAATATATATTTTACTTCTTCTGACATTTTGAAAATTGATCAGGTTGCATGAGAAGGACATCAACAATGTGTCTTTCCATCGATCATACCCCTTGTATGCAACATGCTCGGATGATTGCACTGCGTATGTTTTCCATGGCATGGTTTATGCAGATCTTAACAAGAACCCTCTTCTTGTTCCTTTGGAAATACTCCGAGGCCATAAAAGCTCAAATGGAAGAGGTGCGTACTGTAGCTTTGTTTAGTTTATTATATTCTATTTGGTGGTTTACCAAGATAAATACAATGCTGCTAGTTAGTGCATGTGTATGAATGCTGGTCATCTAGCATATTCTCAAGGTCCCTTCTCTAGCTCTATAAGGTGTGTTTGGATGCGAAACTTCAAAGTACCAACGAATTTATACTAGATGACTAAGACATGCACTAGAAACAATTGAATAGGGTGTTTGTGAGTAACTAGTGGAATAACTGAAAAGGGAGCACATGCACCATGAGCAAAAACAAAATCACTAAACAAAAACTTTCAATCGGTGTTGCATACAAATCCCTCTTAATACATTGCCTCTAATCATTTTGAAATCCCTTGGTATTTTGAAGTTCCTAATTTTTAATTAATTTAACCTAAATCCCTTACACTTTGAAGTTCCTCATCCAAACATACTAGGGTATGTTTGGAGGAGGAACATCAAAGTTTCGAGGAATTTATACTATGTTATTAAAAATGCACTAAAAAGAATGAATAGGGTGTTTGTAAGTAACTAGTGGAATAACTAGTAAGGGAGCACATAGACCACATGAGCATAGCAAAACCACTAAACAATGGATTTCCATAGTTCCTACAAATCTCATCTAAAATGCCGTGCATCATTTTAAAATCCCTTGGAATTTTGAAGTTCCTCATTTTTAACTAATTTTAGCCTAAATTCTTGGTACTTTGAAATTCTTCATCCAAACATAGCCAAATGGAATTCATGTTTTTGTTCCCTTACGGACATCGATCAAAAAATTATGAAAGATATAAAGAGTTGGGGAATAAAACGTGCAGAGCTGCAGGGCAAATTTATAATCAACTGAGTAAATTGTGATTAGAAGTTGAAAATAAATGCTAACTTTTATCAACTGGTTTCGTGCAGGTGTACTGGACTGTAAATTCCATCCAAGGCAGCCATGGTTATTCACTGCCGGTGCAGACTCGGTAGTTAGACTTTATTGCCACTGAGGTCTTTACCGGGCCATACTCTTCGGTTAGGGGATCTCACTAGTTGGGTTGGATCGGGTCGGGTTGGGTCTGAATTTTGTGCTTTAAATTATTGTTAAATTCTTGACCCAAAAAACATTTTTGTTAAATTGTTGTGTGTTAACTGAACGGGTTCAATCATGATTTTGACAGTACATGTAGGATTGATTAATCATTCGTTTGGAGCTTATGAGTTATGGACGGCCTTGACAATTTGCTTATTAGCAAATGCCTAAAGGGATTTTCAGTTTTTGTTTGGGGCATACACGGTTTATTATAAAAGCATTGTTTCTTTGGTGAACTAAGAAGAAACCTTCATTTGGTAATCGTTCTTTTTTAATTAATTATCTCGAAATAAAACAAAAATAAAATTAAAATCAAACATAAAAAGGTAAAAATACAAAATAAATAAGAAAAAAAAAGATATATTTTTTATAGTTTTTTTAACTTTTTCATAGACCCTAAAATTTTCATTGGTTTCCTTCCAAAAAAAATCATAAACTCTAAAAATTCAATCTTTCTTCCCTCCGTTTAATGATGAGTTTTATGGGCACCAAAAAAAATCTTTTTGAGTTCTTTGAGACAAAGCAAATTGTGGGAATGTTTAAGTGATGTTGATGATCATAACTTTCAATCTTCAAAGGAGGAGAATAACTGTTGAATTATTAGGATTTATGTTTTTGGGAAATGAGATGATTTGATGCAAAATGAAATTCTTAGAGTTTATGTGTTTTTGGGAATGTGACAATTTAATGCAAAATGAAATTCTTATGATTTATGAAACAATAAGTAAGATTTATTTACACAAACACTCCCTGAGGTTTTTTGTGTTTTCAAAAACATCCCCTTAGATTTTAGAACTTAAACAAACACTCCATCAGGTTCTGAAAACATAACCCATAAATTTATTTGTTAAGTCAATTAAAATCTGACAACCAAAAATATTAAAAATTGATAAAATTACCCTTATACATAATATTTTCAAAATTGAGCTATCTCACTTTCTTGTAACCAAATACTTCATAATATAATGTAAATTTTTTTTTGAACAAACTATAGTGTAAACTTATAACCAAACACTTGGTAATTTAATTGAATTTAATTTTCTTCCTCATCGGCATCAATTACAAACTCTAACCAGAGATCAAATCATGACTGAGCTGTGATGCAGTTTGGAGGCAGGTGCTTGGTCGGTGTGGCTCCCCATGGCGTCCCCAACCCTGGCCGTCTTTCATTGCGGACTCTGCTATTCGCTTGAAGGGCAAGAGCTTGGCGGTGACTGCTATTCCTTTTTTTGGTTTGGATATATTAACAAGAGTAAAAAACCATAGAATTAAAAACACAACCCAAACCAAACCTAAACAACCCATGGATGCTCACAACAGCATGAAAAAGAACTTCAAATCACTAATTCGTACGAAATTAGATTCACCAATATGGTGCGATCCGACCGATTTGTATAATTCAAAAGTTTTTTTTTTCTTTTTCCAAGAGATAAATATGAAATCAAGGGTCATTGTGCATAAACAAAAAGAACATAACTTGGGCAGCATATCCAATAACAGTAATAAATGAATAAAGACTTATTGCTTGAAATACAATGCACCAGAATAAGACGCGATATTTTACTTTACAAATAAAACAGAATTTCATCTCACTTTATTCTCTGAATTAGTCAAAGTCACTCAAGTTACACCATTCCGTCACTCCCATCCAAAATGTTGTTAAAATTATTTATGTGGCTATTAGGTGGTAAAACTTGTGTGGATAATTAAGTCATTTTCACATGTTATTAATTTTATATTAAATATTTATAAAATTTTAAAATAAATCTAAAAAACAAACTAAAATTAAATCTTAAAAAAGAAAAATTAAAAACTAACAAATCAACAAATTAACAAATATAAAAACCATTTTACATATATCTCTAGAAACCAAGACAGCAAGAACTCCCCACCCAGCCAACCGTCGATGGACTCGCCCCCTACCCTCCCGACGTACCCGCAACCCACAGCCAACCCTCGCTGACAAACCCGACTCACCTTCCTGAAGAAATCGCAACCCTCGCCGACAAAGCCGACTCGCCTTTCTGTGCGGCGCCGAAGCAACAGACCAGAGGCGGGTCGTCGTAAGGATAATCCATGCCGTCGTCGTAGTCTTCGAGTTCTACGTGTGGGTTTTCTGTTTGGATTGTGGGTTCCGCTTCGAACTTGCCATTTTCGACTTGGCCTTTTCTCGAACGATTGGTTTTTTTTCCGGTGGAGGTGTTTCAGAAGAAGATCAAGCCGAAGTTGGACCCTTTTTCCTGCCTCAGTGAGTGGTTTTGTTGGGTTCAATGCTTCCATTTTCTTCGCCATTAATGGAAGCTGTGTGTTCAGCTTGTCTGATTTAAGCAAATAATTTGTATTGAAAGCTTTGAACTTTGGGAAATTAGCGGCTATACCATCGGCTTCACATTTGTTTTTAAAAATACCACCTTGGGAAAATAGGTAAATATTAATCACCTATAAATACTAAATGTTAACCTTGTAGTGCCCAGCTGAAAGAATTGAACTCTCCCACGAAATTGAACTTGCGAAACCTCCCATGAGCGAAATTGAATTGCGACCCAGGCTGGGTCAGGCGAATTCGAACTGTGACCCATCCACTCATCTTCCAGCTGCCACCTCAACGACAAGTCGGCTGCCTTCATCATCGCTCTCCTGCTAATCGCTCCCCTTCATCATCACTCTCCTTCTCATCACCGGTGAATTCGAACTGCTACCCATACACTCTCCTTTCCATCACTCTCCTTCATCATCGCCGACGCTTCAACAACCTCAACAAGAAAGTTCCAGTCAGTTATCCATCTCTTTTTCTTAATCATTATTTTTGTGGGTTGAATTTGTAGGTTTAATTATGTGGCATGGTCATGGGCTTTTTTTGTTCTTGTTTAATTTTATGGGAATCAGAAGGATGAATGATTTGTTTTAGTTTTCTAGGGTTTCATGATTTATTTGGGTATTATAATGTTTGCTATTGCGAGGTTATATTAACTGGGTAGAAATGGTTTCATGATTTTTCTGGGTATTATGCTTTGTTTTGTTTTATTCAATCGATATTGGGGTTCTGGATTTGAACACCTCAGAAGTAGAGAACACATTTAGAATCGAGGATTCAAGTTTCGGTATGAGTAGCCCGAATTTAGAGAAGATATATGGTGTTTTTATGTGTTTTCAGTGATTATTAGTCAGGAATGATTGTTTACTTTTCTGTTTGTAGTTGCATATGAATAAATATCACAAAAGGCATGTACTGTTGTTCGTCACACATTATTTAACAATAAGCAATTTCAGAAAGATAGTCTTTTTGGTGATCTCATACTTTCTTTTTCGCTTTCCGAAACTCTAGCTAACTTAGAATTTTCATGATTCCACAAAAAAATGCAATGTGATTAGGAGTTTGCTTATTTTAACAAGTAAACTGTTATTTTACAGAGATTTAACTCTCAAAGAATGTTTCTTTACATGGTGTTAACTAGTTAAACAACCACCTTAGACTTGGAACTTTGTGAATTTAGATATAAGAAACTGCATTATACATATTGTGGAAGTAGAAATGGAGAAATGCATAACTACTTGTCAAATTTGCATGGTAGTGAAACATGAAAACTTAAAAAAATGGGGAACCTAAATGAAAGCATGTTAACATGGAAGTATGTTTCCTTTCAAGTTACCACAATCCAACTGACTGAACTTTCCAAGTGGAAGAAGCTAATCATGGAATCTAGGTCTCAGCACTCTTACATCTATATATTGTCAATGTTGCCTAAGAGCATGCCTAAGCAGAAATGCATAAATGCAGAATTACTAGTCAATTTTTCGTAAGAATTACTTGCAATTCATATATGTGGAAGTTTTAAGTTCTGGATTTGCTGTGGAAATTTCAAGATTTGTTTTTGATGTGACAAGTTATTTTTGTAACAATTTTCTTGACTCCTTGCTATTTGACTTGGACACTTTGATCATACTGTTTTGAATGATAATGGATAGTGTTTTGAAAATAGATGATATACTAGTTTGTAAAGTGATGATATTGGTTTCGAAATTAATGAGTGTCCTTATAGTGCCCCAGTAGTTATGTAGTGTCCTTATAGTGTCCCGATAGTTATGCAGTTCCCTTATAGTGACCCAGTAGATCTGCAGTGTCCTTATAGTGTATGTGCAAGTCAAACAGAAAAATGGGGGTCTATATGGAGAATGAGGGGTGTTTCTACTAATATGCTGATAGATTGATTTTGCAAAAAATATTCACAATAAAGGTACAATGCTTTTTCCAATCAAAGCGATGCTTTAAAGAAATCAAGAAAAAACTCGGGGATGAAATGGATGTGTTTAAGGCCAATTTTTTTGGACATCTTTATCAAATAGATGATATGGAGTGGAGCCATGCCATAATGCACAAACTTATGGGCCTAAAACAAAATGAAGGGGTTTCTTTTTTGCTCAGGGGACGTGTGAAGTAGTTCACAATAAGGGATTTTTGCTTATTAATGGTCTTAGAGATGGAAAGACTTCACAACCTAAAGTCTTTGATGGAGAAAGTAGATTGAAGAAGTTGTACTTCAAGGAGATGAAGACTGTATCAATTGCCCACCTAGAGGAGGCTTTCAAGCCTTGGCACGATAGGGCTGATATATGAAATTGGCCCTGGTTTATTTTGTTGAAATGGTCTTGATCGGGAGGGAAACATCTACTCTCATCGACTTGTACCATCTGGAGCTTGTCGATGACCTAGCGGTGTGCAACAAATATCCATGGGGAAGAGTGTCATTTGAAAAAACAAATGAGTCTCTAACGAGGGCGCTAGTTAGTGTCTATAAGAAGAAAATCAAGTTCATTTAGGAGGAGGGTGATGAAGAAGAGAATGAAGGAGGGTGATTAAGAAAAGAATGAAGGAGGGTGATTAAGAAAAGAATGAAGGAGGGAGTGAAGGAAATGAGGGGAAAAAGAAAAAAAAGGCTAAAATAGACAGGCGAATGTATAAGCTGCGTGGGCTTGCTTATGCTATTAAGGTATGTTGCTCGACCTAAAGCAATGGTTGTGGGGGAAGCATCCAGGCACCAAGATGCAATAGAGGACGATTCTAGCCTCCAGGATCTGACGATTCCAGCCTCCAGGATCTGACGATTCCAGCAACGAATGATTTGGGAGCATGGCAACAACTTGTCAAGAAGCTTGTGAGTTCAGTTAGGAACCTTGCAAAAGAGAATAAGGAGTTGAAGAAGAAGGTTTAACGGCTTCAATCGAACATGGAAGTAGACGAGCTTCGTGTCAAGCATGTTTCCTTCGAGAATGATGTGAAAGTCAAGCATTCTGATTTTGACAAACGCCTCACAGAATTGTCAGCTTGGCATGTGGATTCGAGCATCCCCTCTCCACATCACAAAGAACCTAAAGACTATGCCTTTGCGAGCTTCCCTTCACCACATCACAAGGAACCCGAAGATGGGGCCTTTACGAACATCCCCTCACCACCTCACATCGATGCTCCAATTGAACCCGTGGAGGATATTGCAGAACATCAAGTGGCCGAGGGTTTAGAGAAGGAACCTAATGTAGGTGAGGAGGGCAAATGAGGGATTGGTATTGAGGTCCCTCAAGAATTGCAAATTTGTAAAGAGAAGGAACCTATAGTAATTGAGGAGGGCCAAGGAGGGACTGGTATTGAGTTCCCTCAAGAATTGCAAACATATAAGCAGTTTTCCTTGGTTTGCAAAAACATTGTTGCATTCTTGAAGGGCCATGTGAAGAGCCTTGAAGCTGAGAATACTACTGACAATCCAAGAGAAGTCCTCGAGGGTGGTGAAGGCAATGAGGACATGTCTACCAATCCAACGATTGTCATATTAGATCCGGAGACCCTTAAATGCACTAGATGGAGGATGAAGCATAAGGCCGGAGCCTTGCTCTCCCCATTTACAAAGTTTGGAAGGAAAATGCAGCGATGGGCAGACGGGTTGGATGCGGATGACATGTACGACATTTGTGCTCCTATACCTCGGGAGGATGTGGTAATTTTCGCCGACTTTTTGGCAAAGTGGACAACTACACCTCGGTAAGTATTTTTCTCCATGTGTTGGTTATAAAATAGGAAAGACCTATTTTTGAATCATGGTATTTAATATGGTATTTATTAAATTAGGGAGCTACTTGAGGTAGATTTGGTCAATGTTGATCTAAAAAATTTCGCCGACTTGTTGGACACCGTAGGTTGGATCACATATGAGGTTAGTAAGTGATTTGACAAATGTTTAGTTCACTATGGGTTAGGCTTAAAAATACTATTCTAAGACCATAATTTTATATTGCATCACATGGATATGGCAATGTATTTGTTTCGAAAATGGCAATTTGGACATCCATATTTATTTGCCTTAAATTGGACGACAACTGACTCCTTTTTTCAGTTACCATCATATGCATGAGGTCTAAGTCAGCAACGACACAATGGTCAGTCCCCAACATATATGGCAAAAAGGAATCCGTTGTCGTCTAATTTGAGCTAAATAAATCTGGATGTTCAAATTGCCGTTTCTGAAACAAATACATTGCCATATACATGTGCTGCAATATAAAATTACGGTCTTAGAGTAGTATTTTTAAGCCTAACCCTAGTGAACTAAACATTTGTCAAATCATATGTGATCCAAACTACGGTGTCCAACAAGGTGGCAAAAATTTTTAAATCCACATTGACCAAATCTATCTCAAGTAGCTCCGTAATTTAATAAATACCATGATTCAAAAATAATTCTTGCCTATATTTATAACCAACACATGGAGGAAAATACTCTCCAAGGTGTAGTTGTCCACTTTATCAAAAAGTCGACGAAAATTACCACATCCTCCCAGGGTATAGGAGCACAAACTTCATACTTGTCATCTGCATCCAACCCGTCTCCACCTCGTTGCATTTTCCTTCCAAACTCTGTAAATGGGGATGGCAAGGCTGCAGTCTTATGCTTCATCCTCCCTCTGGTGCGCTTAGGGGTCTCCAGATCTGATATGACGATCATTGGATTGGTAGACATGTCCTCATTGCCTTCACCATGCCCGATGACTTCTCTTGGATTGTCAGTAGTATTCTCAGCTTCATGGCCCTTCTTTTTAATATCTGCAAACCAAGGAAAACTACTTACAAGTTTTTAATTCTTGAGGGACCTCAATACCAGTCTCTTCTTGGCCTTCCTCACATACAATGGATTCCTTCTCTTTACAGGTTTGCAATTCTTGAGGGACCTCAGTACCAGTCCCTCCTTTGCCATCCTCAGCTACATTGGGTTCCTTCTCTAAACCCTCAGCCACTTGCTGTTCTGCAATATCCTCCACGGGTTCAATTGGAGCATCGATGTGAGGTGGTGAGGGGATGCTCGTAAATGCCTAATCTTTGGTTTCCTTTTGATGTGGTGAGGGGAAGCTCGTAAAGGCATGATCTTCAGGTTCCTCGTGACGTGGTGAGGGGATGCTCGAATCCACATGCCTAGCTGACAATTCTGTGAGGGTTTTTGTCAAAATCAGAAAGCTTGACTTTCACATCATTCTCGAAAGAAGCATGCTTGACACGAATGTCGTCTACTTCCTTATTCGACTGAAGCCGGTAAACCTTCTTCTTAATCTCCTTTGCAAGGTTCCAAATTGAGCTCACAAGCTTCTTGACAAGTTGTTGCCATGCTCCCAAATCATTCGATGTTGGAATCGTCAGATCCATGAGGTTAGAATCGTCAGATCCATGAGGTTAGAATCGTCCTCCATTGCATCTTGGCTTTTGGATGCTTCCCCTACAACCATTGCTTAAAGTCGAGCAACATACCTGAATAGCATAAGCAAGCCCATACAGCTTATATCCTTGTCCGTCTATTTTAGCCTTTTTTTTCCTTTTTCCCCTCATTTCCTTCATTCTCTTCTTCATCACCCTCCTCCTAAATGAACTTGTTTTTCTTCTTGACACCAACTAGCGCCCTCGTTAGAGACTCATTTGTTTTTTCAAATGACACTCTTCCCCATGGATATTTGTTGCATACCGCTAGGTCGTCAACAAGCTCCAGATGGTACAAGTTGATGAGAGTAGATGTTTCCCTCTCGAGCAAGACCATTTCAACGAAATAAACCATGGCCAATTTCATATTATCAGCCATATCGTGGCAAGCCTTGAAAGCCTCCTCCAACTGGGCAATTGATACAATCTTCATCTCTTGAAGTACAACTTCTTCAATCTACTTTCTCCGTTAAAGGCTTTAGGCTGTGAAGCCTTTCCATCCCCAAGACCAGTAATGAAGCAAAAAACCCTTACTGTGAACTGCTTCACACATCCCCCGAGCAGAAAAGAAACCCCTTCATTTTGTTTTTGGCACATAAGTCCATGCACTATGGCATGGCTCCACTCCAGATCATCTATTTGAAGGAGATGTCTAAAACAATTGGCCTTAAACACATCCATTTCATCCCCGAGTTTATTCTTGATTTCTTTAAGGCATCGCCAATCAAATTGCTTTGATTGGCGAAGGCATTGTACCTTTGTTGTGAATATTTATTCCTCTGGAATTACTAGCTTGTAATTCATACTCATGACCTGCAAAATCAATCTATCAGCATATTAGTAGGAACACCCCCCATTCTCTATATAGACCCCTATTATCGTGTTTGTCCTGCACGTCTGCGTAGGACCATGCAAAGACCTCAGCATTTGCTTCCAAAATTTTGACGAGCGCTGCTCGTATGGATGGCTTGAGTTTCGACCCGATCCGTACCGTTCGATCTTTGTGAAAATCGAAAAGAGGTATTGCCTCTGTCTCTTCCACAGGTTCTGCCTGTGGCATATTAGCAAGGTCTCGTGGGTCTTCCAGGGGGCTGTCCCAGAATTCCCGCATGAGGTCTGGATGGATAGGGTCGTCCCCTAGGGCGATTTCGGCGACGAATAGTGTTTCTGTGTGATCCGGTCGATCCTGCCTGCTTATCTTGGTTAGGGTCGTGGCGTAGCATGTTCGCCCAGAGAGTTGATGTCCTCTTACCTGCCCTGTCCCCAAGGGAGTTGGGAATTTCATTAAAAAGAGGTGGGTTGCTACGATAGCTTTCATTTGGTTGAGCAGTCCTCGTCCAAGTATGGCGTTGTAGGCTGTGGGGCAGTCTACCACGAAGAAGGTTGTGAAAGGCATGGCGATTGTGGGGTGTTGCCCATAGATACTGGTAGGGAAATGATGCCCCGAGGTAAGACCGAATCCCCAGAGAAGCCGAGGAGGGGTGTGACCTTACGGTCGAGTTCCTTCTCGTCGATGCCCATATGCTTGAAAGCCTCCCAGAAGAGTACATTGACCGAGCTCCCGGTGTCAATGAGTATTCTCCCTATGTCATACTCGGAGATTCGAGCTTGGATGATGAAAGGGTCGTCGTGCGGGAACACGATGCCTTTCTCCTCTTCCTCCGAGAATGTGATGGATGGCCATCCATTTTTTGCTACCTTGCCTGCTCTTTCGGAGTTGATGCTGAGGACTTAGTGGCTGGCCCAGGTTGCATGAAGGAAGCTTTTCTTCCCTCGGTTGGAGGTGATTGAGGAAGATAGGGAGGGCCCGCCGTTGATGGTATTAATTTGCTGAAGCGCTATAGGTAAGGGGGGATGCTGTAGAAACTAGTCGAGTCTGCCTTTGCGTACCATTTGCTCGATAATGTCTCTGAAAGCAATGCATTCTTTGATCGTTTGGCCATTGTACTTGTGGTACTAGCAAAAGGCTTCTTTGTTGTGGGTTGGGCGGTAGCTGGGATTTCTTGGCTTGGCCTTGGGGATTATGCCTTCCATGTTGAGTAGAACATGGTCTAAGGGGTGTTCAGGATGGTGTAAGTTTCAAACCGACTTCACGATCTGGAGTTGTCCCCTACCAAATTTCGTGCTTCCTAGTGATGTCGATCACTCTGTTTGAATCATCCGCAATTGTAGTTCAACTGGCCCTTCTTGCCCTGATGATGTCCATTTCTCTTTCCTTGTTGGGATTACTGAGAGTCGTGATTGTAGCTGCCGTGGGCATGTCCGATCTTCCCTTGGCCGTTGTTCCCCGAGGGTGTCAAGTACGAGGATGTCCTGGTTTCCTTGGTGGGGGTGTGGAAGAATTCTGCCTTTACGTGAATTGTCGCCCTTCACATGATTTCATTGTAATCCTTCCAGTCCTCCGTATGGGTTGCATACTAGAAGGGTGACTCTTTTAGGCCACTTCGGAAAGCGTTGAATGAAGCTTTGTCGTCGGTATCCTGACAGCGGGAGTACTCGAGGCTGAACCAGACTGCATATTTCTGAAGTGTTTCGTCCTCTTCTTGTCTAAGGGAGAAAAGATCTTCCGTGGAGACCAGTCTATCTGTCTGGATCATGAACTGATTGAGAAAGGTTGTTTGAAGTTCATCGAAGGAGTCGATTGTATTGGGGGCTAGGCGATAAAACCAATTGAGAGCTACGTCGGTGAGAGTGGAGCTGAAGATCAGGCATTGGACCTCGTCTGTCACGTTCTTGTATGCCAGGGAGGAGACATAGTTGTTTAGAAGGGTGACGGGGTCCCCCTTTCCCGTGTAGGGAGTTATCTTTAAAGATTTTACCTCAGTCCTCCGCCTTGACCGAAGGATTCAGTTGGTAAAGGGGCCAGTGCTGGCTTTACCCCAAGTAGGGGCCTTGCCCTTCTCTTTTTCTGCCTCAAGGTTGTTCACCCGTCGTAGGAGGCTTTCTACCATAGCATTGCCTTGTTAGGGCGGGTTCAACTGGTGCTTATCTTCACCATCACCTCTCGCTCGGCGATCCCAATTTCTTCGTCGACCGTGGGAGTAACTCCCTGCGGTTGAGCTGGTCTCGTTTTGAGTTTCCCGGTCGTTGGCCCTTGGTTGTTTAGGAGCTCTGGTTCCGTGGTCGTCTTGATCTCGAGCTATATCATAGGCATGTTCCATGGTTTGGCAGCCTCCCGTGGTCAAGATGGGCATGGGGATTGCCCCATTGCCCTGGGGTCCGATGTAGCGTAAGTCAGGCAGACGATGTAGCGTAAGTCAGGCGGAAGGGCTCTAACCCAATTTGCCGATCGTCTAACAGTTGCCGAGCGTCCCGGTAGATTCTTGGTTGAAAGGGTCCGTCGCCTTTTTGTGGCTGGATGAGTAATCGGCTTCCGGATGAGCTAGGGAGAATCCTAGCATGTAGCCTCTTGTGTTTGTCCGAAGGAATTGGCTCGAGGACGAGTTGCTCGGCTGAGAAATGCTCGGTGGTGACTAGGTCGGCATGCACACGGTCGACTAGTCCCTTGTCTCGCGGCTCTTTGCGTTGGGACAACCTTACAAGGGCGAGTGTGCTCTCATACTGTTATGATATGACCTGATTCTTGGCCTCAATCTTGGCGTTATGAGCCCTGAGCTCTGCCACTTCTCGTTGGAGATCGTCCAACGTCTGTCTTAGCATATCCGGGAAGTTGTCCCTGGAGCTCCTTTGCACGATGGGGGTGTTGTTTGAGTACCCCTTTGTCTTGATCGTCCAACATGGTTTTAGAGGATGTTGGGACGACTTTGTGGTAAGTGAGTTTGTGGGAGGTTGTGTCAGATTCCCACAGACGGCGCCAAACTGTTGATGCCAAAAATGGACCAACTTAAAATTGTCTCTTCGAGTTCGCTTCACTCACTCTTCCTGGAGGTAGGGAGAGCATAAGTAAAGGAGCACCGGTGGGGTGTCGACCTAATAGTCTCTGATGCTTAAGTTAGTTAAGTGTGGAGGGACTTAGGCAGTGTAAGGGCAATGAGATGATTACCTTATTAAGGGAGGTGCCCCTTGTATTTATAGTGGCATTAAATGTTATTGGTGGAATATTTCGATGTGGGATAAATGTCCTTATCCCCGGCACTGACGCATGGTGAAGGTTTGGCCGAAAGGTAGGCCGACTAGATCCAATCGGCCTAGCGGGTTCTTGCCTCTCGCCTAGGGCTATGTTGGTGGGGTGTACTTGGCGTGTTTTTGGTTGAGCTGAGGCCAAGTATGGTTCTGTAGGGCTTTAGTCGATCTTGACCAGGTTGATCAAATTAGGTACAAACACAAAACAAAAAAATTGTAATTGTTTTTTCCGATATAAAACACTTAGCTCTGGCTACCTTGCGAAGCAAACAAAATCTCCACCCATTCATATGAAAAGAGTATACAATAATGATGTATTTGGCGAATCAAATATTATAGAGTCGGGCCTTCTTTTCGCACTATTACGGATACGAAAATAATGGGAAAAATTGGATTCAATTGTCAACTCTTCTTATCGGAAATAGGATTGACTACGGATTCGAGCCAGAGCACATGGTTTCAGAAAACCGTACGGTGGTCTAATAACGAACCATTCTAATCCGACTATTGAAATTGCTCAATATACCCTTTTTTAGCTTCTAGAATCTATTTCTTAGTTCAAGATCCTCTTACTAACTGGAATCAAAGAATCAGTCAAAACGTGTATTCGAACCAAAGCAAACGTATACGATGAGATATAGTTGATGAGATGTGCTTTTGCTTTCTTTTTCTCCGGCTACTAAGATGTTTCAGTTCACCAGATTGTCTCTTGCTTGCCCTTTTAAGTATCGTGTGTTTTACACCTAATTTCAGAGTAATACCTCATTTAAGTGTATAAAACTCTGAAATTTGGTGTACAGGGTACTAACTTGTAATTTGCTCTAGGATTGATGTAAGTGTGACAAACTTTCAGCCTCCAGGTAAGAAAATGGAAATGGAAATTTTGCGGGATATTACCTCGTTATCAGTATTTTATTGAGTGTCTTCAAGATGGGATAGAGCTCTACCAGAGCTACATGCTTGTTTTCTTCAGGATGCAACACATTTAGGCTCGACTGACTGAGAAGTTGGTAAAATGCTTTGACTGCAGAGACGCCCTAAAGGCAGATATTGAAGGGTAACAAGTTAGAAGAAAGGTAATTAGCGAAAGTCTATCTAACTTGACATGAATGCAACACAGGGTTTTAAAGCAAAAAGAGTAGTACGTAATTGATACCTGAATCATTCCTTTGCCACTGATGTTCTCACCCATATCTCGGTTTAGTTCCCCTTTAGCTAACATTTGGCCATACCAAGCATTCCGGCCTTTCAACAAGGTTACCTATGTGTTAGCCAGCAAAGGCCCAGCAAGCTTCTCAGGCTCTTCCGCCAACAAATGAGTAATGAATATCATCCCCGACGTGCAATGTGCAAAATATACAGATTTGCTCGTAGCACTCTCTTTTGTGAGGGCAGATACCATCCACTCATAACAAACTATGATATTTCATTCCCATATATATAGCATATAATTTCATAGTTTACTAGTTCACCTCTAGACTATCATTTGAATCTAACCTACACAGCATAGGAGAAATGATGCTTCTTTATATGATTTAGTATCTTTTTTTTACTAAATCACTACATCTTCAAGTTTGTCCTCATTAGTACATTGTCGGGTGTTTGATGCTCCGAAATTTAATGAAGCTGAACAAAAATTACACTACTTAAATGAAGCTGAACAACGATGATTACCAAGCGGTATATCTCACATCTCATTCCGTTTGTTCCTTTTTCATTTTTCTGAAAAGAGGACATTGGAAACAAACATGATCTATACCCGAAGACAGCTAAAAGTTCATTTCTTTTTATTAGATTTGTGAGGTTGGAACATTTAGATGTCGCATTTACTGTTTTATCAGAATGAAAGTGAGGCTTACCTGCTCCGCTTGCACACACATTCTTTAAGCCGCCCATGACTTCATGGGTAACAAGGTCACTATTGTCCCAGACAATAAAATGGGGTTGCCTTAAAAAATTTGCAAGAGGTTTTCTCCACGTCTCAGCTCCGCATATTCGAGCATTAGCATATTCCTTGTTGTAGATCTCTGATGCAATATTTGGGCCACCCAGATAAAGTATGCTCTCTATAGGTACACCAGCTGCCACAAAGGAAATTGAGAGTTGGAAATAAGAGTGAAGGAAAAGCGTGAAATAGCAATCTAGCTCATCCGATTTCCACTATAATTAATATGTTGAGTTGAAAGTTTGAAACATAAGCAATTATCGGAACTTTTTTCTTCTTCATGAACCTTGCAATTGTTTACAATAAATACATAGTAATGTAACTTTGAACATTAAGTATGCATTCTCAGACTTCACATAAAATAGTTGAAATGAAGAGAAACATACTTGCCCGGTTAATCATTTGCGTGGGAGTTATGATATGCGGGAGAGGCTCCAGTGCAGCCTCTATACCTTTAGCTAAAGATATGACAATGGTATCTGTGATTCTTTCCTTCCAATAATTACTAATCTCTTGGAAGACCTCGTGTTTCGGTCGAAGGCAAGCCATTCACCACAATATCAGCATCCCAAACAGCCTCCTGCAAACTTGTTACAACCTTCAAAGGACACAGAGGCGTATCGAGATCATGTTCAAACAAAATCTATCTTTCAGAATCTCATCTGCATAAAGTGTCCGATCCCCCAGCCTGGCCTCAACATATTTCAAATAGGCACATCGCCGGATCAACCTCCTCAACGCATCCTCCCTTGAATTGATCACTTCGAAAAGATGTTCAGCTGTGGCTCTATCAACAGCTCTTCCTGGTCCTTCTCCATATCCATATGTGAACCTTGTCTCGAAACCGACCATAGCTATCTTGCAAAACAGCAGCAAAAACACTGCCCCAAGCACCTTCCCAACACCAACAAGGCGGCTCCGAAGCTCGTCAACCTTCTCTTCCAAAGCATTAGAGTTGTGAATAGACCCATTTGAGTATAAACTAGGACTTATAGTCGTCGTCCTCGTCTCAATGCTGCCCACCATCTATATCCAAGTGAAATCAATCACACAATCAACTATCAAACAAATGTACTTATACAGATTCTTGTTTAATTCCAACTGAGTTCCAAATTCCAATTGACGTTGAAAATTTCTCAACCAAGCAAGCTAGATTTCAGGAACAACCAAACCAACCCACCTTTGATACACAGTTTGAAATCTATGCTTGAAATGACAAATTCCCAAGATTCTGCAGAGTTGAGAGCATTTTTATGCATTCAAGGACTTTTCTTGTTGAAACGAAACCCAAATATTCAAATATGCCATGTTATCTGATCTCCGCCTGATCGAGGTTGTTCATCTACCCAACCATAATCTTGAAAAGCAATTTGTCAAAGTTAGAAATTAAATAAGAAATGAAAAAGACAAACCTTGTGGAAGGAAACAACAAAGCTTTGGTCTTAAAAGTGTATTGGGTCCTTCGCTTAAATTCCTATCATCAGCCCACCACAAGAACGGCCATGGAAATTGGTGCTTGGTGGGATATAATGCTGGAAAGTAGAAGCCAGGCACCAAAAAGAGCAATGGAGGAGAGAAAATGAAGCCCAAATGGATTTCTAATTGAAACCATTGAAGAGAGAGAGAGAGCGGAGAGAGAGAGCATTAATGGGTACAGTGGTTGAGTTGAGGAGAGGAGACAACTCAAATGCCGGCACAAAAATAAAAAAAGTCCCCGTTCAAAATCGAATTCTACTGGCACCTAATAATTTCTCGTTGAGTTGGGTGCTAAAGTTATTCATGGTTAGGTTCTGCCAACTTCCCCAACGGTCATTAATATTGGATGATTGTGGTTGTGGACGGTGTTTTACCGGAATTAAACTCTGGGCCATATGAACATAAAGCAATAGTCTCAGTTTTTTTTTTTTTTCAAATAAACTTTGTCCAAACAGAGAACAAATTTAAAAAAAATAATTACATCACTCGGTGTCCATTTCATTTTTTATTTGTTTTCAAGTAGGTCAAGATAATTGAACACCATCTTTTAATCATTCTAATCACTTTAATGCGTTGCTTGATTACAAATGCGGCTTAGTTACAATCTCATTGAAGATAAAGCAAAACTAGTCTGGAATCTGGATCGTATTCGTATCACACAACCCAGTTATGCTCTCTCTGATAAAAACTGAATAAGGTGGATGAAGATTTAGAAACCTCAGCTGCAAATGGATCACACAAGTAATCTTGGTCTTTTAGAGAACAATGGCATACAACGACAAAAGAAAGCTACTTACCCCCTTCTATGGAATCTCACTCAGACGTCATCAATGTCTTCCAAGCTTGAAATCCCCAGATAAATTTATGATTTCCGGGATGAGAACTCTGCATCAAAATCCTTCTTAAACTGTTCCCTAGGTGTGGTTTTGGCTGCTAACACAACATCATCTAGAAATCCCCTTTGCGGAGATTCTTCAGGCACCAAAGATCGATATGTTTCAAACTGTTGTGCAGCTTCCTTCTTTTGATCCAGTAGACTGTAGATAATTCCCTGCCACAAATTCATACTATTTAATAATCATTGTGCCTCTAAAAGTAAAACACAACTACTTACTCCCTTTTTCATTTTCGTTCAACAACCAATTACTACTCATTAGCTCTCTGCTATGTGTGCAAAACTGTTCTCGGAGATAAACAAACTTAATGAAGATATAAATTCCACACTGCCTTTTGAAGCTTATTGCAACCCACCTCTTCCATTTATGCAACAAGGTAGTTAAATATTTGATTACTTGAAGATTCATGTTGCCATGAACACTATGCTTCAAAAAACCAAAAAAAAAATCATCTTTGACAATTCCAACACAATAATTCCTGAACCTGTTAGAAATGCATGACTTATCTCTGGTCAGAAACTTGTTTGTTTTAGCAGAATAATCTCTGCAGTGGGTGAAACTCTAAATGGGACATAGGAGGAGTAAAGTTGTTAAGGTAATGGTTTTGTTTTTGATTCCGAAACAAAAATATCTTATCTAAACTCTAACAAATAAGTAAAGCTTGCTGCACAGCATCATGTATAGGGTGGATTGCTTTCTAGGAAACACTCATTGGTCCTGCTATCTAATCTTTTCTCATAGCAAACATTTCACCTGGGGCAGACTGTTGAAACTAACTAACCAACATGACAGCTACAAGGGGCATGATGACTTGCATCATCCTCACCTTCCTCCGGCAATACCTATCTGTAATGAAAGAAAGGAGCTTTCAAATAGAAATAAATTAGTTTGTTGACTTACCATTATTCCTATAAGTCTCTAGGATATGGCTCAACTATAATATATAGTCTAACGTTTCTAAACTTTGTTGCAGTATTAGGATCTCTTGTTCTGGTACCAAGGTAAACTTTGTTGATTTCCCATTGTTTTAAAAAGAAAAAGCTGTAGATTATTCATTTTTTTGCAAGAAATCTTAGGATGAAATACCAGCAGAAGCAAATGAATAACAGGGCCAAACTCACCTGGCAAAGATAAGGTCGAAAATCTCGTGGATCCGCATTGACCAGATCTTGAAATTTATGCAAACCTTCTTCCAATTCTCCCTAGAAGGCAGAAAAGTGTATAAATAGGTAGTTAATGAAAGACTAATGTCATTCTGATTTACATCTAATTTCTCCTTTACATACAATTGACTAACTTTATACAGTAATATTCTCATAGGACATCCTAATACCCCTCCCTCCAATTCATGAATTATGATACTTGAGAGTTTGGACAGGTTATGAGCTACCTTTACAACATGCATCTGTGCAATCAGAATTCTTATATTCCTTTCCTCAATAACTCTTTTTTCGCGTTGCGCAATTTCTAAAGCCTTATTAAGCATCACAAAAACAGCTGGACCTTCATGCTTTTTGTGCATAACCAGAGCCAGACCCTGAAAAAAAAAGAGGAAGATCTGTAAGTTCTTAATTTTTTAACAAAAGACACATAAGGTCACATATAAAAATGCATAACAACCTATGAATATCCTGCCTATAAATGACCATGATTAACTATACTACCCGTGTTCTGAAGTAAAAGAAGCATATGAATTATTTGTTCTTCCGATGAAACAAAACTTCAGCTGTTATGATGAGATAGAATGAAGCTAAGGGAACCATACAAGAAAAAGACAGACCGAGAAGGAACTGCGGTTCAAAAACATAAAAGTTTTTTTAGATAAAATATGAAATTCCAAATTAAAAACTAAGACATAAAACGAAATAGAATCTAGTTTACAAGAAATTTAATCAATAAATACATCAATTTTGTAACTACAATAAAGCAGAGAAACAAAACATAAAGACCTCTACTCAGCCAATTCAAATTTTGATTTGTCCACCGTCAATGCCAATCCTGCAATTTTGAGATTTGAGTTTCAACAGCTATCTCAGTCCATACAGTACAATGTGCTCAAAATGCATGACAATACTCAATTCTCAGAAAGCACAATATTTAACTAAGAAACAGTGAATCCGTGAATCAGAATATGCACCTAACAAGAACAGACAGAAATAGAAGGAAGTGAGAGCACAAATTGCACTCATTTGTTGCTAGATAAACTTTCAATTTTAATTAAAAATAAATAAAACATAAAACGAACTACAGGTAGATAAATTAAAGGCTATGGCAATGTATACAGAAGGCTAATCCAATGTCAACAACATTCAGTAGTTTGAGTAGTCAATCATCAATGTCAATCCTGGAGTGATGAATCTTAAAGGCTACGCTAGTTTAAACTGAACAGTTACCCAACCTCCTTGACATTCAGTATTCAGTGTTCACAATAAAAGTTATACACCACCAAATATTTTAACAACAGTAAATCTTTAAAAGAGAAAAGCCCAATAAACATACATGCAAAGCTCTGAGCAACAGAGGCCTCTCCTCCAAGATTTCCTGAAACAATCTTTTAGCAGTACTCAGTTGCCCCATGATCTCGTAACAAAGAGCCTTCAAAAGCTTCCATTCGACCTCGTCAGGCTCCACATCAATCAACTTCTCCACATACTTGACAGCCTCCTTTGTATTTCCTCTCCTCATTTTCCCATACAAAACCACCTTCAAAGCCCCAACATTTTTTGGGTCCTCTTCCAAAATTTCCTCATACATTTCCTCATCCTCGGTTTTCCCTTTCTGGGTGGCACTCGAACTGCTTGTTTGAGCAGGTAGTGCTACAGCTGCTCTTAGTCTTGAATTGAAACACACAACAAAGAAAACTGACCCAATCACAAAACCCACAATTTTTTCTACCAAAATTCTTGATAAATGTTTGTGGGGTGGGAAAGTAGAGAAGCCGTGTGAAAGTTTAGAAGAGTGTCCGACTCTGAGGAGGTTCGAGTTAGAGGAATATCTGGAGGAGAGGAATTTGAGTGGAATTTGTATGAGATGCGAATTGAGTAATGAGGGTTTTGGTGAGCTGCAGCCGAGATTGTGGGTCACAATTTTGGTCTTCGGTAATTCCAATTTCGGTTGAAGAGAGCAAGCAGTTGACGAAATCATCTTGTTTTGAAGAAAAAAAAACACAAAAACAATCTTGTAGAGAAATTCAAGTGATCATGAAGAAACCAAAAACCCCGAGGTTTTTTATGTTCAAGACCAACAAAACCCAACGTGGAGCAAAGCTCGGTTGTCACCCTCCTTTACGCGAACAGATGAATGCTGAACTAATTTTGTTGATAGCATAAAATGGACCAATTTAACTTTAATTTAGAGCCTCCAAATTTAACTTTTGGATAAATTTAATCAAAAATTTATCCAAAAACTTCAAAATGAACCTGCAGCATAATAGTTAAATTTAACCATAATTTTAACTTTTTGAATATTAATTGGTATATGTACCGAGCCGCTCTCCCTTTTGACATCTTCTTCATCTGCATTTCTCTCTCCTTCATCATCTTCATCCTCTTCTTCGACGAATTAAAAATTATTGGACTTCAATCACTCTCACGTTTGGACTTCAATCATTCTCCCTTTTGCTATCTTTTTCATATATGCGGCAAATTCAATCATTTTTTTAGGTTAGAAACTGAAATAGTGAAATTAGGGAATTGAAATCGAAAAATCTACCCTATTTCATTAACATAGCGTTGCGGCTCGAGGGTATTGCCGATTTCCCAGCCTTGACTCTTGTAGAGGTTGTGAAGACTCACTGAAATATTGAAAATATGCAGGTCGACGTCGACACCTTGACGCCTAACGTAGTAACGCCCTGGTCAGCCTTCGATTGCCCAACCATCCTTGATGCTCTAGTTGTGACTCACTCACACCCTCACTCCCTCTCTGTCTCGAGTCTTTGTGACTCCCTTACTCCCTCTGTGTCTCTAGTCTCTCTATGAAACTCAGTGCTCCTTAATCCTCACAGCTCTTGACTCTTCTATCTTCTCGAACTCGCGAACTCTCGACGTATCCGTCCAAATTGGATGATGTCGAGTGAGTCTCCTGACTTTTCAACATTGGTGTGGACCAAATAAATAAGTGAAATTCACGGCTCTAGCATCCGCTTGGGAAAAATTTACACAAATAGCACTTTCAGCTACGATTTGTGTAACGACCCGGAAATTTAATTATTTAATTATCATAAATTATTTTTACAAAAGGACGAAATTACCCTTGGTTGTTAAGGGGTTTGAAAGTCAATTTTTATTTCGAGACACTTTTGGCTATGTTTCAGGGACCGTTGCGTAGGTCTCGAATTCACGAGTTCATAGACAGGCGGCATGCGGAAAATTGAGTTCGTGTGAGAGAGTTGTGGGTTTAGATTGTTCAGGGGCATTTTAGTAATTTAGGCTTGAGTAGATATTACAACCCAATCATATCAGCTCTTCCTCATTTTTCACTCTCTCTCTCTGGACTCAGCCCAAACCCGTGTGCCCAAAACCCAAAAACCCACAAATTAGAACTTCGATTCAAGGCAAGATCATCCATTCTAGTTTCACTAATCGGATGCTCCTCTTTCCCACGTTCACAGACGTACCAACCATCAAAGGAGGCAGCAGCGGGAGACACCGAACTGAGGAAAGGAAAACTGAAACCTTTCGATCGATTTTTCGGCCAACACATGTATGGGTTTCGTGTTTAGAGTTCATTCTGAGTTACTGGGTTCGAGTAGATGGATTTAGACGTCAAATTCGTGAAAAACGGTTGAATTTTGAGAAAGTTAGGAAAAATTCAAGCTCGCCCGGCAATGGAGTTTTTTGGCGACGGCGGACGGCAGCTCACGGCAAAGCGGTCGTCTTCTCCGGCGACTGTTGTAAATTTGTGGTTGCATCGTTGGATGGTTGACCTTATTGGAATTTGGAGTGTTATCTGATCCTTAATCTGATAGGTGGAAGACGGTTAGCCAGTCCTTAAGGGGAGATTCTACCGAATTTTCGGCAGAATTCTCATTTTTTTAAATGTCAAGGACTTGGGGGTATTCTGGGAATTTCTTTAGGTTGTCAGACGGGAGCAGGGTTCTTCCCGGATTTCGAGGGGAAATTCGGGAAGGGTCCCTGTCAATTTGCGCTAATACCCCTATATAAAGGGGATGCTAACCTCATAGTGCTCAATATTCATTGTTGGTTTGAAATATTAGATGAGAGGGTGTGGATAGCTCTCTCTGGATCCTTACTAGTGACAGAAGGTGAAGATGAAGAGGAGAAAAAATTGAATCATCAAAATGCAATGATCCCCTTAATTTGGTTGGGTCACCCATCAGATGTTTCATCAAATGTCCTCGACCCAGAAACCGGCCTTCTATCCAGCCTTAACCCCAACTTCGTTGTCATCGATATGACAAGCAGTCATCCAGCTCTAGCGCGCCAGTTTTTCAATGCTACAACGCCAAAGACTGTTGGATTGTTGATGCGCCAGTTTCAAGTGGCGACATTGGCGCTACAAAAGGCAAACTCGCCATACTTGCGGGAGATGATGCTTCCATTATCAACTGGATGGCTCCATTGTTTGAGATTATGGGGAAGGTTACTTATGTGGGTCTTGCAGGCTCTGCCTAAAGTTGCAAGATTGCGAACTAGATTGTAGTGGGAGGGAATTTGAAGGGATTGAGTGAAGGATTGGTATTTGAGGAGCAGTCGAGGTTGTATATGAGGCAATTTATAGAGGCGGTGAGGGGCGGGGTGGCGGGTTCGAAGGTGATGGAGTTGTTTAGGGAGAGTATAATTGGGAGAGAAATGCACAAAATTGTTCATAATTCATTATGGGTTATTATGTGGACTTCATAAGACTGTGAAGGCATTATAAGTACACTATATTACCTTATAGTGCCTCAAAGGTAATATAGTGTACTTACAGTGCCTTCACAGTCTTATTAAGTCCCTATAGTAACCCATAACGAATAATGAACAACTTTGTGCATTTCCTCCACATGCAACATAATGTAGGGGGTTTGGTTATTTCTTCTTCTTCCCAAGAGCCGAGTTTAGTAACGTTGTTGACTTACTAGGACTATGTGGTGGCCAGTGACGTCTAGCTTCAGGTTGAGGAAATCTTGGGGGAGCCATTGGACTTGGTACCGGAGCCATAGGATTTGATGTGGATTAAATCGACGGTGATGGGGAGGTGGATGCACATGGCAAAGTCGGCGAGGAAGAGAAAAGCGCCGGTGGCGACGCTGATGAGGACAGGAGGCTAAGGATCGGGGTATGGGAGATTTATAATAGAAGGGTTAGAGATTTCCAACCTAAAAGAAGATTTAAAACAAAGGGATGAGAGATTTCAAACTTAGAAGAAGATTCAAACAGAGGGATGAGAGATTTCAAACCTAGAAGAAGATTTCAAACTAAGGGATTGTGATGATTTCAAACACATGGATGAGGGATGAGAGATTTCACCTTCTGTCACTAGAGAGGAAGATGAGAGAGTTCTCTACACCCTCACATCTAATTTCAGTCCAACTCTGATTATTTTGGCACTATGAGGTTACCATTCTTTTATATATGGGGTATTTCTATAACTTTTAGCTGAGGGTGGTATTTTTAAAAAATTTCCCCAAGTTGGTGATAGAGTTGTCAATTTCCCAAAAAAATTATAATTGAATTGAATAATGATGATTGAATCCATTGGTCCACCAAATTGGACCAAATAAATTATAAACATGGAGTGGAGTTGTGGACCAAATAACTTATCGATATGGCCCAAATAAATATAAATGTGGATTATTAATTGCAAATTGAATTATTAATTGCAAATAAATTATCAATATGGCCCAAATAATGAAGAGTTAGAGCCACGCCGCCGTGAAGTGCTTCTATTGCTAGTTAGTTGTTGTTCTACACTAGCAAGTAAAGCTTCTTCATATTCATCATTAGAACTTTCGTCGTTAAGCACCATATTACGTAAAGACTGGTGAGCCATAGGTAGATTAATTTGAAATAAAAATGAGATGTGAGAATAGAATGAAGAAATGTGATTTGGTACTGATGGGTGAGAATGAGTGAAATATAAACTAATTTTTTTTTTTTTTATAGATGAGAAATCATCACTTTAAAAAACTAGCCCTTAAAAATTAGTCGTTAAAAATTAGTAGTTAGAAATTAGCCGTTATACGAAAAATATGTTGTTATATATTCAAATTTGAAAAAATTAATTTAATATTCAAAGTTGGTTTAATATAGAGAGTCTGATTTTTGTAGCATTAAAAACTGGCTAGCTATTAATAACTTTTGGGTCATTTCAAGTTAAATTTGACAAAAAATTTAGAGAGTTTGATGTGGATGTTGTGGGAAGATACACACTCACTCAATAACACAAGCATGTATATGATTCACCCAAGTTGGGCTACATCCATGGGATCAGACCATTCTCATTAATATAATAGTTTGTTTCTACATAATACAAGAGGCATGAATTTATCCTTCCTAAAATAACAAGAGGCTTAGAGCCTTTTAGAGAGAGAATGGCAAATGTAAAGAGAAGGGAAAGCTCTCAATGTTAGAGAAAGATTGGGATATCTAGTGAGAGAGTGAGTCCCTTCAAATGAGGGATATCCTCCTTATATAAGCAAAATTAGGTCCTGATGGTGGGACCCAACGATGGGCTTTAGTGATGGGCCTTGATAATGTGTCTTGTTAGGCCACTCACAATGGTGGTCTATATTTGGAGCGGTATCTATGGTGGATGTAGCTCCAAATGTGGCTTCAATAGGAATCTTTGAGGTTGGATGTTATATTGCTCACAATGGTGAGTCTATATTTGTTGGGGCTAGAAGTTACACCCCGACCAGAAATCCAACTGGATACCAGAATCACCGGGTGCTGGCCGATACCTGAACGTGGAGTCCTGATGACAAAAGCCCAAATCAAAACGTTGTGTTTTAGGAAGCTTAGTGAAAGGTAAATAGTAAACACTATGTTATCATTTCACCGCGACAACAGGTAGGCCAAAGCATATTTAACATACAAGTGATGATCATAAATAAAGCATTGAATGCTCAAATCGATTATTACTTTTTTACGTCCTCCGCGTTGTATGTGTTTGAATTGTCACTACATAATTCTCTCCACGAATCCAAGAAACTTCTTCCAAAACTTGAGGAGCACAAAACAGAAGAGTGAGTGGACCTAAATAGTTTTTCAGTGTAAAACAATTTATAAAAAAAATATATTATATCCCCTCAGTTTAATTAAAACATCAATATGGTACTATATATGGTAGTATAGCACGTAAAATGAATCACAACATTAAAATAATAATATAATAAGCTAATAACCTTGTTGGGCTGACATCCAATACAACACAGGCATACACGTACACCAATCAAATAAGATGATAAAACTACACCTACCAACATTCGTGGGAAAATCTTCACACGTTGAAGATGACACATCCACTCTAATGGATAATGTGACTAGGAGTACCTCAATGTCGTCATCTCTCTTCGAATGGTATCGATAATCTCGAATGTCGCACTCGTGCGTACGGATCATACTCTCATCAATCCATGTCACGGCCCACTCCAAAGACACTGACCTCGATAACGAATGTACCCTCATTGGTACTTCAATACTTTGGTCACCTCCCGTGACAATAATCATCGTATTTATCAAGCTGGTAATCCTTCGACTATCCGATCTCAAAAATCATCTAATAAGCCAGCAAACCCCTCGACTATTATATCTCGATCGTCATCTCGTGTATCCCAATGGCACTATAGTGGCACAAGTCACGCGCATGTGACAAGACTTGGTGTCTTCGCTCGTACCATAACCATGTGAAGGACTGGGTGCAAGCACCATCGCCACATGTCCCTAAAGGAGCTATGGGACAAGACTGTCGCTATTTAACTAGTATAGAGCGAGCGCAGGTGAACGATCACGTGGAGGACTAGTATGTGGCCTACAGATAGCTACGACACCAGAGACTACCAAATGGGCATACTAGACATCACATCATATGCTAAGTCGGCATGTCCCTCGATTGTAGCATCTCAATAATGACTCACATGCTAGGCCGGTATAACCCTGGGCAATAGCACCTCAACATGACTCACCTGCTAGGCCTGCATAACCCTCGGCAATAGCACCTCAACAGGACCTCGTGCTAGGCCGTCATAACCTTCGGTAATACCACCTCAACAGGACTCAGGTGCTAGGTCGGCATAACCCTTGGCAATAGCACCTTAAATACATGACCATTCTTTCTCGATTATCATAATCGTCGTATTGATATCTCTTCGTGACTCGCGACTATCGCCGAACGTATCATGACTCATGACTCGATATTGTAAAATGCATCTCGAAATCGACCCTCGAGAGTTACTACTATCATTAACAACTCCTAATGAATACAATAATTCCATAGAGATTACTACCCTCAAGCCAGAGCATCAAACACATGCTAGGCCCTAACACTAGCTCGTGGCATCATCTATTGTTCCTAGCGTCCTCATCACCCATATAATCATACCATACATCAAACATCCCAAAAAAAAAAACACATATGCAATCATGCATACAAGCATACAAGTATGAGTTAAGGGAAAAAGGTCCACTCACAATATGTTGGGGAGAAGTCACCCGACAAGATCCACCATTGTGCTTACTTCGAATTGCTTGCTTCTGAAAGTCCTCGCAAGCTCCGTCTCGATCTGCGCTAGTCTCACTACCATAACGCCTACCAAACGTGGCGATTAGCATAAATAAACCATAAATATATTCTTTAAACCGGGGTCCCTAATCCTTGTGGGTAGCCACGCACCCTTAATGGTTCTACACTAACTTAGGATGCTTAAATGGACCCCAAAATAACCTTAAAAGGGCTCAAAACCGCAAAAAAACAGATTCAAACCCTTAGCACGACCCGCCGTGAGTCAAGAAGTGGCCCCACGCGCCGGTTAAAGTACCCATGCGCCTTCCATGCACGAATGAGACAGCGCGCTACAAGAAAATGTCTCATTCATCGCATTGGATCATAACACTTTTGCACAAGTGCTATGAAATGTGAAATAAAAAAAAACAAAATAACACCCTAAACGCCGTCAAAGGAAAACAAAACGCGCTACTATAGTGAGGGAAAATAAAAATCAGCTCGCGGGGAAACCAAAATTTCATGGCCCGCGTCCTTTTCTGAACATAGTGTTCTCGCAGGGAAAGAAAAATCAGCGCCCACTCTCAGCCTCTATGGGTTCTCGCTCAGCCGCCTCTCCCACCTTCGTCTCTCAGCCTCTGTACGTCGGTTCTCAGCGTCAACCACTCTCGGTTCTCGCTTTAAGGTACCTTAAAGCGCTCGAGGCTGGACCTGCGCGGAAGAGCTCTGGTAGTACACGCCGAGGGAGCGCGAACCGCCTTCTCAGATGACTTACCAAAGCCCATCGATGGCGACGGCGGCGGCGTCTTCGAAACAGTTTCTGATTTCTCCTTTGAAACCCTAGCCCAATCATAATCCCTCTGCCTCAACACCTAGCGGATGAGGAGTATATTGAGCTTAAAGAAAACAGCGTTGAAGAGTCAATTGGCTGGTGAGACCTCAAACTCTGTCCTCCATTCCCATTCAATTTTCTTTCGCAAGATAATTGAATGAATGAAAGCACTTCTTCTGTATTCAACATTTCATTTTAGGTTATAATCAATTTCGCAAATTCACTTTCGCAAACGAAGTTGTTTGAATTTGAATAAACAAAAATTACATTGAGATTGGAGAGGTTATAATTGTCGTTAATTTTATGTTGCATTGCTACAATTTTCTTAATTTGATTTGTTATACAATTGATTTCACTGTCTGCATTTGTATCTAGATCCTGCTAAGGTATGTGACATTTATAGCTTTTTGAATTATGAGGATATCAAAGGAAATGGAACCAAGGGGGAATGGGGTTGGAGGACAGATTCCATAAAAAGACTTAATTTTTTTTAAGTAAGCTATCATCTTTTTCCTCTCGAATGAAATTCCTTATGATCTGTTTGTCCGCTTCTCTGGCATTTTATATATGTTTGAGAGTATTGTCAATGTATTTCTAATTGAAACTTCTATGGGACATAAATAAGTTTATATCTGTTATCTTGTATGCAACACTTATTAGTATGAAATGAGACCCTTGGCTTGTTCCACATCCACACATGGGGTTCCAGGTAACTATGAGGGCTGCTTTGATACTCTCTTCTTTCTTAGAGTAATTTGGTGTTTCTGTTCTAGGCTCTATGTCAAGCTCTATATCAGGTCTTGTTTCTTTTCGGATAGTCATACTGTATCACGTCATGGTACAATACAAGCTTGTCAGAAAAAGCTTTTCATTAACTGGTTATCTGGAATAAAGACAAGCTTTTCCTTAATAGGGAGATTTCCCTCCTAGATTATAAGGCTCTCTTCACTTGAATACTAAATTATGTAAATATTCTTTTAAACACATTAGAAAAGATTCATGATTTTCCGGTGTATGCAGTTCCACTTTTCCAACATCAATAAACTTACTTTCTGTTAGTTTTTTTTGCAAAAGTTGCAGTTTCTCTTGCAGTATTTAACCTGCAACATTTTATGATTCTATATTTTCAAAAACATGCTTCCAGCGGACCTCTTCTTTTGAATGATGTTTCTGCTGAAGGGTTGGTGGTTTGGGCTGAATTTCTTATTAAGTTTTATTGCATATGGGTTATGATTGATCTCTCTGCTGTTAATGGTGGAATTTAAAGTCAGTAGCCAATTTCCACTGCTGGTTTATCACATTCTCTGGTTTAGAATGGAATTGTTTCATGCTATATATGAAATCTTTGGCTACCGATACCTATACTTGTACATCAGTTATGTGTTGAAATAAAAATTATGAACTTTCTCATCCAGTGCATCTACAACACTCAAGTGCAGGGTTTTCATCCATGTTTGTATATATTTTGAATTATTATAGTCATATGCATTGGAAGGATACTAGGTTCTAATAACGTGAAGATGATTGCTTTTCACTCAATGGTTAATACCTTAGATGACATTTCTAAACTTTTGTTATATTCATTATTTTTGAAGGTTGTTGAATGCCGAATTTGTGGTGATCCGCATTCAGTGCTCTGTTTTGCATTTGTGGAGTTTGCTGATAAGCGTAAGAATTTTGTTGGTCTGCAAGCCTTCTGTAACATCTTAATAAGATTTGGCTTTATTTTCTAAATGATGTGTACATTAAAGTTGTGATAAAGGTTGCATTCTGAAGGATTTTCTCTTAATAAGATTTTTTATGATTTCATTTGCAGTCAAGATACCCCAAATCCTTTTTTAGTGGTTTTGTAATGCTCATCTCAATTCCTGTTTTTAATTGTTTGTAATGTTTTTTTTTAGTAATATAGCCTAAATCCCTTGTTAGATTGAATTTCCTCATCCAAACATACCCCAAGGATTGTGAAGCACAATGTGAACCACCGTATACTTTTGGTGTACAGTAAACACCAGATTTACAGATAGAGTTAATAAGAAAATGTTTGATTGCTATGAAATTATTAACTGCTTTCAGGTTAGCAAGACTATTGGTTTATAAGAGTCCTTTTTACAGTATGAGTATTGTGTTGTTGCTATCTTGCTAGTTTCTTAGCACAATTGCATCATGATGTCAGTAACCTTAAAGCGATGCTTCGTGCAATATACATTGGTAATAGTCTTCTCTCTCTCTCTCTCTAGCTCTCTCTCTAGTCATGCCTTAGTGTGTCTTAGAAGGATTCAGTTGTACCTGGCATGTTATGTGAAAGTTGTTTGTTCATTTATTCTTTTCTACCACACATAATGAAATTAGTAGCCTTCTGATCTGTATAATCTCTCAAATGGATTATCAGTGAAAGTAAATTTGGTGTGTGATTTTAACAACATCAGAAGTCAAATAGTTCATGTTTTGCATATGTTATATTTAAAACAGAATCAGTCAGTGTTTTCAGTCACAAAAGACTACTTCTTTTGTCTGAATCCTCAGTAGTGGGATTATTGACTTGTTTAATTCTTCACATTTCACATCTTGGTTTTATTAAAATCCATTGGCAGGATGGTTGAATATAAATAGAAGTGTTAGTATCCTAGTGGTAAAGCACTTGCCGTCCTCCAATTTAACTAGCATCTGCAATTTATGTGATATGGATAATTTGTTCTGTCTAGTTTTAATTATTATGTCACTGAATCTGGATTTACTTGTTAGATTTTTAATGTCTACTCATCTAATAGTAGTAAGGCGTTAAGGTTGGAGCTTATTGCAGCTGGTCATGCTACATAGTCTTTCACAGATTTTGTTGTAGGACATTGAGAGTTATGGTCTGCTCAGATGTCTGGTGGTGGTCTGCTCATTTTTTGGCAGCATTTTCTGAATGTTGCTTGTCCTGTGTCTGATAATAATATTTAATTTTCTTTTTATTTCCTTCTGCAAAATGGGGTGGATTGCAATTGGATGGACACGAGGGAAGTCCTTATTGTGAAACCTACTAGTTCTCAGGTGCTTTATTTTTATTTGACTGAATTTTTTGACCAGGTTACTTGATCTTTAATTTATGCATATCAAGGACAGTGTACTGACAACTTGTTTATTGTCCATTTTACTGATAATCACATAATATTGTGGTTCATTGGTTTCTTTATAATGGTGGAAAAGGCTGTACTGTCATAGGTTTTGCGTTTACCATTAGAAACTTTGTTGCAGTGCATTGTTATTAAAGTTTTTTATTTCCAAGTTTATATACTGGTATGTTAGAATATCATCTTTCGATATTTTTAGATACTAATTTGTGACACCTCTTGCGGCACTTCTATTCCTCTCTCAGGTTCAAGTCATTCCAAACTGTAGTATTTTGGCAACAGTTGGCCAAAAAATGGCGAGTACTCCCGGAGTTAGTGCAACTCTCTTCAATGCAGTGGCAAAGGGTAAGGATTTATTTTCTATTAATTTATCAAGAAGACAAGTAGTTTTAATTTAACAATTCATGGGTTTTTGTATTCTGGTTTACAAATTTGGCCACCCTCTTCTAAACTGTAGTCTTTCACTCTACATGTTTCTCAGTCTCCATTATCCACAATACAGAGGGATTAAATTGTTTTTATAATGCAGGCAAATATCAATGTGCGTGCTATAGCTCAAGGTTGTTCTGAGTACAATATTACTGTAGTAGTAAAGCGGGAGGATTGTATTAGGGCCTTGAGAGCTGTCCACTCTAGATTTCATCTTTCAAAACCCACAATAGCCATGGGCATAATCAGACCTGGTCTGATTGGTGCCACATTACTCGATCAATTAAGGGATCTGGTACTTCTTTTTACTTTTTTCGTTCTGCATATACATTTTCTGCATTTTTTCACTTATATGCATTTTCTGCATTTTCTTTCTGAGAATAGCTAAAGAAGATATGCGAAAATGGAAAGGAAGAGCAAAACAATACGATTTTGGTTTTTCTTTGTGACACTATATTTGCTTAATTCTTTTGCATAATGACATGATCGTTAAATAAGACTTCTCAAGTTAGATATTACAAGTTAGAAGAACATAATGACAGAAAACATAGAGTAAAAGACATAACAGAAGTGAAATTTTAGTTTTAATTGACTTCTCAAACATCATTTCTGGTTTACTACTTGAACATGTTGACATTCATTTGTTGTGAGGATAGAATCATCATCTGAACCATCACTTGAATCATCACTTGACTGATAACGTAGCTTGCAATGGATTATAGTTGAAGCTTGATGTGGATGTTGAATTATTTTGCAGCTTGAATACTTATGTATCATGGATTTTGGATGATGGAATTGGAGGACGCTAGCAGCAAATTAAGTTATTATATGACAGTTTATGTACGTAAGGACAAACATGACATATGTATTATGATTATGAAGCTTTATGTTGAAAGTTTATGTACAATGGATATGAGACTTTTTGTGTTTGATTTCTAGATTGGATATGAAGTTTCATTAATATTATGAAATGAATTTATGAATCTATTTTGTGTTTGATGATAGAAAACTATGTTAGAAAGCTCTAGAAAATCTGGAAAATCTTTGATAGCATTCTGGAACAAGAATTTGAAATGCTATGGAATAGGAATTAGAAATCTGGAAAATGTTTCATAGCATTCTAAAAATGCTATGGAAAATGTTTCACAACGTTCCAAAAACACTATGGAAAGACAATGACAGTGTTTTGGAACCGCTATAAGAAAACTTTCTATAGCACTTTAGAAATGCTATAAATAGAGACTTTTAATAGCATTTTAGAAATGATATGATAGAGGTAGTACTTACCATAGCGTCGGTTGTTACAACATTTTCTATAACGCTATAATAGCCTATTATAGCGTTTTTGGAGTGCTCAATATTGATTTATGGCGTAGCAGTAGCGTGAATAGTGATGTCGTCCAACTCCGTCATAACGTCGTTAGCATTCAACAGAATATGCTAACGCCGTTAGCATATTCCGTCAAATGTTGATGGAGTTAGTCCATTGACAACACCACCGCTGATCGGTCGCCGATGCGGCGGTGATCGGCCGGAAAATGCCATTAATGGCTGAAATCCAAGCTTTTTTTATTCTCTTCGTTTTTCAACCAAAAACCATGATCTAATAGTCTAAATCTATCTACTCGACGAGAGGAATCCGAAAATGAGGTCCATGGTTTGAGATTGTACTTGTGGTGGCCGAAAAATCCCTCGAAAGTCGCGATATCTAATTTTCGTACGTCGCTTGCTGCGCTGCATACGGTGGTCGATAGGTTCGATCGATGGTATAGTCGTACTCACAAGGACGAGACGAAGGGTTTGGTGTTATGTCAAACGACGGCGATGAAAGTGATGGAGTTTCGGTGTTTTCGTTGGAGAGAGGAAATGAGCTGACCAATGGCGTGAGGAGAGAAAAAATTCAATTTATAATTTTTGAACTTTTTCAAAATTATCGATACGTCCCTATCGTTTCAGTTTCGTAACTTCCTCGTTCGAACTCCGATTTCCGAGTGCCGCCTATCTACGTACTCGTGAGGACAAGACCTATGAAATGGTACAATAAAAACTTCCAAATGTGCTCTCGATTGCAAAGTGACTCCCGGGCCCTCTAGAAATCAGGGGCAAAATGGTCATTTTGCAAATAACTTTCGAATTTACCTCGAAATACAGCCCATTACACTTTGGACGTTCCTTTAAGAGTCCAATGCCCACTTAGTCCAACGTCACACCATGAAATCCAATCCAATACTTATTGGGTATTTATGTAATTTTTATTTCAAATTTTATTTTTTGGGACGGGTCGTAATACTGAATATAAGGATCATATTCTTGTAATGTGAAAACTATTGAAAAAGATGGTTGCCACAAGTTAATGGCTTGCCCAAGTTTGAGTTAATTGTCATGTGAGTGGAACAGTGGGAGTGGGTGAGTAGTGTAGGAAAAGTCTCTCTTGGAAGAGATTGTGGTTTTCCTCTGATTGTTGTTTAGGCAAGTTGCTTGCTTTCTCCCTATATGAAGGGCGATCATATGTAAATTCAAGTGAAGTAATTCTCAAGGAAGAGCTCTGAAGCAAGGGCTCTCTTGTAGCTCTGTAGAGAAAGAAATCCCTTCATATATTCAGTCTATTTTATATCGCGTTATCAGCACGAAAGCTTCTTAGAATATGAATGATGCGGATTATCACCCTTCTCGTAACAATACATGTTATTATTATTATTATTTTTGTTTGTAATACTCAATACTGATTGGCACTACCTGTGTATGAGTGTTGCTAACAACTTAATTCGATATATAAATGTGCGTTATTTTATTTATATTTGACACAACGATGATATACACAATTTGGACAATGCTTTTATGCATATTCAAATACCATTGTGTGAGGTGGTAACATTAAAATGTATAATTATTTATTTTTATTTAATTTAGTACTTTACTTCATTACGTACACTTTCATATACAACTAATTAAGGATATGAATTACAAAAAGAAAATAAAAATGGGAACAGTTCTGAATATATCAAACTCGAACCAAAAGTCTCGAGTACATTCCATATAATGATTTTGGCATAAAGTTCAAATTATTAATCTTATTAAGAACTTGAAGTTCTAACCATGTGTTAGTTTACCTACGAGTCCATATTATGGCTAGTTCTTACACATCTCATTCTCTTGAGTATTGAAAATGGCAATTTTGGCAAAGATTGAATTTGGTGCTCTCGACTTGTCTAGAAAGAACTACCTAGACCCGTCCAACTAGATAAACTCCATTCCCATAAGTGAATGCTGCTTCCAATGAAATTAATTCCATCTCTTCTTGTGGTAGTAACCATTGGCTAGAAGAGGAAGTTAGCAAGGTCGTGGACTTGGAAATAGCAATGTCCATGGAGGTCATAGTTATGACCTGGGGTCATAGTTATGACCTGGGGTCAAGGCATAGTCTAGACTCCACATGAAAAAGTAGAGACTGTAACAAAGAGAAATGTCATATGAATGATGCCCCTAGAAATTCTGAGGGAGCCTGTGACACACCCCAACCCGAAAAGTCTACGTGGACACCGAAGACGAGGTATGCTACCCGACAACTAGACGGTGACGTCCAGATGACGAAAGCCAAAAGTTGAAAATGGTGCGTTTTAGGAGGTCATGTGAAAACTAATTAGTGAAAAAAAAAACAATTTACAATTCACCGCGACAACGGAAGTACAAAGCATAGTACATTACTTGATGATCATAAAGTAGTGTACTATGCTCTGTACTTCCACTGTCGAGCTGAATTGCTAGTTGGTTTTTACCAATTACCCTTCGCACGACCTCCTAAAACGCACAATTTTCACTTTCGGCTTTCGTCATCTGGACGTCATTGTTCAGTTGTCGACCAGCATATCTCGATTTCAGTGTCCACGTGGACTTTCCGGGTCGAGGTGTGTCAGCTTGTCAAAGATGTGATGCTACCAGACATTGGGAATGTACTTGTTGTACCCTCAAAATATCTAGTGGAACTATATCAGGCGTCACTGAAAGTAAAGAATTTCGAAACAAATTTCACTGGGCATGTTGAGCCCATAGATGCACATGGTCCAAAGATGGACATGTCGTGTCAACCAAACGCAAGCCATTTAAATGTTTCAGATTTCGTTACAAAGAAAGGGAATGGATCTTATGGGTCCAATTGCATCAGTTATATTTAACGTCATTTTGTTCTTGTTTTCTTATTTACTTCCATGTTTCACTTTTATTTTTACTTCAAATGGCATTGTATTTCCTTCGAATATTTAATGTTTTTCTTAATTCAACTTATTTATTCATTTGAAGGCATGGATATAAATTATCGATGTTCTCAAGTCAAAAACAATGAAAAAAATATTTACCTCGCAGACAGTGCAACTACTCACACGATCCTACGAGATCAAAAGTATTTGTCAAATTTGAGACTTACAAAAGCAAAGGTAACAACCATAACAGGTCCTGCAGACTTAATTGAGGGCACATGAAAAGCTCAAATTATGTTATCACATGAGACAATATTGTCCATCCAAGAAGCTTTATACTCAGCTAATTCCAGAAGAAACCTAATGAGTTTTAAAGACATACGTTTAAATGGATACCATATTGAAACAAAGAATGAGGACAATGTCGAATATCTTTGTATTACCTCCAATGATACTCGGAAGCGTATTGGAAAAGCTTCATGCTTTCTCATCAGGGTTATATTACACAACCATAACAACAACTGAAACATATAACATAATGAACCTAAAGTTCATTAAATCTAATGCTTATATACTTTGGCATGACCGTTGGGTCACCCTGGATCCACCATGATGCGTAGAATCATTACCAATTCTAAAGGGCATCCCTTATCCACGAAACATATTATTTTGCCACGTGATAGGCCTTGCAAGGCTTCTTCACAAGGGAAATTGATTACTAGACCATCTCAACTAAAAGTTGATATAGAATCTCCATCATTTTTACAAAGAATCCAAGGGGACATTTTTCGGCCTATTCATCCACCTTGTGGACCATTTCGATATTTCATAATGCTATTAACATATTTTGTTAGGTTAGCAGTGGACGGTAACGGCGACGTTATCGGCATTTGGTCACCGGCGCCACCTTTCATGACGGTTCCAACCAAAGTTTCTAGAAAGTTCGACCACCGCCCACAGCGGCGTTCACGGTGGTCTGGCCATCTTGCCGATCACTCGTCAGCTAGTGCCACGTGGAAGCATGTGCCAACACATGGCAGCGCGTCCGTTCTCCTGCGGATGCGTGAGACCTTTTTCAGGCGCCTGGCAACGTATGAGCCGAGTTTCGGGGCGTTTCGGACACTCCTTTCACGTTGTATGCATGTTTGGGCAACAAAGAGTGATAATTTCTTCTTTAAGAGAGTGTTAACTAGTTTTAAGCCTTATCCTTACTTTTGTTCAAGGAACCGAAGGCTCAGAGTTTTGTTAGTGGCTTAGCACCATCGGGTGACTTTTTTCATGATCGTGGAACCATAAATCACTCGAAAATTATGGAGTTGCCACATGGCACATAGTTCATAGAATGTCCAAATTGTCTCTGGTAATGACATTAACGGCTCATAGACACCCATACATTAAATAATATATTTACCAGCTAAATGTATTATTTAATCGGATTAAAGCTTCAATAATAATAATATTCTCTTTGAGAATTAATTGTTATTAATATTCAATTATTAAATAATATCTTTTATTAAAAGAGAATTATTTATTAATTGCAAAATCCATCGACCAATCAGAACGTTCCGCGACTGTCAAGGCTTCTCTATAAATAGCGGAGCTCATTTCACTTCTAAGGTAATTCGTTCTTCGCTTCTAAAGTGCTTTCTGATTTCTCTCTCAAAGTTAACTTAAGCATCAGAGCGTTCTTGGTTGAACAACCCCCCGGGGCTTCAACCTTAACCTTGATTGCTTCTTGTTTGCTGTTTGTAGGGATCAAGAAGACTTTTTCAAGCGTGTTCGATTTCTACTTCAATACTGACCATTTGTGAGTTGACCACTTTCTTTAACTTGTGTTTTCATGCTACAATTTTATATGTTTGCACTTGTGGTATGTTTTATGTTTTCTACTATGCTTGATTTACGAATCGAATGATTTCCTTGAACTAGAACTACCACTTTGTTATTCTATTTATCTTTTTGGTCGTTATGTTATGTGTAACTTTTGGATATTTTCCTTGAGTAGATTTTTGAGTTAGACTTTGTTTTCTAATGATTTGTGGTTTTGAAAATTACGACTTTAGTGTTGTTGGTTTTAGCTTTTACTGAGATTGTTTTCCATGACACGAGTATGTCATGAGTAGTGTACCCACTCGGTAAGTCATTGATATCATTAGTATCTGTCTGTTGGCCACATACTAGTCCTCCAAGTAATTCACTTGCACTTCGCTTTATACTAATTAAATAGTGCCAGTCTTGTCCCATAGCTCCTAGGGGACATGTGGTAATGGTGCTTAACAGCCAATCCTTCACATGGTCCTGGCATGTATGTACGACTCGTGCGACTGTATACCAGTGGAATACATGATATGTTTTCTAGTTACTTTTGGGATACATGTGAGGGTACGTTGTTTACAGTTATTTATTTGTGTATGGTTTTAGTCGGCTTATAGTTTAGGGTTATAACCCTGATCTGCGAAACTATTGTGTGAACGTAAAGGAGTTTTTACCCAGTGTTTGTGGTTAATTGACAATTCTTTATGGGGTTATTATAATATTATTATTATTAATTACATTGTTTTCCTTGGAGTGTGATTATATGTAGTATGATTTCTTGGATTTCAAACTGAGGGGTTATTATCACTTTTATAAACTATTTTACACTGAAATATTATTTTTGGTCTACTCATCCTTCTGTTTTGCGCCCCTCAGGACTTAGAGAACGTGACACGAGTTTTGAGGAGGATACCACGATGATTGTTCTGATGACACTACCAATTGGTTTTCTTTAGTTACTTTGTTTATGACCATCATCAAGTGTAAATTACTATGCTCTGAACTTTCGTTGTCATATTTTTACATTTTACGTTTATTAGTTACTTGATTTGCACGACTTCTAAAACGCACTGTTTTACAATTTGGCTTTCATCATTTGGGCTCAACGTCTAAGTGTTGGCCAACATGTAACGACCCGTAAATTTAATTGGTGAATTTTTGTAAATTAATTAAGGAAATGACGAATTTACCCTTGGTTTTATAAGGGGCTCATAAGTCACTTTTTGATTAGAGACACATTTGAAAGTTTTTCTTGGACCGTTGCGTATGTCTCAAATTCACGATTTCGTAGACAGACGACACACGAAAAACGGAGTTCATATGAGAGAGTTGTGGGTCTAGAATGTTCAGGGGCAATTTGGTAATTTTCACTTGGTAGATATTTTACAACAGACTCTCTCTAGATTTTCTTCATTTTTCCTCTCTCTCTCTTTGCGATTTCCTCATCCAAACCGTGAAACCAATAAACCCTCAAAATCTGACTTTTTGATTTAGGCCAAACCACCACAAACCATTCACATCGTCATCTTCCTCACTTCATTATGAGCTCAACCATATCCACCATCGAGCTTGGAAGTGTTAGGAGAATGAGATTCGAAGGTGAACAGTAACCGCCACCTTCCCGGCCATTTTTCGGCCACCACAAGTAACAAATTTCCATTTGGACTACATATTTGGATTCCTCTGCTCGAGTAGATAGATTTCCATTATTAGAACACTAAATTTGGTTGAGAAATGAGGAAGCTATTGACCTTTGAAAGAAGGTTGGTTATGGAGTTTTCTGCATAGTGAACAGTAATTCAAATTCAAAGGTTGAAGGCGAGTAAGGGGTGCAGTCGCGCTGCTGGAGTGTGGGGGAGGGAGCCCGGCCATCCACCGGCGCGTGGCGGCGCGTGAAGCTCCTCCTCAAGCTCCAGCGAACACGAGTTTTTAAGTTCTCGACATTCCGGACCTGTTGGCGCAAGTTTCGGGTCAATCGGAGTTCGTTTAGAGGTTGTTTTGGACGTCTGAAGTCGCTGCCATTTTAGGTTTAATATGTGCGCATGTCCGGGATTTAAGGGGGTTGGATTTAGGGTTTTAATTATCGTTGGTAACCTCGATTGTTACTTTTGACAGACGATACTGCTCCGGGAACTTTAGAGGAGCGTACAACTCGGGATTGAGCTTAATTGGACGTTCGGTGAGTGGACTTGATTTTGTAAACTATAATGCATGCATGGATGTATATTTTAAAAATGATTATTAATGTTGACAAGTTTTGGGATTTAGAATAGATATTATATTAATTTATTTATGGACATGGATTTTCAATAACAAAATGAAAATGGCATTTAGGGCTAAGGCCCGACCCTATGGACTTCGTTTTACCGGATTTGAGCTTTGGCCCCGGTTTTTCTATGAATTTGGCTTAGGCCAAGAAATAAGGATTTCAAAAGTGGATTTTGGATTTTACTTTACGGGTTTGCTTCCACTATGTATACCGTCCCCGAGGGTCATGGTTTTCTCCAGCACATGATTTGGGGTATTTCTCATCACGTGTTCGTCTAGATTTCTTCAATGCTGGTGTCGAAGGGTATTTCTCCGCCAGATCGTTGAAGCTGTCTACGCGTAGTACATGGTTACATCTGCACAACTCGAGGTATTATCGAGTGTATGAAGGGTAGGTCCCCAGGTCAGTCAGCTCGGATATCGAGCTACGGCTCGAGATTACATTCGGGGAGCGGTGAGATATGTTTATGATATTTTTGTGTCCAAGTCTATTCACATGACTTTTAAACTCCTTTTATGAGGGTTTTCAAGGCAAAGTTACTGACTGCGGGATTTTTCAATGTGCGTGTTTTCGTGGGTTCCGTCGAGTTTTATTTTGTAAATGAATTTTCGGTAAGTTTTCAGGTTATCTTTATAGATTACTTATTTTAAAAGGGATTTTATATTATGCATACATTTTTTTACTCATGGAGGGGCAAATGTAGGGTTTCCTCGGAAATTATATTTTAAACGATTATTTTGTCCACTCACACTTTTTCTTGTTTTATATCCCCTCCAGGCCATTGAGTTGACGAGGACACATCCAGAGGCGGAGGCCCTAAATTCTAGCTGCGTATTTACCCAAGACCATCGAGTAGGACTTATAATTTTTTTGTATTTACCTTTCCAACCTAGTTGCTCTGATAAACCTTTTGGACTTATTGTAAATTATGATTACGTAGATGGTTATTTAGTGTTGTTGAGAATTGGACTGTTGGGATTGGAGATTGGTATTTAATCCTTCGTCTGATAGGTGGAAGGCCGGTTAACCATTTTATAGGGGAGGTTCTGCCAGATTTTTGGCAGAATTCTCGTAACTAATTGTAAAGGCTTAAGGGTATTCTAGGAAATTTATTAAGTCGTCAGGAGTTGTCAGGCGGGAGCAAGGCTTTTCACGGGTTTCGAGGGGAAATTCGGGAAGGGTCTTGTCAACTTGGTATCAGAGCTCTAGGTTTAAATTCCTGTAGACCGCATACCTAGTGTACATATTATTGTGGTACTGACGAATTATGGTTCCTTTCAGCGTGATGGCTCCGAGACGCGAGCCCCGTCCGCGGCAAGGAAACGATGAAGAAGCTGATAACGTTAGGGGCATGCATGATCCCGTGTTAGAGCCTGATTTGAGACAGACCCTGGATCAATTGGGTTGGGCATTGACGACTGTACTTCAGGGTAGGGCTACTTCTGAAGGTTTTGACATTGAGCAAGCCCAGAGGATGTGGACTACAGTGTTTACGGGCGAGTTAGGCGCATATGATGCTGATGATTGGATTACTCGTTTGGAACGAGTGTTTGATGTTATGAGGTGCCTTCCGAGTGACAGAGTGCGTTTAGCCACATTTCTTCTGAGTGGCTATGCGTACCGTTGGTGGCATGCCTTGCAGATGACGGGCTGGGATGTCCGTACACTTATTTGGGAAGCTTTCCAGGAGCGCTTCCTCGAGCAGTTTTATCCTCGCTCATACCGAGATTCCAGAGAGGCTGAGTTCTTGTAGTTGTAGCAAGGGAACATGACGGTAGCACTGTATGAGCAGAAATTTCTTGATTTGTCACGGTTAGGACCAGCTCTAGTGGCAAATGAGGTGGATAAGTGTCGAAGGTTTGAGTATGGACTGAGAGATGAGATTAGAGTAGCAGTAACTGTTATGACACATACTTCTTTGAGGGCTTTATCAGACGCTGCTGCTAGAGTAGAGATGAGTTTGCGAGCTCAGCACCAGCTTAGTGGTTCCATGCGACACCGGGATCGCCTGAGTTTCGGGGCCTTTAGTCAGGGATCATCTAAAAGAGGCAATTTTAGCTCTAGATGTTATGGGAGTGCAAGATCCAGATCAGGCAGTGGCGGAGCCGGGCAGGGAGGTTCCTGAGGTTTTACGGCGGGACCACAGTCATCAGCTCAGTCTAGTGGGGCTTCAGTGCAGTCGACTGGGAGACAGAGTGGCAGTCCCGCACAGATTAGTGGCACCGGTTGTTACTTTTGTGGGGAGACTGGTCATTTTAAGAGAGAATGTCCACATCATCTAGGCAGTAGTTCATTGGGCCGAGATGATTTTGAATAGAGTCAGAGAGCATCACAGACATCTGGTACTGCAGCAGGGAGCCAGACCCACTCCAGTGAGGCCAACAGGGCTAGTGGGAGACAGATGGGTTGTGGTTGATCTTCTTGTACACATGCCCGAGTTTTTGCTATGACACAATAGGAGGCTCGAGCTGCAGCAGAGGTGGTCACTGGTACGTTGTCTATTTTTTATCATGATGCTCGAGTTTTGATAGATCCCGGGGCTACACATTCTTTTATTTCTCAGGATTTTACACTTTTTGCCAATAGTGAATTGTCACTGATTGGTTGGGACATGGGCATTAGCACCCCCACCGGAGATATGCTAGTGGCAAACCTAGTAATACGTAATTGTCTAGTAGTAGTGGGAGGTCATGAGTTGGAGGCAGACTTAATTCCCTTGGAAATTTATGATTTTGAGGTGATTCTGGGGATGAATTGGTTAGCCACCCATCATGCCTCCATTGATTATTTCGACAAGACGTCCAGGTTTGTCGAAGCTTACGTTTCAGGCAGACCGTATGTAAGGACCCTTCCTGAATTTTCCCTCGAAACCCGGAAAGAACCCTTATCCCGTCTGACAGCTCTTTTACCTCAAAATTTAAATACCAGAAATACCCTTTGTTCATAAATAATTTTTATTAAACCTTACAGGGTTCCCAACAGAACTTCTGTACTTACTTACCACTCCTACTGTCAGACGCATGACAATATACAGGTCAAAGCCAAGACCTCGGAATAGTGATGGTTCACATAGAAATACTCTCTGACACCAAATGTCAGTAGGTCAGACATTGCTGACATCACTACTGGAAAACCACAAGACAACAGACTAGTCAGATACTGGTGAACCAACAATGATTCGTCCCTTTGGGTCACCGCCCACACCAACCCACTGACCCGGCTGACGAAGTATTTTCATAGTTTGATTAAGCACATGACAATTGTCGTCTGGTTCATATTAGAGCCGGAAATATCCTCGGCTATCATATCGTATTATCAGCCGGTATAACATTCGGCTATCATATCACATCAGTCGGCATATCTCTCGACTATCATATCCCTAGCCACCAGGGTATCCCTTGGGGTGTGCTAGTCCTGTATCATATCATATCAGTCGGCATATCATATCAGTCGGCATATCTCTACAAAATCACCTTTTATATTGGGGGTTCACCGGGAGTCCGCCAATACGGAACCAAGGCCCGGATCCTAGGCCCCTTCAAATTGGTTTGTTTATATTAGGGGTTCACCGGGAGTCCGCCAACACGGAACCAAGGCCCGGCTCCTAGGCCCCCTCAAAACGATATTGTATCCAAAAATCAAGTATATATATTTTGTTTATCATTTATCACAAATACGGTTTCAACTCCAAATCATGGACCCAAATAATTACCACGTCAAAACAATATCAAAATCGAATCCAACAACCATATCATTTCTCACAACACCCTTCCACTGAAATATTGGAAAAACAAATATCCAGCAATCATTTATAAATTCTAGGTAATCATTGCGATCATACACAACAGTATTTAAATCGAGGATATTAATACATGCATTACAATTTATAAATCAAAAGTCTACTCACAAACATCATCCAACCTATAATTCATGGACACTCTAGCCCAAGAAACACATGCACAATAATGACCCGACTACCTTGATTTTTCCGAGCTCATAACCCGCTAATAAGGTCAACCATTACCGCTGGGATTGCCCAAAATGACCTCTAAACGACGTCCGATCAACCTGAAACCTGTACCAACAGATTCAGAACGTCGAAACTAGTTACCACGCGTCGCTGGGACCTCAGACTCGGCCCCACGCGCCGCCACGCGCCGCCGGAAGGTCGGCACACGCGCCCACGCGCCTCACGCACCCTCACGCGCCTGTTACAGTACCCACGCGACTGGACCGGTCCAACCCGGTTCGGCTCGGCCTGACCCGGTCCAACTCGACCCGACCGGTCCAACTCAACCCGACCGGTTCAACTCGACCCGATCGGTTTACTCGACCCGACCGGTCACCTCGACCAGACCGGTCACCTCGACCAAACCGGTCACCTCGACCAAACCGGTCACCTCGACCAGACCGGTCACCTCGACCAGACCGGTCACCAGCGACTCGTCGGAGAAGACGACCGGCTGCCGTCGCCGTCGCCGGAAGTTGGCCGGAGAAGATGACCGGCAATCGCCGTCGCCGCCGTCTGGTTTCGCCGGAATCCTCTATTTCCGGCCGAAACTCCAAGCTTTCCAACTTCCTCAAAACTCAACCATTTTTCACAAATTTTATGTCTAAATCTATCTACTCGAACCCAGGAATCTAAATATGACCTCAAAACCACAAACACATACCTGTGCTAGCCGAAAAATCGATCGGAAGGTCTGAAACTTCTTATCCTCGGTTCGGCTTCCTCCGTGGTCCTCTCCTTCGATGGTTGGTACGGTTGTGATCATGGGAAGGAGTAGAATATGATTAGTTGATCAAAACTGGAAGTTGGAGCCTTGAAATCAAAGTTGACTTTGTGGGTTTTTGGATGATTTTCGCACGGGTTGGTGGTTTGTGTATGTTTGTCACAGAGAGGATGAGTGAGATGATAATGATAAGGATGAAATGAAGATGGATCAGATTACACTGATTTGGGGGTTAAAAATATCTACCCCAAGTCAAAAAGTACCAAAATGCCCTTGCACATCTAGACCCATAACTTCCGTCCACGAACTCTGTTTTCCGCGTGCCGCCTGTCTACGAACTCGTGAGTTCGAGACCTACGCAACAACCCAAGAAAATTTTCCAAAAGTACTCCCAGTCAAAAAGTGACTCCCGAACCCGTCCAAAACTGAGGGTAAAATGGTCCAATTCTCAAAAGAATTTAAATTCTGGTCCGGGTCGTTACACCGTATGGTGCTTCCCTCGGGAGTGATATTGGCTTTAACGACTGAGAAGTTATTGAGGAAAGGTTGTGAGGGATATCTAGCTCACGTGATCGATTCTCGGGATACTCCGATGAGATTAGAGGATATTCCTATGGTGAATGAGTTTTCAGATGTGTTTTCGTGTTCCGAAGGATCTTCTAAGTTTGCCACCTCACTGGCAGATTGAGTTCACCATAGAGCTTCTTCCGGGTACTCAACCTATATCACAGGCATCGTACATGATGGCACCGGTAGAATTGAGGGAATTAAAGACTCAATTGCAGGACTTAGTGGATATGGGATTTATTTGACCAAGTGTATCGCCTTGGGGTGCGCCGGTGTTATTTGTAAGGAAGAAAGATGGTAGTTTGAGGCTATGTATCGACTACCGGCAGTTAAACAGGGTTACGGTGCGGAATAAGTATCATTTGCCACAAATTGATGATTTGTTTGACTAATTAAAAGAGGCAAGGTATTTCTCTAAAATTGACCTTAGATCCGTGTACCATCAATTAAGGATCAAGGAAGAGGACATTCCCAAAACGGCTTTCAGGACACGCTATGGGCATTATGAGTTCCTGGTGATGTCCTTCGGTTTAACTAATGCACCAGCGACATTTATGGATTTGATGAATAGGATGTTCAGACGATATTTGGATCAATTTGTAATTGTGTTCATTGATGATATCTTAGTATATTCGAAGAGTGCTAAGGCACATGAGAAACACTTGAGGTTGTGCTGAATACGCTGACGAAAAAACAACTGTTCGCCAAGTTCAGTAAATGTCAATTTTGGTTGACCAGTGTCAGATTCTTAGGTCATGTGATTTCTGTAGAGGGTATCAGTGTGGATCCCCAAAAAGTAGAGGTAGTGGCAAATTGGGAGCAACCGAAGACAATGTCAGAGGTGAGAAGTTTTAAGGGTTTAGCAGGATATTATAGGCAGTTCGTAGAAGAATTCTCTACGATAGTTGCCCCGTTGACTCTGTTGACTAGGAAATGAGACAAATTTGAATGGGATGATGAGTGTGAACAGAGCTTTCAAGAGCTTAAGAGGAGGTTGACTTCTGCCCCAGTGTTAACCCTTCTAGATGATAGCGGAGGATTTGAGGTGTACAATAACGCATCATCACGAGGTATAGGCTGCGTGCTGATGCAACATGGGAAGGTGATAACATATGCTTCCAGGAAACTTAAACCCTATGAGTTGAACTACCCCACACATGATTTAGAGTTAGCTGCAGTGGTGCATGCACTGAAGATTTGGAGACAATATTTGTATCGGGAAACGTGCCGAATCTTTACAGACCATCAGTGCCTGAAATATTTCTTCACCCAGAAATATCTGAACTTGAGACAGATGAGGTGGTTAGAGTTGATAAAGGATTATGACTGTACCATAGAGTATCACTTAGGAAAGGCTAATGTAGTAGCAGATGCACTGAGCAGGAAGTCCATGGGTTCCTTGGCCTATTTGCACATTGTCTACTTACCTTTATTGGTGGAAATCCGAAGAGCGGGAATTATACTTGGAATGGATAACCAGGGGGCTCTGTTGGCTAGCTTTCATTTGAGATTTGTCTTGATTGACTGAATTATTGAAGCTCAACTCTAAGATCCTACATTGTGCGTTATTAGGATGGAGTTGGAGGCTGGGAATAGGCATGATTACGTGATTAGGGAGGATGGGGCCTTGGTTAAGGATGACCGGTTATGCATACCTAATGATACAGAGTTGAAAAGAGAAATTCTTGAGGAAGCTCATAGTTCTGCCTATGCTATACATCCAGTTGGCACTAAGATGTATCGTACTCTTAAGGAGCACTATTGGTGGATTGGGATGAAAAGGGAAATAGGAGAGTTTGTGAGTAGATGCCTGATGTGTCAACAAGTAAAAGCAGAGAGGCATAAATCATACGGGGCGCTACAACCACTACTTATTCCAGAATGGAAGTGGGATCACATTACTATGGATATTGTTTATAAACTTCCTAGGACTCGGAAAGGACATGATGGAATTTGGGTAATTGTTGGTAGACTTACGAAGTCAACACATTTCTTGCTAGTACATGAAGATTATAGGATGGACCAGTACACCAAATTGTTTGTGGATGAGATCATACGGTTACATGGGACTCCAGAGTCGATTGTATCAGACATGGATCCTAGGTTTACCTCGAGGTTTTGGCGGAGTTTACAGAAAGCCTTTGGAACTAAATTGCATTTCAGTACAGCTTTTCATCCTCAGACTGATGGACAGTCTGAGAAGACAATTCAGATTTTGGAATATATGATGAGAGCTTGTGTACTGCAGTTTAAAGGAAACTGGGACTCACACCTGCCCTTGATGGAGTTTGCATACAACAACAACTATCAGTCTAGTGTTGGGGTGTCTCCTTTTGAGGCACTGTCTGTGAGACAGCGTATGACACCGATATGCTGGAATGAGGTAGGTGAGAGAAGATTTTTGACACCAGAGATAGTTGAAATGACTGAGGAAAATATTAGAATCATCAGGAAAAGATTGAAGGCAGCTCAGGACCGCCAGAAAAGCTATGCAGACCGACGGATCAGAGATCTTGAGGTTGAGGTTGGAGATTGGGTTTTCTTGAAATTATCCCCCTGAAAAAGAGTTGTACGTTTTGGTAGATGAGGAAAGCTGAGTCCTCGCTATATTGGGCCTTATGAGATCATTGAGAGGATAGGGCCAGTGGCTTACATGCTTGCTTTACCCCCAAAACTTTCAAAGGTTCACGATGTATTCCATGTATCCATGCTCCGGAAGTATCTATTTGATGAATCTCATGTATTGGAGGAGCAACCAATTGAGCTGAGAGATGATTTGAGTTTTGAGGAGCAACCAGTGCAAATTCTAGATTGGAATTGAAAAAGTATTGCGCATAAAGACTATTTCTCTTGTTAAAGTTCTGTGGAGGAATCATAACGTGGAGGAAGCTACGTGGGAGCCTGAGGCACTGATGTGGGCACAACATCCACATTTGTTTCAGCGATATGTATGAATTTTGAGGACGAAATTTCTTTAAGGGGGTGGGTTGTAACGACCCGTAAATTTAATTGGTGAATTTTTGTAAATTAATTTAGGAAATGATGAATTTACCCTTGGTTTTATAAGGGGATCGTTGGTCACTTTTTTATTAGAAACACATTTGGAAGTTTTTCTTGGACCGTTGCGTAGGTCTCGAACTCACAAGTTCGTAGACAGGCGACACGCGAAAAGCTGAGTTCATATGAGAGAGTTGTGGGTCTAGAATGTTCAGGGGCAATTTGGTAATTTTCACTTGGTAGCTATTTTACAATAGACTTTCTCTAGATTTTCTTCATTTTTCGTCTCTCTCTTTGCAATTTCCTCATCCAAATTGTGAAACCAGTAAACCCTCAAAATCTGACTTTTTGATTTAGGCCAAACCATTCACATCATCATCTTCCTCACTTCATTCTGAGCGCAACCATATCCACCATTGAGGTTGGAAGTGTTAGGAGAAGAAGATTCGAAGGTGAACAATAACCGCCAGCTTCCCGGCCATTTTTCGGCCACCACGGGTAGCGAATCTCAATTTGGACTTCATATTTGGATTCCTTGGCTCGAGTAGATAGATTTTCATTATTAGAACACTAAATTTGGTTAAGAAATGAGGAAGTTATTGAGCTTTGAAAGTAGGTTGGTTATGGAGTTTTCTACATAGTGAACAGTAATTCGAATTCATAGGGTTTTAATTATCGTTGGTAACCTCGATTGTTACTTTTGACAGACGTTACTGCTCCAGGAACTTCAGAGGAGCGTACAACTTGGGATTGAGCTTAATTGGACGTTCGGTGAGTGGACTTGGTTTTGTAAACTATAATGCATGCATAGACGTATATTTTAAAAATGATTATTAATGTTGACAATTTTTGGGATTTAGAATAGATATTCTATTAATTTATTTATGGACATGAATTTTCAATAACAAATTGGAAATGACGTTTTGGGCTAAGGCCCAACCCTATGGACTTCGTTTTACTGGATTTGGGCTTTGGCCCAAGTTTTTCTATGAATTTGGCTTAGGCCAAGAAATAAGGATTTCAAAAGTGGATTTTGGATTTTACTTTACGGGTTTGCTTCCACTATGTATACCGTCCCTGAGGGTTATGGTTTTTCTTCGGCACATGATGTGAGGATCCCATTACGTGTTCGTCGAGGTTTCTCCGATGCTGGCCTTGAAGGGCATTTATCTGCCAGATCGTTGAGATTGTCTATGCGTAGTACATGGTTACATCTTCACAACTCGAGGTATTATCAGGTGTGTGGAAGGTAGGTCCCTGGGTCAGTCAACTCGGATATCGAGCTACTGCTCGGGATTACATTCAGGGAGCGGTGATATATGTTTATGATAATTTTGTGTTCAGGTCTTTTCACATGACTTTTAAACTCATTTGAGGATGGTTTTCAAGGCAAAGTTGCTGACCACGGGATTTTTCATTGTGCGTGTTTTCATGGGTTCCGTCGAGTTTTATTTTGTAAATGAATTTTCGGTAAGTTTTCGGGTTATCTTTATAGATTACTTGTTTTAAAGGGATTTGATATTATGCATGCATTGTTTTACTCATGGAGGGGGAAGGGTATGTTTTCCTCGGAAATTATATTTTAAACGATTATTTTGTCCACTCACACTTTTCCTTGTCTTATATCCTCTCCAGGCCGTTGAGTTGACGATGGCACATCCAGTGGCGAAGGCCCTAAATTCCAGCTGCGTTTTTATCCAAGACCATCGAGTAGGACTTATAAATTTTATGTATTTACCTTTCCAACCTAGTTGCTCTAATAAACCTTTTGGACTTATTGTAAATTATGATTATGTCGACGGTTATTTAGTGCTATTGAGAATTGGACTGTTGAGATTGGAGATTGGTATTTAATCCTTCGTCTGATAGATGGATGACAGTTTAACCATTTTATAAGGGACGTTCTGCCGGAGTTTTGACAGAATTCTCGTAACTAATTGCAAAGGCTTAAGGGTATTCTAGGAAATTTATTAAGTCGTCAGGAGTTATCAGGCGGGAGTAAGAATTTTCACGGGTTTCGAGGAAAAATTCGAGAATGGTCTTGTCACAACATGCCTTGATTTGGTGTTCATGTGGACTTTCCGGGCCGAGGTTTGTCGTAACCTATCAACCATAATGCCATATTCCAAAGCATCATATTCTACCAAATCGAAATCCATCAGTACCTATGGCCATTAATAAGTTCATTACGACTTACCCCCGATATTAATTTGACCTTAAATTAAAGCTTATCACTTGAAATGTCCCTATAATTGGCTACCTCGTCTAACTTTACACTCACAACTTGATTTCATCTCACTTAACTTTCTGAACTGGTACGCAGTCAATCAATGTGCACCAGTTCCAGCACTCCCATTGAATTATCTTTAAATTGCTTACATGCATGTTAAAATTGCTTATGTAGCAGCTATGTCGTAAATTTGTAGGGTGATCAATTTCGAATACATATTGAGTATCAATTTCGAATACAAAATAAGTATTCATCTCCAATAAATGAATAAGAATACTACTAAGTTATAACATCAAGTGGAACATGTTTTATGCTTAAACCCTAAGTAGGTAGAGAGGCCCCGCGCGACACAACTGATAAACCCTACAACTAGCAAAGAAGCGCGGAAAAGCAGAGGAGCCAAGCCACAGAGAAGCGAAAAAGAATTGCAGAGGGTTTTGCTCAAATTGCATTCTCGTACAGGGAAGATAGAGAATGAGGAAGAAAGTCGACGAACGGATCAGAACCCTAATTAGTAATGGCGTCAAAAACCGTCACCGTTCCATGTTTGTCATCGTCGGCGACAAGTCCCGTGACCAGGTACTTCCTCTGTTCTATTAATCTCTTTTTAATGAACAACCTTTTGCTGATGTTTGGATGCTAACTCGTCATGCTTATTTTCTTGTGCCTTGCTTTGGGATTTTTCAAATGAATACACCGAACAAAACAAAATAGAAGTTTAGAAACTGCGTTCTAGGCTTCTACTTCAATTGGTTGTGTCCCTAATGTACTTATATAGCTTCAATTAGTTGGGTTTAAAATTTTGCAATAGCTAGTTTGGGAGATTCGTCTGTTTTCATTTATATTTTCTCAGTTGCAAACTATAAAAGTAATAGTGACCAAGACTAAAAACCTTAAAGATGTAAAATTTTGTCTATATTAGTAATTAAAGTTTAGATAGCCTACCCATGAATAATCTTGTTCCATTCCTGATGCTGGGTAAGTTTACAGAAGTAAAGATAACAAGTTAGGGGTAATATGAAGGTTTATATGGTTTGCAGATTGTGAATCTTCATTATATGCTAAGCAATGAAGTAAAAAAATCACGGCCTACTGTGTTGTGGTGCTACAAGGACAAGCTTGAGCTGAGCAGGTTCAGTGTTTATATAACTTTATTTTATTTTCCTTTTTTTACTTTATAAGCTTCATTTTCCTGAGAAGTAATTTTGCTGGAAAAGTTGCTCAAAATATGCTTCGGTTGATTATTTAATGCAGTCACAAGAAAAAACGTGCTAAGCAGGTCAAAAAGCTGATGCAGAGGGGGCTGCTTGATCCTGAGAAGGTTGATCCTTTCTCACTTTTTGTGGAAAGTGGGGGATTGACTTATTGCTTGTACAAGGATTCAGAAAGAGTTCTTGGTAATACCTTTGGTATGTGTATACTTCAGGTAACTTGAAAATGAAGTTTTGGACAATGTTATAACACCTGGCATTGTAGTCTAGCTGACACCTGGCATAATTGAAGTTTTGGACAATGTTATAAAACTCTCCCCTAAGTTTCAAGACTAAGTTTGCTCTTTTTCGGCATGAAGGATTTTGAGGCCTTGACTCCAAATCTACTAGCAAGAACAATCGAGACGGTGGAGGGTGGTGGACTAATCATCTTGTTGCTTCATTCTCTATCCTCACTCACCAACCTATACACAATGGTTATGGTATGAATATAAAATCTCTTTCTCTTACACACACTATGGATGCTTAGTTTTTTGGCCAGCATGGTTATGCTTATGATATACTGCTTAATCTTGAAAACTACCCACTTTGATGTTTCCCAATTTTTTCCCCCAAAGATGTTCCTGGCTACAAGAAGACTGTTGGTACATTGAAATGCATGACTTCTATAGGCGAATGCTGCTGGACAGATCAGTTTCACAGTTGGGCCTATGTTTACTAGTTGTCACTTTTTCATATTCTAGGGTTTCCTCATAAATATATTTTTACCTCAAAATTTTTCTTTATTGTTGAGTTAGTTTTAAGTTTTACTACATTTGCCACTTAGTGTTATGGCCTAATGGTATTCCTCTTCACATGTTATGTGGGAGGTCTCGGGTTCGACTCTCGTCGGGCGAGGTCGATACCCAATGTATTTGTAATATAATCCCCCTCCCCCAATATCCTTGTATAAAAAAAAAAAAAAAAAAAAAAAAAAAGTTTTACTACATTTTACTAGAATGATAGAGGAATAGCTTACACACCACATGCTATCTTTAATTGAAAGTCCTGTAATCTCATGTTATATTATGCTACAATTTTCAACTGATCTTCCTAATTCTCTTAAATGCAAAAATATCTCTAAAGTCTTATCCAAGCCTCATTATTTCAGGATGTTCATGATAGGTTTCGAACTGAATCCCATTCAAAGGCTATTGGACGCTTTAATGAGCGTTTCCTATTATCACTTGCATCATGCAAAGCATGTGTAGTCATGGATGATGAGCTGAATATTTTACCAATTTCATCTCATATGAGGTCAATTACCTCGGTTCCAGTTAAAGAGGTATATTTTTGGCATCTTAACTCTTTATTAGAATGCATTACTGATAAATCTAGGCATGCTTTATGTTTGTGATATCTTATACAAGACTGGAAAGGAATAAAAGGCTAGTTCTGTACACACATGTGGATCCTCTACGATGCTGTTTATCTATTATTCTATTAGTATAGTTTGTAGGACTTGGTGATATTACTGGTCAATGTCTTATTAAAAGTAATTCTATTGGTCAATGAGGCTTTGACTAAGTGTTTTCGTGTGTCTCTTGATCAATGATTGAAGGACTATGAAGGGATATCAGAATCAAAAAGAGAATTGCAGGAGCTAAAAGAACAACTGAGTGATGCCTTTCCTGTTGGCCCTTTAATAAAGAAATGTTGTACTTTGGACCAGGTAGACAATCTTTTGTCTGATTTGTATTAGACTATTAGTTCTAAATTCTCCATCACATGGTTTCCTAATATGACTCATTGTTTGATTTGCCAACTGTTTGAACAGGGAAATGCTGTTGCTACATTTCTTGATGCAATTTTGGACAAGGCACTTCGAAGTACTGTTGCATTGCTTGCTGCTCGCGGTCGTGGTAAATCGGCTGCACTTGGTTTGGCAATTGCTGGGGCTATCGCAGCAGGGTAATAAGCTTTCAAATTGTTTGTTTTTGCATATGTGTAGTTGTGTACGCTCACATGCATGCACTATTTTTTTTCTTTCTAATTGAGATTGTGGTTGCTAGATTTTGACGAGAAATATATATCTTCACAGGTACTCAAATATCTTTGTAACTGCACCTAGCCCTGAGAACTTAAAAACCTTGTTCGAATTTGTTTGCAAGGGTTTGGGTGCAATGGAATATAAGGTATACGCTCTTTATTCCTGTGGTTCGTTGTAATGTTTTCTCTTTCTGTCTTTCCAATTCCTATAGAATATCCACTTCCTCTACCTCTTCTTCGAAGTTTTATGTTATTTCCTTCCATGCAATCCAAAGATAAGCCTTAAATTGCGAAAGAATGAGTAACTTTTATGCTTTCTTGTTAGATGTAACCCCCAGAATAATTGACAATGATTAGAGAAAAAAAAAAAAATCTTTCCAAACATACACTACCTACATTTGCGACAACCTAGTCCAAAGTAGCTAATTGAAAGGGCAATGCAAACAGTAGAGAAAAAAAAAAATCTTTCCAAACATACACTACATACATTTGCGACAACCTAGTCCAAAGTAGCTAATTGAAAGGGCAATGCAAACAGATGTGGTCAATACTCTATACCTCATTACACTTACTTATTTCCAAGGAGAGTCTTCTTTTTTGGAGTATATGTCAAATATTTGTCTTCCTATGGATCCTTAACTGCAAAAATTATAGGTACCGTAAGCCATCTCTAGCAATGGGTTCGTAAAGGGATACCCATGATTAAATTTAGCTCCCCAAAAATTAATTTTTAATGAATAGTTTATGACTATATTTTACCACTCCAGCAATAAGAGGCTATGCTATAATTCGTTTACGATTTTATTGTTTTTTTAATATATTTTTAATGAATTTAACAATTTGGATAGTATATCCAAACCAATTTCTTCCTGATTGAAAAAAAGAATTCCTACGACTCCAACGAATATGTAAATCAAACTTGTTACGAATAAATTAATTAAACTAATACCACATCTTAACTAATTTTCAGATAAGATTTTTTATGTCACGTGTCGGCTCTTGAGACTCTGATTTTTTATCATATAATTGTCCACGTCGCACATCGTACATTTAAAAAATAATTCTGATAAAAATTTTTGAGTGCCAAATGTCAGCCGTCAGGCCCATCCCCACTTTTAGTTATTCCATCCAGCATGCCATGCTATATTTGGCTGGCCCTTTAGGAAGGGAGCCAAATCTTAGGATTTAGGAATGACTTTACGACACCTGCTGGATATGGATTTTAACGCAAAATTCCTAAATTTTGGCTTTTTAGTCCATTAGTAGAGATGGACTTAGACATCTTATTTGGCTCAACCTCAGGGTCAGTCAATGCTTTAGCAAAACATGAAATTTCTAAAATGTAGATTCATAAAAAAATTATTTTTTCTTCATCTTCATTAATGTAGTTAAGATTCAAATGTTGCATAAATTTTGTCTTTCATCATGGTAAATCTAAAACCTTTTACACTGAAATTGTTTATGTACCAAGCATGCTGCATTAGCTTTTAATTATTCCATATAGGATCACTCCTATTTCCATTTCTGAATCATTTATTTCAAACAGCACACTAGCTATTGGGCTTACTATTGCAACCTGTGTGTGCAGGAACATATAGATTATGATGTACAGAAAAGTTCCGACCCTTTTTTGATGAAAGCAACTGTACAGATCAATATATTTAAGCAGCACAGGCAAACAATTCAGGTAAGATAAATGATATGGACAGATGGTTTTCTCTGTGGGTTATTCAAGCACTGTAGACCATTCTACTAAAAATCTTGTGCGCCGCCCGCCCCGGGCCCGGCCCCCCCACCACACACACACGTATTTAATCTACTAATTGCTTATGCTATTGTTGTTTCTTCTCCTTCCAGTATATACGACCACAGGAGCATGAAAAACTTTCCCAAGTTGAACTGTTAGTTGTTGATGAAGCAGCAGCTATTCCACTACCAGTAGTGAAGTCTTTGCTTGGCCCTTATCTGGTGTTCCTTTCATCTACTGTTAATGGGTAAGAGTCGTTCATTATTCTTCTGTGGTATCATGTATTTTTATGTCCGATTAAAGTGGTTTTATGTAAGAAGTTTCACTTTTCATGTACTAATTTCACTTTTCTCTACTCATGCTTGACATTGTCTTCCAATTTAGGAGGTCAACTTTGAAAGCAATTTTTTGTTAAGAAAATCTAAGTGCAGTTAAATACTAAGCATATTTCTTTATCACTTAAAGCTATGAAGGTACGGGTCGGTCTTTGTCACTGAAGCTTCTACAGAAGTTGGAAGAGCAAAGCCAGATGTCTGCTAAAGGCCCTATATCTGGTATGGTTATCCTTCAGTGCTTGTCTTTTTTGTTCTTTTTTTTTCTCTCTTGGCTCATCTTTGAATGGGGTTGGATCAAAATCACCCTTCCCCCGAGATTTGACATTATTTTCAACTTTCAATATCATCCCTCAGTTTTCTGAATTTCACAAATTTACCCTTGAACCCATGAGGGTTCGATCAATTAGAATTAAAAAAATTTGATTTTGAGAAACTAGAATTTCAACGGTTAGAACCAAAGGACCTGTTTGATAACCATTTGGTTTTTAGTTTTTGGTTTTCACTTTCTGTGCTGGAGATATTAGGGAAGAATGTGGGGGAAAGAAAAGGATAAAGAAGGGTGGAGGAAGAATGGTGAGCGAGATATAAAGGACATGTATAAGGAAATGCATACAAAAAGAAAACTAGAAAACCAAAACCTATTATACATTGTTTTTATTCAATCTTCTTTATTTCTTCTCCCCACCACCACTCTTCTTGATATCTCTTTTCCCTATATATTTCCCATTATATCTCAAGCACAAAAAGTGAAAACAAAAACTATAAACCAAATGGTTATCAAACGGCCTCTAAGGTTACTGTTTTCCTCTTTATTTTGTATTCCAAGAATGTGCCCCCTGCTCCTGCCTTCCAAAAAGCGGGATGAGCGCGCGTTCTCATTAGTGTTCTGCGGTGAGTTCGAACTATTTCAAGCTCCCCAACTGAAGTCAGAAGGAAGATGACCACATTCATCTGCTTTTCTAGGCTGATTACACCCCCACATTCTTTAGTAAATATTTATTTTAGGTATCAAGGATAAGTAATATCAAAAAATAAAATTTAGTTGGGATCAATAAAATCAGGAAAACATCAAACCTCAAAAGTTTGTACATATCAAATCCCTACCACCACTCTTCTTGAAACCTCTTTTATTCAGTCTTCTTTATTTCTTCTCCCCACCACCACTCTTCTTGATACCTCTTTTCCCTATATATTTCCCTTTATATCTCAAGCACAAAAAGTGAAAACAAAAACTATAAACCAATTGGTTATCAAACGGCCTCTAAGGTTACTGTTTTCCTCTTTATTTTGTATTCCAAGAATGTGCCCCCTGCTCCTGCCTTCCAAAAAGCAGGATGAGCGCGCATTCTCATTAGTGTTCTGCGGGAGTTCGAACTATTTCAAACTCCCCAACTGAAGTCAGAAGGAAGATGACCACATTCATCTGCTTTTCTAGGCTGATTACGCCCCCACATTCTTTAGTAAATATTTATTTTATGTATCAAGGATAAGTAATATCAAAAAATAAAATTTAGTTGGGATCAATAAAATCAGGGGAACATCAAACCTCGAAAGTTTGTACATATCAAATCCAGGTAACGTATTAACCTCACAAGCATTTCTTATTGGAGCACGAATTGTTTTAAACTCGTTCTTCATGTGGTTAATTCAAAATTTTAAACTGCAAGTTATTTCTTAGTATTTCAGTAAAAATTAGTAACCTTTTTGTAAGATGTAATAACTTTTAGAGTGCCGGTTTTCTCTACGCTAATATTTGATGTATTCAGAATTTTTATTTGATGAAGTTTAAAAATTTTGAGTTTTTATTTCATTCTGTGTTAGTGCTCCACTCATCTTATTAAATTTATCTTTATGAAGTTAATTTTATTATTTAAGTACTTTTACGAAGTTTCAGGGCAGCCCTGCACTTCAATTGTATATGACATGTGGTTTTGTTTTTATTGTTTTATTTTTTCTTGTTGGTTCTTTACCGAAACAAGTCGGCATACATACAAAATTTGTTTTTCCTTGAATGTGTTTCCTTTTTGTTTTTTTATTGGTGACTCTCTTCTATTCTTGACTTAAACTTCAACTTGTTTCTTTCTTCCCTATTATTTTTCTCCTAAAGTCCTCTAGACTGGTGGGTTGAAATTGGATCGTATTTTCAACATTCTATGAAATATGGCATCAGAATATGAATACATATTAAAGTAACTTTATAGACCAACGTACTCAGCTCACTCAATTCTTGGCTTAAAGTGTTCTGTCTAGTTCTTTCAACAATACATTATTGGTACATTCCTTTTTCTTAATTACAGGAATGTACTCTTGCAAGCAAGCTATTCAATCTAGTATTTTAACTGTTTTGTGGTATTTGGACATCATTTTCTGACTATTTATCTTCTTTTATTGTAGGCCGGCTTTTTAAAAAGATAGAATTGAAAGAATCCATTAGATATGCTTCTGGTGATCTAATTGAATCCTGGCTTCATGGTTTACTTTGCTTGGACATTTCAAATTACATCCCGAAGCTTAACGGGTAAACAACTTTGCTCAGAATTTAATAACTCAGTAGACGAAACCATCTCCATTATATTTATTACCTTTGTTAATGGGATCTCTTTCTCTCTCTCTGCTACTAGGTTACCTGCACCTAGTGAGTGCGATCTGTACTATGTGAATCGCGATACACTTTTTTCATATCATAAAGATAGCGAGTTGTTCTTACAGGTAACAACATATTCAAGTTGTGTTGACCATTAATTTTCAGCTTCATATTGATAGTGCTTACACATTCTGATACTTGCAGCGTATGATGGCACTTTATGTTGCCTCTCACTACAAAAACTCGCCAAATGATTTGCAACTAATGGCTGATGCCCCAGCTCATCACTTATTTGTACTACTTGGTACAATTGTGTCCCTTTGAACTGGTTTTACTTTATTTTTTGGTATCAGCTGGACTCAATTCTACTTTGCTTGTTGCAGGTCCTGTTGATGAGTCAAAAAATCAGCTTCCTGATATTTTGTGTGTCATCCAGGTTTGCATCTGTCTTAGTTTGGCGGTGAACTAATAATTTTTTACTGGTCTATTTGAACTAGCATTTGTTTTAGAGTACCCAAAATTTTAATGGTTTTCTATTTCCAATTTTTATTTTATATTTTGAAATGAAAAGGAAATATCCCCATTATAAAAAACACAATACTTCAAACACGTACTTCATCTTCTATACAAGTGTTTTCATCTGGGATTCATTTGAAATGATTCTTTTCAATTTTGGCTTCAAATTTGTGTTCAAAATTGATAAAACTTCATGATTCTGTTAGGTTGGAGAAGCTGTATGTACATGTGTTGCACACCAGTACTGAATGCATGTTGTAATTTCACTACTTTGATAATTTTTTGTTTCCAAGTAGGAATTTTTATTAGCATTCTAAAATAGTTATCCTGCATTCTTCTCTTCTATGTTCTTTTCATGAGGAGTGCGGGATTGACTAGTTTGGAGTGCCAATTACTGCACCCTAAAGAAACACTTTTTGGCTCTTATCTTGCATGTTGGGGTTGGGTTAACTCCTTAAAGCTTGATATTCTTGTATGTCTTATTCTGGTCAGAAACTTGAAGCAATGACTAGTTGTGCTTGGCGTAGTAATACTATTATGAGTAGCCAATATTTCTAAATTGAGACCTATCATGCCAAAACATTAGAAGCAATGGCTAGTTGTGTTTTGCCCAGAGGACGATGATTTTCTCATTCCCATAGGCTGTGACCTATCCAATATCTAGCAGGCTCTTTTTTGCCAGTTGGGGGATGGTGCACTTTCCCCACGTGGGGTAGTTGAAACTTTGCCCAGGATGCCTGTTTATAGCGAAACGATATGCATCTGAACTGCAAATTTTGGTTATCTAACTATCTTACTAATGATTATTGTCTTAGTTTGTACTTACAATACAGATTTAGTTGTAGGTTGTGCTTTGAGTTCCGTTAGTAGTAGTGATGGAGACTGATCGAAATCATAAATGTAGGGATTTTCCAGAGGAATTTCATGTAATTAGTGATATGGTGATTAGGGAATCGAGCTAATTAGCGATTTTGTTATGAATTTGGTTTAGTTCCCTTCCGGGTATGATGTCGATGCTTAAACTTCTATTGAAACGGTTTTAACTATTTATATTGCAATTCTCAATCTTTGATGCTCAACATTTTATGTTCTGTCCTTTTATTCTTAGGTCTGCCTTGAGGGACAAATTTCTCGTGAATCTGCAATGAAAAGTTTGAGCGATGGTCATCAGCCCTTTGGTGACCAGATACCGTGGAAATTCTGTGAGCAATTTCAGGATGCTATTTTTCCCAGTCTTTCAGGTGCTCGGATTGTACGAATTGCTACGCATCCTAGTGCTATGAAGGTGTTCCCTCTTACGGTTCCCCAATTGATTTTGTTTACCCAGTGTTTTGTTTGAATTGTAATTCGTTCTTCTTTGTTTTATTGTTCATTGCAGATTGGATATGGTTCACAAGCAGTGGAACTATTGACAAGGTATGCCCGTCTTTCACTTACTTCCCACCTTGAGCTTTTTGTAGATCACACAGTTTATCCGGATGTTTATGTTACAAGAATGGACTTTTTGGGAACCATAAGAGGGAATACTTCTCTTTCATCTGGTTTCTTTCTAGATCACTTACTGGCCACATACGGGTATCTGATTTTTCATTTTAATATTCAGTTTCTCTATTGATTTTGTTAGTAATAATCCAAAGCATCCATTCTAAATTCTTTTGGGTATGGTTAAACTTCCCCCTCCACATGGCTTGAAAGCTATAGGACATAGACCAAGGGTGGGTGGAGGAGAGTGATCAGTTGAATTGGGACACGAGTCACGCTTCTAGTGTCACTATTTGCATATCCTTGATGTGAACTTCAAATGGTAGAGCCTTGTTGTTGAAAGAACAAATTAGTGAAGGGTTTTAATGTTTTAAATTGGTCACATTGAATTCTGACAATGTTTTCATACTCTTTGGTCCTAGAATTTTTACTTGAACTCATGTCACTATTTTTTTTCTCTCTCAACATGTCTGTTATCCTTTGAGCTCATTGTTTCATGTATGTTTTTACTGCAAACATCTAGTGGTAACTCTGGTATGTCTCGTGTGCTATGTGGGAGATATTCTACTGCTCTTGTTGGGGACACAGATATTAGGAACGTCTGATGTGATATGTGGGAAGCATTCTGCTGCTCTTGTATCTGCGGAACCAATAAGTACTTCATTATTGAGATAAAACTGTATTAACAAAATTTGGTTGGATCTCTTTGATTCTGATGTGCCACATTTATGCTTATATATTTTAAAGAATGGAGCATTTATGGTTTTTTTCCTCAGGTACTACGAAGGGCAGTTTGCTCCTATTTCTGAAAAGGATGTTGAAGATGTTGAGATGCCTCCTGTCAGAGTCACAGAAGCTGCTGAGAAGGTTCATAATAATCCCTAAGCTTAGTGTCTTTTCTCTCTGTGTGTGTTTTTCTTTTAATTGAAAAGCTGAAATTTGTGTAGTTTAGACTGTTCTACGTATTATTTTAGATATCAGGACAGTTTTATAAGTCATAAGTTGGTCCTGATGCATTTCTGTCGAAGTGTTTGATTTGGTCAAACTTGATTTTACTGATTGTGTTTTAGGTAAAATTTCATTGTTTGAATATAAAAGTCCGTAAAACTTTTGTGAATCATCATTGCTTCTGCAAATATTGAGCAAAATATCATAAACCATTCCATGGAAGTGAAAGTATATTATGTTTTGGTTTGTTTGTTTGGTGTTATTCAATATCCCACCTGTACTTACCTTTGATATCTTTTGTCGAATCATACCTCTGTCTTATCTTAATTTGTAGGTTTCATTGGTGGAAGAAACTATTAAGCCTAGAACAGATCTTCCTCATTTGCTCCTTCATCTTCGTGAAAGGCGGCCAGAGAAGCTCCATTATATTGGTGTCTCCTTTGGGCTTACCTTGGACCTTTTCCGCTTCTGGTGGAAACATAAATTTGTTCCTTTCTATATAGGACATATTCCAGTTAAGGATAGATTTTCCTCCCACACACAACTTTTAAATATTAAAAGTTGATTGAAAACTAATAGACATATTTCTTTTCGATGGATTAGAGTGCTGTGACTGGTGAGCATACATGTATGGTTCTGAAACCTTTGAAGAATGATGAACTTGAAACTAGTGATTTTCGTCCATTTTACCAAGGTAGCTTTTTTTTTATTTAATTTTTTTTCTTATATTTTAAATTTGTTCTTTTATGAAGAACCTCTATTCCCTAGTTGAATTTTATACATGTTTTGTATATTTTCAGTCCACTGCGTGATAATTTGTTGGTTACCCTAGATTTCAGGCGAAGATTTTTGAGACTGTTAGGTTATAGTTTCCGAACAATGGATTACAGGCTCGCTCTAAGGTACTTTCAAAAGTTTCCTTCTGATAAATGTTTATTGTTCAAGTACTCATACTAACTCATAATCTTTCAGCATCTTAGATCCTAAGATCAATTTCATGGACTTAGAATCCAAATTGCCTACAGTAGATGGATTCTTAAGGTCAATTACGGATTTATTGTCGCCTTATGATATGAAGAGACTAGAAGCTTACACCAGCAATCTTGCTGACTTTCATATGGTAAGCTCTCTGAATAATGATTGGTCGCCACTATGGTAGTGCTATGTACTGTTTTTGGGATTTTTCTCTTGGGCTGATCAATTGCTTTTAAGATGATTCATAAAAATAATCATAATATTTGTTTCATCCGAAGGGGCTTTTTAGTTCCACGGCCCGGCTTTAGTACTGACCAGGCCGGGCCCGACCTTATTAGAAAAAACTAATAATTGCATTAAAAAGAAAAATCAGGTTTGCCTGATACTAAATTCATCATACCAATGTGACAATCTGATGATGCGATTGCGATGCAACTTTATATCGACAGTGTTTGTGAAATATTTGTCATTGTACTATTCACAATTTGGTTATGTGTTTGGGGTTAGAAACTGCTTTTGCAATGTTTCTTGAAGGCACAACTTAAGACGTGGGATTTACATTTGAGTGCATGTGGATTCTTGGGATGTTCCGATTAAGTATTTAAACCAGCAATTAAGTCCTTCTGTTCATTTTCCTTTTAGCCATTCTTGTGCAATTCCATAAAGGTGAATTTGAATTCTAATGACTCACCTACCCTTGACTGATTTTTTTTTTGTCAAAGAACTTCTATCTATATATATGTTCAATTTATCCAACAGAGTCGAATTATAGAGAAAGCTCAAAAAATTCCCCACTGCGGCCTCCCATAGTAGTCTGGGCTGTGTCTCATTCCCAGTGTGGCTGATCCTCTCAGACCAGCTATTGATCATAATGGCTTGGTTGAGAGAGGGTTTTGTTTTCTTTGCAAGAAGTAATTAGTGCTTAGTACTCTATGACAGATGTTTGTGCCCGTGCATATGTATTATATAAGAAGATGAAATAATTATTTGAAAGGAATAAATTGAAAATGTTGAGGCCATTGAGACCTGTTCTTTTCCCCTCCCCTCCCAACCAAACTCCCCATCCCGAACCCAAACGCGAACCCATCCTGCCGAGTTGTGCACCCCCTTGGAGGGGTGGTGGACCCTTCTCATTTGCGGTTCTCAGGGAGGCGTTTTCTTTGGGATGATAGCCATTATGGTGCCTCTTTTTTGATTTGATGCCAAAATAAACTTAGGGAAATATCTAGTTTTGCCAACAAATTATTTTAGGGGCCAACTGAACGAACAGGGTTGCAAATGCAGCCATCCTGGAACAGGAAGAATTCTTCCTCCAAAAGCAATGGGAAATCCCACTTTACTGGCCTTAGAGTAGTAATCTCTACATCAGAACACCCAAAACCACAAGAATGCTATATGTTTGTCCGGGTGATTATTTGCTTTTATCTTTGATTTCGTCAATATATTCTTCCTAAGGCTAGGAAGCACCGGCCTAGGTAATGGAGGATGGGGCGGATGGAGGATTTATTGTTTCATCCATAACAAAAAGGCCGTACTTTCTTCAAATCACTCAATAATTGTTTTCTCAAAACTTCAATTTATACTTTGGTCCATTTGGAAATCATTATAATATACAGTGATAGAGTGTAGAGTATCCTAGCAGTGGGAATCACATTTAACTGGAAATAAATCCTGTTACTACTCAAACTGAAATACTGAAATACTATTGTACTGTATTGATTGGTTGTAACTTTGTATGTACAAATGCTTTTGTTTGGCAGATTTTGGATCTTGTTCCCACCCTTTCGCATCTCTATTTCCTAGAGAAACTTCCAGCATCCTTGTCATATGCCCAGGCTTCCATATTGCTCTCCATTGGCTTGCAAAATCATGATATCTCCTATATTGAGGTTTGTTTCTCTACTTGTGTTTTCCTCTTGACTATTACCAATTACATGCAAACAAATAATTATGATGTTTTGTGCCCTGGCTCTCTCAAAAGAAATAAAAAAAATAAGGAGCTGGTTCATTATAGCATTCAAATTATGTACATTAATCTTCTTGGCACGTTATCAGCTGTCTTTTGTATTAATGTGCATTGGCTATAGTTTTGTATAGTTTTACTTTTTGAAAGTTAAAACTCTGCCCTGGTTTCTTATTGGGTCTGTTGTACTTACATTCACGTTTTCCAGGGGTCGATGGAATTGGAGAGGCAGCAAATATTGTCTCTGTTTATAAAAGTTATGAAGAAATTTTTTAAGTATCTGTACGCTATTGCATCTGAGAGGATCGAGTCTACCTTGCCTAGACCAAAAGAAGTAAGTTGATCCAAGCAGTAACCTGTTTTATGTATGGAAAATATGTGTTTATGTGTATGGTTTATCTCTCTTGCTTCTACTAAATGTTAAGATTTCTGTCACTGTTCAGTGATACTAACAGTGAAAACAAAAACTCAGTATTAGTTTCATGCCTACGGCAATATGCTTTTTTAATATATTAGTCGGCCAAAAGTGATGTCTAACCTGCATAGGACAACAATGGGGAAGTTAACATACGCAAGTGTACAGTTGTCCCTTTTAATCTTTTGCTTATGTTCCAACTCCAAACTCTGATACGGAATTTTGGGTTCAGAATCTCATGGAACCTCACAAAGTCTCTGTCGATGAAGATCTCAATGATGCTGCAAGGAAAGTTGAGGTATGCTTCATTCCTTTTACCTTCCTTCCATGTTGCCCTTAACTATCTTTCTCTCTTCCCGATTCTGATTTCCACGTAGTCGAGCTGACTTGAGTATGCACATACAGGATGGGATGAGATCCAACACCGAGGGGTTAAATTGTGAGTTGCTTCAAGAGTATGCTATTGGGGACAGAGATGCAGATTTTGAGAATGCTCTACAGAATGGTGGTGTAAATTTACAGGCGGGTGGTGTTGTTAGCGTGAAATCAAGTGGAAATAAAATGGAGGAGAAGGCAAAAAAGCGAGAGGGTCATAAAAGTGGAGAAAAGCGACGTAAAAATGAGCATGGCTCCAACAAAAAGAAGAAATATTAACAATAGTAGCCCGTTTTCAAGGCGGGTAACTACATTACATTGCAACTCTTTTTTGACATTCAGTAAGATGGCTTCATAAATTACTTGTCACACAGCATATATATTATAAGAGAAACCACAATTTTGTTCTTGTATACATGCAAGCGTTACTCATGTTTTATTTAACATATTATGATAAAGAAAGGATCACTCGTGCTGCGTGGTTTTTTATTAATATTATTATGATGACTGATGAGGAAACAACAATTTTGGTGTTGTGGTTTGATTGTGATTTCAAAATTTGTGTTTCAATTAAATGAAGTAGGAGTTTTTGTCCGGTGTTGAGTTTGATATTAGATAATAGACATGGCCATATGGCCATATGGGTTGGTTTAATATTTATTTGATTTCTGTGGGGTTGTTTTTAAATTATTAATTTATTATTGTTCTTCACCACTCAGTCACTCACCACCAAAAAGACAATTAGGAATTTAGGATTATCAGGAAGCAGGGTTTTGAGATCATTTTTTTTCAAGGGTACCTTACTAACCTAAGCCTGAGGAGAGAGGCCATTGTCCTATTATTTATTAGCAGCAATATGAACAAATAAACTGAACTGACGACTGACGACTGACGAGAGAGCCCTTGTTAGTACAGTTTAGTTGGTAGCTATTAGCTAATCAATCAATCAGTCTTGGTTTCAACTCATCAACCGTCTCCCTTAATAGTGTGGAGTGTGGTGCAAACAGACAATTGAATTGAATAGAGATTGTAAGAAACTGTAAGGGGAGGACATGTCTCCACCACACTATAGTGGATTTCCAAAATTACCAACTTTCAAATACCGGTCCTCAGTCCTCAGACCTCTTAATGCATCACATCTAGTCATTGTCATTTGCTAATTCCTTTCAACTTTTAACTTTGAAGTTTCTCCTCCTCCAAGCCAAACAATGCCCCCCCTTGACTCCTTGGGGTTGAGAAGTCATGCAAGATATATAACAGGCATGTTGATAGTTTGATCACTTTTACATAAAAGTAAAGGGTGTCCGGAGACAATCGGTGATAAACAGTTTCCCACCCAGATCTCACCAGGCAAGGTAACGTAAAAATAATGAATCAGAAAATTACCAAAGAGCCCATATAATCTGATGATACCCTCACATAATTTCACTCCAAACAAAATAGGGTTTTATTAAAACAGGAGGGCTGGGATATTTCCCCCATACCCCAAAACAAAGTGTGTCATCGGTCTTCCAGAGTTCAACCAACATTTGGTTGTGGCCACAAAGACGTCACTGAATGCCAATCACAGATATCCTTAAATGAAGTTTCGGATGTCCAAAGACTTCACATCAACCATTTCCTCATCTTTGAATTCCTCCCTGACAAATAATAAAAAGAAAAGTACACATCAGCCTGGTAAAAGAAAGGAACTTATGCCGAGTAAATATCGCCAATTCCAATTTAACAGAAGCCAACGCAACCCCTCTTCCCCTGCTCATTCTACCCACGTGTTGAGTTTAATTAAAATCATCCACCTCAAATTAAACTCAATAATAATAATAAAGAGTTCAAACATATAGCTACTCTGAGATGCAAGCGGATTATACCAATCACCAACCACCCTCAACAAGCTGACCAATCTAAACAAAGTTTACTAATCACTACCAATGCCCATTAATGGAACCAACCTAATTCAATAGTATGCTGCATATGTGAATCCCATAACCCTCAATGGTTTAGAGCTAGAGAAATGATAAGGTACAAGGAAAAGACATGGATAAATTACCGTTTCTTCTGGGTTTCCATCGCCTCAAGAGCATCCTTCTTGAGTTCTTCCAGCTGTGCTTTGGCTTTCTTGAGCTCTAGCTGTTCTTCATACTTCGGTAGCTCTTCCTTCCGAATTCCAAGCCTGAGAAGATAAGGTTAGACTAGGTAGGAATTTTGTATCTCATGCCAGCTAAGGAAACAAATAATAAGCAACTGATTAAAATAAGGCAACTGCAAACCAATCACTGCCAACTAACTAGCAAAAGAATAGCAACTAAAAGCCTGAGATGCAAAAGATTTACAATCCCCAGAGTACAACTGTGGCCATTAAAAATAACATGAAATTTAACTCTGATCCCACAGAAATTACAATTTTTTTAAAAGAAAAATATTGTTTGGGTGGTTGGTGGTGGGGTGTAGCTGCACATGAGTATGATCTAAAAATAAACAAATAGGAATTACTGGGCTTTTCAGAAACTATTTATTTTATATGAAAGTTTAGAAAAACCTACCCAAAAACATAACAACTTGGAATATGCAAGTGGCATGAAGGTTAATCGGGACTAACACCTTCTCTAATCCAGAACTTCTATAAAAAACATGTTGAAAACAATGTCACCTACTTCTGGTTTATTTTGTCAAATTCTGCCAAGAGTAGAGCCATTCCTTTCTTATCATCCCTTAAAAGAGGTTTCTTCAGTTCATTTTCAACTTTCTGCAATGCATCCATCATCATAGCCTCTGCACCAAGTTCATCAGTGAGGCCTCTCCTGAAAAAGGGAAAGATGTTAACTGACCAATGTAATTGAATAGACAAAAATGTTCAACTAAATATGTGAGGAAGGCAGACGTATCTATCAAAATGAAGTCATAACTGACTGTAATGAGAGACCAAATACAAAAAAAAAATTCGGAAAAGGAATTATCCTACATATGTTTTCCAAAAACACTACCAGCAAATAGAGCTAGATTTCACCATTAAACTGCAGCCAATCAGATAATAATGAAGATAATGAAGCCCAAAACAAAGTCCAAAATCTGCTTTTCTACCACATTTTCCTAAATCAGGCCCACTAAACTTCTAAACTCCACTAGGTTCCTTCCCAAAAAACTACCACAAAAACTGCCAGTATGCCACATCCCCCTAACATTTTAGCTTTATTCCCTACCCCAATGAACATCAGCCCCTCCCCTAACCATGGCTGGCATCCTGCTCGGATCACCGATCTACATTTTCTTCTTTGGCAGCTTCAACAAAATTTTGAAGTCTACAGGATGGTGAAGAAATAAATAACTTTCAGCTCTTTAACAAGCAGTGTTTTTTTTTCAAGTCTCCAGGATGGTGAAGAAATAAATAACTTCAGCTCTCTAACAAGCAGTTATTTTTTTTTGACAAGAACCTCACAACACATGAACCACCCTCTCCTTTGTTAAAGACAGTACCTCCCATCTAATTAAGAGCTTTATTTCCCTTCCCCAACTCCAAACAACAAGAATTACTCTGGATATCTCCAACTTCCTGGAAACTCCACTAGTATCTTGAACAATTAAAAATTGTATACATGTAGGAATTCTAAAACTAATGGTCTTTTTCCACCCAGCCTCTTCTTAACACTCTACAGCATCAGGTTCACAACGCTACCACAGCCAACCTCACACCTCAAAGAAACAGCTAACCATTCCACTTTACCTTCTTGGAATTAGTTTCGAAATATAAATTCAGACAATGGATACATCCTCTCAATATGAGTCACACTCTTTTAAACATTATGGTCAAAGACTAGGAGAATTGTTTCTGTTTTAGCTCACTGAGATGATAATCACAGTAAACTCTTGATAGAAATTACATGTTAAAATAAGGGCCTGTGAGTTCTAGCAGAAATATGGAGATCGGCACAAAGTTTAAAAGCTATGTTAACCACATTATGCAACACATCCAACAATTTGAAAAACAGAATAGTACATACTTGATCCTAATTTCTTTCAAAGTCAACAGATATGTTCTAGCATCTGGGATATCTTGTGTTCGGCTTTTGATAGTATGTTGGATGCGCTGGGATTCTGAGAACAGATCTGCCCTGCATGACACAAGATGCATTAGTGGTCACTTCACCAAAGTTAAAACATTGAAACACTGGTCGAATCAGAAAAGTGAAAACAAAACAGTACATAAGCTCCCTCCTCTTGTGTGGTAATAATGTTATACACTTTTTTGAAGTCATATAATAACAGTAGAAGTTAAAGAAAGATAAATAAGACTAACAAGATCAAAGGAGAGCTACAGTAATGTTAGAAAATTTTGAAGTTACGCCGTGATGAATTACAGAATTATGTAATTTTATAATTTTAGCTAGTCAGAATCAGTTAAGTGCTGATCTCAACATAGGGTGAGTAGTAGTCCCACCAATAACTAAGTGTCACAACATAGAAAAGAATACTGCAAGTTCACCCTTCAAAATAAGCTTAAAATAAAAAGGTGATATAGATAAGCTCTTTGCAGGACTCAACAGAAGGCAAAGCGTCTTAAAAGCCCTCTTTTATCGTTTTGTTTAACAAAGTTCTCTTTGATCAACTTTTTCCCAAAGAAAATATATAGTTTAAGTTCCTTCCCAGATTGTTTAATGTGAATAATGGTTGTCAATAACCTTCCTCCCATCTCATCCTCTCCCCACCATTTTCCTTTACTTGCACTACCTACCACTCATTTCCTCTGAAAACTGCAGCAGTATATCATTTATAAAAATAAAACTAAAAAAAGCTTAACCATGTTATGTACATTCTAGAAACATAACTGCATCATCTCTTGTGTTTATAATTCTGTCACAAATAATATAAAATTATATGACGTGTGAAAAGAAGAAGGTGCACACCAATCTACACAACAACAATATTATTAGAAGAAATAGACTGACAAAGGGTTAAGGGAACTGACTTCTCTCTTATAGCTTTCATGACCTTAGCATACTGAGAAACTGCAGCTGGATCCTCTGGGTCTATGGTGATCTTCTCTTTGCGAAGTATTCCAAGGGCTGTCTCAAATTTCCTTTTAACATCCAAGAAGATGTTCTTCAGCATCTCTTTACCCCTCACATGGAAGAAATTTTCAGTAAGGTTTCATCAAATATAGATTAATAAATGAAACGACATAATCAAGTAGAACGTTACTTCTTACTCAATGTTAAGGAAAGGAGTTAATAAGATAACAATGGATAACCAGTCACTAATCATATATCCCATCTAAAGGACACTAAGAAATACTACAGATCTTTTTTTAAAACCCGGGATTGCACAACATTCACAGCTTGAAATCAACATAGGTAGCAAAAAAAATAAAGCAATCCCTTTTTATCAATGTTGAAACTTTTAGCAAGCTCACAAATCACAGTGAAAATCTTTGCATAAACTTAAATGGGGCCAAGCATTTCCACTCACCATCACCCTTTAGCACAGGGCGATTTGCTTCCTCAGCAAAGTAACGGACCGGAATTACACGCTCCTGTCGAAGAAAGACTCCATTGCCATACAGCTGAAAGATTACAAAGAAAATTAATACAAACATCCATCAATCCTTAGCCTTCATTTATCCAAAGCCCTCATAATCCCAAAGCTTTTCACATATTCATCATAACTCGGATCATAAAACATTAAATCATGTTAAGAACAATTTATAATCGCCCAAATCATAAGCCATTTGATAAATGATAATATTAAGAAATTAGAAAAAAAAATCGCCATCTGAAATGTTGGATTTTGTCAAACATTTTCTCGGAAACCAAACAACCAAAGAAAGAAAAACCAAAAGAAGATGAATGAGAAATGAGGATCCAGCAACTAACTTGTTTGGATTTGGATAAGAGGCGGGAAGAGAAGGCCATGATCGGAGCTCAGTCTTCCTCTTCTTCCTGTTCGTGTTTCGATTTTAGGGTTTGGATTTGACTGCTCTGAGGGCCCTATCTGAGTTTTGAGCGACTATTGAGAGAGAGAGTGAGAGAGACGATATGTTCGTCTGCCCTTTATGTGGACCGTTGGTTCCTAAACGCTGCCGTTTATTGTTGCGCTTTTTCTTTTTTTTTTGACTTTTTACCTTATATGTACTTTGAATTCGATTATTTGTTCCACTTTGCATCCTAATTTCAATATTTGTTCAAAATGCACTCTGTAATATTCGACTCGTTCCACTCAGGTGTTTTTCCGTCCAATTTTTTCAGTAGGCGTCAAAAAACAGGGTAAAATTGTAAATTTATTGATTTTGACATGGATGTTTATTGATTTTGCCCTTTTCTTTACTTTCCCTTCATTGTAAACAGTAAAATGACACATCTGCCCTCCACAGCTTTCTTCTTCCTCCTTGCTTCCACGCCCCCTTGCAGATTGGCGACAAAAGCCGCCTCTTCAACCTCTGCCGCATCCAATACTTCCTCTTCAACAACAGTCATCACTCTCCATCGACAATTCGACACTTCGATCGTTCACACCTGCCGCTTCAATTGTTCGACACTTCGATCGTTCACTCATACCGCTTCAATTGTTTGACACTTCGATCGTTTCCGTTTCCACTCTTCGATAACTACCCATATTGCTTCTTATCGCCCTTCAGTCATCGTTTTCATCATCATGTTTGTCTCTCTTCATCGACACCTTTTCAGTCGTTGATTGAGTTATAGAAAAACACACAACTTTTTTCCTCTCTCTCGACGTCGCTCCTCCTCTCCCGCTCTAAATATGGACTTCCGTCCCCACCGCCTCTGACGTACCTCCACCATCGAAGTCGGAATCGATGCACATTACGCCTCCGTCGATCATCGATGCGCCAGTTCACGTCAAAGATCACCTTCTCAGTCGTCGGTCTCTTTTCTTCTCTCAATTTCTCGCTTTCAATTTTTTTTTAAAATCTGATGAAATTGTTGTTGAGATTTGTCTATTCTTTTTGCATGTTGATTTTTTGGAAGAATTGAGGAAGAAGTTGTTTAGATTTGATGAAATTTTCAGGTAAAGGTTTGGTTTTTACTGTTATTGACCGTCCTCCCTCGGCCTAGCCGCACCAAAAGGGTTGAACCCTTGGGCTTTGGTACAATCACCGGGGGCATCGATACTGGCATTGGGGTCGGTGACGTTTCGTTGCTCACAGGGACATGTAGTGTTCTAGGCTGCAAATTGAGCCTCAGTCTTCCTGTACTCTCACTCAGACTACCATTACTATCTTCCTTCTTCTTCTCCCAAAGCTCAGAATCAGCACCAAAAATGCCTTCTTCCATTTTTCAGAGTAAATTCCAATTTTACCCTGCTTTTTTATTCACGCTTAACAGATTGAATGGAAAAGTATCTGAGTGGACGAGTCGCGTGTTTCAAGGTGCATTTTAAACAAATATTGAGATTATGGTGCAAAATTGAATATATAATCTAGTTTATGGTGCATTAAAGATATAAAACCTTTTTATTTTAGCAAATTACACTTTATCTTGTGTTTTACACTAAATTTCATAATTATATATGACATTTGAAATTTTGTATTTCAGAATCTTGACATCTTTAAAACGTTTTACTTGTGTCCCACCGTCATATTTTTCGACAAAATTACCACTAGCTGATGATGTGGTGTGTGTGGGGCTCACTCAAAAAATAAAATCTAAAGGTGAATTTAGACATAATTATTTAAGGGTTAATTATACATTAGTACTTTGTGTTTTACACTAAATTTCAGAGTTGTACTTGACTTTTCAAATTTTGCATTTAAGTATCATGAGCTCTTTTAAAACGTTTCACCTGTGTCCCACCATTACATTTTTGGGCAGAACTTCTGTTAGCTGATGACGTGGTGCGTGTGGAGGTGATAAGACCCCTCCCGAATTTCCCCTTGAAACCCGTGAAGAGCCCTGTTCCCGTCTGACCAACCTCAAACAGTCAATTCTTTACTTAAATACCCTCACACTGGCAACCAAAGTATAACACTTCTACATAAAATTAGGCAGAGTTTTCCCATTAAAAGGATAAAACCAAAAATCCAACTTGTCAGACAATCCAAATCCAAACCAATCCAATCACGCCCAAATATCTCAACCAAGCAATCCCATAATGGTAATCAGAACATACTAGATTAAAACAAAGTTCAGAAATTCAATTACAAAAGTCTTGGAAATGTCCTACAAGAGTATGAACGCAGCAGAAGAATGATGCCTCCACCTAGTCTTGTATCCTCGTCTCCCTACAACCTGGAGGGGTGCAAAATAGAAAGTTGTGAGTGGACAAAATGAACAATTTTAAAACAATTTACGACCAGATAATAATAATAATAATAATAATAATAATAATAATAATAATAATAATAATAATAATAATAATAATAATAGTAATAATATTAATAATAATAATAATAGTAATAATAATAGTAATAATAATAATAATAATAAATAAATAATAATAATAATAATAATAATAATTGACAGGACTCTTTCCGAATTCTCCCTCGGAATCTGGGAAAAGCCATGCTCCAGTCTGATAATTTAAAAAAATTACCAAGAACACCCTTGAACCCTTGCAATTAGTTACAAGAATTCTGCCAAAAATCCGACAGAACCTCCCCCTATAAAATAGGTAACCGTCTTCCACCTGTCAAACGAATAATCAAATAACACTCTCGAATCCCAATGTCACCAAACAACTATCAACGAAGTCATAATTTACAATAAGTTCAAAAGGCTTATTAGAGCATTGAGGTAGGAAAGGTAAATACAGAAAATTAATAAATCCTATTCGATAGTCTAGGTAAAGGCGTAGCTGGAATTTAATGCCTCCGCCTCTAGATGTGCCCATGTCAACTCAACAGCCTGGAGGGGATTTAAAACACGAAAATTGTAAGGACCCTTCCCGAATTTCCCCTCGAAACCCGGAAAGAACCCTTATCCCATATGACAGCTCTTTTATCTCAAAAATTAAATACCAGTAATACCATTTATCCTTAAATAATTTTTAGTAAACCTTAGAGGGTTCCCGACAGAACCTCTGTACTTACTGACCACTCCTACCTGTCAGACGTAGGATAGCATACAAGTCAAAGCCAAGACCTCGGAATAGTGGTGGTCCAAATAGGAATACCCTCTGACACCAAATGTCAGTAGGTCAGACACTGCTGACACCTCTACTGGAATACCACAAGATAACCGACTAGTCAGATACTTGTGAACCAACAATAATTCGTCACTCTGGGTCACCGCCCACTACAACCCACTGACCCGAATGACGAAGTATTTTCATAGGCTGATTAAGCACATGACAATCGTCGTCAAATCATATTAGAGCTGGAAATATCCTCGGGTATCATATCATATCAGTTGGCAAGTATCCTCGACTATCATATCGTATCCTCAACCGGAATAACCCTCGACTGGCAATACATATAAGCCGGCATAACACTCGGCTACCATATCACATCAATCGGCATATCCCTCGACTGGCATATCATATCACATCAGCCAGCATAACCCTCGGCTATCATATCACATCAGTCGGCATATCCCTCGACTGTCATATCATATCATCAGCTGGTATAACCTTCGGTTATCATATCACATTAGTCGGCATATCCCTCGACTGGCATATCATATCATCAGTCGGCATAACCGTCGGCTATCATATCACATCAGTCGGCATATCCCTCAACTGACATATCATATCATCAGCCGACATAACCTTCGGCTATCTTATCACATAAGTCGGCATATCCCTCGACTAGCATATCATATCATCAGTCGGTATAATCTTCGGCTATCATATCACATCAGTCGGCATATCCCTCGACTGGCATATCATATCATCGGCCGGCATAACCCTCAGCTATCATATCACATCAGTCGGCATATCCCTCGACTGGCATATCATATCATCAACCGGCATATCCCTAGCCACCAGGGTATCCCTTGGGGTGTGCTAGTCCTATACTACCATCACCTTTTCTATTGGGGGTTCACTGGTTTCACCGCCAATAGCGGATCCTGGTCCCAGATCCTGCTCCTCCTCAAATTGGTGTTTATCTTGGAGGTTCACCGGGTTCACCGGGTTCACCGCTAATAACGGATCCTGGTCCCGGGTCCTGGCCTCCCTCAAATATGGCCAAATCCGATAAACTCATACATACGGTCAAAACCCAAATCATGGACTCAATAATTTCCACGTCAAAACGATATCAAAACCGAGTCCAAAAACCATGACATTTCTCAACATACACTTTAACTGAAATATTGGAAATCATGTGTCTAGCAATCATTTCTAAATTCCGGAAATTCAATGCAACAATACGTAACAGTATTTAAACAAAGATACATTGATGCATGCATTTCAATTTATAAATCAAAAGTCCACTCACATATATCATCCAACCCAAAATCATGGACACTCTAGCCCCAAGGAACACATCCATAAAAATGACCCTACTACCTTGACTTTCCGAGCTCAGAACCCGCTCCACGGTCAACCATTACCGCTGGGATTATCCAACCGGGCCCTAAACGAACTCCTATGGCCTCGAAACCAACAAAATCTGATTCGAAACGTCCGAAAACCCTAGTCACGCACCGCCGTGACATCAGGAACAGTCCCACGCGTCGCCACACGCCATCGGAAGGTCGCAACACGCACCCGCGTGCGCCCACGTGCAGTCACGGGCGGCCACGCGCTGCTACAGTGACTCATGCGCATGGACCGATCCAACATGATCCAACTCGACCTGACCCGGTCCAACTCAACCCGACTAGTTCACTCGACTCGATCGGTTCACTCGACCCGACCGGTTTACTCGACCCGATTGATTCACTCGACATGATCGGTTCACTCAACCCGACCCAGTCCAACCCGACCCGACTAATCGCCGGTGACTTGCCGGAGAAGACGACCGAACAGCCGCCGTTTGGTTCGTCGAAAATTGCCATTTTCGGTCGATTTTCAAGGTTTTCTAACTTCTTCATTTCTTGACTGTTTTTCACGATCCACATATGTAAATTCATCTACTTTTCACCAAGAATCTAAATATGAGGTCAAAGTTCCGAAATCGTACCTAGTTTGGCCGAAAAACGACCGAGAAGATTCAATCCACCTTCCTCCTCTGTTCGTCACCTACGGTAGTGCTCCTGCTCCGATAAATACCCCTAAATGCTTGTGGGGCTCCGGCGAAGATCCTCTCGACCTTGGTTTCTGTCGAATCGGATCGAAATCTGTCTGATGAAAAGGGTTGTTCAGTGTTCGCACTGGGAGAATTTCAGGTAGGAGAGAGAGACTGAATGGACCTATCTAGACTCGTAACGAACTCACCGGATCTCCGTTTTTCACGTGCCACCTATCTACGAACTCGTGAGTTCGAGACCTACGTAACCACCCAAAAAAATTCCCAAAAGTACTGCCAGTCAAAAAGTGACTCCCGAACCCGTCAAAAATCGAGGGTAAAATCGTCCAATTCTCAAAATAATTTAATTTCTGGTTCGGGTCGTTACAAATTTCCCCCCTTACAGAAATTTCATCCCCGAAATTTCACTAACTCAGGTTAAAGAACCAACCTCCTATTCAGTTCAAGGTCGCTAAAGAGGTAAACACCTCGGAGGCATCTTGTTAACAGAAATCCTTAAATAATTTGCACACAAGTGTGGGGTCTGCAGGAAGTTAACCTAGAGCTCTAATACCACTTGTAAGGACCCTTCCCGAATTTCCCCTCGAAACCCAGAAGGAACCCTTATCCCGTCTGACAGCTCTTTTACCTAAAAAATTTAATACCATGAATACCCTTTATCCTTAAATAATTTATAGTAAACCTTACAAGATTCACGACAGAACCTCTGTACTTACTGACCACTCCTACCTGTCAGACGTAGGATAGCATACAGGTCAAAGCCAAGACCTCGGAATAGTGGTGGTCCAAATAGGAATACCCTCTGACACCAAATGTCAATAGGTCAGACACTGCTGACACCTCTACCGGAATACCACAAGACAACCGACTAGTCAGATACTTATGAACCAACAATAATTCGTCACTCTGGGTCACCGCCCACACCAACCCACAGACCCGGATGACGAAGTATTTTCATAGGCTGATTAAGCACATGACAATCGTCGTCAAATCATATTAGAGCCGGAAATATCATCGGCTATCATATCATTTAAGTCGGCAAGTATCATCGACTATCATATCGTATCCTCATCCGAAATAACCCTCGGCTGACAATACATAAAAGTCGGTATAACACTCGGCTACCATATCACATCAGTCGGCATATCCCTCGACTGGCATATCATATCATCAGCCGGCATAACCATCGGCTATCATATCACATCAGTCGGTATCCCTCGACTGGCATATCATATCATCAGCCGGCATAACCCTCAGCTATCATATCACATCAGTCGGCATATCCCTCGACTGGCATAACATATCATCAGCCGACATAACCTTCGGCTATCATATCACATCCGTCGGTATATCCCTCGACTGGCATATCATATCATCAGCCGGTATAACCCTCAGCTATCATATCACATCAGTCGGCATATCCCTCGACTGGCATATCATATCATCAGCCGGTCGGTATATCCCTCGACTGGCATATCATATCATCAGCCGTTATAACCTTAAGCTATCATATCACATCAGTCGGCATATCCCTCGACTGGCATATCATATCATCAGCCGGCATAATCTTCGGCTATCATATCACATCAGTCGGCATATCTCTCGACTGTCACATCATATCATCAGTCGGTATAACCTTCGGCTATCATATCACATCAGACGGCATATCTCTCGACTAGCATATCATATCATCAGTCGGCATAACCTTCGGCTATCATATCACATCAGTCGGCATATCCCTCGACTGGCATATCATATCATCAGCCGGCATAACCTTCGACTATCATATCACATCAGTCGGTATATCCCTCTACTGGCATATCATATCATCAGCCGGTATAACCTTCGGTTATCTTATCACATCAGTCGGTATATCCCTCAACTGGCATATCATATCATCGTCCGGTATAACCTTCGGCTATCATATCACATCAGTATGTATATCCCTCGACTGGCATATCATATCATCAGCCGGCATAACCTTCGGCTATCATATCACATCAGTCGGCATATCCCTCGACTGGCACATCATATCATCAGTCGGTATAACCTTTGACTATCATATCACATCAGTCGGCATATCCCTCGACTGGCATATCATATCATCAGCCGGCATAACCTTCGGCTATCATATCACATTAGTCGGCATATTCCTCGACTGACATATCATATCATCAGCGGGCATATCCTTAGCCACCAGGGTATCCTTTGGGGTGTGCTAGTCCTGTACTACCATCACATTTTCTATTGGGGGTTCACCGATTTCACCGCCAATAGCGGATCCTAGTACTAGATCCTGGTCCTCCCCAAATTGGTGTTTATCTTGGAGGTTCACCGGGTTCATCGCTAATAACGAATCCTGGTCCCGGGTCCTGGCCTCCCTCAAATATAGCCAAATCCAATAAACTCATACATACGGTCAAAACCCAAATCATGGACTCAATAATTTCCACGTCAAAACGATATCAAAACCGAGTCCAAAAACTATGACATTTCTCAACATACACTTTAACTGAAATATTGGAAATCATGTGTCCAGCAATCATTTCTAAATTCCGGAAATTCAATGCAACAATACATAACGGTATTTAAACAAAGATACATTGATGCATGCATTTCAATTTATAAATCAAAAGTCCACTCACATATATCATCCAACCCAAAATCATGGACGCTCTAGCCCCAAGGAACACATGCACAATAATGACCCAACTACCTTGACTTTCCGAGCTCAAAACCCTCTCCATGGTCAACCATTACCGTTGGGATTGCCCAACTGGGCCCTAAACGAACTCCTATGGCCTCGAAACCAACAAAATCTGATCCGGAACGTCCCAAAACCCTAGTCACGTGCCGCCGTGACATCGGGAACATTCCCACGCGCCGCCATGCACCATCGGAAGGTCGGAACACGCGCCCACGCTTGGCCACACACCATCACGGGCGGCCACGCGCTGCTACAGTGACTCACGCGCCTGAACCGGTCCAAATCGACCCAACTCGGCCTGACTCGGTCCAACTCAACCCGACTGGTTCACTCGACTCGATCGGTTCACTCGACCCGATCGCTTCACTCGACCCGATCGCTTCACTCGACCTGACCTGATCCAACTCGACCCGACTAATCGCCGATGACTTGCCGGAGAAGACGACCGAACCGGCGCCTTCGCCGCCGTCTGGTTCGTCGAAGAATACCATTTCCGATCAATTTTCAAGGTTTTCTAACTTCTTCATTTCTTGACCGTTTTTCACGATCCACACATTTAAATTCGTATACTTTTCACCAAGAATCCAAATATGAGGTCAAAGTTCCGAGATCGTTCCTGATTTGGCCAGAAAACGGCCGAGAAGATTCGGTCCACCTCCCTCCTCCGTCTGTCGCCTACGGCGGTACTCCCACTCCGATAAATACCCCTAAATGCTCGTGGGGCTCCGGGGAAGATCCTCCCGACCTTGCTTTCGGTCGAATCGGACCGAAATCCGTCCGATGAAAAGGGTTGTTCGGTGTTCGCATGGGGAGAATTTCGGGTAAGAGAGAGAGACTGAATGGACCAAACTGCCCTTGAAGCTTCTAGACCCATAACAAACTCACCAGGTCTCCGTTTTCCGCGTGCCGCCTGTCTACGAACTCGTGAGTTCGAGACCTACGCAACGACCCAAGAAAAATTTCCAAAAGTACTGCCAGTCAAAAAGTGAATCCCGAACCCGTCCCAAATCGAGGGTAAAATCGTCCAATTCTCAAAATAATTTAATTTCTGGTCCGGGTAGTTAAAAAAATTGTGAGTGGACAAAATAATATTTTAAAACAATTTCCGAGGGAAACATACATGTTCCCCCTCCATGAGTAAAACAATGCATGCATAATATAAAATTCCTTTTTCAAACAAATCCATAAAGATAAGTCGAAAACTTACCGGAAAATCCATTATTTTTGGTAAAACACCGGTGGGACCCATGAAAACCTGAATAATGAAAACATCCCGTGATCCACAACCCTGCTTTGAAAACCATACTCAAAGGAGTTTAAAAATCATGTAAACAGACCTGGACACAAAATATAGCATAATATATCCCACTGCTCCCCGAATGGAATCTCGAGCCGTAGGTTGATATCCAAGCTAACTGACCCGAGTCCAACCCTCCACACACCCAATATACCTCGAGTTGTGTATAACCATGTACTACGCGTAGACAGCCTCAATGACTTGGTGGAGAAATACCCCTCGACGCCGCGTCGAAGAACCCTCAACGATCTGGCGGAGAAAGACCCTCGATGCCAGCATCAGAGAAAACCTTGACCCTCGGGGACAATAATTCAGTGAAAACTAAAATCCATGTTTTGAAATCCTTGTTTCTTGGCCTAGGCCAAATTCATTGAAAACCCGGGTTTATGCCCAACTTCAATAAAATCACAAATTTGGGTCTAAATCCAAAAATCATGGACTCAACCAAAACCTAAAATCTACAACGTCGAAACGACATAAAAGCAGAGTCCATAAAGCAAGGCCATAGCCCAAAACATCATTTCCATTGAATGATTGAGAACCCGTGTCCAGTAAATTTTAAATTTCTGAAATTTACTAAAATAAATACGTAACAAGAACTTATTTCAAATATACATTTATGCATGCATTATAATTTACAAAACCAAAGTCCACTCACCGAATGTCCAATTAAGCTTAATCCCGAGTCGTACGCTCCTCTGAAATTCCCGGAGTAGTATCGCTTGTCAAAAGTAACAATCGGGGTTACCAACGATAATTAAAAACCCTACATTCAGACTCTCTAAATCCCGGGAGGTCCCCACGCATCTCATAAAAAAACGCAGCCACTTCAGACGCCCAAAACTACCCCTAAACGATGTCCAATTAACCCGAAACCTGCGCCAAAAGGTCTGGAACGTCGAAAACCTAACAACACGTGTTGCCTTGACCCAAGGACCGGTCCCACGCGTCGACGGAAGACCGGTGGGCCATCCACGCGCTGCCTACAGTACCCCACACGCGCTAACTCGTCGCTGACTCAACTTCCAGGTGGCTCCATGTGGCTGCCAGGTGGCTCCATGTGGTTGTCAGGTGGCTCCATGTGGCTTCCAGGTGGCATGCCACATCAGCTCCTCTGACCGAACCAGTCGCCGGAGAAGACGACAGCTCCGCCGTGCGCCGCCGTCTGCCATCGTCGAAAATTGCAATTGCCGACCGACATTGAAATGTTCCTAACTTCCTCAAATCTTCACTGGTTTTTCACAAATTTATAGTCTAAATCCATCTACTCGAGCCCAAGAACTCGAAACTGAAGTCTAAATACTAAACTCATACTTGTGTTGGCTAGAAAATCGAATGAAAGGTTCGGGTTTCCCTTTCCTCGGTTCGGTGTCTCCCGCGGCTGTTTCTTTCGACGGCTGGTACCTCCTTGATCGCGGGGAGGAGGAGATTCTGATGGGTGGAACTAATTTGGACGAGGTTGCTTCAAATCAAAGGTAAAATTCTGGGTTTTGGGTTCGGTCTCACGAGTTGGATAAGGATCGCGTAGAGAGTGATAAAAATGAGAAAATTTTGGTGAAGTTTGGGTTAAAAATATTTACCTAGTGCAAATTATCAAAATGCCCTTGAATATTCTAGACCCATAACTCTCTCATACGATCTCTGTTTCCTACGTGCCGCCTGTCTACTAACTCGTGAATTCAAGACCTATGCAACGGTCCCCGAAAAACTACCAAATGTGTCTCTAACCAAAAAGTGATTTTCGAGCCACGTATAAAACTAAGGGTAAACTCGTCATTTCCCAAGTTAATTTACGAAAAATTCACTAATTAAATTTCTGAGTCGTTACAATAATAATAATTATTATTATTATTATAATAATAATAATAATAATAATAATCCCTCATCGTGAAACATCCATTCATGCATATTTAAAATCCATATATATATATATATATATATATATATTTTTATTTTTTTCTGTTAGCATGGTTCCCATTGGGTGTATATATGTATATATATATATATATATATATATATATATATATATATCATATTTTGCACTTTTACAATCAACACGAATTAAAAACTTTTGATTTAATAAATCTTCTTGAAATTTGGATATGCATAATACTATAGATAAAATTTCTTTTTTAATAGTACTATAATTATTTTAGTGGAATTCCAAGCACCAGAATGAAAACGGACAATTAATTCAGGACTATTTGGATGACTTTTTTGTTTGAGAATACCTCCATAACCAAGTTCAGAGGCATCAGTTTCAACAATTTTGAAAGAATTGATTGTTGGAATTCCAAGACATGAAAGGGTAATGACATGTTTTTTGATTTCTTTGACTATAGAAGTGTGGATATCAGTCCACGGAGGAGGATTACTTTGGAGTTGCTCAAATAATAGTTTACATTTTTGGCGAAGATTTTGATAGAATGAACATAATTCAAGGATCCAAGGAATCGCAAACAATGGGAACCAAGGAATCGCTCAACTATATATATATATATATACACCCAATGGGAACCACGCTAACAGACAAAATAAATAAGCCCCGTGGTCCACACTAAATCTCTAGAAAAACCCTTTATGAAGGAGATTAACATCAAGTAAAATACACACACACTACATATAACAAATGTACCCCCCACAATCCCCCAATGTATTGAGAAGGGTCGTCCAACTCAGAGACGTGTCGTCTAACCACTACCGAAAATACCTTAAAACTAATGGCTAGGGAACCGAGAGGTCCAACAAGGGGATCTTCTCCCCAGACACGCATGTTCACAAACACCTAAAAGACATGCGGCTAAAATCCCGTACTGCGCATGTAGACAATCTCGACGAGTGCATGTGGAAGAATCCTCAAATCCATGACGTCGAAGAAATCCCGGTCAAAGAAAATAATCTCGATCGAAGCTAAATAATCCCGACCGAAGCCAAATGATCCCACTCCAGCCAAATAACCCCGGCCAAAGCCAAATAATTCGTGCCAAAGCCAATTAATCCTGTCCTAAGCAAAATAATCCCAACCGAAGCCAAATCATCCCGCCGCAGCCAAATATAATAAACAATAATTCTTAGTTACCAAAATCCATAAATGAATCTAATATCGTTAAAAACATTAAATATGCATGCATAATACTTTATAAAACAAAATTCCACTCACTGAATAGTCCGAGTAAGCTCAACCCTGAGTTTTCCGGACCTCCGCAGTATCCAAAGCCGCATTGCATGTCAAAAGTGGGAACCGAGGTCATTAAACAAGGTTTACAACCCTAGACCCGGGATCCTAACTCCCATAGGATCTCAGACGCCCTCAAATAGTCCTAAACTTGCTTAGAACGTTCAAACCGAGCCCAAAACAACCTCAAACGGACCTAAACGTGTGAAAATGGTCTGAAACGCCCCGAAACCATCACCACGCGTCTTTGGGGGACGGAACTCGGCCCCACACGCCGTCATACGCAGGCCGGATGCCAGAAATCGGCCCCAATCGCCATCACACCCCTGCCAGCGACCCCTTTCACATTCCAGCCACGCTTCTGGCAAAATGTTCCCTAATCCTCCCTTACCCGTCAGTTAACTCCCCCAATGACATGGTTGACCGACGAAATATTTCGGCAATGGAATATTCTGTCACCGGCATAGCGGCCGTCAGTCGGAAACTAGAAAAATGGCCAAATCCTAATTTCTTGAAAACTCCACCAACTTTTAAGATTTAGTAATCAAAATTCACCTACTTGACGAGGAATCCAAATTCAAGGTTCAAAGTTCAAGCTTTTCACTGTGGCAAGAAAATGGCTGGAAAGTCATGGTTGGTTTTTCCTTTCGGGCGTCGATCCGCATGCTATGGTGGTCCTCGGGGGTGATGAAGGGTACCAACATGTTCACATAGAAGAGAGGAAGAGGATTGGTAGTGGTCTTGTGGCTTGGTTTGGCCGGAGTCGACGATAGTGGTGGTTTGGCCGGAGTCGACGATGGTGGTGGTTTGGCTGTGGGTGGTGTCGAGAGGAAGAGAGAGAAAGTGAGGAGAGGAGAGAGAATGGGATTTCAATCGATGGTTGGAGGAGAGAGAGTCAAATTTCTTAAATATCCTTGATTAGTAAATTGCCAAAATGCCCCTATTAATTTCATACCCGTAACTTTCTCGTACGAACTCCGAACCCCCTAGTCATTTCATACCGCTTGTCTATGAACTCGGGAGTTCGAAATATATGCAACGATGCAAGAAAAATTTCCAAAAGTATTTCAAATAAAAACCAACTCCCGAACCCCCTAACTCTCAAGGGCAAAATCATCATTTTTCTAATAAAATTTAAAAAACTACTTTTTTTAGGTAGGAGTCGTTACATGGGACCCACCAAAAAACGAATCTCAATGTGACTATAGGCAAAATTATTTAATTAACCTTTGATTATCTCCTGCCAAATGTCTCTCGCCGAAATGTTACTTTCTTTTGTAGGTCAAGGCTTCTTGGTTCTCTTTGGATCCAATTCTCAAAAAATTTTACTTATATATATTCTATGGTTAAGTTTTCATACTCGTTTTGTAAACTAAAGTCTGATTACATATTATATTATTTGTAACCCTTCACTTTTAAATTATTTTAAGCTTACGACTCAAATGCACTCAGAACAAGACACGACATCTCACTTTACATGCAAAACACGATTTCTTTTGGTTTTGCATCCAAAACACGATTTCGTCTCACGTTGTACCCAGAAAATGATTTCGTCACACATTGCACCAAAAACAGGGACAACGTTAATTTCAGTACACCAATTGAGTTAAAACGTTACAAGCGTCATTAAAGAGGCTTATGTGGCAATAAAGCATTGGACATTTTAGTCATTTAATCATTATGTTAAATGGGAGCCTTCTTGCTCACCAATTCCGACCCAAGCTCCCTACCGGCCACCCAATTCCGACCAACTACCACCCACTCACCTATCCATCCAAGTCCGACCAACCATCACTCACATCATTGGCCTGGAAATGTTGATAGAGCAGATGGGGAGTCCGAAGGGTTAAGGATCATAATGCAGTAATCCAATTAACACTACCATTAGTCATTTAAGTAGTACACTCCTAAAACATATAACCAATGACTAACATACAAAGTTTATCCACATTTGAAGTTTTATTTATTGTATATTCTATTCATTCTATTTAAATGTTCCTTCCATGTACACGATGATCCCTACATCTCCGCCGCAAAAGATTTACCGCAACCACATGTCTGTGTGGCATTTGGATTCTTGAATGAAAAGCCTCCACCAATAAGAGCAGCACTATAGTCCAACTGCATGCCATACAAGAAGAGGAGGCTCTTCGGATCACAAACTGCAAAAAAAGATTTGGGAAGCAGAAAGCATAAGAATCCTGACAAAATGGTAGAAATGCAATCTATCACACCATGTGCGTCAATGGAATAATCAGCAAGAGAACATAACTATAGTATCTCTATAGTTCAGAATACCTTGAAATGCGCAAACATCTAGGTTACTTCAAAGTCATATGACCAAGAATAAAAGACTTATATACTTAACGTCTGCCAATAAACTTATTCTTCTACACAATCACATTAAGGAACTAGATCTATGAGGTGAAGTGGAAAATGGTGTCCTAATCTTAGAAAAGGGCGACTAGGAGCAGGGAATTTGGTAAAGAGAAATTTGGCCTTGTTAACAACTACTTGTCGAGGTTCTATTTGGTATGGCATCATCAGAAGAAGATGTTGAATTAAAGCCAACAGATGGAACTCGAATGTCATGGTTAGAGGTTCAAATGATATCATAGAAAAAGACCACGTGAAATTGATTGTTTTTCTCATAATCTACAACTTTGTTCTGGGGAATGAGATTAGGTTTTGACAATATAAGTGGACCGGGGAATTTCCTTTGTGATTACTATTTCAGCATCTCGTGATCAAACTTAGAAACTTGATTTCTGATTTCCTTAACAAACTGAGAAATGTTATTTTTACATATAAAGAGATTAACTGTCCTAATGTCACACTTTCTCAGCAAGTTGTAAAGGCAAACATTAAACATTTATGTTTCTATAAAAGAAAGAAAGAGAATAGCAAAGTTTAAGATATCCACAAAAATACTTTGACAAGAAACTTCATTAAAATCGATAATTTCGGCCATCTACAAGACTAATAAATTTAAAGAGGAAATCATTGCACTGACTATTACTAGTAGTATATTGGTTTATTTGTCACAGAACATCCTCACATTACTAAGAGAAAGAAATTATAAAGGCTTACCCATAACAAAACCATTATATTCAATGATAGAATCATCTGGCCGTGCATTTGCTCTACTCTCGAAGTCCATAGTATATGACATGCCAGAGCATCCACCCTGTTTGACACCAATTCTCAAGCACAAGTTTTCACCACGTTCAGATCTCATCTTATTGAAGTGCTTCAATGCATCATCCGTAAGTGAAATTGCAGGTGCAAGCTTCTCAGTATTGGGTGCCGCTGACACGTGGAAGGAGTTTAGCAAGGTCATAGTTACTTACAAAGAAATAAATGAAACTCTTTACTGCTATGCAGAATGCATTTCTCAACAATATCATGAGAAATTCCTGGTTAAAAAATCTCTATACTCAGACCTGGACCAACCAAATGACGACAACAGGCAGGTTGTTCACTCACATTTGCGGCAATAGCAAAACGTTTTCTTTGGGTTGAACAATGATCTGTCTAGCCTATGCAACTCGCATAACTTTCTTATTTAACTACCTATCTTTAACACTTCCTGTCTTGCACTCTAATTCTGGAAAACAAAGAACTACCAGAGGTGCCAAAAATTGGCCCTAAGAACTTGGTTACCACACAATTGATCTTGCGGCAAAAAGTCCATACTTTTTTCTTTCTGAATAATTTTCTATCTTGCCTCTGCCTTGCCTATGCAAGTCACACAACAAAAGCCACCAAAGGTCCCATATATTTAACCCTAAAAACCTTACCTCGTGATTTAATACCACCAAACTCTACACCAAGAAAACAAAGCCATGAATTCGGATATCACAAACTTTAATTTACCTCCAAACTAAGAACCAAAACACTACTACTTTAACAACATTCAAATATAATTGAACAGGAAAGTATACCACCATTTCTAACCTACAGGCACAGTTTTCCGCCTACCCAATTCAATTTCAAGCAAACGTATCAAATCAAAAGCCAAAATCTTCAAAATTCACCATTAAAAATTATAGTCACCGTATCCTATATTCCTAATACTTATGCTTCCAAAAAATGAGTGAAAAAACACATAACAATAAAGGCAAATTAACAGCTAAAAGTGAAATCTTTATTATATTTCTAGCAATCAAAGTGAAAAATATAAAAGAGATCATCAATATATATATATAAACAAAATTATGAAACAAGAAGAAAATAATACCCGAAGTTGAAGTTGATCGAATTGAAATGGGCTTTCTTCGGCTGAAATCAATAGACGAAAATCGAAAAGAAACTGAATTACGAGGTAAGGGGGTTGAAGGGGGTTTCGTCGGCAGACGAAGAAGATGGGGACAGTGCGTAGTGATTGCGGAGAACGCCATGGTATTGGTAGAAACCAAACAAAATTTCTCTGGTTTCCTATTTTTCGTAGAAAATGAGAAATGCTGTATGTCTGTTTCAGGCCTCGACGCATCTTAGGTGGAAAGTTTTGATCAGAATGATCCCAACCGTAGAATGTTATGACGGTCTAGGTTGACTGACGGATGCAATGTTGTGCACACAGATCGGACGGTCAAGGTAGAATCTACCTTTTGTTTTTGTTATTGCTTTTCTTTATTGATGATTGTTTATTTCTTTGTTTTATGAGGCCAGTAATGAACTCCCTCTTTTCTGTTATTCGTGAGGCTAGTTGGGATTGGCCTCTCACTGCCAACCATGGGTTCCGATCCATACAGGTTGCTGCTGCAGGTATTATTCCTGGTCCCTCTGGGAGTGATTCTTTTTCTTGGTCTCTTTCGCCATCTGGGATCTTCTCCTCTGCCTCCCTTTGGTCCTTCATGTCTGAGGCAATAGTTAAAAAGCCTTGGATTGGTTTTGGTTTGGTTCTCTAATTGCATCCCTCGAGCAAGTTTTACTCTATGGTTGGCCATCAACATGTTGGACAGAATTGGTAGACACTTGGGAAGATCGAATACCCAATGTCCCAATGTGTATTGTGCAATTCGACCCCTGAATCTCATTCTCACCTCTTCTTTGAGTGCTAATGTATGGAGGCAGGTGCTGGGAAGATGTGGGTCTCATTGGCTTAATGCTCCTTGGCCCTCCCTCATTTCTTCGCTTGCTGTTAGGTGGAAGGGAAAAGCTCTCAAGACCATTTGCTTCAAGCTTGCTCTATCTACCTCTGTCCACTGTATTTGGGCGGAGAGGACTGCCCGCATTTTTCGTTCTTCCTCTAAACCTTCTTCGGCGGTGGTATTTGTAATTTTCTCCATGATTAGATCTAGGTTGTGCTCCATTAATTTCTCTCCTTCAGCTGCTAACTCTTTATGCTTAGATCACTGGAATATCCCAGTGCCTGCGGTTGTGTAAAGGGTAGTCTCTTTGTTCTCCTCTGGCTTCTGCCAGTTTGTGTCCCTGTGTTTTGCAGGGTGTTTTTCGGGCTTGCCCGTTAATATATTAGTTTAACAAAAAAAAAAAAAAATGAACTCCCTCTTGCAGCCGAGATTTGGGGACAAACAAGTTACCGAAATCCGGCCTCAAAACCACAATTTGATTGAGTGGTAAATAATCTTGCCTGGAAGTTAAAAGACTGCTTGTCAAATCTCAGCAAAGGTCTCCTTTTTTGCTGGCCGATCTAGGAAAACTTAAACAAAAAAATCTTTCGAAATATAACCCCCAATGTTACTGGGGCTATGCGTGTTGCTAACTGTGTAGGAGCAGAGTACTTTCGAGCCAACAATCCCAACTATGGCCGCCTTGATTCAAACAGGAGCCAGGACGACCTGGTTATCAACTGGAAACCTCCATCCACGCCATGCTTCAAAATGAACTTCGATGGTTCTGTCAAGGATGGGAGTAAAGCAGCTTTGGGTTATATAATTAGAGATCATAATGGCTTCCCTATTCATGCTGCTTCTAGGAATTCTGGATGTACTAATGTCCTAGTGGCTGAAGGATTCGGGTTGCTTGATGGTCTTTCATGGGCAATCGCCAACAACCTCACTCATTTGCAAGTTGAAGGAGATTCGAAGACTCTCATTGATGCAATTAATGAAATCATTCCAATTCCTTGGCACTAGTACAACTGTGAGCAACATTAGGCGGTTAAAACGATCCTTTCAATCCATTTCTTTTATGCAAATTTTCCGAGAGACTAACTTTGTAGCGGATGCAGTAGCGGGTTTAGGACACACTTGCTAAAACTCCATGTTGTGATCTCGCTCGCTACCTTCGGAAAACCTTCGGAAGCAGTTCAAGCTTGGTGTCTCGACATGTTTGGTGGTGGCTATTTTAGGGGATTCTCTCTGTAGCCCCTTGTGTTTGTATTTTATTTTCTTCTCAAAAAAAAAAAAAAAAAAAAGAACTCCCTCGTTTTTTCTTTGTCTAAGAAATTAAGGGTAAATTAGGCTTATCAATTAATTGGATTTTAATCCGAATCCAATGTAATAGTGTATGGATTTCTGATCTAAATTCCATAAATTTTTTATAATCCGAATGTTGTAATTTTTTTACAATGATATTGGGGAATGAATTATACATCCTAGTATTGATCTTACTCTTTACGTGAAAGGAATATAAAATCATCACTACACGGTGGGAAGGAATATAACTAAATCATAGTACTAGTGTCAATTCGATAATCTTTTAGCTTAACCAATTAGTCACTAGTGTGTCACTTAGTACGATGTGTAATCATATTCCTCCCCACACATTGTGTGGGAGTCTCGGGTTTAACCCTTATAAAGGACGAGATCGATATTTGTATCGAAAAAAATAAATAAATTAGTCACTAGTATTATGATATGATGATATTTTTCTTTATTGTATAATGGATAGTTTCGAATTCGACTATCAGAAAATACGATGTCAATACCAATATATATAATTTCCTTCCTCATTATCATTTATTTAAAAATAAATAAAGATCACATTGAAGATGGCATCGACTACATAAAGTACTTAGAAAAAACTTGTTAGAATTAAAATAGACAAATGATAGTAGTAATTTAAGTCCTTGTGCTCGAAACTTGTTTATCAATTTGCAAGCGCACAAAACTTAGATCAATAGTATTTCGATAAGTAAAAAGTTATTGTCTTTTATAGAAAGAATTATATTAATCCAATTAACCAATTTAATTCTTTTATTTATTTGAATTAGAAAAACAAATTTGGTTTTAATGACGAAATGTATGGTGACAATAAAACAAGTAAATTGGAAAAAGGAGGAAATATATGGTGACAATAAAAGTTTGGAGTCCCAACAATTTTATTTAGAAACACTGCCGATTATTGGGCTATAATGAAGTTACATTTGGTGTCAGATGCTCTAATGTTCCAGAAACTAGATTTACAGCGCACACACACAACATGAGGACTACAAGAGGGATTCTAGTTTCTATATTTGAAGGGGCCATGATTACGATAATAAAGGAGACTGGGCTGTCTTGTAAAAGTTATATCAACGGCTTCGATGAGAACAAAGAACACAGGGCTTTGCGGTATGATGAGGACGATGAAAACACGATGGAAATGATGACAACGGCGATGAGATCCATGAAGATTCGATCAATGGTATCACCGATGAAGATAATGATGACGGATTCGATTGCTAAACAAAGCGAAGGTATCAATGTCGAAGAGAAGACACCAAAGATTACATTGCGGTGTCGAAGAGAGACTGAAAAAACGCGAAGATGTCAAACTAATCGATATGCAGCTATCAAGTAGAAACAAATCAGGGGCATTTTGGGCAAACCACTGGACAATAGCAAAAAGAAACAAAACGAAGGGCAAATTTGGAAATACACTGAGAATGAACATGAAGTTTATGAGAGGAATTCTAGTCTCTATATTTGAAGGGGTCTCGACTACGATGATAAAAAAACGCTGGGATGTTTTATATAAGTTACAGTAGCAACCATCATCGACGGCTTCGATGAGATCAAAGAACCCAGGGCTTTGCAGTACGGCGAGGACGACGAAGACACGATGGAGATGATGACGACGACGATGAGATCCAAGAAAATTCGATCGATTGCATCGCCGATGAAGATGATGATGACGGATTCGATTCCTAAACAAAGCGAAGGTAGCGATATCGAAGAGATGACACCAAATATTACATTGCGGTGTCGAAGAGAGACTGAAAAAATGTGAAGATGTCAAACTAATCGTTATGCAGCTGTCAATTAGAAATAAGTCAGGGGCATTTTGGGCAAACCACTATACAAACAAGAGCAAATAGAAACAAAAAGAAGGGCAAATTTGGAAATTCATTGGGAATGAACAATGCTATAACATGAAGTCTATAAGAGGAATTCTAGTATCTATATTTGAAGGGGTCTCGATTACGATGATAAAGGAGGCTAGGATGTTTTATCTAAGTTATGGTAGCAACCATCATCAACAGCTTCGATGAGATCAAAGAACCAAGGGCTTTGTAGTACGGCGAGGACGATGAAGACACGATGGAGATGATGACGACGGCAATGAGATCCATGAATATTCGATCGATTGCATCGCCGATGAAGATGATGATGACGGATTCGATTGCTAAACAAAGCGAAGGTAGCAATCTCGAAGAGAAGACACCAAGGATTACATTGCGGTGTCGAAGAGAGACTGAAAAAACGCGAAGGTGTCAAACTAATCGATATGCAGCTAAGTAGAAATAAATCAGGGGCATTTTGGGCAAACCACTATACAAACAATAGCAAAAAGAACACAAAACGAAGGGTAGATTTGGAAATTCACAGCATGAAGGGCAAATTTGGAAATACACTAGGAATGAACAGTGCTATAACATGAAGTCTATAAGAAGAATTCTAGTTTGCACGTATACAAGTCAACTAAGATAATACAGCAAAAAAAATGGTCGATCCCTCGAGGATTTATATCAACGTTATGTCCAATTAAAGTTTAAACTTAATTAACTCAGTTAAGACTCAACAAACAATCAAAGAAAGCAATAAACGACTAACCTAAGACTCATACTAATTAGATATGCAAAGACTAAGACACGAGTTAGACACCTAAAACAGACCTAAACGCTTACTTAAGACTCAAGGAAACACAAAAGACTCAACAAGGACTCTAACTAAGAATTTACGGCAAGGGCGGGTTTGATGCGTTAGATTCTGAAATTAAAGACAAGTAATTAAAATGCAAGAAAGAAATAAACAGAATTGAAGACAATGAAAGTGATTGATTAATTAAGTTGAATTAAGGCCAACTATCCACCCTAAGGTTCCATTATTCTGAATTTACTAAATCTGATGCCCATGCAAGGGTCCGAGTTAGGGCCCACCTCACACAAATTACTCTCTTCTTAGTTCCTATGTTGCAGGTTTTTTCGACTCACTACAAAAACTATCCAAGAGGATGCATTAAGCAAGAAAGAGAATTTAATGACATCACACTACCCCTAGATAAGGTTGAGTAATCTAGGTTGTCATGAATTGGATTACAAGTAAGATGTAAAACCACTACCGTTGATGCTAATAACCACAAGAAGATGATCAGTCAAATAAGCAATTATTCATCGATAGTTCATGAATAAAAGGTAACATCACACTTGTCAACACAAACTAAGATCATTACGCACATTAATCACAATTATATCCAGTAATCAAAATATGTAAACCAATGGCCAAAATCACATTAACAGACTACATGGCTACGGCTTCAAGCAGCCCTAATTCTATGAAGAACTACTCACACATATTATTAAATAAAAACTGAAAAGTATTCATGATTACAAAATAAAACGTAAAGGGAAGAAGAGGGAACACTGAGAATGGTGATGATCCAAGGCACACATCAGCGTCTATGCGTTCAACACTTCTCACGAACATAACAATAAAGTTATGCGGCTACTAAAAGTTTGGAACCCCAATTTCACATTGAAACTTAGCTTAAATAGGACTAAGGCTTCCCCTAAAAACTAGGAATTAAAACTGACAACAAAAGACCCTTAATTAAACGCTAAAACATGTTTCCTAGTTTGGCAGGGATACGGGCTAGGCCGCAGGCTGGACCGCGGGCTAGGCCTCGGGCTGGGGTTCTTCTTTAGCGCAGGAGGTACTCGGCAGGGCTCGTCTGGGCTCTGCTCATGGCACGTCCAGGGGCATGTCATGAGACATGCCCTGGACTCGATACTTGGACGTCTGAGAGATTAGTCAAGGGCTCGATAGGGACCCAGATGGGCTGGCTTGGCTTAGATCCTCGACTTCGACACTTGGGCTCAAGGAGGCGTCCCATGGACTTGGCCGCGCCAGTCCTCAAACACACTTCTTGGACCCGGATAGGCTGGTTCTCGATACTTCAGTTTGGCACTCCAAGAGGTCCTTAGACATGTCCTAGGATATGTCAGGTCCCGATTCTTGACATAGAGGAACCGATACTGAACTTGAGATATCTTCCTCATCACAACTCCGATTGGAGCCATTCTTTTTGCATTCCTCTCAGAATTCACCTATCTTTCCAAATATGCGCACTGCTCACAAGATTGATCATTTTCTCCTATTGGTGGCATGAAATCACTCAAAAGACACGTAAAAGGACATTGAATGACATCTAAAAGATGCATAAATAATGACTGAATAGTAGCAACCATCATCGACGGCTTCGATGAGATCAAAGAACCAAGGGCTTTGTAGTACGGCGAGGACGATGAAGACACGATGGAGATGGTGACGACGGCGATGAGATCCATGAAGATTCGATCGATTGCATCGCCGATGAAGATGATGATGATGAATTTGATTGCTAAACAAAGCGAAGGTAGCGATGTCGAAGAGAAGACACAAAGGACTACATTGCGGTGTCGAAGAGAGACTGAAAAAACGCGAAGATGTCAAACTAATTAATCGACATGCAGCTGTCAAGTAGAAATAAATCAGGGGTATTTTGGGCAAACCACTATACAAAGAATAGTAGAGAGAAACAAAACAAATAGCAATTTGGAAATTCACAGCACGAAGGGCAAATTTGGAAATACACTGGAAATGAATAGTGCTATAACATGAGGTCTATAAGAGGAATTATAGTCTCTATATTTGAAGGGGCCCCCGACTACGATGATAAAGGAGGTTGGGCTGTCTTACAAAAATTATGGTAGCAACCATCATTGACGGCTTCGATGAGATCAAAGAACCTAGGGCTTTGTGGTACGGCGCGGACGATGAAGAAACGATGGAGATGATGACGACGGCGATGAGATCCATGAAATTTTGATCGATGGCATCGCCGATGAAGATGATGATGACAGATTCGATTGCTAAACAAAGAGAAGGTAGCGATGTCGAAGAGAAGACACCAATGATTACATTGCGGTTTCGAAGAGAGACTTATAAAAAACGCCAAGATGTCAAACTAATCGACAGGCAGCTGTCAAGTAGAAATAAATCAGGGGCATTTTAGGCAAACCACTATACGCAGAACGAAACAAAACAAAGGGCAAATTTTGAAATTTACAGCACGAAGGACAAATTTGGAAATACACTGGGAATGAACAGTGCTATAGCATGAGGTTTATAAGAGAAATTCTAGTCTCTATATTTGAAGGGATCCCGACTATGATGATAAATAAGGAGGCTGGAGGCTGGAGGCTGGAGGCTGGAGGCTGGATGCTGGATGCTGGATGCTGGATGCTGGGCTGTCTTATAAAAGTTATGACAAAGAACCCAGGGCTTTACGGTACGGCGAGGACAATGAAGACACAATGGAAATCATGACGACGACGATGAGATCCATGAAGATATGGAAAATGATTTACCTAAACTCAAATTGCCCCTCCCCTAGTTAATAATAATAAAGAAACACACCAAGATACGCAAAATTCACAAATCAGTGTGAATTCTTTTATGTATGTATCGACACTTGAGTTTGGAGCAAAAAACTAAAACAACCTTCTATATATATATATCAAGAATAAAGAAAGAAAAAAGTTACAAATGCAGAATGCTAGAACACATGACATGATGTAGGTATTTCTTCCACCCTCTTTTTAAGAATGAAAAAAAAAATTACATTTATAAAAGAATTTTCAACATACAGATTGAAATTAATTAATTAGTAGAGGTAATTAATGAGGTATCCCATGAATATGATGGATCCTTATTACGTAGTCCTTAGCTTCATTAGTTAGCATGCACAGCCTCCTCTTTGTTCTGCTTCTGAAACAGTTTCTGAAATACCTTGGAAGTATCTGCAACAATATTGAAAACTGGTAGATTAGTTTGCTAATATATATATAGGCTAAATAGTTGAAACCCTTCTTCAACTTTTCCATAATTTTAGCAACCGTTCCATATACTTCAATATTAGTGTGTCTCCGGTCCCTGAATTTTTATTCTAATGTTTCCGTTAGTCCTTTCGTCTATTTTTTAAACAAACTCTGTTAAAAAAAAGGCAAAATTGTAAATTCATGTGTATTTTAAGTGATTTTTTTTAATGGATATTCGTTTGAAAAATAGACGGAGGGACTAACGGAAACATTAGGGTAAAGTTTAAGTACGAGGGACACTAATATTGAAATATGGGGACGGTACGTTACTAAAATTATAGTAAAATTCAAGGACAGTTGCAACCATTTTGTATATAGCATGCATATATATATATATATGATGGAATATATAATATGGAAATTCCATTAATTAATAATTACTCACATATCTTGTTCATGTTCATTGATGAGTCCTGTTTTTGCAACACATAGAAATGCTTCATCTACATTATAATCTTCTTTTGCTGAGGTCTCAAAGTAAGGTATATTTCCCTTTGCAGCACACCATTCTCTGGCTTTCTTCTCAGAAACCTGCACCATCAAACTTAATTCATTTCAATATATATATGTAATTTATAGAAAATTAAATTTGAAGATATATGCATCCATGCTATGCATTTGTGTGTATATATATATATATATATATATGTCCATACCGCCCTGCTGTTTCCACCGTCTATATCAATCTTGTTCCCGAGTAACACGAACGGAAATGCATTGGTGTCCGTTGGATCTGCCTGATTCATTAATGAACACAAGAAATTGAATTATTAATAATAATTAGGATTCATTATTGAAAACATGAAGGAAGCTTGGTAGGTAGCTAGGTAGAATGAAACCTGTTTGAGAAAGTCATCATGCCAGTTTTGAAGCGCTTCAAATGATTTAGTAATGTTCACATCATACACAAGAACACAGCAATCTGCTCCCCGGTAAAACGCAGCTCCAAGACTATGAAATCTTTCTTGCCCTGCTGTGTCCCAAACCTAGCTCCATCAACAAACCCAACAAATTTTAATTATATATTAAGCCTTATTCCTTCATTTCAACTTAATTTCATCCTCTACCTAGCTAGCTATAGTAAATTAACGATCAATTAATTAAAAAAACAAACATATATATATATATATATATATATATACTCACTTGCAAAGTCACCATTTTGTCATCAATCTGAAGTTCCTTTGTGACGAAATCAGCACCAATCGTGGCTTTATATTGTCGATTAAACTTCTTGTATACATATCTCAACAATTCATTAAGGATATATATAACAATTATTAATAATGGAAATTATGAAAGAAATCATGGATCCTTATTCAATTTAGGTTAAGCAATTGAAAAACAATGGAAAACAAAGAAAACTCAATGAAGGAGAAGAAGAAGACACACGGGTCAAATACAAGAAGGAAAAGAGAGCAGCATATATATATAGTAGAATTAGTACTGTGGTTACAATATTGTGAAGGATACTGATTCATCAACGACGTCTTTCCCACCCTGAAAGGTCAGGCGAGAGAGAAGAAGAAGAAAGCTCATGATGATCAAACACAATGCAGGACAATACAAATCAGTAAATGAACCTTCAATATATCTAACAAATTCCATTACAGAAAACAAAAACAATATATAACTAATTACCCGCTATCTCCAAGCACAATGACCTTAAGCAGTGTTCTTCTTTTCATAGAAATATCCATCAAGATTTAATCACTTCTTATTCTTTCTGGACTCCAAATGAATAGGCAGAAGATAATATGTTGGAAAAAGTTTGGAAATGAATTAAGATGGTGATGATTCACGAATAATACTGATAAAGGAAAAAGGGCAGGCCCTTTTCAAGTTCTGCTTATTTCTAGGCTCTGGCTACGTGCTCCCATTTTATTTTATTTCTATTAAACTTTTTCTTTCTTCAATGATTCTAAGTGAGACCCATGTGAACTTTGCCAACCAAAGCCAACGTTACCCGCCAGCTGACCTCTTTTATTTTTATTTATTTTTTTTATTATTTTGTTATTATATACAAACTATATATGATTCCATTTACAAAATGTCAAAATGTAAATTCTACATGCGTACGTATCAAGATAGAGTTATCACTACAAGAAAATCGTAGTTGGCCGACTAGATTTTGCCTGACGGATACTATCTCGCGGGGTAATTTCATAATGCCCGACGGATATGCACAGTCGCCAGGTAACAGGTTGGCGGGAAAAACAAGCGGTTGGCGCGCAAAATTGGACATTATTACCCGACGATTTGCACTCCACGTCGGGTAATAGTATCAACAACGACGACCAATCGCCGTCGGGTAATAGTAAACGTTGACTCTATGTTGCCCGACGAATCATTTAAGATTGCCCTGCGAATTATGTTCGTCGGGCAACTGTCTAAACACTCTAAATACCAGAGTTTTTTTTTTCTTCTTCTTCCTCCTCTCTGCTTCTCATCCTTCTCTCTGCTCTCTCTCTCTCCCTCTCACTCACTCACTCTCTTTATATACCTATTATATATTATCATCTCATCACCATTTTCATTACCAACAAATCCTTTTTCTCTATCAATCATCAAATATCAAATATTAAGGTATGAAATTTTTATTTTTTTGAAATTTTTATTTTTGATTAGGAATTAATTATGTGTTTTGTTGTAGAAATTTTGTAGTTGATTTGAAGGAATACTTGTAAAAAGGTATGTGTGTTTACCTCTCAAATTAATTTTGTTAAGAATGTTGGATATAATTATGTTAGGAAATTTTGTATTTATTGTGGAAAATGTGTAGAAAATTTTTAGAATTTTTGGAAATTAGAAATTAGAAAATTTGTTAGGAAAATATGAAAATAGAAAATATGTTATGAAATTAGGAAAATAGAAAATATGTTATGAAATTAGGAAAAAAGAAAATATGTTAGGAAATTAGGAAATTTTGTTGTAAAATAGGAAAATTAAAAATATGTAATGAAATGATTGAAATTAGAAAATATGTTTGGAAATTAAGAAAAATGTTAGGAAATTAGGGAAATATAAAATATGTTAGGAAAATAAGGAAATAGAAAATATGTTAGGAAATTAGGAAATTAGAAAACATTTTAGGAAAATAGGAAAATAAAAAATATGTAATGAAATTATTAAAATTCGATATTATGTTTGGAAATTAGAAAATATGTTAGGAAAATAGGGAAATAGAAAATATATACGGAAATTATAAAATTTAAAACTTTGTTTTATGCATAATTTATATATGTTTGTATTTGTGAATTTGTAGTGATATTTTTTTTTTAAACGCTTTATTTAGTTCCGACGGAGTGAAATACATTCATATTTCATAACCGTTTATGCGAAGTTAATCGAGTTGATTAACTTCGTATAATGAAATTCAATGAAAAACCTTAGACCCGTTTGAGAGTCAGTAAATTCGATTGATTGACTGACTCTTGAATTGTCCATATATTCGGACAGTTTGGGGGTGCACAACTATGTGTTGTGTAGTTGGCGGTCTACGTGGTTAGGTTTCGATTGTGGGAAATTCGATTTGTATCCCCTCAATGTTCTTCGAATGCATACTAGATATTTGTTTATAATATCTACGTCGTGCATTTGGGGAACTGTAGGGAGAGGCTGCCGAAATTTCCCTCGATCTGAACTTAGCCTCGTAGGTCGCAAACTACACAGCACAGAACGTGCATTTTCGAATGGGATAGGGCCAAATCACCGGAGGCATAAGGAGAAGAGTTGATTTTGATTTTAACTTGTTCTATTTACTGGACAATGTTAACTGAATTACTTACGTTGACTCTATGTTGTAAAAGCAGGCACAATGGACAGAGGGTGGATGCAAATGTTTGATAGATCTTCTGATCAATATTTGGATGGGATCGACAACTTCATTGCCTTTGCACGTAGTCATTGCAGTGATACAAGACGTATCAGGTGTCCGTGCCGTAAATGTAATAATTGTATTTGGATGTCGTTGAATGAGGTCCAAACTCATCTGGAATGGAATGAGATCGTACACAACTACACTAATTGGATTTATCATGGTGAAAAAATATTTTCCGCATCGACATCTTCGGTTCCCGGGACTAGTCGGGACGAAAGTGGTTTGGATGGGCGATGTGATAATGATCAAGTCGTTGAGTTATTAACCGATGCTTTTCCTCCGACATCAGATGCTATGGAAGATGATGCACCAAGGTTGCAACTGGAAGACTCTGATCTCCATTATGAGAGATTGTTGAAAGAAGCTTAGCGCGAATTGTACCCCGATTGTAAATCATTTTCGATTCTAGGGGCAGTTGTGGAGTTGATGCACATGAAAGTTGAGTATAATCAAACGAACAAACATTTTGATCACATGTTGGACATTATCATCCGAATGCTCCCTGAAGACAACTGTCTGCCAAAAGATCATTATAGCTCGAAGAAGTTGTTGAAGGGGCTTGGTTTAGGGTATATCAAGATCCATGCATGCAAGAACAACTGTGTTTTGTTTTACGGTGAATTCAAGCAGCTTGACAAATGTCCCGTGTGCAATGAGCCTAGGTTTCAAAAGAACAAGATTCCTAACAAGGTGTTGCGTTATTTTCCACTGAAGCCAATGTTACAAAGATTCTACATGTCGTCTCACACAGCCCGTGATATGAGGTGGCACAAGGATGAACACATTGATGATGATGTACTGAGGCATCCGGCGGATGGAGAGGCTTGGAAGGAATTTGATAATATGTATCCCGAGTTTGCTGCAGAGCCAAGAAATGTCAGATTAGGGCTCGCTACTGACGGGTTTAATCTGTTTGGGAGTTTTGCAAAGCCCTATGGCACTTGGCCGGTTGTTATGGTTCCGTATAACTTGCCTCCTTGGAGACGCATGAAGAAAGAATTCACAATCCTCAGTATTTTGATACCGGGACCCAAATCACCGAGTAATTCCATCGATGTGTATTTGCGGCCGTTGATTGACGAGCTCGGGATTTTTGGAAAAATGGTGTCCGAACATACGACAAGTGCAGTGGAGAAATGTTCACCCTACGACCGGCCGTAATGTGGACAATTAATGATTTTTCTGCTTATGGTATGTTATCGGGATGGAGCACCAAGGGCTATATTACTTGCCCGACATGTGGACTAGACACAACGTCCTTTTGGCACACATCTAAGGTATGCTACTTGGGTGCGAGAAGGTTTCTGCCCTGGGATCACCGATGTCGAATGCAATCTGACTCATTTGATGGTAAATCAGAGTTAAGAGGTCGACCAAGGGAGAGGTGCGGTGACGAGATATTATCCAGACTCAACAGTATACATGAGTTCGTGACAAGAGGATCGAAACCAGTCGAACAGGAAAATTGGACGAAAAAAAACATTTTCTTCCGGTTGCCATATTGGTCGAAATTGAAAATCAGACACATCGCCGATCCTATGCACATCGAGAAGAATGTTGCTGAGAGTGTTCTGGAACGACTTTACCCATTGAAGGCAAGTCAAAGGACAAAAAAAAAACTCGTATGGGCATCAAAGAAATGGGGATTCGGCCTAATTTGTGGCCAAAAGTCGTCAATGGCAAATACATCATGACTCATCCAAGTTATACATTTACGCCGGACAATAAGAAAAAATTCCTAAAGTGGTTGCAGGGTGTGAAATTTCCCGACTGGTACGCCGGCAACATATCCCGGAGTGTTAGCACGGACGGTGGGACCATTTCTGGTATGAAGAGCCATGAATATCATGTTTTGCTACAACGACTCATTCCGATTGGTATTCGACCCTTATTGGAGGCTGGTGTTGTTGAGACGATAGTTTATTTGTCTCAATTCTTCCAGATACTATGTGCCAGGTCGTTGGTTAAGGCAGACCTTAAAGCAATTAACGAGGATATTATGTACATCATGTGTCGGCTTGAGCAAATATATCCACCTGCATTCTTTGATGTAATGGTGCATGTCAGGACCCGTCCCGAATTTCCCCTCGAAATCCGGGAAAAACCTTGATCCCGTCTGACAACCTAAGAAAAGGTTCCCAAAATACCCTTCAATCCTTACAAAATATAATAACAATAATAAATACTTCCTCTTGTCAGACAAGGGACTTAAGCACTCAATAATTCCCGTAATTAATGACCAATCAAATACCATATAATATCAGAGCGTCTAAGTAGGATCAAGAGTAAAATTTAGATATCCTACTCAAATATAATTACACAGCGCAGTCGAAGTACTAATGCCTCAGCCTCGAGATCAATGTTCGCGTCAACTCTACTCAACTGCCTGAAGGGGGTTTAAACACAAAAGTTGTGAGTGGACAAAAATAATCATTTATAAATTCCTTTTCGAAGAAATACCTTTCTTCCCCTCCATTTATAAAATCATGCATGCATAACATAAAACAATTTATCAATAAAAACATCATATGTAAATCACCAGAAATTCTCATTTCTCTTTAAAACCATTTAGTTGGACTCACATAAAATCTATATAATAAAAATACCTCGTGATCCACAATTTGGTTTGAAAACTCTCTTCAAAGGAGTTTAAAATCATTTAATTCAATCTGGACACAAATTATCTCAAATTCAAATCATTTCGTTCCATCTGCCACATAATATCTCAAATTTCACTGTTCCCGACATATCCATAACACACCAGGGTATCCCTTGAGATGTGTTCAAATCTGTACAACTCTGTGTACCATCTGTACTATCTGTACTATCTGTACAATCTGTACTATCTGTACTTTATGTACTATGCATAGACAGCTTCGCAACCTGGCGGAGCAAGGCCCCTCAACACCAAGGTCCGAACCCTCAACAACTGGCAGAGCAAGGCCCCTCAACACCAGTCAGAGCAACAATAACCATCGGGACGGGAACCAGTGAATAAAATCCATACTTTGAAATCTTTGTTTCTCGGCCTAAGCCAAATTCTTTGCAATATCATTTTATGGCCAAAATCAATAAATCATAATTATGGGTCTCAACCCAAATCACATACTCAAATAGTTACCACGTCAAAACGATATCAAAATCAAGTACAAAAACCAGGTCATTTCTCAAAACACACTTTCACTGAAATATTATAAAACATGTGTCCAGCATCATTTTTAAAATCCAGAAATTCATTGCACCCATACATGACAGTATTTAAATCAAAGATACATTTATGCATGCATTACAGTTTATAAATCAAAGTCCACTCACAAACCTGTTCAAGCAAGCTCAATCCCGAACTGTACGCTCCCCTGAAGCTCCTGGAGCAGTATCGCCTGTGCTAGCCGGAAAATCGATCGGAAGGTCCGAAACTTCCTATCCTCGGTTCGGCTTCCTCCGTGGTCCTCTCCTTCGATGGTTTGTACGGTTGTGATCGTGGGAAGGAGTAGAATATGATTAGTTGATCAAAACTGGAAGTTGGAGCCTTGAAATCAAAGTTGACTTTGTGGGTTTTTGGATGATTTTCGCACGGGTTGGTTGTTTGTGTATGTTTGTCACAGAGAGAAAGAAGGAGATGAAGATGAAATGAAGATGAGCATGAGGTGGATCAGATAATATCTGATTTGGGGGTTAAAAATATCTACCCCAAGTAAAAAATTACCAAAATGCCCTTGCACATCTAGACCCATAACTTCCGTCCACGAACTCCGTTTTCCGCGTGCCGCTTGTCTACGAACTCGTGAGTTCGAGACCTACGCAACGGTACCCAAAACACCACCAAAAGTGTCTCGAAATAAAACTTGATTCCCAAGCCCTTTAACAAGCAAGGGCAAAATCGTCATTTTACATAAATAATTTACTTAAATCCAATAATTGAAATTCCGGGTTGTTACAATGCACCTACTAATACATCTGCCGGATGAGGCAAAGCTAGCTGGCCCGGTGCATTATCGTTGGATGTACCCAATCGAGAGGTATAACTTATCCCTTGCTATTTGATAATATTTCCTTAGTATCATGTATAATCTGTGAATCTTAATGTAAATTTCCTTGCAGAATGTTAGGTACGTATAAGCGGTACGTGCGGAACAAGACACGTCCCGAAGGCTCCATAGCCGAGGTGTACATTGCAAAGGAGGCACTCACATTTTGTGCAATGTACCTTCGAAATTTTGAAACTGCCTTCAATAGGGCGTCTCGCAACGACGATGGTGGTCAACGTCCCGAGACCCTATCCGTATTTGCCCAACCCGCACGACCATTCGGCACTGGTCCAATCTCGAAGCCGTTCATCAATACCGATATGGAGGTGGCTCATTGGTTCATTCTCAACAACTGTGATGAAGTCTGGCCCTTCCACGAGCATCACGAGTCATTGATGAAGGCCCAATTTCCTTCTAATTGGGAAGAAATGGACAAACAACTATTTCCACGTTGGTTTTCCCAGCATGTAAGTCAAATATTTTATTTCCAAAGTTCTTAAATTGTTTTAAGCTTACCTATTTCGTTTCTTGTGTGTATCTTACCAGATGGCACAGCTGAAAGATGTTAACTCGCCAAATTTCAATAAAGAATTAATGCACCTTGCCATTGGCCCATTTCGAGGAGAAACGTACGCTGGTTGTCACGTTAACGGAGTTAAGTTCATGTGCACAGAACGAGACGACAAGTTATCTACGCAAAACAACGGGGTCTTCGTGCCGGGGGATGGGGAAAATGATGAGACGGGTTTCTACAGCAAATTGTTAACTGTGGTTAAGGTGTTATACGCCGATCGCAAGGAAGTCATCTTGTTCAAGTGTCATTGGTTTGATACGAACCCAAGTATCCCAGGCAGTGTCATCAAAGATCAGTTATATACTTCTATAAACACAAACACCCGGTGGTTTGAGAGTGATCCCTACATCCTCGCTAGTACGGCGAAACAAGTATTCTATGTGGATGATCCAAAAGCTGGTGGTGGATGAAGAGTAGCTGAGATGGTGAATCACATAAACATTTGGGACTTGGATGACCGATACCATGAAGAAGATGGGGAAATAAACGATGACCAAATCATTTATCAGGTAGATTCATCGGCATCCACCCAAAACGTGGAAGGAGTTCGGACCAATGACATCATAACACCAATTGCGATTGATGACATTTTTATTGATATGGGGGAATTAGAACAAATTGAAAGTGATTCGGAGGAATCAAGTACTGTACACATGTCGGATGACGAGTGTGATTAAGAGGGGGAAAGCGAATCCGAATGAAGCGTTGTAATTTCGAAATTTCATTCATATATGAAATATCCATCTTCAAATCAGTAAATTTTATTTTTATGTATGTTGTATGATTTCATTAAAAAAAATAGTTTTTTTACTTTCTTAAAGTGAGGAAACCATACATGCCCTCCACAAAATACGCAACCTCAAACTAAATGAAGGTCAAAGATTTAGTACAATATTTTGATGATAAGTCATGAAGGTCAATTTGATAAATCATGACGGTCAATTTTTACTCTTTAATGCAATGTCAAAAAAATTGAACCCAACTTTCATATTAACCAAATAAGATACAACAATTTTTTATAAAAAATTTTGCATATAAAATGTTCTTTGGTAATATTTTGTAAACAATTAGTTAGTAGATTAAATTTATCTTTATTTAATAAACAATTTGTTTAAATTGATTATGCCCGACGGATATCACGTATTTTACCCGACGGATCGCCACACCTGTTACCCGACGGATGCGTAACTATTACCCGACGACTATATGTAAAACGTTACCCGACGGGGAATTAAAGGTTTACCCGACGACGGCCTCAGCCTGAAATTACCCGACGGATATATATGAAGATTCGTAGGGTTTGATTTAGCTAATTAAATTTACAATTTTTATTACACCTGTTACCCGACGGATAATTTACGGGTTACCCGACGACAGACTCCGTATAATTACCCGACGGATATATATGAAGATTCGTCGGGTCTGATTTAGTTGATTAAATTTACAATTTTTATTACACATGTATTTACCAGATTAAAAACTTTACATTTTTTTTTTACACAATTTTTTAAAAACTTAAAAATTGAAACTGATCGATCTAACCGTCCACATTTATGGTAGGAACCCATAGATCGCCTACGTGAAAAATTTCCCAAATTGGAAATCCCGGGATTAGGTAATGGTGTGCGATGATTCAACGGTTACAGAACGTTTCGTCGCGATCGAAAGGCTTGAAATCCTCAAAACATCAAGATTTTCGACGGGTGAGATCTACACACGTAAAACCACAGAGTGAACGGTTAGATCGCTCAAATTCAATCGTTTGAATATTAATAGAACCTAAAATTCAAAAAATGTATTGAAGTTTCCTTCAAGAGTTTAACCTCCTTGGGCGATATGCTTGTTTTCCGATTGTCAAAAACTTAAAAATTGAAACTGACCGATCTAACCGTCCACATTTATGGTCGGTACCCATAGATCATCTGCGCGAAAAATTTCCCAAATTGGAAATCCCGGGATTAGGTAACGATGCGCGACGATTCAACGGTTACAGAAAGTTTCATCACGATCGGAAGGCTTGAAATCCTCAAAACATCAAGATTTTCGATGGGCGAGATCTAGGCACGTAAAACCACAGAGTGAACGGTTAGATCGCTCAAATTCAATCGTTTGAATATCAATAGAACCAAAAATTCAAAAAATGTATTGAAGTTTCCTTCAAGAGTTTAAACTCCTTGGGCAATATGCCTGTTTTTCGATTTTCAAAAACATAAAAATTGAAACTGACCGATCTGCCCGTCCACATTTATTGTAGGTACCCATAGATCGCCTGCGCCAAACATTTCCCAAATTGGAAATCCCGGGATTAGGTAACGGTGTGCGACGATTCAACGGTTACACAATGTTTCTTCACGATCGGACGTTTTGAAATCCCCAAAACATCACAATAACGATAGATGGGGTTTTAGGCATATAAAACCAAAATTTGAACGGTCCTGATGTTGCTTATACTTTCGCCGGACTTGGTTTTTCAGATTAATGCCAAAAATGGCATCAAGAAGGTCATGCCCGACATATATTTCAACATTTCCGTCGGGTAACTTCAATAAATCGTCCACTTTTTGAAAATTTCAATTTTCCGCCTAATTTTTCGCGAAATCTCAAATTCGCCGCTTGGTGTTACCCGACGAATGATCAACATTTCTGTCGGGTAACTTCAATAAATCGTCCAGTTTTTTGACAATATCAATTTTTCGCCTTATTTTCCGTGAAATCTCAAATTTGCCGCTTGGTGTTACCCGACGAATGATTTACAGGTTGCCCGACGGGTCACCGACCGACTAAATTTTCGCAGATTCTCAAAATTCCAGCTTTTTGTTGCCCGAGGGAGTATAAAGGTATAACCCGAGGGATATTCGACAATCATCCTTACCCGACGGGTGGGATGGCTGTTACCCGATGGACGTCATACCTAATATTCCGTATTTCGATAATGGTATTGCCCCACGGGGTGTTAAACGTTACCCGACGATTTTATTTAATTGTTACCCGACGGGTTCTGAAACGTTACTTGACGCGTACCACCTTTTTTTTATGCCCGACGGATCATTAAAGTGTTACCCGACGGATACGACCTTTTTCTTATACCCGACGGAGCATTAAAGTATTACCCGATGGACGTCTCCGTCATGCAATCCCAATCAGATACATAAATCAGACCGATTCTTCTTCTTCATCCTTCTTCTTCATTTTCTGTATTTCCTTTTGATTTCTTTCTTCTTTGGTTCTTCTTCATTTTTGCTTGAAGCGGCACTTGCATCTTCCTCTCCCTCAAGCAGTCAAGGACGCCTTTTATTACACCTAGTTTTCCTGTCGGCTCCGCTCTCCCAAACAGTCAAGGACACTGTTTTTGTTCACGGAGGTTTGCCGTCGCCGCCGCTCCCCTTGTTAATGTTAATGTTAATTTTGATATATTGTTTATTGTTAATTTGGATATATTGGTTTATTGGTTTATATTGGATATATTGGTTTATTGTTAATTTTGATTTGAAAAATGAATTTATGAAATTGGATATTGTTATTGTTAATGATTATGTATGTATATATATATATATATATATATATATATATATATATATATATATATTTGGATATATATTTGTTAAGGTATATATAATAGTTGAAGATTTGTTGAAATTTTGATGTTTGGTATAATGTTGAAATTGATATAATGGTATGATTTTTTATATGGTATTTATGTGAAATGTATGAATTTTGGGTATTTGAATTTTAAAAAAAATTATGGGAAATTTTGATATGGTGTAGTATAAGTGAATTTTGGAAATGTGTGTTTTATAAATTTTTAATTTGTGAATTTTTGGATTTGGATATTATTAGTATATGTTTGGATTAATATGTAAGTTTGGTTTTGGTCCCAAAATTTGGATTTAGGAATTTAGGTATAATGTTGTGAATTTTGAGTTTAGTACGCTTGGATTAATTAGTTGTTTAAGTTTAATTTTCGTTTGTGTTGGATTTATTTAAAAAAATTAGAATTTGGTGGTTTTAGTTTTTAGATACCAATTTACTAATTATTACTAAAAAAATTGATGCTTTATTTATTTATGTTTATTGGAATTATAAAATGTTGGTTAATTTTAAATGTGATTTTGTTTTTATTTAAAAATAATAATATTTAATATTTAATATTAAAAATGTTTGCTCTCTTTTTTATTTAATGAAAAGTATGTTCTTTAATTTTATATTAATTAATTTATATGTGTTATTGTAGATGTTGCATCGCACCTTAATCACATCTAGGACTCGCCCTTGCCCGGATCCTGTTGATGATCATGAGTCGGATGAGACAGCCCCTAACTCGGTTGCCTCAACAGCGGCGTCGGTTCATGCACCGCTGTTAGGCTATCAGCGACCGGGTGTCCGATCGGCTCGTAGACAGCATAGCAAGAAACGGGGGGAACCTCGTACCGACCCCCAGCCCTCACAGGACGACGTCGGAGCAGACGAAATGGGGCCTAATGTCGGAGCACTCCCTAAGGGTAAGTTTATTATTTTGTTTATTTAACCAATCGATTTTATTTGATACTCATTTTATTTATCAATGTTCATCGAATTTGCAGGTAGGTCAGTGAATGTGCGCGGGATCAACCGAGGTTTGACATCCTAGCGCATTTGTAGGACGACAAATGCAAAGATACTGGTGTGTACGTGCCACGCCTCCGGTCCGCGCCGGTCAAAATTCACAGCCTTTTGGTTCATGACATTGGTGCGATTCTTCGCACCAAGTCACTGATGATGGGGAGACTTTCCGAACCCAAACTGCAGAGGAGATCTCGCGTTGTTGGGGAGAGTTATCGGTATGTTTTTTTCCCATTTTTAACATTAATTTCATATTTTTTAATTATTTTTTTAACTTTAATATTTGATTGCAGATCAATTTTGAGTTCGACTTGGAAAATGTCGAGCTCAGTAGGTACCTGTGCCAACACTAGCAGTTACGGTACGCCGACTGGAAGTACGAGCTCCACAAGTACTTCTTGACTTGGCCTTCTCCGGAGGAAGCTCGGGCAAATCCTCCGGAGGAGTTAGACGGGCCGAAACTGCCAGGGTGGTTGTGGTTGTGCGACTATTTCATGTCCCCTACTTATCTGGTACGTATTATCTATCTAATTAATTAAATTATTTAATTTTTATGTTATTTTCCATTTTCAAATCTAATTTTTGGTTTTACGAATGAACAACGGAAATCGATTGCCAACACATCGAACTGGGGGGCAAAGAAATTCAACCACCACGGGGGGTCGCGATCCTTATCGGCCCGGCAGGAGGATCGGCGCATCGCCGGGCCGATGTTCCCAGAGGTGGATGCCTGGGGGCAGGTGTATGCTGGACGGGGGGATGAAGAGGCTGATCGAATTCACGTAAGTTTATTTCCTTCTGATTAAACATTTTTTCTTAATTTCATAATTATATTTCTAATTAATATTTATTCGAATTTGTAGGATGCGATGGTGCAAGACGTCCAGCAGACACAAGCTGAGCTCACCCAACAGCATCCAGATGTGCCTTTGCATCAGCAGCTCCCTAATGTCGACATGTTGATCGCTATTCTGGAGTGACAACTAGGGAGGCGTCCAGGGAGGGTCGTTCGGGGGGCGGGCGACGAGATTGTGCGGGATGTCTCGACTCAATTGTCGTCTTCATCTCGGGTAGGCAATACCCAGGAGACGGTGGATCGTATGAGAAATCTCGAGGCCAAAAATGCTATGATCAAAGCTCAATACGCCGAGATTCAAGCCCAAAACCAACATATCAAGAGCGCCCTTGACAACATCCTTCAACGTTTGGGTGATCGTGGATTAGATGATATTTTCTCACCGGCCACCCAACCGCCCCCTCAGGATCCCGGCTATTTAGACAACTCCACTAATTCTTAGAGTATATATAAAATATTTTTATACTCTTAATGATGTCAAAAAATTACATTAATTTTTTTTAATATTAATTTAATTTTATTTTGATTCTTTATATTAAATTTTTTAATTAAAATTTTTATTATTGAATTTAATATTTTATTTTCAATATAAAGTGGAGGTTGCCCCACGAATTCTGGACATGTTACCCGACGAATTGTAAAAATACACCCGACGAATCGGTGACATGTTACCCGACGACTTTTAAAACTATACCCGACGGATGAGTTACATGTTACCCGACGCAGGTTCAAACTATACCCGACGATTGAGTGACATGTTACCCGACGGCTGTGTAAAACGTTACCCGACGAGTGTTTATCATGTTACCCGACGCGTGTATATAACAGAGCCTGACGACTGCATTTAACCTTACCCGACGGTGTTTATAACGTTACCCGATGGGTATATATAACGTTACCCGACGGTCTATAAACCTCCCCCGACGTATATTTAATAGATTACCCGACGGATAAGGAAACCTTTACCCGACGGTATTATGATGTTGATTTTATGTTGCTCGACAAAGATGTCAGAGACGAACTTTACCGCCGGGCATTATTTAATTGCTCGACGAGGACACTGTGCTCGTCGAGTAATCACAAAGCCCGACCGCGGTAGCCCGACGTCTATTGCCCGACAGAGATTCGCCGTTGTATATGTTACTCGACGGAGGAGTTACGTTGCTCGACGAAATGGTTTCGCCGGGCAACTTCTGATTTCTTGTAGTGTATTTACATAATCACTCTCTGAATTTTTTTGTGTTTTCACAAATATCTCCATAAGTTTTGAATTTTACACAATTACTCCTCCAGATGCCAAAAATATTACACATAATATAACCCATAAAATATGAAAAATCTTTAATTAATTGTAATATAAATTATGTAAATACTAAAACACTCTTATGGTTGTTCATATACATCATCATTCTAATTATAAAAATATTACTGTAGAAAATAAATTTTGTCAAATTTTAGGTTGATGTCAGCTTTTAATTGATATCACTTAACAAATGAGCTTATGTGTAATGTTTTTTGAATCTAAGGTGGTGTTTGTATAAAGTCTAACACCTGAGGGGATATTTGTAAAAACACAAAAAACTTCAAGGATATTTGTGTAAATAACTCATCATTGACCATATCACTAATATATATATATATATATATATATATATATATATGAATATCAGTATCCTACTATAACCTACTCCTAAATATACTACTTGATGGTATTATGATATAGTCTAAAAGACTGAAATATACTACTTCTCCTGGAAAAATATGGACAGATAGTTTAAAAGATAGTGTCCATTAAATTTATATTTGTTAATTTGTCCACTAAATTGGTGGCCTTTTCGTAAATTTTTCATATGAATTTGTATTTAAGTCAATTTCTTCTTTAAATTATTACTAATATACCCAATTTATCCAATATGTTATTCAATATCATCATATGTACGTGATTTCATTTCATTTTTATTTGAAAAAGTCATATATTGATCATTAGATATGCTTTCTTATGAGTCCTTTTACATTTTGTTAATGATGTTTGATATGTATTCTTCATGAAAATATGACAAATTTAATAAAAATTGAATAAATGAGACCATATGGGAAGATTCACTATCAATAAAAGTTCATGATGACAAAGTTGGTTGAAATAATGGTTAAAGGGGAAAATTGGTAAAATGATACAAATTAGGGGATAAGGAAGAATAAGGTATAAATTCTAGTCTCAATACAATCTTATCAAAAATAAAAAGCTTTAAGTGTCAACATCAGAAATTATATGAAGAAAAAAAATGTGTTGTAGTTGACTAGCTATGAGCTTCTGTGCCAGTCGTGCTTGCCACAAAACCTGTTGAAATTAATTGAAAGGTTAGACAATTATATTTTCTTTGGCTTTCAATTTTCAAATTGATTGGCTGGCCGGTTGCATTTTTAATTTAGGGCAAATTACATTACCTTTATTATTCTATGTTTTGGATAAAATTTCTGAGTTATATACACATGAAGTCTTAAATATATGTTTTCTTTTAATTAATCTGCACTCCTTAAAAACGTTAGGCTCGTCCATTACAATCTCTGTCATAAGTCCTGTTAATTGAATAGGGCAGGGTCTCATACAAGTCTCACCCAAACGTATCTGAAACTGTTAGGGGAAATTTCTTTTTTGCATAACTTTTCCCACCCAATAAAGTGATTAAAAAAATGACTACTTTGCCCCTAAAATGCTACTTTGCTAAAAAAAGTTAGTTTCAGTGTCATTTTTGGGTAAGCTCCGCATAAAATATGTCATCAATTTACGAGAATTATGACAGGATTGTAACATATGGGTCTGGGTGAAAGTTTTACAAAGTTCAAGGTAAGATATAATCCTAAAATTTGGTGTAAAATTCAAGGTTACTAAAATGTAATTTTCCTTTTAATTTAAATTCATTTTTATTCGAATAGTGTTTCCATACAAATTAAAAAAAAACACAAAGCATTTAGGGCATGTATCTTAACTGTTATTGTAACGACCCACCCTGCACGGCAACCCCGGCCTTGACGGCATCGTTATGGCCGCCGGGAATCCTCCCAAAGCGAAGCCCCTGGTGGCAGCCTTAAGGACACACTCCAGCCCAAAGGTATTGTTCCAAAGGCCCTATTCGAAAATCCCCCAGTCTGCAGCCTTTGAGGATCGAACCATGGACCAAGGGTTTTTATTCCACTCAAGGTGGACACCTTTCACCAATTGAGCTGCATTGTAACGACCTGGAAAAATCTAATTATCAATTTTTGTAAATTATTTTGTAAAAAGATGATTTTATCCTTGGTCAGATAAGGGCGTGGAAATCAAGTTTTGTTTCGAAACATATTAGGCTGTGTTTCGGGTACCGTTGTGTAGGCCTCGAACTCACGAGTTCGTAGACAGGCGGCACACAGGGAACAGAGTTCGTGTACGAAAATTACGGGTCAAGATGTTCAAGGCCATTTTGGTAATTTTGACTTGGGAGTAGATATTTTAACTCCAAACCATTATTACATCTTCATTTCATCATCTCATTCTCATCCTCTCTCTGAACCACACAAACCCATCCCGAAACCATGAGAGAAAAACACCCCAAAACCCACAAATTCCAAGTTTGATTCAAGGCCTAAACTTCCATTTCTATTCCACTAATCGGATTCTACTCCTTCCCACGATCACAACCGTACAAACCATCGAAGGAGAGGACTGTGGGTGTCGTTGGACCGAGTAAAGGAAGAACCGAACCTTCCAATCGATTTTTCGGCTAAAATAGGTACGGGTTTAATATTTTGAGGTCATACTTGGATTCTTGGGTTCGAGTAGATATATTTAGACGTAAAATTAGTGAAAAATGGTTGAGTTTTGAAGAAGTTAGGAAAACTTGAAAGTCGGTCGGAAATGGAGGATTCCGGTGACCCAGACGGCGGCGCCGACGGTGGTCTGGTCCTTTTCTCCGGTGAGTCGCCGACGATCGATCGGGTCGAGTTGAACCGATCGGGTTGAATGAACTAGCATGGTTGAGTTGGACCAGGTCAGGCCGGGTTGGACTAGTCCAGGCGCGTGGGTACTGTAGCAGACACGTGACCAGCGCATGACGGCGCGTGGGCGTGTGGTCCAGCCTTCCGCCGGCACGTGGCGGTATGTGGGTCGATTCCGAGATCACGGTGGCGCGTGGTAGCTAGTTTTCGATGTTCCGGATCTGTTAGCGCATATTTCGGGTTAATCGGACGTCGTTTATAGGTAGTTTTGGGCGTATGAAGTTGCTGCATGTTCTAGGGCAGCATAGGTGGATATCTCGGGGTTTAGGAAGTTGTTATATAAGAGTTTTATTACTAGCCGGTAATCCTGATTGTTATTATTGACAGGCGATACTGCTCCAGGAACCTCGGAGGGACAAACAAGTCGGGTTTGAGCTTGCTTGCACAAGTGGTGAGTGGACTTTTGGTTTATAAACTGTAATGCATGCAACAATGTATCTTTGTTTAAATACTGTTATGTATTGTTGCATTGAATTTTCGGAATTGAGAAATGATTACTGGACACATGTTTTCCAATATTTCAGTGAAAGTGTGTTTTGAGAAATGGCATGGTTTTTGGACTTGGTTTTGATATTGTTTTGACGTGGTAATTATTGAGTCCATGATTTTGGGTTGAACTATTTGAGGGGGGGGGGGGGGGGGGCAGGATTCGCCGTCGGCGGTGAACCTCCAATATAAACAATACCAATTTGAGGGGGGCCAGGATCCGCTGTCAGCGGTGAACCCGGTGAACCTCTAATATAATTGATGTTTTTTCAAAGAATTGGTTTTCATTGGTTTTCTATCCCGATGGTTACTGTTTCTCTGACTAGCATCGAGGGTTTTGCTTCTCTGGTTCGTTGAGGGCTCCGACTCTGGCATCGATGAGTTTTGCTCCGCCGGGTCGCGAGGCTGTCTATGCATAGTACAGAGTTGTAGTACAGGGCTAGCACACCTTAAGGGATACCCTGGTGGCTAGTGGATATGTCGGGAACAGTGGATTTGATATATTATGTGTCCAGGTCGAAATAAATGATTTTGAACTCTTTGAGGATGATTTATTAAACCAAACTGTGGACCACGATATGTTTTCATTATACAGATTTTGTGTGGGTCCAACATATTTTATCTCATGAACTGTTTTATTTGATGCATGCATGGTTTTATTCGTGGAGGGGGAAAAAGTTAAGATTTCCTCGGAAAACGATTTTTAAACGATTATTTTTGTTCACTCAACTGTTGTGTTTAAATCCCCTCCAGGCTGTTGAGTTGACGGGAGCACTTCTTACGAGGCGGAGGCATTAGTATTTCAGCTGCACATGGTATTTAAACTTCGAGTAGGATATCTAAATTGTACTATTTATCCTACCTAGACGCTCTGATATTGTATTTTAATTGGATGGTCGTTATTGGTTGGAAATGTTGAGTGCTTTGAATCCCTGGTCTGACAGGTGAAGTTGGTCATATTATATTTGTAAGGATTGAAGGGTATTTTGGGAACATTTCCTTTGGTTGTCAGGCGGGATTAGGGTCCTTCTCGGGTTTCAAGGGGAAATTCGAGACGGGTCCTGACAGTTATGAGAGCACTAAATTGGAACAAATATTTAAAACCAAATTATTAAGGAGAATACTTGCATCCTACTCTTGTGGTATCTTGTCGTATGACCCTTTCGATTTATCAAATTTTTTTTGTACATTTATCATATTCGAAACCTTTAATTTTCTGAATCATCTTTTCATGATCATCTCCTTAAAAAATCAACAAGATTGGAAGGTCATTTAGCCATCCTTATGTATCAAATAAATCAACGAGAGGATACGACCAAGGTGGTACTTCCTCGTACCACTAGAATGGAATTCACGTATTATCTTTTTATTAATCAAACTAATTAGGGTACAAAATACAAAGAGAAACTCTATATTATTGGCTTACTGTATACTTACAACATCCACCATGTGGAACCATAATTCGTCCAAAAATTGTGGAGCTGACACGTGACCCATAATTTACATAATGACAATTTTGCCCATGGTGAAGTCATTATTGGAATATAATTAATACGCATTAATTAAATATATTTACCACCTGAATATATTAATTAATGAGTAATTATATCGTCATAATAAGATGTCTCCATAAGATCATTATTCAATGAGGATTCAATTAATAAGTAAACTTTCTTTTCAAAAAGAATCACTTATTCAATTAGAACTCATTTTCCTACTTATAATAAATAACTTCCTTGCGAATTATTTATTATTAAAAGCCAATCCTAAGTCTTTCCTAACTAGGATTACTTATTGATTGCAAATTCCTTCAACCAATCAGAAACTTCGAAGACCCCCAAGTCTCCACTATAAATAGAGGACATCTCCTCACAATTCAGGTACCTCACAATTATTCCTCATAATTGGTTTTCTCTCTAGATTGAGCTAACTTAGGCATCAGAGCGTTCTAGGTTCAACCCACCCCTCCACCCCCAGCTTGGGATTTAACCTTAACCTCATGTGTTTACTGTGTGTGTAGAGATTGAAGGGTCCAGATGATTTCTGCATCAACAACTAGTGCTTTCATTGAGAGCCGATTTGAGAAATTCTCAAAGATTGCTCTTCAATCCAAAAGTTCTTGCTTTTCCATCAAAATATTTTTTTTTGCTTTTATTCATCAAATCTTTGAATAATGGAAAGAACAAGACAAACCACAAGATCTCGCGAGATGAACCCTTCCTAAAGCGAAGGACACGCCGACGACCGGAGGGAAGGGAGCATGTCGCCGCATGCTCCACGTGGCAACCACACCGAACCCCAAGACGTGGGGCCAGCCACAGTTCATGGCATCACTGCCAATTGGAGCTCATCTTGTGTCATTCTCCCGCACGCCGCGTCAAACGGTAATTTTACCGCAGTCCATAGAGGAGTTGGGGCCCGCTCACCGCATCACACCTCCGTCGAGGGGGTCGGTAGGACCATGTCGCATCGCATCGTCACCGGAGGAGCCGGGGACGCGCAGGTTGCCGCTAGTCACACCGTTCCTCCGATCGATGGCCTCTATGTCGTCGCCGCCTTTGGACAAGTGTCCAATCCAGGCGGCCTACTTGTTGGGCAATCATTCTTCATTGGGCTCACGACCCATGAAGTACCGACGATGCGATTTGACACCTAAGGACATCCGTCTTTGGCTTTGTTTGGATTCGTCGCGCTAACTCTGGAGCCAGAATTTCACGCGCAATTTCAACAAACCGACGACCGATTCGTAGGAGAAGCGTCTCGCCACACTAACGAAGACTTAAGATTGATTTTGGACGAGCTTCATACCACTAGAAATCATAACAATCGTGAAGGAAGGGAACCCACACGCTGCTCGGTAAGGGAATCATGCAGCAACACTCGCAACACTTCACGAAGATCGCCTTCACGTGCCAATTTGTCACGGCAGGTGGCCCGACTCAGCAACCAAGTTCAAATTCAAGTAGACTTCTATATGAATACTTGGGAAAACGAAGCACTTAGAAAATGGTGGGAAGACGTGCCCCTCGTAGGTAATGCATCTCGTAGATACTGTAAGGACCCTGTTCGAAGCCATTTTATGTCGCGAGGTGTCACCCTTGGCAATTCCACTGACGAAAGTGATTCGCTAGGTGAAAACTATCACCACCACCGAAGGCAATCGGTTCACGACCGATTGGGAGGACGAGTCGGAGGCTATTCTTAAGATAGAATACCCCACCAAACTCATCCCGATTAGCAAACTCTTGGAGTACTCAAACTCGTTCAAACGGACGAGTCGGTACTAACTCTGAGAGATCGACGGACCAAAGCAGCTAGGATAGGACATACACACCGTCACATTTTGCCTTGGACTCTATGACGCAGGGAAGCCGTCGCCACCATGGCAGCCGAATTCCTCCCCTTCGTCGAGATCAACTTCACGCTGACGACGTGAGAAGAATGTTGGACCAATGACTTCAGGGGGTCCAACGCGATGAAAATTTGGAGGAGGACTTGCGCCGTCAACTTAGAACTTCTTCAACTTCTTCGTTCATTCCGCGAATTGAGAATGAACAGTTTTCGCAACGATTCTCTACTCCGAACTTTACTCAGTTTAAAGGAACTTCGGACCCGGTAAAACACATCGGCTACTATCGCGGCGTAATAGTGCCACGAAGCACTTATGTGCAAAGTGTTTCAAGCTTCACTTCAAGGACAGGCAATCACTTGGTTTAACCATCTCCCCCGGAGATCAATTGCATGCTTCGAGAAACTAGCACTCGCGTTTGTGAAGGAGTACTCACAACTTCGCACCATCAAACTAAAAGACAATCATCTCTTCTCCGTGAGAAAGTGATCCAAGGGGTCCCTTCGCCAATACATCTGAAGGTTCTGCTAGGAGAAATCCCACATCGTTGGTTGCAGTGACCTCGTCGCTGCAATGGCTTTCAAACAAGGGCTACCCCTGGATAGCCAACTCTACGGTGACATTGTGATGAAAAATGCCCACACTTTTACCAAGATGCTTTCCCTAGCAGAGTGCCACGCCTATTGGGAAGATGAAAAGATATCGGCACGCACCACGGAGAATACCAAGATGAGCAAAAAATCCACCAAGGGCACGACACCACCCATGGGTGACGCCACCTCCAAAACACCCCCCGGGAAATCCAACATGCGAAAAGCTAATCGATCTTCCTGAGACCCATCCACGGGAAAGCCGAATCCAAACTTCGGTGTGCCCGTTAGCCAGGTCTACAACGAGATCAAGCACAAACCCTGGTTCAAGGGACCAGGACTTGTCAAAGGCGATCATGAGAAGGCAGACAAGACAAAATGGTGTTTATACCATGATTGTTATGGTCATACCATTAACACTTGTAAAACCTTCATAAAATACCTCCTAAATCTCATCAAGGAGAGACACTGCACCGAGTACTTCACTGGAAAATCTGCAGAACGCGTAGGGGACAAAAGCCCTAAGGAGCCACATTCCAAGACGATTCGCATAAACCCGATCATCTCCGAATCGGAGCTGCTAGGAACCACTTCCAAGTAGAAGAAGAGGAAAGTTCGGGACGCTTTGGCCATTACCTAAGTCTCCCACGTCATCGCCACCTCCGGGGTGCACGAAGATGTCTCCATCGGATTCTTCCTCAGGGATAAGGCCGGCCTCGACTGGCCCCACGACGACGCACTCGTCATTTTGATCCAGATCACCCAGGCACGTTGATCAAATCCACGTGGATGAAGGAAGCGCTACAAATCTCCTCAACTTGTAAAGTGCTCAAAATTGGATTGGAGAACTTCATTACGAAGAAGGCAATCCAGTTGCGGGGTTTCAACGGCTCCACCAACAGGACCGCCGAAACTCTCCAACTTGACGTCCACTCACCACCCATTATCTCGTCTCAAACATTCTATGTAGTGGACGAATACTCGGCCGCACACGGTATTTTCGGAAAACCATGGATGCATAAAATCTTGGCTAACTCTTCTAGCCTTTATCAAAAAATCTGATTCCTGATCCCGGGAGGAGGAATTGGAGAGATAAAGGGAGATCAAACCGTGGCCAGACGATGCCTCACTGAAGGGCTAAAGGAAACCAAACGGGCAGAATACATCCCCTTAGCCAGCACCATTGGTGGGGAAAAAACTCCCGTTTTGCTTCCAAAATAGCAATCAATTTTGGGTCAACATCCCACGGTCTTCGAAGAACACCCCAAGCTCGAGGGTTGGCAACCGAAAGACGACGTGATTATCATTTGACTTGACCCACAAATTCCAGAAGACATGCTCGCATCGGTGCACGCCTAAGTTATGAGGAGAAGGAGAAACTCACCGCTTTTTTGCGTGAGCACAAAGACGTTTTTACTGGTCACCATCTGATATGCCTGGAATTGATCCTGCAATCGCTTTCCAAAAGCTGCACGTCAATCCAAATCATAAACCGGTCAAGCAAAGGAGACGCAATTTCTCCCCCAAAAAGGTTGCCACCATCCAGGCAGAAATCGACAAGTTACTCGCCGTAGGCTCCATCAAAGAAGTCCTGCACTCTGAATGGTTAGCCAACTTAGTACTTGTCAAGAAAAAAGAAGAAGGATGATGGAGGGTCTGCGTCGACTACACCGATCTGAACATCGTTTGTCTAAAAGACAACTATCCCTTACCGCAGATTGATCTTTTGGTGAACTCCACCGCCGGAAACGAATTACTCAGCTTTCTCGATGCATACTTCGGTAACCAAATCTTCATGTACGAGAAGGATTGACACAAAACCGCTTTTGTCTTCGAGCGAGGAGTTTACTGCTACAAAGTCATGCCTTTTGGCTTAAAAAACACAGGCGCCACCTATCAATGACTTGTCAATCGAATCCTCAAGGATCTCATCCGCAAGTCCATGGAAGTTTACATTGACGACATTATGGCAAGGGGGAAAAATTCAGCGATCATATCACTAACTTGGTGAAAACTTTCGATTTGCTAAGGAAATATTAAATGAAACTCAATCCCCTCAAATGCATTTTCAACGTGGGGGCAGGAAAGTTTCTAGGCTACCTCGTCACTCAACGAGAAATAAATGTCAATCCAAAGCAGATCAAAGCAATCATGGACATGAAGCCGCCTTCAACTCTAAAATAAATCCAAAGTCTCACTGGAAGAGCCGCGGCTTTGAATCGATTTTTTTCAAAAGAAACTAACCGGTGTCGATCCTTCTTGCAGGCGCTTAAGAAGGCTTCAAAGAAAAAGTGGGATGAAAGTTGTGAAAAGGCCTTCCAAGACCTAAAGACGTACTTGACTTTACCATTGCTCCTATGAAAGCATAAGGACGACGAAGATCTCTACTTCTATCTTGGAGTCTCAGACGTGGCCATAACCTCATCACTTGTGCGCGAAGAGCAAGGAGTCTAACTCTTGGCTTTCTACACTTCGAAGGCGCTCCTAGACGCCGAGATGCAGTACCCTAAACTTGAAAAGTTAATCCTAGCACTCTTGGTCACCACAAAAAAAGCTAAGGCCCTACCTTCAAGCTAACTGGGTGATCGTCATGATGGAGTATCCACTACGATCGCTTCTCCACGTGCCCGACGCATCTACGTTAATAATGAAGTGGGCAATAAAACTTAGTCAACATGACTTACTCTATCGCCTGAGGATCGCCGTCAAGGGACAAGCACTGGTCGACTTCGTCACCGAATTCACCTCCCGGGAGGACGATGGAAAGGGGTTGGCCGACGTCTCCACGGCCACCAATCCCCCTTTGCTGCAGAATCAAGGGGCGGACCCACTTTGGAAGCTTTTCGTCAAAGGTTCCTCCAATCAAAGCTTCCAATAATGAAGCTGAATATGAAGCATTAATGTTTGGATTGACACTTTCCAAGGAGTTGGGAGTCAAGAAGATTGCAATTCATTCTGACTCACAGTTAATCACTAACCAATCCACTGGCGAATACGCAGCGTGCGATGCAAGGCTGCTCCAATACAACAACAAATTTCAAGAGTTACTTGCAAGCTTCAAAGTCTTCACTTTCCACCAGCTTCCAAGAGCCGAAAATGTGCAAGTTGATGCACTAGCCAACTTGGCCTCATCACTTGACTATCGGTTCAAACACTCAATCTCGATTGAGTACCTAGAACGCCGCTGCATAGACATCAAGGAAGTCAAAGTTAGGTAGTTGGACGCTTCTCTTAGTTGGCAAGACCCTTTCATCAACTACTTGGAAAACGGAACACTACTTGACAATTGACTTGAAGCCCGTAAAGTTCTAATGAAAGTCCCGCGATATTACATCGGCAAGGGGCAACTTTTTCATCAAAGCTTTACTGGAACAAACTTACAATGTTTGAAACATCCAGAAACACTTAAAGTTTTGACTGAAATTCTTGAAGGCTAATGCGGCAATCATTCAGGAGGAAAGTCACTAGCGCAAATGACACTTAGCGATGGGTTCTACTAGCTAACTCTACACCAAGACGCATTGAAATATGCTCGAGCATGTGACAAATGTCAAAGGTTCAAGCCAAGCCACTTGGCACCACCCAAGGAGCTTCATGCGCAAATGAATCCATGGCCATTCATGCAATGGGGCATAGACATCGTAGGGCCCTTGCCCAGTACCCCGATGCCAAATCGGAAGTACTTAATCGTCGCCACCAACTACTTCACCAAATGGGTGGAAGCTAATACCATCACCCAAGCTAACGTACATAAGTTCATCTGGAGTCAGATCATATGCCGATTCGGACTTCCTAAAGTCATTTTAACGAACAACGAAACTTAGTTCCCTGCCGCTGCCACTAGAGAATTCTTCGAGTCATGGAAGATAAAACATTTTACTTCCATGGAATACTATCCCCAAGGGAATGGCCAAGCCGAGGCATCCAACAAAACTATTTTGGATTGCATCAAAAAATGACTCGATGACAAGAAGGGATTATGGGAGGAGCACTTGGACGACACTTTATGGGCCTACCGCACGACTCCACATCGAGCAACCAGTGAATCACCATTCACTCTGGCCTTCAAAACCAACGCTGTCATTCCCCCACATGTAGTCGTACCTGCACCATTTACTGAACTTGATGACCCAGTTATCAATTCCGTAAATCTCAAAACTTCACTTGACTTAAGTGAAGAACTTCGAGAACAAGTCATCAAGCGCATATCGAACTATCAACAATAAGTTCGAAACTTCTACAACAAGAAAGCCAAAATTCAGAACTTTCTTCCAGGCGATCTTGTCCTCAAGAAAAGTTTCGCAACTCCGAACCAATCTGGGTCCCAAAAATTAAAATCCCCTTGGGAAGATCCTTACTGCATCTACCAAGTAAGCAGTAAAGGAAGTTATGTTTTGGAAACCGTGGACGAAAAATTGGTGAGTGGTTCCATGAACGCTCACCACTTGAGGAAATACTACGTGTAAGCTAAGGCCATGCCTAGCTCACCAAGAATGGCGCCATGCCTAAATGACATTGGCCCCGTGCCAACTTTTATTTCAAGCTTTGTGCACTTTTAATTTATATGATCAATAAAGTTATTCATTTTCAATTTTATTTAGATAGGTTAGCATAAGGTTGAGCAATTAAGCCTTCTTCCATAGAAGCAATCAAGCCTTCTTCCATAGAAGCAATCAAGCCTTCTTCCATAGAAGCAATCAAGCCTTCTTCCATAGAAGTAATCAAGCCTTCTTCCATAGTAGCAATCAAGCCTTCTTCAATAGAAGCCTCAAAAACCATCTTCTGCAAGAACTATTAAAACCTTTGCACCTGCAAAGTACCCAAGCCTTCTTCAAAGGAGTAAAATTTGAAGTCTAGACACTTGGGAAAAATCTCATGGATATCTAAGTTGAGACAAACATCCAAGCCAGAATTTTTCTGTGCACAAAACGTCACTTGCAAGGAAAAATTCTAGATTCATCACTCATACCCATGGAATGGGCTAGGCGGCTTTGAAAGGCTACAGGTTTTAGCTTTTCAGCACTATTCCCGGCATCCGAATCCGATATGCAACGAATCCGAAACGTCCATTTCATTGAGACAAGGTCAAAAGCGCAATCCTGCGCAAAGGCATGTCTTGCAAGCTGATTTGAGAATCCAATTCTCAACCATTTCAAACAAGCCCAATGGTATTGGAAAGGTATGAATGTTACCTTCACAACACCATAAAGAACAGCTAATTCGGAGAAAAGATGAATTATATAGGTGCAAAACCATGAAGGAGGGCAAAAGGGGCCGCTCCTGCGCGCACTACCCCCTTCCAAAATTCACCGTAAATTCAATTCTTAACCGTTTCTAGAAGGCTTGATAGTGTTGGAAAGATGTGGGTGTTAGCTTGCAAACCCAGTAAAAAAACACTAATTCCGAGAATCAACGAATTATTAATTGACAAATCCTTGAATGGAGGTCAAGTTTGTGAATCTGCACACATGACCTAACTTCAAAACATCGTCCAAAATTCATTTCTCAACCTTTTTAAGAAAGGACAACAGAATTAGAAAGGTATAGAAGTCAGCTTTCCAACCCCGCTGGAATGACTGAATTATGACTTAAAATGAGTCCGGAACATGCAAAATACTGCACGAAGGTTAAATCTGCCAGAAGCTGCGGGAATTGTGAATTACCTTAAAAACTTAAGAATTCTTTTATTAAGGGTTCAAAAAACAAGTTGGCAATTCAAAAATTGAAAGTTCAACTTTTTTCTAAAAAAGAAGCTACTTCTAAGCAAAAAAAAAAGAGCTTACAAAAAAAAAATTGAAAAGCTAAATAAAAACATTCATATGCACTAGACTTCTAGTTGGAAGGGTTTTGAGATCCAAGCTACTCTCCATCAGGATACACCTCAAAGGCGTTCTGATTCCTAAGTGCCTCCTCCATCAAAGCCTTTGATGTTTCAAAAGCTCTCGCAAGATCTTTGGGATAAAATAAATGCTTCGAGCCAAGATTACTTTGGGAATGAAGATAACCTTCAACATATGAAAAACGAAGACCATCTTTAACTTGAGACTTATAGCATTCAGCAACAACCAATCTTTGCTACAACTCCTTCTTGGATTCCCGATGATCAGAGAGGGTTTTATTCGCATAACGAGCCTCAACATCGGCTTGCCGCAAAGATTGTGGGGGGCACGCAGGGGGCAAATACGGCTCAAGCTCCAAATTTTTTATTTTTTCTCTCAAATCAGAAATTGTGCCATTTGCTTTCTCAAGTCTTTCCACCAAGCCGACTACACGGAGGTTGGAAGAATTCAAATACTTCACTAAGGTATCAAACTTGGAATTAGCAACTTGTAACTCACTCTTGAGCAACATGTTCTCCTTCAGAAAGGAATCTAAGTCCCCACAACAATTTTCAAGAGAAGAAAGCTTTTGTGACAGCAAAGTATTCTCTCGCCAAAGGTTGATGCGGAAACCCGGACAGATTCATAATCTTTCCACATTTTCTCATAATTTGCTTGAAGTTTTTCAAAGTCAGCACGAGAAACATTATCCTAAACATTTGGATGCCCAACAGGGGCAACAGACTGCACCACCCTCGGCAATGTGGCAACCTGGCACGCCACAGGAGGCACACAGCCTCCCCCTCCTCACAAACGGCAGCCTTTCCGCTGCCCTTGGGAACCGCGGCAATCCCGTCGTCGGCCTTTAGGGACCCGACCGGGATGCCTCCCACCTTGGCTCCGCTTGCCTTAAGCCCAAGGACTACCGGCCTCCGAATTTCGGTAGCCGCCCGATTAACTTTGACTTTCTTGGAAGATTTATCAACAATGTCAAACGAGAACTTGACGGATTTGTGCTTACCACACTTTGCTGCCTCAGCCTTGGATTGCCACTACTCAATGACATTTGCACTTGGAATTCCCCTAGGAGAGCTTCTAAAGGGACTAAGTAACCAACTCATCTCGCGGAACTCCTTCAGAATATCCAACGCATTTTCAATCTTCTTAGAGTCAGAATCAAAGTCAAAACTGGCATTCAACTCATCCTGCCAATGATACCTCTGCGAAATCCGAAGCCCACCAGTGGAACAGGGATCCCAATTTCACCCAACTTCGAGGCATGTAGTTTTGTATGAGCCATCACCAAAATAAAACCTCTGAAAAAGTTCTATCTCTGCAATAATATCACAACTAGGCTCAGATTGTTGGGAGCTAATCTTCACCGAATATCAGTGCCAGCACTCATCTTCTGAAATCTCCAAGCCAAAAAATTGGTTAAGTCTCTCGAAACACATAATGTGATGTTATGCGTTAATGTAATGACCCAGACCTTAAATTTAAGTAAATTCGGAAAATTTGTGGAGAAAGGACAATTTTTCCCTCAGGTTAGGAGGGGTTTGGAAGTCACTTTTTGCTAGGAAGTACTTTTGGAAGTTTTTGTTGGACCGTTTCGTAGGTCTCGAACTTACGAGTTCTTAGATAGGTGGCACGTGAAAATCGAAGTTCGTATGACAGTGTTATGGGTCTAGAAGAGTAAGGGCATTTTGGTAATTTGGAAATTAGATATTTTGGAAAATTAAGTCTCTCTCTATGTTTCTAGATTTCTCTCAGACCCACTCAGTCTCTTTCTCATCTTCCTCGATCTCTCCTTCTCCTGTGCGACTAGGACCGAACACAGCACCCCACCATTGAACCAGTTCCAGGTCGTTTCGACTAAATCCAAGGTCAACATCTGCCTCCTCTCATCCTTCTAAGTCGGTTTGGTGTCATTTTCGAGGTGGGAAAGTCACCGTAGACGGTGGACCGAAGGGGAGAAGTGGACCGAAATTTATCGGTAAGATTCCGATCGAACCAAGTAAGATCTTTAATTCTGAGTTTGGATTTGGACTCTTGGGAAGGAGTAGATGAATTTGCTTATGTGGTTTGTAAAAATTGGTGAAGTTTGGCGGAAGTTAGAAGCTCGCTAGAAATGGTGATTTACGGCGAGAAAAATTCCAGAATCCGGCCACTGTAGTGGCGGCGGCCGCTGTGGTCCGGTCGTCTTCCCCGGTGAATTAGGTTGACTCCCACATGGCAGCCACATCGAGTCATGTGGAGCCGCGTGGCAGCACAGTCAGCATCCCAAATAGCAGTTAGTCAACTGACGCCGTCAATATTTGATGGAATATACTGACGGCGTTAGCATATTCCGTTAAAAGTTAACGGTGTCATAACGGATCCTTGACATCGTTAATCTGACAGAATATTCTATCAGAGTTGACAGAATATTCTGTCGGAGCGACAGAATATTCCGTCGACATTGTGCATGCACGTGTCGGCTAGTGGCGGGAGGGTGTCTCGGCCCTCTGCCTATGCGTGACGGCATGTAGGGTGGTCACCGGCCTTCCGTAGGTGGGTGGAGTCGTTCCCCGACCCACGGCGGCGCGTGTACTAGATATTTAGGCATTCCGCATTTGTTTTGGCATTTTCGATGCCATTTGAACCCGATTATAGCTTCGTTTGAGTGTTTTAAATGGAAATTGAGCTATTTAAGGGGCGTGCGTAAGCCCGAGGTCAAGGGGGCCTGTTTAATATTTTACTTGGGGATTTATCGATGCTAATGCTCCTTTTTGTTGGGTATTGTGGACGTGGTGACGTTAGAGGTTCACCTCACGCTAGACAGAAAATGATGGAGTGTTTGGGAACAAACGGATTGATAAGAAGAGTAGCAATGGATATTGCCAGATGTTCTCCTCCTTGACATACTGTGAGTGGGCTTTAGATTTACATTATGGTTTCACTAGGTGTACCAACTCCGGGTATCATGATTTTTCTCTGGTACATGATTGAGATATTATTGGTCGTGTGCTCGTTGAGGTGTTCTCCGCCATACGATCGTTGAGGATGTCTATGCATAGTACAGGGTCCGCATATCTTGAGGTATTATCGGATATGTGGAGGGTTATTTCTCTGATGCTGGTGTTGAGGTGTTTTCCGCCATACGGACGTTGAGGCTGCCTATGCGTAGTACAGGGTTACATCCACATATCTTGAGGTATTATCGGATGTGTGGAGAGTAGGTCCCCGAGTTGGACCTCTCGTGTTCTAGCCATTACTTGAGTTATTATCGGTAGTGGTTAGGAGGGCTTGTTCCCGTGCTGGACTGTAAGGACCCTTCCCGAATTTCACCTCGAAATCAGCGAAAAACCCTTATCCCGTCTGATAGCTCTTTTTCCTCAAAATTTAATACCATAAATACCCTTTATCCTTCAATAATATTTAGTAAACCTTACAGGGTTCCCGTCAGAACCTCTGTACTTACTGACCACACCTACCTGTCAGACGCATGATAGCTTACAGGTCAAAGTTGAGACCTCGGAATAGTGGTGGTCCAAAAAGTAACATGCTCTAACACCAATTGTTAGTAGGTCAGACACTGCTGAAACCCTATTGGAATCACAGGACAACTAACTGGTCAGCCACTTGTGAACCGTCCCTAACTCGTCACTCTGGGTCTCCGCCCACACCAACCCACTAACCCGATGATGAAGGAACTAGACTTGGTTGAATTGAGTCTCACCGACTCGCCCCAAGTCAAACTCGATATCCCTGCTCCTCCAGAGCACCCCGAGTGGTAACTCGATATCCCGGTTCGTCTTCAGCCCCTGAGTGAGAACTCAATATCCCAGCTCGTCCTGAGCCCCCGAGTGATAACTCAATATCCCTGCTCCTCCAGAGCTACCATAGATCTCAATGATATGGCGGAGAAAGATCCCTCGAACGCCAACATTGGAGAGCCCCTCGACGATCTGGCGGAGACATACACTTTAACGCCAATCGGAGAACCCTCAACAATGTAGCGAAGAAAAGCACCCTCTACGCCAATCATCGGAGAATCCCATGGTATAACCCAATACCTAGAAGTAAGCATACCCATGCAATCCCGGAATCCTAGTCCGTTCACAGTGCGAATAAAATACCAAATCATGAATGCCCTAGCCCCAAGGAACTCTTAACATATTATTGACCCAATGACCTTGACCTCCCGAGCTCAAAGCCCGCTCTATGGTCATCCGTTATCGCTGGGATTGCCCAACCGGGGCTCTAAACGAACTCCTATGGCCTCGAAACCATCAAAAATAGAACCGGAACGTCTCAAAACCCTAGCCACGCACCGTCGTGACCCCGAAATCGGCTCAACGCACCGGAAGAAGGCCGGAACACGAGCCACACGCCCGCCACGCGCTGCTACAGTAACCCATGTGCCTGGATCGATCCAACCCGGCCCAACTCAGCATGACCCGATCCAGTCCGACTCGGTCGATCCAACTCGACCCGATCAGTCACCGACGACTTATCGGAGAAGACGATCGGACTGCCGTCGCTATCGCCGGAGTCCTGCCGGAGAAGTCGACTGCGCCGCCGTCCCCTCGCCGGAAATGGCGATTTCTGGCGAGCTTCCAACTTCTTCATTTCTTGACCGATTTTCACGATGCACACATGTAAATTCATCTACTTTTCACCAGGAATCGGAATATGAGGTAAAAGTTTCGAGATCGTACCTAGTTTGGTCAAAAAATGGCCGAGAAGATTCGGTCCACCTCCCTGCTCCGTCCGTCGTCTACGACGGTGCTCCCACCTCCATGGTGATCCCAAAACGCTCGTGGCATCCCGAGGAAGACCCTCCCGGCCTTGGTTTCGGTCAAGTTAGACCGAAATCTGTCCGATGAAAAAAAAAGGGTTTCGGTGTTCGCACGGAGAGAATCGGGTGGGAGAGAGTGACTGAAATGGACCAATCTCCCGAAGAGAGAGAAATATATCCTATTTATAGTTCCAACTTTTCCAAAATTACCAAACTGCCCCTAAAGCTTCTAGACCCGTAACGATCTTACCAGGTCTCTGTTTTTTGCATGCCGCCTGTCTACGAACTCGTGTGTTCGAGACTTACGCGACGACCCAAGAAAATTTCCTAAAAGCACTGCAAGTCAAAAAGTGACTCCCGAACCCGTCTAAAACCGAGGGTAAAATCATCCAATTCTCAAATTAATTTAATTTCTGATCCGGGTCGTTACAAATTTCCCCCTTTATAGAAATTTCGTCACCGAAATTTCCCTAACTCAAGTCAAGGACCAACCTCCTGTTTCAATTCCTCTCACGTCACCATCGACACGAACTTGGCCCCAGACGCGATTTCCAAAAGAACCCGTGCACTCTGCAGATTTCTTCATTCCAATCTTGACAACAAACAGTAGGCGAGAACTACATCCAGGAGACATCCTGGAGGCACCGGTATCTATTCCACACGGAATATACCTCAAAACACATCTCTGAGCCTGAGAAGTCCATTGTGGTTCCTACTTCCAACATGACTTCATGACGTCATATGATCGAACATACCCCGAAGCGATGTGTCAGATAGGGGTATGTGCACTACGTGCAGTCTTCTTTAACGATCTAGCGGAGCAATATCTTACCATGCCAGCATCGGAAAACCCGTCAAGGATCTGGCGGAGAACTACCCTCCCACGCTAGTCGGAGAAAACCTTGACGAATATGTGCTGGAGAAGACCCTCCATCATGTATAAAACAATGCGTGCATACACAACATTTCTTTTCAAACAAGTGCATAAGGATAAACCAAAAGCTCACCGGAAAAAATCCATCTTTTGTAAAACCATTCGATGGGACCCACGAAATCCAAATAATGAAAATATTTCGTGGTCCGCAACCCTGCTTGAAAACCCTCCTCAAAGGAGTTCAAATCATGTAAATCAACCTGGACACATAATATATCAGATTCACTGTTCCCGATATATCCACAACACACCAGGGTATCCCTTGAGATGTATTAAAATATGTACTACGCGTAGACAGCCTCGCGACCCGGCAGAGCAAAACCCCTCAACACCAGTGTCGGAGAACCCTCAACAACCAGCGGAGTAAAACCCCTCAACACAACTCAGAGAAAAACCATGACCATGCACACCCGATATACCTCGAGTGGTGCAGAAATCTATGTTATGCGTACACAATCTCAACGATCTGGCGGAGAACACCCTCAACACCAGCATTGGAGAACCCTCAACAACCAGCGGAGCAAAACTCCTCAATGCCAGTCAGAGCAACAGTGACATCGGGAACAGAAAACTAGTGAAAACCAAATCCATGTTTTGAAATCTTTGTTTCCTGGCCTAAGCCAAATTATTTGAAAAGTCATTCATGGCCAATTTCAGTAAAATCATAAATATGGGTCCAATTCAAAATCTTGGACTCAATAATTTCCACGTCAAAACGATAGCAACCCGAGTCCAAAAACCAGGCCATTTCTCGAAACACACTTTCACTGAAATGTTGAAAACGTGTGTCCAGTAGGATTTGTAAAATACATAAAAGAGTTTAATTCGATTATACGTGTATGCAGGCATTGTCACCTACAAACCTAGGGTACACTCACCAGCAACAGCGACGCCTACCTCGTCCTTGCATCACATGAGCTCTTTCTCCCTCAGTTTAAGGTCACTAAGGAGGTAAACGTCTCGGAAGTATCTTGTTAACAGAATCCTTAAATAATTTTCACACAAGTGTGCGGTCTGCATGAAGTTAACCTAGAGCTCTGATACCAAATGTAAGGACCCTTCCCGAATTTCACCTCGAAATTCAAAAAAAGCCCTTATCCAGTCTGACAGCTATTTTTCCTCAAATTTTAATATCAGGAATACCCTTTATCCTTAAATAATATTTAGTAAACCTTACATGGTTTCCGTAAGAACCTTTGTATTTATTGACCACACCTACCTGTCAGGCGTAGGATAGCTTACAGGTCAAAGCCGAGACCTCGGAATAGTGGTGGTCCAAAAAGTAACGCGCTCTAACACCAATTGTCAGTAGGGTAGACACTCCTGAAACCCTACTGGAATCACAAGACAACTAACTGGTTAACCAACTGTGAACCTTCCCTAACTCGTCACTCCGGGTCACTGCCCATACCAATCCACTGACCCGGATGACGAAGGAACCAGACTTGGTTGAATTGAGTCTCACCTACTCGCCCCAAGTTGAACTCGATATCCCTGCTCCTCTAGAGCACCCCGAGTGGTAACTCGATATCCCGGCTCATCCTGAGCCCCCGAGTGAGAACTCAATATCCCGGCTCGTCCTGAGCCCCGAGTGATAACTCAATATCCCTACACCTCCAGAGCTACCTTAGACCTCAATGATATGGCGGAGAAAGATCCCTCAAATGCTAACATTGGAGAACCCCTCGACGATCTGACGGAGACATACACTCGAACGTCAATCGGAGAACCCTCAACAATGTAGCGGAGAAAAGCACCCTCCACGTCAATCATCGGAGAATCCCATGGTATAACCCAATACCTAGAAGTATGCATACCCATGCAATCTCGGAACCTTAATCCATTCACAACACTAAGAAAATACCAAATCATGGATTCCCTAGCCCCAAGGAACTCTTGACACATTATTGACCCAACGACCTTGACCTCCCGAGCTCAAAACTCGCTCCATGGTCAACCGTTACCGCTGGGATTGCCGAACCGGGGCTCTAAACGAACTCCTATGGCCTCGAAACCATCAAAATCAGATCCAGAACGTCTAAAAACCCTAGGCACGCATCGCCGTGACCTCGGAATTGGCTCCACGCGACTCCACACCGGTAGAAGGCCGGAACACGCGCCACACGCTACGCACGTGCTGCTACAGTAACCCACGCACCTGGATCGGTCCAACCCTGCCCAACTCGGCCTGACTCGGTCCAGCCCGACCCGATCGGTCCAACTCGACCCGATCGATCCACCTCCCTCCTCCGTCCATCGTCTATGGTGGTGCTCCCACCTCGATGGTGACCCCAAAACGCTCGTGGAATCCTGGGGAAGACCCTCTCGGCCTTGGTTTCGATTAAGTCAGACCGAAATTCATCCGATGAAAAAAAAAGGGTTTCGGTGTTCGCGCGGAGAGAATCAGGTAGGAGAGAGAGACTGAAATGGACCAATCTCCCGAAGAGAGAGAAAAATATCCTATTTATAGTTCCAATTTTTCCAAAATTACCAAACTACCCCTGAAGCTTCTAGACCCGTAACGATCTCACCGGGTCTCCATTTTTCTCATGTCGTCTGTCTATGAACTCGTGAGTTCGAGACCTACGCAACGACCCAAGAAAAATTCTCAAAAGCACTGCCAGTCAAAAAGTGACTCCCAAACCTGTCCAAAATCGGGGGTAAAATCGTCCAATTCTCAAATTAATTTAATTTCTGGTCCGGGTCGTTACATGGACGGCCCTGGATATTGAAGGTATGATAGAATATTTTAGGATAAGATAGCAGAGGGTTATGCCGGTTGAGATAAGTTAACGACCATTATCATGTTCTTCGTCGGGATCGAAGCACCTGTGGCGAGTACTCGTTGCCGTGGTCAGTGGGTGGTGTGGGCTGTGACCTGGAATTATGAGTTAAGGTTGGTTTAAACGAGTGCTATTTTTCAGTTATTTGATATCGTAATGAAAGACAATGATATTGATAAAATCTCCGCTGCCATATAATCTAGTATTTGGCCTTCGTCATCGGGACTTAGTTTCCAGGTGCCGGTCAGCACCCAGTTCTGTCTAGACTCAAGTGGATACTCAGGGCTTGTAACGACTCGGACCAAGAATTAAAATAATTAAGGAAATGACAATTTTGCCCTCAGTGTAGGACGATTCGGGAGTCACTTTTTGACTGGCAGTGCTTTTGGGAATTGTTCTTGGGTCGTTGCGTAGGTCTCGAACTCACGAGTTCATAGATAGGCGGCACGTGGAAAACGGAGACCCGATGAGATCTTTACGAGTCTAGAAGCTTCAGGGGCAGTTTGGTAAGTTTGGAAAAGTCCAAAATTTGGGGGATATTTCTTCTCCCTTTTCGGACTCTACCCGGACCAGCTAGAACCCCCTATCTCCTACCCGACTCCTCTACCCATGCCATCACCGAACCCCTCACCTTCATCGGATCATTCCCGGATCGACTCGACCGAAACCAAGGCCGTGGATGTCTTCCCCACGACTCCACAAGTGTTTTGGGGTCACCATCGAGGTGGGAGCACCGCCGTAGACGGCGGACGTAAAATATAGGTGGACCGAAACTTCTTGGCCATTTTCTAGCCAAATCAGGTACGATCTAGATACTTTAACCTCTTTTTCGGATTCCTGGTGAAAATTAGATGAATTTACATGTGTAGATGGTGAAAATGGTTCAAGGATGGAAGAAGTTGGAAGCTCATCGAAAATGGCGATTTCCGGCGAGAATTCACAGATTCCAGCCACCAGGTAAGCGGTGATGGCGGTGGTCCGCCCGTCTTCTCTGTTGAGACTCCAGCGGGACTTCGACGATGATGCACGGCAGCGCGACCGTCGTCTCTGGTGAGGCTCCGGCGATTGAATCGGTTAGAGAGGGCTGACGTCAGCACGCTAGTTGACCGTTGAGTCAACTGACGCCGTCAAGGGTTTGACGAAATATGTTGACGGCATTAGCATATTCCGTCAAAAGTTAATGGAGCTTGACGGAACCCTAACGCCGTTAGTCTGGATGGAATATCCCGATTTCGTCAGGAGATTCTGTCAGGTTTGATGGAATATTCCGTCAGGGTTGACGGAATATTCCACCGTGAACAGCACCAGTGCGTGGGGGCATGTGGCTAGGGTTTTGGGATATTCCGGATCAAATTTTGGCGATTTTGAGGCCATAGGAGTTCGTTTAGAGCCCCGTTTGAGTAATCCCAGTGGTAATGATTGACCAACGAATGTGGGTTTTGACTCGGGAAGTTAGAGGAGTCGGGATATGTTTATATCAAAGGGTTCCTTGGGGCTAGGGTTTCCTTGAGTCGGTATTTTGGATGTACTAGGAATGAACTGGGTTTCCGGGATCGCGGGGCATGCATACTTCTAGGTATTAGGTTATACCACGGGATCCTCCGATGATTGGCGTGGAGGGTGTCTTTCTCCTCTACATTGTTGAGGGTTCTCCGACTAGCGTTAGAGGGTACGTCTCCGTCAGATCGTCGAGGGGTTCTCAAATGTTGGCATTCGAGGGATATTTCTCCACCATATTGTTAAGGTTTGAGGTATCTCAGGACGAGCTGGGATATCGAGTTACCACTCGGGGTGCTCTAGAGGAATAGGGATATCAAGTTACCACTCGGGGTGCTCTGGAGGAGTAGGGATATCAATTTACCACTCGGGGTGCTCTGGAGGAGTAAGGATATCGAGTTACCACTCGGGGTGCCCTGGAGGAGCAGGGGTATCGAGTTACCACTTGGGGTGCCCTGGAGGAGCAGGGGTATCGAGTTACCACTTGGGGTGCTCTGGAGGAGCAGGGATATCGAGTTACCACTCGGGGTGGTCTGGAGGAACAGGGATATTGAGTTACCACTCGGGGTGCTCTAGAGGAGCAGGGATATCGAGTTACCACTCGAGGTGCTCTGGAAAATCTGGGATATCGAGTTATCACTCGGGGTGCTCAGGATGAGCCGGGATATCGAGTATGACTTGGGATAAGTAAGTGAGACTCAATTCAACCAAGTCTAGTTCCTTCGTCATCCGGGTTAGTGGGTTGGTGTGGGCGGTGATCCAAATTGACGAGTTAATTACGGTTCACAAGAGGCTAACAAGTCAGTTATTTTGTGCTATTACAGTAGAGGTTTCAATAGTGGTTGACCTATTGACAATTGGTATTAGAGCTTGTTAGCAGAGGGCTATAAACTTCGAATCATGATCAGGGGTTCTCACATTGTGATATGTGGTGAAGTATTGGCTCTTACCCTGACATGACCAGGCCGGTTAACCACCGGTGCAGTTGCTCAGTCGAGAGGCTGGGGTGTAAAATAAGTCTCTGAGGTTACCTTTTCGGGCCACCACTGTTCCGAGGTTTCAGCCATGACCTGTAAGCTATCCTGCGTCTGACAGGTAGGTGTAGTCAGTAAGTACAAAGAAGGTTCTGTCGGAACCCCTGTAAGGTTTATTTAATTTTTCTAAGGAAAAAATGGTATTTTTGGTGTTAAATTTTGTGGAAAAAGGCTGTCAGACGGGAACAGGGCTTTTTACGGATGTCGGGGCGAAATTTGGGAAGGGTTCTTATAGGGCTGGGTGTGATACTAGTTGGTTTGTATCTGTTATTGCATCATTCGTCTGACATGTGGATGACGATTAACCAAGTACAAGGGAGGATCTGCCGATTTTTCTTAAAACATTTCTTACGATGTCTTTACGATAGTAAGGGTACTTCGGGTATTAAATTGGGACATTAGAGGCTATTAGACGGGAGCATGGCCTTTCACGGGTTTCGAGGGAAAATTTGAGAAGGGTCTTGTCAGTTAATGCCCAATTGCGAGGGACAACACCTTATCTTCAACAAGATTTTGGAAAGGAGTGCCGACATCGGGAACCTGAACGCCCAATTAATTATCAAAGGATGGAACTTTATCCATTGAGCCACCTTTGAAATTTGAGTTTTACAACCGTTATGCGAAGACGCTCGGTCGCCAAGCACTACATGAATGCCCTCCGGGAATATAACCTTATGAACTTTCAGCCATGCTTGAAATTCAGTTTCATCGTTAAGCTCACAAGGCTCCCCTCGGAATGAAGTTTCATCAATGGAACCTCCTCGTTGCCACACGGCGAGTTTCCCAAAGTCTGACGAAATCATGTCTTCACACCTCTTGTTGGAATCGTCTCGAAAAAAGAAATTTGACGCTATTTGAAAAACTGAAACCGGAATCCCATTGCTCCAGGAATATCCAAAAGCGTAAAGACTGAAACAAAGAAATTTGCGTTAGAATGCATCAGAAAAAAAAAAAGCTGAAAATTGGGATCCAAGGGATGTTGGGGTATTTGTGGAACTATAATTCGTCCAAAAATTATGAAACTGACACGTGACCCATAATTTACATAATAACAATTTTATCTATGGTGAAGTCATTATTGGAATATAATTAGTACACATTAATTAAATATATTTACAAGCTGAATATATTAATTAATGAGTAATTTTATCTTCATAATAAGATGTCTCCTTAGATCTTTATTCAATTGGAATTCAAATAATAAATAAACTTCCTTATAAAAAAGGATTACTTATTCAATTAGAACTTATTTTTCTACTTATAATAAATAATTTAAATAACTTCCTTACGAATTATTTATTATTAAAAATAAATTCTAAGTATTTCTGAACTAGGATTACTTATTGATTGTAAATTCTTTCAACCAATCAGAAGCTTCGAAAACCCCAAGGTCTCCACTATAAATAGAGGACATCTCCTCACAATTCAGGTACTTCACAATTATTCCTCATAATTATTTTTCAGTTTTCTCTCTAGATTGAGTTATTCCTCATAATTGTTTTTCATTTTCTCTCTAAATTGAGCTGACTTAGGCATCAGAGCGTTATTGGTTGAACCCCCAGCTCGGAATTCAACGTTAACCTCAACTGTTTACTGTGCGTGTAGAAATTGAAGGGTCAATTCTATCCGGACGATTTCTGCATCAACACACCCTTTTCTAACAAAACATATATATGGCTTTTTTTTTTTTAATATGTAAAACCATTAAAAAAAGAATAGTAATTAAAAGTTAAATCTAGATAACTACATGCATGGTCATGCATGAAAACAGTGTACGTAAAAAGGAGCCACATGTCAACATTCTCACCTTGGGGAGATTCATATAGTTGCACCACAAATTCAAAGGGCATAAGATATGTGCCAAATTCAAACAAAGCTCAAACTTGGCAGGCCCGATAACCTAGAATTAACATATTAGGCAGATCATCAGCAGTTGAAATTTTCTTGAGAATAAGGTTTCCTTCAAACAATATGTCACATACGAAATGAAATCGATCATTCACATGCTTGGCCTCAAATCAATTTTCTAAATATCGATAGGCGATAATCAGGCGGTGGGGAGGAGCCTAGGGGCCTAGGCCATTTTTTTTAAAGAAAACAATTATTGAATTGGAAATCATAAATTTACAAAATGGAAATTCTAGAATTGTATTAGTTACTTTTGCTAATTAATAATTTAATTAACAGTATGAAAGTTATCAACTAAAAATCAATATATCGTTTTGAATATCGGTAAGAGAAATACTTCTAATCTAACATATTATAATTTAGCGTAGTGAAAATGGAAATTCTAGAATTGTATTAGTATACTTTCGTTAATTAATAATTTAATTAACAATATGGAAGTTATCAACTAAAAACGAATATATGATTTTGAATATCGGTAAGAGAAATACTTCTAATCTAACATATTATAATTTAGCATAGCGCGCTAGAGTCTGTAATTAACATATCCACCACATCCACTGATCCACATGGCAAATTGGCAAATAGTGCATTATTAACATATTAGCATCTTAATTTACCAAACTGACAAAATTTATGCAATACTATTAACATCAAGCATTTAATGTGTTTTCAGTTGGTTTCCAATCTTTTGACCTAAAAAATAAATTAAAAAACCGCCTAGGAGCACCCACCCACTTAGGAGTACCCCCCTAGGTGCCCGCCTATATATAATTAATCAAAATATATAGGGTAGGTCTTGAAGCGCCCAGCGCCTAGGTCGTTCTTAAAAACACTGCCTCCAATGATAAACTTGGTATTTAGACAAGTGAATAGATCACATTGTAGCTCCTCCACGCCTCCACATGCATAATTTTGATAAATCCCTAAATTATTTATCATCCCGTACGTGTATCCAAATTGTTGATAGCTTCTAGAACAACCAACCATACATTCAGCCTCAAGTGTTGATCGTAATGCTAGTACTGTAGAATAACCACTTGAACTTCAAGTCTTCTTCAACTAGCTAACATGTCCATAGCTAGCCATGGTAAGCTAGTAACTAGGAGTACCTATATATACCTTCTTTTATCTAACTCTCAACTCTCAAGCATACTCTGAATCAACGTACATATCCAACAAGAATTGATTACAGAATATTCTTCATCTGCAACTTTTTTTCATTGGTTTTTTGGTGATAACAAAGCATGATCGATCAACTTAAAGTGAAGAGCTAATGGAGTACTAGCTTACATATTTGCTGTCATCATTAATACCAAAATGTTCGAGCAATTTATACACATGACTGATACAAGTAAGACCCATCATTACAAATAAAATCCACCACTATAATTAGTTAATGGTTTATAAATGTAATCGATTTCCCTAACATTTTCCTTTTCGAATAGGATTAATATATATATACGTACACCAAGAGCCTTCATATGAGATTTCATCAGCTTCTCAATATATATATATATATATATATATTCTCCTTAACATTCAATTAACTTATCATTGACATTAATATCATCCACATACAATAATAAATAGATGCAATTAATAATAACATATTCTTGGGCTTGGCAGTTTCCTTATTATAACAATGCTTCCCGAAATGTTGTTGGAGAAATGAAATGAAATGAATTGCAGGATTAACTAAAGGTCTTCATGAGAGACGGTTTCCTTTACCTTTTCTGCTGTCCTGTGCACTGTCTCTCCCACTGCTTCAGCAGCTGATTTAGCAGTCTCCTCAACTGTATGTTTTCCCGTTTCAAAACTCCTCTGAGCTGCATCTTTCACCTTCTCTCCCATCCCATCCCTATTTGCATCTGCCTCCTCTCCGGCGCCCCTGAAACTGATCCATAAACGTACAATATTTTTAATTTCAATTTTTGCTTTTAGGCTAAATAGTTGAAAATCGTCCTTAAAATTTACTATAATTTTAGCAATCGTCCATATACGTCGATATTAGTGTCCCCTTCTCTAAACTTTACCCTAATGTTTCTGTTAGTCCATCCGTCAATTTTTCGAACAAATTCCGTTAAAAAAAAGGGAAAAAATTTCAATTCAGGTGCATTTCACGTGATTTTTTTTTAAAGGAATTCCTTTGAAAAATAGGCGGAGGAGGGACTAACGGAAACATTAGAGTAAAATTTAGGGACGGAGGATACTAATATTGAAGTATAAGGACAGCTGCTATAAAATTCAGGGACGTTTACATCAATTTAGTTTTTAAATTCAGATTCATTAATTAGAATATACATACATATATAATGAAATGAATTAGGAAAGCAGCTTACTCTAGATTTGGAGTGGAAATTTGCAAATGCATATCACTTATGATGCCTTTAACTTTGTCCCAGGCATTTTGGTGAGACTTTTGGAGGACAGAGATTGCATCGTACAACATATTGACGGTATCTTGCATTGTTTTTCCAACACTACTACTACTACTACTTTCCGCTGCATTCTCATCAGCCCCGATTGTCGACGGGATCTGAAGGGAGACGATGATGAACCAGAACACAAATACTGCACTTGTTCTGCTAAATTTGTCCATGCCATGCACATGCAACTATACGGTCATCATATCAAATATCAATTAAATATCGAATATCAAACTTGTACTTGTTCTAGGCTTTGTGGCTATTTTCTTACTTGTACACCTAATTACGTGGGCTTATGTTCTTGCATCTAGGATCCCACATTTGAAATTGTCAATCAATTCGATCATAATAATTTATTTTTTGGTAATTAATAATTTACGGCATCCAATTTATATTTCCTGATGAGTGGAATGTTGTTAGTTAGTTAGTTACAGTTGAAGAAGTAACATATATTAATATGGATCTCAATCTCAAGCATGTTAATTTAATTGGAGTTTTTTTTAATACAATTATATGTGGGGAGGAGGATTACTTTATACACAAGGGTATCGACCACACATTTTACGAGAGTCAAATCCCAGACACCCCACATAACTTGTAGAGAGGAGATTAGAGTATTTTATCAAAAATTAAAAATTAAAAAAAATCCATCTTATAATATGACTTATGTTATAAAATTAAGAGATATCTCTACTATTATAAAGTGATTAAGTTACCTTTGATGTATATAATATCTTTTTTATCTATTATTTACGCTTGAATATTATAATTAAATAGGAGAAAATTGATATGTTTGGTGGAAATTATGTAGGATTTAAGTTTTGATAAAACTACGGAGACATTGACGAAAGAACAAACTAATGTAGACAATGAACGAACAAGATATGAGATTTCGGTGGGCATTCACCAAATTAATTATCCCAACAATTGCATCAAAAGTCTGTCGCCATGTCAGCTAGCACAAGCCCCATGCCTATTTCCTTGGTTCGGTGAGCGCTTACGGAGAATTCCAGCGTGCCTTAAGGGCCTTTGTTCTGCGCCTCCCTTATGCCACCGAAAAACTTGATTATCAATTAAATGGGGTTTTATGTAGGGTGGGCATAAATCCATTGAAACGGCTGGAAATCGATTCCAAACTGTTTTTAGCATTCCGGTTTGAATTTGACCGAATAAAAGTCAAACGGATTGCAAAACTAAATTGTTACTAACGGAATAGTATGATTTTAGATTTTCTTTTTTAAAAACTACTGGAATTCAAACTGAACCGTTAAGATTTTTATTTATTTATAAATTAATTAATTAATAATTTTCACTCTTTAATTTGTTAGTGTAAGTGTTTACTATGGATGCTACCTCACTAAATCCTTACTCATTTTGTGCTACTTTCGAATTTGAATTATATTTAAACGTAATTTGAAGTTTAAAATGTTAGAATTTTTTATTTGTTGATATGTATGAATAAAATCTTTGATGTGTATGAATGATATGATGAAGTGAATGAATGAAATTTTGATGTGAATGTTGGAATTTTTGAAATGGTGATGCTTTGGAGGAGTCTTTTTGGGTGAATAAATTACATGAAAAATTTATGTCAAAACTGTCAAAACTTATCCAAATCAAACCGTTAGTAACGGTTTCAATTATATTTTTTAAAATACAAATTGTACGGAACCGTTAAAATTGTAACGATTTAAATTTTGGATTTGAGTGATATCCGTATTAATCCAAACCGGGTCCATCCATAGTTTTTTGTAGGTTTTGGGATTCCAAGTCCATTTCCCACAAAAATCCAAGTTCCTTGGTTGGGTGTGTGTGTATGTTTTTTTTTCTTTCTGATTTTTATAGAAGTTCCTTTGCTGTTTAGGTTTCAAATTATGGTTTCTTATTTTATTAGCAACTTGATTTAGTTGCGATTTATTAATATAAGGTTATTATGGAGTAGAACCTACTTTATTCAAGATCAGTGTTTTTTATCTTGTTCCATCCCGTCGGTGTGCTCTTAGAACTGGAAGAAAATACTCAGCCTTAGGAGCCTCTTATTCATGCTATTATGGATAATGGGGCCAATATATCGTTGTGGCAAGATCATTGGCAACCCTCAAGGTCTTGGATAAATGCTGTAGTAACTTGGTGGAAATCTCGGGTGTAATGACCCGTACCTAAAAATAATTAAATTCGTAAAATTATTTGATAAATGACGATTTTGCCCTTGTAAGTTTTGGGGTCTAGGAGTCACTTTTTATTTTAAAATGATTTTAGGAGTTTTACTTGTACTGTTACGTAGGTCTCAAACTCACAAGTTTGTAAACAAGCAGCACGAAAAAATCGGAGTTCGTAAGAGGAATTTACGGGTTTAAAATCGATAAGGGCAATTTGGTAATTTTGAAAAGTCCCACATATAAAATATCATTCTCTCTCTCCTCATGACATTGGTCAGCCATGTACTCTCTCTCGCTCCTCTCCCGACTTTCTTTCTCCTCTCTCGGCCATTTTGGGCTAAAATCACCCATCACCCACTCATTTTTTCGGCCAAGACCATTGACAAGACCACTAGCATCTTCTTCCTCTCGTCGAGATGAATCCAACGGTGGGACCTGGCACTTCGACGACCACCATATAAGGCGGATCAACGACCGAAAGGAAAAAGCCATCAAAGATTTTCGATCATTTTTCGGCCACCACATGTATGATTTTCAACTTTTGACCTCAGATTTGGATTCCTAGGCTCGAGTAGATAAATTTTGACTATTAGAACATAGGATTTAGTGGCGTTTTGAAAAAAATTAGAATTCCGGCGAAAATGGTAGACCCCAACGGGCGCCTTGCCGATGATGGAATATTCCGTTGGTCAATGGTGACTTTGGGGGAGTTGACTGATGCTGTGAAATTTGACGAAATATGCTAACACCGTTAGCATATTCCGTTAAAACTGATGAAAGTAGCAATGGAGGCTAACACCGTCAAGTTGGTGGAATATTCCTACACCGTTAGAATAATTCGTCAGGACGACATAATATTCTGCCAGATGCTTGAGGACCACCGTCGACGCGTGAAGGTGCGTGAGGGCCATCGACCTCAAGACGGTGCGTGGGGCTGGTTTCCATCTTCCAACCGACGCATGGCAGAGTGTGTGGCTATTTTTGAACCCCCAGTGGTTCATGGTGTTGTTTTCTGGGCGTTCAGGACTATTTTTACACGTTTTAGGTCCGTTTGAGGTCGTTTTGGACCTAAGCGTCCAAAGCTAGTTTCAGACCGTTTGAGGCCGTGTGAGGGCCTACGAGAGTTAGGGTCTCTGGTTTAGGGTTTGTAAAGGTTATTTATTGATTCCAGTTGTGACTTTTGAAAAGCACTGCGGCTCTGGAGATTGCGGAGTATCGGACGACTTAGGGTTGAGCTTGCTCGGGCTATTTGATGAGTGAAATTTTGTTTTATTAACTGTTTTGCATGCATATTTAATGTTTTTAACGTTATATTATTACTTATGGACTTGAAATGATTTGGGCTTCGACCCTGTATATGATTTTGGGCTTCGGCCCTGTATATGGTTTTGGGCTTCGGCCCGGGTTATATGTTTTTGGCTATGGCCTGGGGTTATGGATTTGGTCTTCAGCCCGGGTATGTGTTTTGGGGATTCGGCCCAGGGTTTTGGTTTGGGCTTTGACCTAGGTTGTGTGGGAGAACTTCGGCCCGGGTTTGATGATTTTGGCTACGGCCGGGAGTCAGTTGGTAATTTACTAGGCTTTTGGGATTACACTACTACTGCCCACTATATGTACCGTTCCGTGTTACTGTCAGGACCCGTCCCGAATTTCCCCTCGAAACCCGGGAAGAACCCTGATCCCGTCTGACAACCTAAGGAAAGGTTCCCAAAATACCCTTCAATCCATACAAAATAATAATAATAAATACTTTCACTTGTCAAACAAGGGATTCAAGCACTCAATAATTCCCGCAATTAATGACCAACCAAATAAAATATAATATCAGAGCGTCTAAGTAGGATCAAGGGTACAATTTAGATATCCTACTCAAGTTTAACTACACATCGCAACCGAAAGTACTAATGCCTCTGCCTCAAGAGAAGTGTCCGCGTCAACTCAACAGCCTGAAGGGGGTTTAAACACAAAAGTTGTGAGTGGACAAGAATAATCATTTAGAAATCGTTTTCTGAGGAAATCTTACCTTTTCCACCTCCACTTTATAAAACCATGCATGCATCAAATAAAACAATTCATGATATAAAACATCTGCTGAAAATCATTAGAATTTCCATTTGTCTTTAAAAAAAAAACACTTGGTTGGACCCACTCAAAATCTGTAAAATGAAAACACATCGTGGTCCACTGTTTGGTTTGAAAACTCCCCTCAAAGGAGTTTAAAATCATTTAATTCAATCTGGACACATAATATCTCAAATCCACTATTCCCGACATATCCACAACACACTAGGGTATCCATTGAGATGTGCTAAACGATTCGACGGAGCAACAGCCTCAACAACCAGTGGAGCAAAACCCCTCAACGCTAGCCGGAGCTAACTCTATACAGGCTCAACGATTCAACGGAGCAATAGCCTCAACAACCAGCGGAGCAAAACCCCTCAACGCTAGCCGGAGCTAACTCTATACATTGGAACAGAAAACTAGTGAAACCAAATCCGTGTTTTGAAATCTTTGTTTCTTCGCCTCAGCCAAATTCTTTGAAAACTCATTTATGGCCAAAACCGATAAAATCATAAATACGAGTCTAAACCCAAATCACATACTCAAATAGTTACCATGTCAAAATGATATCAAAATCAAGTCCAACAACAAGGCCATTCCTCAAAACACACTTTCACTGAATTATTGGAAAACATGTGTCTATCATCATTTCTAACTTCTAGGAAATTATTGCAACCATACATAACAGTATTTAAATCAAGGATATATTGATGCATGCATTACAGTTTATAAACCAAAAGTCCACTCACCACCTATCCAAGCAAGCTCAATCCCGACTTGTTTATCCCTCCGAGGTTCTCGGAGCAGTATCACCTGTCCATAACAACAATCGGGATTACCGACTAGTAATAAGACTCTTATATAACAACTCCCTAAACCCCGGGATGTCTACAAATGATGTCCTAGAAAATGCAGCAACTTCGAACGCCCAAAATGACCTCTAACCGACGTCTGATCAACCCGAAACCTGCACCAACAGATTTGGAACGTCGAAAACTAGTTACTACGCGTCGCTGTGACCTCAAATTCGGCCCCACGCGCTGCCACGCGCCACCGGAAGTACGGAACACGAGCCCACGTGCCGCCACGCACCCTCACGCGTCGGTCACGCGCCTGCTATAGTGTTCACGCGCTCGAACCAGTCCAACCCGGCCCGGCTCGACCTCACCCGATCCAACTCGACCGGACCGATTCACTCAACCCGACTGGTTCACTCAACCCGATCGATTCACTCAACCCGACCGGTCATCTGTAACGACCGACCCTCCGTCTCCCACTCGGGGTCCCTAGGAAGCATCGATACGTTATGGCCGCCGGGAATCCTCCCAAAGCGAAGCCCCTGGTGGTGGCCTGGAAGCACACACACCAGCCCAAAGGTATTGTAGGCTTGTCCATTCTAATCCCCCACCAGGCTGCAGCCTTGGAGTTTCGAACCTGGGACCTGGTTCTTTGCTTCCCTCAAGGGGAACACCTTCACCAATTGAGCTGCAGCTCAATTGGTGAAAGGTGTCCTCCTTGAGAGGAATAAAAGGGCTTGGTCCTGAGTTCGAAACTCCAAGGCTGCAGCCTGGTGGAGGATTAGAATGGACAAGCCAACAATACCTTTGGGCTGGTGTGTGTGCTTCCAGGCCACCACCAGGGGCTTCGCTTTGGGAGGATTCCCGGCGGCCATAACGTATCGATGCTTCCTAGGGACCCCGAGTGGGAGACGGAGGGTCGGTCGTTACATCATCGGTGACTCAACGGAGAAGACAATTGACTGTCGACGCCGTCGCCGGAGTCTGGCCGGAGAAGACGACCGGTCGCCGCCGTCTGGTTTCGCCGGAATCCCCCATTTCCGGCCGAAACTTCAAGCTTTTATAACTTCCTCAAAACTCAACCATTTGTCACAAATGTTATGTCTAAAACTACCTACTCAAACCCAAGAATCCAAATATGACCTCAAAACAACAAACACGTACCTGTGTAAGCCGAAAAATCGATCGGAAGATCCGAAACTTCCTATACTCGGTTTGGCTTCTCCCGTGGTCCTCTCCTTTGATGATTGGTACGGTTGTGATCGTGGGAAGGAGTAGAATACGATTAGTGGATCAAAAATGGAAGTTAAAGCCTTGAATCAAAAGTTGACTTTGTGGGTTTTGGGGTGTTTTCTCACGGGTTCGATGGTGTTTGTGTTTAAGAGAGAGAGAGAGATGATAATGAGATGAAGATGAAAATGAAGTGAAGATGTAAATGAAGATGTAAAATGATTGGGGTTAAAATATCTTCTCCCAAGCCAAAATTACCAAAATGCCCTTGCACATCTAGACCCATAACTTTCGTACACGAACTTCGTTTACCGTGTGCCGCCTATCTACAAACTCGAGAGTTCGAGACCTACGTAACGGTACATGAAACACCGCCTAAAATGTTCCGAAATAAAACTTGATTTCCATGCCCTTAACCGACCAAGGGTAAAATCGTCCTTTTACAAAATAATTTACAAAAATGATAAATAAAATTGTCTGGGTTATGACAATCCACCCCCCTTAAAAAATTTCATCCTCGAAATTCATTCCTACCCATGGAACAAATGAGGATACTGCGCCTGCATTAGTTCCTCGGTTTCCCACTCGGCTTCCTCCACGTTATGATTCCTCCACAACACTTTAACTAGAGGAATAGTCTTTCTGCGAAGTACCTTCTCCTTCCAATCCAGAATTTGCACCGTTGCTCCTCAAACGTCAAATCGTCTTTCAGCTCAAGTGGTTGCTCTTCCAACACATGAGACTCATCAAACAGATATTTTCGGAGTAAAGATACATGGAAAACATCATGAACTCTGGATAATTCCGAGGGTAGAGCAAGACGATATGCTACTGGTCCTATCCTCTCCACAATCTCATACGGGCCAATGTAGCGAGGACTCAGTTTTCCTCATCTACCAAAACGTACTACTCCCTTCCAGGGAGATAATTTCAAGAACACCCAATCACCTACCTCAAACTCAAGGTCTCTGGTTCGACGGTCTGCATAGCTTTTCTGGCGATCCTGGGCTATTTTCAACCTTTCTCTGATGATTCTAATATTTTCCTCAGTCAAATCCACCAACTCTGGTGTTAACAGTCTGCTTTCACCTATTTCACTCCAGCACAAAGGTGTCCTGCACTGCTTCCCATACAGTGCCTCGAAAGGAGACATTCCAATACTCGACTGATAACTGTTATTATATGCAAATTCCATCAGAGACAAGTGTGAATCCCAGTTCCCTTTAAACTGTAGTACACAAGCCCTCATCATATCCTCCAAAACCTAGATTGTCCTCTCAGACTGACCATTCGTCTGAGGATGAAAGGCTGTACTGAAATGCAAAGTGGTGCCAAAAGCTTTCTGTAAACTCCGCCAAAACCTAGAGGTAAACCTAGGATCCCTGTCCGAAACAATAGACTCTGGAGTCTCATGTAGCCGTATAATCTCATCCACGAACAGTTTGGCATACCGACTCATCCGGTAATCTTCTCGCACTGGCAAGAAATGTGCCGACTTTGTTAGTCTATCCACAATTACCCATATCCCATCATATCCCTTATGTGTCCTTGGAAGTTTATACACAAAGTCCATCGTAATGTGATCCCACTTCCATTCCAGGATATGTAATGGTTGCAGTGTCCCATAGGGTTTCTACCTCTCTGCTTTCACTTGCTGACATGTCAGGCATCTACTTACAAACTCAGCAATTTCTCTTTTCATCCCAGTCCACCAATAATGTTCTTTTTGGGTATGATACATCTTGGTACCTCTTGGATGCATAGCATAAGCCGAACTATGAGCCTCATCTAGAATTTTCCTTTTTAGCTTCAGCTCATTTGGAACGCACAACCGTCCATCCTTAACCAAGGCTCCATCATCCCTAACAGCATAGTCCTGCCTGTTTCCAGCCTCAAACTCCATCTTGATAATGCACAATGTAGGATCCTGGAGTTGAGCCTCAATAATCCGATCGATCAGAATAGGCCTCACATGGAAACTAGCCAACAAAGCCCCATGGCTATCCATGTCCAGTACTATCCCTGCTCTATGGAACTCTACCAGGAACGGTAGGTAGACTGTATGTAAATGGGCCAAATAACCCATAGACTTCCTGCTCAAGGCATCTGCCACAACATTGGCTTTTCCTGGGTGGTACTCAATAGTACAATTGTAATCCTTTATCAGCTCAAGCCACCTTCTCTACCTCAAATTCAGGTCCTTCTGGGTGAACAAGTACTTTAAACTCTTATGGTCGGTGAAGATCCGACATGTCTCCCCGTACAAGTAATGTCTCCAAATTTTCAGTGCATGCACCACTGCAGCTAACTCCAAATCATGTGTGGGGTAATTCATCTCATGGGGTTTAAGTTGCCTGGAAGCATACACTATCACCTTCCCATGTTGCATCAGCACTCAACCTATACCCCACAATGATGCATCACTATATACCTCAAATCCCCCGTTACCATCCGGAAGGGTTAATACTGGAGCAGAAGTCAACTTCCTCTTTAGCTCCTGAAAGCTATGCTCACAATCAGCATCCCAGTGAAACTTGACTCCTTTCCTAGTTAACCGAGTCAACGGGCCCGTTATCGTAGAAAATCCTTCTACGAACCGCCGATAATATCCTGCCAAACCCAGAAAGCTCCTCACTTCTGTCACTGTCCTCGGTTGCTCCCAGTTTGCCACTGCCTCCACTTTTTGGAGATCTACGCTGATACCCTCAGCTGAAATCACATGACCCAAGAATCCTATCTCGGTCAACCAAAATTGGCATTTACTGAACTTGGCAAACAATTGCTTTTTCCTAAGCATATTCAGCACCAACCTCAAGTGCTTCTCATGTGCCTTGTCACTTCTTGAATACACCAAGATATCATCGATGAACACAATTACAAATCGATCCAAATACTTTTGGAATACCCTATTCATCAAGTCCATAAACGCTGCCGGAGCATTAGTCAACCCAAAGGGCATCACCAAGAACTCATAATGACCATATTGAGTCCTAAAAGCTGTTTTCTGAACATCCTCTTCCCGGATCCTCAACTGATGGTACCTGGATCGAAGGTCAATTTTCGAAAAATATTTTGCCCCCTTTAGTTGATCAAATAAATCGTCAATCCTTGGCAGAGGATACTTATTTCGCACCATCACTCTATTTAACTGCCGGTAGTTGATACACAATCTCAGACCACCATCCTTTTTCCTCACAAATAATATCGGCACACCCCATGGTGAAACACTTGGGAGAATAAATCCCATATTCACCAAGTCCTGCAACTGAGTCTTCAACTCTCGCAATTTTGCCGGTGCCATTCGGTACGGTGCCTGTGAGATAGGTTGAGTACCTGGTAGAAGCTCTATGGTAAACTCAATCTCACGGTGAGGTGGCAATCCTGGAAGATCCTGTCAGGACCCGTCCCGAATTTCCCCTCGAAACCCGGGAAGAACCCTGATCCCGTCTGACAACCTAAGAAAATGTTCCCAAAATACCCTACAATCCTTACAAATTATAATAACAATAATAAATACTTCATCTTGTCAGACAAGGGACTTAAGCACTCAATAATTCCCGTAATTAACGACCAATCAAATACCTTTCTTCCCCTCCATTTATAAAATCATGCATGCGTCACATAAACAATTTATCATATAAAAACATCATATGTAAAACACTAAAATTCACATTTCTCTTTAGAACCACTTAGTTGAACTCACATAAAATCTGTATAAAAATACCTCGTAATCCACAATTTGGTTTGAAAACTCTCTTCAACGGAGTTTAAAATCATTTGGTTCAATCTGGACACAAATTATCTCAATTTCACTGTCCCGACATATTCATAACACACCAGTCAAACATTGCTGACATCTCTACTGGAAAACCACAAGACAACAAACTAGTCAGATACTAGTGAACCAATAATAATTCGTCCATCTGGGTCACTGCCCACACCAACCCACTGACCCGAATGACGTCGTATTTTCATATGTTGATTAGGCCCATAACAATTGTCGTCTAGTTCATATTAGAGCCGAAAATATCATCGGCTATCATATCGTATCATAACTCTCTGTACCATGATATCTCATCAGTCGGCTATCATATTCCTAGCCACCAGGGTATCCCTTGGGGTGTGCTAGAATATGTACTACTTGGACTCTACCACAATCTTTGCAGATTCACCTTTTATATTGGAGGTTCACCGGGTTCACCGTCTCAGCGGACCCTAGCCCGGATCCTGGCCCCCTCAAATCGGTATTGTTTATTTTGGAGGTTCACCGGGTTCACCGTCTCAGCGGATCCTAGCCCGGATCTTGGCCTCCCTCAAATCAATATTTATCTCGGAGGTTCACCGGGTTCACCGCCTCAGCGGATCCTAGCCCAGATCCTGGCCTCCCTCAAATCAATATTTATCTCGGAGGTTCACCGGGTTCACCGCCTCAGCGGATCCTAGCCCAGATCCTGGCCTTCCTCAAATCAATATTTATCTCGGAGGTTCACCGGGTTCACCGCCTCAGCGGATCCTAGCCCAGATCCTGGCCTCCCTCAAATCAATATTGGATCCAAACTCGATTATTTTATAGTCACAAGTACGGTTTCAACTCAAAATCATAGACCCAAATAATTACCGCATCAAAACACTATCAAAATCGAATCCAACAACCATATCGTTTCTCACAACGCACTTCCACTGAAATATTGGAAAAACAATTATCCAGCAATCATTGCACCCATACACAACAGTATTTAAATCGAGGATATTAATACATGCATCACAATTTATAAATACAACCATACACAACAGTAATGAAATCGAAGATATTTATACATACATTACAATTTATAATCAAAGTCTGCTTACCATCACCATCCAACCCAAAATTCATGTACGCTCTAGCCTCAGAACACCTACACCATAATGACCCAACTACCTTGACTTCCCAAACTCGAAACCCTCTCCACGGTCAATCCCTACTGCTGGGATTGCCCAACCGAGCTCTAAATGAACTCCTATGGCCTCGAAACCAACAAAATCTAATCCGGAACGTCCCAAAACCTCAGTCGCGCGCCGCCGTGACTTCGGGAACAGTCCCACGCGCCGTCACGCGCCACCGGAAGATCAGAATACGCGTCCACGCGCTGCCACGCGCCGGTCACGCGCCTGCTACAGTGTTCACGCGCCTGGACCGGTCCAACCTGGTCCGGCTCGACCTGACCCGGTCCAACTCGACCGGTTCACTCGACTCGACCGGTTCACTCGACTCGACCGGTTCACCGGTGACTCATCGGAGAAGACGACCGGACGACCTCGCCGTCGCCGGAGGCTGGCCGGAGAAGATGATCGGACCGCCACCTCCGCCGCCGTCTGGTTCGCCGGAAACTGCCATTTTCGGCCGATTTTCAAGGTTTTCTAACTTCCTCATTTCTTAACCGTTTTTCACGATCTACACATGTAAATTCATCTACTTTTCACCAGGAATCCAAATATGAGGTCAAAGTTCCGAGATCATACCTGGTTTGGCCGAAAAACAGCCGAGAAGGTTCGGTGAACCTCCCTCCTCCGTCCGTCGCCCACGGAGGTGCTCCCACTCCGATAATCACACCAAAAGACTCGTGGGGTCGCGGGGAAGGTCCTCCCGACCTCGGTTTTGTTCGAATCGGACCGAAACCCCTCCGATGAATATGGCCTTCGGTGATCGCACGGGGAGGGCTCGGATAGGACCGAGACTGCATCCACCAATCTCCCGAGGAGAGAGAAAAATACCTGTTATATAATTCCAACATTTCCAAAATTACCAAACTGCCCCTGCAGCTTCTAGACCCGAAACGAACGCATCGGATCTCCGTTTTCAGCGTGCCGCCTGTCTACGAACTCGTGAGTTCGAGACCTACGCAACAACCCAAGAAAAATTCCCAAAAGTTTTACCAGTCAAAAAGTGACTCCCAAACCCATCCAAAACTGAGGGTAAAATTGTCCAATTCTCAAAATAATTTAATTTCTGGTCCGGGTCGTTACAGATCCTCTAGAAACACATCAGAGAACTCACTCACCACAGGAATATCACTCACTCTCATCGGAGCATCCCGAGTATCAAACACATGAGCCAAGTACCCCTTACAACCTTTCCTCAACAATCTCTCAGCGGTCAACGCTGATATCACTCCAAAGGGTAGTACCCTACGATCTCCCCGAAATGTAAGTTCCGGTAATCCTGGACTCCGGAAAACCACTGTCTTGTCATAACAGTCTATGGAGGCATGGTGCATGGCCAACCAATCCATCCCCAGAATCACATCAAACTCAAAAATATCTAAGGGAAATAAATCTGCCTCCAACCCATGGCCTGCAACCATCACTGGACAACTGCGAATCACAAGGTTCGCCACTAACATATCTCCAATAGGAGTACTAACACCCATGTCCCAACCAATCAGATACAATTCTCTATCGGTAAATAGTGTAAAACCCCGAGAAATAAAAGAATGAGTCACCCCGGGATCTATCAAAACATAAGCATCACGGTTGAAAATAGATAACATACTCGTGTCCACCTCTGGTGCTGCTCGGGCCTCATGTTGCGTCATATTAAAAACTCGGGCCTATGTTCCTGAAGATCGACCTCGACCCCACTGTCTGCCTCTGGCCCTGTTGGACCCACTGGATTGACCCTGGATTCCAGCTGGACTACCAGACGTCTGAACTGTCCTCTGCCCATGTTTAGTAGCGCCACGACCTAAGAACCTACGGCCCGAACGACGATGTGGACAGTCTCTCCATAAATGACCAGTCTCACCACAGGTGAAACATCCAGTGCCACCAGAGCTTCCACTCTGTCTTCCAATTGACTGCACTGAAGCACCGCTAAACTGAGCAGATGATTGTTGTGCCTGACCAGCTTTGCCACTGCCTGACCCGGATCTCGCAATTCCAGAAGATCCAGAACTATGACTGCCTATTTTGAATGGTCCCTGACTAGAGGTTCCGACATTCCAGCGATCACGGGGTCGCCTGGAACCACTGTACGGCTGCTGGACTGGCAAGTCCAAACTCAACTCTACTTGGATTGTAGCATCAGACAAGGTCCTCAAGGAAGTGTGAGCCATATCCGTAACCGCTGACCGAATCTCACCCCTCAGTCCACCTTCAAATCTGCGGCACTTGTCCCTCTCGGTCACTACCAAAGCTGGTGCAAAGCGAATCAGCGCTATAAATCTCTGCTCGTACTGGGTCACATTTATGTCTCCTTGCTGTAAATGCAAGAACTCGACCTCCTTGGCATCCCGATATGAGCGAGGGTAAAATTGCTCAAGGAAGCGCTCTCGGAAAGCCTCCCAAGTGAGTCTATGAACACGCCAGTCTGACACCTCCAATGAGTGCCACTAGTGGTAAGCAGAACCACTTAGCAAAAACGTGGCCAGCAGCACCCTATCCCCTAGAGGACATCTCATGACCAAGAACACTCGTTCCATGTGAATAATCCAAACCTCAGCATCATCTGGGCTAGACTCGCCCGTAAATACCGTCGCCCGTAATCTCTGGGCTCTCTCTATATCTGAAACCTCAGTAGTAGCCCTATTATGAAGTATTGAAGCTAATGTCTGTCCCAGTTGTTCCAGTGTCTGCCTCAAATCAGGCTCCACTGCGGGTTCATGGCATCTCCACCATTCCCAGGCTGCTGACGGAACTCGCGTCTCGGAGGCATTATACGCTGAAAAAGAAGCTGTAACTCATTAATACCAAAATTTCACTTGTACACTAGGTGTACGGTCTACAAGAATTTAACCTAGTGCTCTGATACCAATTGTCAGGACCCGTCCCGAATTTCCCCTCGAAACCTGGGAAGAACCCTGATCCCGTCTGACAACCTAAGGAAAGGTTCCCAAAATACCCTTCAATCCTTACAAAATAATAATAATAAATACTTTCACTTGTCAAACAAGGGATTCAAGCACTCAATATTTCCCGCAATTAATGACCAACCAAATAAAATATAATATCATAGCATCTAAGTAGGATCAAGGGTACAATTTAGATATCCTACTAAAGTTTAACTACACAGCGCAGCCGAAAGTACTAATGCCTCTGCCTCGAGAGAAGTGTCTGCGTCAACTCAACAGCCTGAAGGGGGTTTAAACACAAAAGTTGTGAGTGGACAAGAATAATCATTTAGAAATCGTTTTCTGAGGAAATCTTACCTTTTTCCTCTCCACTTTATAAAACCATGCATACATCAAATAAAACAATTCATGATATAAAACATGTGCTGAAAATCGTCGGAATTTCTATTTGTCTTTAAAAAAAAGAAAACACTTGGTTGGACCCACTCAAAATCTGTAAAATGAGAACACATCGTGGTCCACTGTTTGGTTTGAAAACTCCCCTCAAAGGAGTTTAAAATCATTTAATTCAATCTGGACACATAATATCTCAAATCCACTGTTCCCGACATATCCACAACACACCAGGGTATCCCTTGAGATGTGCTAAAATCTGTACTATGCATAAACAGGCTCAACGATTCGACGGAGCAACAGCCTCAACAACCAGTGGAGCAAAACCCCTCAACGCTAGCCGGAGCTAACTCTATACAGGCTCAACGATTCAACGGAGCAACATCCTCAACAACCAGCGGAGCAAAACCCCTCAACGCTAGCCGGAGCTAACTCTATACATCGGAACAGAAAACTAGTGAAACCAAATCCGTGTTTTGAAATCTTTGTTTCTTCGCCTCAGCCAAATTCTTTGAAAACTCATTTATGGCCAAAACCGATAAAATCATAAATACGAGTCTAAACCCAAATCACATACTCAAATAGTTACCATGTCAAAATGATATCAAAATCAAGTCCAACAACAAGGCCATTCCTCAAAACACACTTTTACTGAATTATTGGAAAACGTGTGTCCATCATCATTTCTAACTTCCAGGAAATTATTGCAACCATACATAATAGTATTTAAATCAAGGATATATTGATGCATGCATTACAGTTTATAAACCAAAAGTCCACTCACCACCTGTCCAAGCAAGCTCAATCCCGACTTGTTTGTCCCTCCGAGGTTCCCGGAGCAGTATCACCTGTCAATAACAATAATCGGGATTACCGGCTAGTAATAAGACTCTTATATAACAACTCCCTAAACCACGGGAGGTCTACAAATGCTATCCTAGAAAACGCAGAAACTTCAGACGCCCAAAATGACCTCTAACCGACGTCCGATCAATCCTAAACCTGTACCAACAGATCCGGAACGTCGAAAACTAGTTACCACGTGTCGCCGTGACCTCAGACTCGGCCCCACGAGCCACCACGCGCCACCGGAAGTACGGAACATGCTCCCATGCGCCCCCATGCACCCTCACGCGTCGGTCACGCGCTTGCTATAGTGTTCACGCGCCTAGACCGGTCCAACCCGGCCCGGCTCGACCTGACCCGATCCAATTTGACCTGACTGGTTCACTCAACCGGACCGGTCACCGGTGACTCGTCGGAGAAGACGACCGATGGCCGACGTCGTCGCCAGAGTCTGGCCGGAGAAGACGACCGGCCGCCGCCGTCTGGTTTCGCTGGAATCCCCCTTTTTCCGGCCGAAACTTTAAGCTTTTATAACTTGCTCAAAACTCAACCATTTTTCACAAAATTTATGTCTAAAACTACCTACTCAAACCCAAGAATCCAAATATGACCTCAAAACAACAAACACGTAGCTGTATAAGCCGAAAAATCAATCGGAAGATCCGAAACTTCCTATACTCGGTTCGGCTTCTCCCGTGGTCCTCTCCTTCGATGGTTGGTACGGTTGTGATCGTGGGAAGGAGTAGAATACGATTAGTGGATCAAAAATGGAAGTTAAAGCCTTGAATCAAAAGTGGACTTTGTGGGTTTTGGGGTGTTTTCTCACGGGTTCGATGGTGTTTGTGTTTAAGAGAGAGAGAGAGATGATAATGAGATGAAGATGAAAATGAAGTGAAGATGTAAATGAAGATGTAAAATGATTGGGGTTAAAATATCTTCTCCCAAGCCAAAATTACCAAAATGCCCTTGCACATCTAGACCTATAACTTTCGTACACGAACTTCATTTTCCGCGTGCCGCCTGTCTACGAACTTGTGAGTTCGAGACCTATGCAACAGTACCCGAAACACTGCCTAAAATGTTCCGAAACAAAACTTAATTTCCATGCCCTTAACCGACCAAGGGTAAAATCATCCTTTTACAAAATAATTTACAAAAATGATAAATAAAATTGTCCGGGTTATTACAGTTACTATCACGATTTCTGGCCACGTGGGTTCGAGGAGTCACTCACTTGTGCCGGAGGGATTTCACCGACGCATGATGTAGAGGATTCCTTCATGTGCTCGTCGATGTATTGTCTTCGGCCGGAATTTTTTCGGCGCATGATGTAAAGGATTTTGTCTTGTGCTCGTCGACGCATTGGCTTCGGTTGAGATTTCTCCGACGCATGATGTAGATTATTCCGTCATGTACTCCTCGTGCTATTGCCTTCAGCTAGGATTTTCCGACGCATGATGTAGAGAATTTATCATGTGCTCGCCGAGGTAATGGCTTCGGTCGGGATTTCTCTGACCCATGATCATGTAGATGATTCCATCATGTGCTCGTCGAGTTATTGGATTCAGTCGAGATTTCTCCGACCCATGATCATGTAGAGGATTCCGTCATATGCTCATCAAGGTATGGGCTTCGACCGAGATATCTGCCACATGTCTTTGAGGTATTTTCGGACATGCGTGTCTGGGAAGAAAGTCACCGTGTTGGACCTCTCGAGTTCCCTAGCCACTAGCTTTGAAGTATTGTCGGCAATGGTTAGACAACATGTCCCCGTGTTGGACTGCCCTCCCGGTACATTGGGGGATTGTTGGGGTACAATTGTAAGATAGCGTGGGTCCCGTTGATTTAATTATTTTTTTGTAAGTTGTACATATATATATATATATATATATATATATATATATATATATATATATATACGGATCTTTATTATGCATGTGTGATTTTATAACGAAGTGGGTATTATTTCTTTTTGGGAATTCGCTTTTATTTTGTTCTATTGTCCACTCAAGTTTTTCGGTTTTTGTGCCCTCCAGACAGTAGCTAGACGAGACTTCTGGTCTAGGAGAAGGCATCATTTCCGCTGCGTTCATACTTGTAAGATGTTGCTGATACTTTTGTAAATTTAAACTCTAAACCTAGTATGCTTTGATTACCCTTACGGGTTGGTGGTGATTGTTGTTTGTTTGGATATTTGGATATTGTCTGACAGGTTTAACTTTTGGTTTTACCATTTCACTGGGAAGTTTCTGCCGAATTTTGGTAGGGGTTTTAAAATTTTGGATTGTAAGGGTATTTAAGTAAAGTTGTGGTCTATTAGAGGTTGGTCAGATGGGAAAAAGGCTTCTCACGGATTTTTCAAGGGGGAAATTCGAAAGAGGTCCTGTCAACTTGGTATCAGAGCTCTAGGTTTAAATTTCTGTAGACCGCACACTTGGTGTGCATTCGGGTTACTATTGAACTTTGTTCTTCTTATCAGTGAGATGCCTCATAGACGTCGTCCTCGTCCACGGCCTGATGCGGAGAATGAAATGAAAAACGTGCAAGGTGCACAGGATCCGGGGATGGACCCCGATCTACGTAAGACCTTAGATAAATTGGGTGGAGTTATGACGACAATCCTTCAGGGCAGAGGTACTTCAAAAGGGTCCGACATTGAGATGGCACAGAGACTTGGAGCTACAATCTTCACGAGTGAGACTAGCCCTACAAATGCTGACAGTTGGGTCACTCATTTAGAGAGAGTGTTCGCTGTGATGAGATGCCCTCCAGGCGACCACGTTCGATTAGCCATTTTTATGTTGGATGGCCACGCATACCGATGGTGGCATGCCCTTTGAGTTGACGTGCTAGGATGTTCGTACCATCACTTTGGATCAGGAAACAAATTCTCTCTAGGTCTTGCGCCGCCGCACCGAGGAGAGTACTTAGTGTTGGACGAGAATCATTGACTTGCGGCTAGGACGCGACTTCTGAATGTTACAAAGATTGCTGGTTTCAAAACCAACAAATGTTGGTTGGTGGGGAAGCTACTGACGACGAAGACATACAACAAGGACGCTCTAAAATGGACCTTCCAGACTTTATGGAGGCCAAAAGCACGGGTCATCACCCTGGAGATTGGCAAGGATATATTTTCCTTCGTCTCCAACAACAAGGCAAAGCGGGATACATTTATTAAAGGAGGGCCATGGCTATTTAATGGACATTTGCTCATTATGGCGGAAGAAGATAGTATTACGAATCCTAGAACCATCACGCTGTGGCAACAAGAATTCTGGGTTCAGATTGGGGGACTACCTTTGCCATATATGACATGTGAAATGTGGAAGCTTGTAGGAAATGAACTTGGGGGCTATATCCTCACGAATCAGAGCAGACGCTTTGAAGATTTGGGAAACTTTCTACGTGTAAGGGCAGTCCTTGGTCAATGAAGACTCCTATGGAGGTTGATTATGAGGACGATAAAGCTGTCACATGGGTAGAAATGGAGGAATATATAGCTAACAACAACATCAACACCACCGCCACAAATGATGTGTGATAGAGGGAAGATGAGGGACAACCGGTGGTCGTGTGTGGCCAGAGTGCCGACGACTTTGTGCCTGTTCTCAATATGGAAATGGAGGCTCAGGAGGAGACACATGAGCAACCATTAGGGTAAAATTGTCAAACGGATTCCATTAGTCCATCCGTCTATTTTTCAAACGAATTTCGTTAAAAAAAAGGGCAAAATTGTTAATTCATGTGTGTTTTACGTGATTTTTTTTAACGGAATTTGTTTGAAAATTAGTCGGAGAGACTAATGGAAACATTATGGTAAAATTTAAGGACAATGGACATTAATATTGAAGTAAAATGATGGTTGTTAAAATTATGAAAAAATTTAAGGACATTTGTAATAATTTTCTTTATTAAATAAGGACAAAACATTAAAACTAATTATTTTAAATTAAAAATTTATAAAATAGATGTATATAGTGGAGGGAGTGGATAGTTACTTTATCCCTCATTCTATCTTTTATTTTTATTTTTAAAAATTTTTATTTTAAAAAATTAAATTAAAAACAAATAAATGTATACAAACGCGGTCAAGGGATGGAGGATGCTAGTAATAATATAGATATCTCTATAATCCCTAGGTGATGGTGTTTGGTGTTATTGATTTCACCAAATTTTTGGACAAAAGTACCTTTTATTAATGAATTCTTATTTAAATTAAATAAATAGGCACAAAATAGTAAAGTGGATATTTTAAATTAAAAATTAAAACAAATATTTTAATTAGTAGTCTAGTAATCTATATATTTAAGGAGAAGAGTAGAATAGTGAAACATTTAATATTCTAAAATTACCCTAAAGCTACCGCCATCACCACTACCACCCCATCACTGTTGCCACCACTACCACTGCCTCCACACCACCACTCCCCACCACCATCACCACCATTAGCACTGTCACCATCACCATCACCATCACCATCACCATCACCATCACCATCACCACCATTGGCGCTATCACCATCACCATCACCACCATTGGCACTGCCACCATCACCATCATCATCATCACCACCTCCATCCCGTCACACCACCACTAACTCTATTATTACAATTCCCATCATCGTCATTACAAAATTTATGTTTGAAAATTATTGTCAAATGTGTATTTTTTGTTTTTAAATTTGATATATTTGTACCGAACAAGTTTTTCCTTTTTTATTTTTACAAAATCATATTCGAAATTTTGAAGTAAACTACCAAACATATTCTCGAATATTAAAAATGCAAGATTCTATTTGTTGTTTTCATTTTACAAAATTTTAATTTGTTGTTTTTGTTTTATAAAATAATATTTAAAAAATAATTTAGCAAAACGTTACCAATGGGCACTTAAGACTGATAAAAAAATAAAAGAAAATTTTTAAGCCAATTCACAAAAGTATAAGAAGGACAAAAAAATATAAAGGAAAGAAACAATTTGAAGTTCATCAGTGTGCCAATCAGAAGAAAAAAAGTACATCGTAGTGTGCGTGTTTGTGAGAGAGAGGGGGTGGGAGATCCAAAGCTCAAGGAAATGAAGAAGATGAACCAAGCCTTTGAGAAGGCGAAGATGCTGGTGGGTATGGAGGTGGACGAAGACGACCAAGAAGCTGCTTCTTCTTCTGCTCTACAGGACAACTTCATGGACGATTTCAATCGCAACTGCACTTTGTCCACCAAACAGGTAATTACATGTTTGCATTACTTTTGGGGCATTCTTAGAAATCAAATTATGGTTCAGATCTGAATTTCCTCTCTTTTTTTTTTTTTTTTTTCAAATTAAACTATTTACTTTCACTTTTAGGTGGAAATAGGCAGAGGTTTAATTCATTTATGTTAATTTTTTCTCCGTGTGATTCAACAGAGGTTTTATGGTTTCGCCATATGCTTGTCCGCCGGCTTAACTTGTACGCTCTTGGTAGGTGTTAAGCAGCTCATAGTTTCAGTTATTGCTACTCATTTTTCATTTCCCATTTATGCCTAGTGTTGTGATACCATTCAAAGCTAATGACTAGTAGATTTAGGGTTTACAATGCTAGTAGATTTAGGATTTTCTTGCTAGAAGGCTTTACAGGTTGTGGGGACATATGGTATCAAGAGCTCAATGTTTACCAAGTAATTAGCACTAAATGTTGTATGCTAATTACTTGACTCTGATTTGTTATTATTGTCTCTATACACAAAATTTTATATTCTGTACATTTCATCTCAGCCATTTTGCATCGAAAGTGAAAATAGTATTACATAATACAAATCTAAGTATCTAAGTACTATATTTCTATGTTGGTATCTATTTTTTCATGCCTTCATAATAAAATTTACATTTAACCCAGAGAGAGTTAAAAATTAGAGATGTATGGTGATTTGGATACTTGAAAAGATGACAGAAACAACTTTCCATTTTAGGTTCGATGAGGCTAGAAGAAAAGTGATTATGGAGGGTTAGTGGTTGCAAGAAAGTGTTTTTTTTTTTTTTAAAAAGACTTCATTGTGAAAAATGTCCTTGTTTTCAAGAGCTGAGAAATATGCGTGCAGTGAATTCTTCGTTTGGCCATGTCTGGATTATCGTACGAGTCTGAATTGTGTTATGGAAAACTATGATGATTTATTTCTGAAAGTGTTTGCTCTGTTTCAAGTGCACCTGTCAGATTATGTAGGATATGACAAAATTACAGGTTATAGTCATATTAGCAGAAGGAAAAAACAAAGAAACAAAACAATGAAGATAAATAGATAGGTCTGGAGTCCTTCAGGGGCTTCGCACACGAACTACTTGCTTCACACCTGAACTACTCTCTTCACACTGGTAGGGTTCTAGGAATCACTCACTCTGAGGGTTCTGGGCATCACATCCAGGGTTCGTTTGGTGAGTGGGATTGAATTAGATTGGATAACTCTTCAAATTCAATGTATTTTGAATGTAAAATTGGATGTGTTTTCATGGTAAGGGGATTAGAGGGGGTAGACATAGAAGAAAACTTATCCAATCCATTCCACTTAAAATAGTAGGATTAGAAAAGGTAAGTTTCCTTCTGTGTCTATTCCTATCTAATCCTCCTAGAATGAAAGCACATGCATTTTGACATTCTAAATACATTGAATTTGAAGAGTTATCCAATCCAATCCACTCCTACTCCCGAAACGTGGCCCTAGGGTTAGAGTGCATCACGCCTAGGGTTAGGGAGCATCACACACACCTAAAGAGAAGCAAAGGTCCGCACTTTTATTCAATCTCCAAAAATCTCTTTTTATTGATCACAAAGCATGTATTTATAATATCCTAATGCTCCTACCAGCAGAAAACTAATCCTGACCCTAGCAGTAATAGGAAAATATCCTTTAATCCTATTACAAATTAAGAATGTAACAAAAAAAAACCGGAAACTAAATTTAACTATCCTAATTAATTTTTTTTATCCCACACCATCCGATCATCATTTTGTTATTTAAAACCTGATCCAAATGAAAAGTATTTGCGTTGGTTGTGTGGAACTACTGGCTTGTTCTACCATGGGTCCAGGACATTTGTGGGAAGTTCAATAACAATCTAAGTTATTTGTTTTTATTAGCTTGTGATTTATTTTGTTTGAGTTGGAATTGGTTGCAAGTCAAAATCTCAGGACATTCAACTCCTCATATACTTGCAAAACGTAATATGTATAGAAAATATAGAGGCATCAGTATCATAACAATGCTATCATTTATCTTTATATATGAACTATCTAGTATACGCTTTCAGTGGGGAAGGACTGAAGCGTCTTACAACAGAGTACTAACATTTTGTCTATATGCTGATTTTTACTGTGTTTCTGGAAATTTGAACCCTTAAATCATGATAGTTGTTCATTGTTAGAATTCAGTTAAATTTATGTAATAATTTAACTTTGTACAAGTATTGGACAATTGAAAATTTGACTTGAATAGATGCTGGGGGCCTTTTATACTACTGATCAAGCTTGATTTTTTACATGTCACAGTCGATGCTTGTTTTCTTCCACCCAATCAAGTTTGGTATTACTTTCACACTTGGAAATCTGCTTTCACTTGGGAGGTTAGTGTTAGATTTTCTTCTCATGTGATCCATAAGCTGTTTAAAATTTGATAAAACATATTTGAGTTGCAAATTTTGTTAAGGTATAAAATGATGCCAATCAGTGTGATTCTTAGCGAAATGAAAGAGAAGAAAGTAATTAATAATGTACAAAAGGTTTGAGTTTTTAAATTTTCATTTAGGCTGTCTTGGAAATAACCTTGAACTGTTGTCATAATGTCTGACATTAAAATTTCAGAACACCCGTTCTCGTTTTTTGGCTCTAATTTACTGGTTGTGCTTTTGTCCCTTTTTTCTTTTTGACTAGTCATACTAATAGAAACCATCTGGGGTCAAACCCTGTACAGGTCCTTGGAAGTAGATGGATTTTACTACCTGACTGTTCCATTGATCTAGTATATTTGCGTCCTTTTTGTGCATTCAGATTCTTGTATTACCTGTAATGTCTTTTTGGTTTTAGTGATTTGTATTTACCAAACAAAAATTTAAAAAAGGAAAGCATTGGGAGCCACTACGATAATCCATGAACGCGCATGGAAGAGAGCAAATTTATGGGACAGTCTGGTAGTTTATTCCATTATTCAACTCATGGTCTAGATTTTCTCCACTTTAGATTTTAAGTTGAACTGTTTTATGTGGCAGCACAGCATTCCTCATCGGCCCTAAACGGCAAGTGACAATGATGCTCGACCCTGTCCGAATCTATGCAACAGCCATCTACCTTGCTAGTATAATAATTGCCTTGTTTTGTGCTCTTTATGTAAGTTTCACAGTGGCTTTCCTTTATTTATTAATTGATTTATTTTTGCAATTTCCTTTAGCATATATTGAACAGTGTTCTTTCCTTTGAATAATTTAGTATTTGTTGTTTTCTTAATTTATTTTGCATTGAGCAGGTTCATAACAAGTTATTGACGCTTTTGGCAATGCTTTTAGAGTTTGGTGCCTTGATTTGGTATGTGATAGTGTTTACATAGTTTCTTTTTGTAGCCATTTTCTATAAATCTCAATTCATAATTTAATGAGGGGTCCACTAAATACAGCTTTGGAAAAATGTACCTACCCCCTCCCTCGAGCTTTAGCTCGTCTGGCCTGCCACAATATTTGTGGTTGTGAGTTTAGTAGTGCTGGCTTTTCCTGCACATGTGAACCAGATGCGAATAAGTCAAACCGGTGAATAGTTTGTCTTGGTTAATGTTAGCTTTCACAGTAAATAATGCGGTTTTCTTTTAATGTTTTGACACTTTGATGTCTTAAACCACATAGCCTGGTGGACGCCTTTGATATTGTCAAAATACTGGGTTTTCACACAGATATGCTAGCTCTAGTATGAAACTTTAATAACATTGTAGAGAGAGGGAGATGGAGAGGGAGAGGGTTGCAATGTGCTAAACAAGTCAAACTTACTCTTAGGGCTCGTTTGGTTAAAAGGGTGGCATTGGATTACTCATAAAATTTAAGCTATTTTGAAGGCTGGAGGGTGTCACTATGCATTTTGGGGGATTAGAGGGGATTAGCATGAAGAAAACTTGCTGTTTCTAATTTTTCCATGGGAATTGATTTTCACACTCCACTTTTTTCCTCATGCACTCGTTTCATTTTTTTTCTTGCTGTCAGATTGCGTAGATCAAAACAAAATCAATGGATATATTCAAAAGGAGGAGTACAAAATGTAAAAATTGGAGGGGATTGGATTGGGTGAGTTTCCTTCATGTCTAATCCCCGCAAAATGAAAAATCATTCACTTCTACCTTCAAAATAACTTGAATTTTATCAGTTATCCAAGCTAACCCAATCCTCCCTACCAAATAAGCCCTTAATTTTGCAAGTCATTTTTATTTTGGATAAATAAAGTCTCGTTAGATGAATATATAGGCTTATTAGTTCAATGTCGCTTGAACATGCCACTCAGTCACTTTCTCTAGTGAAACACGATTTATCATGTTGTGCTCTATGTTATCCTGCACCATCAAGCTCCATTAAAAGTCTGTTAAAATTGCTGATGTGGAACAAGGGGCCCACTTCAATTGCTAAAATGTATGCCATGTGGATAAAGAATGAGAATTTTAAAACAAATTCACTTCAATATAGAGAAATAATTCATATACAAAATAATATTTTCCTTGTTTCAATTTGAGAATGTTATTTTGTATATGAATGGTTTCTTTTTAAAGTTAATTGTTTTTAAAATTTTGAGTTTTATAATTCTGTGTCCACATGACTTACATTTTAGCGTTGCGTCTAGGAATTTTGTGTTGATGAATCTATGTATGTTGTGTCTCTTTCTTTGTGTAGCAGTAGCATTAATTTATTTCTTGTTTGGTCTTGTGAGTAACAGGTATAGCTTGAGCTACATCCCTTTTGCAAGATCCATATTATCCAAGATCATGGTAGCTTGTTTTGACACAGATTTTTAGGAAGGGCTTGGGACTTATCCGTTGGAGGAAACCAAAAATTACCCCATGAAATTGTAATGTACATTGTTTGTGTGTGACAAGATGATTAGCAGAAGACTACTTGCCTGCAAATGAACAGAAAATCAAGCTCAAATGTGTGGCTGATGAGGATTGTAATTGAGCGGAGCGGGGCTGGGTTCGCCATACTTGATCGGAATATGAACATGTATCTGATGTATATCTATGCACAACATGAAGAAGTTCATGCTTCTTCAGATGGCTATTTGAATATTACAGAACATTTCAAGAACCTCAAGAAAAATGAGATCCACTCGTGTGATTACTTCTGCTTTTACAAGAATGATTAATCCCAACCCATTCTGATTACATGTCTACCTGCAGAATCATAAAAAGGCATCTTAAATTGTTTTGGGGTATCAACTTAAGGCTGCGTTTGGTATGCCGTATTCGGTATCGGATAGGTTAAATAATCCGAAACTTGTGTTTGGTACACTAATGTATTATATAGTCATCGTTTTATTTAAGCAGTTTGAGGGAATTTATCCGGTCTTGATCCGCTTATTTCATACGGAAGAAAAATGCTGTATAATTTAGTCGAACATGCTTTCCTCTCTCGTCTGCTCTCTTTTCCATCGTTCACCATCTCCCTTGTTTTCAATCTAGTCTGCCATCTTCTTCGATTAGGTAATTTTTCTTCTCACTTTCCCTTTCTTCTCTATGTCCTATCTCTTTTAGTTAGAACCCAATCTTTAATTTTCTTGTTCTTCTAATGATTAGGGTTTTCTATTAATTTAGGAATATTTTGATGATTTTTTGTGTGCAATCGAAATTTTGTTATAGTTATTTATGGGTGTATGTTCTTGGATTGTATATATATGTTGTAAGGATGGGAATAGAAATTGTTTAGTTCTCTGCTCGGTCGATCCATGGCAGATAAGGTTTTGGGTTTTCTATTTTGCGGCTTCTCCCTGTCTCTAGCTAGAAAAGGTTTTGGGAGACGGGGAGCACAGGAGAAAGTGTGAAGTCTTGACAATTGTGCAGTGAAAGGAGTTGTTGTGAGTTCAGAAGAGTCAGATCCCGCCAAATGTGTTGGCTTTTTGTTGCCATCTTGTGTTTGGGTTTTAGCTACAGTTGGCCTACAAACACGCCAACATATGGGTCCACAACTCCTTAGTATTAATTGTTTATTCTTTTCCTATTTGGTTTTGGTCAAACTGTGATATTCATTAAGCACTCCAAAACAAGAGGCAACCAGTAAAAAGCAAAGGAAAAGAAGCAACAGCCACTGGTCTAGGGGTAGCTTTCTCCTTGTGTATTGTCTCTGCTTATTCTTTTCCTAGGTCGTAGGCCTAATTAAATCTAGGTGATTGATGTGAATGCTGCCCCCTCCTTGGTTTGGATTCATATTTTTAATAAATTATCCAACCAAATAATGTTTTATTCATTAAAGGAGTTATCACGTCATAAAGGGATAGTGTTCAGTTTCAAAAATTTGATAACATCAAGTTTTCAGTTACAAAATTTCTACTAAATGATGGTTTTAAAGAGCTATAAATGGAATTCAATTCAGGACTGTAAATGGCATTAAACCTCTTGGAATGTGGCTGTTCCAGCGGACTTCTACACCTATAAATAGAGGTATAAGTTTGATGTATATGCCATGCATCTAACATGCTAAGTAAGAGAGAATTCATACAGTTTAGTTGTGTGCCCTACTAAATTTGTGGACATCTTAGTTGTGCATGGAAATTGATAAGTTAGACATTCATAGCATTGGTTCATGATTGTTTAGAGTGGATTGCATGCCTTAACTCATTCTAGTTCATAGTATAATTCAATAATCATATTGCATTTGTCTGCTGTCATTAGCCTTTTCAATTCTTTCTTTATTTTATGTTCTAATTTTCATCTTCCAAAACCAACTCAAAACCCCCCCAAATCCGTGTGTGTGAGTTTGAAGTATGAATAAGTTGTGCCTAGGTTTGCTGCATTCAGCCCATTGAGTTAGTTCATAGGTTGCATCCATTTTCACTTTATAAACGTTCTATTCGTACAAACTGTTCTTTGTATTCCAAGTCATTAGATTAGCTTATTTCCATATTAGTGGCTTGCATTGTTAGTTAAATACATAGTGAAAGTCTAACTATTGTGTATATAGTGTCATAGGTTCAGTTAGAGTGTGTATGCATTATCTAGTTTTCTATCGATTCATTCGTTTTATTAAGTTGTTACCAGTCCCTATGGTTCGACCCTTGCTTGTCTCTATACTGTCTTGTACGATTTATCGCTTGCAAGGATAAGATTTGTATAAATTAGATAGCTTATTTAGGTTGTCTGATTTTTCTAACAAGTTTTCTGGAGCCATTGCCGGGGATTGCGCTTAAACAACTTTCTAACTTATTTAGTTTAATTTCCTGATTTAGTTTCTTTTGTTCTTCAGTTATATGTTTACTAATTCATTCAAGCAACCCTTCGACTTAGATCAGCTTCGAAGAGCGGGTCAAAGAAGTACAAGAAATCCCACACGCACCCCTGTGAGGATTCTCAAGACTCGCTCCTTACCAAGCTCTCCCTATCATTCAGAACCTTATTCACCTAACTCAATCTCATCTACACTTAAAACTAAGTTAGAAGAAGAAGTGATGACCATGGCAAATCAAGGGGAAGCTAATCGTGCTTTGAAGGAGTATGCCATTCCCAAGATCAGCGAAGAGTCTTCATGCATCCATTATCCAGCAACGACCGTTGAGAACTTCGAACTCAAATCAGGTATGATACATCTCTTACCTAAGTTTATTGGTTTGACAGGGGAAGATCCCCATTTGTATATCGAGGAGTTTGTGGAGGTATGCAACACGATTAAGATTAAGGGCATGTAGACTCAAGAAATACGTCTTAGGTTGTTTTCGTTTTCACTAAGGGAGAAGGCTAAGGCATGGCTCCACACTTTTCCATCGGGATCCATTGAGACTTGGGATGTGCTAGCTTCCAAGTTCCTGCAACAATTTTTCCCAGCTCAACGCACTAACAAGCTAAGGAGGGAAATCATATCAATTGTACAAACTGACGAAGAACTGTTTCATGAGTATTGGTATAGGTTTAAGACATTGCTGCATTCTTGCCTTCATCACAACCTTGAACCATGGCTGCTCATGAAATACTTCTATGAAGGGTTACTAGATTCTGATCGTACGATGGTAGATGCTAATGCTGGTGGTTTAATGAACAAAATGGCTGACGAAGCTAAAACCATGTTTGAGGACATTGCTTCAAATACGAAGCAATTCAATTTTAGAAACCTACAAACCAAGAAGGTTTATGAGGTTAGTACTTCTTCTAATGATAATTCTCATATTTCTGAATTAACTAACCTTATTAAGCAACTTGTATCCCAAAAGCAAGTTGTGGCTGTTTATCAAGTGTGTTCCTTACAGGGACATTCTTCTGAAGCATGCCCCCAAGTGCAAGAGTTTCTTGAGGAAGCCAAAATGGTAGGAGGATTTCAAGGCAATCAAAGGCCACGAAATGATCAATTTGCTCCAACCTATAATCCGGGATGGAGGAATCATTCGAAATTCAGATGGAGAAACAACAATAACGTACAAAATCCAAATCAGCCCCAAGGCTTCCCCAATCCACAAGGGTCGACCATCCATGCTGCACCAAGAAAATCCCTTGAAGACATTGTGAGAACATTGGCTGGACAAGTGACCTCTTTAGCTCAAAGCACTCAAGACCTCAAGGTTTCAACCCACGCTTTCATGAACAAGGCTGATCGATCCATTGCAAACTTGGAAACTCAAGTTGGACAAATTGCAGCGGTCTTAAATCAAAAGGAATTTGGTAAGCTTCCTAGTCAAGTTATCGTGAATCCTAAAGGTCTAAACAATGCACATGTTAATGTTATCACTTTAAGGAGTGGAAATGAACTGCAAGGTCCCAAGGAGCCGCAACAAATTGATGAAGTTGTGGCTGTCCAAGAAGAGGAAGAGGAGAAATATCAGAAAAGCACAAAAGAGTCAAATTGAACCCCTCTTGTCGAGAGAGCAATTCCAGCCAAGTTAGATGCTTGTAAGGTAACTTCTAGCCCTAGTAAGTTGATTTCTAACGCTAAGGTGGCAAGATATACTCCACCTATGCCTTACCCTCGCAGGTTTGTCAATTCAAAAAAGGATCAGCTTGAAAAGGACTTTTAGAGACAATTAAGAAGCTAGAAATCGCTATTCCCTTGTTTAAGGCAAGTAAGCATATTCCAGGCTATGCAAAGTTCATCAAGGAGCTTTGTACAAACAAGAGGATGGTGGAGCTCAATTCGTGGTTGCATTTGGTGAAAAAGTTTCTTCCGTTCTGCAAAGGAAGCAGCCACCAAAAGAGAAGGATCCCGGAAGCTTTACAGTGCCATGTCAAATTGGTTCAATGAGGTTTGATAGATGCTTATGGGATTTAGGTGCTTCTATTAACTTAATGCCTTATTTTGTTTATGCAGCTAGGTGATCTCAAGCCAACTCACATGATGATTCAATTGGCAGATCGTTCTATTACTCATCCAAGGGGAGTGGTGGAAGATGTGATTGTCCAAATAGGTGAACTTGTATTACCAGCATATTTTTACATTCTAGACATGGAAGAGAGTCCTTTACCAGATCTTCTCCCACTCATTTTTGGCAGGTCATTTCTAGCAACAGCTCGTGCTATCATTGATTGCCATTCTGGAAATCTCACCATGACTGTTTTAGGAGAAACTATAACTTTTCAAATCCTTGATGCTATGAGGTACCCTAGTGACATTCATGAATGTAATTCCATTGATCTATTAAGCTTAATGTTGCAGGCACCCTTTATCACTCAAGGTAAGGATGATCCATTGGAGAGAGCACTCAGTTATCTCAAAGCTATGAGGATGTAAATGATGAAGCAAGAATTAATGTACTTGATGCCCTAGAAGTTGTGCCATCTTATAAGCCATCAAAGTGGCCATGCTTTGAGCCTCTCCCTAACTCAACAGATAAGCTAATTTCTTCAGTGATTCAAGCACCAAGGTTAGAACTCAAACCACTTCCTGAACATCTATAATATGCTTATCATGGTGATGAAAATACTTTTCCTGTCATTATTGCTTCGAATTTGAGTGATGTTGAGACAAAAAAGTTAGTGAGAGTTCTAAGAGAGAACAAGACATGCATATGATGGACTATAGCCGATATCAAGGGAATTAGCCCTACAAAGCGCCGGACTCTCTTCGAGGATGCATCGAAGCCAACAAGAGATGCTCAAAGCGGCTTAATCAACCTATGAAGGAGGTGGTGAAGAACGAAATTTTGAAACTGCTAGATGCGGGAATCATTTACCCAATTTCGGATTCTAAATGGATAAGTCCTATACAAGTGGTTCCTAAGAAATCCGGCATCACCGTTGTCAAGAACGAGCATGATGAGATGGTGCCAACAAGGATGCAAACAGGTTGGAGGGTGTGCATTGACTGCCACAAGCTCAACACAATAACTCGTAAGGATCATTTTCCTTTACCTTTCATTGATCAAATGCTTGAGCGTCTTGCAAGTCATAGCCATTATTGCTTCTTGGATGGATACTCCGATTACAACCAACTAGAAATAGCTTATGAGGACCAAGAAAAGACCACATTCACATGCCCATTTGGCACATTCGCATATAGGAGGATGACGTTTGGCTTATGCAATGCCTGAAGAACTCAGATTGAATCATATTTTGATTTCATCCCCAAATTATTTTCATTGAAGCCACTCTTTTGGGTTCATCAAGTATCATGATTTGATGAACTTGGATTGAGATTTATCATCCAGATTTCTATTCATTGACATTTCGTGATGCCTCCTTGACGACGTCCTCGTGCCTAGCCTGATGTTGAGACAGGAAAGGAGGAATGTGCAAGGTGCATGAAATCCAAGGTTAATTTTTGTCTTATATTTGACTTTGACCATTTGAATTGGGCAGTGAGCTTAGTCCTTCCGGATAGATGTTTTCGGAGGTATCTGACGTTGAGAGGGCCAGAGACCCAGTGTTTCGCACTTTTGTCTTATAGGGAGTTGTCGCCTATCGAGTAGGACTTGAGTGCCCTATTGTTGTCTATGTGGAGGGGAATAGTGAGGAAGTATCTTGTTGATGACTCTCAAGTGAAGGATGAGCTACTAGTTGAGTTGAGGAAAGGTTGAGCCTTGAGAAGGCTAGTAGCAAGGCTCGAGGATCAGACGTAAACTAGTATATATACATTTGCTCGGCTGGCGTGAACTTTGGGGATAAAATTTCTTTAAGGTGGGTGAGTTGTAACGACCCGGACCTTAAAGTTAAGTAAATTCGAAAAATTAGTGGAGAAAGGACAATTTTGCCCTCGAATTTTTAAGAGGGGTTCGAGAGTCCCTTTTTGTTGGGAAATACTTTTGGAGGTTTTTCTTGGACCGTTGTGTAGGTCTTGAGCTCACGAGTTCGTAGAAGGCAGCACGCAGAAATCAGAGCTCATTTGAGAGAGTTATGGGTCTAGAACTAGGAAGGGTATTTTGGTAATTATGGAAGACAGCTATTTTGGGGGGATATTTCTCTTTCTTTTTCTAGAATTTTCCCCAATTTTCCCCTCATCTCCCTCGATTTTTCTCTGCCTTGCCCGTGAGAAACCAAAAACTTCCCCCAAAATTGTGATTTTGATTTTGACCATTTGGACCTAAACTAAATACATTACAAGCTTCCTCTCCTCCCCACGACCTCATCCATATCCTCCTTGAGCCGTGAGGACCGCCGTGGAAGACGAGGTGGAGTTTTGAACATAGGCCGAAACATCCCGTCCATTTTTTGGCCACCACATGTAATGGATCTCAATTTGGACTTTTGGAGCAGGTTTCGGATTCATCGAAGTTCATTTAGGGGCTGTTTTGGGAGTTTAAATTTACTTTGTACGCGTTTAGGACGTATGTGTACTCTTGAGATTTAAGGGGGCGGATTTTGGGTTGACAATTGTGGTTTAGTAATGCCACGTGTCGTTTTTGACAAGCATGGTGGCTCTGAAGGTTAAGAAAGACTGAATAGCTTGGAATTGGACTCGTTTGGACGTCAGGATGAGTGGAATTGTTTTCTTAAACTATAATGCTTGCATATTCTTATGTTTCATTTATTTTATATTCAATTACGAATTTTGAGAGTTAAATGGAAGGATTATTTAGTATTTTCATGAGTCTCGGGACATAAGGATAATGATTTACATGACTTTTCAATGGTTATGGATTTTGATATGTAAGGATATATATATTTATTATTGATTATGGATTTTGATAATGGTTTAGGAAACTATTTTAATATGGACTTGGGCTTAGGCCCGAGATGGTGATTTTCTGGATTTCGGCTTATGGATTTTAGGCTTAGGCTTGGAGTTATGTATTTAGGCTTAGGCCTAGTATTGGATGGTTTTGGGGTTTCGGCCCAGGATGGTGGGTTAGGCATTGATCTTGGTTGGAGGGTTGGTGGGTGTCAGGACCCGTCCCGAATTTCCCCTCGAAATCCGGGAAGAACCCTGATCCCGTCTGACAACCTAAGAGAAGGTTCCCAAAATACCCTTCAATCCATACAAATTATAATAACCAAGATAAATACTTCCTCTTGTCAGACAAGGGACTTAAGCACTCAATAATTCCCAGTAATTAACGACCAAACAAATACAACATAATATCAGAGCGTCTAAGTAGGATCAAGAGTAAAATTTAGATATCCTACTCAAATATACAACACAGCGTAGTCGAAATCCTAATGCCTCAGCCTCGAGATCAATGTTCGCGTCAACTCTACTCAACTGCCTGAAGGGGGTTTAAACACAAAAGTTGTGAGTGGACAAAAATAATCATTTATAAATTCCTTTTCGAAGAATTACCTTTCTTCCCCTCCATTTATAAAATCATGCATGCATAACATAAAACAATTTATCATATAAAAGCATCATATGTAAATCATCCAAAATTCACATTTATCTTTAAAACCATTTAATTGGACTCACATAAAATCTGTATAATAAAAATACCTCGTAATCCACAATTTTGTTGGAAAATCTCTTCAAAGGAGTTTAAATTCATTTGGTTCAATCTGGACACAAATTATCTCAAATTCAAAATCATTTCGTTCCAACTGCCACATAATATCTCAAATTCACTGTTCCCGACATATTCATAACACACCAGGGTATCCCTTGAGATGTGTTCAAATCTGTACAACTCTGTGTACCATATGTACTGTCTGTAATATCTGTACTATCTGTACAATCTGTACTATGCATAGACAGCTTCGCGACCCGGCGGAGCAAGGCCCCTCAACACCTAAGGTCCGAACCCTCAACAACTGGTAGAGCAAGGCCCCTCAACACCAGTCAGAGCAACAACAATCATCGGAACGGGAATCAGTGAATCAAATCCATACTTCGAAATCTTTGTTTCGCGGCCTTAGCCAAATTCTTTGCAAATATCATTTTATGGCCAAAATCGGTAAAATCACAATTATGGGTCTCAACCCAAATCACATACTCAAATAGTTACCACGTCAAAATGATATCAAAATCAAGTACAAAAACCAGACCATTTCTCAAAACATACTTTCACTGAAATATTGTAAAATATGTGTCCAGTATCATTTCTAAAATCCAGAAATTCATTTCACTCATACTCAACAGTATTTAAATCAAAGATACATTTATGCATGCATTATAGTTTATAAATCAAAGTCCACTCACAAACCTGTCGAAGCAAGCTCAATCCCGAACTGTACGCTCCCCTGAAGTTCCCGGAGCAGTATCGCCTGTCCAAATTAATAATCGGGATTATCAGCTAATAATAATAATCTTAAATATAAACCCCATAAACCCCGGGAGTCTAACTATGCTGGCCTAGAAAACGCAGCAACCTTAAAACGTCCGAAACAGCCCCTAAACGACATCCGATCGACTCGAAACCTGCGCCAACAGGTCCGAAACGTCAAAAACTACTTGTCACGCGACACCGTGACATCAGACTCAGCCCCACGCGCCGCCACGCGCCGACGGAAGGTCGGAACACGCGCCCACGCGCCGGCCACGCGCCTGCTACAGTACCACACGCGCCTGAACCGGTCCAACCCGGTTCGGCTCAATCTGACCCGGTCCAACTCGACCCGACCAGTTCACTCAACCCGACTGGTTCAACTCGACCCGACCGGTTCAACTCGACCCGACCGGTCACCGGCGACTCGCCGGAGAAGATGACCGGCTACCGTCACCGTCGCCGGAGGTTGGCCGGAGAAGATGACCGGACCACCACCTCCGCCGCCGTCTGGTTTCGCCGGAATCCTCCATTTCCGGCCGAAACTCCAAGCTTTCCAACTTCCTCAAAACTCAACCATTTTTCACAAATTTTACGTCTAAATCTATCTACTCAAACCCAGGAATCCAAATATGACCTTAGAACATCAAACACGTACCTGTGCTGGCCGGAAAATCGATCGGAAGGTCCGAAACTTCTTTCACTCGGCTCTGCTTCCACCGTGGTCCTCTCCTTCGATGGTTGGTACGGTTGTGATCGCGGGACGGAGTAGAACACGATTAGTTGATCAAGACTGGAAGTTGAAGCCTTGAAATCAAAGTTGACTTTTGTTTTTCTCTTGGTTTTTCTTCGATTTCGGGTGTGGTTTGGGAGGGTTGTCACAGAGAAAGAACGAAATGAAGATGAAATGAAGATGAGGATGTAAATGAAATGAAGATGAGACAATGATTGGCCTAAATATCTTCTCCCAAAACCAAATTACCAAATTGCCCTTGCACATTTAGACCCATAACTCTCGTCTACGAACTCCGTTTTCCGCGTGCCGCCTGTCTACGAACTCGTGAGTTCGAGACCTACGAAACGGTACCCAATACACCACCGAAAAGGTTTCGAAAGAAAACTTGATCTCCATGCCCTTTAACAAGCAAGGGCAAAATCGTCATTTTACATAAATAATTTAATTAAATCCAATAATTGAAATTCCGGGTTGTTACAATCTACCCCCCTTAAGAAATTTCGTCCCCGAAATTCAACTCTACCCTTGGAACAAATAAGGATACTGCGTCCGCATTAGTTCCTCGGTTTCCCACGTGGCTTCCTCCACGTTATGATTCCTCCACAACACTTTAACTAGAGGAATACTCTTTCTGCGCAGTACCTTCTCTTTCCAATCCAAAATTTGTACCAGTTGCTACTCAAAGGTCAAATCATCTTTCAGCTCAAGTGGTTGCTCTTCCAACACATGAGACTCATCAAACAGATATTTCCGGAGCAAAGATACATGGAAAACATTATGAACTCTGGATAGTTCCGATGGTAAAGTAAGACGATATGCCACTGGTCCTATCCTCTCCAAAATCTCATATGAACCAATGTAGCGAGGACTCAGTTTTCCTCGTCTACCAAAACGTACAACTCCCTTCCAAGGAGATAGTTTCAAGAACACCCAATCACCTACCTCAAACTCAAGGTCTCTGGCTCTACGGTCTGCATAGCTCTTCTGGCGATCCTGAGCTGTCTTCAACCTTTCTCTGATGATCCTTATCTTTTCCTCAGTCGTATCAACCAACTCTGGTGTTAACAATTTCCTTTCACCCACTTCGTTCCAGCATAATGGTGTCCTGCACTGTCTCCCATACAGTGCCTCGAAAGGAGACATCCCAATACTCGACTGATAACTATTATTATAAGAAAATTCCATCAGAGCCAGGTGTGAATCCCAGTTTCCTTTAAACTGTAGTACACAAGCTCTCATCATATCCTCCAAAATCTGGATTGTCCTCTCAGACTGACCATCCGTCTGAGGATGAAAAGCTGTACTAAAATGCAATGTAGTGCCAAAAGCCTTCTGCAAACTCCGCCAAAACCTGGAGGTAAATCTAGGATCCCTGTCCGAAACAATGGACTCTGGAGTCCCATGTAGCCGTATGATCTCATCAATGAACAATTTGGCATACCGACTCATCCGAAAATCTTCCCGCACTGGCAAGAAATGTGCAGACTTCGTGAGTCTATCAACAATTACCCATATCCCATCATGTCCTTTCTGTGTCCTTGGAAGTTTATACACAAAATCCATCGTAATGTGATCCCACTTCCATTCCGGAATAGGTAATGGTTGAAGTGCCCCATATGGTTTCTGCCTCTCTGCTTTCACTTGCTGGCACGTCAGGCATCTACTCACAAACTCAGCAATTTCCCTTTTCATCCCAGCCACCAATAATGTTTCCTTAGGGTATGATACATCTTGGTACCTCCTGGATGCATAGCGTAAGCCGAACTATGAGCCTCATCAAGAATTTCCCTCTTTAGTTCCAGTTCATTCGGTACGCACAACCGACCATCCCTAACCAAGGCTCCATCATCCCTAAGCGCATAGTCCTGCCTGGTTCCAGCCTCCAACTCCATCCTGATAATGCACAATGTAGGGTCCTGGAGTTTAGCCTCAATAATCCGATCAATCAGAACATGCCTCACATGAAAACTAGCCAACAAAGCCCCCTGGCTATCCATGTCCAGTACTATCCCTGCTCTACGGAACTCTACCAGTAACGGTAAGTAGATTGTATGCAAATGAGCTAAAGAACCCATGGATTTCCTGCTTAAAGCATCCGCCACAACATTGGCTTTCCCTGGATGGTACTCTATAGTACAATCATAATCCTTTATTAACTCAAGCCATCTTCGCTGCCTCAGATTCAGGTCTTTTTGGGTGAACAAGTACTTCAAACTCTTATGGTCGGTGAAGATCCGACACGTCTCCCCATACAAATAATGTCGCTAGATTTTCAATGCATGCACCACTGCAGCTAATTCCAAATCATGTGTGGGGTAATTCAACTCATGGGGTTTAAGTTGTCTAGAAGCATAAGCTATCACCTTTCCATGCTGCATCAACACGCAGCCTATACCCCGCAATGATGCATCACTATACACCTGGAATCCACCAGTATCATCAGGAAAGGTCAATACTGGAGCAGAAGTCAACCTCCTCTTCAGCTCCTGAAATCCCTGTTCACAATCAGCTCCCCAGTCAACCTTGACTCCTTTCCTCGTCAACCGAGTCAACGGCCCTGCTATCGTAGAAAATCCTTCTACGAACCGTCGATAATATCCTGCCAAACCCAGAAAACTCCTCACCTCTGTCACTGTCCTCGGTTGCTCCCAGTTTGCCACTGCCTCAATATTTTGGGGATCTACGCTGATACCCTCAGCCGAAATCACATGACCTAAGAATCCAACTTCGGTCAACCAAAACTGACATTTACTGAATTTGGCAAACAAATGCTTTTTCCTAAGCATATTCAGCACCAACCTTAAGTGCTTCTCATGTGCCTTAGCACTCCTCGAATACACCAAGATGTCATCAATGAATACAATCACAAACCGATCCAAATACTTTTGGAACACCCTGTTCATCAAATCCATAAATGCTGCTGGAGCATTAGTCAACCCGAAAGGCATCACCAGGAACTCATAATGACCATAACGAGTCCTGAAAGCTGTTTTCTCAACATCCCCTTCTCTGATCCTCAACTGGTGGTATCTGGATCGAAGGTCAATTTTCGAAAAATATCTTGCCCCCTTAAGTTGATCAAACAAATCATCTATCCTTGGCAAAGGATACTTATTCCGCACCGTAGCCATGTTTAGCTTCCGGTAGTCGATACACAACCTCAGACCACCATCCTTTTTCCTCACAAATAACACTGGTGCACCCCAAGGTGAAACAATTGGGCGAATAAATCCCATATTCACCAAGTCCTGCAACTGAGTCTTTAACTCTCGCAATTCTGCCGGTGCCATCCTATACGGTGCCTGTGAGATAGGTTGAGTACCTGGCAAAAGCTCGATGGTGAACTCAATCTCCCGGTGAGGTGGCAATCCCGGAAGATCATCTGGAAACACATCAGAGAATTCACTCACCGCGGGAATATCCTCCACTCTCATCGGAGTATCCCGAGAATCAAACACATGAGCCAAGTAACCCTCACAACCTTTCCTCAGCAATTTCTCAGCAGTCAAAGCTGATATCACTCCACAGGGTAGTACCCTACGATCTCCTCTGAATGTAAGTTCCGGTAAACCTGGACTCCGGAAATCCACTCTCTTGTCATAACAATCAATAGAGGCATGGTGCATAGTCAACCAATCCATCCCCAGAATCACATCAAAATCAAAAATATCTAGGGGAATTAAATCTGCCTCTAATGCATGACCTTCCACTAACACTGGACAATTTCGAATCACGAGATTCGCCACTAACATATTCCCAGTAGGAGTACTAACACCCATGTCCCAACCAATCGGAGACAATTCTTTATCAGCAAATAATGTAAACTCCCGAGAAATGAAAGAATGAGTAGCCCCAGGATCTATTAAAACAAAAGCATCACGGTTAAAAATAGATAACGTACCCGTGACCACATCTGGTGCTGCTCGGGCCTCCTGTTGCGACATAGCAAACACTCGAGCTTGTGTATCCAACGATCGACCACGACCCCACTGTCTGCCTCTGGCCCTGTTGGACCCACGGGGCCTGTTTGTCCAATTGGCCCGGTTGGCCCTACTGGATTGACTCTGACTTCCAGCTGCCAAATCGGGCGTCTGAAATGTCCTCTGCCCCTGTTCAGCAGCACCCCGCCCCCAGGAACTACTAGCCGGATACAGATGTGGGCAAAATCTCCTGATGTGACCACTCTCCCCACAAAAGAAACATCCAGTGCTACCTGAGCTGCCACTCAGTCTTCTAGTTGACTGCACAGAAGCACCACTAGAACGGGCGGATGACTGGGGTGCCTGTCTGGCTCCGCCACTGCCTGAACCAGATCCCTCACCCGCAGTAGATCCAGAGCTGAAACTGCCTATCTTGGACGGTCCCTGGCTAGAGGCTCCAATATCCCAGCGATCCCGGTGTCGCCTGGAACCCCTAAACTGCTGTTGGACTGGCACACCCATGCTCAACTCTACACGAGCTGCAGCGTCAGACGCATCTCTCAATGAAGTATGGGCTGCAGCCGTTACCGCTGACCGAAGTTCGCCCCTCAGCCCATTTCCAAATCTGCGGCGTCTGTCCCTCTCGGTTACCACTAGAGCTGGTGCAAAACGGGCCAACTCTAAAAATCTCTGCTCATACTGAGCCATTGTCAAATCTCCCTGCTGTAGGTGTATGAACTCAGCCTCCCTGGCATCTCGGTACGAGCAAGGATAAAATTGCTCGAGGAACTTCTCCCGGAAGGTCGCCCAGGTAATGGTACTGACTTCCCAACCTGATACCTCTAATGCGCTCCACCAATCATAAGCGGAACCACCCAGCAGAAAAGTGGCTAACAACACCCTGTCCCCCTGAGGACATCTCATAACCGAGAACACTCGCTCTAAACGAGTAATCCACTCTCTTGCATCATCTGGGCTAGAGTCGCCCATAAATACGGTAGCCCCTAATCTCTGGGCTCTCTCAATGTCTGAACCTTCAGTAGCAGTCCTACTCTGAAGTACAGAAGTCAACGCATGACCCAATTGTTCCAGTGTCTGCCTCATATCAGGCTCCACTGTAGGTTCAGGTGTGTCCCCAATATTTTCCGACTGTTGACGGAACTCGCGTCTCGGAGGCATTACGCTGAAAAGAACTATAACTCATCAATATCAAAATAATTGTACACGTAGTGTACAGTCTACAGGAATTTAACCTAGTGCTCTGATACCAATTGTCAGGACCCGTCCCGAATTTCCCCTCGAAACCCGGGAAGAACCCTGATCCCGTCTGACAACCTAAGAGAAGGTTCCCAAAATACCCTTCAATCCATACAAATTATAATAACCAAGATAAATACTTCCTCTTGTCAGACAAGGGACTTAAGCACTCAATAATTCCTAGTAATTAACGACCAAACAAATACAACATAATATCAGAGCGTCTAAGTAGGATCAAGAGTAAAATTTAGATATCCTACTCAAATATACAACACAGCGTAGTCGAAATCCTAATGCCTCAGCCTCGAGATCAATGTTCGCGTCAACTCTACTCAACTGCCTGAAGGGGGTTTAAACACAAAAGTTGTGAGTGGACAAAAATAATCATTTATAAATTCCTTTTCGAAGAATTACCTTTCTTCCCCTCCATTTATAAAATCATGCATGCATAACATAAAACAATTTATCATATAAAAGCATCATATGTAAATCATCCAAAATTCACATTTATCTTTAAAACCATTTAATTGGACTCACATAAAATCTGTATAATAAAAATACCTCGTAATCCACAATTTTGTTGGAAAATCTCTTCAAAGGAGTTTAAATTCATTTGGTTCAATCTGGACACAAATTATCTCAAATTCAAAATCATTTCGTTCCAACTGCCACATAATATCTCAAATTCACTGTTCCCGACATATTCATAACACACCAGGGTATCCCTTGAGATGTGTTCAAATCTGTACAACTCTGTGTACCATATGTACTGTCTGTAATATCTGTACTATCTGTACAATCTGTACTATGCATAGACAGCTTCGCGACCCGGCGGAGCAAGGCCCCTCAACACCTAAGGTCCGAACCCTCAACAACTGGTAGAGCAAGGCCCCTCAACACCAGTCAGAGCAACAACAATCATCGGAACGGGAATCAGTGAATCAAATCCATACTTCGAAATCTTTGTTTCGCGGCCTTAGCCAAATTCTTTGCAAATATCATTTTATGGCCAAAATCGGTAAAATCACAATTATGGGTCTCAACCCAAATCACATACTCAAATAGTTACCACGTCAAAATGATATCAAAATCAAGTACAAAAACCAGACCATTTCTCAAAACATACTTTCACTGAAATATTGTAAAATATGTGTCCAGTATCATTTCTAAAATCCAGAAATTCATTTCACTCATACTCAACAGTATTTAAATCAAAGATACATTTATGCATGCATTATAGTTTATAAATCAAAGTCCACTCACAAACCTGTCGAAGCAAGCTCAATCCCGAACTGTACGCTCCCCTGAAGTTCCCGGAGCAGTATCGCCTGTCCAAATTAATAATCGGGATTATCAGCTAATAATAATAATCTTAAATATAAACCCCATAAACCCCGGGAGTCTAACTATGCTGGCCTAGAAAACGCAGCAACCTTAAAACGTCCGAAACAGCCCCTAAACGACATCCGATCGACTCGAAACCTGCGCCAACAGGTCCGAAACGTCAAAAACTACTTGTCACGCGACACCGTGACATCAGACTCAGCCCCACGCGCCGCCACGCGCCGACGGAAGGTCGGAACACGCGCCCACGCGCCGGCCACGCGCCTGCTACAGTACCACACGCGCCTGAACCGGTCCAACCCGGTTCGGCTCAATCTGACCCGGTCCAACTCGACCCGACCAGTTCACTCAACCCGACTGGTTCAACTCGACCCGACCGGTTCAACTCGACCCGACCGGTCACCGGCGACTCGCCGGAGAAGATGACCGGCTACCGTCACCGTCGCCGGAGGTTGGCCGGAGAAGATGACCGGACCACCACCTCCGCCGCCGTCTGGTTTCGCCGGAATCCTCCATTTCCGGCCGAAACTCCAAGCTTTCCAACTTCCTCAAAACTCAACCATTTTTCACAAATTTTACGTCTAAATCTATCTACTCAAACCCAGGAATCCAAATATGACCTTAGAACATCAAACACGTACCTGTGCTGGCCGGAAAATCGATCGGAAGGTCCGAAACTTCTTTCACTCGGCTCTGCTTCCACCGTGGTCCTCTCCTTCGATGGTTGGTACGGTTGTGATCGCGGGACGGAGTAGAACACGATTAGTTGATCAAGACTGGAAGTTGAAGCCTTGAAATCAAAGTTGACTTTTGTTTTTCTCTTGGTTTTTCTTCGATTTCGGGTGTGGTTTGGGAGGGTTGTCACAGAGAAAGAACGAAATGAAGATGAAATGAAGATGAGGATGTAAATGAAATGAAGATGAGACAATGATTGGCCTAAATATCTTCTCCCAAAACCAAATTACCAAATTGCCCTTGCACATTTAGACCCATAACTCTCGTCTACGAACTCCGTTTTCCGCGTGCCGCCTGTCTACGAACTCGTGAGTTCGAGACCTACGAAACGGTACCCAATACACCACCGAAAAGGTTTCGAAAGAAAACTTGATCTCCATGCCCTTTAACAAGCAAGGGCAAAATCGTCATTTTACATAAATAATTTAATTAAATCCAATAATTGAAATTCCGGGTTGTTACAATCTACCCCCCTTAAGAAATTTCGTCCCCGAAATTCAACTCTACCCTTGGAACAAATAAGGATACTGCGTCCGCATTAGTTCCTCGGTTTCCCACGTGGCTTCCTCCACGTTATGATTCCTCCACAACACTTTAACTAGAGGAATACTCTTTCTGCGCAGTACCTTCTCTTTCCAATCCAAAATTTGTACCAGTTGCTACTCAAAGGTCAAATCATCTTTCAGCTCAAGTGGTTGCTCTTCCAACACATGAGACTCATCAAACAGATATTTCCGGAGCAAAGATACATGGAAAACATTATGAACTCTGGATAGTTCCGATGGTAAAGTAAGACGATATGCCACTGGTCCTATCCTCTCCAAAATCTCATATGAACCAATGTAGCGAGGACTCAGTTTTCCTCGTCTACCAAAACGTACAACTCCCTTCCAAGGAGATAGTTTCAAGAACACCCAATCACCTACCTCAAACTCAAGGTCTCTGGCTCTACGGTCTGCATAGCTCTTCTGGCGATCCTGAGCTGTCTTCAACCTTTCTCTGATGATCCTTATCTTTTCCTCAGTCGTATCAACCAACTCTGGTGTTAACAATTTCCTTTCACCCACTTCGTTCCAGCATAATGGTGTCCTGCACTGTCTCCCATACAGTGCCTCGAAAGGAGACATCCCAATACTCGACTGATAACTATTATTATAAGAAAATTCCATCAGAGCCAGGTGTGAATCCCAGTTTCCTTTAAACTGTAGTACACAAGCTCTCATCATATCCTCCAAAATCTGGATTGTCCTCTCAGACTGACCATCCGTCTGAGGATGAAAAGCTGTACTAAAATGCAATGTAGTGCCAAAAGCCTTCTGCAAACTCCGCCAAAACCTGGAGGTAAATCTAGGATCCCTGTCCGAAACAATGGACTCTGGAGTCCCATGTAGCCGTATGATCTCATCAATGAACAATTTGGCATACCGACTCATCCGAAAATCTTCCCGCACTGGCAAGAAATGTGCAGACTTCGTGAGTCTATCAACAATTACCCATATCCCATCATGTCCTTTCTGTGTCCTTGGAAGTTTATACACAAAATCCATCGTAATGTGATCCCACTTCCATTCCGGAATAGGTAATGGTTGAAGTGCCCCATATGGTTTCTGCCTCTCTGCTTTCACTTGCTGGCACGTCAGGCATCTACTCACAAACTCAGCAATTTCCCTTTTCATCCCAGCCACCAATAATGTTTCCTTAGGGTATGATACATCTTGGTACCTCCTGGATGCATAGCGTAAGCCGAACTATGAGCCTCATCAAGAATTTCCCTCTTTAGTTCCAGTTCATTCGGTACGCACAACCGACCATCCCTAACCAAGGCTCCATCATCCCTAAGCGCATAGTCCTGCCTGGTTCCAGCCTCCAACTCCATCCTGATAATGCACAATGTAGGGTCCTGGAGTTTAGCCTCAATAATCCGATCAATCAGAACATGCCTCACATGAAAACTAGCCAACAAAGCCCCCTGGCTATCCATGTCCAGTACTATCCCTGCTCTACGGAACTCTACCAGTAACGGTAAGTAGATTGTATGCAAATGAGCTAAAGAACCCATGGATTTCCTGCTTAAAGCATCCGCCACAACATTGGCTTTCCCTGGATGGTACTCTATAGTACAATCATAATCCTTTATTAACTCAAGCCATCTTCGCTGCCTCAGATTCAGGTCTTTTTGGGTGAACAAGTACTTCAAACTCTTATGGTCGGTGAAGATCCGACACGTCTCCCCATACAAATAATGTCGCTAGATTTTCAATGCATGCACCACTGCAGCTAATTCCAAATCATGTGTGGGGTAATTCAACTCATGGGGTTTAAGTTGTCTAGAAGCATAAGCTATCACCTTTCCATGCTGCATCAACACGCAGCCTATACCCCGCAATGATGCATCACTATACACCTGGAATCCACCAGTATCATCAGGAAAGGTCAATACTGGAGCAGAAGTCAACCTCCTCTTCAGCTCCTGAAATCCCTGTTCACAATCAGCTCCCCAGTCAACCTTGACTCCTTTCCTCGTCAACCGAGTCAACGGCCCTGCTATCGTAGAAAATCCTTCTACGAACCGTCGATAATATCCTGCCAAACCCAGAAAACTCCTCACCTCTGTCACTGTCCTCGGTTGCTCCCAGTTTGCCACTGCCTCAATATTTTGGGGATCTACGCTGATACCCTCAGCCGAAATCACATGACCTAAGAATCCAACTTCGGTCAACCAAAACTGACATTTACTGAATTTGGCAAACAAATGCTTTTTCCTAAGCATATTCAGCACCAACCTTAAGTGCTTCTCATGTGCCTTAGCACTCCTCGAATACACCAAGATGTCATCAATGAATACAATCACAAACCGATCCAAATACTTTTGGAACACCCTGTTCATCAAATCCATAAATGCTGCTGGAGCATTAGTCAACCCGAAAGGCATCACCAGGAACTCATAATGACCATAACGAGTCCTGAAAGCTGTTTTCTCAACATCCCCTTCTCTGATCCTCAACTGGTGGTATCTGGATCGAAGGTCAATTTTCGAAAAATATCTTGCCCCCTTAAGTTGATCAAACAAATCATCTATCCTTGGCAAAGGATACTTATTCCGCACCGTAGCCATGTTTAGCTTCCGGTAGTCGATACACAACCTCAGACCACCATCCTTTTTCCTCACAAATAACACTGGTGCACCCCAAGGTGAAACAATTGGGCGAATAAATCCCATATTCACCAAGTCCTGCAACTGAGTCTTTAACTCTCGCAATTCTGCCGGTGCCATCCTATACGGTGCCTGTGAGATAGGTTGAGTACCTGGCAAAAGCTCGATGGTGAACTCAATCTCCCGGTGAGGTGGCAATCCCGGAAGATCATCTGGAAACACATCAGAGAATTCACTCACCGCGGGAATATCCTCCACTCTCATCGGAGTATCCCGAGAATCAAACACATGAGCCAAGTAACCCTCACAACCTTTCCTCAGCAATTTCTCAGCAGTCAAAGCTGATATCACTCCACAGGGTAGTACCCTACGATCTCCTCTGAATGTAAGTTCCGGTAAACCTGGACTCCGGAAATCCACTCTCTTGTCATAACAATCAATAGAGGCATGGTGCATAGTCAACCAATCCATCCCCAGAATCACATCAAAATCAAAAATATCTAGGGGAATTAAATCTGCCTCTAATGCATGACCTTCCACTAACACTGGACAATTTCGAATCACGAGATTCGCCACTAACATATTCCCAGTAGGAGTACTAACACCCATGTCCCAACCAATCGGAGACAATTCTTTATCAGCAAATAATGTAAACTCCCGAGAAATGAAAGAATGAGTAGCCCCAGGATCTATTAAAACAAAAGCATCACGGTTAAAAATAGATAACGTACCCGTGACCACATCTGGTGCTGCTCGGGCCTCCTGTTGCGACATAGCAAACACTCGAGCTTGTGTATCCAACGATCGACCACGACCCCACTGTCTGCCTCTGGCCCTGTTGGACCCACGGGGCCTGTTTGTCCAATTGGCCCGGTTGGCCCTACTGGATTGACTCTGACTTCCAGCTGCCAAATCGGGCGTCTGAAATGTCCTCTGCCCCTGTTCAGCAGCACCCCGCCCCCAGGAACTACTAGCCGGATACAGATGTGGGCAAAATCTCCTGATGTGACCACTCTCCCCACAAAAGAAACATCCAGTGCTACCTGAGCTGCCACTCAGTCTTCTAGTTGACTGCACAGAAGCACCACTAGAACGGGCGGATGACTGGGGTGCCTGTCTGGCTCCGCCACTGCCTGAACCAGATCCCTCACCCGCAGTAGATCCAGAGCTGAAACTGCCTATCTTGGACGGTCCCTGGCTAGAGGCTCCAATATCCCAGCGATCCCGGTGTCGCCTGGAACCCCTAAACTGCTGTTGGACTGGCACACCCATGCTCAACTCTACACGAGCTGCAGCGTCAGACGCATCTCTCAATGAAGTATGGGCTGCAGCCGTTACCGCTGACCGAAGTTCGCCCCTCAGCCCATTTCCAAATCTGCGGCGTCTGTCCCTCTCGGTTACCACTAGAGCTGGTGCAAAACGGGCCAACTCTAAAAATCTCTGCTCATACTGAGCCATTGTCAAATCTCCCTGCTGTAGGTGTATGAACTCAGCCTCCCTGGCATCTCGGTACGAGCAAGGATAAAATTGCTCGAGGAACTTCTCCCGGAAGGTCGCCCAGGTAATGGTACTGACTTCCCAACCTGATACCTCTAATGCGCTCCACCAATCATAAGCGGAACCACCCAGCAGAAAAGTGGCTAACAACACCCTGTCCCCCTGAGGACATCTCATAACCGAGAACACTCGCTCTAAACGAGTAATCCACTCTCTTGCATCATCTGGGCTAGAGTCGCCCATAAATACGGTAGCCCCTAATCTCTGGGCTCTCTCAATGTCTGAACCTTCAGTAGCAGTCCTACTCTGAAGTACAGAAGTCAACGCATGACCCAATTGTTCCAGTGTCTGCCTCATATCAGGCTCCACTGTAGGTTCAGGTGTGTCCCCAATATTTTCCGACTGTTGACGGAACTCGCGTCTCGGAGGCATTACGCTGAAAAGAACTATAACTCATCAATATCAAAATAATTGTACACGTAGTGTACAGTCTACAGGAATTTAACCTAGTGCTCTGATACCAATTGTCAGGACCCGTCCCGAATTTCCCCTCGAAACCCGGGAAGAACCCTGATCCCGTCTGACAACCTAAGAGAAGGTTCCCAAAATACCCTTCAATCCATACAAATTATAATAACCAAGATAAATACTTCCTCTTGTCAGACAAGGGACTTAAGCACTCAATAATTCCTAGTAATTAACGACCAAACAAATACAACATAATATCAGAGCGTCTAAGTAGGATCAAGAGTAAAATTTAGATATCCTACTCAAATATACAACACAGCGTAGTCGAAATCCTAATGCCTCAGCCTCGAGATCAATGTTCGCGTCAACTCTACTCAACTGCCTGAAGGGGGTTTAAACACAAAAGTTGTGAGTGGACAAAAATAATCATTTATAAATTCCTTTTCGAAGAATTACCTTTCTTCCCCTCCATTTATAAAATCATGCATGCATAACATAAAACAATTTATCATATAAAAGCATCATATGTAAATCATCCAAAATTCACATTTATCTTTAAAACCATTTAATTGGACTCACATAAAATCTGTATAATAAAAATACCTCGTAATCCACAATTTTGTTGGAAAATCTCTTCAAAGGAGTTTAAATTCATTTGGTTCAATCTGGACACAAATTATCTCAAATTCAAAATCATTTCGTTCCAACTGCCACATAATATCTCAAATTCACTGTTCCCGACATATTCATAACACACCAGGGTATCCCTTGAGATGTGTTCAAATCTGTACAACTCTGTGTACCATATGTACTGTCTGTAATATCTGTACTATCTGTACAATCTGTACTATGCATAGACAGCTTCGCGACCCGGCGGAGCAAGGCCCCTCAACACCTAAGGTCCGAACCCTCAACAACTGGTAGAGCAAGGCCCCTCAACACCAGTCAGAGCAACAACAATCATCGGAACGGGAATCAGTGAATCAAATCCATACTTCGAAATCTTTGTTTCGCGGCCTTAGCCAAATTCTTTGCAAATATCATTTTATGGCCAAAATCGGTAAAATCACAATTATGGGTCTCAACCCAAATCACATACTCAAATAGTTACCACGTCAAAATGATATCAAAATCAAGTACAAAAACCAGACCATTTCTCAAAACATACTTTCACTGAAATATTGTAAAATATGTGTCCAGTATCATTTCTAAAATCCAGAAATTCATTCCACTCATACTCAACAGTATTTAAATCAAAGATACATTTATGCATGCATTATAGTTTATAAATCAAAGTCCACTCACAAACCTGTCGAAGCAAGCTCAATCCCGAACTGTACGCTCCCCTGAAGTTCCCGGAGCAGTATCGCCTGTCCAAATTAATAATCGGGATTATCAGCTAATAATAATAATCTTAAATATAAACCCCATAAACCCCGGGAGTCTAACTATGCTGGCCTAGAAAATGCAGCAACCTTAAAACGTCCGAAACAGCCCCTAAACGACATCCGATCGACTCGAAACCTGCGCCAACAGGTCCGAAAAGTCAAAAACTACTTGTCACGCGCCACCGTGACATCAGACTCAGCCCCACGCGCCGCCACGCGCCGACGGAAGGTCGGAACACGCGCCCACGCGCCGCCGCGCGCCCTCACGCGCCGGCCACGCGCCTGCTACAGTACCACACGCGCCTGAACCGGTCCAACCCGGTTCGGCTCAATCTGACCCGGTCCAACTCGACCCGACCAGTTCACTCAACCCGACCGGTTCAACTCGACCTGACCGGTTCAACTCGACCCGACCGGTCACCGGTGACTCGCCAGAGAAGATGACCGGCTACCGTCACCGTCGCCGGAGGTTGGCCGGAGAAGATGACCGGACCACCACCTCCGCCGCCGTCTGGTTTCGCCGGAATCCTCCATTTCCGGCCGAAACTCCAAGCTTTCCAACTTCCTCAAAACTCAACCATTTTTCACAAATTTTACGTCTAAATCTATCTACTCAAACCCAGGAATCCAAATATGACCTTAGAACATCAAACACGTACCTGTGCTGGCCGAAAAATCGATCGGAAGGTCCGAAACTTATTTCACTCGGCTCTGCTTCCACCGTGGTCCTCTCCTTCGATGGTTGGTACGGTTGTGATCGCGGGACGGAGTAGAACACGATTAGTTGATCAAGACTGGAAGTTGAAGCCTTGAAATCAAAGTTGACTTTTGTTTTTCTCTTGGTTTTTCTTCGGTTTCGGGTGTGGTTTGGGAGGGTTGTCACAGAGAAAGAACGAAATGAAGATGAAATGAAGATGAGGATGTAAATGAAATGAAGATGAGACAATGATTGGCCTAAATATCTTCTCCCAAAACCAAATTACCAAAACGCCCTTGCACATTTAGACCCATAACTCTCGTCTACGAACTCCGTTTTCCGCATGCCGCCTGTCTACGAACTCGTGAGTTCGAGACCTACGAAACGGTACCCAATACACCACCGAAAAGGTTTCGAAAGAAAACTTGATCTCCATGCCCTTTAACAAGCAAGGGCAAAATCGTCATTTTACATAAATAATTTAATTAAATCCAATAATTGAAATTCCGGGTTGTTACAGTGGGAGTTTCTAGGTGAGGTATGGCAGGGAGATTACATCATACGCCCGGTAGGAGGTGAGGTATGGCAGGGAGGTTTCCCTCATACGCTCGATAAGGTATGTCAGGGTTGATTCCCTCATACACTCGGTGAGGTATGACAGGGTAGATTCCTTCATATGATCGGTAAGTTATGGCAGGGTGGATTCCCTCATAAGCTCGGTGAGATATGGTAAGGTGTATTTCCTCATACGCTCGGTGAGTTAAGGCAGGGTAGATTTCCACATACGCTCGGTGAGTTATGGCAGGGTGGATTCCCTCATACGCTCGATGATGTATGGCACGGTGGATTCCCTCATACGCTCGGCGAGGTATGTCAGGGTGGATTCCCTCATACGCTTAGTGAGGTATGGTAGGGTGGATTCCCTCATACGCTCGGTGAGGTATGGTAGGGTGGATTCCCTCATACATTCGGTGAGGTATGGTAAGGTGGATTCCCTCATAGACTAGGGATAACGGCTATGACTAGAATATCAAGCTATGACTCGGGATGACGGCTACATCAGGGATATCCAGCAATGACTCGAAATGATGGCTACGACCAGGATATCGAGCTACAGCTCGGGATCATGGCTACGATCGAGATATCGTGCTACGACTCGAGATGACGGCTACGGCCGGTAAATCTCGCTACGGCTAGGGATGACGGCTATGGTCGGGATATAGAGCTACGGCTCGGGATGACGACTACGGTCGGGATATAGAGCTACAACTCGGGATGACGGCTACGACCTGTATATCAAGCTATGGCTCGGGATGATGGTTATGGTCGGGATATCAAGCTATGGCTCGGGATGACGGATATGGCTAGGATATCATGCTATAGCTCCGGATGATGGCTACGATCGGGGATATTGAACTATAGCTCGGGATAACGGCTAAGGTCGGGATATCGAGCTACGTCTCAGGATGATAGCTAAGACCGGGATATCAAGCTACGACTCGGGATGATGGCAATAATTAGGATATCGAGGTACGTCTTGGGATGATGGCTTCAGCGGGGATATCGAGCTTTAGCTCGGGATGATGGCTTCAACCGGGTTTCTGATATGGCGGGCGCATGTAAAGATAGTGTGGGTTCCACCAAGGTAAATCAATTGCACATGTACTTATATATGCGGATCTTGTTGCATGTAAGGTTTGATAATGAGGTGGGACTATATCAATTAGTATTATTTTATTTGCATGACCTCACTTTTTTTGCATTTGGTTCTATTATCCACTCATAGTTGTTTGGTTTTTTGCCCTTCAGGAAGTAGCAGGACGAGGCGACGAGACAAGGAGGAGGAGGCATCACCTTTTTCTAAGCTACTGTCACTTAGGACTTGTTAGTTCTGTAAATGTAAATCTAAACATAGTATGCTCTAATCAACCTTTAGGTTGTTTGTTGAGTGATGTATTCTGTTGGAACTTAGTTTTATCTGGACTGTTTGGATATTAGTTTAATTTTGAATCCTTCGTCTGACAGGTGGAAGGCGGGTTGACCAATTTTATAGGGAAGATTTTGCCGAATTTTTGGTAGAATTCTTAAAAATTCTTTGTCATAATAGAAAGGGTATTTTAGGAATTATTTTGAGGTTTCAGGCATTGTCAAACTGGAGTAGGGCTTCTCACGGATTTGGAGGGGAAATTCAGGAGGGGTCCTGTCAAAATTCATGTTATGAAAGGCCAAGTCCATGCACTCAACTCCTTGAAGCAACTCATTCTTAACCTTGCTATGTCCCTCAAGAAGACCTTGGTATGTTACAAGATTTTGTTGTCTTTCCCTTCCATCAATTAGCCTTCACCTAGCCCCATTACAACCCATTTAGAGTAAAGACCTTTCTGATCTTATTGCATTGTGAAGTTAAGCTTGTGGAGATAAAGCAGAGGTAAGCCTATGGCATTGTTCATACTTTCAAGTACTTGGTATTCCATTTATGAGATCTTTCAATTATGCCTTGATTAGCATTGCTTCATTGTAATTATGTGAGCTATTTGCGTTTGAGTACATAACTTCTCTCACATAAACTTTTTGAGTGAAAAAATGAATTAGCCAAAAAATCTGAGTTTTTTAAAATGAGAGTATTCCTAGAGAGATTTTGAAAGTCTAACTTGAATCTATTTTGAGCTATGGTTGGAAGTATCATGTTAAACTTGGAATTGTGCTTAGGAACATGCTCGGTGTGCTTAACTATGATATTGAGCTAAATTTTTAGTGTTTTTGAGCCATCGTTGATTCATGCTTGATTCAGGGTATAATGTGTTCAGGATTGTGAAGTTGTAAGAATCGGAGGAACTTGCAATCCCTTGAGTCTGTCTTTTTTTTTTCAACTTCGTTTTGCTTAGGGACTAGCAAAATCTAAGTTAGGGGGAATTTGTTGAGTTCATATAGTTGTACTTTTACACCCTCTTTTACTTTAGTTTTTGACTGAAATTTCTATGCAATACAAGGTATTTTGATGTTCTTGAGGTTTTTGAAGATAAAAGTAGGGTTTTGAAGAAATCATCTTATTTTTGATGAATCATAAAGACTTGAGGAGCTCATAATGGATTACTTGAATCCCAAGAAAGTCAAGATGGGTCCCTAGTCCACAAGTGGCCTAAGATCAGCCCAAGAGCTCTCTGCAGAACACCCAAATTGCGAGCTTTGGCCTGAAGTGCTTAGAACGAATTAGAAAATGGGCCATATATGGTTGGAAAGGCCTGGAAGTCTAGTTTCCGATGGGTTTTATGGCTTGTCATTTGGACGTTTCTACAAGGAGTTATCACGTCATAAAGGGATAATGTCCAGTTTCAAAAATCTGATAACAACAAGTTTTCAGTTACAAAACTTCTACTAAATGTTGGTTTTAAAGAGTTATAAATGGAATTCAATTCATGTCCGTAAATGTCATTAAACCTCTTGGAATTTGGCTATTTCAGCTGACTTCTACACCTATAAATAGAGGCCTCATTCTACAACAAAACAACACACAAAACAAAAATACATCTAGTACACAAGTGGGAGCTGTTCCAAGCTTGGAGAGAGAGGAAGAGCCTTGGCTTCGTGCATTCTTCTGGGTTTAGTCTTCCATAACTCTCTATGTATTTCCTTAAGCTTTTGAATTCATTTATGGAGTAGTCTTGTAGTAGTTAGGGCTGCTTTGAAACCCTAGAATTAAATTAATCTTATGATTCAGTTTTGGTTTATCAATTTCTTTTTGCAACTAGAATCAGTTTTCTATTCTTATTGTTTTCAAACATTTTTTTTGCAAGCTTAGCTACCTTGTTTATGTTCGCTTGCCGTTGAGAATGTTAGGATAACTTCCATATCTTCTTTCATTCATTAGCAACATGTGGTTGGGTTAAGAACTAGTCATGCATGCTGATTTCATGAAGATCTAGGATAGATGCCATATTTTAGGGTTCACGTCAAGGTCATTCTCTTTGTTCTTAGTGAGTTTCTAGGTACTAAATCCGAGTATATGCCATGCTAGGTTGTACCTAGAGATATAAGTTTGATGTATATGCCATGCATCTAACATGCTAAGTAAGAGAGAATTCATACAATTTAGTTATATGCCATGCTAAATTTGTGGACATCTTAGTTGTGCAGGGAAATTGATAAGTTAGACATTTATAGCATTGATTGATGATTGTTTAGAGTGGATTGCATGCCTTAACTCATTCTAGTTCATAGTATTATTCGATAATCGTATTGCATTTGTCTTCTGTCATTAGCTCTTTCAATTCTTTCTTTATTTTCTGTTCTAAATTCCATCTTCCAAAACCAACTCAAAACTCCCCCAAATCCATGTGTGTGAGTTTGAAAGTGTGAATAAGTTGTGCCTAGGTATGCTGCATTCAACCCATTGAGTTAGTTCATAGGTTGCAGCTGGTTTCGCTTTATAAACGTTCTATTCGTACAAACTCTTCTTTGTATTCCAAATCATTAGATTAGCTTATTTCCATATTAGTTGCTTGCATTGTTAGTTAAATACATAGTGAGAGTCTAACTGTTGTGTATATAGTGTCATAGGTTCAACTAAAGTGTGTGCATTATCTAGTTTTCTATCGATTCATTCATTTTATTAAGTTGTTACCAGTCCCTGTGGTTCGACCCATGCTTGTCTCTATACTATCTTTTACGATTTGTACGCTTGCAAGGATAAGATTTGTATAAATTAGATAGCTTATTTAGGTTGTCTAATTTTTCTAACAAAACGACTTGCACTTAGGAATCACACATTTCTTAGGATATTTGGTGGGTCAAGTTATTTATAAAGTATAATAGGACATGATCATATACAATGGTGTGAACCAAATTAGAATGGATAGGAGAACAGTTTATTCTCTATGTCAGTTACATTTTCGGATAACATTATGAAGCTTCTTTGTTTTCCTATGCAATTGTTATATTTGATATAGATACATGTTTTCTAAATACTTAATCTAGATGAACACATGAGGTGCTGTATAAAAAAATTAAATAAAATGTGTGATGGATTTAATTTTTTTATTCTCCTTTTATAATAAGAAACAAATGATTTTATGTAAAAAAAATATTGTGAACTCGCACTAGGTGCAGTATAATATGACCAATAAGTATAATATAATCCGGCCAATATAATATAGTTAGCATTTTAATCTGGTAGAGTATCAAACGCCTGACTAAATAGTCAGTCTATTCGGTGGATAGATTAGTCTATCCAACTGAAATAATCAATACAATACGGTGTACCAAACAGGGCATTTATTATATTGAAAAACCACCCTGCACTTAATTTGTAATTTCTAGTCTTCCAATTACTTTTCAACTAAAAACTCTTACCAAATGCACATGATAAATACTTAGTTACTCACTATGCCATTGTTCTATAACCCTGTTTCCTTGTCCTCCATTGATTCCTTTTTCTCAGTACCTTATTTTTTTAAGCCCTCCTCAGTAGTACTCCACTAAGTCGCAAATAAAGATGTCCCCACATTGTTTTTTTTTTTAACATTTTGATTCTTACAAAATTATTTAATTAATTGCTTTTTTTCAAATATTTATTTCAACTTGTAAACAAATATATTATTTTTTTAACATAACGATTTCAAAGAAAGGGACATGTATTCAGTGGATAAGAATAACAAAGAAAATATCTTAGATGTTTACATTTTTCTTTTCCCTTTTAAATGTGTATAATATATTTTAGGTAAATATATGGAGCAATTACAGTCGATCTTGGATATATAATCCAGCTTCGATCTATTTTGAACAAACATAGGATTTCGACATATCTTGCACATATAGAGCAATTACGGTCTTCTTGAACATATAATGCAGTTTCAGTTTATCTTGGACATAGAGTAGGATAGTTATGATTTACACCAGGGCCGACCCAAGGGTGAGGCGAACAAGGCCTACGCCTTGGGCCTCATATTGGAAACAGGCCTCATTTAAATATCCCCTCTGATATAATCCACATAATAACAAAACCCAAATATACATCCTAAATTATTTAAGTCAGATTAAGAAAAACAATTACAAAGCACACTAAAGTTGCACAATGTGAACTTCCGTGTAGGCCCATTAACATGTTTCAATTTGAGGATTTGAGCAGCATCTTGACAGAAGCAGCAGAAAGTCTATCGAAATTGGAAGGAAGGTTTCAACCTTTCTTCTACCTCAAAATTCATTCTTCTATCTGAATAGAGAAAGCAAAAAAAAACCTTTGGTTTTCCCTCACCTCTATAAATTCTTCTACTCTCTTGCTTTTTAGATGAAAAAAAAAAAAATCTTCTGCTCTCTCTCCAAGTCCTAGGGTCTCCCTTTTTGGCTTTTGCTAAATTTGTAATATTAAAGTGGTTGATTGGATTTGGATTGATACACCCCGCCTCAGATATCCACCTTGATATTGGCAATCTCGGGTGCTAGCCGATACCTGGACACTAAGTCCCGATGACCAAAGCCACTAACTAAGTTGCATTACAGCGAAGCTTAGGATTTTCTAGATGATCATAAATGAAGTAGCAACAAGCAAAACATCAGCACCATCATTACATTGAACGATGGCAGTCAATGAACAGCTGCCTTCATGCGACCAAACAAAAGCTCATCTAACCGGTTCAACACCCACACCAATCTCACTGACCAGGGTAACGAGTATGGAATCACTAGTGCTTTGAATCTTAATCAAAGCTCGTGATAATTGTTGTCAACATATATTAGCAGGCACTATCCTTAGCTTTCATGTCATATAAGACGGTATAAGGCATTGGCTATCACTTCCCATTAGCCGGTATGAATCCTCGGCTATCAAGTAGGGACTCATCCATCTTGTGGATGACTCAGATCACTATACCTCGCTCTCGTCGTTTCTATACGAACGAGATCGGTCACCTCAATGTCGTACTCTCATCGTCACTCTACGGACGATATCGCATATCTCGACGTCGCACTCATGCATACGGACCAAGACTCTCATCAGCCGGCAAAACCCTCTGCTGGTATAACATGTAAGCCGGCATCTCACCTCGGCTATCATATCACATCATAAGCCGGCATAAACCTCAGCTGACAACAACCAGTAAAACCCTCGGTTGGCATCTCATATCATCAGCCGGCATGTATCATCGACTGACATCAACGGGTATGTATCATCAGCTGACATCACACACACACATGTATACCAATGGCAATGTAGTCGCACAAGTCACGCGCACATGACAGGTTGGGTGTCTACGCTCGTACCACGATCATGTGGAAGACGGACTGTGGCATACAGACAAGTACGACACCAGCGACCACCATTTGGGCATACCATAACTGGTTCATGTGCTATGCTAGCGTGACTCCCCAGGAATCATCGCATCACCATATGACTAATGTGCTATACCGACAAGTATCATCGATAATCATCGCACTACCAAGACTCATGTGCTATGCCGGCATGTATCATCGATAATCATCGCACTACCATGACTCATGTGCAATGCCGGCATGTATCGTCAGCAGTCATCGCACTATCATGACTCATGTGCTATGCCGACATGTATCATCGGTAATCATCGCATTGTCAAGACTCATGTGCTATGCCGACATGTATCATCGGAAATCATCGCACTGTCATGACTCATGTGCTATGTCGGCATGTATCATCGGCAATCATCGCACTGTCATATGACTCATGACTCGGACACATGATACATGTACTAGGACGGCATGCCTCGACCGTAGTAGCTCAATACTGACACACGTGCTAAGCCGGCGTAATTCCTTGGCAATAGTGTCTCGATCGACACACGTGCTATGTCGGTATGACTCCTTAACACTAGCTCCACTACCATAAAACCTCTCTATAATATCGCACTCATCGTAACGGTCGTACTCGTATCGATCTCTCCGTAACTGTTGATTATCATCGTCTTACATATCTCGGAATCTACCCTCGAGATATCCTAATAGTGGTAGTTTATACTCATTCCAGAGTACTTACCTTTCATCGATATATCTCAGAATCTATCCTCGAGATTTACCATTATTATCTAGTTTATACTCGTTGCGGAGTATTCACTATACCTAGGGTTTCCAACCCTAAAGGTTATTTTCTACAATGCCGGGCCCAGAAGGTAACCCATGGCATAGTCTAGCATGTACTACATCATCCAAGCAAATTCAATTATATTTGACTTGCCTAAGCATCACATTCATCAAGCATTCAATGAAATCATAATTGTGTAATCATAAGCTTAGGGAAAGCGAACCACTCACCTTGTTAGTTTACTTGCTTCCGCACTTTCCTCGATTTCCATCTCGAATGGGGTGACTCTCGATCGCCACCTCGTCCAAGACACTAATAAAAGGAAGCATTAGTGTTAGTAAATTCATAATTAAGTCATTATAAGAGGCCCCATAGCCCTAGGGTTTACACATGCCCCTTAGAGAACTCAATCTCGTAATTAGATTACTCAAACGGGGCTCTAAACGGATTCCAATAACCTCAAAAATGTCAAAAATAGGTCAGGGACACCTCAAAACACTAGACACGCACCGTCGTGGGTCGGGAAACGGCTGCACGCGTCGACGGAAGGACGTCAGCCATACCATGCGATGCCATGCTCCCCACGCACTGACACATGCCCTACGTGCCGGTCAAGCGCCTCAACAGTCACAGTGGAATATTTCGTCACTCTGATGGAATATTTCATCAAGTCTGACGGAATATTCCATCAAGTCTGACATAATCAAAATATTTCGTTGGTATTAATGTCGTTAGGGTCTGTTATGACGCCGTTAGCTTTTAACGAAATATGCTAACACCGTTAGCATATTCCGTCAATTGTTGACGGCGTCTGTTGACTTGACAGTTGACTGAGCTGCTAACTGTACTGCCATGTGGCTCCACATGGCTTCCAGGTGGCACCCCGTGGCACTACGTGTCAGTTGACTCAGTTGCTAACTTGGCTTCCACGTGCCACCATGCGTCAGCTGAGCCAACAACTGACTGGACTGCAACGTCAGCTCACAGAGTTGAACCAGTCATCGGAATCTCACCGAAGAAGATGACCGGACCACTGTCATTGCCGCTGTCGACGGTGGCTGGAATCCTCCATTAACGATCGAGACTCCAAGCTTTTCCAGATTCTTCAAAACTGAACCATTTTTCACGATCCATGTATGTGAACTTATCTAGTCCTTCCCAGGAGTCCGAATCCAAACTTAGAATTAAGAAAGCTTACCTCATTTGATCGGAAATCCACTAAGAAGGTTCGGCCAAAAAACCCATTTTAGATCCGCCGCATCTGGTGGCGTTCGCCCCTCGAGAATGGCACCAACATGCTCGTAGAGGCTAGGGGATGTTGTTTCTGGCCTTTGTTTGGCTCAAAACGGCCTAGAATTGGGTCGGAGGTAAAGGAGGCGTGCGGTGAGAGCTCGAGGAGAGAGAAAGTATGAACCAACTAAAGGAAGGAAGCGAAAGTCCCAAATTTATATTTTGGACTTTCTAGAAATTAATGTTACGTCCTCATCGTTCCAAACCCGTAACTTCCACATACCAATTCCAATTCTCGTGTCCCGCCTGTCTATGCACTCAGGAGCTCGAGACGGACGTAATGGTACGAAAAAAGTAGCCAAAAGTGTTCCCAATCAAAAAGTCACTGTTGGGCCCATCAATACTACTGGGGTAAAATGGTCATTTCACGACTCAATCGTTTAAATTACGGCCTACCAAAACATTGGGCCTTCACGAACGATGCAAAACTCTTTTAGTTCGACCCAACTTACCGGACTTCCGAGTTAAATATTTAATTTCCTTTTCATAATCCGGGACCAAGTTAGTTGACCACTTGGTCCAACCATATCACGCTGACGCTGCGCTACTCTGATTCGGTGTCCCCGGACATTAACGTACCTTCTGCAGTCCTAAGCAGAAGAGGTTGGATTGTATTTGGTTCATGAAGAGAATTCCGTCATCCCTCTTGTTTCAAGTGTAGGAATTCATCTTCCATCAGGTTGGCATCCTCTTTGAGATACAATTTGTTCTCAAAACGTTGTCTGACAATCTCCCAAATGGGTAACTCTCCACAAGTAATAAATGCCTCTTGGGTTCCCTCACCCCGTACTAGCTATTTGGCTCATAAAGAAAGCGTAAGTGGCAATCCATTTCTCTGGGGGGAAGTTCCATCACCTCAAAAGTCTCATCTACATTATCAATCCAGAATTCTGCCTGACCTCGGTCCTCAAATTTGCATAATTCAGCGATGGCACCAGAGCGGAAATCTCTACGATGGGGCACGTCTTATTCGTGTACAACACATTGTCTCACCCCTTTGGTCACTCCGAGTATATGGGTCGACTGCTACCCTGAGTATGAACATTCCTCACAACCACATAATCCCATTCTCGATTAATGGTTGTTGAGGTCCAAACAACTTTACTCATTTGCTTCCTGAAGCAGAGTGGTGGATGTCAAACTCACACTTGATTTTTGTTGCGATTCCTCTTTAGTCGCCAATCAATAATATCTGTTGAGAGATATCATTTGAGCCGTCACAATTCCGACATTCGGTGCTTCCCCACCAAGCTCAAGTTTGACCAATTTGAGCTCCAAAGAGAGTGAAGGCATTCTTTTCCTTATCAACACATTTACATTTGACACACAACCTGGATATTTGACTCCAATCACTCAGGAGTCCTCTTTAAACTTTTAACGGCTTATATAGGCCTCCACGCCCATAACATGCCACGTATCCCATATTGTGTGGTTCCGATGCACATCGAATGATAAGGGCATACACTTTGCTAGTAAGCCAAATACTCCAAGCGAATGCTCGAACTGCTTATGTACAACACCAAGTTATACCATGTGTGTCAGACCAAGTTTCCTACTATCACAAAGCTTCTCATCCTGTCACTTGACTTATATTACCACTTCAGAATTGAGAGAAGTTGCAACCATGTTGCAAGTACAACCCACAACGCCAAACCCAGGGGTTGGAAAGGTTTTCACGTCGGTTCCCTTTCATAGTATGGCAGACTCCAGTGCGGCATGGATTCTCGGGAGAATGGCTAAGGTTTTCGGATCCCCTTACTGGTCATTCTATTTCTCCATCATCCCCATCCTTCACATTCTTATTTCTCGATGAATGATTGTCCGCCATCATACGCTAGGGAAATCATTTTCACCTTAATTGGTGGCCATACTACTCAAGAGACTAGTTGGGCCTATTTTCAATTCAACATCCTTACCATATCTATCTCACCTTGGTTTCAAACCATCTTTAGACGTCATGAGGTCTTAAGACGTGGCATGTGTTCCTTCTTTTCATTGCATTTAACCATGCGTTTTGTTGTCCTATCAATCCCGAACATTGGGGTGTCATCGGACAACCATTATTTATTAATGGTGACCTCTGGCCAAAAGCCTCATACAAATTCTCCAACCAGTTCACTAGTGTAAGAAAACTGCCTCCACACGCTATATGTCCCATCCTGAAGGTCGTATCACTCAGCGAGTGTACTCCACGACCATTCATCGTGTCGTCATAGGTCAAGACCCTCATATTCAGACGTAGCTTGGCAGAGTTACTCGCCTCTCGAGCATATTCGGCATTTCTATTCGTGTCGTATAGTTCATCCTCGAATTACGGTTGGTCGCTGGACCGAGCGAATCCATTTTCTCCAATTGAGAGCAACTCCTGATAGTTGTTGTAATGCTTGATCCTTGTCCCCCAGCAAAATACTTCCGTAGCTTATTCTCGTCTTCTAAAACTTCGGGGAAAGGAACCATTTGAAGACAATGCAAGAAGGCTTCTTGGACTAAAGCCAGAATCATCATAGTCCCTAAGATCCTTGTTGTCATAGTCACCTTTATTCTTTTGGGACTCTTCGTCCTAGGGCTAATCGTTGAATAACTCGTTCATACCGACTAGACGAGTCTCACTACTCGTTTGAGCCACCCGAACGCAAAATTCCGCGGAAAGTCCACACGTCAGCCCCACAAAAGTATTAAGGGTGCTAAGCTGGTCCACTTTTTACCATCATTAGTGAAGACTTCCTACCTGATTGGGTTAAACTAGATAACCGTTTTACAACACGGCCTCAATCAGGGAAGTTTTCTAACATATTCATCATGGCATTTATGTTCATCCTGGGGCCGTACCCAACGACGTTGCCCACGACCATGCTTTGTTACCAATTGATACACCCCCTTGGATATCCACCTTGATACCGGCAATCCCGGGTGCTGGCCGACACCTGGACACTAAGTCCCAATGACGAAAGTCACTAACTAAGCTGCATTACAGCGAAGCTTAGGATTTTCTGGATGATTATAAATGAAGCCCTAGAGGATAAGGCCATTTTTTACCCCTTTTCACCTGAGCAAGCAAAACATCAGCACCATCGTTACATTGAACGATGGCAATCAATGAACTGTCGCCTTCATGCGACCAAACAAAGCTCATCTAACCGGTCCACCGCCCACACCAATCCCACTAACCACGGTAACGAGTGTGGAATCACTGGTGCTTTAAATCTCGATCAAAGCTCGTGACAATCGTCTTCAACTTATATTAACCGGCACTATCCTTGATTTTCATGTCATATAAGCCGGTATAAGTCATCGGCTATCACTTTCCATAAGCCGGTATGAATCCTCGGCTATCAAGTTGAGACTCATCCATCTTGTGGATGACTCATATCACTATACCTCGCTCTCATCGTCTCTGTACAAACGAGATCGGTCACCTCAACGTTGTACTCTCATCGTCACTCTACGGATGGTATCGCAAATATCGACGTTGCACTCATACGTACGGATCAAGACTCTCATCAGTCGGCAAAATCCTTTGCTAGTATAACACGTAAGTCGGCATGTCACCTCGATTATCGTATCACATCATCAGCCGGTATAACCCTCGATTGCCAAAAGTCGGCATAACCCTAGGCTGGCATCAGCCGTTAAAACCCTCGGCTGGCATCTCATATCATCAGCTGGCATCAGCTGGCATGTATCATCGGCTGGCATCAGCCGGCATGTATCATCGGCTGGCATCAGCCGGCATGTATCATCGGTTGGCATCAGCCGGCATGTATCACCAGTTGGCATCATCCGACATGTATCATCGGCTGGCATTACACACACGTATCTCAATGGCACTGTAGCCGCACAAGTCACGCGTAAGTGACAGGCTGGGTGTCTACGCTTGTACCAAGATCACGTGGAGGATGGTCTGTGGCCTACAGACAGGTATGACACCAGTGACCACCATATGGGCATACCATAACTGGCTCATGTGCTATGCCGGCATGACTCCTCGATAATCATCGCATCGCCATATGACTCATGTGCTATGTCGGCATGTATCATCAACAATCATCGCATTACCATGACTCATGTGCTATGCCGGCATGTATCATCGGCAATCATCGCACTACCATGACTCATGTGCTATGTCAGTATGTATCATCGGCAATCATTGCACTGTCATGACTCATGTCCTATGCCGGCATGTATGATCGGTAATCATCACACTATCATGACTCGTGTGCTATGCCGGCATGTATCATCAGCAATCTTCGTATTGTCATGACTCATGTGCTATGCCGACATGTATCATCTGTAATCATCGCACTGTCATATGACTCATGACTCGAACACATGATACATGTACTAGGCCAGTATGCCTCGGTCGTAGTACCTCAACACTGACACATGTGCTAAGCCAGCATGACTCCTCGGTAATAGCATATGGACCGACACACGTGATGTGCCGGCATGACTCCTCGGTACTAGCATCACGATCGTAAAACCTCTCTCGAATATCACACTCATCGTAACGGTCGTACTTGTATCAATCTCTCCGTAACTCTCGATTATCGTCCTCTTGCATATCTCAGAATCTACCCTCAAGATATCCTAATAGTGGTAGTTTATACTCATTACGGAGTATCTACCTTTCATCGATATATCTCAAAATCTATCCTCTAGATTTACTGTTATTATCTAGTTTATACTCGTTGCGGAGTATTCACTATACCTAGGGTTTCCTGTAACAACCCGCCCATCACGACAACCCCGGCCTTGACGGCGTCGTTATGGCCGCCGGGAATCCTCCCAAAGCGAAGCCCCTGGTGGCCGCCGAAGCGCTCACACCAGCCCAAAAGTATTGTTCCCAAGTCCCATTCGAAATCCCCCCAGTCTGCAGCCATTGAGGATCGAACCATGGACCATGGGTTTTTATTCCACTCAAGGTGGACACCTTTCACCAATTGAGCTGCAGCTCAATTGGTGAAAGGTGTCCTCCTTGAGAGGAATAAAAGGGCTTGGTCCTGAGTTCAAAACCCAAAGGCTGTAGACTGTGGGATTAGAATGGACAAGCCTACAATACCGATTGTGCTGGGAGGGACCCCTTGTGTGGATGAACTAGGAGCTGCGCTGGTTGGAGGCTGGCGGCCATAACGTATCGATGCTTCCTAGGGACCCTAGGGACCCGTGTGATGGGAGACGGGAGATGGAGGGTCGATCGTTACATAAAAAGGGGATTAGAATGGACAAGCCTACAATACCGATTGTGCTGGGAGGGACCCCTTGTGTGGATGAACCAGGGGCTGTGCTGGTCGGAGGCCGGCGGCCATAACGTATCGATGCTTCCTAGGGACCCTAGGGACCCGTGTGATGGGAGACGGGAGACGGAGGGTCAGTCGTTACATAAAAAGGCACCTTATGTTACTAGGTTCACTACCTACAACGGATCCTGGCCACAATCATCCAAGGTATTGTTATGCTTGCCATATTCGCTCCCACTCGCATGCAGCCTTATCGGGAGTCGAACCCTGGACCAAGCCTTTTGCTCCCCTCAAGGAGGACACCTTTCACCAATTGAGCTGCAGCTCAATTGGTGAAAGGTGTCCACCTTGAGTGGAATAAAAACCCATGGTCCATGGTTCGATCCTCAATGGCTGCAGACTGGGGGGATTTCGAATGGGACTTGGGAACAATACCTTTGGGCTGGTGTGAGCACTTCGGCGGCCACCAGGGGCTTCGCTTTGGGAGGATTCCCGGCGGCCGTAACGACGCCGTCAAGGCCGGGGTTGCCGTGCGGGGCGGGTCGTTACATTTCCAACCCTAAAGGTTAAATTCTACAATGACGGGCCCTGAAGGTAACCCATGGCATAGTCTAGGATGTACTACATCATCCAAGGACATTCAATTTTATTTGACTTCCCTAAGCATCACATTCATCAAACATTCAATGATATCGTAATTGTGTAATCATAAGCTTAGGGAAAGAGAACCACTCACCTCGTTAGTTTACTTACTTCCGCACTTTCCTTGATTTTCGTCTCGAATGGAGTGACTATCCATCGCCACCTCGTCCAAGACACCAATAAAAGGAAGCATTAGCATTAGTAAATTCATAATTAAGTCATTACACGAGGCCCCCTAGCCCTAGGGTTTACACACGCCCCGTAGACAACTCAATATCATAATTAGATTACTCAAAGGTGCTTTAAATAGATTCCAATAGCCTCAAAATTGTCAAAAATAGGTCTGGGACGTCACAAAACTCTAGACACACTCTGCCATGGGTCGGAAAATGGCTCCACATGCCAGCAGAAGGCCGTCGGCCACCCCACACGCCGGTCATTCGCCTGAACAATCAAGACAGAATATTCCATCACTCTGACGAAATATTCTGTCAAGTCTGACGAAATATTATGACATAATCAGAATATTCCGTTGATATTAATAGCATTAGGGTCTGTTATGACACCATTAGCTTTTAATAGAATATGCTAATGCCGTTAGCATATTCTGTCAACAGTTGACGGCGTCAGTTGACTTGACGGTTGACTGAGTTGTTGACTGTACTGCCATGTGGGTGCCACGTGGCACCTCGTGGCACTACGTGTCAGCTAACTTAGCTGTTGACTAGGCTGCCACATGGCTCCACGTGGCTAGACGTGGTACCACGCGTCAGCAGCTGACCGGATTGCCACGTCAGCTCACATAGTCGATCCAATCGCCGGAATCTCATCGGAGAAGATGATTGGACCATAGTCAACACCACCATCGACGGTGGCCAGAATTCGCCATTAATGGCCGAGACGCCAAGCTTTTCCAGATTCTTCAAAACTCAACCATTTTTCACGATCCAGGTATGTACACTCATCCACTCCTTCCCAGGAGTCCGAATCCAGACTTAGAATTAAGAAAACTTACCTCGTTTGATCGGAAATCCAACAAGAAGGTTCGGCCCAAAACCCCACCTTCGATCTGCCTCATCCGGTGGTGTTCGCACCTCGAGAATAGCACCAACATGCTCGTAGAGGCAAATGGTTGTTGTTTCTGGCCTTGGTTTGGATCAAAACGGCCTAGAATTGGGTCGAAGGTGAGGGAGGCATGCGGTGTTTGCATGGGGAGAGAGAGGGAGAGAGAGCTCGAGGAGAAAGAGAGTCTGAACCAACTGAGGGAAGAAAGAGAAAGTCCCAAATTTATATTTTTGGACTTTCCAAAAATTACCGTTAGGTCCTCATCGTTCTATACCCGTAACTTCGTCGTACGAATTCCGATTCTCGAGTTCCGCCTATCTATGCACTCAGGAGCTCAAGACGAACGTAATGGTATGAGAAAAGTAGCCAAAAATGTTCCCAACAAAAAAGTCACTGTCGGGCCCATAAATACTACAGGGGTAAAATGGTCATTTCACGACTCAATCGTTTAAATTACGGCCTACCAAAACTTTGGGCCTTCACGAACGATCCTAAACTTTTTTAGTTCGACCCAACTTACCGGACTTCCAAGTTAAATATTTAATTTTCTTTTCATAATCCGGGACGGGTCGTATCATGGATTTTGGAGTTTCAGATTGGTTGGTTTTCTCCTCTGACATTTTGGAATAAAAATTGTTTAATTTTATTTTCAAACTCGTTTTTCTTTATTTATTATCTCATAAAATCTTATTTGGATTTTCCAATATATGTAACTTCTACTACTAAAAGAACTTTTTTGAAATTGAAACTAATGAAATTGTATTTATGTTCTAGTATGTCACAAGGAAGATTAAATGGATTAGCCATATGTTATATATGAAGAAAATATGCTAAAAAAGGTTAAGTATGAAAAATTAATCAGTAATTTTGCATCTAAAAATACAAAAAGATAAATTTTTTGATTAAAAAAATTATATTTAAATATAAAATTAAGAAGGTCTCGATGTAAAATATGCCTTAGGCCTCATTCTCTATTGGGACGGCCCTGTTTACACGCATAGAGAAATTACACTCATGAAGGATATATAGTAACGTTTCGATTTATTTTGAACATTTACATGGCAGGTATAATTTATTTTGCGCATAGAGCAATTACGGTCTATCTTGAACATATTGTGTAGTTTCAATATATTTTGGGCATAAATAAGAGAATTATAATCTATCTTGCACATAAAACAATTACGGTCTATCTTGCACAAAAAAAAATTAAAAAAAAAGAACATATAGTGTAGTTTCAATCTATTATGAGCATAGATATACTTCAAATTATTTTCCGCATAGAGCAGTTACGGTCTATCTTAAATATATAGTGCAGTTTCAACCACTCTTACATACATAATGTTATTATATATCTAATAGGTATACTATAGTGTTATATATATATATATATATATATATATATATATATATATCATTTCAATTCACATATAATTTAGTAAAAATCTCGTACTAAATAATATTGTAAAATTATCTTTTAATTTAAAAAAAAAAAGAGATTAATTTGGGATGTTATTTTTTTTTTTTAATGTTTATTAAAAAGTATATTAAGGATGGAAAATATCCCAATACTGCAAACAAAAGGCTGAAGGTTGGTTGTCTTGTTGAGCATTCAATCAACTCTTAGTTAATTGGTGGGAGAAGAGAAAAAAAAAAGCAACAATGCTTCCTGCTATTCCATGTAATAAAGTGGGAAAAAGATGACGTCTTAGCCCTACGATATAAAAGGGGTAGATGTGGAATATTTTATTTTATAAATACTGTAGAGGGACTTTTGAATAAAAAAAAGTCTGAGAGAAGTTCTTATTATGTTCAATACGTAGGCATTAGAGTTTTTAAGTAAAACAAGACAATGGCAAGGATTATCTAATAATTTAACCAATTAATTGTTTTAGGTAGTTTAGTTTCTGCAGAATGATAAAAAAAGGAATCAAATTGTAAGTAAATCAGCCGACGTCGTATTTGTTTGGATTCATGGCATCAAACACTTGATAGCAGATCTTGAGTGAAAGCACGAAAAAGAAGAAGAAGGAGGGAGAACTCAATGAGAGCAATATCAGATATTTTCTATTCAATTGTATATTCATAATTACCTTGCATTAACTTAGCTATTAAGCTAACCGTAACAACAGTCTAACCACTCATTCATACTAACCATGCTATGTTTACAACCAATTCTGTTAAACCACTCATTCAAGCTAATGCATGGTTGCTCCAGCATTAGATTGTCTCGAAAATACTCAAATTTTGGAGTATGTAGACTGTGTGTCATAATGTCTGCAAACTGATCCGCTGAGGACACATGAGCTCAACGAAGAACTTTACTTTGTACTCGTTCATGTATGAAATGAACATCAATTTCAACGTGCTTCATCCGACCATGCTAAATCGGATTATGAGCCATGTGCGTAGAAGAGACACTGTCACATGACTCACACCAAAAAAAAAAGGTGCCTTAGGAAGACAAAGATGTAAATCACAAACTAAGAAGGTCAGCCATTGTATCTTACAAGCGGTGTTAGCAAGAGCTCTATATTCAACCTCAGTTGAAGATCGAGAGACAGTCGCTTGTTTCTTGGCTCCCTAAGAGATGGGGTTATGGCCAAGGAAGACTATATGACCTGAAGTGGACCTGTGTGTATTAGGGTCACCACCCCAAGCTGCATCAGAAAAGGCTCGAAAATCTAAGGTCCCAGACGTAAAATGAATGCCAAGATTACCGTGCCTCTGATTTACCTCAGAATGTGTTTAACAGCCATCATATGGACATCAGTCGGCGCATGCATGAACTAGCACATTGTGTTGACAACAAACATAATATCTATGCGACTAAATGTCAAGTACTGTAAGGCACCATCCACACTTCGGTATATTGTAGGTTATGTAAGTAAGGTACCATCATGCAAAATAAGTTTTACATCAGGAACAAGGGGAGTGGTGAGAGGACAGCAATGAGACATGCCAACTCTTGCCAAAAGGTCTGAGGCATACTTGCTTTGGTTTACAAACAAGCAATCAGATTGATAGTCTACCTGCAATGCAAGGAAATAGGACAAAGGACCTAATCTTTCATGTCAAATTCTTGACTCAATGCTGGTATCAATTTTGTCATTGTAGTAGTACTAATGCATGTAAGGATGATATCATCCACATATAACAAAACAATGAGCAATACGGAATCTTTTTGAAGAACAAACATAATAGAATCTGACAGGGACTAGACAAAGCCCAACTTGAGCATATGAGAAGTGAACCTTGCATTCCAGGCATGAGGTGCCTGTTTCAAACCATGAAGGGACTTTTCAAGCTTGCAAATAGAATTAGGCTGTGAGGGGTCAATGAAGCCTAGAGGTTGCTCCATATATACTTCCTCATTGAGCACACCTTGAAGAAACCCATTCTATCAAGAAATCGCAAATGCCACTAGAATTATGTTGCGAGGTCCAAGAATGGTCAAACTGTACTGTGTTTCATTACTGGACTAAAAATTTCATCATAATCGCTTCATGTAGATAACCTTTAGCTAGTAAATGTGCCTTGTGGCATGCCACTGAACCATCTGCATTGTGTTTTAGCTTGAACACCCATTTGCATCCTATAACACTTTGATGAGTAGGTAAGGAGTCTAATTTCCAAGTGTGTCGATGTTGAAGAGCATCAAATTCTTCTTGCATTGCTTGATGCCATGCTGGAACTTGGAGAGCGTGTTTGTAGGTTTGAGGTTCAATAAGTGACTTGTCAAAGTGAGGGTTGACGTGAACAGCAAGAAATCCTCTCTGTTTCGGTTTGAAAATGCCATTCTTAGATCTTGGGACCATAGGATACATAGACTGGGATGATGGAGCTGTGTGAGGTAATTGCACACTATCAGAGTGAGTCTGTACTAGTGTAGAAACTGCAGTATCAAGCTTGTGGTCAGTAGAACATGAGGCAGACTCTACAGAGTGAATATTCGAGAGATTGGAACGTGTTGCAAGATCTGAAGTGAATCTGTTTGCAGAATCTGAAGTGGAATTGGTCTGATATGTTGCTGGAACATCGAAATTGAAGTGATCTTGCTGAGTTGGTGAGACATTTCTTGCGAACTGCTGAGCCTATGAGAAAATTATAGCAGATAGATCAGAAGAACCAAATACTAGAGCACTACTACATTGGTTCGTTATTCCATGATCATATATAGGAGTGAGTGATGCATGTATAGAAGCAAAGGAAAAAGTAGGGGTGAGACATTTAAAAGGAAAGCACGACTCGTCAAAGATCACATGTCTAAAGATATAGGTTTTATGAGTAGGAATGTTGTAACAACCCATACCAAAAATTAAACTAATTTGTAAAATTAGTTTAAGAAATAAAAATATTACTTTGGAGTGTTAAGGGGGCCCGGTGTAACGACCTGGACCTTAAATATAAGTAAATTCGAAAACTTAGTGGAGAAAGGATGATTTTGCCCTCGGGTTTTAGGAGAGGAACGAGAGCCACTTATTCTTAGAAAATAATTTTGGAGGTTTTTCTTGAACCATTATGTAGGTCTCGAACTCACGAGTTCGTAGACATGCGGCACGAGAAAATTGGAGTTCATTTGAGTTAGTTATGGGTGAAAAACGATTAGGGGCATTTTGGTCATTTGACAGTCAAGATATTTTCAGTTTCTTTTTCTCCTTTTTTCCTCAGATTTTTCTTCATTTTTCTCTCTCCTCGTCTTGTGATTCTTCTCTGCCTTTTCCGTGAAAAACCAAAAAAACAACCCATAATCTTGGATTTTGATTTCGGCCTTTTCGACCCAAACAAAACACATCACGACCTTCCTCTCCTCCCCACAAACTCAAATATATCCTCCGTGAGCCATAAGAACAATCTTGGAGGACGGAGTGGAGCTTGGAACGTAGGCCGAAACTTCTTGGCAATTTTCCGGGCACCACATGCTTGGTGGCTTCGAAGGTCATGGGGACCGAATAGCTTGGAATTGGACTCGTTTGGACCTTGAGGCCTTAGCAGGACGAGGCACCGAGACTAGGAGGAGACATCACTTTCTGCTACGTTGTTGGTATAGGTTTGGATTGGGTTGTATATATAATTTAACCAAGTTTGCTCTTATTGTTTTATGGATTAGTTCTTGAGATGTTGTGTGGTTTACTTGGATTTAGTTTACCTGGAACGTAGGGTTAGCGGATTTGTATCCTTCGTCTGACAGGTGGAAGACGGTTTGACCCGGCTACTGGGGAGACTTTGCCGAATTTTTGGTAGAATTCTTGTAGGGTCTTTATTGGTGTAGTGAGGGTATTTCGGGAATTGTTTGGAGGTTTCAGGTTTTGTCAAACGGGAGCAAGATTTTTCATGGATTTCGAAGGGAAATTCGGGAGGGGTCCTGTCACCAGTAGTCACTTTTTGTTTGGAACAACTTTTGGAAATTTTTCTTGGACCGTTACGTAGGTTTCAAGCTCATGAATTTGTAGACAAATAGCACATGAAAATCAAAGTGCGTACGGAAAAGTTATGGGTCTAAAACAACCAAGGGAATTTTGGTAATTTTTCAATTTGGGATATTTCAAAAACTCCACTTTATCTCTCTTCCAGCCATTGGCTAATATCACTCTCTTTCTCTTCCATCTCACATTCTCTCTTTTCCTCCTCGACACCTCCACGGAATAAGACCATTGTCGTCGAATCCGACCGCGACGCCCGAAGACCACGTTACTTTTCTGTTCGATACGGTTTTTCTATTTCTGTTACGATTTTTTTTCAGTTCGGTTATGTTTCGGGCGGTTTAGTTCAGTTTGGTAATTCGGTCGGTTTTTCAGTACCGATTAATGGCCCGAAGATGAGTGCATTCATCTAATGAGGAAGAATATCACTTTCCATTGTGAGAAAGTTTCCCAGATGAGCAGCTCTTTGTCCTTAGTATTTTAGACCCTTGGTTTGCCGACATCATCAATTACTTAGCCACCAAGCAAGTCCCAAGCACTCTTAGCTGATCCTAAAAGGCCAAGCTGGTCAAGAAAGCCAAGTACCATGTGTGGGATGATCTATTTCTATGGACACATTGTCCAGACCTCATCATAAGAAGGTGTGTACCCGAATTTGAATTTCATTCTTTAAAAACCTTCTGTCACGATTCACCTTATGAAGGTCACTTTGGCGCTAAGAAGACAGTTCTTAAAGTTCTTCAGAGTGGTATCTATTGGCCAAGCTTGTTCAAAGATGCTTATGAGTTAGTGGCTACATGTGATCGCTGTGAACGTATAGGTAACTTAGGTTCTCGTGATCATTTAGCCTTTAAACCCAATTCTAGTTGTTGAAATTTTTCATATTTGGGGCATCGACTTCATGGGACCTTTTCCTAACTCTCATCGTTTCTAATATGTCTTACTTGTTGTTGATTATGTTTTGAAGTGGGTTGACACAATCCCCACTAGAACTAATGACTCTAAGGTGGTTCTCAGTTTCCTCAAAGAATACATATTTGCTAGATTTGGCACCTCTAGAGCAATCATTAGTCATGGAGGCACACACTTCTGCAACCAATCATTTGAGGCTTTGCTGAAACGTTATGGAGTCACACACAAGATCTCCACGCCATACCACCCTCAAACAAGTGGACAAGCTGAAATCTCAAACCGTGAAATTAAATAAATCCTTGAGAAGGCGGTAAGCCCTAATAGGAACGATTGGTCATTGCGTTTACATATAATACTGCCATAGGCATGTCACCCTTCCGACTTGTCTTTAGAAAGCCTTGCCATCTTCCTACGGATTAGAGCATAGCGCTTATTGGGTAGTCATGAAGCTCAACTTTGAGCTAAATGAGGCAGGCCAATTGAGAAAGCTTGAGCTTAGTGAGCTTGACGAGTTGAAGGATGATGCCTATGAGAGTTCCCGCATCTACAAGGAGAAGACCAAAGCTTACCATGATAAAGACATACATAGGAAGAAGTTTAAGATAGGACAGAAAGTTCTCTTATTCAATTCACGCCTCCGAATCTTCCCTGGTAAGCATCCTTCTCGTTGGTATGGTCCTTTTCTTATCATTAACATTTACCCTCGTGGTGCAGTCGATTTTCAAAACATCCACACAGGGAATACATTCAAAGTGAATGAACATCGTCTCAAGCCTTACTATGATGCTTACCAACCTTCCACTGAAGTGGTCGAGACTCTCCATTCACTGCCATCTTCCTCTTGATCTCTAAACTACATCGAGCTGAGACGTTAAAGACGAGCTAATTGGGTGGCAACCCAATGGAAATGGAAACACTATTCTCATTCTTCAACAACTATGTTTTTTCTTCCCTTTTCCATTTTGTTTGCGGTTTTTCCTTTAGTCAATTGCTTTCCATGCTTAGATAGTCCATTGCTTTCCTATCTTATGCATTTTTTCCCATTGAGGACAACGTCCAATTTAAGTTTGGGGGAGGAGTTTATTTCTTTTCAAAATTAGAATTCCATAAAAAATTTCAAAAAAAATTGAAAAGTTTCCAAAATATAAAAAATATAGTTAGTTTTGTTTTGGAAAGTTTTATGTTGATGATTATGATGAGACGATCTTGAATACATGGTGCTTAGAATTTTCCTATGACTGATTTTAGACTAGTTCACACTCTAAGTTTAGCTTAGTTTCATGTTTAACTATGCTTAGAAGGTCCCTTTGCATAACTCTAGTTGGTATGATGCTTGTTAATCCTAAGCTTGATAGAAATATGTTAGCTTGTATACCTGTGAGTTATTTGAGCTCATTGCTGATTTTATCATGAGCGTATACACTAATTCTTGCTTTTCTTATCATCATAACCAATTTCTGATATTATTATCTTTACTTTGATTAATTACTTGAATGAACATCTGTTATGAACTCATAATGCTAGAACTTACTCTCTAACTGACGCAAAACGTGTGTCTAACTTCATTTCGTTAAGAAGTGATTAAAGGCATTAGATTTGTGTGTATTAACCTCCTAAAAGCCTGTTCTAAACCCGACCCTTATGTGGTGCATCAACCCCGACCCCTTGCAGCTAAACACTCTAGCCTTTCTTTCATATCCTACACCACTTCTACCTCCATTACTCAATCTGAGATTGTAAGCTTAATTCTGACCATACCTTTTAGCTTAAGAATATACCAAGACATCGAAAGACAAGTGTTGAAGCAAGGGAGCTGTTGTACTAAATTCAACATGCTTGAGAAGTTCCAAAGTTCTTAAATCAGTCAAGTATAAGCTCACTATGGGTTTTAAAAAAATAAAAATAAATAAGAAGATGAGAATGAAGAAGAGTTGTAACAAGTGTCAAGAAAATGTGATCTGATTCTGTCCAAGTTATGGCCAAGTTCACGCACTCAACTCCTAGAAGCAGCTCATCCTTAACCATGTTGTGAGCCTCAAGAAGACCTTGGTATGTTCTAAACTTTTTTTGTCTTTCCCTTCCTTCAATTAGCCTTCACCTAGCCCCATTACAAACCATTTAGAGTAAAGACCTTTCTGATCTTATTGCATTGTGAAGTTAAGCTTGTGGAGATAAAGCAGAGGTAAGCCTATGATATTGTTCATACATTCAAGTACTTGGTATTCCATTAATGAGATCATTCAATTTTGCCTTTATTATCATTGTTTCATTCAAATTATGTGAGTTATTTGCGTTTGAATACATAACTTCTCTCACATAAACTTCTTGAGTGAACACATGAATTAGCCAGAAAATCTGAATGTTTTAAATGAGAGTATGCCTAGGGAGATTTTGGAGTCTAACTTGAATCTGTTTTGAGCTATGGTTGAAACTATCATGTTAAACTTTGAATTGTGCTTAGAAACATGCTAGGTGTACTTAACTATGATATTGAGCTAAACATTCCGTGTTTTTGAGCCATGGTTGATTCTTGCTTGATTCAGGGTAAAATGTGTTTAGGATTGTTAAGTTGTAAGAATCAGGCGAACTTGCCATCCCTTGAGTCTATCTTTTATTTTCAACCTCGTTTTGCTAAGGGACAAGCAAAACCTATGTTTGGGGGAATTTGTTGACCGCATAAAGCTATACTTTTACACTCTCTTTTAGTTAAATTTTTGACTGAAATCTCTATGCAATACAAGGTATTTTGTTGTTCTTGATGTTTTCAGGATAAAAGTAGGGGTTTGAAGAAATCATCCTATTTTCTATGAATCATAAAGGCTTGAGGAGCTAAGAGAAGGAATTACTTGAAGCCCAAGAAAGTCAAGATGAGTTCCTAGCCCACAAGTGACCCAAGATCAGCCTGAAGAGCTCTCTGCAGAACACCCAACTTGCGAGATTTGCCCCGAAGTGCTCAGAACGAATTAGAAAATGGGCCATATATTGTTGGAGAGGCCTACAAGTCTAATTTCATATCGTTTTGATAGCTTGTGATTACGTTTCAACAAGAAGTTATCACGTCATAAAGGGACACTGTTCAGTTTCAAAACAGTCAGATTTCAGTTACGAAACGTATACTAAATGTTGGTTATAATGAGTTATAAACGGAAATCAATTCAGGGCTGTAAATGACATTAAACCTCTTGAATGTGGCTATTTTAAAATGAATTCTACACCTATAAATAGAGGTCACATTCTGTAGACACAAAAACAAAAATACATTCGGTGACACAAGTGGGAGCTGTTCCAAGCTTGGAGAGAGAGCAAGAGCCTTGGCTTCTTGCATTTTTCTGGGTTTAGTCTTCCAAAACCTTCTATGTATTTCTTTAAGCTTTTGAATTCATTTATGGAGTTGTCTTGTAGTAGTTAGGGCTGCTTTGAAGCCATAGACATGATTATGTTAATCTTATGATTCAATTTCTTTTTGCTAAAATAGTACTCCTAAGTTTTAGGAGCGGAAAACCTAGATAACGTTACTATTCCCGACAGCGCTGGCTGCCTCCAAATTCCAATTTGTGGCCGTTCGGTCGGATCCATGAATCATTGGCCCCTCTAAGCGAGTACGTAAAGAATCAGGGATGATTGCGAACGATGAAGGGGCCGCGGAGGAGCGTCAAGCTCTGAAAACGAAGCTGGAGGCCGCGGTCGAGAAGGAGAGGATGGCCGAGAGGTCCATCCAAGCGAAGGTGGATGCCGAGCTGAAGGAAAAGTAACTGGAGAGGCAGCTGGTTGCTCAGCGGGAGGCCGTCGAGGCGAAAATGGCCGAGGTGGAAGCCAGAGCCCTGCAGGCCTAGGCTAGAGCACAAGAAGCAGAGTCGGCAAATGCAAAGCTTTCCAATCAGCTGGTCTCGGAAAAGAAAGTGGGCACCGAGGAGTACAAGTCCTCCCAAGCGCATCATCTGGACTTGCAACGGTTCGGTGGTCGGTTGGAGGATGGATTCTTCAAACGGATACTCTTGGCAAACACCGGCTTGCCCATCCAGTTTCCGTGGTTGAATCATCCACCTGTCTTAGAGGGCTACCTTGACGAAGACGGCAACCCTTTGCTGGATGAGGAGGAAGAAGAGGGAGAAGATGGACATGCCGCAGGGGGCTGGTCATGAGGCCGTTGGTGAAGGCCGGGGGGATGCCCCTTGACTATTGTAATTCAAGATTTGCTGTATGCCGAAAGGCTGTGTACTAATCCATATTTTTAAATACAAAAGGTTTTTTTTTGTTCATCATTCCAAGTGTACATAGGAACTCGAAAAGATGTAGAAAATGTATATAAGACTTTAGGAGGTAATGCCTCGTAAGGGATTTCCTTGTAAAATTCTTTAGGCCGTTGACTAAAGTTTTGACAAACATGTAAAAAATGTACATGACACGTTTAGGAGGTAATGCCTCGTAAGGTAATGCCTTGTAAAATATGTTTATTGCTATTAACTGGTAGTGCTAGGGGTTTGTACAAAATGGTCGGCCAATGGCCTAACATGTTTTTCTTGGCCGTTGGCCTACTTGTAATAGAATTTTAGGTGGTCGACATTCCACGGATGTGGTAGTGTCTTGTCGTTCGAGTCTTTGAGGTCGTAGGTTCCCTCTCGGCATATGCGGGAGACTGTGTAGGGTCCTTCCCATGTAGGGGCGAATGTGCCGGCCGATCAATCTTTGGTAGCAAGGCTGACCTTACGGAGGACGAAGTCGCCTACTCTGAAGCATCTGTGGCGGACCCTTGAGTCGTAGTATCGGGCCACCCTCTGCTTGTAGGCAACCTGTTTGACGTTCGCAGTTTCCCTCCGATCTTCCAGGAGATCCAAGCTAAGAGTCAGTTGGTGATTGTTGTATTCTGGGTCGTAAGAGATTACCCGAAACGACGTTTCACCGATCTCGACTAGTACGACGGCTTCGGTTCCGAAAGCCAATGCGAAAGGGGTTTCCTTGGTTGCAGTCTTGAATGAGGTCCTGTGAGACCATAGCACGTCGTTGATGATGTCAGCCCATTTGCCCTTGTCTTCGTCCAATCTTTTCTTGAAGTTGTACTTGATGCATTTGTTGACAGCCTCTACCTGGCCGTTGGATTGGGGGTGTGATGGTGAGGCAAAAAGAAGTCTGATGTCGTATGTCTCGTAAAAGGTCCAGAACTGGTTGCAATCAAATTGCCTCCCATTATCAGTGACGATTGTGTGAGGAATCCCAAAGCGATAGATGATGTTTTGGTATACGAACTGCTCGATCTGTGCTGCTGTAATGGTGGCCAAAGGTTTTTCCTCGGCCCATTTTGTGAAGTAATCGACCGCGACCACGACATAGTTGGTCCTACCCCTTCCCACAGGCATCAGACCAATCAGGTTGAGTCCCCATTAGGAGAATGACCATGGACTGAGCATAGAGGTGAGGGGTTCGGCTGGGAGGTGAGGGATCTGTGCGTGTCACCGGAATGTTCGCACCTTTGTGTGATTTCCACTGCATCAGATAGCATGGTGGGCCAATAGTATCCCTGCCGGAAGGCTTTCTGTGCTAAGGTACGCGCGCCAGAGTGATCTCCGCAGATGCCCTCGTGCATTTCTCGGAGGACATAATCGCCAATATCAGGTGCTAGGCATTTCAATAGTGGGGTTGTGAAGCCGCGCTTGGACTTTTTTGGCCTTCATCCAGTCGCCCAGGAGAGTACCATCCCTAAGGTATGCCTTGATGGGATCCATCCAGGTTGGGCTGTTGTTGATGGTGTAGACTGGTGTTGTCCTCGTGCTAGGCACGTGTTGGACTTCCACAAGTACTTGTCGCTTTTTCTTTCGTCCAGTGAGGATGCTAGTCGAGCCAAGGCATCGACATGGTTGTTCTCCAACCTTGGGATCTTGTGTATTTCGTGAGCCAAGAAGGCCTGCAGAAGTTGTTTTGCCAGATCCAAGTATAGCGACATGGACGGGTCCTTGGCCTCAAAGTGGTTGTTGACTTGGCTCACCACCAGTTGCGAATCGATATAAATTCTAAACTGGTTGGCCTCGAGGTCCTTGGCTAGGCGCAGTCCAGCCTATAGTGCCTCATACTCAGCCTTGTTGTTGGAGGTCTTGAAGCTGAAGCGGAGGGCGTATTCCAGCTTGACAAGTTCTGGGGAAGTAAGAACCATTCCTATCCCGGATCCACTGTGGCAAGTCGATCTATCCACATATAGTGCCCAGCATGGGAGTGGGCTGTCGATTGGGAGTGCCTTGGTGGTTCTCTGGGACTCGCATGTTGTGGGTGCATGTGAAGGGGTTGCCTCAGGTGGCATGCACTGTGTCGGTTGGTATGAGTAATCGGCAATGAAGTCTGCCACTGCTTGGCCTTTTTCGGCTGTCCTTGGTATGTAGGATATTTCGAACTCGCTTAGCTCGATTGCCCATTTGGTGAGGTGGCCAGATATGTCTGGCTTCTGCAGAACTTGCCTCAGCGGTCGGTTGGTGATAATCTTGATCTCATGGGCCTGGAAGTATGGCCGGAGCCTCCGGGCCATGATTATAAGGGCCAAGGCAAGCTTCTTGAGGTCGGGGTATCGTGTCTCTGCATCCTGAAATGCTTTACTAACATAGTACATGGGGTGTTCGACCCCGTCCCTTTGTGAGATGAGGACTGAGCTAACGGCCGAAATAGACACTAACAAATAGACGAAGAGTGGCTCTCCGTTTTCAGGCCTGGTTAGCAATGGTACCCGACCCATGTATTGCTTCAGCTCCTCAAATGCCCTGGTGCACTAGTCCGTCCAGTCGATGAGTCTGCCATTGCCTTTGAGGGCTTTGAAGAATGGAGCGCACTTGTCTGTTGCCTAGGAAATGAAGCACGTCAAGGCGGCCACTCGTCCTGTGAGACGCTGGATGTCTTTGTGAGTTTATGGGGCCTACATGTCTAGGATCACCTTGATCTTCTCTGGGTTTGCCTCGATCCCCCTTTGGCTGATCATGTAGAGCAAGAATTTGCCTGCTCCTATGCTGAAGACGCATTTGGTGGGATTCAGGCGTATTTTGAAAGTCTTGAGGACGACAAACATTTTTGCCAAGTTGGGGATGTGTCCCTCATCCGTCTTGCTCTTCACCAGCATGTCGTCAACATAGACCTCCATCGTTTTGCCGATTTGGTCGGCAAGCATGAAGTTAACCAGTCGCTGGTATGTTGCTCCTGCGTTTTTTAGCCCAAAGGGCATAACATTGTAACAATAGATACCAAGGTTAGTTTGAAATCTTGTATGTATTTGATCACCTGGGTGCATGAGGATCTGGTTGAAGCCCAAATAGGCGCCCATGAAGCTAAGCAGTTTGTGCCTAGTGGTGGCATCCACGAGCATGTCAATTTTAGGCAGGGAAAAACTGTCCTTGGGACATGCCTTGTTTAGGTCGGTATAGTCGATGCACATGTGCCAGGAGCCAACCGGTTTCTTGAAGAGAACTACATTGGCCACCCAAGCGGCATAAATGGCCTTCCGTATGAAGTGTATGGTGCTGAGCTTGGAGATTTCGGCCTGCATGGCCAATTGTCTTTCGACGTCATGTCAACGCTGCTTCTGAGTTATCGGTCTGAAGGACGGGTCAATGGTGAGCCGGTGGCAGATTACATCCATAGAGATGCCTGGCATGTCCGCGTATGACCATGTGAAGACCTCAGCATTGGCTTACAAGAACTTCACGAGGGCTGCTCGGATAGAGGGTTGGAGCTTAGAGCCGATCCGGATTGTGTGTTCTAGGTGTGTGCTGGACAGAGGGATTGCCTCTTTCTCCTCCACAGGTTCTGCCTGTGGCATATTCGCAATGTCCCTTGGATATTCCGTAGGACTGTCTCAGATTTCGTGCAGGAGCCGAGGGTTGATGGGGTCGTCCCCTAGGGCCATTTCAGCAACATATAAGGTCTTCTCTTGGGCCGGTGCAGTTGGTATGCTCACCTTGGTTAGGGCCGTGGCATAACAAGTGTGACCAGAGAGTTGGTCCTCTTTTACCTGCCCCGTTCCTGCAGGAGTGGGGAACTTCATCAAAAGCAGGTGTGTTGCCACCATGGCCTTTGTTTGGTTGAGCAACCCCCTTCCTAATATGGCATTGTAGGCCGTTGGGCAGTCGACCACGAGGAAGGTTGTGATGACAGTGGTCACGGTAGGGATGGTGCCCATAGAAATTGGTAGAGAGATGACTCCCTTACGCAAGATCGAGTCACCCGAGAAACCTAGGAGTGGAGTGACCTTTCGGTCAAGCTTGCTTTCGTCGATGCCCATTTGTTTGAAGGGATCCCCGAAGAGTACATTGACCGAGCTTCCAGTGTCAATGAGTATTCTGCCCATGTCGTACTTCGAGATCTGGGCGTGGATGATAAATGGGTCGTCGTGGGGGAATATGATGCCCCTTTTCTTCCTCCTCCGAAAAGGCGATGGGTTGCCAACCTTCCTTGGCCGACTTTGCCATACGACCGGAATCGATGTTGAGGATTTGATGGCTACTACGGGTTGCGCAGAGGAAGTCCTTTTTTGCTCGGTTGGAGGTCATGGGGATGGATAAGAGGGGTCCACCACTGATTATGCTGATCTGTATAATTGCGTTGGAGGGGGTGAAATTCTATACGAACTGGTTGAGCCTGCCGTCGCGGATCATTTGCTCGATAATGTCCCAGAAAGCAATGCATTGCTCGATCGTATGGATGTTGTACTTATGGTACTGGCAGAACGCCTCTTTGTTGTGGGTGGGCCTAAAGCTGGGGTTTCTTGGCTTGGCCGTAGGGATCATGCCTTCCACATTGAGTAGAATATGGTCCAAAGGGGAGTTCAAGATAGTGCAAGTCTCGAACCTGCTTCGTGGCTCGGTATTTTCACCAACCAACTTTTGTGGCTCCTGGCGATGGCTGTCGCTCTACTTGAATCCCCCACCATTGTGGTTTGATCGGCCCCTCTTACCCTGATGTCCATCATATGTGAGCTTCCGCTTACCCTGATGCGATTGTTGGGAGTCATGGTGGTAGTTGCCGCTAGCATGGCCGGGTTTTCCCTCGCTGCTGTTTCCCTGGGGAGCCGAGTATGAGGGAGCCTTGGTCTCCTTGGTAAGGGTGTGGAAGAATTCTGCCTTTGCATGGATGGCTGCTCTTCGCATGATTTCGTTGTAATCCTTCCAGTCCTTGGTGTGGGCAGCATATTTGACAGGTGATTCCTTAAGGCCATTCCGAACAATGTTGAACGCAGCCATGTCATCAATGTCCCGGCAGCGGGAGTATTCGAGGCTGAACCTGGCAGCATATTTTTGGAGCGTCTCCTCTTCCCCTTGTCTAAGGGAGAAGGGATCTTCCGTAGAGACTAATCTGTCCATTTGGATTATGAATTGATTCAGAAAAGTCGTCTGTAGTTCATCAAACAAGTCGATGGTGTTGGGAGCCAAGTTGTAGAACCAATTTAGAGCTGCATCGGTAAGGGTAGAGCTGAAGATGAGGCATTGGACCTCGTCCGTCACGTTCTTGTACGCCAGGGCGGAGACATAATTGTTTAGATGGGTGACGGGGTCCCCCCTTCCTGTGTAGGGAATTATCTTCAGTGGTTTGACCTCAGTCCTCTGTCTGGACCGGAGGATTCGGTTGGTAAAAGGGCCTGCACTGGTTTTTGCCCATGTTGAGGCTTTGCCCTTCTCCTTTTCTACCTCCAGGTTGTTGACCCGCCGTAGGAGGCTTTCTACTAGGGCATTGCCCCCTTGGGACGGAGGTGGATTCGGCATGTGTTCATATTGATCATCACCTCTTCCTTAGCGATCCTGGTTTCTTCTTCAGCCATGGGAATAGCTGCCTGCGGTTGAGCCCGTCTCGTTCTGAATTTCTAGGTCACATGCCCCTTGCTCCCACTCGGGACCTCTCATCGTTCGGCCTTCTTGGTCGTGCGCCATGCTGGAGGCAAATCCCACGGTTGGCCGACCTGATGTGTACAAGATAGGCAAGGGGGGTTGCCCGATTGTCCTTGGGTCTGATGTCGTGTAGGTCAGGCGGATGGGATATATCTCTATCTGTCGGTCGTCCAGCAGTTGCCTAGCATCCAGGTAAATTCGAGGCTGAGAGGGCCATTCGCCATTTTGTGGCTAGATTAGCAGTCGGCTTCCAGAAGTGCTAGGCCGAGTCCTAGCTTGACGCCTCTTATGTTTGTCAGAAGGGACTAATTCGAGCAGGGTTTGTTCCGCCGAGGTGCGCTCGGCATTGACCAAATCCATGTGCACCAGGTCGACTGGACCCTTGTCTCGCGGTTCTCCGCGTTGGGATATTCTTACAAGGGCGAGTGTGCTCTTATACTGTTCTAATATAGCCTGATTCCTGGCCTCAATCTTAGTGTTGTGAGCCCTGAGTTCGGCCATTTCTCGTTGGAGATCGTCCAACGTCTGTCTCAGCCTATCCGGGATGTTGTCCCTACGGCTTCTTTGTGTGATGGGGGTGTGGTTAAGTACCCCTTCGTCTTGATTGTCCAACATGATATTGCTGGATGTCGGGATGGGTTTTTGGAATGTGAGCTCGTGGGGGTTACTGTCACCTTCCCACAGACGGCGCCAAACTGTTGATGCCAAAAATGGACCAACTTAGATATGTCCCGCCAGACTCGCTTTACTCACTCCTTGGGCGAAGGGAGACCTGCAGTAAGAGAAGATAGAAGTAAAGGAGCACCGGTAGGGTGCCGGCCAAATAGTCTCTCAAGCTTGAGTTAGTCAAGCGTTTGGAGGGATCTGGCAGTCTAAAGGCAAAGAAGTCATTACCTTTTTTAGGGGAGGTACCCTTGTATTTATAGTGGTATTTGAATGTTGGTGGCACATTTCGATGTGGGATAAATATCCCTGCTCCTGGTGTTGCCATATGTCCTGATGGTCCTGAATCCATGGGCTGTATCGACACGGTCGGCCGAGGAGAGTGTAGGCCAAGGGAGGTATATCGAAGAGGATAGGCCGATAAGAGTGTAGGCCGAGGAGGTGTAGGCCGAGGGAGGTATATCGAAGAGGATATGCCGAGGAGAGTGTAGGCAGATGAGGGTGTAAGTCGAGGATGTTGTCTCTGTTTAAGGCGGTGCATCTTGCTGAGCTGAGGCTAAGTATGGTTCTGGAGGGCTTTGTTCGGCCTTGACCAAGTTGATCAAATTAGGTGTAAACAGGTCTGATATGTTGCTGGAACATCGAAATTGAAGTGATCTTGCTGAGATGGTGAGACATTTCTTGCAGATTGCTGAGCCTGTGAGAAAATTCTGGCAGATAGGTAAGAAGAACCAAATAATAGAGCACTACTACGTTGATTCATTATGCCATGATCATATATAGGAGTGAGTGATGCATGTATAGAAGCAAAGGAAAAAGTAAGGGCGAGACATTTAAAAGGAAAGCATGACTCATCAAATATCACTTGTCTAAAGATATAGGTTTTATGAGTAGGAATGTTGTAACAACCCATACCTAAAATTAAACAAATTTGTAAAATTAGTTTAAGAAAGAACGATAGTACTTTGGAGTGTTAAGGGGGCCCGGTGTAATGACACGGACCTTAAATATAAGTAAATTCGAAAACATAGTGGAGAAATGACGATTTTGCCCTCGGGTTTTAGGAGAGGAACGAGAGCCACTTATTTTTGGAAAATACTTTTGGAGGTTTTTCTTGAACCAATAATGAGGTCTCGAACTCACGAGTTCGTAGGCATGCGGCACGAGAAAATTGGAGTTCATTTGCGTTAGTTATGGGTGAAAAATGATGAAGGGCATTTTGGTAATTTGATAGTAAAGATATTTTCAGCATCTTTTTCTCCTTTTTCCTCAGAATTTTCTTCATTTTTCTCTCTCTCGTCTTGCGATTCTTCTCTGCCTTTGCCGTGAAAAACCAAAAAAACAACCCATAATCTTGGATTTGATTTCGGCCTTTTCGACCCAAACAAAACACATCACGACCTTCCTCTCCTCCCCACAAACTCAACCATATCTTCCGTGAGCCATAAGGACAATCGTGGACGACGGAGTGGAGCTTGGAACGTAGGGCAAAACGTCTTGGCAATTTTTCCAGCCACCACAGGATTGGTGGCTTCGAAGGTCGTGGGGACCGAATAGCTTGGAATTGGACTCGTTTGGACCTAGGAGGAGGCATCACTTTCTGTTGCGTTGTTGGTATAGGTTTGGATTGGGTTGTACATATAATTTAACCTAGTTTGCTCTGATTGTTCTATGGATTAGTTGTTGAGATGTTGTGTGTTTACATGGATTTAGTTTACCTGGAACGTTGGGTTAGGGGATTTGTATCCTTCGTCTGACAGGTGGAAGACGGTTTGACCCGGCTACTGTGGAGACTTTGCCAAATTTTTGGTAGAATTCTTGTAGGGTCTTTATTGGTGTAGTGAGGGTATTTCGGGAATTGTTTGGAGGTTTCAGGTTTTGTCAAACGGGAGCAAGATTTTTCATGGATTTCGAAGGGAAATTCGGGAGGGGTCCTATCACCAGTAGTCACTTTTTATTTAGAACAACTTTAGGAAATTTTTCTTGGACCGTTACGTAGGTCTCAAGGTCATGAATTTGTAGAAAAATAGCACACGAAAATCGAAGTGCGTACGGAAAAGTTAGGGGTCTAAAACGACCAAGGGAATTTTGGTAATTTTCAATTTGGGATATTTCAAAAACTCCAATTTATCTCTCTTCCAGCCATTGGCTAATATCACACACTCTCTCTTCCATCTCACATTCTCTCTTTTCCTCCTCGACACCTCCACGGCACAAGACCACTATCGTCGATTTCGACCGCGACGCCCCAAGACCACGTTCCTTTTCTGTTCGGTACGGTTTTTCTATTTCTGGGCGGTTCAGTTCAGTTTGGTAATTCAGTCGGTTTTTCAGTACCGATTAACAGCCCGAAGATGAGTGCATTCATCTAATGAGGAAGAATATCACTTTCCGTTGCGAGAAAGCTTCCCAGATGAGCTGCTTTTTACCCTTAGTATTTCAGACCCTTGGTTTGCCGACATCATCAATTCCTTGGCCACCAAGCAAGTCCCAAGCACTCTTAGCTAATCCTAAAAGGACAAGTTGGTCAAGAAAGCCAAGTACCATGTGTGGGATGATCCATTTCTATGGACACATTGTCCAGACTTCATCTTAGGTTCTCGTGATCATTTAGCCTTTAAACCCAATTCTAGTTGTTGAAATTTTTCATGTTTGGGGCATCGACTTCATGGGACCTTTTCCTAACTCTCATGGTTTCTAATATATCTTACTTGCTGTTGATTATGTTTTGAAGTGGGTTGACACAATCCCCACTAGAACTAATGACTCTAAGGTGGTTCTCAGTTTCCTCAAAGAATACATATTTGCTAGATTTGGGACCTCTAGACCAATCATTAGTCATGGAGGCACACACTTCTGCAACCAATCATTTGAGGCTTTGCTGAAATGTTATGGAGTCACGCACAAGATCTCCACGCCATACCACCCTCAAACAAGTGGACAAGCTGAAATCGCAAACCGTGAAATTAAATAAATCCTTGAGAAGACAGTAAGCCCTAATAAGAACGATTGGTCATTGCGTTTACATATAATAGTGCCATACGCATGTCACCCTTCCGACTTGTCTTTAGAAAGCCTTTCCATCTTCCTTCGGAATTAGAGCATAGCGCTTATTGGGTAGTCAAGAAGCTCAACTTTGAGCTAAATGAGGCAGGCCAATTGAGAAAGCTTGAGCTTAGTGAGCTTGACGAGTTGAAGGATGATGCCTATGAGAGTTCCCGCATCTACAAGGAGAAGACCAAAGCTTACCATGATAAAGACATACATAGGAAGAAGTTTAAGATAGGACAGAAAGTTCTCTTATTCAATTCACGCCTCTGAATCTTCCCTGGTAAGCATCCTTCTCGTTGGTATGGTCATTTTCTTATCACTAACATTTATCCTCATGGTGCAGTCTATATTCAAAACAACCAAACAAGGAATACATTCAAAGTGAATGAACATCGTCTCAAGCCTTACTATGATGCTTACCAACCTTCCACTGAAGTGGTCGAGACTATCCATTCACTGCCATCTTCCTCTTGATCTCTAAACTACATCGAGCTGAGACGTTAAAGATGAGCTAATTGGGTGGCAACCCAATGGAGGTGGAAACACTATTCTCATTCTTCAACAACTATGTTTTCTCTTCCCTGTTCCATTTTGATTGCTGTTTTCCCTTTAGTCAATTGCTTTCCATGCTTAGATAGTCCATTGCGTTCCTATCTTATGCATTTTTTCCCATTGAGGACAACGTCCGATTTAAGTTTGGGGGAGGAGTTTATATCTTTTCAAATTTAGAAATCCATAAAAAAATTTCAAAAAAAATTGAAAAGTTTCCAAAATATAAAAAATAGAGTTAGTTTTGTTTTGGAAAGTTTATGTTGATGATTATGATGAGACGATCTTGAATACATGGTGCTTAGAATTTTCCTATGACTGATTTGTGACTTGTTCACACTCTAAGTTTAGCTTAGTTTCATGTTTAACTATGCTTAGAAGGTTCCTTTGCATAACTCTAGTTGGTATGATGCTTGTTAATCCTAAGCTTGATAGAAACATGTTAGCTTGTATACCTGTGAGTTATTTGAGCTCATTGCTGATTTTATCATGAGCGTATACACTAATTCTTGCTTTTCTTATCATCATAACCAATTACTGATCGTATTAGCTTTACTTTGATTAATTACTTGAATGAACATCTGTTATGAACTCATAATGCAAGAACTTACTCTCTAATTGACGTAAAACGTGTGTCTAACTTCATTTTGTTAAGAATTGATTAAATGCATTAGATTTGTGTGTATTAACCTCCTAAAAGCCTGTTCTAAACCCGACCCTTATGTGCTCCATCAACCCCGACCCCTTTCAGCTAAACACTGTAGGCTTTCTTTCATATCCTACACCACTTCTACCTCCATTACTCAATCTGAGATTGTAAGCTTAATTCTGACCATACCTTTTAGCTTAAGAATATACCAAGACATCGAAAGACAAGTGTTGAAGCAAGGGAGTTGTTGTACTAAATTCAACATGCTTGAGAAGTTCCAAAGTTCTTAAATCAGTTAAGTATAAGCTCACTATGGTTTTTAAAAAAATAAAAATAAAAAATAAGATGAGAATGAAGAAGAGTTGTAACAAGTGTCAAGAAAATGTGATCTGATTCTTTCCAAGTTATGGCCAAGTTCACGCACTCAACTCCTAGATGCAGCTCATCCTTAACCTTGTTGTGAGCCTCAAGAAGACCTTGGTATGTTCTAAACTTTTGTTGTCTTTCCCTTCCGTCAATTTGCCTTCACCTAGCCCCATTACAACCCATTTAGAGTAAAGACCTTTCTGATCTTATTGCATTGTGAAGTTAAGCTTGTGGAGATAAAGCAGAGGTAAGCCTATGGCATTGTTCATACATTCAAGTACTTGGTATTCCATTCATGAGATCATTCAATTTTGCCTTGATTACCATTGTTTCATTCAAATTATGTGAGTTATTTACGTTTGAATACATAACTTCTCTCACATAAACTTCTTGAGTGAACACATGAATTAGCCAGAAAATCTGAATGTTTTAAATGAGAGTATGCCTAGGGAGATTTTGGAGTCTAACTTGAATATGTTTTGAGCTATGGTTGGAACTATCATGTTAAACTTTGAATTGTGCTTAGAAACATTCTAGGTGTACTTAACTATGATATTGAGCTAAACCTTTAGTGTTTTTGAGCCATGGTTGATTCTTGCTTGATTCAGGGTAAAATGTGTTTAGGATTGTTACGTTGTAAGAATCGGGTGAACTTGCCATCCCTTGAGTCTGTCTTTTATTTTCAACCTCGTTTTGCTAAGGGACAAGCAAAACCTATGTTTGGGGGAATTTGTTGACCGCATAAAACTACACTTTTACACCCTCTTTTACTTAAATTTTTGATCGAAATCTCTATGCAATACAAGGTATTTTGTTGTTCTTGATGTTTTCAGGATAAAAGTAGGGGTTTGAAGAAATCATCTTATTTTCGATGACTCATAAAGTCTTGAGGAGCTAAGAGAAGGAATTACTTGAAGCCCAAGAAACTCAAGATGATTTCTTAGCCCACAAGTAACCCAAGATCAGCCCGAAGAGCTCTCTGCAGAACAACCAACTTGCGAGATTTGCCCCTAAGTGCTCATAACGAATTAGAAAATGGGCCATATATTGTTGGAGAGGCCTACAAGTCTAATTTCATATCGTTTTGATAGCTTGTGATTTGGGACGTTTCAACAAGAAGTTATCACGTCATAAAGGGACACTGTTCAGTTTCAAAACAGTCAGATTTCAGTTACAAAACGTATACTAAATATTGGGTATAATGAGTTATAAATGGAAATCAATTCAGGGCTGTAAATGACATTAAACCTCTTGAATGTGGCTATTTTAAAATGAATTCTACACCTATAAATAGAGGTCACATTCTGCAGTCACAAAAACAAAAACACATTCGGTGACACAAGTGGGAGCTGTTCCAAGCTTGGAGAGAGAGCAAGAGCCTTGGCTTCTTGCATTTTTCTGGGTTTAGTCTTCCGAAACCTTCTATGTATTTCTTGAAGCTTTTGAATTCATTTATGGAGTTGTCTTTTAGTAGTTAGGGATGCTTTGAAACCATAGACATGATTATGTTAATGTTATGATTCAATTTCTTTTCGCTAAAATAGTACTCCTAAGTTTTAGGAGCGTAAAACCTAGACAACGTTACTATTCCAGGCAGCGCTGGCTGCCTCCAAATTCCAATTTGCGGCCGTTCGGCCGGATCCACGAATCATTGGCCCCTCTGAGCGAGTACGTAAAGAATCAGGGATGATTGCGGACGATGAAGGGGTCGCGTACCACCAGCCTAGGGTGGCGCTGACTGCTCCCTCTTTTAAGGACATGTTACAAAGCCCCATTGTGTTCTCTCCGGGACAACAGACGCAGGGGAAGGGATCAGTGATGGATGAGAACTGGGTTCTTGGAGTGGATGATTTCCCTATGGAGTACACCATGGGTGGGCCGTCCATCAGATTTTCAGATGCGGTGAAAGAGAAGTTGCATGAACCTTGGAATAACGTTGTCCTTCTGAAGTTTGTTGGTCGCAGTCATACTTTTGCCTTCCTTGGTGCCATACTGAGGTAGCGTTGGAATCTTAAGGGATCATTGCAATTGGTAGACCTCGCCAATGGTTTCTTTATCTGTAGGTTTTCGCTGGAGGTGGACTTACAATATGTACTTACTGGTGGGCCGTGGGTGGTTACTGGCCAATATATGTCTGTGCAGAAATGGCGTCCCGAATTTGATGCAGAGAATGAGGAGCTCTCAAGAATCATGGTCTAGGCTAGACTATCTGGAATATTTGTTGAGTATTTTACAAAGGAGATGGTGTGGATAATAGGGGATCAACTTGCGACTACGTACAAGGAGGACTTTCATACGATTGCACAGTCGCTTAGGAAATATGCTCAAGTTTGTGTTGAGGTTGACCTAACTTTGCCTCTAGTCCCGTTTGTGGTTGTTAAGGGAAAGCGGGTTTGTGTGGAGTATGAAAATCTCCCTGAAATCTGTCTAGGGTGTGGAAAAGTAGGGATGTTCAAGGACCATTACAAACGTAGGGCTACAGAGGCAAAGAGTTTTTCAAATGGCAATGACGAGCCGGATATGGGGTTGGACTCCATGGTCCCAGAAACCCAAGTCACCAATCAGGAGGGCGTGCTGAAATCCCAGCAGGGCTTTGGTGTCTGGAACATTGTTCCGAACCGGAAGAAAGGAGGAAAACTAGTGGGTAATAAGGGTACGGGTCCCTTGGCTTCTGTGGCGTTGGCTGGTGGTTCTCGGTTGGCGGCAATAAGTATGGAGGAAGAGGCTCTAGGATCTGGGACATCTGGGGAACTTGAGCATGAGCCGATCGATGGAGGTCTGGGGGACGCTGGTGTGGAGGTCCCTAGGAGGGAAATGCCTAAGGATGCTACGGAAAAAAGGAGTAAGGGGCATGTAGGACCAAAAAATATGGTAGGGCGACCAAAATAAACCCTTGAGGACATTAAAAATTAGATTGGGGAGGAACATTTAGGATTTAGGGTTGCTGGTTTGGGGCTAGATGACCTAGGAGGCTAGCAAACTAAACCGAGGACAAGGCGATTTCTGGCTACTTTGGGTGATAACCGTGAAACTGTTGGGGACATGGTTCTAATGAATAAACTACTCCTGGTAGCGAGGTGCATGGCCAGAATGCTTTGTGTTATGGGCAAACTTTGGATGCCATGTTTGGGCACCAACCGATTGGAAATGACAGCAATGGTGCTCCATTCACTACTGCATGAGGGTCAGATACAGGGACAGGCCAGATTAGTGCTACCCCAGTAGATCTGAGTCGTGTATTCCCCGGGACTGGAGAGGCAATGTTGCTGTCCTAATTGGCAGTTAGTAGGTTACTTTCCTCTACTAGTATTTCTTATGCCGATAAACATTTTAAGTTGGAATATGAGGGGAGCAGGTAGAAAGTCTATTCAACGTGTTGTCCGGGATCATTGCAGTCTGCATGATGTCAGTATTTGTATTTGAGTTGAACCATGGATGAGCGGCTTTCGAGCTCTGAGGGTTTTGCAATCTTTGGGTTTCCCTAAATTTGATTTGGTTGATGCAGTGGGTTTTTTCGGGCTGTATATGGGTGCTGTGGGATGATAATAGAGTTAAGCTAGAGGTTATCGACAGGTTTGAGCAAGCTATTTCTGCGGTTATCTCTGTGGGTGGAGGGCCGAGTTGGTTGTTTACTATGGCTTATGCCAGCCCCTGTGCCGTGAGAAGATTACTGTTGTGGGAGCACTTGGATGACTTGGCTGCGAACCATGATCTTCCCTAGGGTCTAATTGGGTATTTCAACGGAGTGATCATCTCTCATGAGAAATGGAGTCGGCGTAGGGCCTTTCACCTTGGTGGTATACGTACTTTTGTGGCCCGGTAGAATCTTATTGATTTGGGTTATGTTGGAGCCAATATCACTTGGTCTAATAACCAGGATGGCCAACGGAAGGTGCTCATGCGGCATGATAGGGGCCTGTGCAATGCTAAGTGGCAATTGAGGTTCCCGGAGGCGTATATCTAGCATCTTGCAAGAGCTACGTCTGATCATTGTCCTTTGGTCTTGCATCTGCATCCCTTAGAGAGGGGTGACCTGAGGCTTAAACGTTTCCGGTTTGAAGCCATGTGGATTAAGCATGGGGACTTTCTGAATTCTATAGATGCAAGTTGGAGTCGTGGGGGTGAGAGCTTGGTTTGGAAGCAACGGCATATAACCGAGGGTTTGAAAAAATGGAACAAGGATACCTTTGGGCATCTTCGGGTATGGAAGAGCAGGGTCCTTGCGCGCCTTGTGGGGCTCCAAATGGCTATGGGTGTTGAGCCGGGTATTGAGTTGGAGAACTCGGAACGATCTCTGCAGCGAGAATATTCAGAGATCCTTGACCAGGAAGAGGTTTTCTAAAGTAGTGGCGTGCAGCATCTCCCTGGGGGTTTCCCGGATCTCTCGGTGGAGCATTTGGCTGGTTTGGAGGCTCAAGTTAGTGATGTTGTTGTTAAAAAGCACCTTTTTTATATTGGGCCTACTAAAGCTCCAGGTCCTTATGATTTTCCAGCATGTTTCTTTCAAAATTGTTGGAATATTTGTGGTAGTGATATATGTAAGCAGGTGAAAGAGATTTTTACTTTTGGCCTCCCCCTTGTGCTAAATGAGACTACCATTACATTAGTGCCAAAGGTGGAGAACCCGAGGTCCATGGCTCAGTTGCATCCAATCAGCCTTTGTAACACTATCTATAAGGTGGTATATAAAATGCTGGTAAGTCGCCTCAGGCCTATTCTTCAAGCTCTTATCAGCCCTAACCAGACTAGTTTCATTCCAGGTAGACAAATTATAGATAATATTATCCTAGCTCAGGAGCTCCTGCATAAGTTCAGCCGCACTAAAGGGAAGAAATGATATATAGCGTGGAAAATTGATTTGTCCAAAGCCTATGATCGATTGAGTTGGGAATTTATCCAGACGGTTCTTGTTGAGGTGGAGGTCCTGTTAGAGTGAGTGAGCTGATTTTGCAATGTGTTACTACTGTTTCTTCCCAGGTAGTGCTTAATGGTGAGCTGACAGATTCGTTTTCCCCTCAGCGTGGGTCCAGCAAGGGGATCCGCTATCTCCCTACTTGTTTATTCTATGCTTGGAGAAACTGTCTCATTTGATTGGCGAGGTTGTGCAGAGTAAGAAGTGGAGGGCAGTGAACATCTCCAGGGGGGGGCTGAAAATCTCGCACCTCTGCTTTGCAGATGATATCATTATGTTTGCAAAGGCTAGTACAAGCCAAGCTAGAGTTATCAAAAGGTGTTCGGACCGGTTCTGTGAGGCCTCTGGTCAAGCGGTTACCTATGAAAACTCTCAGGTTTCTATTCTCCAAATGTCCGGCGACGTCTTGCAAGGAAAATCAGTGATATTTGTGTGTCTCCTCTCACGAATGACTTGGGCCGTTACCTTGGGGTCCCCCTGATGCATAAACGTGTCAGTAAGGTAACTTACTAGAAGGTGGTGGAAAAGGTTCAAAGCAGGTTAGCCTCTTGGAAAGTACGATGTTAAGCATGGCGGGGAAGATGACTATCCTTAAATTGGTGAACGAGTCTATCCTGGTTTACACTATGCAGACTGTGAAGCTCCCTATTAGTATCTATGATGAATTAGACTGTTTAAACAGAAACTTCCTTTGGGGAAGCAGTGAGGGGCAGCGAAGAGTTCCCTTGGTTAATTGGGAGACTGTAGTTAAGCCGAAAAGGAAGGATGGCCTTGGGCTGAAACAGTCTGAGGCTATGAATATGGCTCTCCTAGCTAAGAATGGTTGGAAAATGCTAAAGCAGCCGAACAGCCTCTAGGTACGAGTTCTAAGTGCTAAATATTTGAATCATGATGTGCATTTGCTCATGCGGGACCCCATCCCCAAAACTACGGCTCCTTCTTCTACCTGGCGTGCTATTCGTGTTGGGGTGGATACTTTGATTGAGGGCTGTAGAACTTGGTTGGGGGATGGGAGTAATACGGATTTCTAGACTGATGGTTGGAGTGATCTGGGCATTTTAAAAGACCATGGGATTGTCATCTCGATAGAGAAACTTCAACGCAAAGTGAGTAGCTATGTGCATGAGAGGGCTTGGGACATGAGGAAGCTTGAGGAGGATCTCCCGCTAGACAAATTTAGGTGGCTAGTATGCACTCCCGTGGGTCTATCGGGGGCAGGGGCATGCACGGTTATATGGCGGCCTACCTCCAATGGATCTTTCACGGTTAAATCTGCCTATGACATGCTCATTGACGACGTGGAGGAGGAAGAGGTGCCTTGGTTTGAAATTTGGAAGGCTAAATGCCCCCCCAAAATGAAGCTGCACTCCTGGCTTATTATCCATGATCGTCTTATGACCAATTCGCAGCGCTTTTGTCGTCATTTCACGGCGAGCCCTTTGTGTGTATTGTGCAAAATTGCCGAGGAGACTGCTGAGCACTTGGTGCGTCGGTGCCCTGTGGCCCTGGATGTTTGGGCCAATTCCAGCAGCCCAATCAGCTTGGGAAGTGTTATTTCGGCTCCGGTGACGAAGTGGATCCTGATGAACCTTCGTAGTAAGACTATGATGGAGTATGGTGTTGGTTGGCCGACTCTCTTTATGTTTGTTTGCTGGTACCATTGGCTTTGGAGGAATAAAAGAGTTTTTGAGACGGAATTTGTGCTCCCTGGGAACGTGAATCAGTTCTTACAGTTGGCGGCGAGGGAGTGGCTCCAAGCCAACTCTTATTCTGCTACCAAGTCGGGTAGACAGGTTGTCTTACTTGCCTGGTCTAGGCCTAATGAGGGGGAGTGGAAGGTTAATACAGATGGCAGCCGTACCCATGATACTGGCAGTATTGCTTTTGGGGGTGTCATTCGCAACAGTGCAGGGGGCTGGGTTATGGGTTTCACTGCGAATCTAGGTCAGGGCATGGTCATGTAGGCTGAGTTGTGGGGAATCTATCAGGGGGTGAATTTGTGCTGGGAGTTGGGTCCTTGTAAAGTCCAACTGGAGTCAGATTCTGCTGTTGCGGTTCAACTCATTCAGGATGGGGATATGGATGTTCATCCTTTGGCATCCTTAATTTTGGGGATTCGAACCATCATGTGCAGGGATTGGGAGTGTTCCATATCGCATATTTACAGAGAATGTAATTCAGTTACTGATGGGCTTGCTAGCATTGGCCATGGTGTGGATTTGGGTGTGATGGTGTTGGAGTCGCCTCCTGCGAGTATCTAGGAGTTGTTGGCAAGTGACGTCCTGGGTGTGCCTAGGAGTCGTGATTGTCCCTCTTAGTGAGGGTTTTTTGTTTCTTTGCTATTCTGTTATTACCAAAAAAATGTTATGATTAATTTTTGACTTATCAATTTCTTTTTGCAACTAGAATCAATTTTCTGTTCTTAGTGTTTTCAAGCATTTGTTAACAAGCTTAGCTACCTTATTTTTGTTTTCTTGCCATTGAGAATGATAGGATGACTGCCATATCTTCTTTCATTCATTAGCAACATGTGGTTAGGTTAAGAACTAGTCATGTAAACTGATTTCATGAAGATCTAGAATAGATGCGTTGTTCTAGGGTTCATGTGATGTTCATAATTCTCTTTGTTCTTAATGAGTTTCTAGGTACTAAATCTGAGTATATGCCATGCTAGGTTGCGCCTAGAGATATAAGTTTGATGTACATGCCAGTGCATCTAACTTTCTAAGGAAGAGAGAATTCATACAGTTTAGTTATATGCCATACTAAATCTGTGAACATCTTAGTTGTGCATTGAAATTGATAAGTTAGACATTCATAGCATTAATTCATGATTGTTTAGAGTGGATTGCATGCCTTAATTCATTCTAGTTCATAGTTTAATAGAGAAATCGTATTGCATTTGTCTCTACTACTTTTAGTTCTTTCAATTATGTCTTTACTTTCTGTTTTAATTTCCATCTTCCAAAATGAACTCAAAACTCCCCAAACCCGTGTGTTTGCATTAAGTAGTTTCCTATCAATTTATTCATTTTACTAAGTTATTACCTGTCCTTGTGGTTCCACCCTTGCTTGTCCCTATACTATCTTCTACGATTTGTATGCTTGCAAGGAAAAGATTTGTATAAATTAGATAGCTTATTTAGGTTGTCTAATTTTTCTAGCAGACGGCGTCTAGGAGGCATCACGCTGATACGAAACAAGAATTCGTTTGTAAAAAGAATGCACACTAAATGTGCAATCTGCAAGAATTTAAACTTGAGCTCTGATACGAAGTTGATAGGACCCCTCTCGAATTCTCCTTTGAAATTCGTGAGAAGTCCTACTCTCGTCTGACAACTTCGGAAAGCTCAAACCTTTCCAAGATTACCCTTACACTAGCAACCAAACATTTACACTTCTACCGAAAATTTGAAAGAATCTCCCCAGAAAAAAGGGTCAACTCAAAAACCAACCTTTCAGACAAATCAAATCCAAACAACCTCAACAAAACCAAATCCAACCAAACCACAAAATATCTCAACACACAATCCCGTAAGGGTAATCTGAGCATACTAGGTCAGCGAAGTTCAAAATCTAAAATACAAAGATCTTGCGAAAACCTACCAGAGTAAAAGTGCACCAAAAGAAAGATGCCTCCACATAGCCTCGTATCCTCATCACTCAACAACCGAATGCTCAAGCAAGCTCAACTTCGAGCTGTTCGGTGCTTCGTAGTCTCCAGAGCCGTAGTGCCTTGGTTGACAGGAAAATAGAAGGAAATGTTCGACTCAAATTTTCGGTCGTTGATCACCCGTCTACAATGGTCCTCAAGATCCAAAGATGGTATGGTTGGATTCGTGAGGTCGAGAGGAAGAGTTTGGTGGTGTTGGTTTGGCTCAAGATAGCCGGAAACGCGACCGGTGATGGTGGGTGCTCACAACGTTGTGAGAGTAAAGAGAGAGAGAGAGAGAGAGAGAGAGAGAGAGAGAGAGAGAGCGAGAGAGAGAGAGAGAGAGAGCGAGAGAGATAGACAGATAGAGAGAGAGAGAGAGAGAGAGGAGAGAGAAAGTTCAGATTGCCCAATGGGCTGAGGAGAGAGAGTGCGCTCTCTTAAAAATATCCCATTTTAAAAATTACCAAAAATGCCCTTGGTCAAACTAGACCCGTAACTTTTCCGTACGAACTCTGATTTCCGCGTGCCGCCTGTCTACGAACTTGTGAGTTTGAAACCTACAAGAAAAACTTCCAAAAGTAATTTCAAACAAAAAGTAACTCCTTGACCCTCCTTAAACTCAAGGGCAAAAGTGTCTTTTCCTAAATAATTTTACGATTTTAAGTTTTTTTTAGGTACGAGTCGTTACATATCTTCTAACAATATCAGGTTGAGAAATAATATAGAATGACATTGAGTTAATTCGTTAATTCTTTCATTTTGGATTGTGGGATTTTCAGGATATTTGTCGGTTGCAAGGAGAAAGGAAGAGGAAGAAAAAAAAAAGATTAAAAAACCAAATTAGACGAAATGACAAAATTACCCTTAATTCTAAGGGTTGATGGATGGGCCGGAAAAAAATGAGATTAAGTGAAACAACAGTTGCTGTAAAGGAGATATAATAACAAAAGTCGTTTTAAGGGGGTTAAATGGAAAAATACTTACATATTCCAGGAACATATGACACATGATATTCCTACTCCACGTATTTTAATATAATTAGACAACAGAGTTTCTTGGTAGTCTATAATAATTCGAAAAGATGAGATAAATTGAGCAGAGGAACACAACTCTACCACAAAATAGTTAACAAATGCATCAAACAACGCTTCATACAAATCAGAAATAAAATCCTACATAGGATAGTTCTATTCTGTAAGCTAGTGCCATCTTAGCCCACTTAGTGAGCCCTGGCTAACAGCCGTTATAAGCCCAGTAAAACAAGTAGCCCAGTCTAGCTGAGGCTTGGCTCACAGATGTTGGCCCAAAGCTCAGCAAATCACCAACGTCTCTGCATACACAGTCGTAGAACGGAAATGACAAGCTCACAGCTAAGAAATTGATAAAACAGAAAAAGAAAAACCCTACAGACTGTGTTTGATTCAAGGCTTTTCACAGAGAGATAGAATGAAGCGATTTAGCCGATCTTCTATATTGGCTTCTCAAATTTTGAGGCCCAACGAGAACAAGAAGCTGCATCTTCTTCCACTTTCCCAGCATTTCTTAGCTCAAAGAAGCTCCAATCGCTTCTTCGACATTTACAAGGTGCCCTTCTTTTATTTCATCCCATTGTGGTCTCCAGCAAGTGAAATGTGTTTTTTTTTCTTCTCCAAATTAGTGAAAACCAAGTATTGTTAATGGAAATTCGGGAAACCCCATTTGATTGCAGCTTGGAAACAAAGCAGCTATACAGAAAGAGAGGGCCAGGCTGTAAGTTTTGGTGCCACTTTTTTGTATTTATGTTTTTTTTGCCTTTTTGTGTGTGTTTCTGGGCAGGCATCAATGGCAATGCTTTGTTGGTGTGGTTTAGGGCAGTGCAGATGAGTTAAATAGGGGGTATTTTGCTGATATGTCAGAGCTGAAGCAACATGGTGGGAAGGTAAGGAAACATAACGATCAACCCTTTGCAAATTTGTTTTCTGATTTTATGTAATTTTTCTTTCATATTTCGTTTTTTCGGTTTCTATGGTTTGGTACATTGTTGGGCCAAAAGGTGATTGTTTTTTTTTTTTTTCAAACTTTGGAATTGGGATGATTAAGTATAATGATTGTTAGTAATAGTTTAGTATTATTTTAGCCTCTAGGAGGAGCATCATGTTTATTTTCTAATCATGTTGATTGGTATCATCTTATTTGAAGATGCTGTTAATATGTGGACTGAAAATCATGTCTAGTTCTTTTATCCTTCTAAGTTTGAAATATAAATTATAATTTTCTGTGCAGATATCTGTGGCAAATAAAATCTTAATTCCTGCAACAGAAGCTGTAAAGTTTCCTGACTTAGAACTGAACTACTCTGATGGAAAAATATCAAAGCTTCCCATTACCTTTAATGCTGCTGATTCCAACAAATCGGAAATCCCCAAGGCATCTTTAGTTTGCCTTTCTTTTCGAGCAAGCTCCCAGGTATGCGATTGAGTTATTGTCGTAGTGTTTTTACACACTTTCTAATGTGAATTTCTCAAGCGTTTACAATGTTTGGTGAAGCATTCTTAAAGAAGACTTGTACACTCTTGTTGTTCATTTATAGTACGCGTGTAACTGTCTATCAATTAGAGTAAGGCCATCAGAACTATGATGAGGGGACAAGGGAAAGAGGATGATAGGTTTGTATTTTATGGGGAGAAATAGTTAAATACTTGTTACTTATCCATGCTACTCTGAACGTGAATTTTTAAACTGTTCGAATTTTAAGAAGATTGTCGAATAATAATAATGGCAGCAAGCCACACCTAGGAATTGAAATATGATTGTAGAGGCCTCAATGATTGCGACAACATCCAGTGAAACCATCAAATGGTGACAATGCACACCTCGAAAATGGAATTTGCTTTCTATATCGTACAACATAAGGTGTACATGAGAGAATCAGTCACTCACTTTAAAGAGTGAAATGAAATTAATGGTTAGTTGGATCCTAAAAACTTGTGAACAGAATAAAGCTGGATTTTGTTTAGAAATTAGAATGATCCATCTGGTCCCACTCTGATCCATTTCATGGAGCTATAGAACAATACCCATAGATGCATTTGAATCATCCTTCTAGTAAGGGGGGAAACCGCTAGAACTGCCTTACCATTGCTATTTGATTGATTTGTTGCTTACACATCTCAAGTGCGTGTATGTTTATGTTGCTCAACTGCCATCAAGGTATCATGTTTAGTGTTACATATCCTGGTAATCTTCAATCTAGGTAATATTCAAGCTAGGTGACAACTTATTGATAGGTATTGGTAATGTCTCCTGGTTATTCATGTTTTTTTTTTTGTGTGGAATATTGGATTTCTATTTAAGGTTGTTATGTTGCTGCTTCAGTGCTCATGGTTTTCTATTATTGTCGTTCCCTACAAATAAATTTCTTTGCCCTTGACAGGGAATGATAAACTCTTGGAGTGCCCCTTTTCTTGAGGCTCTTAGTGGTTCAAAGAATGTTCATCTATATGAGGTATAAGTGGGTATAAAAATTGTCATCATTGATTTTATTTTTAGCATTGGCTTCTAATTTTTCTCCAACTTTTGTTTGCATCAAGCACTACTTTCTTACATTCTGTAAGTTTAGATGGAATTTTGTGAACAGTTTGATGACCCGTTTGAAGTAAACTGGGTTAATGTGGGTTCAGTTAATGGAAAGATTGACCATAAAGGGTTTTTCTAACAGCATGCACTTTCTCACTTGAACTTTTCCAGATAAAAATTGTTTTCTCATATGTGTAAAGCATTAAGCTTATCTCTATTTTGGCCTTCTTATTGTCTTGCTTGTTCTCTTTTTTATGTTTGTATCTGGTGGAAGTGTGGGACCACATGCACTCCCCTGAGAATTGCATTTTTGTTACTTTCTTCTTTATTTTGTTTGTTTTTTTGGTTTTTTCCTTTGATGGGGACATAGTAGGAGCAAGGTCTCATGTGGATTTGGTGCATGGGTGCCTATAGTTTTTTTTTCCTCAACCAAGTTGTACCTTATGCATATATGATATACCATACTCTGGAGAATTGATGATCAGAATCTAATGCACATGAACCTTGTTCTTTTCTCAAGTTATTCAGCAATAATATCCTTTGGAGATTCCTTTTAACCATTTTCATTAGTGTAGTTCATATAACTTGTTAACGAAGCTTTCTCCAGGTGTCATTAATAGACTCTTGGTTCCTATGCCGGAGTCCAATTAAGAAGGTTCTGCTCCGGATAATGAAGAAATCAAAGGATGACGAAAGTACTGGACCTAAAAGGCAGATTGTATATTCATTTGGTGACCATTATTACTTTAGAAAAGAACTTAAGATACTGAACCTTCTGACCGGGTACAAAAGCTTTCTATTGCCATAAAATTTATGGTTTTGTGAATTTTTGTGTATATTATGAAATATCTTGACAGTTTATGCTCTGTTAACGTTGCCTTCCTATAGGTATATATTCCTGCTTGATAAATTGGGTAGGATAAGATGGCAGGGCTCTGGATTGGCTAAAGAAGAGGAGTCGTCATCCCTTCTATCTTGTGCAAAACTGCTCTTGGAAGAGAAATGAGGCAGTCGAAGCTTATATCTTGACATACTTCATCAGGTGAATTCTGAATTCCGAATTGAAGGATGCTATATAGGCTAGCAACTTACCTCATAATGGCGTATTTACTTGTGTTTCATGTTTAGATTATTATAGATTTACCCTCACATTGCCTTCCTTCCTATATGTATATATTCCTGCTTGATAAATTGGGTAGGATAAGATGGCAGGGCTCTGGATTGGCTACAGAAGAGGAGTCGTCATCCCTTCTATCTTGTGCAAAACTGCTCTTGGAAGAGAAATAAGGCAGTCGAAGCTTATATCTTGACATACTTCATCGGGTGAATTCCGAATTCCGAATTGAAGGATGCTATATAGACTAGCAACTTACGTCATAATGGCGTATTTACTTGTGTTTCATGTTTAGTTTATTATAGATTTACCCTCACATTTGGCTTGTCAATGCATTTTTCTTTCTTCCTCAGTTGAACTTATTTCTGCATATGTTTTTGTTCAACTCAGAAACAAATTCAATTGTGATTTTGATTCAATAACTCTGACATGCTTGGAGGGGTTTAGTACATGTGAAATGACATCATCTTTTGATTCATTTACTGTCTTCTTATGATTTGTTGCTGTTAAAAAAAAGGTCTTGTCAAATACTTTAGTATGATTGTTTTGAGAATGTTTATGCTTTGTTGTTTAAATTTAGTGTTTTTTGGTGTTGTCAATTTATCATTAATGGTAATTCTCAATCTAGATTCTAGATAAATATTCAAGATAACTTCATAGTGACCATTGTTAATTTCTGTTAATTGTTTCCCTCACGATGATGCCTCACAAATTCTGTTTCCACGTGGGATATTTCCAAATTCAAGCGGTATTTTGACTAGTAAGCCTTAAACCAATGGAGGTCATGCAAGCTATGGGGTCATCCATATTCTCCATATTCCTAACACTTGAATATTTTGAAAATTGACTGAAATAACCAAATTCATATGCAGGTAATTTTTTTTATTCCTCATTTTGATCCTATTTCATTCTAACCTAGAGTTTTGAAAAATAAAGACATATTTGGCACAATCAGGTCCTTTATATTTCAAGGGTATTTACATAATTATATATATTTTTTGGAATTATCAGACCATTCATTTGAATCCAACGGCTTCTGTTATTCTATATATGATGCAGTACATATATATAAAAAATAATAATAAAGTATATGGCGGGCTATAAGATAGTATTAAGGAAAACGTATAAGCCAACCGCGCTGACTTGATTGACTGCCAATCGATTGTGGATATTTCTCTTATATTTTTTTATTTTTTTTAATCACTTTTTTATACATTAGGATTAGGAAAAATATTATATTATGTATATTGGATATCGATTTCATTCTTTACGTGAATCCAAACCAAGACTTCCCATATAAAAGTGTAGAGAGAGACCATTAAACCGTAATACTAAGTGACGAAGTATAGATTTTTCTTGTTTAGTACCTAACCCTGTGGCCCTAAGTATATAGGTGTTACTTGGATGACGTGGAGTCATGATGTGTCACATTGAATCCGGAACGCGAATAATAAAAAATTTAACAGATTCGAGGAAGCAAAGAATTTTGCGCACACGCTTGCATTTTGCCAGTGATAAAAGAAAGCTGATGAGGAGGAATTTCTTTATACAACTCGAAATACGAATTGTAAAATCTCATAGAATGCTAACGTCAAGATCTTTCCAACGATATAAAAAGAAAATTGAAGTTTCTTAATTTTTAAAGTTGATTATATCGAAAATTTCGATTTTGAGAAAACAGAGTTTCTTGGGACTCGCAAGTCATAAAATGGCTTCAGCACGTTACGACCATATAAATCTCAAAAAGCTACATGAAATCAAATAAAAATTTTCCAAAACTAACACTCAAAAATTTCCAAAACTAATACTGGAGTGTGAAGTTACAACGTTTCCCATTTCAAGCATTAAAAACTCAAAATAAATAAATAAAAAAGAAAAATTCAAAATATATGAGAGTCTATGATATTTTTCTTATATTTTAAATTCTTTTTTCAAGCATTCATTTTTCTTGTTTACTACCTAATCTCGTGGGCCCCAAAAATAATGTACAAGTATTTGCAAGTTGCTTGGATGAGATGGAGTGATGATGTGCGAAAAATCCAAAATTGTGCACGCATAGAATTTTCGCATTAGTGTGCATCCTATAGAGAAATCTCGAATCATAAAATCCTATAGAGAAATCTCGAACCATAAAATCTTATAGAGAAATCTCGAACCATAAAATCCAATAGAAAGCTAACGTCAAGATATTTCCAAAAGTGTAAAATAAGAACTAATTTCTTAATCCAGAAAATTGATTGCTTTGAAATTTTTATTTTGAGGGGAAAATATAATTTTTAAGGACCCGCACGTCATAAAATGGCCCTGAAACGCTAAAGATCGTATAGAAAGTTACTTGAAAAAAACAAAATTTGTCCAAAACCGATACCAAAACACGAAGGTATGGGCTTTCGAATTACAAACGTTAACAAATTGCAAAAAAAGTAAAAATAAAAAATATGAAAAACGACTCCCCTCTTCCAGAGTGAGAACTCTATTTGCTATCCCCTCCTGCCTGCTTCTTTCACCCCCACTTTCCGGCACTGTAAGTTGTCTTTTAGGGTTTTCTTTTAATCTCCGTTTTCTCTTTCATTCATTACAGTTTCACTAAAATGTTAAACCAATTCGAATTTTCCCTCATTATTAGTGTTCTTAGATTTCGTCAATTTTCATGGGCGATTTAAATTACTTATCTCATATTTTTCCTTCTAGTCCAAAATGGTCACTGGAGAAGGCCATTGATTCTAATCGATCTGTGCGTCTGTGTGAGAACGATACTTTGAGAGGGTCCTGGAATTTTATATTAATATTTATATTTTGGTTAGAAAACTGGAAACCCAATTCAATGAAATGGATTCTTCAACATGTACAATGAAGGTTGTGTTGTAAATTTTCTTCATTATTGATCACGATTGTCGAACAATTTTTCGGTTTGACAAGTTAGAGTTTTGGATTGCAAGTGTTAGCTTGCATTAGGCGTTGATAATGGGGTCTTCTTATTTGCTATTGTGAACTCAAGTTATTAAATTGGAGTGCTACGTACTGTTACCTTGCTCAGGGATTTTATCATGTTGCAAGAACTCATGAAAACATTGAGGAGGAACAAGGAGGGGACCTATTCCAGTATTCAAAACTATTACAGAAAATACTCAGCCATTGCAATTGGCTCCAAAGCTGATAAACCTGCAACCCAATATTGCCCTGTTTGGGTGCAGACAAGTGCCATTTATCCTCCATTTCTGCATGAAATCTTGCAAAGCTGTGCAAGAACAGGTTTACCCTTGGAAGCAAAGGCCTGCCATGCACAGATTATACATGTTGGCTTACAATCCGACACTTTAACATGTAACATGCTCATCAATGTGTACTCTAAGTGTGCGTTACTGGATTGTGCCGGAAAAGTTTTTGATGAAATGCCTGAAAGGAGCTTAGTTTCATGGAACACGATGCTTGGGTCACTTACCCGGAATAGAGAGGAACAAAAAGCTCTTGGTCTTTTCATGCAAATGCAAAGAGAAGGAAGCCCTTTTAGTGAATTCACTCTTTCGAGTGTTCTTTGTGCTTGTGCTGCGAAATGTGCTGTTTCTGAGTGTAAACAACTGCATGCTCTTGCTGTTAAGTTATCAATGAATTTAAATGTCTATGTAGGAACTGCTTTGCTTGACTTTTATGCAAAGTCGGGTTTGATAAAGGATGCAAGCTCTGTTTTTGAGTCTTTGCCAGAGAGGAGTGATGTCACATGGAGTTCGATGGTTGCTGGGTATGCGCAAAATGAGCTTCATGAGGACGCTTTGGTGTTGTTCCATAAAGCTAAAATATTAGGGTTAGAACAGAACCAGTTTACTATTTCTTCTGCTATTTGTGCTTGTGCAGGTCTGGCAGCTCTGATTGAAGGGAAGCAGGTGCATGCCTTGTTATGTAAAGCTGGATTTGGTTTGAATTTATTTATTGTTTCCTCTCTTGTAGACATGTATGCAAAATGTGGTAACATTAGAGAATCTTACAATGTGTTTCGAGGTATGGAAGAAAGGAACACTATTTTATGGAATGCCATGATTTCTGGGTTTGCTAGACATGCTTGCTCCCTAGAGGTGATGATCTTATTTGAGAAAATGCAGCAGATGGATTTGTTCCCAAGTGAAGTAACATATGTTTCTGTTTTAACTGCTTGTAGTCATATGGGATTGGTCGAAAGTGGCAGGAGATATTTTGACCTCATGATAACAGAACACAATGTGTCACCAAATGTTGTTCACTATTCATGCATGGTTGATATTTTTGGTCGGTCGGGGTTGATTCTTGACGCCTATAACTTGATACAGAAAATGCCATTTGATGCTACTGCTTCCATGTGGGGGTCTCTGTTGGCTTCTTGTAAAATCCATGGAAATCTTCACTTGGCTGAGATTGCAGCTAAGCATTTGTCTGAGATAGAGCCTAACAATGCAGGAAACCATATTTTGCTGTCAAACATTTATGCAGCAAATAAGAAGTGGGAGGAAGTTGCGAGAACAAGGAAGCTTATTAAAGAAAGTGAGTTGAAGAAGGAGAGGGGTAAGAGTTGGATTGAAATCAAGGACAAAGTTCACTCATTTATGGTTGGAGAAAGAAAACATCCTAGAATTTCAGAGATATACTCAAAGTTGGACCATTTAGTGGAGGAATTGAAGATTATGGGCTACGAGACTGACACTGAACACGACCTTCATTATGTGGGAGAGAGTCGAAAGCATGAACTTTTGAGGCACCATAGTGAGAAACTTGCTCTTACTTTCGGATTGATGTGCTTACCCTCCAATACATCCATCAGGATCATGAAGAACCTTAGAATTTGTGGTGATTGCCATTCTTTTATGAAGATTGCATCAAGATTTACAGGGAGGCAAATCATCGTCAGGGATACAAACAGGTTTCATCATTTCGAGAATGGTTATTGTTCTTGTCGGGAATTTTGGTAAAATTCTTGTTTTTATGTCCTATTTTTTAATTAGTTGGTAAAATTGTTATTCTGCATCATGATATATATAGAGAGTACTTACTGTCTGTTGGCAGTTCCCATGTCTCTACCTGCATTCTGATTCGTAGGTGGGTTCAGTTGGTAGGCATAGGGCGTGCAAATGATCAATTTAAGGCCGAGTAATCCATTAATGTGGATCTCAGAAATATAAGGCTCCATTTGTTTTAAGAGGATTTGGATTTGATAATAAGGCTAAATTTGTTACAAAAACTTGAAAACACCAGATTGAATGAATTTGAAATAACTGGATGTAGTACTAATGAAAGGACTTTTCCGGATGGCAACTTCTTGAATCTAGCATTGGGACCTGCTCCGTCTCTGAATTGGAGAAGTATTGTTTGGGGAAGGCAAGTAGTTGAAAAGGGTTTGATTTGCAGAAATGGGGATGGTAAATAGGTAAAGGTCTTTTAGGACAGATGGATGTGGAACCCACTTACTTTCAAGCCTATGTTTAGTTATGTTATGCCCCCGATGTTGATCTAGTTCTGTCACCGGGCTGCTGGAATTTGGAGTTACTCAGCATTTGATACAGAAAATCAGACGTTACTGTGAGGTAGACGTCGTAGCAATCCTCACGATTCCCCTGGGTCTAAGACAAAAGTATTGACAAGCTTTATTGATAAAGATGGAAAGACAAAGACATGCTTTGGTGGGCGTATGGGGAATCGGATTTCAGCTCCAAGATTGTTGAAGCTGAGTGCTGTGGCCTTTTCTTTAGTGTATGCAGGTGCTGAAAACATTGTTATATTCATCTGACCTGCATCGTTTTAGTTTGAAAATTGATTTATATTATGTCTTAAATGGTTGGTTATTTTGCAGGTTAAGGCCTCCTACTTACTCCGATTCATGGATAGATTAGGTTAACTGGGTACCAGGTACGTTACATTCTTCAACCGTCATTGTTTAACAGTAGCTTGTTTACCCTGTATAATCAATGAAATTTTTGTTTTGTACTACTGTAAAGCAGATTAATCGCCTTTTCCATTTGGATTTCTGAAATAGGAAAAAACCATATTTGTGAAAACAACAATTTTTTTTTAATATTGCAATAAAGGTTTTGGTTTCTGGGTATATTTATTTTCTTACAAGACACCAGGCTAGAGAATTTGTGTTCTCAAAACAGGAATTTTGCTGATGTGGGAATAACATTCTAGTAGTTGTGGTTTGCGATTTATTTATTAGTGTTCGTACCTAAACTGATCAACCTGTAAAAAGACCATTCAGTCCCGAAAAATCTCACTTGGCCCTCAACTCAACAGAAATACAACAATACGATCCCATCAGACATGGTGGATCCCACTAACTTACTCTCCTGAGTAAAACATACCTACAAACATTAGGCCCACCAGATCTTCTCGGCTTACTCCTACCTCGGCCGATCAAGTCAACTTAACCACGGGATCCAGGACCACTAGGACACGTGTCAACACTAGGGACAGAGACATTTATCCCACATTGGAATGTTTCACTTACAACATTCAATACAACTATAAATACAAGGGCACTGTTGGATTTTTGAGATAAGGAAAGAAAGGATTCGAGATGAAGAAAGAGATGATTAAGGAGAGTAGGGTATAGGAAAGGAAGAGATGAAGTATAATTCATGCTTCTCATATATTTTCACACACTCCCGTACATACAATACTTCAACACTTATATAGTGATTACTTACAGCAAGTAACAAACTCTTGCAGTTCATGACAGCTAGGGATAGCTAACCAATTAGGACAACTGTAGAAGCTAACCTACAGCTAAGGGAGGAGAGGTCTAACAACCTAACTGAATCTGTTGGATACTAACAATCAAGAAATCTAACCAACTAACAATACAGCTAGCTAATCAAGATAGCTAACCATATCATTCCATATTATTCAACAGCCTCCCTCAATCTGATGCTGGAGTCCCGAAGCATGAGATTGTCCCGATAAAACTCAAACCGAGGCGTTTGCAACCCATGAGTCATAACATCAGCTAGCTGGTCCCGAGAGGAAACATGCGCCAAGTGAAGATCTTTACGTTGAACCCGCTCACGAACAAAATGCACGTCGATCTCAACGTGTTTAGTACGGCCATGAAAGACCGGATTATGGGCCATCTGAATAGCCGAGACACTATCGCACCAGATTAGGGGCGGACGAGAAAGAGGAAGATGAAGCTCAGCCAACAGGTGTGTTTGCCACTGTAGTTCACAAGCAGTGCTGGAAAGAGCCCGATACTCCGCCTCGGCAGAAGAGCGAGACACAGTGGTCTGCTTTTTGGCACCCCACGAAATGGGATTGCGACCAAGAAAGACAATATGACCAGAAGTTGAACGGCGGGTATTGGGATCACCACCCCAATCGGCATCGGAGAAGGCGTGAAGACGAAGCCGGCCAGAGACATAACGGAGACCAAAGGCCATAATACCCTTTAGATAGCGAAGGATACGTTTGACAGCCATCATGTGAACGTCCGTGGGAGCATGCATGAATTGACACACAGTATTAACAGCAAAAACAATATCCGGGCGGCTGAACGTCAAGTACTGTAGAGCACCAACCATGCTCCAATAAAGAGTGGGATCGGGAAGCAAGAGGCCATAAATAAGCAGTAACTTAGTGTCAGGAGCCAAAGAAGTGGAAACAGGACTGCAATTAGACATCCCAACCTTACTCAGAAGCTCCCGGGTATACTTGCTTTGATTAATAAACAAACCGTTGGTGTGAGAACGCACATGGAGACCAAGGAAATAGGACAGAGCCCCGAGATCCTTCATGTCAAATTTAGTGCCCAAGGCACGAATCAAACGGGTCATCGCAGCAGGATCATTCCCAGTCACAATGATGTCATCGACATATCGCAAAACAATAGGAAGAACCGACCCCTGATGAAGAACAAATAAGGCAGAATCAGAAAGGGATTGAACAAACCCAAAAGTAAGCATATGACTAGTAAACCAAGCATTCCAAACGCGAGGAGCCTGCTTCAGGCCATAAAGAGACTTTTCCAACTTGCACACATGAGAAGGGAGTGAGAATCAACAAAACTGGGAGGTTGAGCCATGTAAACCTCTTCATGAAGAACACTATGAAGAAAAGCATTTTTGACATCAAGTTGTCCTAATTGCCAATTGAACTGAGCGGCTAAAGCGAGAATGAGCCGCACTGTGGTATGCTTGACAACCGGACTGAAAGTTTCATCATAATCAATCCCAGCCTCTTGAAGATAACCCTCAGCAACCAGGCGTGCCTTGTGTCTTGCCACCGAGCCATCTGCATGGCGCTTCAACTTGAATACCCACTTACACCCAATAACACTCCTATGAGCGGGTAATGGAACCAATCGCCAAGTGTGTTGTTGCTGGAGAGCAGTAAATTCCTTGTGCATGGCGTGACACCACTCAGGAACCTGGGAAGCCTATGCATAGGTCACTGGCTCAAGAAGAGGACCAACCGAGGAGGTGACGTGCAAAGCAAGAAAGCCACGACGCCTAGGTCTGGAGATGCCATTTTTAGACCGAGTGACCATAGGATGGGAAGAAGGCACGGCAGAGAGACCATGAAATGAAATGGGAACAGTCATGTCAACCACCAAGTCAATAGAGGGCATGGAGCCAGGAGAGGCATGAGCAGGAGCGGATGGAGAGCCTGAAGCCGTAGAGACTGGTGATAAGCCAGGAGTAGGAGGAGATGACGATGGTGAATGAACAACAGGATGTGCAGAAGTAGACCCCGATGCGGCAGGAGAGGGAACCCTGCCAAGTGGAGAACAAACAGTATACAATGGAGTACAACTAGGATGGTTCATCAAGCCACGATCATGTGCGAAGGATGTGTTCATAGACGCATGAGATGACTGGAAAGGGAACTGACTTTCATCAAAGACAACATGGCGAGACACAAAGGTTTTCTTGGAGGGAATATGATAACACATGTATCCTTTATAATCAAGAGTGTAACTTGCAAAGACACATCGGACACTCCGGGGTTCAAGTTTGTGAAGGATAACATGCACACCCGAAAGGTTTTAAAAACTATAAAGAAGGGTAATAACCAAAAAGCAGAAAATAGGGAGAGCTCATATGAAGAACAGTAGTTGGCATACGATTGATAAGAAAATTGGCAGTGGAACAAGCATGAAACCAAAAAGAAGGGGGCATGGAAGCTGTTTGTAGCAAGGTAATAGTAGTTTCAATGAGATGCCGATGTTTTATCTCAGCAAGCCCGTTTTGCTGTGGTGTATAAGGACAAGACTTGAAATGAAGAATGCCTTTAGACGTAAAGAACTCAGTCATGGCTTTGTTGACAAACTCACCTCCGCCATCACTTTGGAACACTTTTATAGATTTTTCAAAGAAATTAAGAACATAAGAGTAGAATTTCACAAAAGTAGAGTAAACATCGGATTTATGCAATAAAGGATAAATCCAAGTGTAGCGAGTACAGTCATCAATGAAGAGAACATAGTATTTATGACCAAGAAGAGAAGGACAGGGACTAGGACCCCAAACATCCGAATGAACTTTAGCAAAAGGGTGAGAGAAGTCCTATTGACATAAGCAGAAAATGGCAATCGAGATACTTTGCCTTGAAAAAAAGGTTGACACACATGGGAAATGAACTCAGGAGAGCAGGTAATTTGAGCTTGGGCAAGCATAGTAGAAAGAACAGCATGGGCAGGATAACCAAGTCGCCGGTGCCATAGTGAAGAGGGTATTGTCTTGCCTACACAAGCAATAGAAGACAAGCGAGGAGATGAAGAAGATGAAGATAAAGACTTAGGAAGGGGATATAAACCACTAACACTAGGAAGTTTGTATAGAGTCCTCCCCGAGTGATCCTGAATACGAAGAGAGTGAGCATCAAAAAGCATTTGACAACCACTATGCAAACAAAATTTTTGCACAGAAAGAAGATTATGAACAAGACGAGGTACATGATACACATCCTTTGAAAAGCATGATCGATAATAGGCAAGGTAAGAGAACCAACACTAGCTATAGGAAGAACAGCTCCATTACCAACTGAAATACCTGATTTAGATGGACAAGCGTGAGCTTGTTGTAAGTGAGAACCATCAGAGATCATGTGATTATTGGCACCAGTATCAGCGAGCCAAAAGTTAGGGTCATTGAACTCAAAAACAGGAGTAGCTGAATAGGCCTGAGGCTAAGTACCAGGTGGAGTAGACACTTCAAAATGGCCCCGTTGTGAGCACTCCAGGGCCTCATGGCCAGGAAGCTTACATAGTTGACACAAAGGAGATGGGAGAGCTTGCATGTACTGAGGGGAAGCCCCTAAAACACCAGGATTTGTGTGACTAGGCGACTGTTGAGGTTGCTGTTGTGGTTGTGAGAAGTAAGGATTGAAGCCATAGGACTGATTACCACTGTTAGAATAGCCATAGTTTTGTTGGGAACCTTGATTATAACCAGAAAACTGAGGATAGCCATGATTAAACCCACGATTATAACTTCCACGGTTACCCCTATTGTTGTTGTTCCAGTTGTTATTCCATCGTCCTCGACCATTATTCCACCGACCTCGACCTCTATTGTTGTTCCAATTATTAGAACCTCTCCCTTGCCAATTAGAGTTATTCCAACCCGTACCTCCTGATTGAGGTGTGGTAGCCACATTCAAGGATTCACTCTGAGAACCTTGACCTTCTTTAGTAGCCACCATTGCGGTAAGCAAGGGTTGGTGTGAAGCAAGTTGTGTTGCAATTTTGGTAAGGTCTGCTTCTTCAGCTAGCAAAAGAGTCCGAAGCTCAGTAAGGGTAACAAGAATAGGCCGCGCCCGAATGTGAGACTTAAAGGGATGATAATCAGATGGCAGGCCATTAAGTGTGATCAGATTACATCTTTGTCAGACACAGGCACACCTGCACTAGCCAACCGTTGCCGAGCAGACCGAATCTTACTCATGAATGTCTCAACAGAATCATAACCTTTTTGGATGGTCTGAAGATTGGTCTTTAGCTGCATGAGGTTAGCTTCTGATAAAGAAGAGAAATGTTCTTGTAGTGTATGCTAAGCCTCACGTGAGGATTCACAGTTCATTATTTCAGTGAAAGCATCTTCATATATTGTTGCAATAAGAACATTAAGTAAAGCAGCATCCATATCAACCCAATTTTGAAACGATGCATCAGTAGACAAAGGACACAGACTAGAACCATCAAGATGACCAAACAGATGGAAACCTTTCAGCAAACGCTGAATCTTGATACTCCAAGACACATAATTGGTATCATCTAGCTTCATAGACATGAAGTCTGTGACATGTTTAAGAAGATCCATACCAACAGTCATGACGAAACAAAAGGCACAGAAAAGTATAAACTCAGTATTGCGTACTCGATTAGCAAGAGATGCAAGAAACACTTATCTTGCAGAAGATCTCAACGTGAGAGATCCAGACAATGAGCAGAAGAGAAGAGAAAGCACACCCAAAGAGAACGAAGAACCGGATTCAAAGGGAGAGAAAGAACACCATAGGCTAATCATGATCTCGATTACAATTGCACAGTTTTAACAGGAAGCACCAGAATCAATCAGCTGCGAGCATTCATAGCTCTGATATCATGTTGGATTTTTGAGATAAGGAAATAAAGGATTCGAGATGAAGACAGAGATGATTAAGGAGAGTAGGGTATAGGAAAGGAAGAGATGAAGTATAATTCATGCTTCTCATATATTTTCACACACTCTCATACATACAATACTTCAACACTTATATAGTGATTACTTACAGCAAGTAACAAACTCTTGCAGTTCATGACAGCTAGGGATAGCTAACTAATGGGGACAATTGTAGAAACTAACCTACAGCTAAGAGAGGAGAGGTCTAACAACCTAACTGAATATGTTGGATACTAACAATCAAGAAATCTAACCAACTAACAATACAGCTAGCTAATCAAGACAGCTAACCATATCATTCCATATTATTCAACAGGCACCTCCCCTCAAAAGGTAAGAACATTCTTGTCCTGACGCTGCTTGAATTACTACACTGCCCTCCTTTCCTAACTGACTTAGGCATCAGAGACTCTTAGGCAGACACCACACCAGTGCTCTTTTGCTCTTATCTTCTCCTTGCAGGTCATATCACCACCGAGAAGAGCGAGCCAAGCGAGCTCAGCGAGGCGACTCTAAGTTGGTCCTTTTTTTGCATCAACAGTTTGGCGTTGTTTGTGGGAATTCTGAAATAACCTTCCACCAACTCACTTACCACTTAGGCCGTCCCATCACCCCAGGGCATCATGTTGGACGATCAAGATGAAGGAGAATTGACTCACACCTCCTTCCAACAAAGGAACTCGCGGGACAACATCCCTGACATATTAAGACAGATGTTGGACGACCTTCAACGAGAAGTGGCCGAGCTTAGGGCCCACAACACTAAGACATACGCTAAGAATCAGGTCTTATCTGATTAGTATGAGAGCACGCTTGCCTTTCTGAGGATGTTCCAGCGGGGTTAAGGGCAAGAAAAAGTTCCAGCTGACCATACTCTGACTGGTCAAACTCTAGCCGATCGTACCCTGGTCGATCAGCCTTTGATCGATCGAACCCCCTCAGATATGCACAAGAAGCAGTAGCCAAGGGAAAACCCTACTTCATCTAGTGGGCAACTCCTTATCCAACTTTCCAACGGCGTGGGTCCTTCACAACCAAGGATCTATCGGGACGCCCGCCAACTCCTGGATGATCACCAAGTACAAATTGATCCCGTTCGCCTCACTTATGCTATATCGGATCCCATGGATGTGGGACAACCTCCCTTGCCAATCTTACCAGCGGCGGGATGAAAGGCAATGGGACATGTTTCTGGCATAGCTAATAAGCAAGATAACCAAGGCGCGAGAGGCCCTGAACCCCAACAAAGGGCGAACACGTGTGAGATACAAGATGAGACTGACTCAACTGCCGGGAGCTATTTGCATGGCGGAAGGATAAACATAGATCGCCAAGAAAAAAACTATGGTCGAATAGAATGCCAACTAAATCCACCATCACCCCAGCAAGACAACGCCCTGGTGGAAAGTCTCTTATGCTGGGTACGCAACCTTGAGGCAGAGAAAGACAAAGGTAAGGTGCCGACATGGGGTAAGACCAGCACCGGTCCTTTCACCAACCGAATCCTTCAATCTAGGCACAATTCAGAGGTAAAGCCTTTGAAGATAGCTCTCTACACGGGAAAATGCGATCCCGTCACCCATCTGAACAACTACGTCTCTACTCTTGCATACAAAAATTTGACAGACGAAGTCCAATAACTCATCTTCAGCTATGCTCTTACCAACGTAGTCCTCAATTGGTTCTATTGCCAAGCTCCCAACATCATCAACTCTTTCGAGGAATTACAAACAACCTTCCACAACCAATTCATGATCCAAACAAATAGGCTGGTCTCCACGAAAAACCTCTTCTCCGTCAAACAGGAAGAGGAAGAAACACTTCAAAAATATGTTGCCAGATTCAGCCTCGAATACTACCGTTGCCGGGACACATACGACAAAGCCACGTTCAATGCTTTTCGAAGCGGTCTTAGGGAGTCACCATTCAAGTATGCATCCCATATTGAAAATTGGAAGGGCTACAATGAGATCATGTGAAGGGCGGCGATCCACGCCAATATAGAATTCTTCCACACTCCCACTAAGGAGAGCAAGACATCCTTGTACTCAACCCCCCAAGTAACAACAATAGCCACGGTAAGACCAACTACAGCCCTGGGGGCTATAATTAAGGGTCCAACCAATCACACCAGGGGAAGAGAAAGCTTAACTATGATGGAAAGCACTAGGGGAAGAAGGGTCGATCAAATCACGACGACCAAAGGTTCAAATGAAGTGACAATCATCACCAGGAAAGGGGAGGTTTAATGGGAGACAACATTGGCCCAAGACCTCATTTTGAAACATAAACAATCTTGAACACCTCCTTGGATCGCATATTGCTAACCGTGGAGGATATGATACCCAAGGCCAAGGCAAGGAATCCCAACTGTTGCCCCACCCACAACGCAGAGTCTTACTGCCAATACCACAAGTATAATGGACACACCATTAAGCAATGCATCGCATTCCGGGACATTGTGGAACAACTAATGCAAGATGGGAAGATCAACCAATTCTTATAGCATGCCCCACAACTGGCAAGACATCCACAAATCAACACCATCAGTGGAGGACCAACCATATCCTCCTCACTCACATCAAACAGGGCAAAAAATAACTTTCTTTGGGCTACCCAAGCCAACCAATAGGTATTCAGCATCGACTCAAATCGAGTGGCCAAAGTGGCCAACAACGGATGGGAGCCTATTACATTCTCAGAGGAGGAAGAGAAAGGCATAGTGTTCCCGCATGATGATCTCTTCATCATCAGAGCTCAGATTTCCAATTTTGACGTGGGAAGAATACTCATTGACAACGGAAGCTCGGTCAACGTGATCTTCTAGGCTGCCTTCAAGCACATGGGAATAGATGAGAAAGAGCTCGATTGAACGGTCATGCCAATATTGGGTTTTTCGGGGGACTCAGTCTTACCTAAGGGCATCATCTCATTACCTGTCTCGGTGGGCACCACCCCGATGATAGCCACGACCATCACTACATTCCTTGTGGTTGATTGTCCCACGGCCTACAATGCCATTATCGAAACATGCCTACTCAATCAGCTGAAGGTCGTCCCAGTAACCCACATGCTATTGATAAAATTCCCAACATCGACGGGAATGGGTTAAGTACGAGGAGATCAGCTCTTCGGAAGAACATGTTATGCCACGACATTAACCAAAACAAGCAAGCAAGATCAAACAAAAACTCTGTCAGTCACATAAATCGCTCTAGGGGACGTTCCCGTCGAACCATAACTCGTGGATGAGTTTCGGAATAACCCCCTGAAGACCCACACGACTTATCAAGCATGCCACAGGTAGAACCTGTGGAAGAAACAGAGGCAATCCCTCTATCTGTTCAACACAATGATCGCACGGTCTGAATAGGATTAAAGCTAAAACCCACCATATGAGCAACCCTCATAGAGTTTTTGAAAGAAAATGCCGAAGTCTTCGCATGGTCTTACGCAAACATGCCTGGCATCTCCACGGATGTCATCTGCCATAGGTTAAGTATTGACCCATTATTCAAGCCAATCACTCAGAAAAGGTGAAGCTACGATGTCGAAAGGCAAGCAGCCATGCAAGCCAAAATCACAAAGTTGAGCACCATACACTTCATCCAGAAGGCCATATATGTCGTATGTGTGGGAAATGTTGTACTGGTCAAGAAACCATCCGGACTCTAGCGCATGTGCATAGACTTCACTGTTCTTAACAAGGTTTGCCCCAAGGACAACTTCCATTTACCTAAGACAATATGCTTGTAGATGCGACAACGAGACAAGAACTACTCAACTTCATGGATGCCTACTCAAGATACAATCAGATTATCATGAATCTGAATGATCAAATCCACATAAGCTTTCAAAATGATCTGGGCATCTATAGCTACAATGTCATGCCTTTCGGCCTAAAGAACGCATGAGCAACATACCAAAGGTTGGTCAACTTCATGTTTGCTGACCAAATTGGGAAGACAATGGAGGTCTATGTCGACGACATGCTCGTCAAAAGCAAAACGAACGAAAACACATCCCCAACCTAGCAAGGATGTTCAAAGTCCTCAAGGAGTACAAAATGCGCCTCAATCCTACCAAATGCATCTTTGGGGTAGGCTCAGGAAAATTTCTAGGATATATGATCAACCAGAGGGGGAATCGTGGTAAACCCTGAAAAGATCAAGGCAATCCTTGATATGCAACCTCCCACAACCCACAAAGACATCCAGAGCTTGACGGGACGAGTAGCTGCTCTTACTCACTTCATATCGAAGGCAACAGACAAGTACGCCCTATTCTTCAAAGCCCTGAAGAGCAAGAACAAGCAACTCAACTGGACAGAGGAATGCAACAAGGCATTCATCAAGATCAAGGAATACATGAGTAAGGCCCCATTATAGGCAAGACTAGAAAATGGGGAACCTCTCTTCATATACCTATCAGTCTCCACCTCGACAATCAATTATGTTCTTATCACAAGGAGAGAAGGCGTAGAACATCCCGTCTAATATGTCAGCAAGGCATTTCAGGATGCGGAGATCAGGTACCCTGACTTGGAGAAACTTGCCCTCGCGTTGGTAGTCATTGCAAGCAGGCTCAGACCATACTTCCATGCACATGAGGCAGGTCTTACATAAACCAAACACCTCTAGACGACTCACCAAATGGGCAATCGAATTAAGAGAGTTCGACATCTCCTATATGGCTAAGATAGCTGAGAAATGACAAGCGATAGCTGACTTTATCGACGAGTACTCCTACCAGCCAACACAATACATTCCACCAGAGGCAACACCTATGAAGGAAGATCCTCTTAAAGACATCCCTGAATTCACCAAGATATCTGTCATCGACCCCCAACGCCCATGTTGGCCCTTGTACGTGGATGGGTCGGCTTGCCATAGCGGATCAGGAGCGGGGAGTAGTTCTCACGTCCCCAGAAGGAACCAAGTTAGAGTATGCCATACGCTTCAGCTTCAAAGCCTCCAACAATGAAGCAGAATACAAAGTATTATTAGTTGGCTTACTGATAGATGCATATTTATGCGACGTTTTATCTTGTTTTTGTATGTTTTTCTTAGCATGTTTCCTATGTTTTCTTAGTATTTAGCTTGTTTTCGTGTTTTGTAGGATTTTTGGAAGCAAAGGTATAAAAGGAGTTGATTAGTTGCTTTTTTGGAAATCTAAAGATGAAACTTTGAAATTGACTTGAGCACATGTGTCAACTTCTCGGAATTAACTGCACCTGCTCGGGAAGAACTAACTGATGGGCCATATATCTTTGGAAAGATATGGAAGTCTAGTTTGTAGAGAATTTTACGATTCGTGAATTGGAATTTTCTAGGAGTTATGGCCGTTTTAGTACAGCAAGGTCAAGTTGCACGGGAATTCATTATTCCTTCTATTTCAAGTTTTCTAATCCTTATTGGGTTTGGACGACTAGAGGCCCAGTTAGGGTTATGGGAGGAAGCGTCTTAATCAGAGAAAGGAAGATAAAAAAAATGAGGGAGAGTGAAACTTGTTTGTTGCCCTTTTGTCGCTGGCTGAGTTAAGTCAAGGAGACAAAAACGTTGCAGCAGATTTTTAGGGAGAGAGGGAGACATTTCTTGCTGGCTGAATTACTGCGCAATAAAATCATGGAGAGCAAGAGACGTTTCCGTTTTTCTGTGGGAGACCGAAAGACCATTTTTTTCTTGCGTGCGTGTTTGTTGCCACGTGCTCCCGCTGTGGCTGCTCCTTTCCTCTCTTTTTTTTATTTTTTTATCTTCCTTTCTCTAAGTACTGATTAAAACGCTTCCTCCCATAACCCTAACAAACTGGGCATCTAGTTGTCCAAGCCCGATAAAAATTAGAAAACTTGAAATAGAAGGAATGCTGAATTCCCGCGCAGCCTGACCTTGCTGTGCTAAAACGACCATAACTCCTCGAAAATTCCAATGCACAAACTGTAAAATTCTCTAGAAACTAGACTTCCGTATATTTCCAACGATATATGGCCCATCAGCTAGTTCTTCCCAAGCAAGTGCAATTAATTCTGAGAAGTTGACACATGTGCTCAAGTCAGTTTTAAAGTTTCCTCTTTAGATTTCCAAAACATCAACTAATTAACTTCTTTTGTAACTTTGTTTCCAAAAATCCTACAAAACACGAAAACAAGCTAAGTACTAAGGAAACATATTAAGAAAATAAGGAAAAACGTCGCATAAATATACTCCTATCAAATTCCCCCACACTTAGCTTTGGTTAGTCCTCGAGCAAAACAGAAAAATAGAGACTCAACGATTGAACCTAAACCTTCCAACATTTGTCTCAGAGATTTTCAATGGATCATGACATATTAAGATTCAGCATAAGAATTGGTCCACATGATTCGAGAGGTAATACACACTCATAGAAATCATACATAAGCTCTCAATTAAATCAATCAAATGAACAGTATAAAGAGAGATACATGCTGAATAGAATCAGCTCAAAAATCTCACGGAATACGCTCTAATTTTACCTCATATTTTCTAGTTAAGTCACTCTTTCTATACTAGTTATATGTGAGAGGATTGATGTGAAAGGAAAACAAGTTGCTCACATATGATATAACAAGAAAGGAAGGCACTTTCGAAAATTTTCTTTTGGATATGATCTCATGAAAGGAATGCTACTACTTGAATGCAAGAACAAATGACACTATATGCTCATACTTCATTCAAATATCCACATATTGATATAAACACAACAAACAAGATCAAAAGGTCTTTATGCAGATTGTAATGGGGTCAAAGGGTTAGGGGTTAAAGAAAGAATGGATATGGATAACACAAGGTTCTTAAAGAAATAGTAGAAGCATGCAATGATGTTAGAGACATAAGAACTTTTATCACCATCAAGGCTTAAAAATCATATAGGTACTGAGCAATTACATACACTCAATGACCAATTTTAACATTGTGAACCACCCTTCAACAATCAATACATGTATGGTCAGGGCATAAGAATTCAAACACAATGCAGATTTTTTTCTCGTTTTTTTTTCTGGTGCACGCTCGAAATCGTGTACAATTCTTATCTTTTTTTTTTTCTCTTTCTTTTCAACATTCCCCCAAACTTGATCTTTTAACACTCCTTGATTCGAAATTAAGTCTACAAATTATGTTTCACTAATCTTTAAGAAAAAGGGTAAGGATAAATGTGTTTAGGCTAGGTGACGAAGATGGGGTTTATGAAACAAGAAGGCTTAAACAAAGGCTCAACATGGGTTTACCTAGAGGAAAATGTATCATGGGTCAAAGGCAATTTTGGCAATGGTGGTAATATAGGTGCCTTCATCATCTCCAGTATGTCATGCAAATCAATTCAATGCCTCGAAAAGAAATTAGTACCAGTTCTAGTATTTAGTTCCAATGATGATAAGAAATTCAAGTAGCAACCAAGCAAAGAAAGATGAGCTCTTGCAACAACTTAATTGACAAGAAAGTGATAGATTAATCAAATATAACTCTCTCAAACAAAGGATAAAGGATCAAAAGCTCACAAAAGGATTGTATTGAGCTTCATTCAATTAAGCTTATTATGGGTACCACTTACTCGGGTGATTACATGTGATTTTGCATATTATAACCATGAATAATTGAGTATCATCCAAAGAATAATTTCAGACCTTGAATCATGCTTAGAAATAATCTTAAAGTCATGCAATTAAAAACAAAATCCCATCATTGTGTTGGAAATTAGTACCAGTTCTAGCATTTAGTTCCAATGATGATAAGCAATTCAAGTAGCAACCGAGCAAACAAAGATGAGCTCTTGCAACAACTTAATTGACAAAAAAGTGATAGATTAATTAACAAGAAAGTGATAGATTAATCAAAATTAGTACCAGTGCTAGCATTTAGTTCCATTGATGATAAGCAATTCAAGTAGCAACCAAGCAAAGAAAGATGAGCTCTTACAACAACTTAATTGACAAGAAAGTGATAGATTAATCATATATAACTCTCTCAAACAAAGGATAACGGCTCAAAAGCTCACAAAAGGGTTGTATTGAGCTTCATTCAATTAAGCTTATTATGGGTACCACTTACTCGGGTGATCACATGTGATTTTGTATATTATAACCATGAATAATTGAGTATCATCCAAAGAATAATTTCAGACCTTGAATCATGCTTAGAAATCATCTTAAAATCATGCAATTAAAAACAAAATCCCATCATTGTGTTAGAAATTAGTATCAGTTCTAGTATTTAGTTCCAATGATAATAAGCAATTCAAGTAGCAACCAAGCAAAGAAAGATCAGCTCTTGCAACAACTTAATTGACAAGAAAGTGATAGATTAATTGACAAGAAAGTGATAGATTAATCAAAATTAGTACCAATTCTAGCATTTAGTTCTAATGATGATAAAGAATTCAAGTAGCAACCAAGCAAAGAAAGATGAGCTCTTGCAACAACTTAATTGACAAGAAAGTGATAGATTAATCAAATACAACTCTCTCAAACAAAGGAAAAAGGCTCAAAAGCTCACAAAAGGATTGTATTGAGCATCATTCAATTAAGCTTATTATGGGTACCACTTACTAGGGTTACATGTGATTTTGCATATTATAACCATGAATAATTGAGTATCATCCAAAAAATAATTTCAGACCTTGAATCATGCTTAGAAATCATCTTAAAGTCATACAATTAAAAACAAAATCCTATCATTGTGTTGGAAAGAAACCTAAGACACAAACAAACACAAAAATTACCCAATTTAACAATATTAAAATCGACACAAACTAAGGCTAAAAACAAAGTTGTCAAATTTTTATCTTTTTTTTAACCGATGCAAAATCAAACGGAAAACACAAGTGTTTCCTCCTCACACTTAAACCTAACATTGTCCTCGATGTTTGAAAATTAAAGAATAAACAATGAAGCATTTAAGGAAGGAGAAACAAGCAACAACACCCACAAAGAAAATAAAAATAAAAACAAAACAAACGAAGGCAAAGTTAACGATAAAGAAGGAAAGGGTGAGAGAAAGCAAATATGATTGTCATTGTTTGTAGAGTGCCAAAACTGTCATCATCCTCTTCACATGGGTTGCTCCCAAAAAGCACTTGCTTTAACGTAATTCAGCCGGATGATATGTCCAATCAATTCTCAGAAGGAGTGGCGGAATGGAGTGAGATGTCCTCCACATCATGCTCCACAAAAGACTCATAATAGGGCTTCAACCGATGCCCATTCAACTTAAACTCCTTATCGATCCTCATACTTTTAACCTGCAGGGCACCATGGGGGAAAACATGAGTAACAATAAACGGACCGACCCATCTAGAACGTAACTTACCAGGAAATAGTCGAAGACGAGATTGGAACAGCAAAACTTTTTGTCCAACAACAAAAGTCTTTCCACGGATCATGTGATCATGAAAAGCTTTTGTTTTCTCCTTGGAAATCTGAGCACTCTCGTATGCTTCATTCCTAATCTCCTCCAACTCATTCAACTGCAATTTCTTATGCAAACCGGCAATATCAATGTCCATATTGAATGTCTTAATTGCCAATGCGCTCTATGCTCGAGTTCCACAGGTAAATGGCATGGCTTCCCATATACAATCTGAAATGGAGACATCCTTATAGGTGTCTTATAAAAAGTTCGATATGCCCACAAAGCATCATCTAGACGCAAACTCCAATCCTTTCAGCTCAGGTCGACAGTCTTCTCAAGAATCCCTTTGATCTCCTGGTTGGAAACCTCTGCTTGTCCACTTGTCTGAGGAAGGTAAAGTGTGGAAACCTTGTGTAACATTATACTTCTTAAGTAGAGCCTCGATCCTACAATTACAAAAATAGGATCCTCCATCACTTATAAATGCTCGTGGCATTCCAAACCTTGAAAAAATGTTAGAACGAATGAACTCTGCAACAACTTTGGAATCGTTAGTCTGGGTGGCTTTTGCTTCCACCCATTTCAACACATAATCCATAGCAAGCAAAATATAAATGAAACCATGAGAGGAAAGGAATGGTCCCATAAAATCAATGCCCCACACATAAAAATTTTCAACCATGAAGATAGGGTGTTGCGGCATTTGATCTTTAGGGCCCAGATTACCTGTCCGTTGGCACCGGTCACAAGTCATACAGAATATTCTAGCATCCTTAAATAGACTAGGCCAATAAAACCAACATTCAAGAACCTTATGGGCTGTCCTTTGAGTTCCAAAATGCCCTCCACAAGCATAAGAATGGCAAAATGTTAGTATAGATTGAAATTCAGAGTCGGACGCGCACCTTCTAATCAACTGGTCAGCACAATGCTTCCAAAGGTAGGGGTCATCCCAAACAAATTGCCGAGCCACCTTCCTAAGCTTATCCTTTTGAACACGGGACAAAGTATCTGGAATCTGTTTGGAAACATGGTAATTCACTATGTCAGCATACCATGGTTCACTTACCTCAATCGAAAGTAGTTGCTCATCCTGGAAACTGTCATGAATTGGCATAGACTCTTCATCACGCACCAAACGGATCAAGTGATCTGCCACCACGTTTTCGCTCCCTTTCTTGTCCTTGATCTCCACGTTAAACTCTTGAATTAGAAGCATCCAACGAATAAGTCCCGGTTTCGCCTATTTCTTCGTGAGCAAATACTTCAAAGTTGCATGATCAGAGAAGATAATTACATTAGTTCCAAGCAAGTAAGACCAAAATTTTCTCTAAAGCAAATACAATAGCTAAAAGTTCTTTTTTAGTTGTGGAATAATTCAATTGAGCATCATTCAGTGTTCGGGAAGCATAATAGATGACACGGGGACGTTTGTCCCTCTTCTGGCCGAGAATGGCTCCTATGCATCACACATGAGCTCAAATGGTAGACTCCAATATGGGGATACAATGACAAGTGTCGATGTCAACAACTCTTTCAACTTGTCAAATGCCTTCTTGCACTCTAAATAAAAAAACAAAAGGCACATCCTTTCTGTAGTAGTGGACACATGGGCCAAGAGATTGTGGAAAAGTCCTTGATAAAGCGCTGACAGAACGCTGCATGTCTAAGAAAAGAACGAACCTCTCTCACCGAAGTAGGAGAGGGTAAGTAACGCACAAGGTCTATTTTAGCTTTATCTACTTCAATACCCCAAGCTGACACTACATGACCCAAAACAATACCTTGAGTAACCATAAAATGACATTTTTCACAATTTAACACAAGGTTAGTATCAATGCATCGTTTCATAATCAAAGTAAGATTATCCAGACAATGGTCAAAAGAATCACCGAATACACTAAAATCATCCATGAAAACTTCAATGATTTTCTCTACGAAGTTCGAAATATACTTACCATGCACCACTGAAAAATAGATGGGGAATTACATTATCCAAATGGCATCCGTCTATAAGCAAAAGTGCCAAAGGGACAAGTGAAGGTAGTCTTCTCTTGATCCTCTTGAGCTATAACAACCTAATTATACCCAGAATAACCATCAAGAAAACAATAAAAATCATGACTGGCTAACCTTTCAAGCATCTGATCAATGAAGGGAAGTGGAAAGTGATCCTTCCGAGTTGTAGTATTCAGCTTCCTATAATCAATACAAACACTCCAATTGCATTGAACTCACACAAAAATTGACAAGTTCTAGAGGTTCGCACCAATCCCTCACCTTCCAGTTGAAAACCCGACATCTATGATGAGCCCTTGGCCATTCTCCCAATGGGGACTAGATTTGATTGGCCAAATGCCAGAGGAAAGGGCAAGGTCAATCATGCAGTAGTGGCTATTGATTACTTCACCAAGTGGGTAGAGGAAAAACCTCTAGCAACAATCACTGCAGCTCAAATCGAACACTTTATCTACTAGCATATCATCTGCCGATTCGGAATCTCACACACCATTGTCACTGACAACGGTAAGCAATTTAACTGCCATCGATTCAAGGCCTTCTGTGAGAGATATAGTATCAAACTCCTCTTCGCCTCTCCATCCCATCCACAATCCAATGGACAAGTGGAAGCAGTCAACAAAAACATCAAGCACAACTTAAGGAAGAGGTTAGATGAAAACAAAGGCAAATGGTATGATGTCATTGATGATGTACTCTGGTCCCATCGAACATCCTACAAAACGGCCACAGACGAGACTCCGTTTGCTTTAGTATTTGGAATTGAAGCAGTCGTACCTGTAGTGATTGGAGAAACGTCATATCGAGTCATCTCGTATGATCCAGAGGAGAGCAATCACTAGATCGCACTTAGCCTAGATCTCATTGAGGAGAGACGGGAAAAGGCCAACTTAAAGAACGTTGCATACAAACAGGTAGCTAGATACTACGACTCAAAGGTCCGCCACAGGAGCTTCAAGGTTGGAAATTGGGCCCTACGGAAGGTCAGCCTTGCAACCAAGGAACGCTTTGCTGGCACATTTTCTCCAACTTGGGAAGGACCATACAAGGTCTCCAAGAAATGCAGAGAAGGGACCTACGAACTCCAATATTCAAAGGGAAAAACACTTCCCCACCCATGGAACGTGGATCACCTCAAATTCTTTTGCAAGTAGTCAGGCCAATAACCTTAGATATGGTCGGCCAATAGCCAACATTTTGTAAAGCATTCCTGGCATACCTAGTTGACAAAATCAATGAATGGAATTTACAAGGGCATTACCAAATCACTTGTCATTTTTAGTTCAAAACTTTGCTAGGCAAACCTATCTTAATTTAATCGCTTCACACGGCTCCGTCACATCTTGACTCTCACTATGTCAAAAAGCACAACATGGATCCCAAGAGCTCTCACAAGGGAAATTTGTACGGCCATACCCTCTCCACCCAAACACTACTTCGACCTCATCATATCAAGCCCCATCAATTCCAAACTATCATGTCATGTTACAAGTCTATTTTGAATTGGTCATAGACCCGTATCAAAATTACCTACATGCGAGGTCCCATCATATCGAGACCCATCAGATTAGAAATGAAAATTCAATGCATCGACAAAAAGGGAAAATCAAATAAAAAGCAAGTATGACCAAAACAAACATATATATATATATATATATATATATATATATTAGATAAGACCCCATGATCCCACCAAAAGAAACTTGTTCAAAATACAGATAGGCCCAAGGCCGAATAATAACAAGATGAATTAGAAAAAATACGGAGCACTTCCCTGGACATCATTGCCCTTTTTCCCAACTTCGCCCTCGTCGTCCTGATCACCCTCTTCGGCATCATTCCCATCAACATCATATTCTTCATCATCAAGGTAATAAACCTAAAAGGGCTCTTCAGTCATGAAAACTGCACTAGGTGGTCGGTATTGGCCAATAGGATCCTCTTATACAGGTTGTCCACAAGCTTGGTCCTAAAGGCTTGATGCTCCCGGCGGTAAGCAGCAGATGCCTTATATTCCTTCAATGCCCACATTCTTGACCGAGACCAGTTGATCGGCCAACCTAGCATTGGCCGATTCAAGCTCCGCAACTTTGACACTGCATTTTTCCACCTTCTCGGCTAGCTTTCGCTCAAGCTTCTTGACCTTGAGGTCAGCATACGCCTTGGATTGGATTACCCGCTCGGCCATCCTCTATTTCTATGCCACCACCTCCTCACGAACCTTCAAAGCCTTGCGCTCCCCGGTTGCCCCCTCTCGACCTTGGCATGCATACCGAAAGGTACTGAAGACCTCGCCAAGAAATTGCAACACGCCAAGCATGATTTGGTCAATACGACAATGAATTTAAAAAAAATTCTTGAATCACACATAAGGGCGAACAACACTTCCATGGGCACCGGTGCGCATGGTCTTATCACACTGATCAGAAAAGTCCTTCAGCTTCCGTGCAGAGATCTCGTCGAGCTCGTATTGGGACCCACTAACAACCGTATTCATGAAGTCCAGCTGAGAAGGGTGGAAGGCGGTAGACAGGTGCCTCCACGTCTCGTCAACCTCATGAGTCTTCACGAGGTCTGGCTCCCCGTTGGTATTCACAAGGTACGATCGAATGGACGAGTCCATGTTTGATTTCTTGGGCTTCATGGGGACTTGTCCACCACCCAAGTCCGAGGGAATGAGAGGACAAATCTTCTGACGCGCAATCTCCAAAGCCTCAACTTCATGCTGCTTCTTTTGACGCAACGCCTCCTCAGATTCAGTGATGGCCGACCCTTTGCGCCTTCTCTTCCTACCCTCCACCATCAGTTGGCGTCGTTCTTCGACCTCCTTATCTAGATCAATCATGCGAGGCACATGAGGCTGTCTAGAGGACGGAACCGAGACAGTTGGCTGAAGAGAGACCTACCCAGAAGCACTTGGAAATAGGGCATTCAATGGCTCTCGAGTGGTGGAATCCTCCCCCATAGGCTCTCTTTGTTCGGCCATGACATCATCCACCCTTATGCTGACCTCTCGGAGTTAGCCTTCAAAGTAGACCTTATCTCCATAGGCCGACGGAAGTCGACCTTCTTTGTGGAGGCCCCAGCTTTTTTCGCCTCGGCCTCAGTCTCTTCGGTCTTTTTCAGCGCCACCTCAATCTTCTTAATTCTCACTTTGAGTTGCTCGGCCACAGCAACCACGTAGTCTGGATAGGCTACAACAAAGCAAATTAGCAATCGAAGCCCAAGTGTAAAAACCTAAAACAAATCAAGACTAGATCACTTACAGAGGGAGGATATTAAACCAGAGTCAAATAAATGATGAGGCAAGCGTAGGTAATCCCTACTCCTTTCAATCCAAAAAAGCTTGCTCCTAAACTCTTCACAATCGGCCTTCTCTTGATCACTAATCAGCCCTGGCTTGAAGACGTCTGCAAAGGAACACATCAAGTTAGCACAAATCAGCCATACTAGCAACACACAAACAAGCAAGAGAACCCAAGCAATAAATTCCTAAGGCTACCACCTTTCGACTGATACACGTGGGGCATGCGTGGGCTGAATAGGGAAAAGTCCACCCCCTCCCAGTTTCCGGAAATGAAGCAAAACTTATGTTTCCTGGCCTTCTGGGAGGTCAGCATATCCTCTATAAAAGCCCCATTTTCCTTCTTATTCCAGGTTTCCACGAACACCCAACCAGTTCCATCCCTCACAAATTTGTAAAGATGGTTGATGAGTCCCCAGGTAGGTTCACCCTTGCCGCACATATGGAAGGCCGTGTAGCCTCCGGTCAGCATAATCCAACAGTTGGGATTAAGTTGGCTGAAGGCTACACCATCCTCCACGGCCATCCTCTACAGCCAAGGGTGAAGAGGAAGTGCAACACAGTGCGACAAGAAGTCAGGACGGAATGTCTCCCAATCGGTAGGAGGACTACTTGGCCTCTCACTCTTGCCAAGAACCAAATCTTGATAGTGTCTGGAATGTCGAACACCGCTCGATAGGTATCGAGATCATCCTAGGTCAAGGTGTTGATCTGTCGATCAACCCCGTAGGCCGAGTTGGCCACGATTACTACTTGCAGCGCTTCGACCACATCAATCTCCATTGGCCTTGAGCTTGACACCATCCCCTTGCCCATATCAACGAGGGACACCACTCCATTGCCCTTATCAACAAAAGACACTTCATCATTAGATGTCTCAGCCTCATCACCGGCCGATCCGGATCGACTATCAATATATTCAAATGCTATTTCGAGCAATTCTTCTAGATCTTGGGTCGACTGTCCTTGAGTTGTCTCAAGGATCGGGTCCCCTATGTTGTTATCCACCTTCGGCTCAACCCTAGGGTCTGGTCGAGGGGAATCAGAGGCCGAATCAGAATCTTTTAATCTTGAATAAGAGCTAGCCGAAGCAGCTTCTTATTCATTATCAAACACAATATACGACCGATCTTCAGACTCTTGTGAATCTACTGAACTTGACATCTACAACATATGAAAAATTTCTAAGAAGGGAAACATGTAAGACACAAAAACTACAGACGCAGGACGATCAAACAAGCACACCAAACAAGTTCGTCACAAGTTCATGCAAAAACGTGCTTCTCAATCGACAAATCAAAAGAAAAATGAGCCAATACCTTGTTTATGTGAATTCCGCCGAAAATATCTAGCTGAAAATCGCCTTGATCAGAATTTATCTCGCTTGAAATCGCCTTCAATCTCTCAAAATTTCACTCAAAATGCCAAAGTGACAAATGAAGGAAGACTTAAACCTTTTATAGGACCAAATTCGACCATTACAAACCCACTTCGGCCAGATGGAAGGTCACACACAAACCCCAAGTGAGTGCATGCATGACACATGGCACACCCACTACCATCCTATTAGAGGCATCACCTCAAGTGGCACTCGGTCGGCCATGAACATCTTCATGACCAATCGGCCACATAATCGTGCGAGGTTCCACTATCGTGGACCGTACGAGGTGGCAAGCACACCACCTCAAGTGGCACTCGGTCAGCCATGAACATCTTCATGACCGATCGACCACATAATCGTGCGACATTCCACTCTCATGGACTGTACGAGGTGGCAACCACACCACCTCAAGTGCCACTCGGTCGGCCATGAACATCTTCATGACCGATCGGCCACATAATCATGCGAGGTTCCACCATCATGGACCGTACTGAAAGGATTCATGGTATCATTACTCAAATGAATTTAGGAGCTAAAATCAAAGGAGAGTGTTTCAATGGTTGGCTGAAAAGACACTGAGAAGTGAAGAACCGTAGAGAGAAAATAGAGAAGTAAAACTCACTCAGAGAAAACTCATTCAATTAATCATACTCACTCATTACACCTATATCTTTGGTAAGACTAATTTATACTCTAATAATACAACAACATCTATTAATCACAGTTGTATAACTACCTCAATAATCAGCTAACTAACCTTGGTTTAGTTATAACAATTTGTCTAATTCAACTACTAATCAGAGGTGTATACATTTGATCACTTTTTATTATCCTCCCTCAATATCATGCTGAGAGGCTCAAGCATGAGATTGTTACGAAGATAAACAAACTTTGCAGAATGAAGGTTGTGAGTCATTATATCAGCAAGCTGGTCTTCAGAGGATACATGAGCAAGACGAAGGTCATGGCGTTGAACCCTCTCACGAACAAAATGAACATCGAGTTCCACATGCTTAGTACGACCGTGAAAGATAGGATTGTGAGCAAGCTAAATTGCAGATAAGTTGTCATGCCAGATAAGAGGTACCTGGGGTAAAGAAATATGCAGATCTGCAAGGAGATAGTGGATCCAGTGGAGCTCACAAGCTATGTTTGCCAAAGCCCTATATTCTGCTTCAGCAGAGGAACGAGAGACAGAGGACTGCTTCATGGCTCCCCAAGAAATAGGACTACGGCCTAGATAAAAAACATGTCCTAATGTAGACCTGCAATTATTGGGATCCCCTCCCCAATCGGCATCTGAATAAGCCTGTAAATCCAAGAAACTAGTGGAATAACGAAGACCAAAGTGAAGAGTGCCCTGAATATAACGAATGAATTTTATGTAAAGGTATAGAAGAACTGTGAGTAGATGAAGGAAATGGCAATTGAGACATCTTGCCTTGTAAACAAGCTTGACAGAGATAAGGGACAACATCAGATTTGGTGACTATCTTGGCCTATTTTAACATCACAATGATAATGTCCTCAGAAGGATGACCAAGACGCTGATGCCATAGGGAATGTGTGACCTGCTTACCAAGAAAGGCAGAGGCATGAAAAGGACGAGGGGAACAAGAGGGCAAGGAAAGAATAGGATATAGCCCATCAACACTAGGACCTCTGTAAAGAACTGCCCCTTTGTCGTCCTGAATAAAGAAGAAAGAGGCATAAAAAAATAAGTTGGCAATTATTATGAAGGCAAAATTGATGGAAAAACAACAGATTTTGAACAAGACTAGGAACATGAAGAACATTGTTCAATTTAAAATTGTGGGAAGGAGTAAGAAGTGTAGCAGTCCCTATACTAGCAATGGGTAAACATGTACCATTCCCAATCGAAATACCTGAAGATGCAGGATGAGGCTGAGGCTGATTAACCAGAGAAGCATCTGAGGTCATATGGTTTGTAGCTCCGGAATCAACCAACCAAAAGTTAGAATCTGTGAATGTATGATCAACTGTGGTAGCATAAGCTTGAGCAGGAGGAGCTAAACCAGGCAGAAGAAAACTGTTGCGTCGTGGACATATGATAGCCTCATGACCTTGCTACTTGCACAACTAACAGATGACTGGAGAAACATTGGTGTGGACCTGTGATGCTTGAGCAGAACCAAGGACTCCAATTCCTGAATTTGGTGAGACCAAATACTGAGGTACAGCAGGAGAGGCACTATTGTATTGATCGTTTGCATAACCATAACCAGGATTACCATTTTTGCCATTATAAGCTCCATTTCCACCATGATAAGAATTGGGACCATTGTTGTAACCGTAAGAACCATTCCCTTGTCCATGATAAGAATTGTAGCCTCCATTGTGATTATTGTTATAATAGCCACCATTGTTGTAGTATTGATTTCCATGACGTCCTCGATAGCCCCCATTATAACGTCCTCAGCCTCTATTATATCCTCCACGATTTTGCCAATGTGGTGCAGTATTCCATTGAGGCTGAGACATAGTAGAATTTTCAGTACCAGTGGATGGCTGAGTATCAGACTGATCCTTTGTAGCAACCATAGATGTAAGTAAGGGCGCCTGTGAGTGCAGCTGAGTAGAAGCATTAGTCATATCACTTTCTTCAGCAAGCAAGAGTGTACGAAGCTCAAAGAGTGTGACTTAAATGGATGATATTCTGTAGGCAAACCATTTAAAATGACCAAGATCACATTTTTATCATAAACACAAACTCCTGCATTAGCAAGACGCTGTCTTGCTGCTATGATCTTGCCCAGAAAAACTTCAATAGACTCTGCTCGTTTCTGTAGAGTCTGAAGATTAGTCTTCAACTGCATCAGATTGGCTTCAAACAGTGTGGAGAAACGCTCTTGTAGTGTAAGCCAAGCTGAACGAGAAGTCTCACACGTTATTATCTCAGCAAAGGCTTCTTCAGAGATCGTTGCAATAAGCATGTTCAACAGTCTAGCATCCATGTCAATCCAAGCCTGATATGTCTCTGAAGAACTAGCAGGACACAAAATTGTACCATCTAGGTACCCAAACAGATGGAAGCCTTTGAGTAATCTCTGAATCTTTATACTCCAAGAAATATAATTTGTTTCATCAAACTTCATAGAAACGAATTAATTAAAGAAGAAAAAAAAATTATGTTTTGATGAAATATTGCTTTTGGAGCTTCATGTAGAGTGTAGGATTAATTAAAGAAGAAGAAAAAAATTGATGCATCACTGTTGGCATGGAAATTTATATTGTGCTTTAAGTGTATATGATATAAAGATGGCATTTTCTTCCCCTTTTTTGTCCTTGTAGTTTGTAGATCAACAACTCTGATTTTTTTTTTTTATCAGACAATTAAGTATATTCATTAGTAGGAGCAAACAAATACACAGTATTGAAGGCCCAACAACAAAAATAGCTTAAGAAGACAAATGAAATGCAAATAAATAAACCAACAAGGCCCATAAACATAAAATAAGTCTAAATATTAAAAATTAAAAAATCCGATGGAAACCCTATAACTGAAAATTGGAGAACCTCCACATCTCCAGCAGCGGCCTTACCAAGCCGCCTTAGCGACCACATCACAGCAAACTCATCACCACCGAAAAGGAGAAGAAGAAAAAAGGTGAAACCGAATAACCATAATGAAAATGGGGGTGATCAAGCCATTGGCGCATAAAGCGCTCTCATAATCCATTCAACGAGTGCAACTTGCACTTTAAAAGCAACCCAGAACCACAACCTACCGATGAAGATCGGAGGCGGAAGCAACCGCTGGGTCGAGGGGCGGAAACTGTTGGTGGAGAGTCCAAAGCAAGTTGCGGCATATAGCATCTGATGAGGGGTGAGGAGAGGCTTGAGGACTGGTGGATGAAAATTGAGATGAAGGTGAGAGCTCATATCCAAAGAAGCATCAGGATTCACCAAAAGAGGTGAAGCAAAGGCCTCCACAAATGAAGGGGCCGAAAGATCGCCACGGAGTACATAGTAGCAAGCAAAGAGCATGGCGGAGATGGGGAAAATGGAGGAGATGGAGAACCAGAGAAAAAATAGACAAGAAGAAGAAGAAAATGAGGAAAATGAGGGAAGAAGAGAAGAGGAGAGGATGAGGAGAGGAGAGAAAGGGGGAAAGGAGGGATTGGTACTGACCCCCCACAAGGGGCCAGCAGCTACGGTTTTCTGGTTTAGGAGAGAGAACAGAGAGAGTGTGGGTTAGAGAGAACGAGCCGTAATTGATTGTAGAGGTAACAACTCTGATTTTTCTTCTGTTGATTTAAATATATCTCGATCAATAGGTTTCTATGGTATGGTATACATCTTGCAAGAATGTCCAAGTTTATTAGCTTATAAAGGATTTTAGAAGACTAGAGAACACGAATACACGGTGGTAACGGTAACGCTAATGGTAAGAGAAATGATATTTGAACCATCTTAATTGACCACATCAATTGAACCATTTGATATGGAAATAAATGAATAGTGTTATTTCAATAAATTAAATCACCTTATATTTATTTTTTTATGGTAAATAGAATGACACATCAAGTGTGGTCAATTAAGATGGTTCAAATAGCAGCGCCCGGATGGTAATGGTATGCATAGCTTGGAGGATGCTCCAACTAATTTTGGGGGTTTTGGTGATTGTTATTTCCTCCATTGTAAATTGTAAAATGACAACAGTAAACCATACCTGAAGACAATAAACTGTAATTCGTAAGTCTCAAGTCCTAAACCCTAAAACATAAACTCTAAACCTAATAATATGTGCCTTTGAATCTACAATCTCTCTTCAACAATCTGAGCTTCATTCAATTAAGCATGTTATGGTTACCACTTACTCGGGTGATTACATGTGATTTTGAATATGATAACGATGAATAATTGAGTTTTAACCAAAGAATAATTTCAAACCTTGAATCATGCTCAGAAATCATCTTAAAGTCATGCAATTAAAAATCAAATCTCATCATTGTGTTGGAAAGAAACCTAAGACACAAAAAAAAACACAAAAACTACCCAATTTAACACTACTAAAACCGACACAAACTAAGACTAAAAACAAAGCAGTCAAAAAATTTTATTTATTTAATTTTTTTTTTTTAAACCAATGCAAAATCAACAGAAGACACAAGTGTTTCCCCCTCACACCTAAATCTAACATTCTCCTCAATGTTTGAAAGTTAAAGTATAAACAATGAAGCATTTAAGGAAGGGGAAACAAGCGACGACACACACAAAGAAAATAAAATAAAATAAAACAAAACAAAGCAAACGAAGGCAAAGTTAATGACAAAGAAGGACAGTGTGAGAGAAAGCAAATCTGATTGTCAGTGGATGTAGAGTGCCAAAACTGTCATCATCCTCTTCACATGAGTTGCCTCCCAACTTCCCTTTGGGTTACCTCCCAAGTAGTGCTAAGTTTATAGTCTTCAGCCAGACTGTTGGACTCTCATGCAATGTATTGAACAGGTTGGAGAGTCACATCCTCCTCTCTAGGCTCAAAGCTCATCTCAATATAGGGCTTTATTCACCTTGAATGTCTGATTCTTCTATTTGCTATGAACCTCCAAAGCTCCATGAGGGAAAAGTTTTGTAACAACATAAGGACCGTACCACCTAGACTTGAGCTTACCAGGGAAAAGTCTCAATTTTGAATTGTAGATCAACACCTTCTGTCCCACATGAAACTCCTTCCTAACTAGCCGCTTATGATATGCCTTGGTCCGTTCCTTATACAACTTAGCATTCTCATATGCATCGTACCTCAACTCTTCAAGCTCATTCTCTTCATTCTTCATCATTGTGATTCCACTCTTCTTAGGCACAACATGAACTGGACTCACCCATTTGCTATCTGAGATGGGTTAGATGATCCCAACATCCAAGAGCTTAAGAACCTCTGCTCTCACTACTTCCTTCATGTGCGGGTTAAGTCGTCTCTGAGCATCCCTGTTATGCTTTGCATTATCTTCACAGAGGATTTTATGCATGCAGTTGGATGGACTTATGCCTTTGATGTCGGCAATGCTCCGCCTTAATGCAGTCTTGTGCTCCCTAAGAACTCTCAACAACATATCTTGCTCCACCAAACTCAAGTTTGCAGCAACTATCACTGGTAATGTCTGGTTCTCTCCCAAGTAAGCATACTTCAATTGTTCAGGTAGTTGCTTCAATTCTAGTTCTGGTGCCCTAACAATAGAAGGGACAAGATCAGTATTAGTAGACACAAGAGTTTCAAAGGGAGGTACATACTTACTTGGATAAGGCTGAGAAGCCTCAAGAGAATGCACAGCTTCATGGAGGTCTATCTCTGTAACATCACATCCACGTTCATAATTCAGCCTTGTGAGGTTGTGGGCTATGCATGCCTCCAAAGGATCAATGCTATGTACCTGAAACACTTGCTCAACAACACTTCCTACCACATCAATCTTGAAAAAATCATGGTTATCATGTGGCAATTTGATAGTGTCAGACAACATGAACTCTATCTTCTTACCATTAACTTTCATGCGTATAGTACCCTTTTTCACACTTATATTTGTATCAGCAGTTAGCATAAAGGGTCTACCAAGAATAATAGGTAATGAAGATGGCATAGGGGAATCTTCCATATCCAAAACAACAAAAATCAGCAAGAAAAATAAATTCATTTACTTGAACCAAAACATCCTCTAATATACCTCTAGGTCTTCTGATGCTTCTATCTGCCAATTGCAATATAATTGAGGTTGGTTTGAGCTCCCCCAACCTCAACTCCTCATAAACAGTATAAGGCATCAAGTTAATGCTTGCTTCTAAATCAAGCAAAGCACGTTCAAACAGACGGTCACCAACCTTGCAAGGAATAGTGAAACTACCTGGATCTTTTAGTTTAGGTGGTAGCTTTCTCAATAAAACCGCACTTACCTCCTCAGTCAATGCAACTTTCTCATGTTCCTGAAACTGTCTTTTGTGTGTACAACAATCCTTTAAAAACTTAGCATAAGATGGAATCTGTTTAATTGCATCAAGTAAAGGAATGTTGATTTCTACTTTTCTCAAAGTTTCAAAATTATCAAGAAGATATTTTTCTTTCTTTTGCTTAACTAACCTTTGAGGGAAGGGTGGCAATATCACCTTCTCTTTCTCACTTACCTTTGTTGCTGGAGGTGGTTCAACATTTTCTGGTTCTTTCTCATCTGTCCCCACCTTGTTTTCAACTACCTTGCCACTTCTAAGGATTGTCACAACCTTGAGCTGCTCCTGGCCTCCCGGATTAAGTATGGTTTGTGATGGAAACTCTCATTTCTTCCTCTCACTTAACTCCTTTGCCATTTGCCCTACTTGTGCCTCCAATCTTTGAATAGCTTGGCTAGTTGTTGCTTCTAGTTTCTGAATGTTCTGACTAGTTAGAGCATTTGTCTATTGATGTGTAGTCAAGAACTGGAGTATGGCACCTTCAAGATTATTCTTCTTCTTGTCAGTATTTGGTTGTGCCACTTGTGATGAAGCATGATAATTACTTTGCTGCTGGAAGTTCTTCTGCTGCCCTTGTGGATTAAGCACATTCTGATTGTTGCTCCAAGAAAAATTTGGGTGGTCTTTCCATCCTGGATTATAAGTGTTCGAATATGGGTTGTTCTTGGGATGATAGTTATTTTGCCCCACATAATTAGCTTGCTCATGATCTGTAAAACAAGACATAGGACAAGTCTCAGTAGTATGATTAGAATGAGAACATATAGCACATACCTCGACTTTGGAAACTTGTTGAACTTGAGAGATGTTCTGAGCTGACATTGCTTTCACCAGCATATCTAACTTCTTCTCCATTGCTGCCATTTGACTCTAGACTCCACTGTTTTTGCTAACTTCATAAACATCTTTACTTTTTACTCCTTGACTCCCTCCTAATGAGAATTGCTGAGAATTTTCACTTAGGGTCTCAAATAGCTCAATGGCTTCATCACTGCTTTTTTTCATAAGCACACATCCACAAGCTAAATCAACAAGACTTTTGTTAATATCATTTAAACCTTCATAAAAAGCTTGTACATGATTGTCTTGAGATAGATTGTGGTGTGGACACTTGAGAAGCAACTCCTTGAAATGCTCCCATGCCTCAAAGAAAAGATCTCCATCCTTCTGTTAGAAGGCTTGAATCTCCCTTTTAAGTTGTCTTGTCTTTTGGGTTGTGAAAAACTTCTTCAAAAATTTAGTGGCCAATTGTTCCCAAGTAGTAATGGAACCTGCAGCCAGAGAATTCAACCACAACTTAGCATTATCTTTTAAGGAGAAAGGAAAGAGAATTAACCTGATTCCTTCTGGAGTAAAGCCCTGGATGTTCTGAGTCTTGCTGAGTTCGAAGAAATCCCTAATGTGCAAGTATGGATCCTCAGAAGATGTGCCTCTGTAATGCGGCACCATGTTAAGCAATTGAGGTGATAAATTGAAGCTGCCTTGCGTAGTTGGTTGGTAGGCAATCCATGATGGTTGATTAAGGTTTTGAGGAACAAAGGAGTCCTTCATTGGCCTTCGAACTTGTTCATCCCCCATTTCGTTCACAGATTCTGATCTTTCTCCTTCTTCAATTCTTCTCTTTGTGTGTTCAATTTTGCCCTCTCAGCTTGCTTTTGAGGACGTCTAAGAGTTCGTTCAATCTCAGGATTGTAGACACCGACCGCTAGATTTTGGGATTGACGACCTTGCATAAACAAAATTCAACCTGTAAAAGAAAACCAAAAATCAATTTCAGCATAAACTAGTTACACAATCCCAGGCAACGGCGCCAAAACTTGTTGTACAAATAGCAACCTAAAAATTACGCAACTATATGCACGTTTTAACTTGCAAATGCACAAGATCAGACAAATAATATAGAAAGAAAATATGAGATCATTCCCACGAGGATTGGATTAATATGTGTTTAAAATTGATTTCCTAGAACTACTAACTAAATGACACAAACTAAGAATGCAGAAGTGAAAGAAAACCCTAAAAAAAAAACTTATTTCAAACCCTAAGATTTCTAATCAAAGTTTATGTGCAATACACAAAGGCACTCGGTGTTCAAAATGATGATTTTAAAGATAATTTTGAAAACTGAAAATTTCGAAACAAAATATTAAAAACAACGTTTGATTAAAAATAGAATTTGATCGAGGTTAAAACAATGAGAAACCCAGTTAGGGATTCGATGGTCACCGCTAATCTTCTTCTTTAAGAAAACGACATGCACAATGCTACAAAACAGATTTTAGATGCTCATATTTGTCAACCTAAAGGCATGATATCTACTCTTTAAATTATTGATTTCCCTAATCAACAAGTTAGGCATGGGTATCTACGCTAACTCTTTTCATTCTTATAATGTTTAGCATGGTATCTACTAAGTTTCACTTTAAGAACGCATAACACAATGGAAATCGACAAACACAAAACTCCTAGAACATGGTATCTATTCTAGTTATTCATGATGATTAATTTCAAGAACCTATAACTAGTTCTTTTGTTACTCTCACATGCACAAGATTCGGTCATCTAAATTTACCTATGTAAAAAACTCAATACACAACATGCATATGGTGATCAAGCACAACATAACGTATGTAAAGAGTAAAATATAATATGAAATTAATCAATTAAGCATCACAAAAGTAGTTTACAGCAAAGGAATATCGAAATCCTTAAAGAAACATGATTAGGGCTTCAATCTAGCCGTAACTAAAGTACTTAGTTACCCATAATTTAAATAGACAGAAAGAACATACAAAACAGAAAATAAAAAGAGGAAGAAGATAGCTCTTTGATGATGTGTTGGTCAGCCAGAGTGATTGGATGATGCCTTGACGTTCCTCCTTGCTTCCTAAGCCTTTTAGACCTTGGAACCTTGAAGGATGGAGCAGAATGGGATGGTGTGGATGAGTCCTTGTGTGAGAGCCCCCGACTTTTCTGCAATTTTTCAAGTAGAGAAAAAGGAAGAGAAATTGCTACCTTGTGTGTGAGACTCACGTTTTTCAGATTGAGAGAGATAAGGAGACATTCCAAGTGAGGTGAGGGGGAGACTCTTCACTTCTCTCTTGTGTGTGTGTCTGCCCCTTGGTTGCCAAGAATTTATGTGCATATTAATTCGCTGAATGAGGGAGAGCAAGCGTTTCTTTGTCGCTTGGCTGCCAAGAATGTATGTCCCGTGGCTGCTCCTTTTTTTCTTTTTCTGTTTTCTTTTTTTTTCTTCTTTTCTCTGATTAAAAAGGCTCCTCTCATAACCTTAACAAACTGGGCTTCTAGTCGTCTAAGCCTGATAAGGATTAGAAAACTTGAAATAGAAGGAATGCTGAATTCCCGCGCAGCCTGACCTTGCTGTACTAAAACAGCCATAACTCCTTCTAGAAAATTTCAATTCACGAACCGTAAATTCTTTTAGAAACTAGATTTCGGTATCTTTCCAACGATATATGGCCCATCAGCTAGTTGTTCCCGAACAGATGCAGTTAATTTTGAGAAGTTGACACATCTGCTGAAGTCTGTTTCAAAGTTTCCTCTTTAGATTTCCAAAATAGCACTCAGTAACTCCTTTTGTAACTTTGCTTCCAAAAATCCTACAAAACACTAAAACAAGCTAAGTATTAAGAAAACATAAGAAACATGCCAAAAAAACATAAGAAAATAAGATAAAACGTCGCATAAATATGCTCCTATCACAATCTAAAACTTTTCTATGCTTTACGTCTCGAAGCCGTTGCCTTTGAAACCCTAGATACCACCTCGCTTTACTTTTGCATAGTGATTTCTTCGCTTACCTACATAATGATATCTTTGGGCGTATATTTTGTGTGCCTTTGGATTTAGTACCTCTCGTATCCATTTTATAATTTTTTTAAAGTAAATTGACCTCTTCAAGCATTTGCCTTCTCGAACCCTACAAAATGGTATTTTGAAGCATATAATTCGCTAGGGGAGCTTCTTGCCTTTTCGAACCCGAGTTACTGCCGGCATGTTGCTTCTCTAATTTAAAAACGCGGATTAAAAAATGTTGTACCTTTGAAACTACAAACTCTACCATGTATTCCCACCTTTCTTCTCCATATTATTTTTTTGTGGGAGGAGCTTGAACTGGAACTGAAATTGAAGGAAGAGGCTATTTGAGAGAATTAAGGTCCAAAATGCTAGAGTTCATATAGACTTTTTAATATCATAATCACAACTCGGATTGATGAAGGAAAAAAAAATTGAACTTCGAAACCTCAATCTTATATTGTTAGAGTTCATATAAACTTTTTCATTAAAAAACCAAACTCAACATAGAAAAAGTAAAAAAAATAAAAAATACAAATTCCAATCCTCTATATCGAATGCTAGAATTCATATAAACGTTATAATTCCAAAATCCGAACTCAAAATTTTTTTTAAAAAAAATTGAACTTCGGAAACTCAATTTCATATTGTTAGAGTTCACATAGAAAAAAGTTAAAATTTTTTCTCCAATCAAATATCAAATGCTAGAGTTCATGTAAACCTTAAAACTTCAATATCCAAACTCAAAATTTTGAAGAAAAAAATTGAATTTAGAATCCCCAATCTCGTATTGATAGAGTTGAAATAAACTTTTCTATTGAAAAAACCAAACTCAAAATTTAACTTCAAAATCTCAATCGTATATTCTTAAAGTTCACATGAATCTTTCTATTGAAAAACTAAACTCAAAATGGAAAAATATCAAGTTCTTTTTTCCAATCCGAAATATGAAACGCTAGAATTCATATCAACTTTATAATTCCAAAATACAAACTCAAAAGTTCGAAGAAATTTTTTTTAACTTTGAAACCCCAATTATATATTGTCTAGTTTACATAAACTGTTCTATTGAAAAAACCAAACTCAAAATAGAAAAATGTCAAAATTCTTTTTACAATCCGCAATATAAAATGCTAGAGTTCATTTGAACTTTAAAATTATAAAATCCTAACTCGAAAATTTGAAAGAAAAAAAAAATTATCTTTGAAACCCCAATCTTTCTATTGTTAAAGTTTACAAAAATCTTTCTATTGCAAAAGCCAAACTCAAAATGGAAAAATGTCAAAATTATTTTTCCAATCGGCAATATCAAATGTTAGATTACATGTAAACTTGATAATTCCAAAAAACAAATTGAAATTTAAAAAAAAAATTAACTTTGAAACCCTAGTTGTATATTTTTAAAGCTCTTATAAACTTTTCTATTGAAAAAACCAAACTCAAAATTGAAAATTTTCAAAATTAGTTTTCCAATCCCCTATATCTAATGCTAGAGTTCATATAAATTTTATAATTCCAAAATCAAAACTCGAAAGTTGAAAAAATAAAAAATTGAACTTCGAAACTTCAATTGCATACTGTTAGAGTTCACGAAGCCTTTCTATTGAAAAAATAAAACTTAAAATGGAAGAAAATCAAAATTCTTTTTCCAATATGTAATATCAAACGTTATAGTTCATATATATTTTATTTATGAAAGTCCACAACAACCTAACTATAGAAAGACCAAAAGTCAAAATGGAAAATTGTCAAAATTCTATCTCAAATCCGCAAATATCAAACATTAGAGATCATATAAATTTAATAACTCCAACGTCCAAACTCGAAATTTGAAGAAAAAAATTCAACTTCGAATCCCCAATTGCATATTGTTAGAGTTCACATAAACATTTATATTGAAAAAACCAAAATAAAAATGGATAACTTTCAAAATTCTTTTTCCAATCCGCAATATCAAATGCTAGAGTTCATATAAACTTTATAATTCCAAAATATAAACTCGAAGTTTTAAAAGAAAAAAAAAATGAAGTTTGAAACCTTAATCTCGTATTGTTAGAGTTCACGCAAACCTTTATTGTTGAAATAATCAAACTCAAGATGGAAGAAAGAAAAAATTCTTTTTCTAACCGGCAATATTTAACACTAGAGTTCATATCAACTTTATACGTCAAAAATCCAATTTCGAAATTTTGAAAAAAAAATATTTGAACTTCAATACCCTAAACGTATATTGTTAGAGTTCATAACAACCTAGTCATAGAAAAACCAAACTCAAAATAGAAAAATGTCAAAATTCTATTTCCAATCCCAATATCGAATATTAGAGTTCGTATCAACTTTATAATTCAAATATCCAAGATAGAAATTTTGAAGAATTTTTTTAAATTTCGGAACCCTAAAATTATATTGTTAGCGTTCACATAAACCTTTATGTTGAAAAAACCAAACTCAAAATTGAAAAATGTCAAAATTCTATTTCCAATTCCAATATCAAATATTAGAGTTCATATCAATTTTATAATTCCAATATCCAAGCTAGAAATTTTGAAGAATTTGTTTTTTTAATTTCGGAACCCTAATTGTACATTGTTAGCATTCACATAAACCTTTCTGTTAAAAAAACCAAACAAAAAATTGAAAAATGTCAATATTATTCTTCTAATCCGCAATATCAAATTATAGAGTTCATATAAACTTTACAATTCCAACATCCAAACTCAAATTTGTGAAAAAAAAAACATTTGAAACCTCAATCTCATATTATTAGAGTTCACATAACCCTTTCTATTGAAAAATAAAACTCAAATAAAATAAATTCAAAATTCTTTGTCCAATATGTAATATTAAACGCTAGAGTTTATATCAATTTTATAATTCCGAAATTCAAATTCGAAATTTGGAAAAAAAAAAACATATTTGAACTTCGAAACCGCTTATATATTGTTAGAGTTCATAACAACCTAGCTATAAAAGCACCAAACTAAACTTATATTAATATTGAAATTATACTACAATACTACATTTTATGACAAAAAAATTGTCCACAACAACTGAACTTATAGTGTTCCATAAATTACAAAAGCTAACACATACTTCTTTCCCAAAAAAAAAAAAATTAGACGTTCTACAAGTTAGAGCCTCCCCGGAAAAATTTCTAGGTCCGCTAGTGACCGACTATAAATGATCTGGACAAATATTTCCATTCCTACTCTCCCTTCCCCGTTTCTCTTTTCTCCGACGTCTCTCTCTCACTGTGAGCCTTCTCATTCTCCAAAGCCTCTCTCACATTCTCCGAGTCCGACACATCTCTCTCCACAACCCCCTATCTGTCTCTCCCTCCACCCCTCAGTCCAATTGCCTTAGTTTTTTTGTTTCTGTTGGCATCCACATCCGCCTCATCTTTGCTTCTGTCAATTTTTCATTAAATTTTATTTTTCTAATTTCTCTTCATTTTGAAGAATTGAATACTCATGAATTTTGGTTTATGACCAAAATTCCATTTGGGTTCGGATGGTATTGGGGATCATAAGACCGGTAACACTAGTGGTGGTGTTCATGGGTGGTGGGTGGTGATGGTGTTTATGGGTGGTTGTGGCAGTGGGATGTAGAAATCTCCAAGGATGTGACGCCAAGTTCAGCTTTGTCGGTAAGTCTCGAGTCCCATACAATTATTGCCACCTAGTTGCCACATAAGCAAAAGCAAACGCCAATTGAATGGAGTTTACTGAAGTCAGTTTTGAGGGTTAAGTGGGAGAGAAGCCCCATTACATGTGCAAAATGAGATTTGTCGGCTGTAAGTTACATGAGCATTTCAAGTTCAAAACTTATGCATAAAATACCTAGATTACGTCATACAGAACATTCAGACCATTATAAAAGTACGTTTTGGGCAGATGCTGAACATTTCTTCTAACCACACTAATTCCAGTCATGCATTAGCCAAGGGTAATACACAAATCGAGGCAATTCTAAATGCGACCATCCCACAAGCTTTCACAGCCAACTTTGCCACCCTTCAAAAGAGTCTCCACCTCCTGAGGAGGGTCCAAACCCAGACTGCGAGCACGCTCCCACCGGGCAATTCTGGTCATCCCAATGCATGGTCCATATGCCATGTTCATATCAAATTGCCTCAGTAGCATTTCTTGCTTTTCATAATCATCTATTAACCCAATAAACAAGTTAAATCGAAATAAAGAAAAATAACTAAACTGTTAAACCCAAAGAAAAAATAACAAAACTGTGCATAGAAAAATCTATTAGTACTCAAACCGTACCCAGTTTAGTGACGTATTATGATGGCGTTTCCTTAAAAGATAATTTGAGAATACAAAGAATATCATATTATGAGCAGAAAATGATAAACATAAACTAAAAAGATTGAAAAGTGAATTCTGTGTGTCCTACAGAAGAAGCCCTATGGAATTCAAAAAACTGACGTCTCCAATTTCTGAGAGCGCTGAAAATGGGGTCTCCAATTTCTGAGATAGCTTACAATGAGGTCTACAATTTTCAAAACTAAAAGAGTTAAATTTATCCAGGTACAAAACTTTAAGGTGCCTTTAGATCAAGTTCAGGTCCATTCAAATTTTGTATCTAGATCCGCTCTTTATTTTCTAGACTTTTGTCTGAGGTAAATAACGGAAACAAATCGAAAAATCTCAGTTCTATGCATTCTACCCCTATAGTTGAATGTTTCAATATCTTATCTCTATGCAATATTGAAGACATGATATTGCATAGATTGGATATTAGTAGGGTCAGAACATGGACAGGATCGAATTAGCTTTTATCCAATCCCTACACTTTTGAGTTCCAAAAGTAAGATTGGATTAAAGTAATACTTTCCTACTACTTGTCCTCCCCACCACAAGAGGCTGTAATTGTACCCTGTATTGTCTGTTCTTTTTCTTGTTTTGCACCAATGAAACCAAGAAAATCAAATCTCCAACACAAGAATGGACTAGGTACACAAAACTTAAAACCAATTTGAAGGAAATAATGTTCAGCTGTTGGATATGGCTGCCAACATGTTAATGTGACAATTTGGAGTTTCAATACTACTAGAAACAAACGACAATATGCAGCTTACAACCCACAATCTACACCAAATTATCTAAAGGGTCCATTTGTTTAGGTGAGAATTTGTATTTGTATTTGAAATTGGATTTGATAACTATATGTAGTGCTTTTGAAAGGGATTTAAAATACCTATATGCACAAAATCATTTGAAATTCATCTGCTTTACTCATTTTCCTTCTTATTCAAATCCAAGAAAGCATGTATGGTGATAGTCTAAACAACTAATCCAGCCTTGTTATCATATCAAAATCCCTAAAAAATAAGACACCATATAACACCAAATCTAATATATGGACCTAAAAACTATGAAAACGAAAGGAATCTAAAAGGATGAAACTAATGGACGATGTCGTTGTTTTAGTCATCAAATGCAAACTCGCCTTTATAATGCACAACTAAACAGAGAATAAGAAGGAATTTGCGAAAGAAAGTGCCTTACTCAAAACCCTAACACATATTCAAACGAAAGAATTGAACTCAGCAAAACTTCTATGAGAAATACAAAGCGATAAGAAGGACCGACCTTCAAGGTCTACAGAGCCGTGCGAAATAAGAGCGGAGGGTTGGGTGGCCGCCGAGCCCAAAGAGGCAGCAGCTGGCTGAATGTGCGATTGAGGCTTTGTCTTCTTGGAGGTGCCGCCGATGCCACTGCTTTTCCTTTGCTTGTAGAAACCCTTCATATCCGTATTCCCTGCTTTTGATCTTGTTGCCATCCCTTACCCTCGTACTTTCTCTAAATTTTCCAAGTTTTAAGTTTTGAATCCTTTTCTTCTTCAACCTCACTCCATTATATTTCCGATTTTCCCCCTTTTTTTTTCTTTTTTTTTTTTTACCGCAGTCCTACCTTAAATGGTGGCCCTTTGTTTTTTAAAAAAAAGAGATGTTTTATTTAAAAATATCGGAAAAAATATATAGATAGAGATGCAGTCTCTTGTATATCTTAATTGTGAATAGTCGGAATAATAGCAAAATTTTAAAAAGATTTGCAGCATGGACTAATTCACTTAGAACAAAGCCAATACCTACAAATACAATTATGTAAAATTTTACAAATATAGTAATAACTGCAAATTGTTGGCTTGTAAAACGATCTTAGTCTTATTCCTTCGTGCTGCTTGGTTAAAAAATCTTGCCCGGAAAAACTTAGTGGGAAAAAACCTAACATTGAAATAGGAAAAAGAGTGAACATTTTTTAGACTATTATAAATTTGAAGTCGTTCTTTGGCAATCCATCCTTGAATTAAGGGAGGGCTGCAAACCAAAAACAAAACAGCTGTCAATCATTTGAATTAAACTAGAATTTGTCATGTAACATGGAGAAAACCATTAATTGAAATGGAACCTAAGATCCGTGATGAGTAACAATAATACAGTAAATCATAGGTAATAATTAGCATTCTAGTATGGCGCACTGAGATAGGCACCTATACTCCCATCCTCAAATACGATAGTCAACTCGCTCAAGAAGTAAGCTACATCCAAGAACGAGAGTTTAGAGGTTATAAGCGGGATACCCAAGTAGCAGATGAGAGGGAATCCAAGCCCCAAATGATTGATCTCTGCCTCCCCAGGATTAACACCAACAAGGAAGGTATTTCTCTTCGCCGGGTTTGCAACCAATCCAAAAACCTCAAACATATCAAGCAAGCAACATGGCAAAACACAAAGAAGTCGTCAGCAAAAGCAACATGGGACAACGAGACCCTATCGCACCGCCAATGGTGTACCTAAACTCCATAGATGCATCAATTCTGCTAGTAACAATACTGGAGAACACTTTCATAGAAATAACGAAGCAATCAGGAGATATAAGGTCACCCTGACGAAGCCCCTAAACACCATGAAAATACAATACTAACTCACTGTTGACTGCAACAGAAACAATTCAGAGTAGTTAAGCAATTTTGATCCATCCAATAAGCTTACTAGGGAATTTCAACCACTCAAGAAACAATTCAGAGCACATTATTACCCCTATATCCTTCTTCCACCAATAAATGCTGATTGGGGAGGCCCAACAATTTCCGGAAGTGCATACTTTAACTGGTCAGCCAACAGTTCGGAAAAATCTTATAGAACATATTGCAACAAGAATAGGCCGATAATCATTCATAGAAGAAGGGTTAGGCACCTGAGGCACAAGAGCAACACTGGTAGAATTAAACTCACCCAATAAGTAGACAGTGGAGAAGAATTCCTTTACTGCCAAAACCACAAGATTTCCAATAATAGGCCAAGCCTTCTGAAAAAACAAAGCATCCGGGCCAGGGGCTTATTGGCATTCAACAGAAAGCAAACCGCACGGATTTCCTCCTCTGTGAAATCTGTCGACATCCTTTGGGCAATAGCATCAGAAACCGAAAGACCCCTTAGAACATCACCATTCAATCTACTGCAGTTGCTCGGAGATCCCAGAAGGTTTTGTAAATAACTAAGGGCTTCACCCTTGATTTCAACTTCATTAGTAGTCACCGTACCATCACTACAACAAATGTTGGCAATACGATTCCGATTGGTTCTCTTCTTGAGACAATTGTGAAAGAAGGAAGTGTTATGCTCTCCTTCCTTCATCCAATTGATTCTTGACTTTTGGCAAAAGAAGCTTTCTTCGCAAGCAAGGCACTCAGTATGGATGTGAATAAGGTTTTTCTCCTAAAGGGCAAGAGCGTCATCAGAAGGATCATTAGCGAGTCTGACACTGATCCAAATTGGCGCGCCTTGGCCTACACAACTGCCATAGAAACCTGCTGACATGGCTCTCGATTAAGGCATTTCAGCTCCAACTTAACTCGCTTAAGCTTACCAGCTACGAACTAAAAGCCTCCTCAATAATAGGCATAAACCGATCATGGTTAGCATAGAAGTTGAAGAATTTGAAGGGAGCTTTAGTTGGGCTTTTAGCTAACTCCACACTGAGGAGAGCAGGGCAATGGTCCGAACTACCAGAGCAAAGGAAATCAGCTCCCTGTTATATTGCTTGCTGCTACCATGTAAGATGTTGTCCCGATCCAAAGCTCCTTTTTATTTCACTATTTCTATAGCTCAATAAAGATTCAATGAGCCCTGGAGATTTTTCAACTGTTGAGGCCCATTGCCACTGACCTACACAACCAGTGCAAGCCACCAAAATCAGAAAAGATTCACTTACTGAGTCTAGACTACATATCATTTTTTATTTACTTAAACAAAATGCTCGTTACATTCCCAACATATCAATTTTTATTGTATGTATTAGAGGGGATTAGATATGAAAAGAAACTTACCTTACAGCAAAAGAATATTCACTTTACCTTCATAATACTTTGGATTTGACGAGTAAACAAATTCAAATGAGTTATCAATTCGAACCCAAACGTGGATAATAGCTCCACTACCATTCTGCGAATCAAAATTTTCATCCGTACATGAATTCACAGGGGCAGTAGAAGTCGAAAGAAAAAGGGGATCCAAAACGAATCTAGCATCAACAATATACTAATACAGCTAGTCCTTTTTCTTGTGTTTTTTTGATAAACCAGCTAGTCCTTTTTCACCTGTAATATATTCAGCTAGTCCTTTTTCCTACTGGAGTCTGATTTTACATCATCAGGGATACACGATGACCAATACAGTGGCAACAGTGTGAGAAGTGCTTGTATAAGTAGGGCAAGTGGAAACCCGGAAAAATCATTTTCCGTGACCCCCTCAACATAATAGGATGCAAGCACAACACCAAGATATCCACTCACTATGAATGCAACTGCTACTGCAGACGCCACAAAGGCCATTAGAGATCCCTCGCATCCTGGCGGGCAGAGTTTGGCTATAAGAATGCTGAAGGGTAAAATCTTAATAACCAAGAGAACCTCTGAAAGGCCAGAAACTAGCACAACGTAGATCTCGTCTGACAGCCCCATGTAATTTTGATAAGTCCTATTGACAAACAACGCATCAGAAATCATAAATACAGCCATTGTAACCTGAATGGCAGAAATTATTTTCCTTGGAGCGACTGACTTCAAGTAACGATTATAAATGACACTCCATAGAAGCATTGCCACCTGGCCAAACACTTTTGAGATTCCCAAAACTGAGGAGTCAATATCCAAATACTGCGTCTGGTAAAAGAACATGGTGCCTGTCAATGCTGGAATAATGGCATAAGATGCCGCAAACCATGTTATTGAGTAAGCAATCTCGGGCTTTCTTAATGCAACCATGAGCTCGGAAAGCTTCTCTCGAATCCCAACGTTGGCTGTCCTCTTTGGAAGCTTTAAGGAGCTCTCCTGAACAGCAATTGTTATGAAAAACTGGACAGTAAGGAGAAGGCCATAGAACAGGAACATCTTTTGGGGAGAGAGTTTTTCAATGGAAACACCACCTAGGAGAAATCCCAGGACTCCACCCATAGCCGAAGCCATCCAGAAAAAAGATTGGAGATCTCCCGAGGATGATGGTTGAGAATCTTTCGAGGAAGTAAACTGTTTACCTGCCTCCGCAACAATGGCATCATTGGCTACTTCAGCAATTGAAGCGCCAAGATTACTGAGGAGGAGATATAGTGACATGGTGCCAATTGAGATGCCTGATTCGGAGAGGATTGCTATAGCTACCCATGACACTGCTTGTAAGAATGCTGCAACAACATATAATTGCGTCAGAAATGCAGTAAAACTATAATTATATTGGTGGATGAATGAGCAGCTTGAGGTCTAGTCTAACTTCTCCCTCTTTTCCTTCTCTTTTTTCCTATTTTTTTTTTTTTTTGGTTTATGTTTTGTTTTGTTGAAGACTTGAGAGTGCAGGATGAGTGTAAATATTAGCACTCTTTCGGCTACTAAAAGAATAATTCAATATGAATCGATATTCAGACACGAACTTAAATTTTTTGTTGTGTAATGGATAATGGCATATCGCCTATCTGGGACACAATCAAAAGACTCGAAAATTGGTGTAATCTATGATTCTATCACAACGAAGCCTTTATGTAATTTGATGGGAAACAGTGTATACAAGCTGAGTTTAAAAAGCTCGGGAGAAGTATTATTGCCTATCTGCTACTTTTGCTTTTTATTTCAAAGTTATTGAGCGTTTGAAGTGGATTAAGATTTTTCAAAGTGAATCCAACTTATTCCAGGTAAAGAAGAAAAAGGGACAATGAAACTGATTCCTTAGAGCCATAGGGGGACAGCCCTCCCCAAAGAAACTGATTCCTTAGAATCAAATTATTATTATTTTAAACTACAAAGACGCTGACAAATTGATACCCAAAAAAGTATTTAGAACTACCATAGCCATTCCCACTCCCAGAAACAAAAACAAAAACACAGAAAAAAAACACAGAAAAGGAAAGCAAGTCCAAAATGTGAACAAGATGAAGCAATTCAGCAAAGAAACCAAACAAAAAAATTTGTAAGGGGGGAAATTGGTGTGGGAGATAGGTAGGTTAGAGGTACCTCCGAAGGCGATGTAGGGAATACGGTGCTGGCCAGCAATGTAGACGGCGTCGGAAACAATGCCGTAAAGGGGCTTGGCGGCCATGGGGAGGTTGGCGGAGCTCAGGAGGAGCTGGAGAGTGGAGGGGTCAACATGGAGGCCGTCCTTGAGGAAGAAGTTGACGGCCATCCATGGGAAGCATCTGAAACCCTGCACCCAGAACCCCAATCCCACCACCTTCCGGATCTTGTCCCAAGACTCTTCCATTTTCCTTCCACGCAATCGAAAGTTCTAAATCTCAACTTGGAGATATTATCTCCGGAAAAAAAAAAAAAAAAAAAAAAACTTGGAGAAATTATCAATTTAAATTTATTAGTCATTTATAGTCAATTTAAATTTATTATTATTGACGCGGCTAGTACTCCTACTCCTAAAATTGGCACCGTGACACGCGCACTCGCTATTACTTCTGGTGACTCATCGATCAGAGAAGGTCGGCGGTCGCGGGAGAAAAAGCGGATGTCGGTGAGGAGCAACGGGGACGAGCCCTACGGGGTGCCACGTGCCAGATATCTGAAGATTGTAAAATATCCGTATCTACAAATATCTCGTACATCACAATGATAAAGCAGAAATGCTCCCATCTTCCCATCTTCCCTAAATTCTAAACTCTAAACTTTTCACTAATCACCCAACCATATACGAGCATGAATACCAGCATACGGTGATAAATACTAACTAAAAGCAGTGGCAGGAAATCAAGATACAACTATGGGCTTAAAGGGCTCCCTTCCAAAATTTTGTTTTTCAAAATTTCTGTCTTCCTTGGTTCATTAACTCACTATTGGTAAAAATTAACCTAATTCATCCCAGGAGTCCATCACAACCTATTCTAAGTAAAATTAATATAATTGGATATTTATTTGCATTGCAAGTTTGGCAAAACTCATTATATCCTCCTAACTAGGTCATATGTTTATGAGAGTAAATTTTGGTACTTTACGAATTACTTGTTGCACTCCATGTTTTTATTTTAATATTTTCTTATTTTTTCATGAATTAAACTTCCAAACTTAATCATCTTCCTCTTCCTCTTCCTTTTGGATTTGACATATTTTATTTTTATTTATTTTATTTATATAAAACATTTGGAACTTTTTCTTTTTTTCCTCAAAAAGCCCTATTATCTCACTTTCTATTTTCACAATTATGAGTATTATGTTTATCCCATTAAAATGTAATATCAATTCTAAATTGCTTGAATTATATGGACACTTTATTGCATATGTGATGATAAAAAAAAATTGTTGCAATATAATATAAATACAAATGGGCAATAGTAAATAGTTATGCTTAGAGAAGGTTTATTATTAGATTATTAATTTTTTGTGAAATTTTAAATTTATATAAAATATAGTAAATTAATAAATTTAGAAATTTAATTCATAAAAAATAAAAAATAAAATCAAAATAAAGAAGAGAAATAAAAAAAAAAATTTTGTGAAATGTCAAAATCAATTCCGTATGTTTTTTTTATGAAATTCACTTTTCTTTTTCCAATTTTAACAAATAAATTTAACCCACCCGAAATTTGAATTCTAAAGCGGCCCAAAGTAATTTATAACCAGTCATTTTAACATTGCTACTACACCAATGCCCTCTAATATTTATTAATATTTAATAATTTTGCAAAACATATTAAATCTTGTGGGAAGAAAATTATCTCTGCTACCAGATCGCCACAATTGACTAACTTACACCTGTTACAAAGTTAAATATAACTTTAAAAAAATATTTGGACGAACATTCTGAAAATTCAAAAAAGAACCTAAGTTGGGAAACAAGTTAAACCCACGAACAAAATTAGTATTATACTAAAAGAAACGAATCAAAATTTATAAAATGTACAAAACTCAAAAAACCCCCATAGTGAAGAGACTAGTATGAGCTATGAAGTGAAAGGAAGGGAGTTCAAAATCCTCCTCACATCTGGAGTTGACGGCAAATTCAGCCCCGCTCTTATTGTTGTTCTAATCAATGACAGCGGCGGCAGAACGCAACACTACTAAAATGTAAATAACCATTTCATTTCTAACACCTTATCTAAAAAGTGAATACAACTATACGTATTCTGCAAAAGCCAAAGATTAAGCACATCTATCACAGCAGGTACTTCTCAACAACAGTACGGCCAAACTTCTCTTGAACATCCTTTGGAGTTTCAATCTGAAATATGCACAGATTGACACAATGAATATAAAATTCAAGTGCAAATTCAGCATACATGTTCGAGGGGATACTCACCGCATTAAGGGACTTGAACAGGGCCTTAACAGTGTTATAAGGATTCCTTGAACCTACAACCTGACAACAGATTGGAGTTTAGAGCAACAAACCAAAATTGCAGGAACCAAAACCCTGGTAACTGGATTATTTTTTACACTCAGTTACCTTAGACTTAACATTTTTGAAACCAGCTAAGTTTAGAATGGTTTCGACAGTTCTTCCCGCTTTCATACCCGTCCTAGTGGGTGCAGGCCAGAGATACACCTAATAAGAATGAAGGTTATTATTGGTAGGCTCTACATCAAGGGTAAAAACAAGAGAATAAAAGAGTAATACCACAAGTACCAAAAAATCAATACAAGAAAGACGAGCAAATCACCTTTGTTTTATTATAACTTGTTTGTATTGCATGTGCAATTGTATGCTCCTCATGACGTTCTACGTAGTGCAGATTCTGAAAGCATTTCTCATATGCCTGATAGTTATAAAATCAATCAGTACATCACCAAAAAAATAAAAATGAAAGGATAATCAGGTAAATACTCCACCAAGACTAAAACCTTGTTCAAGTCAATGCTCAAAAGTGGAATTACTTAAAAGTAAAAATATGCACATGATGTTCAAAACCCTGACATGTGAGATTAAGAACTAGGCTCACTTGGTACTGTTTTACATTTTTCAGGTCATAATTCACAATTATTCTTAAAGAAAAAAATAAGTATGTAAATAGTCAAACAATCTGAAAAGGATAATTTTTTAAAATTGCAATAAGTTAATAAACTATGGGTGATTGTATGCTCCTCTTGTTGTCCTAGATAATGAAAAACCTAGTCATGCTCCCTGAGTTGCTTGTTCTCAATGAGCAACATGTGTTATTCACAGATGGTCGTAATCATAACGAAGCTTTTTTTAAATTGAGATGGAAATTAATAAATAATGGGGGAGGGGAGATTTTTTCTTCACCAAGGGGGTGATTTAATTTAGGGCAAATTACACTTTACTACCATGTGGTTTACACTAAGTAACACTTCTATACCTTTACTTTCAAATGTTGCAATTACCTCTATACTCTTAAAAACGTTACAACATGGACCCTCCGTTAACTATTCCGTTAAATTTTCTGTTAAATGCTGATATGGACAAAATGGGACCCATTATTTAAATAATAATAAATTATTTTAAAATTTTTAAAAACTATTTATTCAAAAAAAAAAAGCCTGCAGTCAGCCGCCCCCCCATTCGGTCAACAAAAAAAACAAAATTTTGAAGTCTGAATCAACTGATGCTAGAAAGGCAGCAGCAGAAGCTATATAGGAAGTTTCCTCTGGTAGTCTGGTGGCCTTTCAGATGATCATGTTGGTATGAAAATATTTATTACAGAACAAAACAACAAAAGAATTAAAAGTGGAATTGAAGAAGCATAGAAGAGAAATAGAGAGAGAAGAAGCAAATTGGAGGAGAGAAGATTAAAGGGGAGTAATAAGCCATTAATGGGAATCTTAGTGTTGAGGGAATTTTTTGGATGTTTTTTAATGTGTTGGAAGGTCTGAAATCGTTCTCAAGTGTCAAGCAAGTTTTATGAAATTTTCTGGAATTTTTCTGGATTTTCTGGGAAAAGTATGAGTTTGTTTGAATATTTCGTCACTAAAGGTACGAAAACCTTTAGAAACGAAAAATTCACATGAACAGCATCGTAAAAACTCCTTTTAACGACGCTGTTCATGTGAATTTTTCATTGCCAAAGGTATTCATACCTTTAGTGACGAACTATTCAAAGAAACTCGTACTCTTTAAATTCCAGAAAATTTTATAAAACTTGCTTAACACAATCCATAAATTCATAAGAAGACCATAAATTCCAGAAAAATTCAGAAAATTTTGGCAAAAGTTCCTAATCACTTAGAGTCAATTAAAGGGCCTTTAACACAATCCAAAAGGTCCGATGGACTAAATCTAAAGTCTGATTAATCCAAATCACTTAGGATTATTTGTTGGGTTCTTGGTTGGACTTTTCTTATTTTTGTTTTTAATTAGTTTATGTTCCTCTTGTACCAAGTCATTTGTGAAGAAGGGGAGAGGATGAGGAGGACTATGAGGAAGAGGAAGATGTTAATGGCGGTGGTGGTGGTGGTGGTTGGAAGAAGATGAGGGGAGAAAGGTTGTCGGTGGGTCGGGTTATGGGAAGAAGATGAAGGGAGAATTTTTATTTTTTTTATAAATAAACTAGTTTTTAAATTAATTTATTATTAATTTTGCCACATGGCGCTTATATGTCACACATTTAAATTAAATGGTGGGTCCCATTTTGTCCACATCAGTATTTAACAGAAAATTTAACGGAATAGTTAACGGAGGGTCCATGGTGGGTCCCTATTTGTGCTTTCAGCAAGTATACAATGCGAATCTATGGTCTCAATCAATAGGATACTTTACCAATTTCTTGGGCCTTAGCCAAAATAAGAATGGCTGACAAATATATTGCATGGATATAGATGAAGGGTAATCATATGATACAAATACGATGATATGACAACACTCTTCTATTGAGAAGGGTTTAGAGTACTTATCTATGTTACGCTTTATTTTCAGACTAGCACTACATATTTTAAAATAACACTCAAAAAAATTTCCCAAACAATTCCAACACTATTTAAAATCAAGTCTTATATTTCATATTCCCTCTGAAACTTCCACTTCATCTCACTAATGTTTTTTAATTTAGGGGAGGGGGAGGGTATTTTTGGTGGTCAAATGTCTAAATTACCCATGCCACATAGGCTCCACATAAGCATTTTGACAGATCTTGGATAGAGAAGACGTGAATGGGGCTTAAGTGGACCGAGTATGTCATTCTGTGGGGTTTAACAAATTTCATTTTGGGGGTTCAATGAGCTAAGGTGGCAGTTTCATGGAATATTCGAATTAAAAGCCTAAAGTCCACTAACATGCTTTTGTCCTACAACATTACTGAGGTAGACATCCAATTAAATTTCCATCAAGCAATTCTATAGGATCAATATATTCATACAATATAAATAAATAATATTATACACAACTGTATAACATGTTCAAGTTTATTTAAAATAATCAGTTTGATGTATATTACTTTGACCACATGGTTACATTTAATAAATTGACACTTCAGTCAAAGTATCAAACCATACCACGCAGAGACATGCCATCATTAATGAATCAAATCAAAAGTATGTAGCTAAAACTGAGTAAACATATGGATATCTGCAGAATTAACAGCACTGCACAAATACCTTCTGAAGAGCAATAGGGACTGCTGGGCCTTTTGCTTTAGCATAACCAACAACACCGTGATAGTTCCCACAAGCTAATATGGCAGAGTATTTGATCACTTGCCCACCCTATAGGGCATAAATAGAAATGTGAAAGCATCATTCTCTTTCAAGAGAAATAAAAAACAAATTATGTACTTGATAAAATAAAAATAAATTCAAACTAATATGGCAGAGTACTTGATCATTTGCCCACCCTATAAGGCATAAAAATAAATTTCAAGGCATCATTCTCGGTCAAGAGAAATAAAAACCGAGGAATGTATCAACAAAATAAAAACAAATTTAAAAGCAAGGTGGTGTCAATACCTTTGTAACTTTACAAGTTCGGTTCACATTGATTAATTTGACATCAAAGCCCTGCCATCATGTAATGAACATAATCGTGAAAAACATTGGATTTTGCACCGAAAAGGAAAATACATATGCAAGGGAAGCTGCAATGAAGGTCAAAACAAAACACAATAAAACTCCAAAAGGAACAGACCTTAGTATGAATGATTAGAAATAAAGAAAAGGAAAGGAAAATTCATGAAAGATAAAGGAAATTCTCAAGTGCTTGCAAGACATCAAAAAGAAGAGCAGAAGAGAAGACTATAACAAGCATAAGAACGTTGAATTATAAAAAAAGGAAAATGAATCAAAATCAACACACGGGAATTCCTCAATTTCTGAAAACTTTACTAACTCTTAGTTAATCACTGAGTGAACTTTTTCCGCTGATTCTGAATCATAAAAAGTAAAAAGTCAATTCCATGAAACTCGTGTACTTACTTTCCTGTAGAGTGGTCTTCTCTTCTTCTCTGTCAAATCATTTCTTTCTTCTGCTAGATCTCTGATCTCTTCCTCTAGAACCTTACCCTTCTTCCCAAATGTATGATCTAACTCTGCTAGCTTCTCTTCTAGTTTCTTGTCAATTTCATTAAGCTTCTCTAACAGTATGTCATCTTTCTCCTTCATGTCATTGAACTCTTCCTCATCATCATCATCAACTCCTTGTATAATTTGCTTTTCTTTTTCAAATCCAGCATGCTCCAATACATCGACTGAGGACTCCAGTTGTTCATGCTGAATCACTCCATAATTGGCAGGATTGTTTGGATCATAGGCATCCTTCCACTGCACCAATCTCATAGCCCTGTTTAGTTTCTGCTGGAGAATGAATTTATCTTTGCCCTCAGCTACTTTCAAACGGTTCATCAACTCACCAATGACTCTATACTCAGGGCGAAGCCGGAAATGTTTTTGCTCAAACTTGTCAATTTTATTCATCCATTTGAAAGTATCATCAAGTGTCTCTGTCAGAGAAATGAAATGGGTCACAGTGTACCAGAGAAATACTAAATGTAGTACACTAATTTACATAAGAATTCATCTCAGAGACGAAAAACTTAAGTAATGTGCGATCCACTATCTAGTTGTGAAGAAACAAAGCAAGGAATGCAAATCCTGAAAATTAATAACATCCAGAAAAATTTTAACTTTATGTACATTTCCCAGCAATCCTGAGGAGCACTAAGATATGTGCACATTGAGCTCCTATAGTAAAAATTTTAAACGCATACCGATCAAATTGATTACGCAAGAAAGCTTTCTGACTTGTTGCCAACAACATGTCCTTAAAAGAAGATACACATATTCATAACTTTGAGCTGATATTGCAGCAGAAATAAATTTATGCGATATTAGGATTTGAAATAGTTAAACATAGTGTCATACCCGATATCTAATTTTGGATAATAGTGATTAAAAGTTCCATCGTAATAATTTTTTTCCCCTAAATCTTCTAGCCATCCAATCAAGCAATGTTGCTTTAGTTATGGAAACGAGCAAAAAGATAGTACTGAATACCAGCATCGGTGAAGTTCTTGAGCAACTCCTCGTGGCGCGTGAACTTCCTCTGAAACTCATCAAACCCCTTCTTAACGGCATCGGGAGTGAACCTCTCATCGTCTTCGTCGCTATCAGAATCGGTGGGTTCCTCATACAAGTTCAAGTCCCCAGTGTCCTTGAGCTTCTCCTTATCGAGCTTCTCAATCAATGGCATGACACCCATGTAGTCCTCCTCATCTTCTTTGTCAATGTCATTGGTGTCCAAACCCGCCCTTTTCCTCTGCTCTCTTTCTCTCTGCTTTTCTCTCTCTACCTCGGCCAGAAGATCTTGAACCGCTCTGGATGATACTGCGGTGGAATAAAGGATCTTCCCAGAAAAATACGAAATGGGTATATGAGGTCTTGGAAAATGTGAGGAAGTGAAGATTTTCCGGGAGAAACTGAGGGGGGCTTTGGTGGGTTTGTTGATGGCTTGATTGAGGATGAGGCGCGACGACGAGAATGCTTGTGATTTGGTCATTGCTTGTTCATCTGAAATTCCCTAGGGTTTAGGGCAATTCTAATTTCTAAGAACCGATGAAATGGAAGCGAAATGAAGAAAGGTTTCAATACTGATGAAGTGGAAAGCAAGTGAGAAAATGAGAGAATCTTGAAGAGGGACACTACATAGGTTTTAGGGCATTCTAATATCTAACAACTGATGGACCACAACGGGCGGCCCATGGGATCTCAGTTTGGACTTCTAACTGCATGGGCCCGCTATATAAGTATATTAGAGCATCTCCAACATACTTTCTACATTTGATTTTCAGACAAATTTTATATAACATTTAGAGCATTTTCAGTAGCCTCTCACATTTGATTTTTGGACAATTTTGAATTAAAATTTGTCGAAAAACATCAAAACAATCCGCCAACAGATTCTCTACCATTAGTGTCATGTTCATTATGTCAGATTACATTAAAAGTAGAGAGTGCTTGAAGGCTAACGTTTTTGGACAAACTTTTGGTCAAATTGTCCAAAAACCATATTTGAATATCCAGCTGCATTGCTTTGAAAGCTTTAGGACAACTTTTAACTTTTCTCTTTGAGATATAAAGAGCGACGATTTTAGTAGCAAGCACCTTCAGCAGACTCTCTTTATATTTAGCCAAGTTTAATTTTAAACTACCCAAAAATTATTAATAGTTAGCTAGTTTTTAATGATACTAAAATCAATGATATCTTACCTCGTTTGGTACGTCGTATGATATTAACTATTTCAGTCGGATAGACTAATTTATCCACCAGATAGACTGACTATTTAGTCGAGCATTTGGTGCTCTATCGGATTAAAATGTCAACTATATTATACTGGTCGGATTATATTATACTATTTGATAAGAAATATCTATATCAAAATATTAATTATGTATATTATTATTATTAATTTTAATTTTATTTTAATTAATTATTGATATTATTATTATTCTATTATATATTTTTTTATTTTTTTTATTATTATTATTTTTATTATAATTATTATTATTTTATTTTTAAATTTTTTTTAATTATTATTATTATTATTATTATTATTATACTTTTAGTGTTAAATTTAATATAATGAATAGTGCTAGCTACATATAGCTAGCTACTATTCATTTGGATAAATTTGAAGTTAAATATAGAGAGTCTGCAGCAAGACTATTTTAATTCTTTTGCACAAATTTTTAGTCAAATTTGTCTAAAAGCTACATTTGAAGAGTCTAATGTGGATGCTCTTAGGTCAACTCTAGCAAAAGAGTTCTAAAGGCCACCGAAATCAAAATTTTGGACTTTTAACAATCAATTTTTTAATGAATATCGTAGGGCTATATTTTACAATCTCTAGCAGTTGAGGGCTATACTATTTTTAATATTTTTTAATTTTTTAATATATCTTTTAATTTAATGAATTATACTAAAGTCACATATTAACTAGTTTTCGAATTTGTGACCAAATTAAAATATTTCGTATAAGATTTTTTTTGTCACATGTCGGCACGTGAAATTCGGATTTTTTAGCATTTATTTTAGAAAAAAAAAATCGATAAAATATTGATAAGATAATTTGCCATATGTAATGTTATACCTTGCCTTGATTATCCACTTGGATACCGACAATCACGGGTGCAGGTCGACATTTGGACATTTAGTCTCGGTATCGAAAGCCAATTTAGAACCACTATGACAGCAGAGACTGTGAGCATATTACTTATAACTGATGATCATAAATGAAACCCTAGGGACTGAGCCGCTTACTTCTTACTTGCACATTGCTAGATGAAGTCAAGGTTGTCCCTAATAGACCTCCTTCTCGAAACCACGAACTTTATTCTAAGACCTGAGGGGTGCAAAGCAGCAAAGTGAGCGAAGCTGTCAAAATATATGCTAACCCATCATCAAGTAAAACATCAATAAAATACTATTCATTATAGTATAACATGCAAAACGATGCAAGGTAATAAAATAATATTATAATATTCTAATAACCCCACAAGGCTGACAATCATAAAAATCAGGAAAATCTCAATATCATCGCCTTTCAAAGACGGTATTAATAAATTGAAATGTCGCACTCGTGTGTGCGAATCATATCCGTCTAATCAAGTCACCGCCTTCACCAAACCCACTGACCTCGATTACGAATGTATCCTCATCATATCATATATCATAACCCGGCATAACCCTCAGCTATCATCATATCACATACAAGCCCGCATTACCTCTCGGCTATCATCATATCATATCAGCCGGTATAACCCTCGGCTATCATCATATCATATCAGCCGGAATAACCCTCGGCTATCATAATATCATATCAGCCAGCATAACCCTCGGCTATCATTATATCATGTGAGCCGGCATAATCCTCGGCTATCATCATATCACATATATGTATCCCAATGGCACTATAGTCGCACGAATCATGTGCACGTGACATGACTTGGTTTCTTCGCTCGTACCATGACCACGTGAAAGACAAGGTGCAAGCACCATCACCACAAATCCCCTAGGAGCTCTGGGACCATAAATACACTTAAGAGCTCGAGGACAATACTGGCGCTATTTAACTAGTATAGAGCGAGCGCAGGTGAACGATCATGTGGAGGATTGGTATGTGGCCTACAAACAGGTATGATACCAGCGACCACCATATGGGTGTATGACTCAACACGTGCTAAGTCGGCATGTCCCTCGACTGTAGCATATCTGACACATCATTGGACATGACTCATACTAGAAACATGAAACATGTACTAGGCCGGCATGCCTCAACGATAGTACTTCAACGCTGACACATATGCTAAGACGGCATAACCGATCGGTAGTAGCATCTCAACACTGACTCATGTGTTGGACCGGCATGACTCCTCGGTAATAGCATCTCAATCACATACCCATTCCTTCTCGATTATCACGATTTGTTGTATGCTTAATCTCGCATCGATATCTTAGACCTTATCTCGGAATCAACCCTCGAGATCGATAACTATCTCTACCATTTCAATCGTACTAACGAATATCACACGTCCATAGGGACTACTACCCTCAAGCCAGGTCATCAATCACATGCCAGGTCTTAACATAAACTCCTGGCATCGTTTATGGTTCCTAGCATTATCATCATATAGGTTCATACGATACATCAACATCCATATGCATACACATACACATACACATACACATACACATACACATACACAACCATATATACAAGTATACAAGTATGAGTTTAGAGAAAAAGGTCCACTCACAGTCTGTCAGGGATAAGTCACATGACAAGGTCCACCGTTGTAAGCACATCGAGTTGCTCGCTCCTGAAAGTCCCCACGAGCTCCGTCTCGATCATTGCAGTCCTTTCTAGTCTCCACGACCGTAACGCCTACCAAAAGTAATAATTAGGGTCCATAACCATAATTTGAATCTTTATATTCGAGTCCCTAATCCCGTCAATGTTCACGCGTCCTTAAACGATCTCAAAGTAATTTCGAATGCCCAAAACGGCACTAAAACGACCTCAAATGGACCAAAAACTCGCAAAATGGCTTCGGAACGCTTCAAAACTATTCAGTCAAGTCGAGATAAAAGGTCAACAGTCAAAGTCAATGATCAATGGTCAAAGTCAAATAGTCAATAGTCAAAGTCAACGATCAACAGTCACCTCGTCGGAATATTCCATCGTCGTTAGGGAATATTCTGTTAAATCCTAACGGAATATTCCATTGCTATTAAGGAATATTCCATTAGGATTTAACGAAATATTCCATTAGTGTCGGAATATTTGTCGGAATATTTCATTAGTTAACGACCGGTCAACCGTTGGTGGCCGGAGCTCGCAGGAATTCGTTTGGCCGAATTTTCAAGCTTTTCTAATTTATTCATTTCTCAACCGTTTTTCAAATCTACTAGTCTAAATTCATCTACTCGAGCCCAACAATCCAAAAATGAAGTCCAAAGTTGGAAATCTTACCTTGTTTGGTCGAACAATCGTTGGGAACTTTTGGGAAAACTTTCAGCCATAGATCCGCTGCCTACAGTGGTCTTCAAGGTCCATGGAATGTACCAATTAATTCGTTGGGGATGAGAGGAAGAGATTGGTGGCTTTGGTTTGGCTCGAATCAACCGGAAAATGGCCGATGGTGGTGGAAGGCGCAGTGGTCGCGCGGGAGTAGAGAGAGAATATCACCAATCTCATGAGGAGAGAGAATGTTCCACTTATATAATTTGAACATTTCTAAAATTACCGATACGTCCCGATCGTTTCATACCCGTACTTTCCTCGTACAAACTCTGATTTCGCGTGCTGCCTGTCTACGTACTCGTGAGATTGAGACATACATAACGATACGGGAAAAACTTCCAAAAGTGATTCCGATTGAAAAGTGATTTCCGAGCCCATCAATAAACAAGGGCGAAGTTGTCATTTTGCAACCTAAACTTTTAATTACGCCGTGAGTTGATGGATCGAGCCTTTCGTGTCGCTCGGCTCGAGGAAGGCTCACCTTGAAAATCTCGAACATGAATTTCGTCTAGCGGAGGTTTCTAAATTGAGATTTTAGGGTTTGTGAGATTTGGGTGTAATGGAGAATTGGTGGAATAGCCAAGAGATGAGTCAAAGAGAGAAGAGACTTGCTGCTAGTGGAGGCCAAAGAGAGAAATGAGGCTTGGGTGGGTGGGTGGGCGGTGGGCGAAGGTCTAGTAAAGGGAGACGAGGATTGGGTGGGGAAGCAAGGCTTGAGTAATTTTATTAGTTTTAATTTTTTTTAAAAGAATTTTAATATAAAATTTAATAGAATGTAATAAATGTCTTAATTGCCCATACAAATTTTGTCATGCCACAAGCAATTTTAACAGTAACTAACATCAATTGGATGGAAACAACGGAATTGGCGCAACGAAGATAACAGAGTGCCTCTTATGGATACAAAGTAGCACGATTTCTTGTTTTGGGTGCAAAATGAAATTTTACATCCTGTTCCATGTGCATTTAAAGTATTAAGCCAAAAAATTTCCAATTTTCATTCTAATCAAGACGCGAACTAACCCCAAACTTATCCCACACCACTGGCGGAGCTATTAAGGGGCCAACCCCACTCCAACTTTTTTTTATTTGCTTTATTTTTTATATGATGTATAGTAATTATGATATATTTTGGATATTTATCATAGAATAATAAATATATTTGAATATTTTTATCTATAATACATAATCTTCTTACTCTCTCGTAACTATGTATTAAATTTTTTTATGTATTTTACAACAAAATATTTTATATAACTTGACATATATAAATTTAAAATTTTAACTTTTCTTTACCTTATTTTTAATGAACTTTTTAAAGTTATTATTTTATAAGAATTAAGATTATGAATATATGACTCATAATGTATATTATTTATACAAATAAATATAGCCTTTTTTTTTCTTCCAAAAACCTCCAAGAAATGCCCTTGAAAATTTATTAAAATGTGAAATTTTGTACAACCATACTTGTAAATTGTGATAACTAATGAATAAAAATATCATCAATTAAGAGTATTTGTAAAAAAAAAAAATAGTTAAGACTCTCGTTAATGTTAAATTCTAACTATACTATTGACCACTTTACCCAAGCTCTAACCACCTATCGATGGCAGGGTACCATAGTGACCACTAAAGTCTAAAACCCAATTCACTTTCAACATTCAAATTTTAAATATGATTTAGATTAAATTAATCTAAATTTATAATCCTTTTGATTAATTGTTAGATGATAAGCAATGTTTTTTTAAAACAATTCTTTAAAACCTTTCATTTGTTTGACCCTCCAGGAATTCTTTTCGGCATCCGCGCACGGCACACTGCCTGTGCATATCTAGATAGACTGAGCAGCTCGAGCCTCTTCAGCCTCTTCTGTTCTTGTGCTCTCCTCTCATTGTCATCACAGATGCTAAGGAGAGCATAGACATCGGCAAGGCTCACCCCACCGACTCCGCTTGCTTGACCAACGGTTTGTGGACTCACCTGAAAACATGATATTCCTCCAATTATAACTGAAATGGAGCATAAATTTTCGGAATCCCAAATGACAAACACAAATTTTTCGAACACAAACAATATACAACTACCATAAGACGCATGATGAAGTAGCAACAGCTTGGTAAAACAATATACAACTGTCATAGAAGAAACGACACTTTCATAAGCCTGTTACCCAACCATGGCAATGAGGTCACATTGGTCCAAGAGCAATGCCCATGGTAGTTAGTATAAGAAGAGTTTCTCTAAAGGGAACTAATTCATCAATGGTCAATTTAAGAGTTAAACCCCAGAGTCAATGTATTTGGTATAAACTATTTAATCTCTTTCAAGCTCTCTATCTTCTACTTTTAATCAGCCTTGGTATTTTGAGAAGCCTTTAGGGGTTGCTTCAAAATAATCTAGGAACATGGGATTCCAAATTTCCAATCATATATAAACTGTAGCTGCCTTCATATCTCTATCTATACTTTCTCACCTCTACCTCATGGTTATTTATACTTTCTCCGCATTTATAGCAACCCAAAGATTCTTCTCTTCCCAAGTTCTTATTACCAAAATTCATGCAATCTGACAGCCAGCCCATATCATAACCAGCCCCTACCTTGTTTTGTCCTACAAGAAGGCTTCGTAGTCATCAGAAAGCATAAGTTCTCCAAGGTAGTTAATATCATGCTTCTCATTTACATCCACCAGTCATTACATTTGGGGTGTCTATGCATACACAATGACCATTTTGTCCAAAATACGATAAGGAAATTCATTTCCTGCCACAGCAGAGTTCTGCATATTTTGGTAAGAGGTTATGGCATAATGAAATTATAAATGATACACACCTTGGAGAGCTTCTCTCGTCCTTCAAGAGGTAAGGTGTTTAAGACCTCCAGAGTTGTGAAGTCACTCACTGGCTGACTAGAAAGACGAGTAACATCAGCAGCCAATTCCCCACCTGACAGAAGCACAGAAAAATAGCTATAAGTACCAGCTATACTCCCCAAAACCCACAGATCAGTATATTCAAATTTTAAAATTTCAACCCAGCTTAACAGAGTGAACCATTAAAAACAAAAACCAAAAAAAGAGGAATGAAACATAGGTCTAGTGACAAGAAAAGGGAAAATATTCTCTTTATGAATTATATCACGATGAACAGAATTGTAAAGCAATGACCAGGAATACTTAACAATTCCTAAAGACAATGAATTTAGAGGTCACAGAAGTACTCCTGAAAGCAATGAAATTCAGAGGTTGCATGTTTATCTATGACATATGATGGGCATATTTTCTGCCTATTCAATGAAAGAATAGAGAGGCATCTGATTGAAAACCACTAAAGAAAATTATGGCTAATTCCGTAATGTTCAATTAACATAAGAATATTTGGTTTAAAAGGTTTCAGAAGAATGTCTTGGAGATTCTATTCATTAAGTTCAATGGAACAAGTCGGTCACTTGTGGAATATGTATCAGTGCTCTTTGTAAATGGTCCATGATTTTCCCATATCTAAGTTTCTTCTCATCTTAAAACTTTCCTCCCTTTTCACCTACGCTGCAACAATTTCACCATTAAGACTCAACAAGTTCCTTAATGTATAGATTTGAACAATATCACAAAATATTTTCAATTTGTGCAAATTTGGTTAATATTTTTTGAAGAATGTATCAACTTTTCCCTATTTCATCCCTCCAAGCAATTCTGTTAATCTGGCTGGACAAAAAGAACACTGGGTGTCCCCAATTTGATCTCAACCTAACGATCATATTGTTTGTGCCCAAATCGCACATTCCAGAATAATTAGCTTGAGCAATAAGTGGTTACTGTCCCACCACTTGTGTTGCAAACCTGCAAGCACTAAGTTTTGACAAGTTGGGTAGCCTATAGTTGATAAATATTTCAAGGTTTTTCGTTTTTTATTTGAAAATATTCGAAGCATGAAACTGATATATTTAATAATTTTCTAGCTGACAAATCTATTTGAATTTCTACATCCATAATAGAACATACGGTGGCATATAGACCACATGATGCTCACATGACCAGGGATTTACATTCATAATAGAACATAGGGTGGGATACAGACCACATGCTGCTCACAAGACCAGGGAGTGAATCATCAATCATATGCTTACCTTTCTACCCGGACTTCAGATCCCATTGGAATTGCATGAATGTTTCTTCCTTCAAGTTAACAAAATTTAAGGAAAATATCGACATAAATTGAAAGTGCAGGGTTGACATCATTGTTCATAATGAAACTAAAGACACAACGTTGACACGAATAAAAAATTGCAAGGTTCAGAATTCAAGTTGAAATCAGGGCCAAATTGAAATTTTCAGTAAACTGGATGGGACAAAAGTATTTTTCCTTGAAAATATTCATTAAAAGATTCCAAGTTGAACAAACCAAAGCACAAAACAGTAAACAATAATGTTAAAGGTGTAAAGAGGCAACTAAATAGAAGAAGGATTAAATGGTGATCAGAACCTGAAATTCTGACACTTTTCAATCGCTTCTTTTCTTCAGAAATTCGAGCTTGTTTGTCCTGGTAGAGTTTCCAACGTCTGTCATCTATTAACCCAATATCACGCCCCAACGGCGTGAGACGGCTATCAGCATTATCAGATCGAAGAAGTAACCGGTGCTCCGAGTGGCTATGTCATAAAATGAAGAAAACTATGTTATGGAATTTTATACATACTTGGCAGTCCACATATAAAATATACTTATTTGTCTGCTATAAAAGATCTAACTAATGCTAAGCAGACCATCAAACTACCACTTGCACCACAATTTAACAAATACATGAAACCATGTTTGGAACAACATTTGTACACCATAAAATCCATATCTAAACGTTCAATATCTTATAAATTTAGTTTGAGCTAGCTACTTTCCTCCCTCATTTCTAAAATTCTCTTTCCCAACAATTTACAGAGCCTATATTTCCTTTCTTTGACTAAAAGAAAAAGGGAACAGCACCTTATCCAAAACTTCAACAATCTCACTTAGCTATGCATAGTGAGGTTACCACCCTTGGGGAAGGCTTCAAATACCTTAGATAGGATGTACAAGATTTTCATCACAGCATTAATCATCGGATAGAAGGATGGATACCCAATTTGGAAATTTCCATGTCAATATAGTTAAGCATATCTCCCAAACAATCCATCAAACCATAGGGGAAAACCCCCCCTTCATTAAACAATTCTCTTGGTTCTCCATACAGCGAACATCCCCTTTTTCCAGCACCCATATGAATATGAAAGGTTTGCCCTTTCCTAATGGGTGATCAAGGAAGAGGACATCCACTTCTTTGATGACATTACTGTTGAAGATCTTAATCCTCCGTGCTAGGACTTGATTCCATTCAATATTTGATTACCAAAATTAAAAGTACGAATGAAAATAGCAATGCCGTTATGAATATTTGGATAATATCATGAAATAATTACCTTGTTAACATGCGGTAAGGCTCTCGAAGGTCCTTTGTGACCAAATCATCAATCAATGTTCCTATATAACTGTTTTCCCTCTCAAGAACAATGAGGGAATTACCATTTGAATGTCTGGCAGCATTGATACCAGAAATAATGCCCTTCAGAAAAGAACAGACAAGAATGAGTCAAAATAGTAACCAGAAAGCGGAAAATATCCTTTTTACCAAGTAAAACATATGATGCATAATAATGTCAAATGTACCACTGCACCAACTACATATAGATTGTATTTCAGAATATACACCAATTGAATAAATAAAGGTACTCTAAAGAATTACTTGAGCTGCGGCCTCTTCATAGCCTGTAGTTCCGTTTATTTGACCAGAGAAGAAAAGCCCATCTATTTTCTCTGTCATAAGAGACCGAGAACATTGATGACCAGGTAAGAAGTCATACTCTACAGCATAAGCAGGCCTCAGCATTGAGCAATTTTCAAGTCCAAGCAATGTCCTCAAAAGTGGTAACTGTAGTCTCTCTGGTAAACCAGTTGAGAACCCCTGAGTGAGAAGGAAATGGTGAAATGTGGGTGAAAGATAATTAAAAGAAGCATCTATATAACACACAGCATAAGACATGGATAATCAGTATAATCTGTATCTGCTTACAGTTAATCTGGAAAAATTTTGGCAAAATTAGGATATCTATACGCATTGAGTTAGAGAAAGGTTGACAACATAAATATATCACTGAAATGAAAAGAGAAGTAGAAAATGGGCACTAGTCTTCAGTTCATTCATTTATAATTATATTTTCTCCTTTTCATTTAAGTAGAAAAAGGAAAAAGGAGAATGCTACCATACCTGAACATAGAGCTCAGGCACATCTCGGCCCTCTGGTTCAAGAATAATTTGATGGGACTTTTTATCCTGAAACCGAACAATCTAAAGCCAAAATATAATGCCAAAATCGTATTAGGAAACTTCTATTAAAGGAGAAAAAATTAGCAAGAAATCAATTTATCAACATTCCACAAGTGTATAATAAAAAAGTGATGAGTTACGAGGAAAATTCTTGAAAACCATGTTTAGCACGTGTTATTTTACTTTGTCAGTGTCATTATTAGTTAAAACTATTGCTTGACCCTTGGATTGTTTTAGCCAGCCTTGTAAAAATTTCTATTATAAATATATGAGTTTGGCTGGCGTCCATCAATGATGTTTCTGCCACACTTAAAAAGAAAAACTAAAGGGTCACAACAACCAGAATGGAAGCAACTAAATGGTGGACAATGCCTAATCCCTTATAGTATGCATCCGAGGTTCCATGCCCAAACAGCTTTATAATCAACGTGCTAGCAAAATTTGAGTATGTTTTCCCTACTGAGGCAGAATACTTGCAGCCAGAGAAGCAGTGGAGGCAATATGGCTCAGAGACTTGATGGATGATCTCAGATTTAAAAGGGAAATAACTACTGTATTTTGTGATAATCAGAGTGCCATTCATCTAGCAAAGAAACAGATGGACCATGAGTAAACAGTGAAAAGGGTTGCCAAACCCAGGTAGTAACAAAAGTCAAGTTAAGAAAATGTTGGACTTGACTGGCCCCTTAGTCGTTGAGGCCCTTAATGGTAACTGAAGAGGAGGGCAGAAAGCGCCAAAACTTGGAGGAATGAGAGAATTCAAGTCAAGGTGGAGATTTGTTGATTTATAGCAGAATTCTAAAGGTCTCATAATGTGCGGTCACAAGTGATTAAAGGGGTAGTAAACAGTTGTCATCAATTTCCATTTTCCTCAGAATAAGTTCAGTCATTTATGGTCACATTTCCAAACCCTATAAAAGGAGGCTTGGAGAATTCTCAAATTTTCCAGAGGATTTGTAGTTCTAGATAGTGTAAAAAACTAAAAATGAAATGGTTATCAAATGGCCCTGATAAAAATAAATAAATAAAAAAAAGAGTACAAGACAAGGGAAGATCTTGCATAGTAGAAGCCACATAACTTTTTATGATACTAGAACAGTACGTTTCACTTGGTGATGTGGTAATATTTAAAGGGCCCCTTCATATAAAATAATTAGATGATTAATGGTAACCAATGCTGCCAAAAAAATGTCTTTATGATACGAGTTCACTTTCAATGTACCTTATCTTCAATTGAAGGGCAATACCTAGGCCCCTTTGCCTCCACCCATCCTCCATAAGTGGGAGTTTCATGCAGGTTGTCTTTGATTAGTTGGTGAGTGCTCTTTGTGGTACGTGTGAGATAGCAGCACATTTGCTCCCTTTCAATATGGAAATCAAGATCAAAACTAAACCAGCTGACCTGTTAACCATCAAGTAAAATTTAGAATTCAATTCTCGAAGCAACGAAACTGATAATTCTAAATTTTAAACATCAAAAGATAAGGTAAATGTTCTTGTTATCTTGCTCAGAAGGATCACAGTCTCTATTTCGGGGGTGGTGTGGGGGAGGGATTTACAAGAATAGCATATGCACACATTTTGTTAATTATATCAGGGATAATCAGCATTATCTATAAACTGAGCCAGTTATGATTGTACGCCTTAGGTTCCATTTGTACCCCTGCATTTCCATACCAAGTTTACCACCCTCACTGGTTGCTGGAAACCCTGTGGTCCCCAGCCAGCATCTTCCACTTATAAAACTGAACCTGCTAAAGCCTGCATTGAGCAACCTTAAACCCTTTACCGTTTTGCTTTCCTACTCGGGTTGAGATGTATTTATTCCTAGTGAAGTAAGAAGAACCAGATAGCCAAGTGGTTATCTTGGAACTTGCCATCCTGTGAGAGGCCAAGCAGGTGACCTATGTGTGGTGCATGCTATAATCATGTGGAAATATAGGAAAATGACATTATCAATATATACTTGCATGACAAGAGTATGACGCACAATTTAGATCTATGGATATCGCAAAACCAATATATTGAAACTACACATGGGATTAAATAGAAGGACCTGTTCATCGCCATGTTGTAGTTCCAATCCAGAAAAATCAACAGTGCGACAGTCCACACGTGCTGGGGTTCCAGTCTTCAACCGATCAGTTTCGAATCCAAGCCGCTGTAAATTTTCAGTGAGTCCGAGTGAAGCCGATTCCCCAGCTCTTCCTGTGGGCATAGAAGTTCTGCCAACCCAAATTTTACCACTCATAAAAGTGCCAATGGTGAGAATAACAGAAGGAGCATAGAAGTTCATCCCAAAAAATGTTTGTACACCTTCTACATTGTCATTCTTTCCTAATAAGATATCCGTCACCATTGCCTCTCTAATTGAAAGGTTTGGGGTACTGAAAAATGAAAGCAGATCAAACTAATTAACAGATGGAAAGAACAGACACAGGAACAAAGATCTGCACTATGAGAATAAGTGTAATAAACAGGAGTCTAAATCAGTCTTGAATTTGGGCTTCAGTATCTTTTGAGGTTCATGTTGATTTTCATTGAGGCATATTTTCGTCTTATAGTAAATTCTGTTTCTCATGAAAAAAGGGAAAAAAGGGAGAATAAGTGTTATAATTAAAAACAAAAGTAGATAAATTGAGCATTCGGAAGAGATTTATAACACAAATATTCAGCTAACTTTTAAAAATAGAAAGGATCTCTAATATAAAAAAAATTAAAAGGCTATTTATGACTTTCAATAGAGCTACCGTGAATTTTGGCAAGAGCACATGAACTAAATATCCTTCAAGGAAGAATTGTATTTCAAGCTTCCCAAACAACGAAAAATCAGCCACCATTACTTGAAAGTAATATAGATAACCGTTGATGTACCATTCATGTCTCTCTTTTCTTAATTCATTTCCCTTCTTTCTTATTTACAAGTGATATCATCAAAAAACGCTAGGTCTGAATGCAATTGTTTTAATTTTACTTACAAGAGAAATATCGAATTATGCTACTTAGTCTATGATATCATACAGTCAGCAACATGATTTTCATTGCGGCAGAATTTTTTTAATACAAATTTAACATCAGAGTTTCAGTTATTTGAACTTTTAACCAATCAAGAATAACACTAAGTTAAAACATCATTAAAGCTAATTCATATCCATACCATCTATGATGCAGTTGCCTTGTAACGCTTGCTAATCCCTTCTCTCTGTTAGTTTTAGCAGCTTGTTACATGTTTGACTCACTGTTAGTTTAGCCCCTAAATATAGCTTGTCAAAATGTTGCAAGTGGCTGTTGAACGTCGTTTTACCTCTAACTTCTGGATTTACCCTAAATCTGTGCTATTTTTTAGACTCTTGATGTTACTTTGATTTCATTTAATTGGGTGGTTTTGGCTGGTCATTCTACAATCCTCCACACGCTGGTTTACTCATGATCCTATTACCAATACAGTTCTTTTGTTCTTTTTTGAATTCTTCATTCACAAATATTCAAACATATCAAATTCATACATAATACATACATACATACTCATTTTGTCAGTGGCGATGAACTAAAAAATAAATCATGATTGCTTGAATTGGTTTTTTCTGGCATTTTTCTGCTTTGAAATGTAATATAGCTTTACCCTGTCAATGCAGATAATTTAATGCGAAAACATCTATTGATAGGGAAACGCTGTCCTACATTTCAAAGGAGAAAAATACCGTTATAAAAAAGTTGCACCAATTCAAGCAATCATGATTTAGAGTTTGCAACTCACTCACAAGAACCAAACCAAGAAGTACTTTTTGCAGTAAACCATAGTATAAGATTGGATGAAATCAGCCACACACAGGTTAGTATCAGATTGGATGTAATCAGCCACATATGGGTTTCATGACGTAGACTGTCTACGTGGAAAATTGTAAAAATAATAATAATGCGAGGAAAATAACACATAATGAAGAAGCCCCATCTTTAGCACTAAAAAACGACAGTAGAAGAATCAAGCAGAAAGATTAAGCAATACTTGCCTCTCCACCATTTTTCTCATTTCCACGCATTCACGTTTATCAGTCTGTGCACGCAATGCCCAAACAGCAGGGCCCCTTGAGGAATTAAGAACACGCTTTTGTAAATAGCACCTAAGCATAAAAAAATAAAAATAAAGTTGTAAATGCTAAAGAGAAAAGTGGGAGATTTTAAAGCTGAGATGGTAAGAACCAACTTAAAATGAAAAGTTCAAAAAAAAAAAAAAAGGTAGAAACAAGCACAAATTATTTGAAAAGTTGGACCAGTAAAAAAGGCATCTTCATTAAATATTACTTCCATTTTCACCATGCACAAATAATTCATATGTCTTTTGAATGGCATACCATAACAAGAATCAAAATCTATTCTCTCAATTGAGCGTAACTGAAATACCATTGAGCTCCATGGTTAAGCACATGCAATGGAACAGTACCTAATACAATTTCTTTTGTTCACGGAGAACATAAATTTTTATAGAAGAGAAACCAAAACAGTGCCTACAATTTTTTGCTTCTCCACTAACCCACATAGAATTGGAAATTCCACAAAAGACCCTAACCTTGCACCCCCCTATATATATGATGCAATACCAAAATTACTATGTTCTTGAATGCCTTTTCTATCAAATCAACGTCATCAAAATGATTCAGAAATCTTCTTTGAAACCACAACGTGTAGGAGTCCAATATTTTAGAATATATATTCATGAGTACAGGAGTAAAAGAATAAAACTGACTGGTGAATTCTAAATTTCTAATGTCTCTCCTCCAAACCAAAATCAAGAGCAAGAAACTAGTATCCTCCTTGAGCTTGTCAGCAAAGAACATGCAGATATAAGATATGTTATTACTTTACCTATCAGAAATCTTCCCAATTTCACCACCAAGGGCATCCACTTCATGTACGAGTTGAGACTTTGCTGGTCCACCGACTGCTGGGCTGCAAGGCTGCATCAAACATTTTTCATCAAAAACTGCTTTAACTTATCAGGGTCACGATTTTCAAGGCCTAAGCCATATGTAAGAGAGAGAGAGAGAGAGAGATGAGAAAGAGTATAATATATCTAATCAAAAGCTGAGGAATTGAAGAATAAACAAGTTGGAATGCTTCCTCACAGCTTGTGTGATTTACAAGAAGTATTCCGGATACTTCCTCTAATTAGGTGAACTTTCTATCAGACCAAAAAAATAATAGAATTGGTTAACTTTCTGGCTGTAAATGATTAGATTTGACCACTACTTCTTTAAGTGGAATTATGAGTTAACAGTCAAAAATGAAAATGAATTTCACATATCTAATTTGAGAAATAGAAATAAATAATAAATAAAAGTCCTAAATAACCAGCAAATTAAGAGTTTATAAAGAAAAAATAAGAGTTAAACCTGCCATGCAATTCTATTAATATTTAGGGTGAGTAGTACAGTTTTTGCCCCTAAACGAGCAGATGCTAGGGCAGCTTCACAGCCTGCATGTCCTCCGCCAACCACAATGACATCATAGCTTTTATCAAGTATCCCATCATCACTCAGGCCTATAAAATAGTAAACAGTCCAATGATTGAACCTCATTTTCAGTATGCGTACTTATAATTCCTAATTTGGTGAATGGGAAGACAAGGACCAATTTAAACTTAAGGCCATTGTAAAATTCAAACAAATCCGATATTGTTTCATATAGTTGGCGTACAGCTGTAGAATATTCTGTGTTATTATTATGTTCCTTATTTAGATAGGAGTTAATGTGTTAGAATCAGGAATTGCTGTCAGATTAATTGTATAGGTTGACTTTCCTAGAATAGATTGTTTACTATGTATAAATATTCCCTTTGAGATGAATCTATACAATTCAGCCAAATTATCAATTCATATTAACATAAGTATTGCAGATCATAGAGGCTTTCATTGAGATTCAGGGAGTCTGTTCCGATTCAATGAAAGATAAAATAGCTCACAAATTAGAAGATCAGACAAAGATAAAAAAAGCTTGAGAGCTTCGAAGGGAAAGCTGATGGTAGGTACAAATTAGAAATTAGTCTAACTCTCCTCTCCAGTTTTTATAACAAGGCTACTCCAAAAGGAGTGCCTACTTGTAACATAAGCTGTGGGTATCAGCCAACAATACATTGCTCCTATATAATTTACATCTATAAAGCCAGAACAAAAGAAATTAAAGGGAAAAAAAAAACCAAAATAGAGACTGCTCACTAGGAAAATATTTATGAGATTCATGTGTTCGGAAACCACTTCTTGCTATTTGTTCAAGACATCCCACTGGTTACTTGTTGAGTTTAATGGGAAGGCTTACTGTTACTGTAAACAGAAGCATAGAGGGAAAAGTAGAAAAATTTCTAATTGAATCATATAATTAAACAAACTTAGTGTGTTAGAATCCGTTCTCTATTTATCATCACGTACTCTTCCTTTTTCAAATTTTTTGTGTCGGTCCATAAAATATTAATTCCATCACAGAGCAGGAAGATCCAGATTGGTAGTTTTAGGGTGTATGGGCATTGTAACTTTTGCAGATGCAAGGCTTTGATGATATCGCCTGCTTGTCTGGATTACCAGTCCAAGGTGTTCTAATGCAATTAGATTTTCTTAGAGAATTCTGAACTGGAGGAAAAGTGACGAGTATGAGAGACTTTGAAAATCTTGTGAGCAAATTTTGGTTGGGAGATATTAGGTTGCAAAATGCTCAGCTCAGTTGGTCAAATTTCAAGGATCGGCTAGTTTTCTATAGACTGGACCGGTTTCTTCTAAGAGAGTTACAGTAGTTTCAGATCACTGCCCTATTCTTTTGGACATGAACTTTGTAGGAAAAGAACCCTTTTAGGTTTGAGAACATGTGGTGACATCATAGGGATGCTTTTAAGCAAGCTGTGCGGGAGAAGTTTTTAGTCCAGGATTGGAAAGGATATAGGAGGTTTGTTAGCAAGGTCAGAAGGTACTAAGAAAGAGCTGAAACTGTGGAACAAACAAGCTTGTATGTTGAATGGAAAGAAAGGGAAATTGAAGTTTTGGAGGAAGAAATAAGTATGGGTATGTATAGCTAGGAAATTTGATCCGTCTCTTGTACTTTGTTCGTTGTAAAGTATCAATTTGACAAAAACTATCCACTGTCCATTCTTTACTACCATTTCATCCTCACTTAGGGATGGGCATAAATACCCATGGGCGGTATTGTATAAATGGGCAGAAATTAGATAGGTAAAAAATTACCCATCATCTAATGGGTAGGATCAGGGTTTACCCATGGGTATTGAATACCCATGAAGTTAAAAACACATGCATTATCCATCATTCAAATTAACTTATATCAATACTCAATCTGACACATTTGAGAATGACATTGATGTTTAGGTTCTTGTTAATGATGAAAATTAACTTGCACAAACGTCCTAACTATTTTATTTTAATGTTATAAGATTTGAACTTGTAATTTGTAAGATTTCAACTTGTAATTTTGTAATATTTTTCAATTTTATGCAAGTACTAGAAAACTAATGTTATTTATAAGAATTTTGGGAGAGTGCTTTTATTGTCTTCTAATGGAGAAGAAAAAAAATGAAAACCAAAAAAACCGAAAAAAAAAAAACAGGAGTAAAAGAACCATGAGTACCTATTACGCATTGGGTAGGGTATGGATATACCTTTAAATTGAAAACGGATTATACATGGGTATATGCCCATCTATACCCTGTTGGGTTTGGGCATACCCACACCCTTAAAAAAAACAATTTGACCATTCGTATCCTTACTAACCAAAACAGAGCATATTACACAAAATTGAATCTTCAACGCCGAAAACCAAAGAGACACACAAAGACTCAACATTTTGCAAATGAAGGTCACCAGTTATCCAATTTGGACAATATATCCATTCCTAAGAGAATGTAGCAAGTATAAACAATACATCAAAATGCGCAGACAACAAACGCACAGAACCTGTTCGATAAACTCCTCACTGACACAGAGAGAGAAAGAAGTAGGAAATGTTGAACCCGTACGTACCTGGAGACGACGAGGCGGAAACGGAGAATCGGCGGGAGAGGTTACAGGTGAAGAATGTCCGGATGAGGCAAAGCCTGCGGTAGATGGGCAGGTAACGCGGCTTGGGAATGAGACGAGCAAAAGGAAGAGGAGAAGAAGAGAAAGGGAAGTGGCGGGCGAGGCGAGAGAGATGAAGCAGTGATAGTGCTGGTGTAGTTACCATTGTGGATTTTCTGATTTATTTTTTATAAAAGACTGCCTACAAAAGTCCCCTTAATAGTCTATTTATACTAGAACATGGAAAACCCTAGATGTCCTAATCTTTTGTGTTTTTTTTAGGGGAGGGATGTCTCAATCCTTATTTATTAAGAATCCTAAAGTGATTAGGACTTACCTAATTAATTCAATTCCTATCAGAACTACTTCTCTAGTCTCTCGAATCGAATGTGACAAGCCTGGTACTTTCCCAACGGTGATTTTATGAGAGCTCAGTTGGGGTCGACACCATCGCTGATTTGGAAGTCCATTTTGTGGGGGGGGGGGGGGGGGGGGGGGGGGGGCGGGGGCGGGGTGGGGGGGTGGGGGTGGTGGTGGGTGGGGAAGTAATTCAGCAAGGTTTGATTTGTCGTGTTGGCACGAGGGAGGCCATTTCCGGGGGCCGGGGGGTGGGGGTGGTGGTGGGTGGGGAAGTAATTCAGCAAGGTTTGATTTGTCGTGTTGGCACGAGGGAGGCCATTTCCGTGTTTGGAGATAAATGGATATCGAAACCATATATATGAATATTTGAATGCAAGAGTGGCAGATTTAATCTTGCCGGATGGTTCATGGGATTTGGCTTCTCTTTACAGGTTTTTCTGAAGAGAATATGTGGAAGCGATATGTAGTATATGCCATTAAGCTCCATGTTGCGTTTTGAGGATGGCAGATTGTTGAAGCAAAAATCAAACACACTTGAAAAAGTCTCCATGATCCCTGTAATCAGCAAACAAAAAACAATTGAGGTTAAGATTGAAGCCCCAAAAGGGTTGTTCAACTAAGAACGCCCTGATGCTTAAATTAGTTTCGAGAGAGAAATCTGAAAAAGTTTTAGAATTGAAGAATGAGTTACCTTAAAAGTGAAATGAGCTCCTCTATTTATAGGGAGTGCTTGTAGGCCTCAGAGCATTCTGATTGGTCGATGAATTTTGTAATTAATAAATAATTATTTTTTAATAAAATATATTATTTATTAATTGATTTTAATAACAATTCATTCTCAAGGAGAATATTATTATTATTGAGGCCTTAACTCGATTAAATAATATATTTAGCTAGTAAATACATTATATAATGTGTAGGTGTCTGTGAGCCGTTAATGTCATTGCCAGGAATAATTTGGACATTATATAAATTATGGGCCATGTGGCAGCTCCATAATTTTCGAGTGATTTTGGGTTCCACAAATACCCCACATTGCTTAGAAATTCAGGGAATCCTAAGGGATGTACATTTTTTGGAATACCTCGTAAATCATGTTTGCCGGTGTCGGATTTTTGTTTGGCATTGTTTTTGGGTCGAAAAAATTATGTTGGGTCCGGAATGTAACATTGAGTTGATGTGGGAAAATAACGAGCCTTCAACATTTTTGAGACTAAAGAATTTGGATGGTCCAGATTCCTCCATGCGTGCTTTGCAACCATTGCACGAATGAAAGCTTGAAAGTCTTTAAAACCCAGTCCTCCGACACACTTTGGATGACATAACCCGTCCCAACACATCCAGTGGATTCCAAGCTTTCCTTTTTTTCCCACCAATATTTTGAAATGTCTGAACATATGCCTTAACACAGCCTTGCAGGTGTTTGGAACACACTTATAGCAAACGAAGGTAAGGCATGTGCAACTGCTTTAATGAGTACCTCTTTCCCAGCCTTTAATAATAACTTTGAAATCCAATAAGATAATTTGGCTTGAAGCTTATCTCTTACTTTCATGAACATTCACTTCCTACTACGATGAGCTAGAGTAGGAAGACCAAGGTAGCGCTCGTGACACCCTACTACTCTGACTCCCAGCATTGTAGCTACCAAATGCTTGGTCACCGGATCAGTGTTAGGACTAAAGCAAGTTGTAGAATTGTCAAAGTTTATACGTTGACCCGATAATAGTTCATATCTTCTCAAAATTTCCAGCAGAGTACGACATTCTCCCAAGTGGGCATTACAAAACAACAAACTGTCATCAGCAAAAAATAGATGGGTCAAAGAAGGGGCCCTTGGTGCCACATCGATCCCATGCAATTGCCTTTGGTGTTGGGTAGCCGAAAGCATTGCTGAAAGTCTCTCTACACAAAATAGGGAGATAGGGGGTCTCCCTAACAGAGCCCTCTTTGGGGAACAAAACTATCAGTGGAAACACCATTAACCTTAATTGAATAAGAACAAAAGTTACACACCTCATAATCAGATTGATCCACTGTCTTGGAATCCCAACCGCTTCATCATCTCCTCAACGAAATGCCACTTCACTCTATCATAAACTTTAGACATATCTAGCTTCAGTATCATCTTCTTGAGCCCACTACCTCCACGGCGCTTGATGGCATGAATACTTTTGAAAGTCACTATTATGTTATCTGTAATTAGACGTGTAGGGACCAACACACTTTGCAACTCAGAAATAATATTGGGCATCACCGCCTTGAGTCTATTCATAATTGCTTTTGAGATCATTTTCTAAAAAACTGTGCAAAGGCTCATAGGTCTAAACTCCGTTACTCTCTCTGGATTGGCAACTTTGGGAATCAGAGCAATCATTGTCCAGTTAACTTCACCCAAATCAGCCCCCTCATTGAGCACTTGTAAACAGAACCTCACCACATCATCTCCTACAATACTCCATGACTTTTGATATAATAGCGCATGCATGCCATCCACTCCCGGTGCCTTTGTAGGAAACATCAGAAAGAGTGTCCATTCAATTTCAGCATGACAGAAGGGCTGAGCAAGTTTACCATTTTATGCAGTAGTGACTCTCGGCCTCACCCCATTCAGGGCTTCCTCCACATTCTGCCTCCCACAAGATGTAAAGAGATCTCATAAATAGGTCACGAAAATGTCCCCCATCTCAGCATCCCCACATCACCATTGGCTAGTTGAGTCCAAAATTCCTTGTATGTTGTTTCTCTTGCCCCTCTGCTTTGCATAGGTGTGGAAAAATTTTGTATTCCGGTCCCCATGATGCATCCACGATATTCGGGCCTTTTGTTTCCAAAGTATCCCCACCTTATCTAGCAATACATCCAGCTCTCAAGACAAAGTTCTGTAACAATTCCATACCTATCCAGATTCAGATGATATGTTAAGAGCTTCAATTCTGCTTTTTCTCCTTAATTTTCCTAGGAAGCCTGCCAAAGCTCTCCCTATTCCAGCTGCTCAAATCACACTGGCACTCAGTCAATTTATCTTTGATAGCTCCCGATCTACTCCATAATGTTTTGATCACATCCTCACAACCTTCTGACCCAACCCACATTTCTTCAAAGTGAATCCTCCGTAATCTGTGCCACCCATCCATACTCCACTTTAACTTGATCTAGATTGGAAGATGGTCTGAAACAGAGCAGTTTATATGTGAAGTAAGCATATAGGGATAGCTTTGGATCATCTAAAGGTTTACCACAGCCCTATCAAGCCTGGACTTGACATTGCCTTCCTCTTTCCACCTGTGGACCACGTGTACTTGTATCATTTCAATTCTCGACTAGTCAAACCACACTCCTCTAAAGCATCCCCAAAATCACGCATCTGTGACATTGGTTGGAATCATATGCCCCTATACTCCCAACTATTCAACACCTCATTGAAATCTCCCCCTACCATCCATGGGTCATTATGCCCCCAGCTTAACCTTTTCAGCAACTCCCAAGATTGAGCCCTCAACGATGTGTCCGGATTGCCATAAAACCCCGCGAATCGAAAGGCCGTCTGACCCAACCCAACTAGCCATACATCAATATGTCCTTTGCTATAGGATCTCAAGGTTACATTAATACCTTGAGACCAAATCAGCGCTAGACCTCCCCCCAATCTTGTTTTGTCAACGCAATAACCCCCTGCCACTCCCAAACTTCGCTTGACCCCTTCCATTTGACGAACCATTTTCTTCGTTTCAATTAGAAACATGAACCTGGCTGTTTTGATTTAAGATGTGTGAGTAGTTCTTCATAGAACTAGGGCTACTTGAAACCCTAGCCATGTAGTTTGTTAACTTGATTTTGGCCCTTGGTTTACATTGTTTTGAATACTGAATATGGTTGTGATTACTGTGCGTAATGATCTTAGTTTATGTTTATGAGTTTAGTCATCTTATTTGCATAATCTGTAGGTGAATGATTGTTTGATTGATTGACTATCTTCTTGTGATTGTTTGGCACCAACGGTAGTGGCTTTACATTTTACTTGTAATCCAACTCATGACAACCTAGGACTGCACATCACTTTTCTAGGGGTAATGTGACTGCTTAGATTTCCTTTCATGCTTAATCCGTTCTTTGAATAGTTGTGGTAGTGAGTCGGGAAAGCCTGCTACATAGGAACTAAGAAGGAAATAAAATGTGTGATTTCACCTTGAGTGGACCTTTGCACGAGCATCAGATTCATTTAATTCATAGTAATGGAACCTTGGAAATCTTGTTAAGAACTTGCAATGGTTATTGGTGGATAGTTGGCCTTAGTTCGACTTAATACCTAGTTTTAATCAATCAACCTTCCTGCCTAATTTGTTTCTTGCACTTTAAGTTTCTGTTTTACTTTCAGTATTCTCAATTCCAAAAGCATCAAACCCCCCATAGCCGTGAGTCTTGCGTATGTTTGTTCAGAGTCTTTTGGGTTTTCTTGTGTCGCAAGTTACTGTCATAAGTAATGTTTAGTTGTCTTGAGGTATCTAACTCGTGTGAGTCTTACTTTCGTGTTTGGTTGTCTTCTTCATTGTTGTTTCTTGAGTCTTAATTGAGTTATTTGAGTCTAAGGTTTAATTGGATTTAACGTTGATACATAGTCCTTGTGGGATCGATCATTGCTTTCGGCTATACTGTCTTAGTTGACTTGTACACTTGCAATGTTTTAACTGTTAAGAATAGATTGCATTATCTTGTTCTCTATTTTTACCAACAAGTTTTTGGCGCTGTTTCCAGGGACTTGTCCCTCAACGGTGTCCATTGCTTTAGGTTACTAATTCAAGTTTGTTACTCTTTCCAGATCTGTGTCCCACTAGTTCTCTGCTGAACACCTTGCATACATCAAACGACAATTGGAGCTTAATTCTCACCAACCTTCCCCTTCCTACACGGCTCAGAGGATCACCTTTCATTCCCTGCCAACTTCACCACAATTCCCATCTCCATAAGCATCCCTGCCATCATCACCTCCAATGGCTGAGAAACGTGTCCTTGCCAACCCCGTACCAAAGTTTCTAAAGGAGTATGCTACTCCACATGTCTATGAGGATCAGTTTCCAATTTTTTTCCCACCAACTACTGTGGAAAACTTTGAGCTTAAGTCAGGGACCATACACATGCTCCCTAAATTCCATGGACTTTCAGGAGAGGATCCTCACCTACTTATAAAGGAATTCGTGGGGGTCTGCTCTACATTCAGGATAAATGGCATGACTGAGCCGAAATCAGATTGAGACTTTTTCACTTCAGTCTCAAGGACAAAGCCAAGTCCTAGTTCCATTCCTTGGCCCCTGCGTCTATCTCGTCTTGGAGAGACTTGTCCCCTAAGTTCCTCACTCAGTATTATCCAGTGTCAAACACTAATAAACTTAAGAGTGAGATCATGGCCCCACATCAGGCTGAAGATGAGTCCTTCTACGAATTCTGGGAACGGTTTAATCAGTTGATTCAGTCTTGTCCCCACCACACAACATCAATGATTGTCACTTGATGTTGTATTTCTACGGAGGTTTAAAGACCAATGATAGGGTCATGGTGAACTCCTAATCCAAGGGAGTTTTGGATAGCACAACCAAGGAGGCTAGAGCGGCCTTTGAGAACATTACTCAAAGGGAGAAGCAATTCAGCTATCGGGGTCATCAACCTTAAACCCTTGGTGGAGCAAGCAAGGACAAAGATGACACCATTGCTCAACTCACAGCAATGGTAAGGCAATAGTGCAATGACAAGGCAAAAGGAGTACAAGTATGTGATGTATGTTCAATTCAAGGACATGGATCCCAAGATTTCCCAATCGTGGAAGAAGCCAACATGGTTGGTAGGTTCAATGACGGATCAAGGCCACAAAATGATCCATATCCAACACCTACAATCCCGGGTGGAGAGTGGATAAATCATCCCAACTTCAGGTGGGGCAACAATCAGAACATTTAGAACCCCATGCCACCACCCGGATTCCAAAATCAGGTCGTGGCTGCCCAACCCTTTTCAAGCACAACATCATGCCCCTCAGGCCCCGGGGGAAAAATCATTGGAAGAAATGATGATGGCCACTCAGAGCATGGTGCAAACACTTGTTTAGAACACCACAGCTCACCAACAGAAGACTGATCGAGCCATCTCTACCTTGGAGGATCAAATGGGGCAAATTTCAAATCAGTTGAATCAAAGAGAGCCAGGTAGGCTGCCCAGTCAAGTCATAGTCAATCCAAAGGGTTCCAGAATCCCACAGCCAATGCTTTTACCCTTCGAAGTGGCACACAACTTCAGAGCCCACTGTGTGGTGCTCATCGCGACATGAATGAAGGACCAACAACTTTAGATGAAGTCCTGGCCGAGAAAGTGCCTAAAAATGACATAGGGACTGTTTTTGTGAACCTGCCCCAGACAGGACCTAAACCCGTGTCCCTACCCCGACAACTGGACATGTCTCAGGACATGTCTCTACATGCCCCCAGATAAGCACCGAGACACACCCAGGACATGTCCCAGAATTCAACCCAAGTCCCAATTCCACTTCAAAACGGTAGATTTGAGTCCCAAGCTCTTTTTGAGAGCCAGGACCCAAATTTGGACCAGAATAAGACCTATAACCTTCACTCTCATGCCTCTAAATATGCAGTTCATAATAAAACTAAAAAAGTGCATTTTCACTTAAATGATGATGTGATTGTCCCTTTTCCTCGCAGGTTTCAGAATCATAACAAAAGGAAGGAGGAATTCGAAGAAGAGATCATTAGTATGTTACAGAAGCTTCAGATCACGTTGCCCTTCCGCAAATTGGTTGAACACATGCCAATTTTTGCCAAGCTCATCAAGGACTTGGTAGCTGGGAAACGGGGTTTTAGTTCAAGTGACATCATAGACATCCCTCAAGGCTTGTTCTGTTGCACTTCTGCGCATGCCTCTCAAGGCCAATGATCTCGGGCCTCCAACACTTCCTTGTGTCATTCAGTCAAAACGGTTTGATCATTGTTTATGTGACATGGGAGCATCTGTGAGTATAATGCCATTCCATATCTATAAATCTCTCAACTTAGGAGAACTCAAACCTACTCACTTATGTGTTAGATTAGCGAATGCTTCTGTTACTAATCTGATGGGTGTGATTGAGGATGTGATTGTACAGATTGGTGATACATGCATACCAGCTGATTTATATATTCTTAAGATGGATATGGTTGATTAGAATAAGGAGCCACCTTTGATTTTTGGCAGGCCCCTATTAGCCACGGCTGAATGCATGATAGATGTTAAAAATGACCAAGTCTCAATTAAACTGTTGGATCAATTGAGAACTTTTTCTATCCATGATGCAATTCAGTATCCTGCCGAACCTATAATTGATTTCCCTTTGAATATGATGGATATTTTATTGCAGAAAACTATTGATAACTCATGCATTGCAGATCCATTAGAGAAGGCCCTAACCGACACTGCGCCAATGGATGAGCACGTGACAAAGACAGTTCTATTCCTCAATGTCGTGCCACAAGTTCCTTGGAACAGGCAGTCGTTTGAGGGCCTACCCCTCACAGCGCAGCAGCAAACCAAGCCATCCAATGCCCAAGCTCATGAGCTTGAGTTGAAACCATTGCCAGAGCATCTGAAATATGCTTATCTAGGTAAGAACCAAACTCTTCCGGTTATTATTGCTTCTAACTTAAGTGTTATGGAGGAGGATGACTAGGTGCAGGTTTTAAGAGCCAATCAATCAGCTATAGATGGACAATAGCAGACATCAAGGGAATTGGTCCTTCAAAGTGTATGCACATAATTCTTCTAGAAGAGGATGCCAAGCCATCTAGAGAGGCCCATAGGAGACTAAACCCGCTAATGAAGGAGGTTGTGAAGAAAGAGGTGCTCAAACTGTTGGATGTGGAAATCATTTACCCAATCTTTGATTCCAAATGGGTGAGTCATGTTCAGGTGGTTCCAAAGAAAAGTGGGATAACCGTGGTTAAAAACGACCATGATGAGCTAGTGCCCCCAACGAGTTCAGACATGGTGGAAAGTATGTATAGACTATAGGAAGATAAATTCTAATACTCGAAAATATCACTTTCTTTTACCTTAATTGATCAAATGCTTGAGAGACTTGCAATGCATTCTCATTACTATTTTCTAGATGGATATTCAGGTGATAACTAGATTGCAATGGACCCGGAGGACCAGGAAAATACCACGTTCACATGCCCCTATGACACTTTTGCATATAGGAGGATGCCTTATATATGGCCTATGCAATGCCCCCGATACTTTCCAGTGTTGCATGATGAGTATTTTCTCATACATGGTTGAGGATATCATTGAGGATTTCATGGATGATTTTTCTGTATTTGTTCATTCATTTAAACATTGTTTATCTAATTTGTCTCGAGTGTTGGAAAGATGCAGGGAGAGCAATTTGGTGTTGAACTGGTAAAAGTGCCATTTTATGGTACAACAGGGGATTGTCCTGGCCATTGTGATTTCCTCACGTGGCATTGAGGTGGATAAAGCTAAACTGGATATTGTGACTAGGCTGCCCTACCTAACAGCTTTCAAGGAGATCAAATCCTTCTTGGGACACACAGGCTTCTACAGGAGGTTCATCAAAGATTTTCAAAGATCACTAGACCCCTCACTACTACAAAAAATGGATAATGTGACCAGTTAATTTGTGACACTCATAAATTCCTCACATTTGGTTATAATTTGTGAGGAATTTTTTGGGTCGTCACTTATAAGTCAAATTATAGATAAATAATTGGGGAAAGACGAAATTTATTACAAATAATTTAGCGCTATTGGGTTTGTGAACTCAAGAAAACACGGGAGTCACATATTCTTCTGTAATTCGTCACAAAAACTAAAAGAGGGAATACATAGGAAAAAAAATATTAAACAAGCGGGAAGATTTTAGCGCCCCCACTTTTGGTATGAGAGGGAAAACAATTGTGACGAATTGAAAAGAAAAAAAATATTAAACAACCGGGCAGTCTCTTTCCCTGCTCACTGTAATTACCCTAATCGAAGTTTTCCCTCTCCGCCTTCTCTTAGTCTCTCCCTAATTTCCCAAGCTCAGCAGCAGCACTACCCTCCCCCATCTTTCAGTTTTCCATCCATAGCAAATACTCTGGATTCTCCTTTTGCTTATCGTAGCGTACAGGTAAGTATTTTTAGTTTTGGGCTTTTAATTTTGGTTCCTAATTTTTATTTAATTTCTGTATTTAGGCTAATTTCTTTAGAATTTTTTATTTAATTTCTTTGGGCTTGACGATTTAAGATTGCTTTAGGACTTCTTGAATACGTATTGTTTGTATAAGTTTCTTAAATTATCTGAGTAGGAATTTGTCTCAAATTAGTTGAGTGAAGCAGATTCAACGGCAAAGCAAGTTATAAAAATTGGGGTTTTTATTTTGTGTTCGAATTGGTATAGCTTTGTCTTTTTGTTTGGAAGATGGTTCTCCTTCGTTGCGGGATCGATTAGTAGCTACCGCCTTGGCCCTCTCTTATTCCACATTTGTCCTCTCTCTAGAGAGGTAGGTCCTTGTGTATGACTGTCATTTGAATTGCTCTTGTGCAGCTGTCTATTGGATATGGATGGAGATAGAAATAGTAGAGTTCATGGTCATTCTTGCAAGTCCACTGAGGTTCTTCTTTGTTTCATTGTTCCCAGCTTGCAGCTCTTAATGATTTTTTTATTTAACAATTCTGCCCCAGACATAACCTTTGGGTGATGTGTAACTTCGCAGGAAGAAACCCTAGTTTCTCTTATCGTACTTGGCTCCCATAGAAGAACATGAACAATAGCTCTTCTTCCAAAAAGCATCGTCTAGATCAACCTGAATTAAGTGGGCCCACGCCCAAATCTCTGCTTACCAAAGTGGGCAAATCTGAAGACAGTGTAAAGAAGGTACCTTCTAGTTCAATTTCAAATTTTTGTAGGCAGCCTGTTCCTAATTTACCAAAACATGGATACCCACATTCCCAAAACTGATTTTGAAATTAGTTATGAACCTCAACTTCAAGACCCTGCTTTGGGATTGATTTAATTTCCCTACATTTTGTTTCACTTTGTGTTAATTTATGGCTTTACTATGGAGCTTGAGAGTTATTTTTTGTTCCTCATTAATTGAGAAAAGTATTGTTTCCCATCATTATGATTCCCAGAACATTGTGAAACAAGGGTTGAATATCACACGCACTATGAATCCATATTTTTTAGTTAATTAGTAGTTTTTTAGTGTTTTGCTTTTCATGTAACTTTGTGTAGATTTTTCATAAGAAACTCAAAGATGTTGAGATTAGTGTTCCGATAGTGTATGGCAATATTGCATTCTGGCTCGGTAAGAAGGCAAACAAGAAAGTATTGTTTATTTGTTGCTAGGTTTATTGGTTTCTTGAAACTCTTGCATGAAAAATAGAATATCTGAATATATTTTGTGATCATTTATTAGGTAACAATCGCATAAGTGGACTGTATACGTTCGCGGGGCAACAAATGAGGATCTTGGTGTGGTGATAAAGTGTGCTGTATTTCAGCTGCTTTACAGTTTCAATAATCCCACAAGGTGATCAAGTCACCGCCATTTGAATTGCCAGAATGTGGCTGGGGTGAATTTGAAATCGCCATCGCACTTTATTTCCACAGTGATGTTTGTGATCAGCCATTAAACTTGTGAGTTTCTTATTATTTTCATGGTATTTACTTGTTGTTTGGCTACTCAACTTGTTATATGATGTTGTCTCTGTTCTTGAAAATTGGAGGAAAAGCTAAATGAATGATCAAGAAAGGAATAATATAATTAATATAGTCAAATAGATGCAACTCTGTTTTAATTTCCGATGTAAATATGTTCATTTTACATTTGATAAATTACCAGTACCCTCCATTAACTCATCCTGCTTCGTACCCTATTGTTACGGAAAGTGGAAACTAGATTTCACTTAACTTTCTGATGTGTTTATTGGTGGATCAATTATTCAAACAATTAGTTTCTTGAAGTACACAAAAATTAGCATATGAACTTTTTGTTTGGATAAATTTTTACATAATTCAATTGTTTTTCAACAAGCACACAAAAATTGGACTGATTAATCTGTTTCATTGCTTCTTAACTTCTTCTGTTTGGTTGAATTTGCGGTCATTTTGCTTCTTTGATAGTATATGATTATTAAATTTGTTATGTGTTTTTTTTACAAGGATTGGTGAAGATGCTGTTGGTTTTGGCAAATTTTTGAGGTAAATTTATGTTTCAGTTTTGAAGCTAACTAAAGTTATGATATTACTGTAAGTGATCCAATCAGAGGCATGTTAGGGTTTCTTATTATCACCCGATGATGATCATTATTGTCTAGCATTGAGTGAACATAAATGGGACCCTTGATAATTTTCTCATCTTCCTAATCCATATTCATCCATCAACCTGAAGCTTCTTATTAGGTAAATGTTGATGTTAGGGTTTCATTCCATTATAAATCACTCTCACCTCCATCCCTACAACCGGTGCCTTCTCAATCTCTTTCTCATTCTCTTTCTTTGCGTCTCTGTGAAGTTCCTCCGCCGATTTGAATCGCGGTTTGTTCTTGGGAACCATAATGTCGTCGGGCCAGGTTAAGCGGGTTGAGACTAAGCCTTTCGATACCAAAAGCCTGGAACCTCTGGTCTACTCCAAACTAATCTCTATTAGAAAATATATGGCTTTTTTATTTTTAATTGCTGTGATATTGATATAATATGTTTGAAAGTAGTACTGAGTATATCCATTGATGTTTTATTTCCTATTTCTCACTTTAATTAAGTTATATTATAATACTATTGTCAAGTTTCTTTTTGAGCAGCAATATTGTCAAGTTCTTCAATTTGTGAGATAAATTTTGGCTATTAGGTTTATGGTGATTAATTTGGTTTGTTTGTTTAAATTTTTTTTTTTGTGTTTTGGTTTCAATTTTGTGCCGAGGTTATTCATCTACAAAGTACTGTTGACACCTATGTAGTAGAGCAAGCCAAATTGAAGGTAGGCCTTTGCCTTTTGCTATTATATTAATGTTTATTGTGAATATTTTTTTATTTGTATTTGTCTTGTTGTTTTAAGCTTGATATGAGTTTTAGATTTTAGTTTTTTTTCCCCTCAAATGTTTGTAGCTGTGAGTTATTTAAATAGGATTTAGGGTTTAGGACTTTAGGGGACCATCAACAAAAGATTGGTATTTGTCACAAGTGTATAAGTCATAATGTTATGGTGTTGTTGTGCTTACGCAGATGATGAAGTAGATAATTTAGGCTGTCCTATTTGGATGATAGAGGGTACTAGATTCTTAGTGATGAATGACTATGGATTTGGTCCTTTGCTTTATCAACTCCTACAATTTGATCTCCTAGCACACACTCATGTTTATCAATTCATTCCTGCTTCACAATTTATTGAGGTTGTTTATATGCTTTAATCTAAACTTCTATAGGAAAGAAGAGGTTCGTATAACCTTATGATCAAACATCGCAAGGCAATTTGAGGCTGCTTCTATTGAAAGACTTTCCCCACCAATCACTGATGTTTTCACAAGCTTAAAAAATAAAGAGTTCCAAGGTAACAACAAATTCTTTTTCCAATACTTGCAGTACAAAAAAAATAAACAAGCTCATTTTTCTATTGACAAATCCACAGAAAAATTTGTCTTAGGTAGTATTGCAACTACATTGCTTTTGCAAGTTCCGAGAGCTTAAGAAAAGAGTAAGTATCATCTTATTTTAAGTTTAGATTTTCAAACTTACTTATAATCCTCTGCCAACTAAGTTATCTTATAAAAAAACATCTACCAAAAGAAGTTTTCTATTGCTAGAATTTGCATTTACTACACTTTGACAATCAACAAATTTCAATTTGAATGTAAATTGCTAAGAAAACAATGCTTTTCAATTACCTATATATATATATATATTTGATTCTTACTAACCACTATGAATTTACACTTTTTCACCAGAAAAACTAAAGAAAAAGAGGAGTGAAGAAAGCAAGGAGATCGTTTGGACATCAACACCTATTTTTTGGACGATATCATATCAGATTTGTCCAGTAGTTGTTGTGTAATCTTAGCTAAACAGTTTTATCAACATCTAAACAGCTTGTAAACTTTCATATTAACTATAATATTTTATGGATAACTATGTTGATTATCTATTTTTTACTTTTATTTCTACCATGCTTTTAAAGTTTTTTCAACATTAAACAAGACCGCGGCATCGTGCGAGTGTCATTGCTAGTATGATCTAAAGTGACTAAAGATTCTTCCATGCATATTTACTATTATGACGAATCCTAAACTATCATATATTATAAAATGTGAGGATTATTAAACATCACATTTGGCTAAAGTTGACAAATAAGCAAGCTTCGTATATTGTTACATGTGAGGAATATCAGACATCACATTTGAGTAAAAGTGACACTCAAGTAAGCTTCACATATGGTTAATCGTGAGGAAAGGCATACATCACATTTTAGTAAAAGTGACACACAAGTATGCTTCATATATTCCTAAATGTGAGGAATATCAAACATCACATTTGAGCAAAAGTGACACAAATTTAAGCCTCACATATTCCTAACTGTGATGAACACATTGTGCATCACATTTAAATATAAGTGACGATTTAATACATTCGTCACATTTTATCTTCTTAGTGACGCCCAATATTCCTCACATTAGTACTTTTGTGACGTATTTTATTCAAATGTGAGGAATAATATGCCTCACATTATAAATTTTTTGTAGTAGTGCATGTGCAACCTCTTGGCCAAGGATGCCATGTTCAATTTCACCAAGGAATGCTGTGAGGCATTCAACACTCTCAAAGCAAAGCTCAAAACCTCACCCATCATCATGCCTCCAAACTGGGACTTGCCATTTGAGTTGATGTGTGATGCTTCCGACTATGTTATTGGAGTTGTCTTAGGGCAAAGAGTGAATAAGATGCCTCATGCCATGTAATATGCAAGCAAGCCACTCAATGATGCACAATTGAACTATTCTACAACAGAGAAGGAGCTCTTAGCCGTTATTTTCGCTTTAGAAAAATTTCGATCATATTTGATTCAAACTAAAGTGATTATTTATACTGATCATGCAACTCTAAAGTACCTCCTCACCAAAAAGGATGCCAAAACCAGATTGCTACGTTAGATGCTCCTCCTACAAGAGTTTGACCTGGAAATTTGTGACAAGAAGGGTAGTGAAAACCATTTAAGCAGACTAGTCCACGGGTCAACTGAAGAAGCTGATAATCTGCCACTTCTTAAAACTTTCCCTAATGAACAACTCTTTGTTTTGAATGCTATTGATCCTTGGTATGCTGATATTATTAACTATTTAGCTACTAAACATATTCCTTCTTCTTTGAATAGATTTCAGAAGGATAAACTTGTTAAACAAGCTAAGTACAACGTTTGGGATGAACCATACCTCTGGAAACACTGCTCGGATTAGATTATTGGAAGATGCATTCCAGAAACTGAGATGGAGTCCGTGTTGCATGTCTACCATGGTTTGGAATGTGGAGGGCACTTTGGTGACAAGAAGACTGTGCTCAATGTCCTACAGAGTGGCTTCTATTGGCCTACCCTTTTCAAAGAGCACATGAGTTTGTACTCACTTGTGACAGGTGCCAAAAACGAGGTAACATAGGCCCTAGAAATCAAATGCCATTACACCCTATTTTTGTTGTCGAAATATTTGATGTGTGGGGCATTGATTTCATGGGCCCATTCCCAAATTCTCATGGTTTCCTTTACATTTTGCTTGCTGTGGACTATGTCTTAAAGTGGGTGGAAGCCATCCCCCCTTGTACTAATGATTCCAAAGTAGCTGTGAGTTTTATTCATAACCATATCTTAGCATGCTTTGGAGCACCTAGAGCCATCATCAGTGATGGAGGCACCCACTTCTACAATCGTTCGTTTGAGGCTCTGATGAGAAAGTATGTCATCACACACATAGTTTCCACATCATACCACCCTCAAACCAGTGGACAAGCAGAAATATCAAATAGAGAGGTGAAGGCCATCTTAGAGAAGACCGTGAGCCCCATGAGGAAGGATTGGTCTCAACGTTTGAATGATGCCTTGTGGGCTTACAGGATAGCATATAAGACACGTATTGGAATGTCGCCCTTTAGGTTAGTCTTTGGAAAAGGATGTCATCTCCCGGTTGAGATAGAGCACAAAGCGTTTTGGGCGATTAAGAAGGCCAATATGGACTTGGATGAAGCGGGAAATCAGAGGAAGCTTCAACTCAATGAATTGGAGGAGCTCCAAAACGAGGCTTATGAGAGCACCCGCATAAACAAGGTGAAAACAAAAGCTTTCCATGATCAACACATCCAACGGAAGCAATTTCAGATAGGACAAAAAGTTTTACTATTCAATTCCCGTCTGCAACTATTTCCAGGTAAGCTTCGTTCCAAATGGTCTAGACCCTTCTTTTTCACTAATGTACTCCCTCATGGTGCAATAGAGCTTCAAAACCCAAAACGGTAGGACAGGTTCAAGGTGAATGACCACCGCCTAAAACCTTACATCAAGGCCTTTATTGAGCGACCCATGAGTTCCCAGGACATAGGCGCCCCACCAGGTGCCTAGTTGCTAGCCTCGTCTTTCCCAGACGTTAAATAAAGCGCTCCTAGGAGGCAACCTAGCGCTAGTTTGTATCCCTCTCTCATTTTCTTGTTTATGCGTCTATCACTTCACTAAACTTAAATTTTGTTTTGTCATGCTTATTCTCAAACATTGCGGACAATGTTTAGTTTAGGTTTGGGGGTGTGGATCAAAACTTTGGTACATATAGAAACAAATAGGTTTTGGGGGTATACACGGCCAGATTTTCAGTTTTTTTTCTTCAGTTTCTGTTTTTCAATTGTTTAGTTAGTTCAAGTTGATAGTTTTTGTTTTTTTTAGTAACTAATGCTTTAACGGGTTAATAAGAGTGTCCATGCCAAGTTTACTACCTTTGTTTTGCTAGGAGTCTTGCCATATGCAGTTTGTAGCATGCCATACACTTCACAATGCCATATCTTAGATGATTAGGTGAGCAAAATGACTAAATGAAAGTGAACTTCAGAAAATTAGTGGAGACTACCGTGTGAGAACTTGAGCCTTAATGTCCTTCTTTCGGAGTGATTCACATTGTTTCTACTCTTTAAACACTCTTCACTTTGTTCATAAATGTTGATCTCATTACATCATATTTGCATTGAAGTTTGAAGAACTAACATTATATAGATGCTCTTGGTTTGAAGTGTGGTTTGCCATAAGAAGTGATGTAGGCTATGTGTGCTTAACCTCTGAAGGCCCTTTCCTATCCTAATGTGTGCTACCTAAGCCATTTTGAAGCCAAACACTTAGCTTTTCTTTCATCACCCTAAGCATATCCTACCCAATTAAACAACTAATCAAATTGGCCATGCCCTATAGCTCAGGTGGTGACAAGGCAGTGCCAAATGAAGTACATGACTTGAATGAGGAAGGAGAACCTGCATTGCTTATGACTCAAGTCACTAGCCGCTGGTACACACCGCGCCACGCAGTGCCACAGACTACCGCATGACATGCCCCTGGGCATGCTCACAGACATGCTAGAACCTGCGCCAAATTGCAAAAATCTGCGCCGAGATGCGCCACACTGCACCAAGATGCGCCAGGCTCAGGGATGTCAACGTATCACATCATTGCACGATCTTGAGTTAGTTCAAGAAAAGAAAGAAAAAAATAAATAAATAAAGAAAGCAAATTGAAAGAAAAGTGCTTAACGAACTCAAGCGAGCCAAAGAGATACAAAAATCAAAGATTAGCATCAAGTCAAGAATTCAAGTCAGTGTGCGGCCATTTAATGCCAAATTGTCGTGGGGTTCTAAAATATCAAAGAAGGACACATTCCAAGTCATGCTACTCCATGCCTTGTACCCATATGAGTTCTTTGAATTCCAAACTCTTCTTTCTTAAGCCAATCAGCCTAGCCCCATTGCAACCTGATGTGAAGACCTAACTGATCTTATGGCTAGTCATGCTAAGGATTGAGGTAAGTATCTATGTTCTTAAAGTTCAATTCCATTCATGAGATCTTAAATTCAGAACATGCTGTTTTTCATTGAATGCTTATATGTGATTAAGCTTGAATGCCTTTACATAAACTCCATCACATATGCTTGTTATGAGTGTAAAGCCTAGGATTTTAGAGTGAATTAAGAGACATCCAGTGAGGAATAGAGTCGAGGCGAAATCTTTTTGGAGCACTTGAATGAAATTGTTAGTAGGCATGATTATTTGAGATTTTGGAATTCACACATTACACGTGACTCTTACTGTTGTGGCATTCCTTTTAGTTTTGCAAAGCATGTCTACTTTCATTGATTCTTATTAATTTGTCTAAAGCACTGTCTCTAGCTTTCTAATTGTCTAAGTAAAACGTTTGTGGGTATCGTGCTGCTATAACCCTCAAGAGACAAAAATCTTCCTACTAGGAAGACCTAGGGGTTTAAATGTCCTATCCTTAAGTAAGATCGAGTCTTTTCAGTTTGTTTAGGTTGATTTTTCCTTTGTTTTGCTTAGGGACTAGCAAAAGATAGGTTTGGGGGTATTTGTTCAATCATTATTTGTACATCATTTTGATGTCACTTTGTGCCCTTTTACATAGCTTTTGAATGATTGAGTGCCAACCATAGTAGAAAGTGATGCATTTTGTGAGACTTGTGCATAATTGGAAAGATAGGGATATTCTGAGGAGAATGCAAAAAGAATGGCTCAATTTGGAGTTATAATGAGGAAGTTATCATCATTACGATATCGAGCCTTAAATCATGTCCTGGTCTGAAGCCATGCGCCCTTTTTAGGGCCAAGACTAAGAACTTCGAATCAAGCCATGCGGATCCAGAATCCATGTTTGAGGGAAAGCAAATCAAGTTCAAGGTGAGTCAAGGTTCATGCCAAGACGTGTCCTTGACATGTCTCAAAGATACATCATATGAGCCCTAAATCGAGTCCTAGAACCAGCCCTAGATGAGCCATGGTGAGTCCTTTAGAGCTCTCAGCCAAGTCTCAATCGTGTCCCCAGACACGCCTCAAGTCCATGGCCCAACCCAGCCCGTAGCCCAGCCCGTGTCCCTGCGAAGCTAGGAAAGCAGTCTCAGGGTTTCATTAAGGTTATTTTAGGCTTTTTGTCGTCAGTTCCAATTCCTAGTTTTTGGGGGAAGCCCTAGCTCTATTTAAATAATATTTTAACGCTGAATTAGGGTTCCACCCCTTTGTAATTGCATAGTTTTCAGTTTTAGACAATTTGTGCGTTTTTACTTTTGTTCATGTTTTTGGAAGAGGAGCTTAACACAGAGAGTGGAGGTGAGTGCTTGGACGCGTCCTTGGCTTGCCATTGCTTTCAGTGTCTTCTTTTCTTCCCTTTCATCTTTAATTTGTAATAATGACTTATTCTATTGTTTTCAATAAGATGTGTGAGTAGTTCTTCATAGAACTAGGGTTGCTTGAAGCCCTAGCCATGTAGTTTGTAACTTTATTTTGGTCCTTGGTTTACATTGTTATGAATACTGAATATGGTTGTGATTACTGTGCGCAATGATCTTAGTTTATGTTTATGAGTTTAGTCATCTTATTTGCATAATCTATAGGTGAATGATTGCTTGATTATTGACTATCTTCTTGTGATTGTTTGGCACCAACGGTAGTGGCTTTACATCTTACTTGTAATCCAACTTATGACAACCTAGGACTGCACATCACTTTTCGAGGGGTAGTGTGATTGCTCATATTTCCTTTCATGCTTAATGCGTTCTTTGAATAGTTGTAGTAGTGAGCCGGGAAAGCCTGCTACATAGAAACGAAGAAGGAAATAAAATGTGTGATTTGACCTTGAGTGGACCTTTGCACATGCATCAGATTCAGTTAATTCATAGTAATGGAACCTTGGAAATCTTATAAAGAACTTGTAATGGTTAGTGGTGGATAGTTGGCCTTAGTTCGACTTAATACCTAGTTTTAATCAAAATCAACCTTGCTGCCTAATTTGTTTCTTGCACTTTAAGTTTTTATTTTACTTTCAGTATTCTCAATTCAAAAAGCATCAAACCCCCCTAGCCGTGAGTCTTGTGTGTGTTTGTTCAGAGTCTTTTGTGTTTTCTTGTGTCGCAAGTTATTGCCATAAGTAGTGTTTAGGTGTCTTGAGGTATCTAATTCGTGTGAGTCTTACTTTTGTGTTTGGCTGTCTTCTTCATTGTTGTTTCTTGAGTCTCAATTGAGTTATTTGAGTCTAAGGTTTAATTGGATTTAACGTCGAGACATAGTCCTTGTGGGATCGATCCTTGCTTTCTGCTATACTGTCTTAGTTGACTTGTACACTTGCATGGTTTTAACTGCTAAGAATAGATTGCATTATCCTGTTCTCTATTTTTACAAACAGGCACCCTTATAACCCATCCAGGTTTCTCCAAAAAGCCTCTCCCATACCTATCATCCCTTTCGCACACAATCCAGTCTGATGCTGAAGACATCTTCAGGATTTGTCTTCACCCTACCATACTGCTCTTCTCCTATACGCCCTCCAATATGTGCTTCACAACCTTGCCTAAAATGGTCCTAATGTCCACAAAATAAACAGAAATAAGGGAGTCTTTCATACTCGACATCATACTGCCTTGCTTCCTCCTCAGCGTTTAGATGAAGTGTGACTCAGTGTTTCAGCGCCCCAGATAATTTCAACTCGACCCTAATCCGAAGAAAGCTTCCATTATAATCACTGTTATGCCCCTTGTCTACCATCACAAACTTGCCTAGGAAATTCCCCAATTTAATCGCCATAGCTTCTGTCAAGAACAAGGGTGGAATATGGCGAGCTCTTACCCAAAACTGTTGATACTCCAATGGGACCACCGCAGGGTCCAACCTCCCATATGTTGTTGCCACGACTAACAGAGCCCTGCCAAAGGACCAAGGTAACCCCCTCAAGACCTTTCATCTATCAAACTATGACTTGAAGGAGAAAAGAAAACGACCAGAATTGTCCACCCTCGTCATGGAGAAGTCTCACACATATGCCATATTTGCATTAAAGTCCCAAACAGTGCTTCCTGATTAAAAGCTTTTTCACCAAGCAAGTTTCCCACCATAAAGAAACGATCGATCGTGAGAGCCTCTAGATCCCCCAGGCCCACAACGGTGGCTGCTTCCGCCTCTGCAATTCCAACAACCTCACCAAAAGCCTCAACAACCTCATCTAAGTGTTCCATCGACATAGCCACAGTGCACCCAAACCAGGATTTGACTAAACCCCACAGAGTCAAGAATAGCCTCCGGCACACCACATGCATGTCCTAGTTGAAGTGAAACCGACGGAATCTTGTCCTTCACGCAAGCGACGCTAAACCCTAGTAGAGAAACCCTAGCCTAGCAGGAGGGACTCGTTAAACCTCCACATAAACTATTAAAGTTTTAATGTAATTTTGCTTTTCTATCTTTGTTAGCAAAAGTTAAAATAAAAAGAAAGAAAATTAGTTTTTAATTTAAAAAAAAAACGAAAGAGAGAAGTAACCACCTGAGCTCACTGACCATTTGATTACTCCCCACTTCTTCCATTAATCATTAATTGTTTTATTTATAACTTTAAGATTTGATTTTACTATTGTATTCTTATTTATTAAATGATTTGTTTTTTAAAGGTTAATAATCAAAGGGTAGTTTCGTCTGAAATTTTTGGTGAAGCCTACTCACCCTCTTTGCTTGATAATAATAGAGATTTCACCCTGATTAAGAATTTGTTTTTAGATAGTTTAAGAAACCATTTCAACGGGAATCCGAAAACTAACTCTTTTTCAATCAAGCTCTCCTTAATTCAATGACTTCTTATCTGATTGCGAATTAATAAACATGCCAATAAAATTTTCCTCTTCCAAATTTAATTTATTTTCAAATAAAGTGTTGCTTCTATCTAATAGTCAAAAAACAACCCCGAGCCTCCGAGTCCTAAAGAAAAAACACACGGGGGAGGAAGGAAAAACATCTTCTTCCCTCCTCCGGCCCTCTACTACTTCTCTTTTTTGTTTTGGATAAATAATAGTAGTCTCTTATGGTGACTGTTTGTTTAGAACCATGCTTAGATTTGAGTTCTCCATCATTCTTGTTTTGCTATTTTTTCATTCCAATTTCTCCACCAAAATCCTCCGTCTAAAATTTGTTATTTTCCATATATACAAAAAACTTTCTACCTTACTTTTAGAGGAGCTTGCCGTAATATTTCTTATTGTTTGTTTTTTCACCGGGGTGAGATTAGAACCTTTTGGTCATCTATATATGATCTTTATTCACTTTTTACGCAGTTGGATCACTAGAGGTCAAATTTTCCTTAGATCCGCAACATGTTATTTGAACACTCTATGGGCATACATAGAGTGATGCTATTGAGACATTGTTATTTTTTTTTTTTTACATTTTTCATTTTTATGATCGTCTATATGATAAATTGTCTATCTTAACATTAAATTTTTTTCATAAAAGAATCATAACACATATTTCTAAGCCCTTCGGTCAAACAACATCCTTAGGACTAGGTATAAAAGTGCCCCTCCTGGACTAAATTTCTAGCTACACCACTGGTCGTTGTTACGCATGAATGTTTGTCTCGGATTGTTGTCCCAGGACTATCTGTCCCCATGTTGGCTGAATTCAATTTTGTACAATGTTTCGTGAAGAGAAGGCTAGATCATGACTATATTTTTTATAATATAGAGGCTTATTACTTCAAATGCACCCAGAACAGAACACGAAATCTCACTTTGCACTCAAAACAAGAATTTGTGCCGCTTTGTAACCAATTATGTTACCTTCGTTGCACCATCTATTACGCTCTGTTACAAACGTTGTTTAGAGGAGGGGCATTTTATCAAATTGGCCAACGCGGTCTTTAGTAATCGCTAGGTGGCAGCTACGTGGCCAGAAAATGGGTCCCTCTATAACGACGTCTAAAAGGAAAGGGTGGGTAATTCTGAATCATTTTCGCGATTCGAATTGGGGGGAAAATTAGGGCTAGGCGAAATCTAGGGTTCGTAGAGAAGAGGGGAGAGGTGAAAAATGAATCAATCGGGTTTAGGGTTGTTGGGGGTGTCAATCGGACTGGAAAGCGAGTTCATATTGGCAAGAATTTGAGGATAACAATCGCTCGTGACCTGGTGCACAAAAATCTCAATATGGTAAATTTGAACCACAAAATTTTGAAATTTTGAAAATTTGAAATGTGAAATGGTCTTGGATTTTACTTGTCCTATTTGGTTGAAAGATAGAATGTTTTGGTGTTTGTGTAATAGAGGCTTTGATTTTAGAATTTTTTTGAATTGTGTATAAAATGTGTTGGCATATAGTATTGAATATGGTTGGTGGCTTTATAATATGGACATTAGTTTGTGGTGAGTTATGATTGTTGGCTACAAAGTTATGCTTTTGGCTGTGAGTTTAGAGTTTAGGGTTGTGCATTTTGGATTAGAGTATAGGGTTTAGGGTTGGGCATTTTGGAATAGAGATTAGGGTTTAGGGTTGGGAATTTTGGATTAGATTTTAGGGTTTAGGGTTGGGGATTTTGGATTAGAGTTGTTAATTGTGATTTTGCCATTGAGATGTGATGTTGGCAGTGAGTTGTGAGTGGTGATTTAGGCATTGAGTTGTGGATTTGGCAGTGAGTTCTGAGTTAGGCTATGCATTGGTAATGAGTTAGGTTATGCATTGTGTAAGTTCTGGTAAGGATTTGGGGTGTGTTTTGTTTGTGCTTTCGTATGAGTTTGGTTTGGGCTTGGGTGTGACTTAGGTTTGGGTTTTGGTGTGAGTTTGGTTTAGGACTTGGCATGAGGTTTGTTTAGGTTTAGAATTTAGGGTTGAGGGTTTGGGTTAAGAATGTGGTGTGAGTGTTGGTTAGGTTTAGGGTTTCGGTTAAGTATGTGGTGTGAGTGTTGGTTAGGCTTAGGGTTTAAGTTGGATTCTTTAGTCTTGACTCTGGTCTTGGTTGTGATGATTGTTGGATGGTTTAGGGTTTAGTTCTTGGCTGTGATGATTGTTGGTTGGATTGTTTAGTCTTGGCTGTGATTTATATCTGGTTTGATTATGAGTTTAGGTTGGATTGCACATATGTCATGTATGTTGATTATACATTATATGTGAAGTGTGTGTTGACATTATATTTCTTTGTTTGGTTTAGGGAACGCCGATGACATAGTGTCTTACATCACTGTGGAAAGATAATACAAAAATGGGGATAGTGGACATATGATATTGGGGCATTGAAATGATATGATTGGTGTTGTTGGGACTACACTTCATTGATTGATTTAAATGGACTGGTGAAGGATGAAGGCTATATTGAGGATAAAGGTAGACTTCTACTCATAAGATGGCAGTGGACAATTTCTAAAACTATGCACAGATGCTCATCTGTAGATCCAAATTCGAAGGGCTGCACAGAGACCAGAGAAGGCACTATATTTGTACTGTTGTCATACTGTGGACAATGTGCCACCTGAAGATCTGGTACATGCTATAGACGCCGGGCCAAGCACATAACCAGTGAGCGAAGAAGATGATGTGCATGAAAAAGAACAAGATGGTGTGCATGAAGAAGAACTTGAAGTGCAAGAAGAAGAATAAGTTGACAGAGAATTTAGGCAGAGACTAGGGAAAGCAAGGTGAATGAGGACAAGGTCATGATGAGGGAAGTGACAGTGGTGATGATAGTGACAAAGATTAGGATATGAAGTGGTTTGAAGAAGATGGTTATGCTCTAATTACATTATTAGTCTTACTTAACTCTTATCTGAATCTGCATAGGCAATTCATATGATTGAGTCCAAAATGGCATTGGCAGCGCCTGAGTTTAGAGTGGGTGGTGATTTCTGAATATAGATTTATAGTCTCAATTTGCACCATGAACAATCATTTTAGTATCACTTAATACCCTGATTATGTACTATCGTATTACTTAATAACCAGAACATAGATATGTAGTCTCAGTTTGCACCCGTATTTCAAATGTGTTTCTTTGCATATTGAACTAAATTATGATTGTGATTGAACTGAATTATGATTGAACTGGATTGTGATTGTCTTTGTCATTGTGATTGTGATTGTCTTTGTCATTGTGATTGTGAGTTGTCTTTGTCATTGTGCATGGACTAGGTCTTTATTATGTCTTTGTGTTTGGTTAGGTCCGAAGACAAACAAGGAGAACCTCAAGCTCATCCACGGCGGCTGCAAATGAAGAAGGCAGCACTGCCCTCACGCAAGCTTCTTGCTTAAATCATGTGCCACCAAATGCTAGCCCTGCTTCCTCTCAAGTACAAGCGGGAAAGAGGGTTAAAAGGGCTGCACAAAAACCTCAATCAACCACCCCACTTGATGCGTAACCCGAAGCTACCCAACTCCCTACTCAGCCAATTGTCAATTCACAAGATCAAACAGGCGGGTCAAGTGCAAAGAGGATTAGACTCAAGTCGCCTGCAAAGCGAATCAAGAAATAGTTGCTCAAGAAGTCACAATGGAAGGTCTTGTTTAGTGTTTAGTTTGCACTTTTCCAATGGAATGACTTGTTTTTTCACTTTTCCAAATATTATGAAACCTATTTTGCTTAGTGTTTAGTATGCACCTAATTGGCTTAGTGGTGCTCCATTTGTTTTAAAGGCAAGAAGGTTTGTGAGGGTCCAAATTTGGTTTGTGTTTTAAAACTTTGATTTATGAATTCCTATGACACTTTCTCATTCTTAATTGCTCCACTTCCATTCTTACTAGATATAAATTACATTACATAAACATCTTACATAATTCCAAAATCTACAAAACTAACATTACGTAATACACAGGCCTAAGACATAACTAATAGTGACATCCAAGTAAACATATTTAATACATAACTAAAGTGAAGGATTGAAGATGATTCCAACCACTAAGACCAAAGTAACCAATAGTGCAATTCAAAGCTTAGTCACATTCTTCTTCTCATTCAACAATTGCTCTTCAATTCTATCAAGCTTCCATAACAACCCCGGAATTATTGTCATTGACCTTTTGCACATTTTTGGATCAAACCACTCCTAAAACTCACAACCTTTCTCTCTAGCTCTAGCTCTACCTTGTCCATTCACCTGCAAAACAGAATGCAAATTTAAACCACAACATTTTACATTCAAGACATGAAACCACCAAATAATCAAAACAAAAATTTAACCCCTACAAATTTACATTCACTAGATTTTTTCATCTTATTGACCCAACCAACAATCAAAACAACAATTTCCTTTTCCTTATCACTTACCCCAATCAAACCCAGAAAAATATTCATACCATAACCCATTAACCAAACTCTCATTCAAATACAATTTTTTCAAACCAAACCCATAATCAAACCAGATTTTAAATTCCATTATCACTTACCCTAGCATCTGGATAGACAACAAACCTCATGCTTGGGTTTTTATCCGTCCATGATGACAGGACCTTTCTCGAATTTCCCCTCGAAATCCGTGAAAATCCCTGCTCCCGTTTGACAACCCAAAATAATTCCTAAAATACCCTTACTATCTTATAAACACTTTACGAGAATTCTACCGGAAATCCGGCAGAATCTCCCCTATACTTTGGTTGAACCGTCTTCCACCTGTGAGACGAAGGATATAAAATAAAAAGAAATCAACCAGTGTTACACCCAGCCTCGTATATTCGCAACTGTAACCTCATCTCTCAAGACGGTATTAAATAACTGAAATGTCGTACTCGTGCGAACCAATCACAACTCGTCAATACGGGTCACCGCCCACACCAACCCACTGACCATGATAACGAGCATTCACTCACAAGTGCATCAATCACCTATCAAAGCTCGTAAAAGTTGTCGTCAATTCTGATCAGCCAGCTTAACACTCGGCTATCGTATCCCACTTTTTTATCAAACCTTACATGACATGACCCTTCTCGAATTTCCCCTCGAAACCCGGGAAGAACCTTGCTCCCGTCTCACAACCTCAAGAAATTCTCAGAATACACCTAAGTCCTTGCAATTAATTATGAGAATTCTGTCAAAAATCCGGCAGAATCTCTCCTTAAGGACTGGCTAACCGTCTTCCACCTGTAAGACGAAGGATCAGATAACACTCCAAATTCCAATAAGGTCAACCATCCAACGATGTAACCACAATTTTGCAATCAGTCCAAAAGATTTATTAGAGCATCTAGGTAGGATAAGTAAAATACAGAAATAAATCTCTTACTCGATAGCCTAGGTAAACGCGCAGCTGAAAATTTAATGCCTCCGCCTCCTGATACGCCCACGTTAACTCAACGGTTTGGAGGGGATTTAAAACACGAAATTTGTGAGTGGACAAAATAATCATTTAAAAATCATTTCTGAGGAAAACATACATTTCCCCCCTCCACGTGCATGCATAACATAAAATTCATTTGCATATAAATATAATATAGATAATCCGAAAACCCACCGGAAAAAAAAATCCATCTTTTGTAAACACTTAGTGGGACCCACGAAAACCCAAATAATGAAAACATTCCGTGGTCCACAACCTAGCTTTGAAAACCCTTCTCAAAGGAGAGTAAAATCATGTAATCGACCTGGACACAAAATAATATCAAAACATATCCCACTTATGGCCGAATGAAATTCCGAGCCTTAGCTCGATACCCTTCACACACCTGATATACCTCGAGTTGTGCAGAAACCTGTACTACGCGTAGACAACCTCAATGACTTGGTGGAGAAACCCCTCGACACCAGCGTCGGAGAACCCTCAATGATCTGGCGGAGAAAGACCCCTCGACGCCAGTCGGAGAAAACCTTGACCCTCGGGGATAAAAATCCAGTGAAAACTAAAATTCATGTTTTAAAATCCTTGTTTCTTGGCCGAAGCCAAATTCATTGAAAAAATGGGTTTAAACTCAAAATCGTGGACTCGACCGAAATTCAAAATCAATAGTGTCAAACCATTTAAAACCCGAAACCATCAAGCTAGGCCATAGCCCAAAACCTCATTTCATAACAATTATTGAAAGCCCGTATCCAGTAATAATAATTTCTCAATTCTGGAATTTACCAAAAATAATACGTAACCAGAATTTATTTCAAACATACCTTAATGCATGCATTATAATTTACAAATCCAAAGTCCACTCACCACACTTCCAAATAGTTCAATCCCGAGTCGTACGCTCCTCTGAAGTTCCTGGAGCAGTATCGCCTGTCAAAAGTAACAATCAGTATTACCAACTATAATTAAAACCCTACATTTCGACTCCCTAAACCCCGGAAGGTCCGCTTGCATCTCACTAAAAACGCAGCCACTTCGAACGCCCAAAACTATCCCTAAACGACGTCTGATCAACCCGAAATCTATACCAATAGGTCCGGAACGTCAAAAGCTTGCCGACAGGTGCCACTGTGACCTAAGGACCGGTCCCACGTGCAGGCAGAAAGCTGGACCACACGCCACGAGCCTACTACAGTTCCTCACGCGCCTGCTACAGTGTTTCACGCACCTGCTAACTCGAGTTGACTCAGCCGCCAGGTGGCACCATGTGGCTGCCAGGTGGCCTCCACGCGGCTCCACATGGCTGCCAGCTGGCTTGCCACATTAGCCCTCTATGACCGAACTAGTCACTGGAGTGTCGCCGATGAAGACGATCGCTCCATTGTCCGTCGTCGCCGAAAATCTCCATTGCCGGCCGACCTTAAAATTTTCCTAACTTCCTCAAATCTTAACCGTTTTTCCCAAATTTTTAGTCTAAATCCATCTACTCGAACCCAGAAACTCAAAAATGAAGTCTAAAAACGAAACCCATACTTGTGTTGGCCAAAAAATCGATCGAAAGTTTCGAGTTTTCCTTTCCTCGGTTCGTTGTCCACCGCGACTGCTTCCTGCGACGGTTGTTACGTTCTTGATCACGGGAAGGAGGAGAATCCGATGAGTGGAACAAAAATGGACGAGGCTGCCTTGAATCGAAGTTCGAATTTGTGGGTTTTTGGGTTCGGTCGCACAGGTTCGGGTGAGTAGCAAAGAGAGAGTGAAATGAGAGAACCTAATCTGCTTGGGGTTAAAATATCTACCCATGCCAAATTACCAAAATGCCTCTGAACATTCTAGACCTACATCTCTTGCATATGAACTCAATTTTTCACGTGCCGCCTGTCTACGAACTCGTGAGTTCGAAACCTACGCAACGGTCCTCGAAACATAGCCAAAAGTGTCTGGAAACAAAAATTGACTTTCAAGCCCCTTAAACAACCAAGGGTAATTTCCTTATTTTTCAAATTAATTCACGAAAAGTCACAAATAAAATTTCCGGGTCGTTACAATTCACCCCCCTTAAAGAAATTTCGTCCTCAAAATTGATACTTATCACTGGAACAAATGTGGATGCTGCGCAAGCATCAGTGCCTCGGTTTCCCATGTGGCCTCCTCCACCTTATGATTCCTCCACAGAACTTTAAGCAGAGGAATTGTCTTTCTGCGTAGTACTTTTTCCGTCCAATCTAGAAGTTGCACTAGTTGCTCCTCAAAAGTCAAATCATCTCTCAACTCAATTGGTTGCGCCTCCAATACTTGAGATTCATCGAATAGATACTTCCGAAGCATTGATACATGGAATACATCGTGAACCCTTGACAGTCTTGGCGGTAAAGCAAGACTGTAAGCCACTGGCCCTATCCTCTCAATAATCTCATAAGGCCCAATGTAGCGAGGACTCAGTTTTCCTCGTCTACCAAAACATACAACTATTTTCCAGGGGGATAATTTCAAGAAAACCTAGTCTCCGACCTCAAACTCAAGGTCTCTGATTCGCCGGTCCGCATAACTTTTCTGGCAGTCTTGAGCTGCTTTCAACCTTTCCCTGATGATTCTAATATTTTCCTCTGTCATTTCCACTATCTCAGGTGTCAATAGTCTTCTCTCACCTACCTCAGTCCAACATATCGGTGACATGCATTGTCTCCCATTGAATGCCTCGAAAGGAGACATCCCAATACTAGACTGATAGCTATTGTTGTAAGCAAATTCCATCAAGGGCAGTTGTGAATCCCAATTTCATTTAAACTGTAGTACACAAGCTCTCAACATACCCTCCAGAATCTGAATTGTCCTCTCAGACTGACCTTCAGTTTGAGGATGAAAAGTTGTACTGAAATCCAATGTAGTTCCAAAGGCTTTCTGCAAACTCCGCCAAAACCTCGAAGTAAACCTAGGATCCCTGTCTGAAACAATCGACAATGGAGTCCCATGTAACCGTATGATCTCATCCACAAACAATTTACCGTACTGGCTCATCCGGTAATCTTCCCGTACTAGCAAGAAATGTACTGACTTCGTGAGTCTATCAACAACTACCTTGATTCCATCATGTCCTTTTTGAGTCCTAGGAAGTTTATAAACAAAATTCATCGTAATGTGATCCCACTTCCATTCTGGAATAGGTAATGGTTGCAGTGCCCTGTATGGTTTCTGCCTCTCTACTTTTCCTTGTTGACACGTCAAGCGCCTAATCACAAACTCCGCTATTTCCCTTTTCATTCCAGTCCACCAATAGTGTTCCTTAAGAGTACGATACATCTTGGTACCTCCAGGATGCATAGCATAGGCAGAACTATGAGCTTCCTCAAGAATTTCTCTTTTCAACTCTGGATCATTAGGTACGCATAACCGGCCATCCTTAACCAAGGCCCAATATCCCTGATCACATAATCCTGCATATTCCTAGCCTCCAACTCCATCCTAATAACACACAAAGTAGGATCCTAGAGCTGAGCTTCAATGATTTGATCAATCAAGACAGGTCTCCCATGAAAACTAGCCAAGAAAGCCCACTAGCTATCCATGTCAAGTATAAATCCCGCTCTTTGGAATTCCACCAGCAACGATAGGTAAACAGTAGGCAAATAGGCCAAGGAACCCTTGGACTTCTTGCTCAAGGCATCCCCACTACATTGGCTTTTTCTGGGTGATATTCTATGGTACAGTCATAATCTTTTATCATCTCAAGCCACCTTCTCTGTCTTAAGTTCAGATATTTCTGTGTGAAGAAGTATTTCAGACTCTAATGGTCGGTAAAGATCCGACACGTTTCCCCATACAAATAGTGTCTCCAAATCTTTTGTGCGTGCCCCATTGCAGCTAACTCTAAATCATGTGTTGGGTAATTCAACTCATGAGGTTTAAGTTGCCTGGAAGCATATGCTATCACCTTTCCATGCTGCATCAACACGCAGCCTCTACCCTGTAATGATGCATCAATGTACACCTCAAATCCTCCATTATCATCTGGAAGGGTTAATACTGGGGCAGAAGTCAACCTCATCTTGACTTCTTGAAAGCTCTGTTCACACCTAGCATCCCAGTCAAACTTGACTCCTTTCCTTGTCAACCGAGTTAACGGGGAAGCTATCGTAGAAAATCCTTCTACGAATCGCTGATAACATCCCGCTAAGCCCAGAAAACTTCTCACCTCTGATACTGTCTTCGGTTGTTCCCAATTTGCCACTGCCTCAACTTTTTGGGTGTAAGGACCCTTCCTGAATTTTCCCTCGAAACCCGGAAAGAACCCTTATCCCGTCTGACAGCTCTTTTACCTCAAATTCGAAATACCAGAAATACCCCTTGTTCTTAAATAATTTTTATTAAACCTTCCAGGGTTCTTGACAGAACCTATGTACTTACTGACCACTCCTACCTGTCAGACGCAGGATAGTATACAGGTCAAAGCCAAGACCTCGGAATAGTGGTGGTTCAAATAGGAATACCCTATGACACCAAATGTCAGTAGGTCAGACACTATTGACATCTCTACTGGAATACCACAAGACAACCGACTAGTCATATACTTGTGAACCAACAATAATTCGTCACTCTGGGTCACCGCCCACACCAACCCACTGACCCGGATGACGAAGTATTTTCATAGGTTGATTAAGCCCATGACAATTGTCGTGAAATCATATTAGAGCCGGAAATATCCTCGGCTATCATATCGTATCATGAGCCGGTATAACCTTCGGCTATCATATCATATCAGTCGGCAAGTATCCTCGACTATCATATCATATCATCAGCCGGTATAACCTTCGGCTATTATATCATATCAGTCGACAAGTATCCTCGACTATCATATCATAACATCAGCCGGTATAACCTTCGGCTATTATATCATATCAGTCGGCAAGTATCCTCGACTATCATATCATATCATCAGCCGGTATAACCTTCGGCTATCATATCATATCAGTCGGCAAGTATCCTCGACTATCATATCATATCATCAGCCGGTATAACCTTCGGCTATTATATCATATCAGTCGGAAAGTATCCTCGACTATCATATCATATCATCAGCCGGTATAACCTTCGGCTATCATACCATATCAGTCGGCAAGTATCCTCGACTATCATATCATATCATCAGCCGGTATAACCTTCGGCTATCATACCATATCAGTCGATAAGTATCCTCGACTATCATATCATATCATCAGCCGGTATAACCTTCGGCTATCATATCATATCAGTCGGCAAGTATCCTCGACTATCATATCATATCATCAGCCGGTATAACCTTCGGCTATTATATCATATCAGTCGGTAAGTATCCTCGACTATCATATCACATCATCAGCCGGTATAACCTTCAGCTACCATATCATATCAGTCGGCAAGTATCCTCGACTATCATATCATATCATCAGCTGGTATAACCTTCGGCTATTATATCATATCAGTCGGCAAGTATCCTCGACTATCATATCATATCATCAGCCGGTATAACCTTCGGCTATCATATCATATCAGTCGGCATATCCCTCGACTATCATATCCCTAGCCACCAGGGTATCCCTTGGGGTGTGCTAGTCCTGTATCACAACTCTCTGTACTATGATATCACATCAGTCTTTAACAGTAATAGTGGAAAACATGTGTCCAGTAATCATTTCCAAAATCCAGAAATTCAATGCCACAATACATAACAGTATTTAAACAAAGATATTTTGATGCATGCATTTTAGTTTATAAAACAAAAGTCCACTCACATACATCATCCAACCCTTAATTCATGGACGCTCTAGCCCAAGGAACACATGCACAATAATGACCCAACTACCTTGACTTTCCGAGCTCAAAACCCACTAATACGGTCAACCATTACCGCTGGGATTGCCCAAAATGACCTCTAAGCGACGTCCGATCAACCTGAAACCTGTACCAACAGATTCGAAACGTCGAAAACTAGTTACCACGCGTCGCCGTGACCTTAGACTCGGCCCCACGCGCCGCCACGAGCCGCCGGAAGGTCGGCACACGCGCCCACGCGCCCTCACGTGCCTGCTACAGTGTTCACGCGCCTGGACCGGTCCAACCCGGTCCGGCTCAACCTGACCTGGTCCAACTTGACCTGACCAGTTCACTTCACCCGATCGGTTCAACTCTACCCGACCAGTTACCGGTGACTCGCTGGAGAAGACGATCGGCTGCCGGCGCCGCCGTCTGGTTTCCGCCGGAATCCCCCATTTCTAGCCGAAACTCCAAGCTTTACAACTTCCTCAAAACTCAACCATTTTTCACAAATTTGATGTCTAAATCTATCTACTCGAACCCATGAATCCAAATATGACCTTAAAACATCAAACACGTACCTGTGTAAGTCGAAAAATCGATCGGAAGATCTGAAACTTCCTATACTCGGTTCGGCTTCCACCGTGGTCCTCTCCTTCGATGGTTGGTACGGTTGTGATCGTGGGAAGGAGTAGAGTACGATTAGTTGATCAAAAATGGAAGCTAAAGCCTTGAATCCAAAGTTGACTTTGTGGGTTTTTCGGGTGTTTTTCGCACGGGTTCGATGGTTTTGTGTTTATCTTTCACAGAGAGAGAGATGAGTGTGAAGAATGAAGATGAAGTTAAGATGTAAATGAAGATGTAAAATGATTGGGGTTAAAATATCTTCTCCCAAATCAAAATTACCAAAATGCCCTTGCACATCTAGACCCATAACTTTCGTACACGAACACCGTTTCTTGCGTGCCACCTATCTACGAACTCATGAGTTCGAGACCTACGCAACGGTACCCGAAACACCGCCTAATAAGTTCTGAAACAAAACTTGATTTCCATGCCCTTTACCGACCAAGGGTAAAATCGTCATTTTACAAAAATAATTGCGTAAACCCAATAATTAAAATTCCGGGTTGTTACATTAGGGATCCACGCTGATACCCTCAGCAGAAATCACATGACCTAAGAATCCCACATTGGTAAACCAAAACTGACATTTACTGACCTTGGCGAATAGTTGCTTTTTCCTCAGCATATTCAGCACCAACCTCAAGTGCTTTTCATGTGCCTTAGCACTCTTCGAATATGCCAGGATATCATCGATGAACACAATCACAAACCGATCCAAATACTTTCGGAACACCCTGTTCATCAAATCCATAAATGCTGCTGGGGCATTAGTTAACCCGAAGGGCATCACCAGAAACTCATAATTCCCATAGCGTGTCCTGAAAGCCGTTTTGGGAACATCCCCTTCCTTGATCCTTAACTGATGGTACCCGGATCGAAGGTCAATTTTTGAGATATACTTTGCCCTTTTTAATTGGTCAAACAAATCATCAATTCATGGCAAAGGATACCTATTCCGCACCGTAACCCTGTTTAACTGCCGGTAGTCGATACAGAGCCTCAAACCACCATATTTCTTCCGTACAAATAGCACTGGCGCACCCCAAGGTGATACACTTGGTCGAATAAACCCCATATCCACCAATTCCTGCAATTGAGTCTTCAATTCCCTCAATTCTACCAGTGTCATTCTGTACGGTGCCTATGATATAGGTTGGGTACCCGAAAGAAGCTCTTTGGTGAACTCAATCTCCCTGTGAGGTGGCAACCCCGGAAGATCCTTTGGAAATACATCAGAAAACTCATTCACCATAGGGATATCCTCTACTCTCACCGGAGTATCTCGAGAATCAATCACATGAGCTAAATAGCCCTCATAACTTTTCCTCAATAATTTCTCAGCCGTTAAAGCCGATATAACTCCCGAGGGAAGTACCCTACGATCTCCCCAAAATGTAAGTTCCAGCAAGCCTGGACTCTGGGAAACTACCCTCTTGTCGAAATAATCTATGGAGACATGGTCCATGGTTAACCAATCCACCCCCAGAATCGCATCAAAATCATAAATGTCTAAGGGGATTAAATCTGCCTCTAAATCACCTATGCAGGTCTGCCACTCTGTCTCCCGATTGACAGCACTAAAGCCTTGCTAAACTGACCGGATGATTGATGTCCTTGATCGGCTCCGCCACCACCTGATTCAGATCTTGCACCCCCTAGAAGATCCAGAACTGAAACTGCCTCTCTTGGATGGTCCTTGACTAGAGGCCCTGAAACTCTAGCGATCATGGCGTCGCCTGGAACCACTAAACTGGCGTTGAGTTAGTAAACCCAACTCTACTCTAGCAGCAACTTCTGACAAAGCCCTCAAAGAAGTATGTGCCACAACAGTTACTGCTACCTGAACCTCATTCCTCAGTCCATACTTAAATCGTCGTCACTTATCCATCTCAGTTGCCACCAGAGCCGGTACAAAGCGTGACAACTTAAGAAATTTCTATTCATACTGGGCCACCGTCATGTCCCCCTGCTGTAGCTGTAAGAACTCAGCCTCTCTAGCATCACGGTATGAGCGAGGATAAAACTGCCCGCGGAAGCGCTCCTGGAAAGTTTCACAAGTAAAGGTACAGACATCCCAGCCTGTTAGCTGCAAGGCAAGCCACCACCGGTACGCACAACCACCCAAAAGGAATGTGGCTAGTCGCACACTATCCTCTTGAGGGCACCTTATAATAGCAAACACTCATTCCAAATGAGTAATCCACTCATCCGCATCATATGGGTCTAACTTGCCCGTAAACACTGTCGCCCCCAACCTTTGGGCTCGCTCAATGTTCGAAATTTCAGGCGTAGCCCTACCCTGAAGTATTGTAGTCAAAACCCGACCCAATTGATCCAGGGTCTGCCTCAAATCAGGCTCTAATACAGAATCATGTGTGTCCTCGCCGTTTCCAGACCGCTGACGGAGCTCGCGTCTCGGAGGCATTACGTTGAAAATAACTGATTTATCAATACCATAATCAATTATACACTACGTGTACGGTCTACAGGAATTTAACCTAGTGCTCGGATACCAAGTTGACAGGACCCTTCTTGAATTTCCCCTCGAAACGCAGGAAGAACCCTGCTCCCGTCTGACAACCTCAAGAAATTCTCAGAAACCCCTAAGTCCTTGCAATTAATTATGAGAATTCTGCCAAAAATCCGGCAGAATCTCTCCTTAAGGACTGGCTAACCATCTTCCACCTGTCAGATGAAGGATCAGATAACACTCCAAATTCCAATAAGGTCAACCATCCAACGATGTAACCACAATTTTACAATCAGTCCAAAAGACTTATCAGAGCATCTAGGTAGGATAAGTAAAATACATAAATAAATATCCTACTCGATAGTCTAGGTAAACGCGCAGCTGAAAAATTAATGCCTCCGCCTCCAGATACGCCCACGTCAACTCAACGGCCTGGTGGGGATTTAAAACACGAAAGTTGTGAGTGGACAAAATAATCATTTAGAAATAATTTCTAGGAAAACATACATTTTCCCCCTCCACGAGTAAAACCATGCATGCATAACATAAAATCCATTTGTATATAAATATAATATATAGATAATGTGAAAACCCAACGGAAAAAAAATTATCTTTTGTTAAAACACTTTGTGGGACCCACGAAAACCGAATAATGAAAACATTATGTGGTCCATAACCCTGCTTTGAAAACCATCTCAAAGGAGTTTAAAATCATGTAACTGACCTGGACATAAAATAATAACAAAACATATCCCACTGATGCCAGAATGAAATCCCGAGCCGTAGCTCGATACCCTCGAGTTGTGCAGAAACCTGTACTACGCGTAGACAGCCTCAACGACCTGGTGGAGAAACCCCTCGACCTGGTGGAGAAACCCCTCGACCTGGTGGAGAAACCCCTCGACCCCAGCGTCAACGAACCCTCAACGATCAGGCGGAGAAAGACCCCTCGACGCCAATCGGAGAAAACCTTGACCCTCGGGGATAAAAGTCCAGTGAAAACCAAAATCCATGTTTTGAAATCCTTATTTCTTAGCCTAAGCCAAATTCATTGAAAAATTGGGTTTTAACTCAAAATCATGGACTAGACCGAAATCCAAAATCAATAGTGTCAAACCATTTAAAACCCGAAACCATAAAGCCAGGCCATAGCCCAAAACCTCATTTCATAATAATTATTGAAAGCCTGTGTCTAGTAATAATAATTTCTCAATTCCGAATTTACCAAAAATATTACTTAACCAGAATTTATTTCAAACATACCTTTATGCATGCATTATAATTTACAAAACCAAAGTCCACTCACCACACTTCCAAATAGTTCAATCTCGAGTCGTACGCTCCTCTGAAGTTCTCGGAGCAGTATCGTCTGTCAAAAGTAACAATCGGGATTACCAACTACAATTAAAACCCTACATTTAGACTCCCAAAACCCCGGGAGGTCCACTTGCGTCTCACTAAAAATACAACCACTTCGGACGTCCAAAAATACCCCTAAATGACTTCTGATCAACCCGAAACCAGTGCAACCAGGTCCGGAACGTCGAAAGCTTGTCAACACGCGTCGTCGTGAACTAAGGACCAATCCCATGCGCCGGCAGAAGGACGGACCACGCACCGGCGGAAGAACGGACCACGCGCCGCCACGCGCCACCACGCTCCTACTACAGTACCTCACGTGCCTGCTACAGTGTTTCACCCGCCTGCTGACTCGACGCTGACTCAACCGCTAGGTGGCACCACGTGGCTGCCAGGTGGCATTCCACGTCAGCCCCCCTCGGACCGAACCAGTAGCCGGAGTGTCGCTAGAGAAAACGACCGCTCCGTCGTTCGCCATTGTCGTTGTCGCCGAAAAACTCCATTGCCGGCCGACCTTGAATTTTTCCTAACTTTCACAAATCTTAACCATTTTTCACAAAGTTTTAGTCTAAATCCATCTACTCGAACCCAGGAACTCAAAAATTAAGTCTAAGCACGAAACCCATACTTGTGTTGAATCGACCAGCCCCGGATCCCCGGTAACGACCGTCGTTAGTAGGTCATCCCCACCTGAAATCCTCCGGCATAATCGGTATTGTTAGCTGGTGCCCGTTCGAGTCCTCAAAGATGTTGCAGCTAGGGGATTTTCGAACGGGCGCCAGTTAACAATACCGATTGTGCCGGAGGATTCCAGGTGGGGAGGACCCATTAACGACGGTCATTACCAGGGATCCGGGGCCAATCGTTACGTGTGTTGGCTGAAAAATGAATCGAAAGTTCCGAGGTTTCCTTTCCTCGGTCTGGTGTCTCCCGCGGCTGCTTCCTACGACGGTTGGTACGTTCTTAATCACGGGAAGGAGGAAAATCCAATGAGTGGAACCAAAACGGACGAGGCTGCCTTGAATCAAAGTTCGAATTTGTGGGTTTTTGGGTTCGGTCGCACGGGTTCAGGTGAGTCCCGAAGAGAGAGAGCGAAATGAGAGAACCTGATCTGTTTGGGGTTAAAATATCTACCAGGCCAAATTACGAAAAATGCCCATGAACATTCTAGACCCACATCTCTCGCATACGAACTCTGTTTTCAGCGTGCCGCCTATCTACAAACTCGTGAGTTCGAGACCTATGCAATGGTCCTTGAAACACAGCAAAAAGTGTCTCGAAATAAAAATTGACATTCAAGCCCCTTAAACAACCAAGGGTAATTTCATCCTTTTTCAAATTAATTTACGAAAATTCACAAATAAAATTTCCGGGTTGTTACATGCATGCAATAAGATTCGTAAATAAGTAAATACAAGTTATCAAAACCCAATTGATTTACCTGTGCCTGCCACATCAGCAACCCGGCCAAAGCCATCACCCCGAGCCATAGTTCGATATCACGATCGTACCTCGATATCACGCCGAGAGTATGATGGAAACCTCCATACTATACCTCGTATCTTCCTGAGCCTATGATGGAATCCTCCATTTCATATCTCATACAATCCCGATAGTATGATGAAATCCTTTATAACATATCTCATATAATCCCGAGAGTTTGATGGAATCCTCCATATCATATCTCATATCATCCCGAGAGTATGATGGAATCCTCCATAACATATCTCATATCATCTCGAGAGTATGATGGAATCCTCCATAACATATCTCATATCATCCCGAGAGTATGATAGAATCCTCCATAACATACCTCATAACCTACTGAGCGTATGAGGGAATCCTCCATGCCATACGTCACCGAGAAACTCCCACCAACCCTCCCACCAGGCCAAAGCCTAACCCACCATCCTGGGTCGAACCCTAAAACCATAAAATACCTAGGCCTAAGCCCAAATACATAACCCTGGCCTTAGCTTAAAATCAAGAAGCTGGAATCCATAAAATCACCTTTCTAGGCCTAGGCCCAAGTCCATTTTAAAATAGTTCCCCAAAATCATTATCGAAATCCATAATTAATACTGAACCCAAAATTAGTGGACAATCAAGTAAAATTATTATCCATCGTTCCCGGAGCTTAGAACGAAAATAAACACTTATAATAATAAAAAAATCCTTCCACTTAATTATTGAAATTCGTAAGTAAATATAAAATACTAAAAACATAATAATATGCATGCATTTCCATATAGGAAGTAAAGTCCCCTCACCTCGAGGTCCAAACGAGCCTAATTTCCAACTAATCGATCCCTCGTGACCTTCGAAGCCACCACGCTTGTGTATTCCACGGTGTGAATGAGAGAGAGCACGGGGAAAGAGAGGATAAAAATGAAGATAAGAAAAATCTGGAATGTGTCTAAAAATATCTGCCATGTAAAATTATCAAATTGCCCTTGTAACTTCTAGACCCACAACTTTCTCACCGGGTATCTGTTTTTCGCTTGCCACCTCTCTACAAACTCATAAGTTCGAGACCTACGCAACGGCCCAAGAAAAACTTCCAAAATTGCTTCCAGACAAAATGTGACTTCCGAACCCCTCCGAAATCGAGGGTAAAATCGTCATTTCCCTCGTTACATATGACATTTTCATTTTGCCCATCTTCCCACAAAAGCATCTTCTCGGTTGGAAATTCCTTTCATTCTCATACATATATGAATCTCCATTTTAACTGGAAATTGATTGATGTTGTGGATGTGTTGTGGTTCAGACATCTTTATAAAGGCCCAATTCGCAAGTTTTTGGTGGGATTATTGCTCAATTTTTCGAATTTTCTGCCTAGGTTTAAAATAACATAGAGGAACATTAGAAACGGTAATTTTTTAGTTTTAAAATATATAAATAAAATAATTTTTTTATTTGGAAAAGTAAATAACATAGTTAGTAAAATATGGGACACGTATAATATGTGAAAAGTGCGTACGTGTATTATTCGGTAGATTTTTTTATTTAATACAGTGGAAAGTTAAGCCATTATATACTATTTTAATTTTATTTATTTAATTTATTAAAAATATGAGTATAATACGTAAATTTTTATGAGTATTATTCAAAATTGTATGAAAATTACGGATATTAAACATGAATTATATATACATATGTGTATAATACATGTATCATACTTTTAATTTTAAAAATATGATTCTTTTAGCAAATATAGTGTACGAAAAACAAAAGTATAATGTATAATATTCATCAATGCGGCTCTAAGCCTTTGAGTGGAGGGAGAGAGTCTGAGTAAGAGCAGCGATGGGAGAGTGTCCAAGAATGAGCGGTGGTGGGAGAGAGTTCTTGCACAAGCGGTTGAGGGAAAAAGTCCGAGTGTAAGTAATAAAGGAGAGGAAGAACCCACCTAGTAAATTAGTCCAAATTAAACCCATCTCTTTTTTCTTCACTTGCCACTTAAGGAGCATGTTTAATTTTATTTTGGACTATTAGTCACACTTAAGTTAGTTCAACATTTTGCCAAACATGGGTTACTTTTCTTATGCGGTCCAGTCCAGGCTAATCCCTCACCCACTAAACCACCACCTCCTACCCCAAACCACCGCAAAACCATCACATCTTAACCTTTCCATCCATAAACCATACAGAAAACACTTGTCCACCACCACCATATGCACCACTCCAAACTCCACCCAACCTGACTTCCCAAGTCCAGACTCTGAACCACCACCAGCGCAGAGACATTCCCAATCGAAAAGTGATGAAGATCAGAGATCAACCGTGACAGGAGGAAACCGGCATTGTAAAGCCAGAGCCACCCAACTTTGAGATTGGCTGGAAGAGAACCAAAGAGATAAAAGTTAGAAAAGCCAATAGGGTATGTGATTGCTGACTTCTTGGAGAAGTTGGAGGGCTTAATGGGAAAAGAGTTTGGCTCACCTGTACTGCTGGTTAAAGTTGCAGATTGTGGCTGAAAGGGCAAGAGAGGAAGCAGAGGTGTTGAGAGATGTAGGCAAAGTGGAGGACAAAATGGTAACTGAGTTGTTTAAGGTTTTGAAGTTGATAGAGATGGACATTGCTATGATCAAGGCTGCAGTCAAGGAAGAGACTTTGAAGGAGAGGGTTGAGCAGGCTAAGGCAAGGTGCAGGCAAGCTATACTTGTTGCTTTGTCTTTCTGAAAAATCCATCCAATTTGCACCTTTGGTCACTGTGTTTTGTCTCGATTTCAATTTTTCACGGTTTTCATTTCTGCAATTTTTTATCCCAAAGCCACAAAAGTCAAGTCTCAATGTCATGCATTAGACAATTTTTCGCTGTTTTCATTTCTGCAATTTTTATTGAAAGCCACAAAGTCACAAGTCTCAATGTCATGCATTAGCCAGCCTTTAGAGAAGGCAATGCATGAAAACTAGCCCTGTGATGCCCGAATTCATCAGTTCCACAGGTCCAGTCTCCCATGAAACCCCCGGCAGCGTCTCTTAGAACCTGTCTTTCGTGATTAAGGAACCGCAATAGATATCATAACCATCAATCCCACAGACAACGCAACAAAGAATCGAATTTGAAACAAAGTGAATTGGATATATAGAACCAACATTTTGTACACAGCTGGTGGGTTGCATTTCTGTGAGTAAACAAGAGAATGCCTCATTCATCTTGTTTATTTAGTTTTCTTCCATTTCTTACCCTCTGAGTAGGTCCTGTTACATGCTGAAATGATATAACGAACATGGGCATCGTCTTCAGCGTCTTCAGGGAATTTACTGAGCAAAACTCTCGCAGCCTGGCGGTCACCTGCAGCTAAAAGGGCTTGATACATACTGCAAGCATTCCGAAAATGAAACCAAAAGGTTAAGAAATCATTTCCAGCTAATTTAAACACGAATTTCAAGCAAAAGAGAACCGTAATTTGAAACATTTACAAAAGCAGCAGGATGGACCTTAAGAAACTCATAATGTTGTAAGGCAGGCCAGCATCTTCATATTCTTTCCAAATCAGTTTGGAATTTTGCAGATCCTTGGCATTAGCGCAAGCATGGAGAAGAAAATCAAGACATTTCCGTGAAGGGGTGAGGCCAAGCTCAGTCTTCATAGCATGAAGCAAGTCCAGGCCCAATAATTGCAAGTATGTAGATTCTGATTCTGCAATCAAGGAAAATACCTACAACAGCGACAGCGTAGGTCTTTTTAGTTGAAGCAACATACAGTAAGGGTGACTTGTGCCAGATTTTCAGATAGCAGACATGCAGACATGTGAATATACAAATTACATAAGGGTATGTTTGGATAAGGAACTTCAAAGTACCAAGGGATTTATACCATATTATTAAGAAATGCACTACAAAAAATGAATAAAGTGATTGTAAGTAATTAGTTGAGTAACTAGGGATAACAAAACAACTAAACAAGGGATTTCTAAAGTAAAAACCTAAACAAGGGATTTCCAAAGTAACACCTATCAAGGTATTACTTACAAATCAAATCTAAATGCATTGCATCTAACCATTTGAAATTCCTTGGTACTTTGAAGTTCCTCATTTTTAACTAATTTAGCCTAAATCTTTGGTACCTTGAAGTTCCTCATCCAAACATAGCCTAAAGGAAACTAGATTTTAAAAGAGTAAAAACCAATTTTGCAGTGAAAAATTGATTGCCCAACGGCAGAGATCTACCAAAATAAGATGTTTATTTCACACCAATTTTAAGAGAATAAGAACAAACCTGATCAAAAATTACTTCTAAAGCCAATTCATCGGTACAAATTTTATCCCTGAGTTGCTTGATTAAACTTACAGCAGGTCTGCACACATAAACAACTAGGAGATATCAAAACAATCAAATGAACGAAAATTATCAACGCTGAAGCAACCGAGCTTAAACCAATTGGTACTAATAACCCATGATTTTAAAATTGAATGCAAGGCTTAGAATACCCGACTTAGGATTTTATATTCACGAAGTAACTGTAATAAGAACAGACCTTAAGTGCTTGTACCGAACACAATATAAGATCATTCTCATGCAACCAGAAAACCAATGGTCTGGATCGTCTAATTCCTCAAGTAGAAGGAGTAATCTGCTTAATTCTTCATCAGATTGAAGGTGCTCCTAACAGATAATTAAGAAAATGTTAGGTGTTCTGACAAGATAAAGATCTCAAAGCATCAATTTGAGACCTCACAATAAGACTTAGAACAGCTTTCTGATCTACAATGCATCCAGCTTGCTTCATCTCTTCATATATATTAAACGCTTCACACAATTGTCCATGTGATGCAAGGGATTGGACAAGCACACTTTTAATTTCATTCAAGCTCTTTACTGGAATCCCTTTTTCTAAGACTACCTGCCATAGAACTAGTATCAGTAAGATCAATAGAAGCCATTCATATTTATAGGCAAGTATATAGCTTGAGAAGTTGGTATATATCTGAAAAAAGTTCCACAAATTATTACAGTATATAGAAACCTAGAACTTCTAGTGTACATTAATTACAGCCATAATTCTGGTACAGTGGAGAATATTAAACTTCAAGTCGGTAAGGAGAATGCTAACAACTAGAATACCAGATGCTTATATTTCATAAGATCACCATATGGCAAAATATGAATGAGGCACTCATAGGGAACAAAAATAAAGAACATTTACAGTATTAAAGAATGAAAAGATAAGAGACTCAGCATGACTAAGTTATCACATGCAGATATACCTGTTTTGCCTTTTCAAACTGTCCACAAGCTGCATATGCATTTACAAGTGCCATGAATATTTGCTTGGTAACTTGAATTCCAGAATGCTTCAGTTCTTCATAATATTACAAATAGATAACTACATCAGCTTCTTTTAACATACAACAATAAATAACAGTATATAGGACAATCAGGCCTCCTCTGTTTGGCAGGAATTCAAGTCAGGAGTGAGCCATCCGCATTCTGATGTTTTCCTTGCTAGCAAAGGAAACAAAATTAAGGAATTGACCTTAGTGGACTGGGATTAATTCCTTTAAAGATGTGGAACAGAATTACAGTGAGGAAGGTGGTATTTCTAATCCATGTTACATAATTCACAGTACATACCCTCGTATCAATCTAAAAGTGCCTATAAAGAACAGGGGACTTCAATTATCTCTCTCTTTCTTGCTGTATGTCTGAGATTGAATGGAAAAGAGTACCCGAGACTGATCTTAATATTCCTCTCAGCCACTCTCAATTCTAATGTAAACAATGAACATAATCTCAATTCTGGCCTTCTTCCAAACATCAAGATGGAATGATCATAACTATCCATTCTGGGACATCAGGAAAAAGGAGTGCAATTCCTACTATATTATATGACAAGTGACAACAGAAGACATGGAACTTTGCCAGAACAATACCTTGTTAATAGCCTCTTCAGAGTTGCAGTTGCTAATTAGATAGCTGTTAAGTCTGGGAATCTGGCTTAACACCTGCTTTTTTCATTTGTTTCAGAACCATCAGCCCGCCATTATTGTTCTTCTGCAGTATAGAAATATTGTGTCAGCCACAAGTACATGTTAAACAATCACTAGTACATGTTAAATATCATAGCTATTGTCCAAAAACATAAACAACCAGTAAACATTATAAGATGTAAACAAAAGAACATAAAAAGAATCTCATAAAACAAGACAAGTTACCGCTCGGAAAAATCCAGCCATTATAGCATTGTACATGCTAGCAGTGGGATTCACATTCACATCCATTTTCTCCAAATCTATCAGCATCCTATACGCACCTTCATACTGCAATGGAAGATATATGATAAGATCAAATTGTGGTATGGCTGATAGTTGCAAACTTCCTTGTTATGATAAGATCAAAATATAAACAGGAAACGAAAACTTCCACATGCAAGTATACACAGTTGGCAATTCATAGAGGATCCAAATAAAAGCTTACGTCTTTCATTTTCTTGCACAAAATTATCATAATCCTGAAAGTTTCGGAATTTGGCTTTAATTTGTGCCGAAAAATCATTGAATGTACTTGGCGAACCTGGGAGTACGGCAGGCAAACCAAATATCAGAACAATCATAAAAAACCAATGACAAAGAAGTTTAAGCGTGATGAAAAACTCAGCAGCATGCACTGAAATGAAAAGAGAAAATTCAATCACGACTCAACTTGGAAATACAACAACCAAAGGCAGTCAAAAACAATCAGTCGGAAGAAAAAAACAACATAAACAGGAAATCTTCAGTTCCGGTAGTAACTCAACCATTGCCATTATGTGTTCAGTCTTGCTATTCGTTTTTTCTTCTCTTCCATGGGAATGGGATACGTGTGTGTGAGTGTGCACACACGCGTGTGCATGTGTATGTATATATGTCTATATGTCAATCAAAACTTTCACTAGTGGCGTTTGGATGAGGGATTTCCAAATACCAATGCATTTAGGCTAAATTAGTTAAAAAAAAATGCTCTTCAAAACAATAGATAGAGGAATTGGCAGAGAAACAGCACAGTAGATTAAAATCACAGCTCATCACTTGCACGTAAAATGGAGTGTAGTGCCTCTATTATAAAGTCTTGGAGAGAGACATCAAAAGTCAAACAATACAAAAAAATATACATTATATATATATTGCAGCACACCAGATTAAAATCACAGCTTTCGTCACTAGCACGTAAAATGGAGTGTAGTGCCTCCATAGAAACGGTCAACCCCAGTTCAAACATCTCATCAACCATTTCAAGAGCCACATGCACCTGTATAGAAATAATGGAAAAGTTAACCAATGTTACAGAAATCGCCATACCAGGAAAGCGTTTTTAGATACAAAAGACAGCTTTGTGAAGTAAACGAGATAGCAAAGAGATTCTTATTTCCAATATATAAGAAAATATGGAAGAACCAGTGTTGGAACCCAACCTATTGTTGTATCTCTTAAGACAGAAGATCAAACATACCTTAAGTGAATCACAACAGTGCATGATAACCATCTCATATGATGCGGATGAAGGTGTCACCTCCAGTTCAGTGTGCCAATTTTTAAATTGTGAAATGACATCCTCAACCTTCAATACCAAATAATTAGTGTATATAAAACACTCTCATAAGAAGCATTGAACAAGAAATAAAACGCCATTTTTGAATTAACAGATCATGCAAAAAGAAGGCATCTAATAACTATACTTTTTCTATCGCAGTTGAAGTTGCTTATGCACTAATTAACTTATTATGAGGCAAATAGAAGCTGATTTGCAGTTAATTATAACTGAGAATCAGTAATCCAAAACAGACTTCCGCTAAAGCAAATAGCCCTTGATTGGTTAGAAAATTTCATATGCCTTTCCGAAAGTAAAGCCATAAGAAAAACTCAAATCACTTTCCCCTATTCGGCAGTTCCAAACCCAAAAGACCACCTACCATTTCCACCATCAGCAACTCTAAGCCTTAAAAGATTGAAGTACCATAAAAGATTGAAACTTTGTGGGACTGATTGTATGCATAGGTTATTCTAATTCTTGGGATAAGATTGGAATTTTACTTATAATATTTTGAGCCCCAAGAAGCTTGCAAACCTACAACTTGCAAGTAATCAAGCGCACCACACCTTGGCCTTTGGAAGCATTGTGACCACTACAGACTAAAAACTAATGCAAATAATAAAAATTTATAATAATGCAAATAATAAAAATTTATAATAAATCCTGTTTGAAGTGCTTCCTGACAATCAAAAGAACTTCTGACAAAACCTCATACAATAACTGTCGTAGCTCTACCGTATCTTTTGTTTCATTTATTCTGGAACAAACACAGACACTTTTTTTATTATGGATCTCCTACTAGAAATTCAATGTGTAATCTTTAGCTTCCATGTTTATTCCTGAATAATCTCATTTTTCAATTATTCAACCATTTCAGTGCTTCTGGAAAGGCATAAAGTGCTTCCTGACAATCAAAAGAGCTTCAGACAATGTTTGGCAGAAAAACTTAAAAAACACTTCTGGGTCATAAAAGCGGTTTCCAGAGAAGCAACCGTCATGTGATTATTTAGGAACCACTTCCAACTGGTTTTCCAGGAAACACTTGGATTTTTTATGAATATTTAAACATGTTCAAACTAAACGTGCTTTTACTAGATGCCCTTACGAGCAGGAGTGCTTTCTACAGGAGTCCTACACGAGGCCAAAGTGCCTACAGTTCAATAATGTGCATTTTACACAGAAGCAACTGCGTGAGAAGCAGAAGTGCTTTGAGGATATTACCAGCAGCATTCATGAGAAGTTCCTCACCGCTAAATTTGGAATGCCAGTAACATAACAATAGATGAAGTCTGTAATATTCTCTGTTGCAGCGTCTGCAATTTGGTAAAAGGAAATTACTTCTATAAGCACTTCAGTGCATAACACTATGGAACGAATCGAATACTCAATCCTCATCTTCCTCTGTAAAATCAGTTAGTCTACCAGTCAGGAAAATATAATTATCATGAACATACCACATGCTTTAAATTCCAAAAGGAGCTTCTCCCCAAAGGACTCCAGTTGTAGCCTTCCTAAGCATCTGCAGATACCAGCGACACAATCCAGCAATGAGAATTTGGTGATGTCCATAATTTCCAGCAGCTGCAAAATCTCCTCCTTCCGGTCACTTTCACAAAGTGCTAGCAGATAATTCTCTGCAACATGAATTGAATCCAGTAAGTTTTTCGTTAATGCCAAGTACAAGAGCAGTGTCTTGGTCATAAAAACATCTTGATGTGCTGAAAACGACCAGCATCACTTTCATATGTTCGAATTATTATATGCACTAACTATCCATGCTGGACACTTTTGATATGTTCAATTTTTTCACATAATTTTCCAAAGAAATTGAAAGATAGACAAGGAGCATTGAACAAGGAGTCCACCAAAAACAAAGTACAGTTAATTACAAGATAAATACATCTAATACTGTGACAAACCCACATGGATTCAAAAGAAGAGAAAGTAAGAGGACAGAATTCTGATGAAACTTAATCCCACATGGATTCAAAAACGTCACTCTCCCCCACAGATCTTCTAGCCCCCACCCACTTACTTTTGTCAAAAATCCTCCGTTTCTTTTTTTTGAAGAAGAAGCAATTTTATCCTTCTACTCCTCCCCATCCAAATCACCCACAACACAGCCATTCTGCAACATCCCCACACACTGTAGCCTTCTTTCCACTACCAAAGGCAGTAAGACTTTTCAGTATGCATTGAATTGCACCCATTACCCAACTCAAACCGGCCTCCTTGTATCATAAAAACCACAAATTTAAGCTACCCGACAGTGGACAACAAACCATCTGCATCCTCTCCTTTCACTTTGCACATGATGTACCAACTTGGAAGGACGCAGCAATTAGGTCTGCTTTTCAGAAGAAAATCACATGTGTTCACCCTCTTGTGAGCTACGGTCCAACCCAAAAGAATAGAATATAGCATCAAATTGAAACCATGTCATCCATAGAGTTTTTATCTAATCCAGACTCAGTTTGACATTTGTACTGGCATATAGATCTTTTTATTATTAACAATTAATCAGTTTCAAAACAGACAAAATCATTCACAATCTCACACCAATTAATTCTTCCAAAGTCATTCCTTTGAATTTTTAAGAATGTTAAATCTGAGATTTTAATTATCTTTAAATTAAAAGAAAAAGAAGAAGAAATTTTATTTGATAAGAAAGACTCTACAGCAAAGTGGACAACTAATTCCACCAAACATAAAAGAGAAAAGCAATAATACAGATACAGCTAATTATAAAGCCAAAAACTACTCTAGACACAGCAGCCTTCCAGCCTAAAATAATGCCAGATAGAGAGAGTTTAATTTCAGTTTCCATTGTCTTTAATGAGTAAGCAACCCTCTAATCAAGAATTTGTCGTAAATTAAATACACCATAAATTATAGAAGAGAAAATAATCCAAGTCCCCGGAACCTTTAGATCTGAAAGATGTAAACAGCCATGTTATTTCAACAAGGTTTTTTGCAAAAGGAGAACAAGTTGACCAGGTGTGACGACAAAGAGGCAACAATGCCTCAGCAAAGCTAAAGATATCCAGACAATTGGAATACATCAAGTTCAAGCTTGCAATGAACATAAAATAATAGCTAACCTAAGTAGAAACACTGACCTTGCAAAAGGGAAAACTTTGCCTCATCATCACTTACAACGTAATTACAGAGCTCTTGAATTTTCTCTTCATCATTTACTCGGATCCATAACAGCATCTCATAGTATCCTAATCTCGGAATAGAACTAGGGTTTTCAGCTTCGATAACTTCACAGAAGAATTGAAATTCTTCTATCATACACATGTCAATTAGATATTCAAGAAATTGACCATATGTTTCTTCTTCCAGCTGAAGACCCTGTTCCTTCATTGATTTAAAAATTTGAAAAGCCCTGTGAATCAGTTCTGGTCTAACATCATCGTCAGCACTACTCCTCTCCTAGCCCCCTCTATGCATATTTTTATCAATGCATTATATTCTTTCACATCAGTTTCTCTTCCCCATTTATCAAACACCTGAATAGTGGCATGTGTCCCTAGCTTGTCGGCACACATGTCAACTAACTGACCAAAACGATTGACCTGAGAGCTTTTATAAATCCACTTTTGCTTCCTTTCACGAGTTACTTCTTTGCGATGCAATGATATCTCGCTACGAGAGATCTCAGGAGACCATGGTAAGTCCAATGCCCTTTCCAAAGATTTCTCATCTTCATTTTCCTGTGGATCAGGAGGATTAACAGAAGTATCACCTGAAAAGGGGGAAACTACACGGCTATAACAATCCATCAACAAGAAAACATTACTTAGGGGAAATATAACATGAACATTAATGGCCTTGTTTGCACTTTTCAGCAAATGCATACAAATAGTCCCGCATTTAGAATACAGATTAGTAATTACAAAAACGTGACATCAAATGCTAACAAACCAAAAGAAAATTTCTCATAAATCGGAATTTCCTTTTTACAATTTACTCTCGTTATATAAATGCATCCAAAGCAGTGTATCAATACATAAATCAAGGTACTGACTTCTGAAAGTTTCTCACTTCCTCAAAAGGCAAAAAAACACTACTACGAACTACAAAATCTTTAAGTTCTGGAAGCTAGTGTAACATTGGGAATACGGTGACCAATTTCCGTAGTGTCATAATTTCCTACATTTTCTTATCAACCAAGAACAAAATGAAATGATCTACTATTCTGATTCCCACAATAAAATAACCAACTACCGGACAAAATCGAAAATATCTCCCCAGGCACTTCGTTCGAATCTTCTGCAAACAAGAAAGGTATAAAAAAAACATAAAGAAACGCTGCAAAATCCAAAGCTACTGAATCCACGCTCACTGAACACTACGAAAACAAAGAAAAAATGATCTAATTCATTCCTTAAGAAAAATAGACAAAGTAAAAAAAAGGACAACCCTTCACTCAAATGAACCTAATAAGTATGGGAGAGTCTCCATTGCCCATAAACCAGAATAACAACGTACAGAAGACCCAGAATATTGTTTCTCATTTCTTTACTTTTTGTCGCTCTTTGTAATAAACAAAGAAAGAAAGAGCTAATGACATACCAGAAGCCGAGGTGTAATCCAAGTTCAAGCTGGTGACGGCAGAAGGAGCGGTGGGTTTGAAGATAGGTATGGAGGAGGCTTTGGATTTGAGAGCTGAGCGAACCAGAGCTGTTAGCCTCTTGGCTTTGGAGCGTGGCATCTCAACTCCCTTGTGAATATGGAATCTCAATTACTTTCAACCATTTCGGGTGACTTATTACTATTTTAATATTTTATTATTATTTATGTATAACTAATTTAATAAAAAATTGGACTTCACATTTTATTTAGTAAATAGGAAATTTCTTAAATTTTTGGATAAATTTAAAAAAGAGTTTGGCCCTTAGCCTTTAACCAAAATATGTCGATGGTCCTTGGCTTTGTGGTTGAAAACCATTTTTTGCCAATTTTTCCTACAATTTGGATTTTTGACGTATAGTTGGAAATGGCCTTATTTCCCTCTCTACCTTTTCTTTTCCATCTTAAAAATTAGGGAAATTCATGGCTCTAGCCCCGGCTTGGACAAAATTTTCACAAATAGCACTTTCAGCTACAATTTGTAGAAATACCTCCTATATAAAGGGGATGATATTCTAGTGTGGACCTCATAGTGCCAAATATTCAGTGTTGGTCTGAAATTAGTTGAGAGTGTGAAGAACTCTTTCTAGATCCTCTCTAACGACAGAAGGTGAAGACTGCAACAAGAACCCATTTTCCAAAATAATCTCTCATCCCTCATCACTCTGTTTGAAATCTCTCATCCCTCTATTTGAAATCTTCTTCTAGGCTTGTTAAATAATCTCGCATCCCGCTCTTTCAAATCCGAAGCTGCATCTCTCATCTGTCAAACGAAGCCACATCTCTCATCTCTGAAACAAAACCACTTCTTGCATCCGTTTTCCCTCCATTTGAAAACAAAGCTTCATCTTCAGGCTCAGTCAAACAAAGTTGCATCTCTCAAAGGTGCAGGAGAATAACAAAGCAGGTGTGGTAGATAATTTCTTATATTTAGTTTTTGTTCGAATAATCATGAAAGAAAGTTGGGTAAGATTGGTGTTGTTCTCATTAGGTTGTGAACTGAACATGTGGGTAGGTTGAATTAGGGGAAATAAGGATGACGGATTTCGTCGGGCCACCGCCGTCGGGCTAGATGTCAGTCGACAAAAACAGTGAACTCGTCCAGCAATTCCAAGCTTGCCCGGCGGATCCATTCGTAGCCTATGATTTGTCGAGCAATTCCATAAGTCAACAACGTTTGCTCAACGAACTCTTTTCGCTGGGCAAAGTTACAAAAATTCGGCATGTCAGGACCCGTCCCGAATTTCCCCTCGAAACCCGGGAAGAACCTTGATCCCGTCTGACAACCTAAGGAAAGGTTCCCAAATACCCTTCAATCCTTAGCATATGATAATAACAATAAATAATTTCTCTTGTCAGACAAGGGATTTAAGCACTTAAAATTCTCGTAAGTAAATACCAACCAAATACAAGAATATCAGAGCGTCTAAGTAGGATCAAGATACAAATTAAATATCCTACTCAAGTACAACTACACAGCGTAGCGGAAGTGCTAATGCCTCTGCCACGAGATACTGTCCGCGTCAACTCTACGGCCTGAAGGGGGTTTAAACACAAAAGTTGTGAGTGGACAAAAATAATCGTTTATAAAACGCTTTCCAAGGAATATTACCTTTTTCCCCCTCCATTTATAAAACCATGCATGCATTGCATAAACAATTCATGTTATAAAAACATCATCTTTAAATCACCGGCATTTTCATGTTCAAAATCATTTATTTCCACCTAGACACATAACATCTCAAATCCACTGTCATCGACACATCCACTAGCCACCAGGGTATCCCTTGGGGTGTGCTAGTACTGTATCACAACTCTCTGTACTATGCTATCACATCAGTCGGCATATCTCTCGACTAGCATAACATATCATTAGCCGGTATGACCTACGGCTATCATATTGCATCAGTCGGCATAGTCGGCATATCTCGACTATCATATCATATCAGTCGGCATATCTCGACTATCATATCATATCAATCGGCATATCTCGACTATCATATCATATCAGTCGGCATATCTCGACTATCATATCATATCAATCGGCATATCTCGACTATCATATCATATCAGTCGGCATATCTCGACTATCATATCATATCAATCGGCATATCTTGACTATCATATCATATCAGTCGGCATATCTCGACTATCATATCATATCAGTCGGCATATCTCGACTATCATATCATATCATATCAATATTTATCCTGGAGGTTCAACGGGTTCACCGTTAATAACGGATCTTCATCCCGAGTCCTGGCCTCCCACAAATCAGACCAAAATCCGATAAACTCATACAACAGGGTCAAAACCCAAATCATTGACTCAATAATTTCTACGTCAAAACGTTATCAAAATCGAGTCCAAAACCATGATATTTCTCAAATCATACTTTAACTGAAATAGTGGAAAACATGTGTCTAGAAATCATTTCTAACATTCAGAAATTCAATGCCACAATACATAACCGTATTTAACAAAGATATTTTGATGCATGCAATTCAGTTTATAAAACAAAGTCCACTCATAAACATCAACCGACCCTTAATTCAAGGACGCTCTAGCCCAAGCAACACATGCACAATAATGTCCCCAACTACCTTGACTTCCCGAGCTCAAAACCCGCTAATACGGTCAACTATTACCGCTGGGATTGCCCAAAACCACCTCTAAACGACGTCTGATCAACCTCAAACCTGTACCAACAGACTCGGAACATCGAAAACTACTTACCACGCGCCGCCGTGACCTCAGTCTCGGCCCCACGCGCCGCCGGAAGGTCGGCACACGCGCCCACGCGCGCTCACGCGCCGGTCACGCGCTACTACAGTGTTCACGCGCCTGGACCGGTCCAACCCGGTCCGGCTCAACCTGACCCGGTCCAACTCGATCCGATCGGTTCACTCAACCCGACCGGTTCAACTTGACCCGATCGGTCACCGGTGACTCACCGGAGAAGATGACCGGACTGCCGTCACCGTCGCCGGAGGCTGGCCGGAGAAGATGACCGGACCGCCACCTCCGCCGCCGTCTGGTTCGCCGGAATCCCCCATTTCCGGCCGAAACTTCAAGGTTTTCTAACTTCTTCATTTCTTAACCGTTTTTCACGATCTACACATGGAAATTTATCTACGTTTCACCAGGAATCCAAATATGAGGTCAAAGTTTCGAGATCGTACCTGGTTTGGCCGGAAAACGGTCGAGATGTTTCGGTTCACCTCCCTCCTCCGTCCGTCGCCTACGGCGGTGCTCCCGCTCCAATATCTACCCCAAAATGCTCGTGGGGTCCCGGGGATGATCCTCCCGACCTTGGTTTCACTAAACTCGGATCGAAATCCGTCCGATGAAAATCAAGCTTTGTGTTCACACGGGGGGTTTTCGGGTAGGAGAGAGAGAGAGACCATATTGACCAATCTGCCGAGGAGAGAGAAAATAACTACTATATAGTTCCAACTTCTCCAAAATTACCAAACTGCCCCTGAAGCTTCTAGACCCGTAACGAACTCACCGGGTCTCCGTTTTCCGCGTGCCGCCTGTCTACGAACTCGTGAGTTCGAGACCTACGCAACGACCTTAGAAAAATTCCCAAAAGTCTTGCCAGTCAAAAAGTGACTCCCGAACCCGTCCAAAATTGAGGGTAAAATTGTCCAATCCTCAAAATAGTTTAATTTCTGGTCCGGGTCATTACAATCTACCCTCCTTAAGAAATTTCGTCCCCGAAATTCATTCCTAACCATGAAACAATGAGGATATTGTGCCCGCATTAGTTCCACGATTTCCCACGTGGCCTGCTCCACATTATAATTCCTCCACAACACTTTAACTAGAGGAAAAGTCTTTCGGCGAAGTACCTTTTCCTTCAAATACAGAATTTGCACCGTCACTTTATTTAACTGCCGGTAGTCGATACACAATATCAGACCACCATCCTTTTTCCTCACAATTAATACCGGCGCACCCCATGGTGAAACACTTGGGCGAATAAATCCCATATTCACCAAGTCCTGCAATTGAGTCTTTAACTCTCGCAATTCTGCCGGTGCCATCCTGTACGGTTCCTATGAGATAGGTTGAGTACCTGGCAAAAGCTCGATGGTGAACTCAATCTCACGGTGTGGTGGTAATCCTGGAAGATCATCTGGAAACACATCAGAGAACTCACTCACCACAGGAATATCCTCCACTCTCATCGAAGTATTCCGAGCATCTATCACATGAGCCAAGTAACCCTCACAACCTTTTCTCAACAATCTCTCAGCTGTTAACGCTGATATCACTCCATAGGGTAATACCCTACGATCTCCCCGAAATGTAAGTTCAGGGAATCCTGGACTCCGAAAAACTACTGTCTTGTCGTAACAGTCTATGGAGGCATGGTGCATGGACAACCAATCCATCCCCAGAATCACATCAAACTCAAAGATATCTAAGGGGATTAAATCTACCTCCAAACCATGGCCTTCAACCATCACCGGACAACTGCGAATCACTAGGTTCGCCACTAACATATCTCCGGTAGGAGTACTAATACCCATGTCCCAACCAATTGGAGACAATTCTCTATCCGCAAACAATGCAAAACCCCGAGAAATAAAAGAATGAGTTGCTCCTGGATCTAATAAAACACAAGCATTGCGGTTAAAAATAGATAACGTACCAGTGACCACATCCGGTGCTACTCGAGCTTCTTGTTGCGTCATGGCAAAAACTCGAGCTGGTGTACCAGAAGATCGACCACGATCCCCATACCTGCCTCTAGCACTGCTGGTCCCACTAGCTCTACCAGCCTCACCGAAATAGGTCTGCCTCTCAGCTGCAGTATCATACATCTGTCCTGCACTTGGGCTAGGATCAGTCGCACCACGACTAAAGGAACTACTGCCCGGACGACGTTGTGGACAGAATCTCTTGATGTGACCAGTCTCCCCACAGAAATAACAAATGGAATCACTGAAGCCACTAGATCTGCCACCCTGTCTCCTGTTGAATTGCACTGAGGCACCCCGAGACTGTGCAAAAGATTGTCGTGTCTGACCAGCTCCGCCACTGCCTGTACTAGATCTCCCAGAAGATCCAGAACTATGACTGCCTCTTTTTGATGGTCCCTGACTAGAGGATCCGGCAGTCTAGTGATCTCGACGTCTCATGTACCCACTGTACTGCTGTGGCATTGGGAAACCCAAACTCAACTCTACTCGAGTTGCAGCATCAGCCAAAGTCCTCAACGAAGTGTGGTCCATAGACGTAACTGCTGACCGAATTTCACTCCGCAGTCCACTCTCAAATCTGTGGCACTTGTCTGACTCGGTCGCTACCAACGTCGGTGCAAAGCGACTCAGCGCTATGAATCTCTGTTCATACTGGGCCACCGTCATGTCTCCTTGCTGTAAATGCAAGAACTCGGCCTCCTTAACGTTCCGGTGTGAGCGAGGGTAAAACTGCTCCAAGAAGCGTTCCCGGAAAGTCTGCCAAGTAAGCGTATGGACATTCCAGCCTGACACCTCCAATGAGTGCCACCAGTGGTAAGCAGAACCACCTAGTAAAAATGTGGCCAATAGAACTCTCTCCTCTAGAGGACATCTCATAATCAAGAACACCCGTTCCATTCGAGTAATCCACTCCTCAGCCTCATTTGGGCTAGAGTCACCCATGAATATTGTCGCCCCCAGTCTCTAGGCTCTCTCAATATCAGAGACTTCATGAGAAGCTTTATCCTGGAGTACAGAAGCTAAAGTCTGACCCAACTGTTCCAGTGTTTGCCTCAAATCAGGCTCCACTGCAGGTTCATGGTCATCTCCACCATTCCCCGACCGTTGACGAAACTCTCGTCTCGGTGGCATCTTGTTAACCGAAATCCATAAATAATTTGCACACAAGTGTGCAGTCTGCAGGAAGTTAACCTAGAGCTCTGATACCACTTGTAAGGACCCTTCCCGAATTTCCCCTCGAAACCCGGGAAGAACCCTGATCCCGTCTGACAACCTAAGGAAAGGTTCCCAAATACCCTTCAATCCTTAGCATATGATAATAACAATAAATAATTTCTCTTGTCAGACAAGGGATTTAAGCACTTAAAATTCCCGTAAGTAAATACCAACCAAATACAAGAATATCAGAGCGTCTAAGTAGGATCAAGATACAAATTAGATATCCTACTCAAGTACAACTCCACAGCGTAGCGGAAGTGCTAATGCCTCTGCCTCGAGATACTGTCCGCGTCAACTCTACGGCCTGAAGGGGGTTTAAACACAAAAGTTGTGAGTGGACAAAAATAATCGTTTATAAAACGCTTTCCAAGGAATATTACCTTTTTCCCCCTCCATTTATAAAACCATGCATGCATTGCATAAACAATTCATGTTATAAAAACATCATCTTTAAATCACCGGCATTTTCATGTTCAAAATCATTTATTTCCACCTAGACACATAACATCTCAAATCCACTGTCATCGACACATCCACTAGCCACCAGGGTATCCCTTGGGGTGTGCTAGTACTGTATCACAACTCTCTGTACTATGCTATCACATCAGTCGGCATATCTCTCGACTAGCATAACATATCATTAGCCGGTATGACCTACGGCTATCATATTGCATCAGTCGGCATAGTCGGCATATCTCGACTATCATATCATATCAGTCGGCATATCTCGACTATCATATCATATCAGTCGGCATATCTCGACTATCATATCATATCAGTCGGCATATCTCGACTATCATATCATATCAATCGGCATATCTCGACTATCATATCATATCAGTCGGCATATCTCGACTATCATATCATATCAATCGGCATATCTCGACTATCATATCATATCAGTCGGCATATCTCGACTATCATATCATATCAGTCGGCATATCTCGACTATCATATCATATCATATCAATATTTATCCTGGAGGTTCATCGGGTTCACCGCTAATAACGGATCTTCATCCCGAGTCCTGGCCTCCCACAAATCAGACCAAAATCCGATAAACTCATACAACAGGGTCAAAACCCAAATCATTGACTCAATAATTTCTACGTCAAAATGTTATCAAAATCGAGTCCAAAACCATGATATTTCTCAAATCATACTTTAACTGAAATAGTGGAAAACATGTGTCTAGAAATCATTTCTAACATTCAGAAATTCAATGCCACAATACATAACCGTATTTAACAAAGATATTTTGATGCATGCAATTCAGTTTATAAAACAAAGTCCACTCACAAACATCAACCGACCCTTAATTCAAGGACGCTCTAGCCCAAGCAACACATGCACAATAATCTCCCAACTACCTTGACTTCCCGAGCTCAAAACCCACTAATACGGTCAACTATTACCGCTGGGATTGCCCAAAACCACCTCTAAACGACGTCTGATCAACCTCAAACCTGTACCAACAGACTCGGAACGTCGAAAACTACTTACCACGCGTCGCCGTGACCTCAGTCTCGGCCCCACGCGCCGCCACGCGTCGCCGGAAGGTCGGCACACGCGCCCACGCGCGCTCACGCGCCGGTCACGCGCTACTACAGTGTTGACGCGCCTGGACCGGTCCAACCCGGTCCGACTCAACCTGACCTGGTCCAACTCGACCCGACCGGTTCACTCAACCCGACAGGTTCAACTCGACCCGACCGGTCACCGGTGACTCGCCGGAGAAGATGACCGGACTGCCGTCACCGTCGCCGGAGGCTGGCTGGAGAAGATGACCGGACCGCCACCTCCGCCGCCGTCTGGTTCGCCGGAATCCCCCATTTCCGGCCGAAACTTCAAGGTTTTCTAACTTCTTCATTTCTTAACCGTTTTTCACGATCTACATATGGAAATTTATCTACGTTTCACCAGGAATCCAAATATGAGGTCAAAGTTCCGAGATCGTACCTGGTTTGGCCGGAAAACGGTCGAGAAGTTTCGGTTCACTTCCCTCCTCCGTCCGTCGCCTACGGCGGTGCTCCCGCTCCAATATCTACCCCAAAATGCTCGTGGGGTCCCGGGGATGATCCTCCCGACCTTGGTTTCACTCAACTCGGATCGAAATCCGTCCGATGAAAATCAAGCTTTGTGTTCACACTGGGGGTTTTCGGGTAGGAGAGAGAGAGACCATATTGACCAATCTGCCGAGGAGAGAGAAAATATCTACTATATAGTTCCAACTTCTCCAAAATTACCAAACTGCCCCTGAAGCTTCTAGACCCGTAACGAACTCACCGGGTCTCCGTTTTCCGTGTGCCGCCTGTCTACGAACTCGTGAGTTCGAGACCTACGCAACGACCTTAGAAAAATTCCCAAAAGTCTTGCCAGTCAAAAAGTGACTCCCGAACCTGTCCAAAACTGAGGGTAAAATTATCCAATCCTCAAAATAGTTTAATTTCTGGTCCGGGTCGTTACACGGCAGGTGTGCACTGAATTATCTTACTTTGCCCGACGAAAGTGCGTGTTCATCGAGTAAAAGCTTAATATTTATAAAAATTAATGTTATGTTTTTACATAATTAAAACTAAAGTAATGTTTTATATATTAAGTTCTAACTACTCGGCGACGGGTCGGGGTGGTCGGGGTCTTGGGCGGGCTATTGTACCGGGGTTGAGGTTGTGACAGAAGCTTATCCAGCCCACGCTCACCTAAGCGGTCAAGCACCTTGGTGAGGGCTACCTTGATTTGATCGTTTTGGGCATGGATCTGCGTGTTTTGGGCCTTGATATGCGCATTTTGGGCCTTGATCTCCGTGTTTTCTGCCTGGAGGGTCTTAAAGTTTCTCTTGAGCTCCGACATCTCCCCGGGACTGTCTCCGGCAACAGTCTCTGGTTCGTCTGCTCCGACATTGTCTTGTGGGGTTGGGGGTCGGTACGAGGTTCTACCCGTTTCTTGATGTGTTGTCAACGAGCCGATCGCGCACTAGGTCGCTGATGATCCGAGATCAGTGTCTGAACGGACGCTGCTACGAAGGCTACCAAGGCAGGGGCTACCTCCTCCGCCGCATGATCAACGGGATCAGGGCGGGGGCGGGTCCTAGATGTGATCAAGGTGTGATGCGACATCTACAATAAGAAATTAAAATAATTAATATAAAATTAACCAACATATTTTTAATTTAATAATAAAAAAAAACCAAACATTTTTAATATTAAATATTAAATTCACAAAATAAAAAAAACCACATATAAAATTAAACAACATTTTTTAATTCGAATAATAAATAAATAAATAAACGAAATTTTTTTTAATTGAAAATTAGTAAATTGGCCAATAAAAAATAAAACCACCAAATTCTAATTTTATAAAATAAAACCAACACAAACCAAAATTAAACTTAAAATACTAATTAATCAAAATAAACTTAAACCTAAATTACTAAACTCAAAATTCACAGCATTACCTAATTTTCTATATCCAAATTTTGGGAATAAAACAAAACTTACAAATTAATCCAAACATACAATAATAATATCCAAAATCATAAAATTCACATATCCAAAATTTATAAAACTCACATATCCAAAATTCACATATCCTACATCATATCAAAAATTCACATAAATTTTTTTAAATTCACATATCCAAAATTCATAAAATTCATATATCCAAAATTCACTTAAAATTCATATCCAAAATCATAACAAAAATCAAATGCAAAATTCATAATATTATATCAATTTCAACATTATACCAAAATCACAATTTCAAAAAATCATCAACATTAACCCTAAATTACTAAATCCAAACAAATTTAGTAAACCAAATATTTATATTCCAATCCAATCCAAATTCACAATATTCAAGTCAAAATCCTAAATTCACAATCTGCCAAAACCCAATCCAAATTTCAATTCCAATTTCAATACAATTTCCTAATATCCAAACCAAATTTCAATTGAAATTTCAATCCAAACTAAAATTAAAATATAAACAATCAAAATTGACAATAACCAATCCACATTAACAATAAAGAGAGAGGGAGAACGAGTTCGACCTTGAGATGATTGTTGGCGAGAGAAAGTTACGGCGGCGAGAGAGAATCGGCGAGAGAGAGGCGGCGAGAGAGAGAGTTGCGGCGGCGAGTTTGAGAGAGGAGGAGTTCGAGTGAGAGAGAGCAAGAGAGGGAGGGAGTGGTTTTCTTCACTGGCGACCTTGAGAGAGGAGGAGTCTGGTGTGTTTGCAGAGAGGTGAGGGTGGGAAGATAACGAGGAAAATGAAGAAGAAGAAGAGTCAGTCATGACTTATCTGTGTCTAAATAACCTTGCCCGACAAAGGCTTCGTCGGACATATTTTAATGAATTCGTCGGGTAACAAAAGCGGTGGATATTCGTCGGGTAAGGAGTTTCACTTTCGTCAGGCAAATATACGCGGCAAGTTTAAGTTTTCACGAAAATTTTGGCGGAATTTATCAAATTTTCATGACAAAATTGTACGTTTTTTTAACGTTGCCCAACAAATTTAGTACATTGGCCCGACGAATGATTAAATTCGTCGGGCAAAAGGCTTATGTTGTTGAGTTTATTACTAATCTAAAGACCATGACCGACGTTAGAATTTTCAAGATCGAGACCGTTCACATTTTGGTTTTACGTGCCTAAAGCCCCATCAATCGTTATCGTCATGTTTCACGGAGCTTATGTGCCTCGATCGTTAAGTTTGTGAATTTCAATGGATTTTTTGTACTTTCAGTTCAATTGATATTCAAATGATGAAATTTCAAAAAATTGACCGTTCAATGGTTACTTTTAAGTCTGTAGACCTCACCCATCGAAAATCTTGATGTTTTGAGAATTTAAAGTCGTCCGATCGCCAAAAAACGTTTTGTTACTATTGAATCGTCGCTTACTGTTACATAATCCCAAAAATTCCAAATTGGCTAATTTTTCGCGTAGGCGATCTATGAGTACGTGCAATAAATATGGACGGTTAGAGCGGTCCATTTTATTTTGTAAATTATTGAAAATTGTAAAATAAGCATATTCATCAAGGAGTTTAAACACTTCAAGGAAACTTCATTACATTTTTCGAAGTTTCGGTTCAGTTGATATTCAAACGATAGAATTTCAAAACATTGACCGTTCAATGGTTATTTTTAAGTCTGTAGACCTCACCCATCGAAAATCTTGATGTTTTGAGGATTTAAAGCTGTCCGATCGCCAAAAAATGTTTTGTTACCGTTGAATCGTCGCGTACTGTTACCTAATCCCAAAAATTCCAAATTGGCTAATTTTTCGCATAGGCGATCTATGAGTACGTGTAATAAATATGGACGGTTAGATCAGTCAATTTCAGTTTGTAAATTATTGAAAATAGTAAAATAAGCATATTCATCAAGGAGTTTAAACACTTCAAGGAAACTTCATTACATTTTTCGAAGTTTTGGTTCCATTGATATTCAAACGATTGAATTTGACCGATCCAACCGTTCATTTTGTGGTTTTATGTGCTTAGATCTCTCCCATCGAAAATCGTGAGGTTTCAAGGATTTAAAACCATCGGATCGTGAAAAAATGTTGTGTAACCGTTGAAACGTCGCACACCGTTACCTAATCCCAGAATTTCCAAATTGCGTAATGTTTTGCGTAGGCGATCTATGAGTACGTGCAATAAAGGTGGACGGTTGGATCGTTCCATTTCATTTTCTAAATTATTGAAAATCGTAAAATAAGCATATTCATCGAGGAGTTTAAACACTTCAAGGAAACTTCATTACATTTTTCGAAGTTTTGGTTCTATTGATATTCAAACGATTGAATTTGACTGATCCAACCGTTAATTTTGTGGTTTTACATGCCTAGATCTCTCCCGTCGAAAATCGTGAGGTTTCGAGGATTTAAAACCATTAGATCGTGAAAAAACGTTATGTAACCGTTGATACATCACACACCGTTATCTAATCTCGGGATTTCCAAATTGGGTAATTTTTCGCATTGGCGATCTATGAGTATGTGCAATAAAGGTAGATGGTTAGATCGTTCCATTTCATTTCGCAAGTATTTTAAAAACGTTGGTTAATAATTAAATGTAAAATGAATCTGGTATATATTGCCCGACGAAGGTACATGAATATTTGTCGGGCAAATAATTTGGTAAATTGTTTAATAATTTTAAAACGACGAAGTTTCCTTGTTTGATCGTCGGGCAAAGATTCTGTCCCATTTTTCCCTAAATTCTATACATTATTTTATCAAGTAAAAAGGTCAAAATCAACTATGCTTATTGAAGCATTCATAAAAATTGACATTTTGATTGTTCATGAGAAAATCTTCATCACTGCATTTCGGAAGCTAACTAGTGTAAGTTGAGGACATGACTTACGGGTAATTCCAGGGCAGGAACTAAGATGAACTGTTGGGAAGCCGAATCAGGGATGAGGACATCAAAGTTTGTGGCTTTAGTACATAAAAAATTAATTGAAACTTTTATGAATGAAATCATAAAACATACATATAAATAACACTTATTGATTTGTAGATGGATATTACATATATAAATGAAATCATTTATTTACAACTTTCATTCGATTTCGGATTCGCTCTCCTCCTCCCAATCACGCTCGTCATCCGAAATATGCACAATACTTGACTCCTCAAAATCACTTTCAATTTGTGCTAATTCCCCGAGATCAATAAAAATGCCATAAATCGCAATTGGTGGGATGATGTCGTTGGTCCGTACTCCATCCACGTTTAGGGTGGATGCCGAGGAATCCACCTGGTAAACGATTTGACCATCGTCTGTTTCCCCATCTTCTTCATGGTATCGGTCATCCAAGTCCCAAATATTTCTATGATTCACCATCTCAGTTACTCTCCAACCAGCACCAGCTTTTGGATCATCCACATAGAATACTTGCTTCGCCGTACTAGCGAGAATTTAGGGATCACTCTCAAACCACCAGATGTTTGTGTTGACAGAGGTACATAACTGATCTTTAATGACACTGATGGGATACTTGAGTTCATATCAAACCAATGACACTTGAACAAGATGACTTTCTTACGGTCTGCGTATAACACCTTAACCATACTTAACAATATGCCATAGAACCCCGTATCAGCATTTTCCCCATCCCCCGACACGAAGACCTCGCTGTTTTACGTAGACAATTTGTCGCCTCGTTCTGTGCACATGAACTTAACTCCGTTAACGTGACAACCATCGTACGTTTCTCCTCGAAAAGGGCCAATGGCAAGCTGTATTAATTCTTTATTGAAATTTCCTTGGTTGTCATCTTTCAGCTGTGCAATATGGTAAGATACACACAAAAAATGAAATTGGTAAACTTAAAAACAATTTAAGAAATTGGGACATTAAAATTTGTGACTTACATGCTCGGAAAACCAACATGGAAACAGTTGTTTGTCCATTTCTTCCAAATTTGAAGGATATTAGGCCTTCATCAACGCCTCGTGCTACTTGTGGAAGGGCCAGACTTCGTCACAATTGTTTAGTATGAACCAATGAGCCACCTCCATGTCGCTATTGGTGAACGGCTTCGACAATGGACCAGAACCGAATGGTAGTGCGGGTTAGGCAAATGCAAATAGGGTCTCTGGACGTTGACCACCGTCGCCGTTGCGCGAGGCCCTATTGAAGGAAGTTCAAACATTCCGAAGGTACATTGCAAAAAATGTCAGTGCCTTCTTTACAATGTACGCCTCCGCTATAGAGCCTTCGGGACGTGTCTTGTTGCGGACATACCGCTTGTACGTACCTAACATTCTGCAAGGAAATATACATTATGATTTACATATATACATGATAGTAAGGAAATATTATCAAAAAGCAGGAATAAGTTATACCTCTCGATTGGATACATCCAACGATAATGCACCAGGCTAGCTAGTTTTGCCTAATCCAACAGATGTATTAGTAGGTGCACCATTACATCAAATAATGCAGGTGGATATATTTGCTCAAGCCGGCACATAATGTAGACAATATCCATGTTAATTGCTTCAAGGTCCGCTTTTACCAACAATCTGGCACATAGTATCTGGAAGAATTGAGACAAATAAACTATCGTCTCAACAACATCAAGCTCCAAGAAGGGTCGAATACCAATCGGAATGAGTCGTTGTAGCAAAACATGATAGTTATTGCTCCTCATACTAGACATGGTGCCACCGTCGGTGCTAACGTTTCGGGATAAGTTACCAGCGTACCCGTCGGGAAATTTCACACCTTGCAACCACTTCAGGAATTTTTTCTTATTCTCCGGTGTAAATGTATAACTTGGATTAGCCATGATGTATTTACCATTGACGACTTTTGGCCACAAGTTAGGCCGAATCCCCATTTCTTGCATACCCAGACGAGTCTTTTTTGTGTCCATTGACTTGCCTTTAATAGGTAAAGTCGTTCCTACAACACTCTCGGCAACATTCTTCTTGATGTGCATAGGATCCGCAATGTGTCTGATTTTCCTGTTCGACCAATACGCCAACTGGAAGAATATGCTCTTTTTCGTCCAATTTTCCTGTTCAGTTGGTTTCAGTCCTCTTGTGACGAAGTCATGTATATTGTTAAGTTTGGATAATATCTCATCACCGGACATCTCCCTTGGTCGAGCACGTAACTCTGATTTGCCATCAAATGAGCCAGATTGCATTCGCCATCGGTGATCCCAAGGCATAAACCTTCTCGCACCCAAGTAGCATACATTCGATGCGTGCCAAAATGACGTTGTGTATGGTCCACATGTCGGGCAAGCAAGATAGCCCTTGGTGCTCCACCCCGACAACATACCATAAGTAGGAAAATTATTAATTATCCACATTACGGCCGCTCGTAGAGTGAACATTTCTCCACTGCACTTGTCGTATGTTCGGACACCATTTTTCCACAGATCCACGAGCTCATCAATCAACGGCGGCAAATAAACATCGATGGAATTACTCAGCGATTTGGGCCCCGGTATCAAAGTACTGAGGATTGTGAATTCTTTCTTTGTGCATCTCCAAGGAGGCAAGTTATACGGAACCATAACCACCGACCAAGTAATATATGGCTTTGCAAAACTCCCAAACGGATTAAACCCGTCAGTAGTGAGCCCTAATCTGATATTTCTAGGCTCTACAACAAACTCGAGATACATCTTATCAAATTCCTTCCAAGCCTCTCCATCGGTCGGATGCATCAGTACATCATCATCAATGTGTTCATCCTTGTGCCACCTCATATCACAGGCTGTGTGGGACGTCATGTAGAATCTTTGTAACCTTGGCTTCAGTGGAAAATAAGGTAACACCTTATTCAGAATCTTGTTCTTTTGAAACCTAGGCTCATTGCACACAAGACATTTGTCAAGCTGCTCGAATTCACCGTAAAACAATGCACAGTTGTTCTTGCATGCAGGGATCTTGACATACCCTAAACCGAGGCCCTTCAACAACTTCTTCGAGCTATAATGATCTTTAGGCAGACGATTGTCTTCAAGGAGCATTCGGATGATGATATCCATCATGATATCAAAATGCTTGCTCGTTTGATTATACTCAACTTTCATGTGCATCAACTCCACAACTGCCCCTAGAACCGAAAAGGATTTACAACCAGGGTACAATTCGCGCCGAGCTTCTTTCAACAATCTCTCGTAATGGAGCTCAGAGTCTTCGGGTTGAAACCTGAGCACCTCATTGTCCATATCATCCGATGCGGGAGGAAAAGCATCGGTTAATAACTCAGCGACTTGATCATTATCACATCGCCCATCTAAAGCACTTTCGTCCCGACGGGTCCCGGGAATCGAAGATGTCGATGCGAAAAATATTTCTTCACCGTGATAGATCCAATTAGTGTAGTTGTGTACGATCTCATTCCATTCCATATGACTTTGGACCTCATTCAACGGCATCCAACTGCAGTTATTACATTTACGTCACAGACACCTGATACGTCTTTCATCACTGTAATGACTACGTGCAAAGGCAATGAAGATGTCATTCCCATCCAAATATTGATTACAAGATCTATCCAACATTTGCATCCAGCCTCTGTCCATTGTGCATGCTTTCACAAAATAGAGTCAACGTAAGTAATTGAGTTAACATTGTCCCGTAATTAGAACAAGTTAATATCAAAAGTAGCTCGTCTCATTATGCCTCCGGTGATTTGGCCCTGTCCCATTCTAGAGTGCACGTTATGTGCTATGTAGTTTGCGACCTACGAGGCTAAGTTTCGATCAAGAGAAATTTGGGCAGCATCTCCCTATAGTTTCCCAAATGCACGACGTAGATATTATAAACAAATATTTAGTATGCATTCGGAGAACATTGAAGGGATACAAACCGAATTTCCCACAATCGAAACCTAACGTCGTAGACCTCAAACTACACAACACATAGTTGCGCACCTCCAAACTGTCAGAATAAATGAACAATTCAAGAGTCAGTCAATCAACCTGATTCACTGACTCTCAAACGGATATAAGGTTTTTCATTGAATTTCATTATACGAAGTTAATCAACCCGATTAACTTCGCATAAACGGTTATGAAACATGAACATATTTCACTCCGTCGGAACTACATAAAGCGCTTTACAAAAAATATCACAACAAATTCACAAATACAAACATATATTAATTATGCATATCACAGAGTTTACAATTTTCTAATTTCCGTACATATTTTCTATTTTCCTATTTTCCTAACATATTTTCTAATTTCCTAACATATTTTCTAATTTCAATAATTTCATTACATTATTTTTATTTTCCTATTTTTCTAACATATTTTCTAATTTCCTAACATATTTTCTATTTCCCTAATTTCATAACATATTTTCTATTTTCATATTTTCCTAACAAATTTTCTAATTTCCTACACAAATTTCCACAAATTCTAAAAATTTCTACACATTTTCCACAATAAATACACAATTTCCTAACATAATTATATCCAAAATTCTTAACAAAATTAAATTGAGAGGCAAACACACACATACCTTTTTATAAGTATTCCTTCAAATCAACCACAAATTTCTTAAAACATAATTAGTTTCCAATCAAAAATCAAAATTTCAAAACTAAAAAAATTAAATTTCTCAAACCTTCAAAATTGGTATTGGTGATTGAGAGAGAAATAGATTTGATTGATAGTGAAAATGGTGATGAGATGATGATTGTTGATGTTATATAACTAGAGAGAGAGTGTGAGTCAGTGAGAGATATGTGAGCTGAGAGATACTGAGAGCAAATGGGCAGAGAGGAAGAAGAAGAAAGGGGCGTCTGGGTTATTTATTGTGTTTAGATTTTTGCCCGACGAAGCATATTCGCAGGGCGAAGTTTAATGATTCGTCGGGCAAACTTTAGTCAACGCCAAATTTTGCCCGACGAACAATATTCGTCATTAGGCCTAATCTTGCCCGACGGATAAACCAAATCGTTGGGTCAACCCTTTCTATTTTTTGTGCCAACAACTTGTTCTTCCCGTCAACACCTTACCCGGCGAGCCTTCGTTTTCGTCGGGCAAAATGTACTTAGGGGGCGAAAACTACTTCGTCGGAAAAAGTTTATCGGGCAACCTCGAATATCTTGTAGTGTCTCTTGTTTTTTCCTGAGCTTAGGGTCGAGTGACATAATCTCAAGTTAGGTTTTACACAATGTAATAACAAGATTATAATTAGGAAATGATGTAGACAGAATAGTATCACTTGTTATTAATTAAAATTGAGATAGGATCTTTGCAACAACTAAGGTACCTTTTGAGTCAAGATGGGTTCCTGAATATAAAAAATTCTCTCTAGGTTTTGCGCCGCTGCTTGCCCTAGGAGAGTATTAGTCAGTGTTAGGCAGGGGACACCGGAGTGTGACTAGTCCGCCGCTTGTATGATCATGTGAGCCTGGGAACTAGCAAACCAGTTCGCGAGACAGGGAGGAGCTTGGTTGGTTACGGTGGTGGATTGGATGGAGGATGTCCTTCCAAACTTCTCTCACCATTTCGCCATCACGGAGGATGAAGGTCGGGAGTTGGTGATCACTACAAAGGAAGGAGCGGGTTTTCAGACGAATAAATGCTGGCTGGTCGGCAGATTATTAACTTCAAAGACGTACAATAAGGAGGCGTTGAAGATGACTTTCCAGACTCTGTGGAGACCAAAAGCAAGGGTCACCATCCTTGAAATTGGCCATGATCAATTCTCTTTCGCTTTCAACACCAAAGCAGAATGTGACACTATATCAAAAGGGGGCCCTTGGCTATTTAACAGTCATCTGTTAGTCATGGCTGAAGCTGATTACATTGCAAACCCTGGCAAGATACCACTGTGGCAACATGAGTTCTGGGTTCAAGTCAGGGGATTACCACTGCCATACATGACGCGTGAGATGGGCAGGTTGATAGGGAATGAACTTGGGGGCTACATCCTAACTGATTAGAGCAAGAAATTCGAAGTCTTGGGTAACTACCTTCGGGTGAGGGCAATCCTGGATATCACTAAACCCTTAAGAAGAAGGATGGTGATTCGTATTGAAGGGGAAGCAGTTGAGGTCCTTATTAGATATGAGAAGCTGCCAACGTTATGCTACATATGTGGGATAATGGACCACATAGAAAATCATTGCAAGGCTCCGAGGTCTGGTATCACAGATGATATAACCAAGCGATATGGCCGGTGGTTTCAAGACGATGTTATGGGACCTGGTTACAGGAGAGTCCCTGGGTGCCGTTATGGACTCTCTCCGGATCGTGGTTGGTCTACGAAGGCCCCCATGGAGGTTGACTCCAAAGACGAGAAGAATGGGGCTGGTACTGTAAGGGACGATGTCAGCTCGATGAGATCGGATACCACCATCAATGAGGGAGCAGAGGTAATCGGCGCTGCTTGCGGGGCGACCGACAATGGTAGGGAGGTCGGTGTTCCAATCCCTGATCTGAATATGGAAGTTGAATCTGCAGAGGAGACGCCGGCGCAATCTTGGGCCTTACTTCTTTACAGGGAGCCGAGTTTTGGGGGGGTTGACTCTGCGAACCCTAATTTGGTAGAGGAGCCACCCAATGAGTTAATTCCTGATGAGATGCGCTTTTTGCTTGCAAAGAAAGATAGGTCAACTATTTCCCTTTTTGGGACTCCTATCCCAAATCCATGACGCGGGAGAATCAATTGAGGAGGAGATAAATGTGCAATTAACTCTGGGTGGGCCACTTACTCAATATAGTCTCCCCAATTGGGCCAAGGGCATGCTAATGCTATTGAGAGAGCCGAATCCTTTGATGTTATGATGACACAAACGGGGCCCATTACCCTTGTACCCCCACGTATGGGCCTGATAGGGGGACCTGGACTGCAAACTAATAACCAATCATGTGACACTGCGGTGGAAGATGTTGGTAGCCCCTTATCACTGGGGTCCGACCCATTTGGTTTGGAACCAATCATTCAACGCCAATCCCATGCATGGGTGCGCAAGAACAAGAACAAACCTCGCAGCTCAATTTCTTTGAGGGCTGCGATGACTCAAGGGGGTAAACGGAGGTCAAAGAAGATTAATGGTACATGAAAAAGGGGGAGTAGAGATGAAGCCTTTTGTGCTGACATGCTCGGCTCGAAGCGGAGGTGTGATACACGGGTGGACTCTTCAATCATTGGTCTGGTGGGGGCTGGCGAGTTCCAGCACCACCATCCCCAATGAGTTGCTTAAGTTGGAATTGTCGTGGATTCGGTAATCCACGAGCAGTCAATGCCGTGAAGGGCATGGTGAAAAGTCATGCACCTCTTATTTTATTTCTTAGCGAAACTAAAAGTTCTGTTGATTGTACACATAGGAAAAAGTTTCAATTTGGTTTTGATTTTGTTTTTTCAGTTGATAGTATAGGAGCTTCAGGGGGTCTCAGTGTTATGTGGATGAAAGATATGGAGAGGTGAACTCTCATTCCCATAATCACTTAGACATGGAAATTGGTGGGATTGCTGGGGATGATTTACACGGGAGGCTTATGGAATCCCATCAATACTAGTGGCTCACTTACGGATTGGGGATGATTTCTCGTTGTGGAGTAATCACTAATCCTAAGGTTTCCAACCCTAAAGGATATTTGTTTACAATGCCATGCCTATCAATACTATGGGCGTAAAATGGTCATTTCACGACCCAATCATTTAATTTATGGCCCACCAAAGCATTGGGCCTTCACTAATGATCCAAAACTCTTTTAGTTCGACCAAACTTACCGGATTCCCAGGTTAATTCTTTAATTTCCATTTAATAAACCGGAACGGATCGTATCAATCTACCCCCCTTAAAAGAATTTCGTCCCCTAAATTTACGGGTGCTTGGCGGTAAGGAACTCTCCCTCAACCGAGTTAGTTGACTACTCGGTTCATCTATGCGACGCTGACGCTGCGCTACTCTGATTCAATGCCCCCTGACATCACCGTACCTCCTGCAGTCCTTAGCAGATGAGGTTGGATTGTATTTGGTTCATGAAGTGAGATTCCATCACTTCCTCTGTTTCAAGTGTAGGAATTCATCTTCCATCAGGTTGACATCCTCTTTGAGATACAATTTGTTCTCAAAACATTGTCTGACAACCACCCAAATGGGTAACTCTTCCACGGTCAATAAATGCCTCTTAGGTTTTCTCACCCAGCACTAGCTTTTTCGCGCAAAAAGAAAGTAGATGTGGCAATCCATTTCTCTGGTGGAAGTTCCATCACCTCAAAGGTCCCATCTACATTACCAATCCAGAATTCTGCCTGACTTCAGTCTTTAGACTTGCAGAATTCATTGACGGCATCAGAGCGGAATCCCTATAGTGGGTTACATCCCATCCGTGTACAACACATTGTTTCCCCCCTTTTTGGCCACTCCGGGTATATGGATTAACAGCTACATAATCCCAGACTCGATTAATGGTTGTTGAGGTCCATGCAACTTTACTCATTTGCTTCCTAAAGTAGGGAGGCAAGTATACAACTCACACTTGATTTTTGTTGCGATTCCACTTTACTTGCCAACTAGTAATATCTGTTGAGAGCTGTCAATTGAGCCGTCACAATTCTGACGTTCGGTGCTTCCCCACCAGGCTCAAGTTTGACCAATTTCAGCTCCCAAGAGAGTGATGGCATTCATTTCTTTCACAACTCATTCAAATTTGATACACAGCCTGGATATTTGACTCCAATCACTCAGGAGTTTCCTCAAACTTTTAACGGCTTATACACAAACAAGCAAAACCATTTTTTGCCTCCATTCCCATAACATGCTACGTAATCCAGATTACGTGGTTCCGATGCTCATCGGGCGATAAGGGCACAGACTTTGCTAGTAAGCCAAATACTTCAAGCGAATGCTCGAACTGCTTAAGTACTGCACCAGAGTAATCCATGTGTGTCAGACCAAGTTGCTTACGATCACGAAGCTTTTCATTCTGTCACTTGACTTATATCACCGCTTCAAAATCGAATGAAGTTGAAACCATATTGCAAGTACAACCCACAACCCCGAACCCAGGGGGTTGGAAAGGTTTTCACCTCTATTTCCCTAACACAGTATGGTAGCTTCCCGAGTGGCGTGGACTGTCGGGAGGATGACTAAGGGTTTCGGATCCCCTTAATGGTCATTCTATTTCCCCATCATCCCTGTCCATTGCACTTTTATTTCTCAGTGTATAATTAGGAACCTCACCCTACCAAGTAGGCTGCCACGCTATGTCAGAGACCGGTTTGGCCAATTGTACATCTTAACATCCTTACCCAGTCTAACTCATCCGAATCTCCTTCAGTTTTAGATGTCATGGGTCTTAGGATTTATCATATGTTCCCACTTTTCATTGCATTGAACCATGCTATTTGTTGTCCTGTCATTCCCGAACATTGGGGTGTCATCGGACAACCGTTATTCATTAGTGGCGACTACCAGCCTAAAGTCTCACACAATTTCTCCAACTTGTTCATGAAGTTGACTGTTCACTAGTACAAGTATAACGCCACCACATGCTATGTGTCCCATTCAAAAGGTAGTACCATTCAGCGAGTGTACTCCACGACCACTCCTCGTGTCGTCATACGTCAAGACCCTCGTCTTCAGATGTAGTTTGGTAGAGTTAGTCACCTCTCGAATAGATTCAACATTTGCCTTCGTGTGGTGCAATTCATTCTCGGGTTACAACTGGTCACTAGACCGATCAAATCCATTTTTCTCCAAATGAGAGCAACTCCTGATAGTTGATGTAATGATTGTCCTTGTCCCCCAGCTAGATACTTCCGTAGTATATTCTCATCTTCTTCGACTTTGGAGAAAGGAACCATTTGATGACAATACAAGAAGGCTTCTTGGACTAAAGCAAGAACCATCATAGTTCCAAAGATTCTTGTTGTCGTAGTCCCAAATATCCTTGTTGTCATAGTCATCCTTATTCTTTTGGGACTCTTCATCGTAGGGAAAATCGTTGAATAACTCGTTCGCACCGACCAGATGAGTCTCACTGCTCGTTTTCACCATTCGAACGTGAAACTCGACGAAAATTCCACACGTCAGTCCCATAACAGCATTAAGGCTGCTAGGTTGGTCACTATTGACTATCATTAGTGAAGACTTCCTACTTGATTGGGTTAGTCCAGTTAACTGTTTTACAACATGACCTCAATTAGGGAAGTGCTCTAACACGCTCATCATGGCATTTATGATCATCCTAAGGCCGTACCCAACGACGCTGCCCACGACCATGCTCTTATACCAATTGTTACACCCCCACCCCAGATATCCACCTTGACACCGGCAATCATGGGTGTTGGGTGACACCTGGACACTGAGTTCTGGTGACGAAAGCCACTAACTAGTTTTTTCGCTCACAACGAAGCATGGGGTTATCTTGGTGATCATAAATGAAGCCCTAGAGGCTAAGTTCATTTTCGACTTCTTTTCTACTTTAGCAAGCAAAACATCAGCACCATCGTTACCTCGAACGATGGCGGTCAATGAGTTGTCGCCATTATACGACCAATAAAGCTCGTCTATTCGGGTCATCGCCCACACCAAACCCAGTGACCACGATAACGAGTGTTGACTCAATGGTGCTTTCAATCGCAGTCAAAGCCCGTGACAATCGTCGTCAACTCATTTTAGCCAGCACGTCCCTCGATAATTTTATCATAAAAGCCGATATAGGTCATCAGCTATCACATCCCAAAAGTCGGTATGAATCCTCGACTACCAAGTAAGGACTCGTCCATCTCGTGGATAGCTCAGGTTACTATACCTGACTCTCGTCGTTCCTCTACGAATGAGATCGGTTCGCTCAACGTTGAAATCTCATCGTCACTCCACGGACGGTATCACATAACTCAACGTCGCAGTCGTGCGAACGGACCAACACCTTCATCAGCCGAAAAAACTCTCGGTTGGTATCACACGTAAGTCGGCATGTCACCTCGGTTATCATATCACATCATTAACCGGCATAACCCTCGGCTAGCATCAATCGGCATAACCCTTGGTTGGCATCAGCCGGCATAACCCTCGGCTGGCATTAGCCAGCATAACCCTAGGCTGGCATCAGCCGGCATAACCCTCGACTGGCATAACGCATCATCAGTCGGCATATATCATTGACTGGCATCAGCATGCATGTATCATCGACTGGTACATCACATCATCAGTCGATATGTATTATCGGTTGGCATCAACCGGCATGTATCATCGACTGGCATCACACACACATAAGTATCCCAATGGTATTGTAGCCGCACAAGTCACGCTCAAGTGACAGGCTGGGTGTCTTCGCTCGTACCACAACCAAGTGAAGGACTGACGCTGTTTAACTAGTATAGAGCGAGCGTAAGTGGACGATCGCGTGGAGGCTGGTCTGTGGCCTACAGACGGGTACGACACCAGTGGCCACCATATGGGTATACCAAACTGACACACGTGCTATGCCGGCATGACTTCTCGGTAATCATCGCACCGTCATATGGCTCATGTGCTATGCCTGCATGAATCCTCGGCAATCATCGCAACCACATATGACTCATGACAACACGACTGATACATGTGCTATGCCGGCATGAATCCTCGGCAATCCTCGCACGACATTACATACTCATGTGCTATGCCGGCATGTATCATCGGCAATCATCGCATTATAATATGACTCATGTGCTATGCCGACATGTATCATCGCACTATCATATAACTCATGACTCGAACACATGATACATGTACCAGGCCGGCATGCCTCGACCATAGTACCTCAACACTTACGCACGTGCTAAGCCGACATGACTCATTGGCAATAGCAACTCGATCGACACACGTGTTGTGCCGGCATGACTCCTCGGCATTAGCATCACATGTAAGGACCCTTCCCGAATTTTGCCTCGAAACCCGGAAAGAACCCTTATCCCATCTGACAGCTCTTTACTTCAAAATTTAAACACCAGAAATACCCTTTGTTCTGGAATAATTTTTTTTTATTAAACCTTACAGAGTTCCCGACAGAACCTCTGTACTTACTGACCACTCATACCTGTCAGACGCAGGATAGTATACTGGTCAAAACCAAAACCTCGGAATAGTGGTGGTCCAAATAGGAATACCCTATGTCACCAAACGTCAGTAGGTCAGACACTGCTGACATCTCTACTGGAATACCACAAGACAACAGACTAATCAAATACTTGTGAACCAACCATAATTCGTCCCTCTGGGCCACCGCCCACACCTACCCACTGACCCGGCTGACGAAGTATTTTCATAGGTTAATTAAGCCCATGACCATTGTCGTCTGTTTCATATTAAAGCCGGATATATCCTCGGCTATCATATCGTATCATCAGCTGGTATAACCTTCGGCTACCATAACATATCAGTCGGCATATCTCTCGACTATCCTATCCCTAGCCACCAGGGTATCCCTTGGGGTGTACTAGTCATGTATCATATCATATCAGTCGGCATAGATCTCGACTATCATATCATATCAGTCGGCATATCTCGACTATCATATCATATCAGTCGGCATATCTCGACTATCATATCATATCAGTCGGCATGTCTCGACTATCATATCATATCAGTCGGCATATCTCGACTATCATATCATATCAGTCGGCATATCTCGACTATCATATCATATCAGTCGGCATATCTCGACTATCATATCATATCAGTCGGCATATCTCGACTATCATATCATATCAGTCGGCATGTCTCGACTATCATATCATATCAGTCGGCATGTCTCGACTGTCATATCATATTAGTCGGCATATCTCGACTATCATATCATATCAGTCGGCATATCTCGACTATCATATCATATCAGTCGGCATATCTCGACTATCATATCATATCAGTCGGCATATCTCGACTATCATATCATATCAGTCGGCATGTCTCGGCTATCATATCATATCAGTCGGCATGTCTCGACTATCATATCATATCAGTCGGCATATCTCGACTATCATATCATATCAGTCGGCATATCTCGACTATCATATCATATCAGTCGGCATATCTCGACTATCATATCATATCAGTCGGCATGTCTCGACTATCATATCATATCAGTCGGCATATCTCGACTATCATATCATATTAGTCGGCATATCTCGACTATCATATCATATCAGTCGGCATATCTCGACTATCATATCATATCAGTCGGCATATCTCGACTATCATATCATATCAGTCGGCATATCTCGACTATCATATCATATCAGTCGGCATATCTCGACTATCATATCATATCAGTCGGCATATCTCGACTATCATATCATATCAGTCGGCATGTCTCGACTATCATATCATATCAGTCGGCATGTCTCGACTATCATATCATATCAGTCAACATATCTCGACTATCATATCATATCAGTCGGCATATCTCGACTATCATATCATATCAGTCGGCATATCTCGACTATCATATCATATCAGTCGGCATATCTCGACTATTATATCATATCAGTCGGCATGTCTCGACTATCATATCATATCAGTCGGCATATCTCGACTATCATATCATATCATATCAATGTTTATCCTGGAGGTTCATCGGGTTCACCGCTAATAACGGATCCTCGTCCCGAGTCCTGGCCTCCCTCAATATGACCAAATCACACTTTAACCGAAATAGTGGAAAACATATATCCAGTAATCATTTATAAATTCCAGGAATCATTGCAACAATACATAACAATATGTAAACAAAGATACATTGATGCATGCATTACAGTTTATAAACAATAGTCCACTAATATACATCAACCAACCCTTAATTCATAGACGCTCTAGCCCAAGCAACACATGTACAATAATGTCCCAACTACCTCGACTTCCCGAGCTCAAAACCCGCTAATACGGTCAACTATTACCGCTGGGATTGCCCAAAACAATCTCTAAACGACGTTTGATCAACCTCAAACCTGTACCAACAGATTCGGAACGTCGAAAACTAGTTCCCACGTGCCGCCGTGACCTCAGTCTCAGCCCCACGCGCCGCCACGCGCCGCCGGAAGGTCGGCTCACGCACCCACGCGCCGGTCACGCGCTACTACAGTGTTCACGCGCCTGGACCGGTCCAACCCGGTCCGGCTCAACCTGACCCGGTCCAACTCGACCCCGACCGGTTCACTCAACCCGACCGGTTGAACTCGACCCGACCGGTCAACTCGACCCGACCGGTCACCGGTGACTCACCGGAGAAGACGACCGGACGCCGTCACCGTCGCCGGAGGTTGGCCGGAGAAGATGACCGGACCGCCACCTCCACCGCCGTCTGGTTCGCCGGAATCCCCCATTTCCGGCCGAAACTACCAGTTTTCTAACTTCTTCATTTCTTAACCGTTTTTCACGATCTATACATGGAAATTTATCTACTTTTCACCAGGAATCCAAATATGAGGTCAAAGTTCCGAGATCGTACCTGGTTTGGCCGGAAAACGGCCGAGAAGTTTCGGTTCACCTCCCTCCTCCGTCCGTCGCCTACGGCGGTGCTCCCGCTCCAATATCTACCCCAAAATGCTCGTCGGGTCCCGGGGATGATCCTCCCGACCTTGGTTTCACTAAACTCGGATCAAAATCCGTCCGATGAAAATCAAGCTATGTGTTCACACGGGGGGGTTTTCGGGTAGGAGAGAGAGGGACCATATTGACCAATCTGCCGAGGAGAGAGAAAATATCTATTATATAGTTCCAACTTCTCCAAAATTACCAAACTGCCCCTGAAGCTTCTAGACCCGTAACGAACTCACCGGGTCTCCGTTTTCCGCGAGCCGCCTGTCTACGAACTCGTGAGTTCGAGACCTACGCAACGACTTTAGAAAATTTCCCAAAAGTCTTGCCAGTCAAAAAGTGACTCCCGAACCCGTCCAAAACTGAGGGTAAAATTGTCCAATCCTCAAAATAGTTTAATTTCTGGTCCGGGTCGTTTCAATCTACCCTCCTTAAGAAATTTCGTCCCCGAAATTCATTCCTAACCATGAAACAATGAGGATATTGTGCCCGCATTAGTTCTGCGATTTCCCACGTGGCCTGCTCCACGTTATAATTCCTCCACAATACTTTAACTAGAGGAAAAGTCTTTCTGCGAAGTACCTTTTCCTTCAAATACAGAATTTGCACCGTCACTTTAGTTAACTGCCGGTAGTCGATACACAACATCAGACCACCATCCTTTTTTTTTTTTCCTCACAATTAATACCGGTGCACCCCATGGTGAAACACTTGGGCGAATAAATCCCATATTCACCAAGTCCTGCAATTGAGTCTTTAACTCTCGCAATTCTGCCGGTGCCATCCTGTACGGTGCCTGTGAGATAGGTTGAGTACCTGGCAAAAGCTCGATTGTGAACTCAATCTCACGGTGTGGTGGTAATCCTGGAAGATCATCTCGAAACACATCAGAGAATTCACTCACCACAGGAATATCCTCCACTCTCATCGAAGTATTCCGAGCATCTATCACATGAGCCAAGTAACCCTCACAACCTTTTCTCAACAATCTCTCAGCTGTTAACGCTGATATCACTCCATAGGGTAATACCCTACGATCTCCCCGAAATGTAAGTTCAGGGAATCCTGGACTCCAAAAAACTACTGTCTTATCGTAACAGTCTATGGAGGCATGGTGCATGGACAACCAATCCATCCCCAGAATCACATCAAACTCAAAGATATCTAAGGGGATTAAATCTACCTCCAAACTATGGCCTTCAACCATCACCGGACAACTGCGAATCACTAGGTTCGCCACTAACATATCTCCGGTAGGAGTACTAATACCCATGTCCCAACCAATTGGAGACAATTCTCTATCCGTGACCACCTCCGGTGCTACTCGAGTCTCCTGTACCCACTGTACTGCTGTGGCATTGGGAAACCCAAACTCAACTCTACTCGAGCTGCAGCATCAGCCAAAGTCCTCAACGAAGTGTGGTCCATAGACGTAACTGCTAACCGAATTTCACTCCGCAGTCCACTCTCAAATCTGTGGCACTTGTCTGACTCGGTCGCTACCAACGTCGGTGCAAAGCAACTCAGCGCTATGAATCTTTGTTCATACTGGGCCACCGTCATGTCTCCTTGCTGTAAATGCAAGAACTCGGCCTCCTTAACGTTCCGGTGTGAGCGAGGGTAAAACTGCTCCAAGAAGCGTTCCCGGAAAGTTTGCCAAGTAAGCGTATGGACATTTCAACCTGACACCTCCAATGAGTGCCACCAGTGGTAAGCAGAACCACCTAGTAAAAATGTGGCCAGTAGAACTCTCTCCTCTAGAGGACACCTCATAATCAAGAACACCCGCTCCATGCGAGTAATCCACTCCTCAGCCTCATCTGGGCTAGAGTCACCCATGAATATCGTTGCCCCCTGTCTCTGGGCTCTCTCAATATCAGAGACTTCATGAGAAGCCCTGTCCTGGAGTACAGAAGCTAACGTCTGACCCAGCTGTTCCAGTGTCTGCCTCAAATCAGGCTCCACTGCAGGTTCATGGTCATCTCCACCATTCCCTGACCGTTGACGGAACTCACGTCTCGGAGGCATCTTGTTAACCGAAATCCATAAATAATTTGCACACAAGTGTGCAGTCTGCAGGAAGTTAACCTAGAGCTTTGATACCACTTGTAAGGACCCTTCCCTAATTTTCCCTCGAAACCCGGAAAGAACCCTTATCCCATCTGACAGCTCTTTACTTCAAAATTTAAACACCAGAAATACCCTTTGTTCTGGAATAATTTTTTTTTATTAAACCTTACAGAGTTCCCGACAGAACCTCTGTACTTACTGACCACTCATACCTGTCAGACGCAGGATAGTATACTGGTCAAAACCAAAACCTCGGAATAGTGGTGGTCCAAATAGGAATACCCTATGTCACCAAACGTCAGTAGGTCAGACACTGCTGACATCTCTACTGGAATACCACAAGACAACAGACTAGTCAAATACTTGTGAACCAACCATAATTCGTCCCTCTGGGTCACCGCCCACACCTACCCACTGACCCGGCTGACGAAGTATTTTCATAGGTTGATTAAGCCCATGACCATTGTCGTCTGTTTCATATTAAAGCCAGATATATCCTCGGCTATCATATCGTATCATCAGCCGGTATAACCTTCGGCTACCATAACATATCAGTCGGCATATCTCTCGACTATCCTGTCCCTAGCCACCAGGGTATCCCTTGGGGTGTACTAGTCATGTATCATATCATATCAGTCGGCATAGATCTCGACTATCATATCATATCAGTCGGCATATCTCGACTATCATATCATATCAGTCCGCATATCTCGACTATCATATCATATCAGTCGGCATGTCTCGACTATCATATCATATCAGTCGGCATATCTCGACTATCATATCATATCAGTCGGCATATCTCGACTATCATATCATATCAGTCGGCATATCTCGACTATCATATCATATCAGTCGGCATATCTCGACTATCATATCATATCAGTCGGCATGTCTCGACTATCATATCATATCAGTCGGCATGTCTCGACTGTCATATCATATCAGTCGGCATATCTCGACTATCATATCATATCAGTCGGCATATCTCGACTATCATATCATATCAGTCGGCATATCTCGACTATCATATCATATCAGTCGGCATATCTCGACTATCATATCATATCAGTCGGCATATCTCGACTATCATATCATATCAGTCGGCATGTCTCGACTATCATATCATATCAGTCGGCATGTCTCGACTATCATATCATATCAGTCGGCATATCTCGACTATCATATCATATCAGTCGGCATATCTCGACTATCATATCATATCAGTCGGCATATCTCGACTATCATATCATATCAGTCGGCATGTCTCGACTATCATATCATATCAGTCGGCATGTCTCGACTATCATATCATATCAGTCGGCATATCTCGACTATCATATCATATCAGTCGGCATATCTCGACTATCATATCATATCAGTCGGCATATCTCGACTATCATATCATATCAGTCGGCATATCTCGACTATCATATCATATCAGTCGGCATATCTCGACTATCATATCATATCAGTCGGAATATCTCGACTATCATATCATATCAGTCGGCATGTCTCGACTATCATATCATATCAGTCGGCATATCTCGACTATCATATCATATCAGTCGGCATATCTCGACTATCATATCATATCAGTCGGCATATCTCGACTATCATATCATATCAGTCGGCATATCTCGACTATCACATCATATCAGTCGGCATGTCTCGACTATCATATCATATCAGTCGGCATATCTCGACTATCATATCATATCATATCATATCAATGTTTATCCTGGAGGTTCATCGGGTTCACCGCTAATAACGGATCCTCGTCCCGAGTCCTGGCCTCCCTCAATATGACCAAATCACACTTTAGCCGAATTAGTGGAAAACATATATCCAGTAATCATTTCTAAATTCCAGGAATCATTGCAACAATACATAACAATATGTAAACAAAGATACATTGATGCATGCATTACAGTTTATAAACAATAGTCCACTAATATACATCAACCAACCCTTAATTCATAGACGCTCTAGCCCAAGCAACACATGTACAATAATGTCCCAACTACCTGGACTTTCCGAGCTCAAAACCCGCTAATATGGTCAACTATTACCGCTGGGATTGCCCAAAACAATCTCTAAACGACGTCTGATCAACCTCAAACCTGTACCAACAGATTCGGAACGTCTAAAACTAGTTCCCAAGCGTCGTCGTGACCTCAGTCTCGGCCCCACGCGCCGCCACGCGCCGCCGGAAGGTCGGCTCACGCACCCACGCGCCGGTCACGCGCTACTACAGTGTTCACGCGCCTGGACCGGTCCAACCCGGTCCGGCTCAACCTGACCCGGTCCAACTCGACCCCGACCGGTTCACTCAACCCGACCGGTTCAACTCGACCCGACCGGTCAACTCGACCCGACCGGTCACCGGTGACTCACCGGAGAAGACGACCGGACGCCGTCACCGTCGCCGGAGGTTGGCCGGAGAAGATGACCGGACCGCCACCTCCGCCGCCGTCTGGTTCGCCGGAATCCCCCATTTCCGGCCGAAACTACCAGTTTTCTAACTTCTTCATTTCTTAACCGTTTTTCACGATCTATACATGGAAATTTATCTACTTTTCACCAGGAATCCAAATATGAGGTCAAAGTTCCGAGATCGTACCTGGTTTGGCCGGAAAACGGCCGAGAAGTTTCGGTTCACCTCCCTCCTCCGTCCGTCGCCTACGGCGGTGCTCCCGCTCCAATATCTACCCCAAAATGCTCGTCGGGTCCCGGGGATGATCCTCCCGACCTTGGTTTCACTAAACTCGGATCAAAATCCGTCCGATGAAAATCAAGCTATGTGTTCACACGGGGGGGTTTTCGGGTAGGAGAGAGAGGGACCATATTGACCAATCTGCCGAGGAGAGAGAAAATATCTATTATATAGTTCCAACTTCTCCAAAATTACCAAACTGCCCCTGAAGCTTCTAGACCCGTAACGAACTCACCGGGTCTCCGTTTTCCGCGTGCCGCCTGTCTACGAACTCGTGAGTTCGAGACCTACGCAACGACTTTAGAAAATTTCCCAAAAGTCTTGCCAGTCAAAAAGTGACTCCCGAACCCGTCCAAAACTGAGGGTAAAATTGTCCAATCCTCAAAATAGTTTAATTTCTGGTCCGGGTCGTTTCAATCTACCCTCCTTAAGAAATTTCGTCCCCGAAATTCATTCCTAACCATGAAACAATGAGGATATTGTGCCCGCATTAGTTCTGCGATTTCCCACGTGGCCTGCTCCACGTTATAATTCCGCCACAATACTTTAACTAGAGGAAAAGTCTTTCTGCGAAGTACCTTTTCCTTCAAATACAGAATTTGCACCGTCACTTTAGTTAACTGCCGGTAGTCGATACACAACATCAGACCACCATCCTTTTTTTTTTTTCCTCACAATTAATACCGGTGCACCCCATGGTGAAACACTTGGGCGAATAAATCCCATATTCACCAAGTCCTGCAATTGAGTCTTTAACTCTCGCAATTCTGCCGGTGCCATCCTGTACGGTGCCTGTGAGATAGGTTGAGTACCTGGCAAAAGCTCGATTGTGAACTCAATCTCACGGTGTGGTGGTAATCCTGGAAGATCATCTGGAAACACATCAGAGAATTCACTCACCACAGGAATATCCTCCACTCTCATCGAAGTATTCCGAGCATCTATCACATGAGCCAAGTAACCCTCACAACCTTTTCTCAACAATCTCTCAGCTGTTAACGCTGATATCACTCCATAGGGTAATACCCTACGATCTCCCCGAAATGTAAGTTCAGGGAATCCTGGACTCCGAAAAACTACTGTCTTATCGTAACAGTCTATGGAGGCATGGTGCATGGACAACCAATCCATCCCCAGAATCACATCAAACTCAAAGATATCTAAGGGGATTAAATCTACCTCCAAACTATGGCCTTCAACCATCACTGGACAACTGCGAATCACTAGGTTCGCCACTAACATATCTCCGGTAGGAGTACTAATACCCATGTCCCAACCAATTGGAGACAATTCTCTATCCGTGACCACCTCCGGTGCTACTCGAGTCTCCTGTACCCACTGTACTGCTGTGGCATTGGGAAACCCAAACTCAACTCTACTCGAGCTGCATCATCAGCCAAAGTCCTCAACGAAGTGTGGTCCATAGACGTAACTGCTAACCGAATTTCACTCCGCAGTCCACTCTCAAATCTGTGGCACTTGTCTGACTCGGTCGCTACCAACGTCGGTGCAAAGCAACTCAGCGCTATGAATCTTTGTTCATACTGGGCCACCGTCATGTCTCCTTGCTGTAAATGCAAGAACTCGGCCTCCTTAACGTTCCGGTGTGAGCGAGGGTAAAACTGCTCCAAGAAGCGTTCCCGGAAAGTTTGCCAAGTAAGCGTATGGACATTTCAACCTGACACCTCCAATGAGTGCCACCAGTGGTAAGCAGAACCACCTAGTAAAAATGTGGCCAGTAGAACTCTCTCCTCTAGAGGACACCTCATAATCAAGAACACCCGCTCCATGCGAGTAATCCACTCCTCAGCCTCATCTGGGCTAGAGTCACCCATGAATATCGTTGCCCCCTGTCTCTGGGCTCTCTCAATATCAGAGACTTCATGAGAAGCCCTGTCCTGGAGTACAGAAGCTAACGTCTGACCCAGCTGTTCCAGTGTCTGCCTCAAATCAGGCTCCACTGCAGGTTCATGGTCATCTCCACCATTCCCTGACCGTTGACGGAACTCACGTCTCGGAGGCATCTTGTTAACCGAAATCCATAAATAATTTGCACACAAGTGTGCAGTCTGCAGGAAGTTAACCTAGAGCTTTGATACCACTTGTAAGGACCCTTCCCTAATTTTCCCTCGAAACCCGGAAAGAACCCTTATCCCATCTGACAGCTCTTTACTTCAAAATTTAAACACCAGAAATACCCTTTGTTCTGGAATAATTTTTTTTTATTAAACCTTACAGAGTTCCCGACAGAACCTCTGTACTTACTGACCACTCATACCTGTCAGACGCAGGATAGTATACTGGTCAAAACCAAAACCTCGGAATAGTGGTGGTCCAAATAGGAATACCCTATGTCACCAAACGTCAGTAGGTCAGACACTACTGACATCTCTACTGGAATACCACAAGACAACAGACTAGTCAAATACTTGTGAACCAACCATAATTCGTCCCTCTGGGTCACCGCCCACACCTACCCACTGACCCGGCTGACGAAGTATTTTCATAGGTTGATTAAGCCCATGACCATTGTCGTCTATTTCATATTAAAGCCAGATATATCCTCGGCTATCATATCGTATCATCAGCCGGTATAACCTTCGGCTACCATAACATATCAGTCGGCATATCTCTCGACTATCCTGTCCCTAGCCACCAGGGTATCCCTTGGGGTGTACTAGTCATGTATCATATCATATCAGTCGGCATAGATCTCGACTATCATATCATATCAGTCGGCATATCTCGACTATCATATCATATCAGTCCGCATATCTCGACTATCATATCATATCAGTCGGCATGTCTCGACTATCATATCATATCAGTCGGCATATCTCGACTATCATATCATATCAGTCGGCATATCTCGACTATCATATCATATCAGTCGGCATATCTCGACTATCATATCATATCAGTCGGCATATCTCGACTATCATATCATATCAGTCGGCATGTCTCGACTATCATATCATATCAGTCGGCATGTCTCGACTATCATATCATATCAGTCGGCATATCTCGACTATCATATCATATCAGTCGGCATATCTCGACTATCATATCATATCAGTCGGCATATCTCGACTATCATATCATATCAGTCGGCATATCTCGACTATCATATCATATCAGTCGGCATATCTCGACTATCATATAATATCAGTCGGCATATCTCGACTATCATATCATATCAGTCGGCATGTCTCGACTATCATATCATATCAGTCGGCATATCTCGACTATCATATCATATCAGTCGGCATATCTCGACTATCATATCATATCAGTCGGCATATCTCGACTATCATATCATATCAGTCGGCATATCTCGACTATCATATCATATCAGTCGGCATATCTCGACTATCATATCATATCAGTCGGCATGTCTCGACTATCATATCATATCAGTCGGCATATCTCGACTATCATATCATATCAGTCGGCATATCTCGACTATCATATCATATCAGTCGGCATATCTAGACTATCATATCATATCAGTCGGCATGTCTCGACTATCATATCATATCAGTCGGCATGTCTCGACTATCATATCATATCAGTCGGCATATCTCGACTATCATATCATATCAGTCGGCATATCTCGACTATCATATCATATCAGTCGGTATATCTCGACTATCATATCATATCAGTCGGCATATCTTGACTATCATATCATATCAGTCGGCATATCTCGACTATTATATCATATCAGTCGGCATGTCTCGACTATCATATCATATCAGTCGGCATATCTCGACTATCATATCATATCATATCAATGTTTATCCTGGAGGTTCATCGGGTTCACCGCTAATAACGGATCCTCGTCCCGAGTCCTGGCCTCCCTCAATATGACAAAATCACACTTTAACCGAAATAGTGGAAAACATATATCCAGTAATCATTTCTAAATTCCAGGAATCATTGCAACAATACATAACAATATGTAAACAAAGATACATTGATGCATGCATTACAGTTTATAAACAATAGTCCACTAATATACATCAACCAACCCTTAATTCATAGACGCTCTAGCCCAAGCAACACATGTACAATAATGTCCCAACTACCTGGACTTCCCGAGCTCAAAACCCGCTAATACGGTCAACTATTACCGCTGGGATTGCCCAAAACAATCTCTAAACGACGTCTGATCAACCTCAAACCTGTACCAACAGATTCGGAACGTCGAAAACTAGTTCCCACGCGCCGCCGTGACCTCAGTCTCGGCCCCACGCGCCGCCACGCGCCGCCGGAAGGTCGGCTCACGCACCCACGCGCCGGTCACGCGCTACTACAGTGTTCACGCGCCTGGACCGGTCCAACCCGGTCTGGCTCAACCTGACCCGGTCCAACTCGACCCCGACCGGTTCAACTCGACCCGACCGGTCAACTCGACCCGACCGGTCACCGGTGACTCGCCGGAGAAGACGACCGGATGCCGTCACCGTCGCCGGAGGCTGGCCGGAGAAGATGACCGGACCGCCACCTCCGCCGCCGTCTGGTTCGCCGGAATCCCCCATTTCCGGCCGAAACTACCAGTTTTCTAACTTCTTCATTTCTTAACCGTTTTTCACGATCTATACATGGAAATTTATCTACTTTTCACCAGGAATCCAAATATGAGGTCAAAGTTCCGAGATCGTACCTGGTTTGGCCGGAAAACGGCCGAGAAGTTTCGGTTCACCTCCCTCCTCCGTCCGTCGCCTACGGCGGTGCTCCCGCTCCAATATCTACCCCAAAATGCTCGTGGGGTCCCGGGGATGATCCTCCCGACCTTGGTTTCACTCAACTCGGATCAAAATCCGTCCGATGAAAATCAAGCTATGTGTTCTCACGGGGGGGTTTTCGGGTAGGAGAGAGAGGGACCATACTGACCAATCTGCCGAGGAGAGAGAAAATATCTATTATATAGTTCCAACTTCTCCAAAATTACCAAACTACCCCTGAAGCTTCTAGACCCGTAACGAACTCACCGGGTCTCCGTTTTTCGCGTGCCGCCTGTCTACGAACTCGTGAGTTCGTGACCTATGCAACGACTTTAGAAAATTTCCCAAAAGTCTTGCCAGTCAAAAAGTGACTCCCGAACCCGTCCAAAACTGAGGGTAAAATTGTCCAATCCTCAAAATAGTTTAATTTCTGGTCCGGGTCGTTACATCACATCCGTAAAATCTCTCTCTCAAGTATCACACTCATCATGACGGTCGTACTCGTGTTGATCTTTGAGTAACTCTCGATTGTCGTCATTTTACTTGTCGCAAAAACTCCCCTTGAGACATCCTAAAAGTGGTAGTTTATACTCATTCCGGAGTATTTATCTTTCATCGATATATCTCAGAATCTATCATCGAGATTTACCGTTATTATCTAGTTTATACACGTTGCGGAGTAATCACTAATCCTAGGGTTTCCAACCCTAAAGGCTAATTTTTTACAATGCCGGGCCCATCAATACTACGTGGGTAAAATGGTCATTTCACGACCCAATCATTTAATTTACGGCCCCTCAAAGCATTGGGCCTTCACTAATTATCCAAAACTCTTTTAGTTCGACCCAACTTACCGGATTCCCAAGTTAATTCTTTAATTTCCATTTAATAATCCGGAACGGGTCGTATCAAATTTGGGTTGAATTTTTGGTTTTGGTTTAGTGCTCTGTTTGATTTCTGATACAATACTGGAGGCTCACTTACTCTCATCCCGAGAAATTTAAATTCATATTTTTTTTACTTTGAGAGTTGAAAGAGATGTAAAAAGGTTGATCTACAATCTCACAAATTGAATTAAAATTCTTTCTTCTTCAATTTCCCATCTCCATCGCGAGCTTTTTGAAGGCGTTCAAACTAGGAACTTCTGCAGCCTTTTACTAATGAAGAAATCAACGGCCTATATTCCAAATGCATCCTTCAAAGGCGCCAGGACCCGATGGCATGTCCCCTCTTTTTTATCAGAAATATTGGGATATAGTAGGCCCTAAAGTGTGCAATGGTGTGAAAACATATGTTGCAGGCTAGACACATGACCCTGGGATTAAACTACACTCATGTTACTTTAATTCCAAAAAACAAAAGACCTACTACCATGGCTCACCTCCGCCCTATTAGCCTATGCAATGTTCTTTACAAAATTGGAGCGAAAACGTTGACAAACCGGTTGAAAAATATTTTGGGGCATGTAATCTCTCCTACACAAAGCGCTTTTATTCCTGGTAGACTGATTTCAGACAACAGCTTGATTGCAGCAGAACTATATCATTATATGTATAAAAAGAAAAGTGGACGGGATGGCGTCATGGCGCTCAAACTTGACATGAACAAAGCATACGATAGAGTGGAGTGGAGTGGAGGTTTATTGAAGGAGTTATGCGGTGATTAGGGTTTGCAGCTGAGTGGATTGATCTGACCATGATGTGTGTGACTACGGTCTCATATTCTTTTAATCTTAATGGTGATCCAGTGGGACGTGTGACGCCAAACAAGGGGATTCGATCGGGAGACCCTTTATCACCTTATCTCTTTGTTATTTGTGCTGAAGGTTTCTCGGTCCTACTTGACCACTGAGAGGCGTTGGGAAGGATTCATGGCCTCTCTATTGCCCCTATGGCCCCTAGTATGCACCACCTTTTGTTTGCAGAAGATAGCTTGCTTTTTCTCAAAGGCACCTTGAATGAATGTACTGCAATCAAGCAGATTTTGAAATTGTATGAGAACGCCTCGGGTCAAATGATCAACCTACAAAAATCTTGTGTAGCTTTCAATGGTAACCATAATTGTGTGGAGCAGCACCTTCTTGCTAGTTGTCTTGGGATGGAGCGTGTTGAGCATCATTACAAGTACTTAGGGCTTCCTTTGTTCATTGGGAAGTCCAAGACTTTGACCTTTGCCTATATAAAGGAAAGACTCGATAAAAGGCTCTCTCGTTGGAAGGGTAAGCTGATGCTTAGCTCAGCGGGCAAGGAGGTGTTGATTAAAGCCATTGCACATGCCATCCCACTGTATGTTATGAATTGCTTCCTTCTCCCTAAGGGACTTTGTCATGAACTTCAACAATCTATAGCTAAATTCTTATGGGGGATGTTTTACTCAAGAAGAAAATTCACTGGCTTAGCAGGCAAGCAATGTGCCAACCTAAAGACGTGGGCTTTAGAGATTTTCATGCCATTAATCTCAGCATTTTAGCAAAGCAAGGATGGCGAATACTATCAAACCCAAACTCTCTCGTGGCAAGATTATTAAAGGCCAAATACTTTGTGGATATGGAGTTCATGGATGCCCCCATTGGATTGAATTCCTCTTTCTCCTGGCGTAGTATTGCCCAATCCCGTGTTCTTATTCGGCGAGGTACAAAATGGCAGGTTGGTAATGGAGAATGTATTCGCATTTGGCGCGACCGGTGGCTGCCTAGACCTGGATTGCCGCTGGTGGTGTCATCGAGACCGGCACAATACTAATATAATAGTAACAATAATATAACAGTAATAATCATAGTAGTAGTAGTAATAATAGTACTAATATTTCATTGGACTCAAGGCACGGGATAATATCCCCAAATTAATTAAGTAATAAATTAATAATTATTATTTATAATAATAATAATAATAATAATAATAATAATATGATAATATTAAATAAATATCCAAGGGTAAAACTGAAATATTATTATTCACTACAAAGAAAAAGGGAAAAAAATAAGGGCAAAACAGAAATTTTACTATTTACATCAAAGAAAAAGAAAAAAAATAGGGCAAAAAAGGTACTGCACTATTCATAAGTACAATACTAATTATTTAGCTTTAGCATAGACTAGCAGTTGAACCCCGCGCGTTGCCACGGTGTTTTTGAATATTTAGAAAGTATGAATAAAGATATAATATTATAATTAACATAAATGTCCAAAGATCGTTTGAGGTAAATTTGTATATATTTGAGGTCAAAAGCCAAATTGAACTATTTCAGTCTGCTCAGTCTGATATGAAATTTGATTTCTTGGGTCAGCCTGTTGGTGTCGATTTCTTGGCTGCATAAAGATGTTGGGATTTCAATTGTGAAAAAATCAATATTAAAAACGAAAAATTAGGGTACATATACATACTTGAAAAGGGTTTCAGCAGACTTGGAAGGACTAGCAAACCCAAATTTTCTCTTGGTTCTTGGGCAAGAATGGGCTGATCATCCTATTGAAGGCAATATACGACCATGGGACTTTGATGAACGCCTCCAAAAATCAAAATCCTTAATTAATCAAGCAATTTATTAATGGATAAACTACATAAAAGTACCCAAACTATAGGGGTCATTTCAAGTTCATACCCCAACTATGAAAATTTTCATCTAGGTACCCAAACTATATGACCATTAACAAATCAATACATCCGTTAGGTTTTCCATCCAAATTGACGTTAAAAGTACACGTGGCAACTCTTTGGTTCAGTCAGTTAATGATTTGGCGAAAATTAGAAGGGTATTTTCGTCACAAAATTTCTCATCTTAATTTTCCTCATAATCTTCATCAATCATCCTCATCATCTTCATCATTCTCATCCTCCCCAGATTGAAACCCCTCCCAAATTGAAACCCCTCCCCAGATTGAAACCCCTCCCTAGATTGAAACCCCTCATCATCGACTCAGACATCAAAAGACCCAATCATCACCCAGCAAACTAAACTAACCCACAAACTCAAAATTCTGGTCCACCCATTTCTAAATCCGAAACCAAACTAACCCACATACTCAAAATCGAAGAAAACCCATTAAAGGAAGCTGAAGAAGTAGCCAATGGCGGAAAGAGTTTGGAATCCAACCCAGAAAATCCCTAGCCTCAATCAAATTTCTATTGACCTTAGCGATGAGGTATTTGGCTTCGTCCTCGCTCAAATGAGGGATGAGGGCGAGAACTCGTATTTCTTCGTCTTGGGTCCATGGGACGGCTTCGAGGAACCGGAGGCAGGATCAGACACAATCCTCCAAGAGGAGCTCCAAGGCAACAGAGAGAAGATCGACCCGTCGACACGGTGGTAATGGTGGAGTCGAGATCGGAGGGTAGAGAAATACTTATAGCGACGGAGGGTGTGGGCGTGGAGATGTAGAACTACGTGGATTTGTATGGTAGGGGAGGAAGGGTCTAAGGGGGAGGAGTCAACGAAGAGGCAAAGACGAACGTCGGCGGATGAGAGGTCGTCAAAGGAGTTGGGAGTGGTCGGGTTGGGTTTGGAAATAGGGTCTAGGTTAGAATACGGGTTCGGGTTGGAATGATTGGGTTTTGATGTATGAGTCGATGATGATGGCCAATTCGAACCTCCACACCCTCTTCTCTCGCTTCGGCAAGATCGCCAAGTCGGGTTGGAGAAGTCTGCTTGTTGTTGCTGGGTTTGTGTCATGTCCGTGTGGAGTGATGGTTTTGAATCAGAAGTGTATGTTGCTGAAAAAGGTAAAAATAGTGGATTGGATTGATGAGATGGGAAGATTGATTCCTATTGGGAATGTGCTTGTGAAATAGATCGGATGTTATGATGATGATGGAGATGGAGATGTGGATTTGGGGAAAAGAGGAAGAAGGGAAGAAGAAGACGAAGAGAAAAAGGAAATTGGGGATAAAATAGTGACATGATGAAAATGCCCTTTTAATTTTGGCCAAATCATGAGTTGACTGGACCGAAGAGTTGCCACGTGTACTTTTAACTGCAATTTCGATGGAATACCTAACGGAGGTAGTGATTTGTTGATGGTCATATAGTTTGGGTACCAAGATGAAAATTTTCATAGTTGGGGTATGAACTTGAAATGACCCCTATAATTTAGGTACTTTTATGTAGTTTATCCTTTATTAATTTAAAGGAAAACTTGGGAAACAAAGTAATAGACGTATGTTAAGAGCTAGTACTAAACCCAAAAGGCTATTTATTAATTAAGAGTGTGTTTGGATGAGAGAAAAAAACATGGGATTTGTTAAAAAGTTAGAATTTCAAGTTTCCTATGCACCAATTTTCTTGTTTGGTACATGAAGATAGGAATTTAAAATTCTAAGAAAATAAAAAATTTGAAATTTGGATGGCACAAATCCTAAGTTTAAATTTCATATAAAAATGTGTCATTTTCAAAATTCCGTCTTTATAACTACCATTTATATATGAACATTAAATAACATGTTTAAATTTCATTTTACTTTTATGTTACCCAAACATGAAACTTCATAAATTCTGAAAAATTAATTTATGTTATTTTAAATTCCGTCATTTGATAAATTCTTAGTAATGTTAAAATTCTCCATCCAAACACACCCTAATTGATTCATACATATTTCGCTATGAATTCAGGGGAGTTATCTTGAAGCAATTGAATGGCCTAGTTGATGACTAGGTTGCTCTCCCTTTTGAAGAGTCCGGGCGAGTTCCTGAGAAAAACTTGGAGAGCTTAAATAACTTATTTAATAAGAAATGATAATTAAAGAAGATCAAATTAGGAAGTAACATAAGGGACCAAATTTACACAGAGAGGGATTTTACAGATTTTACAGGCAGAAGAAGAGAAAGAGTATGAAATAGTAACAGAGTTTGGTTGTGTTCCCATGTCCACATTCATTCTAATTCCAATTCCAATTCCCCCACAATATATTTACTGTCAAATGTTACCCACCATCAAATGGGAGATTAGTTATTAGAGCAATGCAAATCATATCAGCAGAAATTAAACATAAGGATAAACTACATAAAAGTACCCAAATTATAAGCGTCATTTCATATTCATACTCCAATTAAGAAAATTTTAATCTAGGTATCCAAACTATCAAATCACAACATCTAGGTACCTTCCGTTAGTCAAACTGTTAGTCAACCCGTTAAAATCTTATGTGGCAAAATAAATCCCTATTTTTATGGTTATTATAATCCACGTAAGCAAAAAAATTAATAGAAAATTCTCTTATAATAAATTCTTTTATGAAAAAATAGAAAAAAATAAGAAAAAGGAAGACAAAAAATAGAAAATAAGCAAAAATTAAGAAAGAAAAAAAAGGGCAATCACCATTGACCAACCACAGCTTCTTCATCCTTCATCTTCAACATCATCCTCAGCATCTTCATCAACAAACAGTACCAAAAAAACTCTCGTAATTCCAATCTAATTTTTGAACTTGGTATCAGAGCTGAGTTTGGAATTAGAATACCACATCCACGCTACCGCACCAGAACCGCGTCACCACATCAGAACCAAGAAGGCTCATGTATTTTGAAACCTTAGATTCAAACACAAAATCCAGAAATTCAGAACTCAGTAAAACCCAAAAATCCAAAAAAACATTGAACAAATAAAGATGAAGATTGGAACATTCGTACAAATCCAAACACAAAACCTAGAAATTCATAACCCAGTAGAAATCCAAAAAACTCATAAACCCAGAAATCCAAAAAACACAAAATCCAGAAATTTGAACCCCGTAATACCACATCCATGCCACCGCACCATCGATTTCCACCCAATCATCACCATCATCTTGCGATTGCAAATTGGAATTCCTCTTCCAATTATCATCTTAAAATAATTATAAAACAAATAAAATAAAAAAGAGAAACTCCCAATTCCCAATTTAGCATGATATCGTGGTGTAGATGATCGGGGAGTCGTCCGTCTGCTTTGTGCCACTCCACACATACCTGTTGAAAAGGATATGGCAGGGGAATGTAAGAATCATGAGGGCCAAATTCTTGACAACAAAGAACCAATCTAATATGGCCTACCAATTTTAAGCCCCAACCTGCATTCCCATGCCAGACATCTTCCCATATGTTGTAGACGGCAATCAGGATTGGACTGGGTAGGCTGATATCACTACTGTAACAGGGAAATACCCTTGCTTATCCCCTAATCCAGCAACAAAATATGAGTCCTGGTTGAGAAGCAGCAAAATGGGTGCCAGGAAGAATATTGCACGATTCAAGCCGCATGTGAGGTTGACATTCAAGGTGAGGGTCGAATTTAGGGTGATGAGGGAAGTGGATGGGATGGGATGGGAGGGTCGAATTCGTCGCCATCGCCATCGATGGACACCGTCGCCTTCGCCATCGATGGGCACCGTCGTCGTCGTCGCCAACCTCGTCATCGCTGCCCATCGAACTCAGATGTCGTTCAACCTCTTCTGCCATGTAGGCTTGAGGTAGTGGTAAGGAGGGTCTCTGGTAAGGTGTGGATGGTGAATAGAGGAGGAAGAAGGGTGGGGTCGGGTGGGATATATTTTTACTATTTTTGAATTATTTTACTTTTTTTTTATATTTCCATTTATTTTAAAGATTATAATTTTTTAATTGAAAATTTGTCTATTAGAAGTCCAAGTCAGCAAAAAATTTTAAAAAAAATGCCAACTTAAACTTTAACAGATTAACTAACTGATTAGTTAACGGAAGGTACTTAAATAATGTGTTTTAATAGTTTGGATATTTAGATGAAATTTTTTATAATTGAGGTATGAACTTGAAATGACCCTTATAATTTAGGTAATTTTATGTAATTTATTCTAAACATAATGATCACAATAAACATGCAAATGCCACTACTTGGATCAATTAAACAAAACTACACCATTCTCTTCAACCAGCAGCCAATCAAATAATGACATGCTCTACAATCAAAAGGTACAATTGAAATAGCCAATAACTGAGATTACTTAAAAATTAAATTTTTAAAGCCATTGCTTTTACTTGCGTTCATACAAATCAAAAGGGACTGCAGAGGCTAAAAAAGTCAACTAATTCCAACCCAGCAAGGCAATTTAATTGGTGTCATTGCTAATCAATTTGACCAACAACTAATCCAATTCAAAGAATAGCAACTCTAAGTTAATAGCATGCCACACATATTCAGCTAAACGTGAACAAATTATAAATATATAAATAGATTCAAAATTTACTCATAAATGCTAACCAAGCTCTCTATTTTTTTCAAATCCACACCGCTTTGCAAATTTTCTGCTTTATAAAATCCACCGCTTTACAAGGTCTTTATTATTTGAAATCCACAGGCTTACCTAAAACACACACATTAAGTGCAACAAAGGTAACAACAAAGAACGATTAATTTAATTATAGTTAGTTGATATGTATTGGAAAAGTGGATTTGGATGAATGAATGAATCACACCTTGAGTCCAATGAAATAAGGTGTAAGATCAAAAAACAGATTCGGAAAGAAAAATGCATTCACAATTGGAAAAGGAAAATGAAAAAATAATGGATGGCAGGAAAAATAAGAATATTAATAAATGAAGAGAAAATTTGAAAAGAAAAGATACAGAACCTATGCATTTAAATTACCTTCACCGAGTTCATGAACTTGACATTTTGGTTCTCATCCAAAATCATTTGGAAAAAAAAAATGATATAAGCGGGAACCGCATTGAATTTAACAGCATGATTCTCATAGCATGTCTTTTATCATTCACAATCTGGACATAAGACAAACTAATTGGGGACATTTATATTGAATATAGAAGCCATATTACAATAAGAAACATTGATATAACAATAATTAAGTGTCAAAGAAACTTTAGAAACCAATTTAGACTACACCAAACAACAGCAAGACATATCAACAAAAATCAGAATATATAGAACACCTCTACTTTCTATAAAATTGTAATCCCAACTGTTAGAGAATGATACGAAGTAATTGAGAAGAAGATAAGAAACACACCTGATTTGAAATTAACTGAAACTAAAAATTATTGAACTCGTGCCGGTACTTATTACACATTATGTGAAATCAACAATCAGCATTTCCCAAGTTTGCATTTTAACAGGAAGTATACCCACAAAATAACCAACACCATTACGAAAAGAAATATACCTCTCCTCTAACTTCTTAAATCTGCTAGATTTTAACTCAAGTTCCTTCAGTTCATGCTTCAAGGTTTAGTGCAAGAGGTTGTGATAGGTCAATTGCTTCAGGGTTGCTGGCATGATCCGGGCCTCAAACTTAGAAATTCTTTATCAAACAATGCTGACTCAGAAATACAGAAAGTTCCAAACTTGCAAATAGATTTTGAATAAACTTAAACAATAAGATATATTAGTCTTCTAATTATCTTAACGATGTAATAACAAAATAAAAAGAAGGATAAACTACATAAAAATACTAAAATTATATGGGTCATTTCAAGTTCATACCCCAACAATGAAAATTTTCATATAGGTACCCAAACTATCAAAACACAACATCTACGTACCCACCGTTAGTAATCTGTTAAAAAAATATGTTAAGAGCCCAAGTGGCACTTGTGCAGCCCTTTATTGTGCTGACATGGACGCCATGTAGACAAAAATAAAATAAATTTTGAATATTTTAAAAATAATTAATAAAATATTAAAATAAATTAATTAAAAAAACTAGAAAAATCAAAACCACCTACCCCTACCTCTCCCCCTCACCGAGAACGATGACCCAATTCCACCTCCGTCACCTCCTTCTCGACCTCCTTCGTCTTCTTCGTCCTTTCCAACTCCACCTCACCTCACAACACCCAACGCCACCTCCATCCTCTCCAACTCCACCTCACCCCACCTCTGTAACGACCCGTTTATTTAAATAAGTGAATTTCGTAAATTAATTTGGAAAATGACGATTTTACCCTTGGTTTTATAAGAGGCGTGAAAGTCAATTGTTGTTTGGAGACACCTTTGTAAATTTTTCGTGGACTGTTGCGTAGGTCTCGAACTCACGGGTTCGTAGATAGTCAACATGCGGAAAACAGAGTTCGTATGAGAGAGTTGTGGGTCTAGAATGGTCAGGGGCAATTTGGTAATTTTCACTTGGCATATATTTTTAACTCGGACCCTCTCCAGATTCTTCTCATTTTCCTCTCTCTCTTCGCGATTCCTCATCCAAACCGTGCTACCGAACCCAAAACCCCATACCCTTGAACTTTGATTTGAAGCAACCTCGCCTATTTTGGTTCCACCCATCAGAATCCTCTTCTCCTTGCGATCAAGGACGTACCGACCGTCGGGGGAAATAGCCACCGCAAACACCGAACCGAGGAAGGAGAAAACCAAACATTTCGATCGATTTTCAGGCCAAATCAGGTATGGGTTTCGTGTTTAGACCGCAGTTTCTAGTTCCTAGGCTTGATTAGATAGTTTTAGACTATTAATTTGTGAAAAATGGTTGAGATTTGAAGAAGATAGGAATTTTCAAGGTCGGCCGGCAATGGCGATTTTCGGCGACGACATACGAAGGCGTACGGTAGAGCGGTCGTCTTCTCCAACGACTAGTTCGGTAAGAGAGCTGACATGGCATGCCACCTGGTAGCCACATGGAGCCATCTGGCAACATAGTCAGCGTAAGTGCAGGTGCGTGGGCACTGTAGCCAGCGCGTGGGGCCAGTCCTTGGGCCATGACGATGCGTGTTGACTTGTTTTCGACTTTTCGGACCTTTTGGCGCAGGTTTCGGGTTAATCGGACATCGTTTTGGGGTAGTTTTGGGCGTCCGAAGTGGCTGCATTTTTAGTGGGATGCGTGTGGACTTCCCGGGGTTTAGGGATTCTAAATGTAGGGTTTTTAATTATCCTTAGTAACCCTGATTGTTACTTTTGACATGCAATACTGCTCCGGGAACTTCAGAGGAGCGTACGTGATATGATTCTTCTCGAATTTCCCCTCGAAACCCGGGAAAAGCCCTGTTCCCGTCTGACAACTTAACAAAAGTCCAAAATACCCTTAAGCCCTTGCAAACAATTATGAGAATTCTGCCAAAAATCTGACAGAATCTCTCTTTAAGGACTAGTTAACCGTCTTCCACATGCCAGACAAGGGATCGGATAGCACACCATATTCCAACAACCCAACCATGCAAAGGTATAACTACCAATATTTACAATCAATCCAACAGACTTATCAGAGCATCTAGGTAGGATAAACAAATACACAAATAAATATCCTACTCTCGGTAAATGCACAGTTAGAATGTAATGTCTCCGCCTCTGGATCTGCCCACGTCAACTCAATAGCTTGGAGGGGATTTAGAACACAAAACAATGTGAGTGGACAAAAATAATCGTTTAAAACTATTTTCGAGGAAAACCTACCTTTTTCCCCCTCCACGAATAAAACAATGCATGCATGAAATTCCTTTATATATATAAATATATGGATAATCCAACAGTCACCGGAAAATCCATTGTTTTTGGTAAAACACCGGTGGGACCCACGAAAATCCGTGTAATGAAAAACATCCCATGGTCCACAACCATGCTTTGAAAATCCTCCTCAAGGGAGTTTACAAATCATATGAAATCAACCTGGACACAACATGTATATCAAAACATATTCCGCTCCCGAATAAAATCCCGAGCCGTGGCTCGAAACCCTCCACACACTCGATATACGTCGAGCTGTGCAGAAACCCTGTACTATTTTCCGGGTCGTTACAATACGACTTGGGATTAAGCTTAATTTGAAGTTCGGTGAGTGGCCTTTGGTTTGTTAATTGTCATGCATGCATAAAAGTATATTTTAAATAAAAGTATTGTTTTTGTCAAATTGTCAAGTATTATTCTAATAAATTATTACTGGACACGGGTGCTCAAAAATAAATTAAAAACGACATTTTGGGCTGTGGCCCGGCTTTATGGACTCTGCTTTTATGTAGTTTTGACTTTATAGATTTTGGGTTTCGGTCGAGTCCATGATTTTTGAGTTTATACCCGGATTTGTGACTTTATTGGATTTGGGCATAGACCCGGTTTTTTCAATGAATTTGGCTTTGGCCAAGAAACAAGGATTTCAAAAATGAATTTTAGTTTTTACTTTACGGGTTTGTTTCAACTATATATACTGTCCCCGAGGGTCATGGTTTTTCTTCGGCACATGATGTGGGGTATTTCCCATCACGTGTTCGTTGAGATTTCTCCGATGCTAGCGTCGAAAGGTATTTCTCCGCCAGATCATTGAGGGTTCTCCGATGCTGGCGTCGAAAGGTATTTCTCCACTAGGTCGTTGAGGCTGTCTACACGTAGTACATGGGTACATATGCACAACTCGAGGAATATCGGGTATGTGGAAGGTTGGACCTGGGTCAGTCAGCTCGGATATCGAGCTACAGCTCGGGATCACATTCGGGGAGCGGTGAGATATGTTATTTTTTTTAACTCCTTTGAGGAGGATTTTCAAAGCAAGGATGTGGACCACGGGATGTTTCCATTGTTCGGGTTTTCGTGGGTTCCATTGAGTTGAGTTGACGAGGCCGTTGAGTTGACGAGGGCACAACTAGAGGCGAAGACATTAAATTTTAGTTGCACCTTTACCTAAGACTATTGAGTAGGATTTATAAATTTTCTGTATTTACCTTTCCTACCTAGGATCTCTGATAAGCCTTTTGGACTTACTGTAAATTATGACTACGTCGATGGTTATTTGGTGACGTTGGGATTCGAGAGGGGTATTTGATCCTTCGCCTAACAAGTGGAAGACAGTTAACTATTTTATTGGGGAGGTTCTACCGAATTTTTGGTAGAATTCTCGTAACTAATTCAGGAAGCGTCCTGTCATAAAGGGTATTCTAGGTAATTTATTAAGTTGTCAGGCAAGAGCAGGACTTTTCACGAGTTTCGAGGGAAAATTCAGGAAGGGTCCTATCAACTTGGCATCAGAGCTCTAGGTTTAAATTCCTGTAGACCGCACACCTAGTGTACATATGATTGTGGTAATGACGAATTATGGTTTTGACAAATTATGGTTCTTTTCAGCGTGATGCCTCCGAGACGTGAGCCCCGTTTGCGGCCTGGAAACGGTGAGGAAGCTGATAATGTTAGGGGTACTACACATGATCCCGTATAAGTGCCTGATTTGAGACAGACCCTGGATCAGTTGGGTCGGGCATTGACGACTATACTTCAGGGTAGGCCTACTTCTGACGTTTCTGAAATTGAGTGAGCCTAGAGGCTGGGGGCTACAGTGTTTACGGGCGAGTTAGGCCCAGATGATGCTGATGATTGGATTACTTGTTTGGAACGAGTATTTGCTGTTATGAGGTGCCCTCCGGAGGATAGGGTGCGTTTAGCCACATTCCTTCCGAGTGGCTATGCATACCGTTGGTGGCATGCCTTGCAGATGATGGGTTGGGATGGCCATACACTTACTTGGGAAGCTTTTCGGGGGCGCTTCCTCGAGCAGTTTTATCCTCGCTCATACTGATATGCTAGAGAGGCTGAGTTCTTGCAGTTGCAGCATGGGGACATGATGGTAGCACAATATGAGCAGAAATTTCTTGACTGAGAGATGAGATTAGAGTAGCAGTAACTGCGGTGGCACATACGTCTTTGAGGGCTTTATCAGATGTTGTGGCCAGAGTAGAGATGAGTTTTTGGGGGACAACAATCATCAGCTCAGTCTAGTGGGGCTTCAGTGCAGTGGACTGGGAGACAGAGTGGCAGACCTGCACGGATTGGTGGCACTGGTTGTAACGAACGATCCTGAATCCTCGGTAATGACCGTCGTTAGTGGAATCCCCTCCACCAGAAATCCTCCGGCACAATCGGTATTGTTAGCTTATCCCCATTCGAAAATCCCCTAGCTGCATCATCTTTGAGGATTCGAACCCTAGACCAAGCCTTTTTATTCCCCTTGGAGGGGACACCTTTCACCAACTACGTTGCAGCTTAGTTGCTGAAAGGTGTCCTCCTTGAGAGGAATAAAAAGCCTTGGTCCAGGGTTCGAATCCTCATGAGGCTGCAGCTAGGGGATTTCGGAGGAAGGCCAGGCTAACAATACCTTTGGGTTGCGCTGGGAGGATTCCCGGTGGCCCTAACGAGGCGGCTTTCCGAAGATTCGGGGTCGGTCGTTACACCGGTTATTAGTTTTATGGGGAGACTGGTCATTTTAAGAGAGAAAGTCCACATCATCCGGGTAGTAGTTCTTTGGGCCGAAATGCTGCTGAACCAAGTCAGAGAGCAACATAGACATCTGGTATGCAGCGGGGAGCCAGAACCAGTCCAGTGGGGCCAACAAGGCCAATGGGAGATAGAGGGGTCGTGGTCGATCTTCTGGTATACAGGCCCGAGTTTTTCTATGACACAGCAGGAGGCTCGAGCTGCACTCGAGGTGGTTACTGGTATGTTGTCTATTTTTTATCATGATGACCAAATTTTGATAGATCCTGAAGCTCCACATTCTTTTATTTCTCGAGGTTTTACACTTTTTGCAAATAGAGAATTGTCACTGATTAGTTGGGACATGGACATTAGCATCCCCATCGGAGATATGTTAGTGGCGAACCTCCTGATACGCAGTTGTCCAGTGGTAGTGGGAGGTCATGAGTTGGAAGCAGACCTAATCCCCTTTGACATTTATGATTTTGATGTGATTCTGGTGATGGATTGGTTAACCATGCATCATGCCTCGATTGATTATTTTGATAAGAGCGTGGTATTTCGGAGTCCAGGTTTGTCGGAACTTACTTTTCAGGGAGACCGTAGGGTGCTCCCCTCGGGAGTGATATCAGCTTTGATGGTTGAGAAGTTATTGAGGAAAGGTTGTGAAGGCTATTTAGCTCACGTAATCGATTCTCGGGATACTCTGGTGAGGATAGAGGATAATGAGTTTACTGATGTGTTTCTGGAGGATCTTTCGGGGTTGCCACCTCACCGGAAGATTAAGTTCACCATAGATCTTCTTTCGGGTATTTAACCCATATCACAGGCACCGTATAGGATGACACCGGTAGAATTGAGGGAATTGAAGACTCAATTGTAGGACTTGGTGGATATGTGATTTATTCGACTGAGTATATCGCCTTGGGGTGCGCCGGTGTTATTTGTAAGGAAGAAAGATGGTAGTTTGAGGCTATGTATCGACTACCGGCAGTTAAACAGGGTTACGGTGTGGAATAAGTATCCTTTTCCACGAATTGATGATTTGTTTGACCAATTAAAAGGGGCAAGGTATTTTTCAAAAATTAACCTTAGATCCGGGTACCATAAGTTAAAGATTAGGGAAGATGACATTCCCAAAACGGCTTTTAGGACACACTATGGGAATTATGAGTTCTTGGTGATGCCCTTTCGTCTAACTAATGCACCGGCGACATTTATGGATTTGATGAATCGGGTGTTCCGATGGTATTTGGATCATTTTCTAATTGTGTTCATTGATGATATCTTAGTATATTTGAAGAGTGCTAAGGCACATGAGAGACACTTAAGGTTGGTGCTGAATACGCTGAGAGAAAAGCAACTGTTCGCCAAGTTCAGTAAATGTCAATTTTGGTTGACCAGTGTGGGATTCTTAGGTCATGTGATTTCTTCAGAGTATAAGTGTGGATCCCCAAAAAGTAGAGGTAGTAGCAAATTGGGAGCAACCGAGGACAATGTCAGAGGTGAGAAGTTTTCTAGGTTTAGTAGGATATTATAGGTGGTTCTTAGATGGATTTTCTATGATAGCTGCCCCGTTGACTCGGTTGACTAGGAAAGGAGTCAAGTTTGAATGGGATGATGAATGTGAACAGAGCTTTCAAAAGCTTAAGAGGAGGTTGACTTCTGCCCAAGTGTTAACCATTCCCGATGATAGCGGAGGAATATATTGTCCCCGAGGGTCATGGTTTTTCTCCGGCACATGATGTGGGGTATTTCCCATCATGTGTTCGTCGAGGTTTCTCTGATGCTGGCGTCGACGGGTATTTCTCCGCCAGATCGTTGAAGGTTCTCTAATGCTTATGTCAAAGGGTATTTCTCCGCTTGGTCGTTGAGGTTGTCTACCCGTAGTACAGGGGTACATCTGCACAACTCGAGGTATATCGGGTGTGTGGGGGGTTGGACTTGGGTTAGTCAGCTCAGATATCGAGCTACGGCCTGGGATCACATTCGGGGAGCGGTGAGATATGTTATGATATTTTTGTTTCTATGTTTGTTTACATTATTTTTTTTAAACTCCTTTGAGGAGGATTTTCAAAGTAAGGTTGTGGACCACGGGATGTTTCCATTGTTTGGGTTTTCGTGGGTCCCACCGAGGGTTTTAACTAAAAATGGATTTTCCGGTAAGTTTTTGGATTATCTTTATATATTATCTGTTTAAAAAGGAATTTTATATTATGCATGCATTGTTTTACTCATGGAGGGGGGAAAATGTATGTTTTCCTCGAAAATTATTTTAAACGATTATTGTCTACTCACACTTTTCTTTGTTTTAAATCCCCTCCAAGCCGTTAAGTTGACGAGGGCACATCGGCGGCGACATTAAATTTCAGCTACGCCTTTACCTATGAATATCGAGTAGATTTATAAATTTTCTGTATTTACCTTTCCTACCTAGTTGCACTGATAAGCCTTTTGGACTTATTGTAAATTATGACTACGTCGATGGTTATTTGGTGACGTTGGGATTCGAGAGGGGTATTTGATCCTTCGCCTGACAAGTGGAAGACGGTTAACTATTTTATTGGGGAGGTTCTGCTGGATTTTTGGCAGAATTCTCGTAACTAATTCAGGAAGGGTCCTGTCATTAAGGGTATTCTAGGTAATTTATTAAGTTGTCAGGCGGGAGCAGGGCTTTTCACGGGTTTCGAGGGGAAATGCGGGAAGGGTCCTGTCAACCTCTCCAACTCCTTCTCTCTCCTCCCCAACTCTACCTCACCCCCACAACGCCTTCGACAACCCAGAATTCAACGACCCATAAGGAAATCACATCGTACACCACGAAATCCAACCACACTGAATCCAAATCCAAACACCCAAATCCAAATCTAGACATCAAAAATTCCAAACACCAAAATCCCAATACCTTGCAAACAAACACCACCAAATCCATACACAATCAGACATCGAAACCCCAAAAATGGAAGTGAAACTGTAACGACCCGGACCTTAAATTTAAGTAAATTAGGAAAAATTTGTGAAGAAAGGACAATTTTACCCTCGGTTTAGGAGGGGTTCGAAAGTCAATTTGATTTTGGGAATACTTTTGAAAGTTTTTCTTGGACCATTGTGTAGGTCTCGAACTCACGAATTCGTAAACAGGCGGCACACAAAAATTGGAGCTCGTTTGAGCGAGTACGGGTCTAGAAAGTGCAAGGGCAGTTTAGTCATTTGGACACTCAGATATTTTTACCTTCTTGTTTCTCCTTTCTTCTAGAATTCTCTGTTAATTCCTCTCTCCTCCTCACGACTAATCCTCTCTCTTTCTCTTATGTGAACTCACGTGACGGCCAAGGGAAACACCCAAATTTTTGGACGTTTTAGATCAAACCAAGAACATCATTAGCTTCATCTCCTCCCCACGAGCACAACCACATCCTTTTGGAGCTGAGTGGACAACCGTGGACGGAGGAACAAAGGCCCAAAACATGGCCGAAGCTTCTAGCTTGATTTTCGGCCACCACATGTGAGATTTCTCAGTTTTGACTTCATATTTGGATTCCTTGGCTCGAGTAGATAGATTTCCATTATTAGAATGTCGAAGTTGGTTGAGAAACGAAGGAGATACGAAGGTTCGAAGGTCAGGTGGTTATGGAGGTCCGGTAGATGAATATTTCGTCGTCGACATAATATTCCGTTGCTTTGGTTAGGCCTGACGCCATTAAGGTGAACAGAATATGCTAACGACGTTAGCATATTCCGTTAAATCTAAGGGAATAGTGACGAACGGAATATTCCAACGCCGTTAGAATATTCTGTCAGGATTGACGGAATATTCCATCTGAATGACAAAATATTCCATGAACAGTACTAGGCGCGTGTTAGAGCATGGGAGGGTCGCCGGCCTTCCGTCAGCTAGTGGCGGCTCGTGGGGCCGGCCCCCGACCCACAGCAGCACGTGTTGACATGTTTTCGATGTTCCAGATCTATTGGTGTAGGTTTCGGGTCCATCGGAGTTCGCTTAAGGGCTGATTTATATATTTAAATTTACTTGTACGCGTTTAGAGCGCGCGTGTACCTCGGGAAGTTATGGGGTTGGATTCTAAGGTTATAATTTTAGTTTAGTAACCCCGATTGTTACTTTTGACAAGCGTGGTGGCTCCGAAGGTCACGAGGGACCGAATAGCTTGAAATTAGACTCATTTGGGCCTCGAGGTGAAGGGACTTTACTTCCTAAATGGAAGTGCGTGCTTATTATTATGTTTTCAGTATTTTATATTTAATTACAAATTTCGAGAATTAAGTGGAAGAATTATTTAGTATTCTTATGAGTCCCGGGAATTAAAGAAAATTATTATTAAGTGTTTATTTTCATTCTAAGCTCCGAGAACAATGGATAGTGATTTTACTCGATTATCCACTAATTTTGAATTTAGTATTAATTATGGATTTCGATAATGGTTTTGGAAAACTATTTCAAATGGACTTGGGCATAGGCTCATAAAGGTGATTTTATGGACTCCGCCTTATGGATTTTAGGCTTAGACCCGGGGTTATGTATTTCAGTTTAGGCCTAGGTATTTGATGATTTTGGGTTTCGTCCTAGGATGGTGGGTTAGGCTTTGGCCTGGTGGGAGGGCCGGTGGGAGTTTCTCAACTAAGTATGGCAGGGAGGATTCCCTTATACGCTCGGCAGGATATGAGGTATGTTATGGAGGATTCCATCATACGCTCGGCAGGATATGATGTTTGTTATAGAGGATTCCATCATACGCTCGGGATGATATGAGGTATGTTATGGAGGATTCCATCATATGCTCGGGATGATATGAGGTATATCAGGGAGGCATGCTCGGTGACGTATGTCAGGGAGGATTCCCTCATACACTCAATATGGTGTGAGCTATGTCAGGAAGGATTCCCTCATATGCTTAGTGAGGTATGTCAAGGAGGATTCCCTCATACACGCGGTATGGTGTGAGCTATGTCAGGGAGGATTCCCTCATATGCTCGATGAGGTATGTTAGGGAGGATTCCCTCATACACTCTCATACACTCGGTATGGTGTGAGCTATATCAGGGAGGATTCTCTCATATGTTCGGTGAGGTATGTTAGGGAGGATTCCCTCATACACTCGGTATGGTGTGAGCTATGTCAGGGATAATTCCTTCATAAGCTCAGTGAGGTATGTCAGGGAGGATTCCCTCATATACTCGGTATGGTGTGAGCTATGTCAAGGACGATTCCCTCATATGCTCGGTGAGGTATGTCAGGGAGGATTCCCTCATATGTTTAATGACGTATGTCAGGGAGAATTCCCTCATACACTCGGTATGGTGTAAGCTATGTCAAAGAGGATCCCCTCATATGCTCGGTAAGGTATGTCAGGGAGGATTCCCTCATACACTCGGAATGGTATGAGCAGTGTCATGCAGGATTCCATCATAGGTTGATGAGGTACGAGCTACGGCTTGGGAAGACGGTTATGACCGAGATATCAAGGTAAGACTCAAGATGATGGTTATAGCCAAGATATCGAGCTACGACTCGAAATGATGGCTTCGGCCGGGTTATTGACATGGTAGGCACATGTAAAGGTAGTGTGGGTTCCACCGAGGCCGTAGCGGGACGAGGCACCCAGCCTATGAGGAGGCATCACCACGTGCGTGTATTTCCGGGGTTTAGGGGTTAGAGCCTAAACGGAAAATGAGGGACTATTCGGGAACAAACGGACTGATAAAGAGAGTAGCAATGGGTCTTCCCAGATGTTTCCTCCGGCTCGTGATGTGAGGTATTTTCCGTCAGGTATTCGTTGAGGGTTGTGTTAGCATGTCTTGAGGGATTATCGGATGTGTGAAGAGTAGGTTCTCGGGTTAGACCTCTCAGTTTCTAGCCATTGCTTGAGGTATTATCACCGGTAGTTAGGAGGGCATGTCCCCTTGTTGAACGACCCCGGATATCGAGCCACGGCTCGGGATTACAGTCAGAGGATGGTAGGATGTTTTAGGATAGGATAGCCGAGGGTTATGTCGGCTGAGATAAGTTGACAACGATTGTCAAGGGGCTTGGTCGAAATCAAAGCATCTGTGAGTGAGTACTCGTTAACGTGGTTAGTGGGTGGTGTGGGCAGTGACCCGGATTGACGAGTTGTGGATGGTTCGCATGAGTGTGACATTTTAGTATTTATTACCGTCCTTGAAGGACGTTGGTATAGATGTTTTGCTTGCTGAGGAAGTCCTCAGGGATAGTTTTGTTATCTACTATTGCATTCTTCGTCTGACGGGTGGATGACGGTCAACCAGGTACATAGGAGGTTTTGCCGGGTTTATGGTAAATTCTCATACGGTGTCTTTACGGCAGTAAAGGTATTTTTGGTATTAACTTGTGTTGTCAAATGTTGTTAGACGGGAGCAGGACCTTTCACGAATTTCGAGGGGAAATTTGTGAAGGGTCTTGTTAGAAACTCCAAACGGCTCGCTCCTTGGTCTCCAAGCTCAGCTCAGTCTCCTCACAAATCCAAGTCGACGCCTTGAAAGAGCTTCGCCTCAACACTAAGCTTGACCCCGACAGCCGCCCCCTTGTAGCCAAAGCTGGCGCCATCCCATACTTATCCAAAACCCTTTTCTCTTATCCGGTCACCGCAAGAAAACCCAACCTCCTATTTGGCAAAATCCATCTCAACACACAAAACAACAATCATTCATCTTTCATCTCCAACAACATTGACAAAGAAAAGAAAATTACAAATGTTTTCACTTATTGCAGATGAAACAAGAATATAGGCTTATATATGCATATGTGTTTAATACATGTTTTGCATCTGCAAAACAAACAAAAAAATGGCCAAAAGCCCACGAATTTCTGAGCTGCATCCAGCCAATAAGAAGAGAGAAGAAAGGCAGAGTCATTCTCTAGCACTTGGCGCCATCGGTCATCTTCTCCACCACTTAGCACCAACAGTCATCTTCTCCACCACTTAGCACCGCTGCCGTCGAACGCCGATGCGTGCCACTAATTGAACCAATGGACTAGATGGAGCCAGATCTACTTACCTGCGACGTCCATGACATCACCTTCGCGCCTCCATCCCGGGACTCCTTCTAGACTTGGCGGACCTCAAATCGGGTAGGGGCGAGGCGATCAATGGATTCGAGGGTGGTGGTGGAGGTCGGTTGCCACTTAGGCACTTAATAGATTTTTCTAACAGATTGCTAACGGTGGGTACCTAGATATTGTGTTTTGATAATTTTGGTACTTAGATGAAAATGTTCATAGTTTGAGTATGAACTTGAAATAACCGTTATAATTTGGGTACTTTTATGTAATTTATCCTAAAAAAAAATTATTTCTCATAAGTGAAAAGTACGCATATCAACTAAAATATGCAAGAACACGCCACCACTGAGAAAGAAAATCATATTGTCCATGCACAAAATGACAACAACAAATCACCACTATTTTATCAAATTACAAACTTCCAAACAAAGATGAAGTTCCCAAATTTCATATACCCACTCAAATTCAAATGGTTATTACACAAACTTGTGATCAATGATGAACAAAAAGATACATTTTTTTCTAAACAATAACTTCTTTCATTAACTCCTTTGAATACCTTAAAAAACAACCTCTTGTCATACCCGGTCGCTGCAACCATCAACAAAGACTCAGCTGCTCCTTTGGTATTGAATAACCATGCAACAATCCAATTACCAGTCTCTTAGCAAATCTGCCACTCCAGTGAAAAAGAAAAAACTGAAATGTTATTTCTCAATCCATAAACCCAATATTCAGTTCACAAAACTAATACAATAATTGATGAACCCAAATCTCAATCTCAAACACAAAACTCAATTAAGAATAAAAAAAATGATAAAGGACACTGATAGGATTTTTCCCACCTGTAAAACAAGGGTTAAAATCACACAAATAATACCTGCAAGAGTACAGGGCTGTTGTAGTATAGCACTGAATGCAGGGTCGATTTCCTCAGGGACTGATATGGATAATTCTTATTTTTAGAATTCACTTTTAATTAATAATAAAATAATCGCAGTAATTTTGGTAACTGAATGAAAATTAAGTAAACAATGTAAGCAAGTACTAGGGTTCAACCTTCACCATTAACAATCATATGTGACTTAGAAAAGAATCTATGAATCAATACATGCAACTTTGAAGGTTAGATTTTTCGAAAGCATATTTTCCTCGTGGGCATTCAAGTGAAAACCTATACCTAACATGCAATTAGTCTATGGCATTTAGATCTAATTCTACATGCAAGATTCATTAAGTTCATGAAAATCTTTTATAACCATGCAATCTCTTAGTTATGGTATTTAACCTAGATGTATTACAATCCTTAATCACAAGAAGCTAATCCCAATTTTTAGGTGGGCATTCCTATAAAATTGCATCAAATTACTTGTCTAAATATCCTAAGGGTGATCAAGCATTAAGACATAAAGATAGTTTTAAACAGTGATTAAAGATTCAAAGCATGCATATACGACAACATAGGAAAAAGATAAATCACATAATCATGTTAAGGCTTAGGTCTAACCCTAGTGAGAAAATTAGCTACTCATGCTCATAATGAATAGAAACAATTTCATTAAAATTGAAGTTAAGAGAACAAACAGTTTGTAGAACAAAGGTAGCCGAAAATCCCAGCTTGCCGTGCTCTTAGATGAAGAATTGTATTCTGAATTCTGGTGTATTTAAATCTAAGCCAAGCTTGGGTATTTATAAGGAAATATTCCTAATCCTATTCTGGAAAGGAGTAAAATAAAAATAATCAAATCTAATTCCTAGTTTGAACATAAATAGGAGAGCATATGCCTTCTCCTTCTTGAATTGGGATTTTATTGATATACTTCCTTCTTTTGCTCCAAACACTCCTTCTAGAATAAACATGTCAATATAATCAATTCAAGTATCAATTCTTCCCAAAATAATAATAATAACTAATTAAATATATGGGAAAATACAAGTATATAATTGACTCATCAAATACCCCCAAACTTGAATTGTTACTTGTCCTCAAGTAAATAAAACAAAACTAAGAAAACATTGAGAAAAATAAGATGCCACTTTCGCAGGGAACTCGATAGTGCTGAGTAAACACTACACGCCTTTAAACCCCTAGGTGTCCCTAGTAGGAGGAGTTGTGTCTCATGAGGGTTTACCAGTTATGATACCCACAAACACTTTCAAAATTTGTTAAACTTAATTTAACCTTCCTTCTATTGAATATAAAACAACACTCATAAAAGCAAAATCAAAATTCTCAAGTCATAAGAAAGTCTAAAAGAGAGAGCAAATCCACACTTTCAAAACAGAAGATTACCAGATTCTGGTGAGCAATCCATAAACCATATTCGTGTAATGTGAATCTCAACAAAATTGTAAGAGTTAAACCAATCCCTCACTTGCATTACATATGTACCCACCAACTGTAAAATCACTTAACCTATCACCATCCAAAGCATTCTTGCCTGAAATTTTTATTTTTATGTTTATTTATTATTATTATAATTTTTTTTTTTTTTTATAACAAAGGATGGAATTTTTTTTAACATTAAGCAAGCTTTCTATCCAACCCATGTAACGAGCTTTAGATCGATGACTCCCAAATCAGATGACTTTAGGGCACCAGACAACAAATGTCCCAAAGGATTTATTTACTCGGATTGGAAAGGCTAGCATGTAATTGATGGGTAAACGCACACCCTTATTTTAGGGCTCGGACTTACCTCCGATTTATTTATGGCTTTCACTTTTTCGAACCTTGGACGGTAACAAATTAAATAACCCACAATCTTAGGGTAAGAAAAATTAGCATGCTTGAAACAAATTTAATTTCCACAACTAAGTTGATGTGCATGTGCGAAATTGAATATGGTAAGAATTGTGTGCAAAAATCAACTATATGTTCTTGGTGGTCATGCTCTAATATTTAATCTCACTTATGAATTTTCAAATTTCGATCATAGCAAATAGAGTGCATTAAAAATAATTTAGGAAGGAAAAATCAAATTAAGTCTAAACAAAAATCGTTGTTATTTTATGTTTATTTTTTTTCTAAAATGTTTATTTTATATATATTTTTTTTGTTGTTTAATTAATTTTTTTTTATTTTTTTGTATTAGACACAAACAAAATAATATTTTTCTACCCCCAAACTTATCATGCAACATGTCCCCATGGTGCAAAAGAGAAAAGCAGAAAGAAAATGAAAACAAAATAAAGAATTAAGCAGAAAATTAAAAAGGACAAGAAAAAAAATAAAAGGAAAGAAGAGCACCTGGGGTCGAACCAAAGACCTGAGCTGTGCTCCCAGCCAGTAAAACGGCGTCGATTTCTTGATTTTTTAGGAACAACTTGTGTTGGGCTTATCCATGGGCTGTCTGAAATTGGGTAGATAATGCCTGCGTCTAGAAGTTTTAGGACCTCACTCCGAACAACGTCTTTCATGATTGGGTTCAATCGCCTTTGAGCATCAACAGTAGGCTTGCTGTCTTCTTCCAGTAAGATACGATGCATGCAGATTGATGGACTAAGGCCTTTTATGTCGGCTATTGTCCACCCAATGGCCTCTTTGTACTTGCGTAGGATTCTGAGTAGCTTGTCTTCCTCTAGGTTGGTGAGGTCCGCTGCAATGATCACGGGTAGAGTTTCTTGGTCACCAAGGTGTGCATATTTGAGATGGGCTGGAAGAGGCTTCTTTTCCAGCTGAGGGGCTATCTTAATGGAAGGCGGTTGTGGCGTCTTTGGGGGCCCAAGCGCTTCAATCTGAGGTCGCCATCTTGGATAGGGTGGTCGGTTGCTATCTAGTGCTGCCATAATTTCTGCAATATCTTCCTCGTTTTGGCAGAGGATGGGGTCCATGAGTGCTGCCTCTAGAGGGTCGGTAAAGAGCAATTGTCTCTGTGCCATGCAGGTTACCTCCTCCAAAACTTCAATTCTGCTACACTCTGAAATTTCAGGGGGTCTTTTAGCCATGTCAAACAGGTTTAATACCACAGTTTCATCTTGCACACGGAATGTAAGAGTGCCAGCTTCGACGTCTATCAGTGTGCGGGCTGTGGCCATGAAGGGTCGGCCAAGGATTAGGGGCGTCTCTTTGTCTTCCACCATATCGAGTACCAAAAAATCGATGGGTAGATAGACTTTATCCACTTTGATGATGAGATCTTCAATGATGCCCTTAGGGTAAGTGAGGGATCGGTCAGCCAATTGGAGAACCATTGGTGTAGGTCTGAGCTGTCCTGCTCCTAATCGCTTAAATATTGAGTAGGGCATAAGGTTGATGCTTGACCCGAGATCTATTAGAGATTGCTGAAATTCGGAATTCCCTATTGTGCAGGAAATAGTAAAGCTGCCCGGATCTTTTTTCTTTGGTGGCAGTTTGTGTAGAAGGGCTGCACTACACTGTTCTGTCAAAACCACTTTTTCCAAGTCTGAAATTTTTTTCTTATTGGCGCATACCTCCTTCAAAAATTTTGCATAGGAAGGGATGTGCTTTATAGCATCTAGTAGAGGTAGATTGATATGTACCTTGGCTAATGTCTGCATGAAGTCAATGGTCTGTTGGTCTTTGTTTGAGAGGCACTGCTGCCTTTGTGGGAATGGCAGTGGCGGAGTGTAGGCAGGGACGTTGGATGGAGCAAATTGAATTTGTGGGGTGAATAGTTCAACCTGAGGTTCAGGTTCAATATTTGACTCGGTGGTATTATTTTCTGAATGAGATGACTTTGATGCCTCCCGATTGTCATAACTTTTTCCCCCTCGTAAAGTCCTTACCATCTTGCAATGCTCGGCTCCTCTCGGGTTTGGTACAGGTTGACTGGGAAAAGCTCCTTTATCCCTTTCAGAAATTTCTTGGGCCAGTTGGCTGACTTGCTGCTCCAAGTTTTTAATTGATGCTTGAGTGTTTTGTTGATTCTGGGTAGAGATCTCAATAAACCTGGTAAGCTGCTCTTCTACACTCAATTGGCGTGGTGCGGCCGGTTGGATATGATTGTTGAGTGGCTGTTGATAATTCTACTGATAATTGGGCCGGACCTGGTGTTGTCCATTCCACCCAAAATTTGTATTATTTTTCCATCCAGAATTATATGTATTGGGGTAGGCATCATTACGGGGTCTTGGGAAGGAACTCATGCCATTTACTTGTTCTTGGACAAGGTCGGGATACCCATCCTTCTGAGGACATTGGAGGACATTATGTGTAGGGTCCTCACATATGGCACAAACCTGTGTTGTATTTAGGGCAGCAGTGGTGAGCATCAAACTGTTGATCTTCTTTTCCAATTGGGTGATTTGTGCTGCAATATTAGGGGTACCATGTCCTTGCACTACATCATAGACGTGTCCCCTCGTATGAGAGCCATCATCCGTCCATTGTTGAGATTCGTTAGCCATTAGCTCAAATATTTCAAATGCTTCACGGGCTGTTTTGGATATGAGAGAACCACCTGTGGATGCGTTGACGTAACTTTTGGTGATGTGGTTGAGTCCATCATAAAAGATGTTCATCTGCATGTCTGAATCCAATCCATGGTGGGGGCAACGCATATACAGGTCATTGTACCTCTCCCAAGTATCATGAAACGACTCATTAGATTTCTGGGCGAAGGCCAGTATTTCTTTTTTTAAAGCAAGAGTCTTGGATGATGGGTAGAATTTGTTTAGAAACCTTGTTTGTAACTGTTCCCATGATGTTATGCTCCCTAGAGGTAATGAATGTAGCCAAGCCCGAGCTTTGTCCTTCAAGGTGTAAGGAAAAAGCCGTAACTTAATTGCCTCATTTGAAATCCCCCGAACAATGATGTTGTCACAACCTGACAAGAATTCAGATATGTGCATGTTTGGATCACTATTTGGGAGTCCATGAAAAGTGGGTAGAAGCTCAAGCATGTGATGCCTGATCTCAAAAGTGACTCCGTCCTGTACCTCGGGGTACACGATGCATTGTGGGGTTCCATTACCACGTGCTGCAAGGCTTTTGCTAAGCGGTGCGCCGACTTCAGGTATTGTTAATGCCATTGGTGCTGGCAGTATGTTGTCTATCTCTATGAACAAAGCTGCAAGGAAAGTTCCTTTGAGTGTGAACCTTGCGTTAGTTGCTTGTAGTTGTCTTCTTCTTCTTGCTGTTCTTTCAGGTTCAGGATTGAATTGTGCTAGAATCGGGTTCGTAGATCGTGTAGCAATAACCATGCACAATTAGATAGTCCTGCAAGAGTAGAGACCTGTGCGTAAATGTTGATTTGGTGAAGTATAGAAAAAAAATGAAAATAAATAATTAACTAAAAGTAAATTAAAATAAGAGTAATCTGCACAGTCCCCGGCAACGGCGCCAATTTCTTGATAGGATTTTTCCCACCTGTAAAACAAGGGTTAAAATCACACAAATAATACCTGCAAGAGTACAGGGCTGTTGTAGTATAGCACTGAATGCAGGGTCGATTTCCTCAGGGACTGATATGGATAATTCTTATTTTTAGAATTCACTTTTAATTAATAATAAAATAATCGCAGTAATTTTGGTAACTGAATGAAAATTAAGTAAACAATGTAAGCAAGTACTAGGGTTCAACCTTCACCATTAACAATCATATGTGACTTAGAAAAGAATCTATGAATCAATACATGCAACTTTGAAGGTTAGATTTTTCGAAAGCATATTTTCCTCGTGGGCATTCAAGTGAAAACCTATACCTAACATGCAATTAGTCTATGGCATTTAGATCTAATTCTACATGCAAGATTCATTAAGTTCATGAAAATCTTTTATAACCATGCAATCTCTTAGTTATGGTATTTAACCTAGATGTATTACAATCCTTAATCACAAGAAGCTAATCCCAATTTTTAGGTGGGCATTCCTATAAAATTGCATCAAATTACTTGTCTAAATATCCTAAGGGTGATCAAGCATTAAGACATAAAGATAGTTTTAAACAGTGATTAAAGATTCAAAGCATGCATATACGACAACATAGGAAAAAGATAAATCACATAATCATGTTAAGGCTTAGGTCTAACCCTAGTGAGAAAATTAGCTACTCATGCTCATAATGAATAGAAACAATTTCATTAAAATTGAAGTTAAGAGAACAAACAGTTTGTAGAACAAAGGTAGCCGAAAATCCCAGCTTGCCGTGCTCTTAGATGAAGAATTGTATTCTGAATTCTGGTGTATTTAAATCTAAGCCAAGCTTGGGTATTTATAAGGAAATATTCCTAATCCTATTCTGGAAAGGAGTAAAATAAAAATAATCAAATCTAATTCCTAGTTTGAACATAAATAGGAGAGCATATGCCTTCTCCTTCTTGAATTTGGATTTTATTGATATACTTCCTTCTTTTGCTCCAAACACTCCTTCTAGAATAAACCTGTCAATATAATCAATTCAAGTATCAATTCTTCCCAAAATAATAATAATAACTAATTAAATATATGGGAAAATACAAGTATATAATTGACTCATCAGACACATACCTGGAAATATTCCTAGAACGCACCACATTTAAATTCTCTTCTTCCTCTTTCTAAAACAAAATAAACATGCAAACCAACATGAAACAAAATAAAATCACAAAATCCATAGCAATAAACTATTTAAAACATAAATTAACTAAAACCCAAAAGCGTACCCTGCACATTCCTTAAAATTCTTCAAATATTCAACAACTTCTTTCTCAATCCTTCCAAAAAAAGGAACATGCAAAACAATCAACCCACAAAATCCATGACAATTAACCTAACTAAAACCAAAAACCTTACCCTGCAAATTCGGATTTCGTCTTCCGCCAATAGTGACAGAAAACGAAAAACCATTGAAGAAAATAGAAGACAATAAAGTTGCTGAACAGATAATCGAAGGAAATAGAAGAGAAGATGAAGTTGTCGAAGAAAAAAGCAAAGAAAATACATCACGGCTGAAATATGGAGACTGAACTGCCTCTCAATGTCGAAGAAACTGAGAGAGCGACAGAGCATGCAAGAGACGCTCCGCTCAATATGTGCAGAAGAAAGCATGCGAAAATGGACGCCTGTCAAAGAAATCGAAAAAATGTGTTGAATTAAGCCCAAAAATGTGTTGTGCGACAGTGAAGATGAAACCCAAAAACAATAATAAAACCAAGGCCATTTTTGTCCTTACGCTATACACATAGGAAGTGCACTGTCCGTTGAACAGTGCACTCCTCCGGCCATTTTAGTAGAGAGTAAATAATATCATATCAACTCCACTTGTAAAAAAATAAAGTTTAGGTGCGTTTTATATTTACCATACACAAAAAGTTCAGTTGTACATTGAAAAATTATACTGCACTTAGGTGAAAAAAAGAAAAAGAATTTAACGTAAGCACTAATTCAGAGATAGAGAGAGATTGCCCAACGATGATTAAAATCAAAGGATGCAGGTCATGATTATGGGTCTTGCCCAAGTAATTGGTTTATCTTATGATCCATACATATATCGTCGATAAAAATAGTACAAATATAGGCAAATTACAAGTTTACAACAAACAAAAAAAATCGAGGTTGTCCAAGCTCACATGCTTAAGCAATTTACACTTAATTAGCGTAACACATTAAAAGAAATTGTGGAAAAAAAGACCCTTGATCAGTGAACTATTACGCACTTATTCAAAAGTAGCGGCTTCTATTCTGTTTCCCTTTTCTCATAGTATTGCTAAGCATGGAAATATGTATGTAGGTCAAAATCACGTCCGTTTTGAGTTCAAAGACGTGGAAATACTAAGAAAATGAAGGTTCGACTTGAAAGGAAAGAAGGTCAGAAGAAATTGATTGTCTTTGAAACCACTCTAGAGTTGTTCTAACAATTGCATCCTACATAATATAGAAAGCCCAAATTCATGAAGCTCTTTTCTCCTCTTGTAGCTAGTATCGATGAATCCACTCTCCAAACACTTTCCTCGGCTCTCTCTCTCTATATAAACAAATTCAAGAGCTTCATTCATTCATCGACTTTAACACACACTCACTCAAGAAAGAGATCGATCGAGACGAATATAGATAGAAGATCTTACAAAGCAGCAAGGTTGTTCATCCTCCTCTTTCATCACCAACATTGCTTAGCCTCCTTCTCTTGTGTCATGCATTCACAATTAATATTGTGTCTCATTCCTCAGCATGCTCATGCAGGCATAACCCGGCACTATACGTTTGATGTATGAAGCTATTCGGTTTCGATTCCCATGCACACTTCTTTCAATTATGGCTCTTGTTTGCTGACTTCTTAATTTTAATAGCTTTGATTGGTTTTGCAGATCAAACTCCAAAATGTGACAAGACTCTGCCAAACCAAGAGCATTGTAACAGTAAACAAGCAGTTAATTTCCGGGGCCTCGGATTGTTGCTAGGGAGGTGATCGCCTCCACATCAAAGTTGTTAACCATGTCTCTCAAACAACATCTCCATCCACTGGTAGTCATTACCTACATACAGATTTATCTGCTCTAACTCTAACACAATGCATAATCTAAAGCACACGGGATATAACTCTAACACAATTCTCCATCTCCATCTCCATCCACTGGTAGAAGCCGATGCTGTTTACGTCAAACCCTTTGGGACTAACACAATTCTAATTGCCCCTGGACAGACTACAAATGTTGTGCTCAAGGCCAAACCCCATTTCCCCATTGCCACATTTTTCACGACTGCCAGGCCATATGTGACTGGACAAGGCACCTTTGACAACTTAACGGTTGCTGGTATTTTAGAGTATGAATTACCATCCAAAACCCTTCATTCAACCCTTCCAATCAAGAAACTTCCACTCTTTAAACCATTTCAACTCCGCAGCTTAGCCAATGCACAATTAATTCCCTGCTAATGTCCCCCAAAAGGTTGATAAACGCTTTTTCTTCACAATAAGCCTTGGAACCAACCCCTGCAGCCACGCTATTACAATAACCAAACATGCCAGGGACCTAATGGAACAATGTTTGCTACTTCAGTTAATTAACAACATTTCTTTTGCAATGCCAACAATTGCTTTGCTCCAATCACACTTCTCTGGGCAATCAGCAAATGGGGTTTACAACCCCGACTTTCCAACAAGTCCTCTATTTCCGTTTAATTATACAGGTGTATGGTTCATTCATTGCCACGTGGAGATCCACACAAGTTGGGGCTTGAAGATGGCTTGACTAGTCTTGGATGGAAAGCTTCCCAACCAGAAATTGCTTCTCCACCAGCGGATCTTCCCACATGTGTTAGTCTAACTTAATTTAAGCAAAATTTTTTTGGATGAGAAATTTCTGTCACTATTTGCAACCATTCTTTTGTTGTGGACCATCTAAATTTGTCTTCTGTATTGGTTAATTAATTATGTTTCAATAACTTCTGTATTTATTCATATGGAGCTTTGGGTGTATTCAAATTTATCCGTGTGGAGTTGAGGGAAGAAAAAGGCTGAGACAACATATTGTAAGATTTCTAATTTCCTAATGTGAAAAGCTTCCTATCTTTATGTTTTTTCGCCTTATCCATTTCTCCTCGCAATTCGCAAACAGTAACCATTCATAAGCGAACTATACATAACTCTATCAGGTTCAACATCTCTTTGAATCATCATTTTCAACCGTGCGCTTTGCTTCCTCAACCATTCCCTCCTTGCAAAGTGTATCTACCAAGACACTGAAGGTGTGAACATTTGGAAAGATATTTTTGCTTTACCATTTCATTCAACAATCTCTTAGCTTCTTTCCACTGCCCTAATCTGCAAACTCCATGAATCAAAGAGGTGTAGGTAATGACACATGGGGCAATACCTTTACTTATAGGGTATCCTTACAAAGATTGTCAATGATCATGCTATAGACAACTAAAATAGGGTTGCAAGCTCCTTGCTCCATCTTTCTAAGCAGTTGAATAGCTGCATTATTGTTTCCCTTCATGCATAATCCCTTAATAAGTATACCGAAAGTAACCACATTTGACTTGCAATTACCACTTTATCCACCATTTTGATGAAAACTCCGTACTGTCAGTTCCTTAATGAGTAGACCTTTTTCTTTAAACTTGTATTTTCATACTATTATATATATATTGTGATTTGATCTTATGATTCATTTTCGCTACCTTGTACCATTCGAAGTGATGACACGATCTAAAACTATTGTGCAGTGAGTAAGTTATTTATATACTAACCTATACGAGTGTGGTACTTATGTTCTGTTACCGTACGCTGATTTGCATATCGGTATGAGACCGACCAAGATTTAGAACCACTTCGGGCTTTTTAAGTTACCTTTAGGGTATAGTTTCGAGATTTGGCTTTATAGCTTGCTTTTGTTACGTTTTGCTATACCCACTAAGTTAAGTCGTCGATATCTTTAGTACCGGCATATTTAACCTCCACGTGACTGGTCACCCCTACACTTTGCTCCAATACTAGTTATAGTGTCATCTTGTCCCAGAGCTCCACATATACTATCATTTGTTTCTTTTTATAATCGCATCATGCAAAGTGTATTAACTATACTTTGAAGTTCCGTCGTTGCAATTTTGGACTTTTACTTTTATATTTGTTACTAGTAATTTTAAGTCCCATGACTTCCTAAAACGCAGTGTTTCACTTTTTACTTTCGTCATTTGGACCCAGCATCCAAGTGTCGGCCAACATGCCCAGATTTCAGTATCCTTGTGGATTATCTAGGTCGGAATGTGCCGATTATAAGTAGGATCCCGGGGTTAATTAAATAAAGAGCAACTTCCACTAAATCTGCAATCGAGAACAACAAAACAATATATTAGAGGTAAGTTCTCGAGGAAGGAATTGGAATGAAAAAATAACAAAATAAAAGCAATAAGCCGATTATATGTAAGTATGACTTCAACTAAATCACTTCTAATGAATTCTTTTTACTAACCAAAATAAAAAAAGTTAAGGAGCTGATGAAGGGAAGGATGAAGAAGAATTTGAATACCTTTAGAATTCTGGATTGAAATTTCAACTGGATTATGTGTTTTCAATTTTGATTTGATTGTTTTCGAAAATTTTGAATTTCAAATTCATTATTCATGTGCTAAAAATTGGAAATCTAGAAATGAAGGATAAACTTCAATATAAAATACAAAAAATGGATGAAGTTTTTTTTTTTTCTGCTAGAAAAGAATGAGTGAAGTTGAAGCCTAATCCCGTAAAAGGCTAAAACCATTTAAACATGGAAACAGAGTAGCAAATTATCAGTGTCAGCAGTAGCGGAACCAGAATTTTTAAATTTTTTTTGGGAGGGTCAGAATGAACGGCGTCACAAAATTTTTTAAATAAAAAAATACGCTATAAAACTAAAGGCCACTATATTCACATTCATAATTCATTGAAACTTACAAGATACGATGTTTACATATTATGAAATCTCCATTTTATAGTTTTGTTATTTATACAAGTAGACATATCTATTACTACAAAGAATTAACTAGCACTCAACCGTTGGTTTCTCTTTACGTTAGGAAGTATAATTTTCAGAATACTCATAAGTAAAATGATCTTCCCACTATTTTTTTTAAAGTGCCATTCTAATGACTTGAATTAGAGTTCCAAACATACAAAAGAAATGGCTGAACTAAAGATTAATAATGAATCCACACTATCATTTTTCATGATATTTGCATTATCATTTTTCAAAATAAAGCTTATTTTATTAGTGTTCGAATATTATTAGGTATCTTTGACATTGATTAAAAACAAAATAGGGCAGATCTTTCTCTCCTTCAAGAGTTGTCTCAGCCACTTAATCTCAACCGTCTAATTTTTACAACTACAGAGTACACCCAACGTTCTGCAACTAGCTAAATCATATTATAGCCCCTAGTTAGACAAGGGAAGATCCACCCCTGTTTATGGGGCAATTTCTCAGCCCAGTGGAGGGTCAATTTCCGACCTTTATGGCGAAGGTAGAGTCAAGTAACCGTCTACTGGAAATTTGTGACCGATTATATCATCCATCCATATTATAAGACATCAAATAACATATGTTACAATCTTTAGCTACACTTCTTCGATATATAGCTAAGTTTGATTCTTATAATTTATAAATGATGGAGCCACATTGAAGAGAAATAGGGAGAATAGAAATAGTGATGACCAATACCAATATTCTTATATTACAAAAAAAAAATATTTAAACCAACTATTCAGTTGAAAGGAATACTATTTTGTCGAGAAAAATAAGAGCAACGTATGGATTTTTTTTTTTTTATAGGTAGCAACGTATGGATTTGATCATACATTTTGGTCCTCTCATCAATGTTATTGGGCTCAAGGCCCAATATAACTTTAGGGACGAGTATAAGGCCCAATCCAAGTTGGGTCAAAATAAAAAGAAAAATCTCCGCATATTTGCCTCGAAAATCAATAGAAATTCAATTTCGGAATATTATTGGTCAGCCCCCGTCTCTGTGTGTCTGTTTCCTCAGTAATTCAAATTCTCCGCTCTTCTAGGGTTTGTAATTCAATTTCTGACCTTTATAGGTTATTCTCCGACGAAGGTAGGGTCAAGTAACCGTCCTAGCCCCACTGTGGATCCGCCATTGAGTCTCAGTTCATTCTGTTTTTGAACGAAGGAGAGAAACGGTAAAAACTAAAGAAAAGGAAAGTTGTTTGAGACTCAGAGATGCTGAAGATGATGATGAGGTTGAGGTCTACTTCTTCTTCTTGGAGCAGCAGCGGCAGAGGTATGCCTCATCTTTACTCTTCTGGTTCTATTTTCGTCAAGAATTACTCTCAACCTTCCAAACAAATCAAACCTAGAACAAACCAAATAGGGCAGCTGGTGGGAGTGAGAGGGAGAGATACACCCAAAATCAATAATCTTGAAGATGCCTTCAATGTGTTCGATGAAATGCTTCACATGCGTCATCGACCTCCCCTTATCCGTTTCAATCAACTCTTGGGTCAAGTTGCAAAATTGGAATATTATGACCAAGTCATCTCTTTGTATAACCAAATGGCTGTATCCGGAATTGGTCCTGATCTTTATACTCTAAGCATTGTCCTTAATTTCTTTTGTGAAAACCGTAACCAAATGGTGTTTAGTTTCTCTGTGTTTTGGGAAATTTTTTCAAATTGGGGTTTGATCCAACTGTTGTAACCTTCACCAGTCTAATCAAGGGCTTTGTTCTTCAAAATAGAGGGGCTGAGGCGTTAGGGCTTTTCAAGAAAATAATGGAGAGTAGAAATTGTAAGCCCAATGCAGTTACTTTCGGGACACTCATAAAGAGCTTGTGCATGAAGGGAATCTATGAGGAAGCTATTAAACTACTTAGAAAGATGGAACAAGTAGCTTGCAAGCCTACTGTAGTTACCTATAACACCATCATTGATTATCTCTGTAACGGTAGATGAATTGCTGATGCATTGAACCTCTTCTCAGACATGGTAAGTAAAGAAATTGCCCCGAACCTAATTACCTACAACTCTTTGATTCATGGAGTTTGCAGATTTGGGGAGCGGAAAGAAGGTGAGAGACTTCTCAATGAAATGACGAGCAAAAATATCTTTCCAAATATTGGCACCTTCAATATCTTGGTTTATAGGGTTTGCCGTGAGGGAGAGGTTGAGGAAGCGGAAGGAATGGTTGATCTGATGATTGAACCTAATTTTCTCACATACACTTCGATAATGGATGGTCACTGTTTGAGAGGAGAAATAGGCAAAGGCAAAAGAGGTTTTTGAACGAATGCTTAGCAAGGGCATTATGGCTGATGCTCATTGTTATAACATATTGATAAATGGACACTCTAAGCACAAAAACATCGACGAGACCATGAGTCTTTTCAAAGAAATGTCTCATAGGGGAGTGGCTCCAGATACCGTTACTTATAATACTCTTATAGGTGGGTTTTGCAAATTTGGGAGCATAAAAAAAGCACAGAAGTTGTTCTCTGAGATGAAAGCTCGTGTCCAACTTCTAGATGTTCAAACTTATGCTGTTATAATGTCAGGACCCGTCCCGAATTTCCCCTCGAAACCCGGGAAGAACCCTGATCCCGTCTGACAACCTAAGGAAAGGTTCCCAAAATACCCTTCAATCCTTACAGAATATAATAACAATAATAAATACTTCCTCTTGTCAGACAAGGGACTTAAGCACTCAATAATTCCCGTAATTAATGACCAATCAAATACAATATAATATCAGAGCGTCTAAGTAGGATCAAGAGTAAAATTTAGATATCCTACTCAAATATAATTACACAGCGCAGTCGAAGTACTAATGCCTCTGCCTCGAGATCAGTGTTCGCGTCAACTCTATTCAACTGCCTGAAGGGGTTTTAAACACAAAAGTTGTGAGTGGAAAAAAATAATCATTTATAAATTCCTTTTCGAGAAAATACGTTTCTTCCCCTCCATTTATAAATTCCTTTTCGAGAAAATACGTTTCTTCCCCTCCATTTATAAAATCATGCATGCATAACATAAAACAATTTATCATACTAAAACATCACACGTAAATCACCAAAAATTCTCATTTCTCTTTAAAACCACTTAGTTGGACTCACATAAAATCTGTATAATAAAAATACCTCGTGATCCACAATTTGGTTTGAAAACTCTCTTCAAAGGAGTTTAAAATCATTTAATTTAATCTGGACACAAAATATCTCAAATTCAAATCATTTCGTTCAATCCGACACATAATATCTCAAATTCACTGTTCCCGACATATCCACAACACACCAGGGTATCCCTTGAGATGTGTTAAAATCTGTACAACTCTGTGTACCATCTGTACTGTCTGTACTATCTGTACTATGCATAGACAGTCTCGCGACCCGGCAGAGCAAGGCCCATCAACACCTAAGGTCCGAACCCTCAACAACCGGTAGAGCAAGGCCCCTCAACACCAGTCAGAGCAACAATAACCATCGGGACGGGAACCAGTGAATCAAATCCATACTTCGAAATCTTTGTTTCGCGGCCTAAGCCAAATTCTTTGCAATATCATTTTATGGCCAAAATCAGTAAAATCACAATTATGAGTCTAAACCCAAATCACATACTCAAATAGTTACCACGTCAAAACGATATCAAAATCGAGTACAAAAACCAGGCCATTTCTCAAAACACACTTTCACTGAAATATTGTAAAATATGTGTCCAGCATCATTTCTAAAATCCAGAAATTCATTGCACCCATACATAACAGTATTTAAATCAAAGATACATTTATGCATGCATTACAGTTTATAAATCAAAGTCCACTCACAAACCTGTTCAAGCAAGCTCAATCCCGAACTGTACGCTCCCCTGAAGTTCTTGGAGTAGTATCGCCTGTCCAAATTAATAATCGGGATTACCAGCTAATAATAAGAACCTTAAATATAAACCCCCTAAACCCCGGGAGTCTAACTATGTTGGCTTAGAAAACGCAGCAACTTTAAAACGTCCGAAACAACCCCTAAACGACGTCCGATCGACTCAAAACCTGCGCCAACAGGTCCGAAACGTCAAAAACTACTTGTCACGCGCCATCATGACCTCAGACTCGCCCCCACGCGCCGCCACGCGCCGACGGAAGGTCGGAACACGCGCCCACGCGCCGCCACGCGCTCTCACGCGCCGGTCACGCGCCTGCTACAGTACCCACGCGCCTGGACCGGTCCAACCCGGTTCGGCTCAACCTGACCCGGTCCAACTCGACCCAATCGGTTCAACTCGACCCGACCGGTTCAACTCGACCCGACCGGTTCAACTCGACCCGACCAGTTCAACTCGACCCGACCGGTTCACTCAACCCGATCGGTTCAACTCGACCCGACCGGTTCAACTCGACCCGACCGGTTCACTCAACCCGACCGATTCAACTCGACCCGAACGGTCACCGGCGACTCGCCGGAGAAGACGACCGGCTGCCGTCACCGTCGTCGGAGGCTGGCCGGAGAAGATGACCGGCAGTCGCCGTCGCCGCCGTCTGGTTTCGCCGGAATCCTCCATTTCCGGCCGAAACTCCAAGCTTTCCAACTTCCTTAAAACTCAACCATTTTTCACAAATTTTATGTATACATCTATCTACTCGAACCCAGGAATCCTAATATGACCTCAAAACCACAAACACGTACCTGTGCTAGCCCGAAAATTGATCGGAAGGTCCGAAACTTCCTATCCTCGGTTCGGCTTCCTCCGTGGTCCTCTCCTTCGATGGTTGGTACGGTTGTGATCGTGGGAAGGAGTAGAATACGATTAGTTGATCAAAACTGGAAGTTGGAGCCTTGAAATCAAAGTTGACTTTGTGGGTTTTTGGATGATTTTCGCACGGGTTCGGTTCGATGGTTTGTGTATGTTTTAGAGATAAAGATGAGAATGGGATGATGATCTGATGAAGATGAAAATGAAATGAAGATGAGACAATGATTTGGGGTTTAAAAATATCTACCCCAAGTCAAAAATTACCAAAATGCCCTTGCACATCTAGACCCATAACTTTCGTCCACGAACTCCGTTTTCCGCGTGTCGCCTGTCTACGAACTCGTGAGTTCGAGACCTACGCAACGGTATCCAAAACACCACCAAAAGTGTCTCGAAACAAAATTTGACTTCCATGCCCTTTACCAACCAAGGGTAAAATCGTCATTTTACATAAATAATTTACTTAAATCCAATAATTGAAATTTCGGGTTGTTACATCTAATGGATGGCCTGTGTAAAAACGGAGAACTCTCTGCGGCAATGAAATTGTTTAGGGATATGGAGAGGAAGAAGTTGGATATAAATATTGGGTTTATTACTCAAAATACTCCCTGAGCCGGACATCGAGTCTCAATTTGTTCATCGAACGCGAAATCGTAACAATGTACACTCAGAACCCTCGTTCTGTCAGCTCTGTTGCACCAAAAGTTAATAGCGTTACTAACAATGGTTAGAGTGATTACGTGACAGCAAGGAATTGGATGCTTTATTCATTTTGTAGCAAAATATTAAAACTAAATATTAAAAAAAAAAAAAAAAATGAAGAAGAAGATGATGAAAAATCTGGGTTTCTCAACCTATTCCCAAACCTCTGAATCCAAACCCTCCAAGCCTACCCCAACCCACCCCACCCCAATCACCCACCAACCTCTTCAACCATCACCACCACCCACGCCAATCACCCTCTCAATTTCCCCAATCCATGGCCTCCCTTCAAAACCCAGCAACAAAACAAGCTCAAGCTCGCTTCTTTTTCAAGTGTTGGAATTGCTTCGACATATGCTTCTCAATGGCCACTTTCCAGATCACTACATTGTGCCCTCTGTCCTTAAGGCGTGTGCACAATCATGTGCACTGAGAGAAGGCCATCAAATTCACGCCTATGCAGTCAAGACCGGCCTTGTTTCGTCCAATGTGTATGTGAACAACACTCTTATGAGGCTTTATGCTGTTTATGGGGTTATAAATAGTGTCCGAAAGTTGTTCGACGAAAGTCCTCAACGAGACTTGGTGTCATGGACTACGCTTATTCAGTGTTACGTCAAAATGGGGTTCCCTAGGGAAGGCGTGGAAGCCTTCTTTGATATGTGTGACTCTAAAATGAGGGCAGATGAGATGACGTTGGTCATTGTTCTCTCTGCTTGCTCTAAATTGGGAGACTTGAGTTTGGGCAAGAAGATAAATGAATACATATATGAGAATGGGGTCTACCGAGATGCTTTTATAGTCAATGCACTGGTTGATATGTACTCCAAGTGTGGGGATGCCGACTTTGGGGAAATTGAGAGGGCGATTGGCGTGGGTGGTGGTGGTGGTTGAAGAGGTTGGTGGGTGATTGGGGTGGGTTGGGGTAGGCTTGGAGGGTTTGGATTCGGAGGTTTGGGAATGGGTTGAGAAACCCAGATTGTTCATCATCTTCTTCTTCATTTATTGTTTTTTTTTTAAAATATTTAGTTTTAATATTTTGCTACAAAATGAATAAAGCATACAATCCCTTGTTGCCACGTAATAACTCTAACCGTTGTAAGTAACGCTGTTAACTTTTGGTGCAACAGAGCTGACAGAATGGTGGTTCTGAGAGCATATTGTTACGATTTCGCGTTCGAGGAGCAAATTGAGACTCGATGTCCGGTTCATGGAGCATTTTGAGTAATAAGCCTAAATATTGTGATTTTCACTGTTCTTATTGAAGGCTTAATCATTGGTGGGAAATTAGAACATGCAAAGGATACCTTCTTTGGTTTATCATCAAGAGGACTTCACCCTAATGTGAGGACATATACCATCATGATTAATGGACTCTGTTCTGCTAACCTAACAAGTGAAGCAGAGAAGTTGTTTAGAGAAATGGAAGAGAAAGGCTGTCCTCTAAATGTTTGGAGCTACAATATAATTATCCAAGGGCTTATCAGGAACAACGAGACAGGAAGGGCAGTGGAATTTCTTAAAGAAATGGGGCAGAGGGGTTTTTCTTCAGATTCATCAACGAGGGAAATGATAATTGATTTGGTGTCTAGAAATATAGTAGATCATGCAGTGTTGCCATTGATAAAATGATTGTAATGATGTTAATTGGTATGTTTAAGAGTTGGAATAGATGCTTCTCATCAAGTTTGAAGTCTGGTGCATTTATCTACTTATTTGAGAGGTGGTTGTGTATGGATTAATACTGATACGTTACTGTTAAGAGCATGTATACACGTGTACGGATTTTAGACAGAAAGAGAGATAAAGGAGTTTAAATGTCAGCCAATGTATGATTTTCATTTTCTAAATACACTCTTTTGTTGGTTCTGTAATATTTGAGGTATTAGATGCTAATATAATATTGATCTTGAAATCAATGCAGTAGTTAGAGCAGTGCCGCCCAGTTATAGTGAGACGGATGTATCTGGATCTACGAAGGAAAGAGGATTACGTGGGAAACTGTATAAAGTTGTTCTGGCCTATAGTGGTGGCTTAAACACATCGGTCATCGTTCCATGGCTAAGGTATTCCCCTGTTTTGTCTTTTAGTTGCTACGTCCTGTTTTATGTAGTCCAGGCACCATTTCCTCACACTCAATGTGAATGCTTATTGATGCATATTGCATATGTTGTTTTGTGTTCTCTAAGGCCACAGTTACCTTACTAGTTGTTACTTCTGATTATTTTTACTTTGTTGTTATGGTTTTGTTCAATTATTTTTTTACTTGCAGGGAGAACTACGGATGTGAAGTTGTTTGCTTTACGGCCGATGTTGGTCTAGTAAGTAAGGAGTAGCAACATCTACTTCAAAGTCAGTATTTTCTGGTTTCACGCAATGTGCTTTTCGATGGTAAGTATTGGTTCTGACTTGCATGCTTGCGGTTTATTCTAAATTATTAGGGCCGAAAAGAGTTGGAAGGTCTGGAGAAGAAGGCCAAGGCAAGCGGGGCTTCTCAGTTAGTAGTAAAGGATCTAAAAGAAGAGTTTGTAAAGGACTATATATTCCCTTGCTTACGGCTGGTGCAGTCTATGAGAGGAAATGCTTGCATGGGACTTCAATGGCCCGTCCTGTTATTGCTAAGGTGATCTCTCAATTTGATGTCTTGAATGTTCTGTTCATTATAATTCCATTACCATTATGGGTTTATATGCACACAGCCAACACACAAACTTAAAGAATATGATACTAACTTTTAGATTTCTTGAAAAGTGCATATGCTTTTCTAAGGTCCATTTTCTCTGGTTTGTTTCTGGTAGAGCCGAGTCTTTGTCCTTAGTAGCTCAATTTTAGGATGTTTCACGTCCTTGCCTATTTATCTATTACTCTTTTCATTTTGAAAAGAAGAAACAAACATAACTATTGTTTCCTACAATGAACATATCCACCAGCGCATAGATGCTATGGAAAGGTTGTATGGATAAGTGATGAGTCAATTATATACTTGTATTTTTCCCATATATTTAATTAGTTAGTATTATTATTTTGGGAAGAATTGATACTTGAATTGATTATATTTGTAGGTTTATTCTAGAAGGAGTGTTTGGAGCAAAAGAAGGAAGTATATCAATTAAAAATCCCAATTCAAGAAGGAGAAGGCATATGCTCTCCTATTTATGTTCAAACTAGGAATTAGATTTGATTATTTTTATTTTACTCCTTTCCAGAATAGGATTAGGAATATTTCCTTATAAATACCCAAGCTTGGCTTAGATTTAAACACACCAAAAATTCAGAATACAATTCTTCATCTAAGAGCACGACAAGCTGGGATTTTCGGCTACCTTTGTTCTACAAACTGTTTGTTCTCTCAACTTCAATTTTAATGAAATTATTTCTATTCAGTATGAGCATGAGTAACTAATTTTCTCACTAGGGTTAGACCTAAGCCTTAACATGATTATGTGATTTATCTTTTTCCTATGTTTTCGTATATGCATGCTTTGAATCTTTAATCACTGTTTAAAACTATCTTTATGTCTTAATGCTTGATCACCCTTAGGATATTTAGACAAGTAATTTGATGCAATTTTATAGGAATGCCCACCTAAAAATTGGGATTAGCTTCTTGTGATTAAGGATTGTAATACATCTAGGTTAAATACCATAACTAAGAGATTGCATGGTTATAAAAGATTTTCATGAACTTAATGAATCTTGCATGTAGAATTAGATCTAAATGCCATAGACTAATCGCATGTTAGGTATACGTTTTCACTTGAATGCCCACGAGGAAAATATGCTTTCGAAAAATCTAACCTTCAAAGTTGCATGTATTGATTCATAGATTCTTTTCTAAGTCACATATGATTGTTAATGGTGAAGGTTGAGCCCTAGTACTTGTTTACATTGTTTACTTAATTTTCATTCAGTTACCAAAATTATTGCGATTATTTTATTATTAATTAAAAGTGAATTCTAAAAATAAGAATTATCCATATCAGTCCCTGAGGAAATCGACCCTGCATTCAGTGCTATACTACAACATCCCTGTACTCTTGCAGGTATTATTTGTGTGATTTTAACCCTTGTTTTACAGGTGGGAAAAAATCCTATCAAGAAATTGGCGCCGTTGCCGGGGACTGTGCCGATTACTCTTATTTTAATTTACTTTTAGTTAATTATTTGTTTTCATTTTTTTCTATACTTCACCAAATCAACATTTACGCACAGGTCTCTACTCTTGCAGGACTATCTAATTGTGCATGGTTATTGCTACACGATCTACGAACCCGATTCTAGCACAATTCGATCCTGAACCTGAAAGAGCAGCAAGAAGAAGAAGACAACTACAAGCAATTAACGCAAGGCTTACACTCCAAGGCACTTTCCTTGCAGCTTTGTTCACGGAGATAGACAACACAGTGCCAGTACCAATGGCATTAACAATACCTGAAGTCGGCGCACCGCTTAGCAAAAGCCTTGCAGCACGTGGGAATGGAACCCCACAATGCATCGTGTACCCCGAGGTACAGGACGGAGTCACTTTTGAGATCAGGCATCACATGCTTGAGCTTCTACCCACTTTTCATGGACTCCCAAATAGTGATCCAAACATGCACATATCTGAATTCTTGTCAGGTTGTGACAACATCATTGTTCGGGGGATTTCAAATGAGGCAATTAAGTTAAGGCTTTTTCCTTACACCTTGAAGGATAAAGCTCGGGCTTGGTTACATTCATTACCTCCAGGTAGCATAACAGCATGGGAACAGTTACAAACAAGGTTTCTAAACAAATTCTACCCATCATCCAAGACTCTTGCTTTAAAAAAAGAAATACTGGCCTTCGCCCAGAAATCTAATGAGTCGTTTCATGATACTTGGGAGAGGTACAATGACCTGTATATGCGTTGCCCCCACCATGGATTGGATTCAGACATGCAGATGAACATCTTTTATGATGGACTCAACCACATCACCAAAAGTTACGTCAACGCATCTGCAGGTGGTTCTCTCATATCCAAAACAGCTCGTGAAGCATTTGAAATATTTGAGCTAATGGCTAACGAATCTCAACAATGGACGGATGACGGCTCTCATACGAGGGGACACATCTATGACGTAGCACAAGGACATGGTACCCCTAATATTGCAGCACAAATCACCCAATTGGAAAAGAAGATCAACAGTTTGATGCTCACCACAGCTGCCCCAAAGACAACACAGGTTTGCGCCATATGTGAGGACCCAACACATAATGTCCTCCAATGTCCTCAGAAGGATGGGTATCCCGACCTTGTCCAAGAACAAGTAAATGGCATGAGTTCCTTCCCAAGACCACGTAATGATGCCTACCCCAATACATATAATTCTGGCTGGAAAAATAATACAAATTTTGGGTGGAATGGACAACACCAGGTCCGGCCCAATTACCAGCAGAATTATCAACAGCCACTCAACCATCAGGCCCAACCGGCCGCACCACGCCAATTGAGTGTAGAAGAGCAGCTAACCAGGTTTATTGAGATCTCTACCCAGAATCAACAAAATACTCAAGCATCAATTAAAAACTTGGAGCAGCAAGTTAGCCAACTGGCCCAAGAAATTTCTGAAAGGGATAAAGGGGTTTTTCCCAGTCAACCTATACCAAACCCGAGAGGAGCAGAGCACTGTAAGATGGTAAGGACTTTACGAGGGGGAAAAAGTTATGACAATCGGGAGGCATCAAAGTCATCTCAGTCAGAAAAAAATACCACCGAATCACATATTGAACCTGAACCTCAGGTTGAACTATTCACCCCACAAATTAAATTTGCTCCATCCAACGTCCCTGCCTACACTCCGCCACTGCCATTCCCAGAAAGGCAGCAGCGCCTCTCAAACAAAGACCAACAGACCATTGACTTCATGCAGACATTAGCCAAGGTACATATCAATCTACCTCTACTAGATGCTATAAAGCACATCCCTTCCTATGCAAAATTTTTGAAGGAGGTATGCGCCAATAAGAAAAAAATTTCAGACTTGGAAAAGGTGGTTTTGACAGAACAGTGTAGTGCAGCTCTTCTACACAAACTGCCACCAAAGAAAAAAGATCCAGGCAGCTTTACTATTTCCTGCACAATAGGGAATTCTGAATTTCAGCAATCCCTAATAGATCTCGGATCCAGCATCAACCTTATGCCCTACTCAATATTTAAGCGATTAGGAGCAGGACAGCTCAGGCCTACACCAATGGTTCTCCAGTTGGCTGACCGATCCCTCACTTACCCTAAGGGCATCATTGAAGATCTCATCATCAAGGTGGATAAAGTCTACCTACCCATCGATTTTGTGGTACTCGATATGGTGGAAGACAAAGAGACTCCCCTAATCCTTGGACGACCTTTCATGGCCACAGCCCGCACACTGATAGACGTAGAAGCTGGCACTCTTACATTCCGTGTGCAAGATGAAACTGTGGTATTAAACCTATTTGACATGGCTAAAAGACCCCCTGAAATTTCAGAGTGTAGCAGAATTGAAGTTTTGGAGGAGGTAACCTGCATGGCACAGAGACAAATGCTCTTTACCGACCCTCTAGAGGCAGCACTCATGGACCCCATCCTCTGCCAAAACGAGGAAGATATTGCAGAAATTATGGCTGCACTAGATAGCAACCGACCACCCTATCCACGGTGGCGACCTCAGATTGAAGCACTTGAGCCCCCAAAGACGCCACAACTGCCTTCCATTGAGATAGCCCCTCAGCTGGAAAAGAAGCCCCTTCCAGCCCATCTCAAATATGCACACCTTAGTGACCACGAAACTCTGCCCGTGATCATTGCAGCCGACCTCACCGACCTAGAGGAAGACAAACTACTCAGAATCCTACGCAAGTACAAAGAGGCAATTGGGTGGACAATAGCCGACATAAAAGGCCTCAGTCCATCAATCTGCATGCATCGTATCCTACTGGAAGAGGACAGCAAGCCTACTGTTGATGCTCAAAGGCGATTGAACCCAATCATGAAAGACGTTGTTCGAAGTGAGGTCCTAAAACTTCTAGACGCAGGCATTATCTACCCAATTTCAGACAGCCCATGGATAAGCCCAACACAAGTTGTTCCTAAAAAATCAGGAATCACAGTTAATACTAACGAAAAAGGGGAGCAAGTCCCTACAAGGTTAACCACGGGGTGGAGGGTGTGTATTGATTATCGCAAGCTAAATTCAGCCACACGAAAGGATCACTTTCCACTCCCATTCATCGATCAGATGGTGGAGCGATTAGCGGGTAAGGCATTTTATTGTTTTCTAGATGGTTATTCAGGGTACAATCAGATTCCTATAGCACCTGAGGATCAGGACAAAACTACATTCACGTGCCCATTTGGCACTTTTGCCTATCGACGTATGCCTTTCGGACTGTGTAATGCACCTGCCACATTTCAGCGATGCATGATGAGCATATTCTCAGACATGGTGGAACGAATAATTGAAGTGTTTATGGATGACTTCTCCGTATACGGAGATTCATTTGACAACTGTTTAGACAACTTGGCCACTGTTTTAGAAAGATGCAAAGAGACACATTTGGTTTTGAACTGGGAAAAGTGCCACTTTATGGTGAAGCACGGAATCGTGTTAGGGCACCTAATTTCCGACCGTGGAATCGAGGTGGACAAAGCCAAGATTGACGTCATCAGCAACCTGCCGCACCCCACATCAGTCAAGGATATCAGATCCTTTCTTGGCCATGCTGGGTTCTACAGAAGATTTATCAAAGACTTTTCTAAGGTTAGTCGACCACTGTGCAATTTATTGGCCAAGGACTCAGACTTCTTATTCGATGACAAGTGCCTCCAATCATTCACGACCCTGAAGACACTTTTAACCACAGCCCCAATTATCACCGCACCAGATTGGAACCTACCTTTTGAAGTCATGTGCGATGCATCAGATTATGCGGTTGGAGCTGTTCTAGGACAGCGACAAGACAAGCTACCAAGTGTGATATACTACGCCAGCAGAACTTTAAACGATGCACAACTCAATTATTCAACAACAGAGAAGGAGCTCTTAGCAGTGATTTTCGCATTGGAAAAGTTCCGATCATATCTAATCGGTGCTAAGGTAATTATTTTCACTGACCACGCAGCATTGAAATACCTTTTTGCTAAGAAAGATTCAAAACCAAGACTCATACGATGGATTCTCCTACTACAAGAGTTTGACATCGAAATTCGTGACAAAAAGGGGAGTGAGAATGTAGTGGCAGACCACTTATCTCGGCTGGTGAACACCACTACGGCAGAGTCTGAGTCATTGCCACTCAAAGAAACGTTTCCTGACGAGCAGCTCTTCGCCCTCATGCAGCACACACCCTGGTATGCAGATATTGTGAATTTTCTGGTTAGTGGCAAACTTCCAATCGATATTGCATCCCAACAGCGGAAAAAGTTCCTATCCACTGTCAAATATTATTTCTGGGATGAACCCTACCTATTCAAGCACTGTGCAGACCAACTTATTCGACGGTGTGTGCCAAGTGAAGAGCAGGAAAGTATCCTACAACTTGCACATCAATCTGCGTGTGGAGGTCATTTTGGTCCCAAACGAACCGCAACAAAAATTTTACAAAGCGGTTTCTATTGGCCTACTTTATTCAAAGATGCTTACACATGGTGCAAAGCATGCGATCGCTGTCAGCGTGTTGGAAACCAGTCCAAACGCAATGAGATGCCCCAGCAGAGCATTTTGGTTGTTGAAATTTTTGACGTTTGGGGAATTGACTTTATGGGTCCATTTCCCTCATCACACGGCAATCTCTACATCTTAGTGGCTGTGGACTACGTCTCTAAATGGGTGGAGGCCATCCCCAGTCCAACAAATCAAGGATCGGTGGTCCTCAAATTTCTACAAGGTACAATTTTTCCTAGATTTGGAGTCCCCAGAGCTATCATAAGTGACGGAGGCAAGCACTTCTTGAATAAGCCTTTTGCCTCATTACTTGCAAAGCATGGCATCACTCATCGGGTGGCAACACCGTACCACCCCCAAACATCTGGGCAAGTTGAAGTTTCTAATCGCGAGCTTAAGCGAATTCTAGAGAAAACAGTGTCTGCTACAAGGAAGGATTGGAGTACAAAGCTGAACGATGCACTATGGGCGTACCGAACAGCTTATAAAACCCCAATTGGAATGTCCCCATTTCGACTGGTTTATGGCAAAGCTTGTCATTTACCAATGGAGTTAGAACACAAGGCATTCTGGGCAGTCAAGCAACTCAATCTTGCCTATGATGAGGCAGGAGAGCAGCGTAAACTGGAGCTCAGTGAGCTGGAAGAAATTCGGAATGATGCCTACGACAATGCAAGGATCTATAAAGAGAAGACCAAGCTTTTTCATGATCGCCAGATTTTAAGAAAGGACTTTCATCCCGGACAAAAGGTACTCTTATTTAACTCCAGACTCAGACTCTTTCCAGGAAAGCTTAAGTCCCGCTGGTATGGACCATTTGAAGTTGTCCATATACATCCACACGGAGCAGTGGGAATAAAGAACGTCCAAACCGGAAAGGAATTCACAGTTAATGGACATCGTCTGAAACCTTATTTGGAGTCACCCTACGACCTAGCTAAGGATGTCGTGGCTCTACAACCGCCTACTCCATGATCCTACCAGCCCTACGTCGAGCTCTAGACGTTAACTTAAGCGCTTAATGGGAGGCAACCCACCTATATCCTTTACAATAGCATATCTGTTTTTGTTTTACTTATCTAACATGCAATAACCGTTTTCTGTTGTTACCTAGCACTAAGTGTGATTCCAGGCATACATGGTTGAGTTGATTGGCGCGCCCTATCCACTAGCAGTCGGGTATAATCATACAACAAAATGTAGACATGCTTCAAAATCTAAATACCAAGGCTAGAGGAATCATACCTGGGCTGATGATGATCGTGATCCTAGGTCTATTATTACAACACTTTTACATCAAATGAATTGAATAACCTAGGAATCTACACCCTACTCTAAGTTGGGGGGTAGAACCTGCACACCCACCAGTCTGGGTCAGTATCATTTGTAGCATGAAAAAAAAAAAAAATTAAAACATAAAAAAAAAAAAAAAAATTAAAAAAAAAAAAAACAAAAAATTAAAAAAAAAAAAAAAAAAAAAACAACAAAAATATATATATATATATATATATATAAAAAAAAAAAATACGGACAGAATCGTAGTGAGTTTACCTGCCGGCCCGCCCAAGCACGTGAGCTGCATCCAGGCTCGAGTCAAGCAGCCGAAGCCGTCCAAGCCCACTCAAGCGACGGTCACGTGGGTACCCAACCTGGCCCTCCTGCGCCTTACTACTAGGACCAATCCCATCTTGGGCCCAGGTTCCGGGCAGGTCCGCACTAGCCGGGTCGCCCACGATACATCCCCGCCTGATTAGACTTGGACCCACACAGACTACCGGCCCAACCACGACCGAGGCCCAACCCGCGGTAAACTCGGGCCTTACTCTTAGGCCTGCCATCACATCAGGCCCAATTTCGGGGACCTCAGCCGATAATGGACCGGGCCTATGGTGGCTCCGCCCCACTTCACCTCCGCCTCCGATGGCCTGTTTCCTCGTGGGCCCACGCCAATCGACCGTACTAGCCCGATGCTTACAACCTGGTCCTCCCTTCCCGTACTCATGAGCCCATCGGGCCCATTTTCCGAGCCGGGTACCCCTAGCCGTATGCCCCGAGTGTTCCCGCCGTTGGAGTGAGCTCACGATCGACCGGTTGACCCACTTTCGGCCTCCAATCTCCGGTCAGTCCCTGCACACCCACCATCACCAACATCGCCTCCGACAGCCGGTGATGGCCCACACAGACATTTCAAATAAACACATCTCAACAGACACATCACAGGCATCAAGAGAATTAACCCAGACATTTCAAATACACACATCTGCATACCAGATTTGCAGCAATGAGGGTCTGTTACCTTTCAAGGGTTTCTGTCCGCTTCCCTGGCCCGCTTCGGGTCTCTCCTCCATCCCACCTCCATTTCTCCCACCTACACACCGGTACCCGATTCCACATCGGAGGCCACGAACAACGCACAAATCAAAAGAAAATCAAAGAAAAAAAAAAAAAAAAAAAAAAAACACAAAACCACTTGACGCCGAATCGGACCAAGCACGGAATCCTTACCTCGTGCCCACTTCCGATCGCTGCTGCTAGTTCCTTCTCGGCCGCTGGAGCCGTGTGGTGATGGACAGTGTCCCAGCCTTCTCCTTTCCGCTGTCCTAGGCTCCGACGGGTGCTTGGATTTCCACGCTTTTGGAGCCCATTTCTCTCGGACTTCGTTGGGTATCGGCGATGGGGAGGTTCGTGGTGTCTCTCGCTTGCCCAACGGTGGTGGATCGTCGCTGGCAGTCATCGGGGACGCATCACGGCGTGACCGAGTGGTGGGTATTTTCGGAGCTGGCGATTTCAGACTCTCTGCTCTCTTGCTCCTGGACGGCTAGGGTGAGAAATGAAGCCCTCAGTCTGAAGAAGGGGGCTTTATATCTGCTCAAAACGGTGGCGTTTTCGGTCCACCTTCAACTCACACACAACGACGCCGTTTTACTGGCTGGGAGCACAGCTCAGGTCTCGGGTTCGACCCCCCCCAGGTGCTCTTCTTTCCTTTTATTTTTTCCTTGTTCTTTTTAATTTTCTGCTTAATTCTTTATTGTGTTTTCATTTTCTTTCTTCTTTTCTCTTTTGCACCATGGGGACATGTTGCATGATAAGTTTGGGGGTAGAAAACTATTATTTTGTTTGTGTCTAATAAAAAGAAAAAAAAAAAAATTAATTAAACAACAAAAAAAAATATATATATATAAAATAAACATTTTAGAAAAAAGAAAATAAACATAAAATAACAACGATTTTTGTTTAGACTTAATTTGATTTTTCCTTCCTCAATTATTTTTAATGCACTCTATTTGCTATGATCGAAATTTGAAAATTCATAAGTGAGATTAAATATTAGAGCATGACCACCAAGAACATATAGTTGATTTTTGCACACAATTCGTACCATATTCAATTTCGCACATGCACATCAACTTATTTGTAAAAATTAAATTTATTTCAAGCATGCTAAATTTTCTTACCCTAAGATTGTGGGTCATTTAATTTGTTACCGTCCAAGGTTCGAAAAAGTGAAAGCCATAAATAAATCGGAGGTGAGTCCGAGCCCTAAAATAAGGGTGTGCATTTACCCATCAATAACATGCTAGCCTTTCCAATCCGAGTAAATAAATCCTTTGGGACATTTGTTGTCTGGTGCCCTAAAGTCATCTGATTTGGGAGTCATTGATCTAACGCTCGTTACATGGGTTGGATAGAAAGCTTGCTTAATGTTAAATAAAATTCCATCCTTTGTTATAAAAAAAAAAAAAAAAAAAAATTATAATATATATATATATATATATATATTATAATAATAATAAATAACAAAACATAAATAAATAAATAAAAATAAAAATTTCAGGCAAGAATGCTTTGGATGGTGATAGGTTAAGTGATTTTACAGTTGGTGGGTACAGATGTAATGCAAGTGAGGGACTGGTTTAAAACTTACAATTTTGTTGAGATTCACATTACACGAATATGATTTATGGATTGCTCACCAGAATCTGGTAATCTTCTGTTTTGAAAGTGTGGATTTGCTCTCTCTTTTAGCATTGCTTGTGACTTGAGAATTTTGATTTTGCTTTTATAAGTGTTACTTTATATTCAATGGAAGGAAGGTTAAATTAAGTTTAACAAATTTTGAAGCGTTTGTGGGTGTCGTAACTGGTAAACCCTCAGGAGACACAACTCCTCCTACTAGGGACACCTAGGGGTTTAAAGGCGTGTAGTGTCTGCTCAGCACTATCGAGTTCCCTGCGAAAGTGGCATTTTATTTTTTCTCAATGTTTTCTTAGTTTTGTTTTATTTACTTGAGGACAAGTAACAATTCAAGTTTGGGGGTATTTGATGAGTCAATTATATACTTGTATTTTTCCCATATATTTAATTAGTTAGTATTATTATTTTGGGAAGAATTGATACTTGAATTGATTATATTTGTAGGTTTATTCTAGAAGGAGTGTTTGGAGCAAAAGAAGGAAGTATATCAATTAAAAATCCCAATTCAAGAAGGAGAAGGCATATGCTCTCCTATTTATGTTCAAACTAGGAATTAGATTTGATTATTTTTATTTTACTCCTTTCCAGAATAGGATTAGGAATATTTCCTTATAAATACCCAAGCTTGGCTTAGATTTAAACACACCAAAAATTCAGAATACAATTCTTCATCTAAGAGCACGACAAGCTGGGATTTTCGGCTACCTTTGTTCTACAAACTGTTTGTTCTCTCAACTTCAATTTTAATGAAATTATTTCTATTCAGTATGAGCATGAGTAACTAATTTTCTCACTAGGGTTAGACCTAAGCCTTAACATGATTATGTGATTTATCTTTTTCCTATGTTTTCGTATATGCATGCTTTGAATCTTTAATCACTGTTTAAAACTATCTTTATGTCTTAATGCTTGATCACCCTTAGGATATTTAGACAAGTAATTTGATGCAATTTTATAGGAATGCCCACCTAAAAATTGGGATTAGCTTCTTGTGATTAAGGATTGTAATACATCTAGGTTAAATACCATAACTAAGAGATTGCATGGTTATAAAAGATTTTCATGAACTTAATGAATCTTGCATGTAGAATTAGATCTAAATGCCATAGACTAATCGCATGTTAGGTATACGTTTTCACTTGAATGCCCACGAGGAAAATATGCTTTCGAAAAATCTAACCTTCAAAGTTGCATGTATTGATTCATAGATTCTTTTCTAAGTCACATATGATTGTTAATGGTGAAGGTTGAGCCCTAGTACTTGTTTACATTGTTTACTTAATTTTCATTCAGTTACCAAAATTATTGCGATTATTTTATTATTAATTAAAAGTGAATTCTAAAAATAAGAATTATCCATATCAGTCCCTGAGGAAATCGACCCTGCATTCAGTGCTATACTACAACATCCCTGTACTCTTGCAGGTATTATTTGTGTGATTTTAACCCTTGTTTTACAGGTGGGAAAAAATCCTATCAATAAGCAAGGAAATCAATTTCGGATATGGGTGGATCGATTATCCTCTGCTCAAATTGGGCCACGCACATGGCTTGTCAAGTTCGATAAGTGGGAATTGAATGGTGAGGGTACCTTCCTAAATCAATGCTGAATCTCGAAATGAGCAGTCAAAATTGATGTTGACTTTTTGTTATTTCGTTCAAATTCAAATTCTTTATTTCGGTGTCCTTTTTTTTGATGAAAAATTGATTGATTCTTGTAGACAATGAGCTGCAATGCTCTTTGACTAGAGTCTTGATGAGTTCAAAGGTATAACCTTTTTCGGTCTACAACAGGATAACTCAGAGAGATTGGTATTTATGTTACTGATGGTTTGTTGTGGGTTTCACCAGGCTGAGGAACAGGATACTTTCACTTGGTTGCACATACATCAGACCTGGTTGGATGGTTAGCAATTATGGAACTAGATAGATGGTTATTTTAGGTTCCAAGAAAGGTCAGCATCTATTTTCGCTACCCCAATATGTTAGTGATAATATATAGCTGACTTTTGAAGGCAAGTGTTAATTTTTTCACCAATCTCTTAATAACTTTTCACCACATCTCTGATGCATCCGTATTGCTTACAGCATCGCATGCAGTGTCTTACAGAATTTAGCAGTTCTTTCTACGTTTTCTATTATGGTCTATATCCCTGGTCTTATGGTCTATTATGGTCTATTATGGTCTATATCCCTGGTCTTACAGAATTTAGCAGTTCTTTCTACATTTTAGCACTCCCTGGTCATTTGAGCATCATGTGGTCTATATCCCACCCTATGTTCTATTATGGATGTAGATCCCTGGTCATGTGACTATGCAAGCATCATGTGGTCTATATCCCACCCAAATTTCTATTATGGATGTAGAAATTCAAATTGATTTTTAAGCAAGAAAATTATTGAATAAATCAGTTTCATGCTTCAAACATTTTCAAATAAAAAAACAAAAAACCTCGAAATATTTATTAAGTTAACTATAGGCAACCCAACTTGTCAAAACTTAGTGCTTGCAAGTTTGCAACACAAGTGGTGGGACAGTAACTACTTATTGCTCAATTGCTAGCAGCCCTGTGTTCTTTTTGTCCAGCCAGATTAACAGAATTGCTAGGAGGGACGAAACAGGGAAAATGGATACTTTCTTCAAATCAAAGAAACATTAACCAAATCAGCACAAATTGAAAATATTTTGTTAATATTGTTCAAATCTATACATTAAGCAACTTGTAGAGAGTTAATTGTGAAACTGTTGCGGCGTAGGTAAAAAGGGAAGAAAGTTTTAAGATGGGAAGAAACTTAGATGTGGGAATCATGGACCATTTACAAAGTGCACTGATACTTATTCCACAAGTGACCGACTTGTTCCATTGAACTTACTGAATAGAACCTCCAAGACATTCTTCTGAAACCTTTTTACTATATTTTCTTATTGTTAGTTGAACTTTACGGAATTATCCATTAGTTTTTCTTTAGTGGTTTCTGATCAGATGCCTCTCTATTCTTTCATGGAATGGCCAGAAAATTTGCCCATCATATGTCATAGATAAAAAGGCAACCTCTAAATTTCATTGCTAGTAGGAGTACTTCTGCGACCTCTAAATTTCATTTCCTTTAGGAATTGTTAAGTATTCCTGGTAATGTGCTTTACAATTCTGTTCATTGTGATATAATTCATACAGAGAATCTTTTCCCATTTCTCTTCACTATACCTATGTTTCATTCCTCTTTATTAATGTTTGGTTTTTGTTATTAATGTTTCACTCGTTTAAGTTGGGATGAAAATTCAAAATTCGCATACACTGATCTGTTGGTTTTGGGATGTATTACTGGCACCGATAACTATTGTTTTGTGCTTGTGTCAGTCGGGGAATTGGCTGCTGATGTTACTCGTCTTTCTAGTCAGCCAGTGAAGGACCTTACAACTCTGGAGAGTCTTCTTAAGAAACCACACATAGAATGTAAAGTTGTCGATAAGCACGGTTTTGGGAATGAATTGTTGTCTGGAATTGAAAAAGAATGTGTGGAGATTGACATCAAGTATGAGGGCTTCATTATACGCCAGCAGAGCCAACTCCAACAAGTGAGGACAATATTTATGCTGTTTCTGATAAAACCCTCGTTGTTTATTAAATCATGCAACTTCACTTGTTTATTTCCTATTTTTAAGTATCTTAAATACAAGTTTTGGGTGGCGATACTTGGCAATTTTGTAGTTTTCTTTACCCATCATCTCATATTCGTGTTCGACTTACAGATGGTCCATCAACAGAGTATTCGACTTCCAGAGGTCTTAGATTATTATGCAATAAACACTTTTATCTCTTGAAGCGCGAGAGGAGCTTTCCAAGCTGTGTATCATTTATAATTTCATTATGGCATAACCTCTTACCAAAATATCGAGAACTCTGCGGTGGCAGAAATGAATTTCCTTATCGTATTTTGGACAAAATGGTCATTGATGAATTAGTTATCTCTTTAGAGAAACTCTTCTTATACCCATGGTCATTGCTCTTTGGACCAATGTGACCTCATTGCCATAGTTGGGTATCAGGCTCATGAAAGTGTCGTTTCTTCCATGACAGTTGTATATTGTTTTACCAAGCTGTTGCTACTTCATCATGCGTCTTATGGTAGTTGTATATTGTTTTTGTGGTCTGAAAAATTTGTGTTTGTCAATTGGGATTCCGAAAATTTGTTCTCCATTCAGTTATAATTGGAGGAATCTCATGTTTTCAGGTGAGTGAGGGCAAAAACCGTTGGTCAAGCAAGTGGAGTCGGTGGGGTGATCTTTGCCGATGTCACTGCTCGCCTCATGATCTGTGATACTAATAGGAGGAGAGCACAAGAACAGAAGAGGCTCCAGCTGCTCAATCTATCTACACATGTACGGACAGTGTCTTGCGCGGATGCAGAAATAATTCCTCGAGGGTCAATATGTGAAAGGTTTTGAAGAATTCTTTTTTTATTAAAAATGCTTAAAATTGAAACGATATTATTATCCTGCATAAACAATTCATATAAAGCTATAATCTACAATCATCTACGAAATTTTTTCATATCTTCATAATGTTGCCCTATAAATTTGTTACCCATACAATGAAATCATCTAACAATTAATCAAAAGGATTATAAATTTACATTTATTTAATCTCAATCATAGTTAAAATTTGAATGTTAAAGTGAACTGGGTCTTAGTGGTCATTGTCGTGCCCCGGCATCCATAGGTGGTTAGAGCTTAGGTATGGTGGTCAGTGGCGTAGTCAGAATTAAATATTAGTAGCGGTCTAACCATTTTTATTCATTAGTTATCCAAATTTATAAGTATGATTGTACAAAATTTCATATTTTAATAAACTTTCAAGGGCATTTCTGGGAGGTTTTAAAAAAAAAATTTTGTTTCACTAATTTTTTGTTCTGACAAAATTTGGAGTTCCTAAAACCACCAATCTTGAACTTCCTGCTATGGTTTGACATAAAAATTTTAAAAAAGGAAGAGTAACGTGATGATAAATAGAGGAAGGATTCTATAAAACTAAGTTTCTTTAATTATTTGAGTCAATTTGAAAAATTTCAAGTTTGCCCTCTATGTTTCTGTTTGCAGTAACAATAAGCCTTCCCATTAAACTCAACCAATAACCAGTAGGTTGTCTTGAACAAATAGCAAGAAGTGTTCGGTGGCTGTTTTGGCATGAGTTGTTGGTGAATTGTGGAGGGAAACCGGTAACAAGCAAGTGGAAGATGTTGACTGGATATTGTTGGAAGAAACGTACAACAATGAAAGTAATATTAATTCTAACATTATCCATTTTGGAGTAATCCCATTAACTAGGGGAGAGGTGTTAATGATTCCTATTATCCCTTTTAATTTATTGATGTACCAAAATTGCCCTACAACCTTTAAAGTAATTACAGCATTTAGCCACAATAAATTTGTTAAATTTACATATACCCTAATTTTCCGCAAATGAGTTTTGAGAGAGTTATCAGACAAGAGAACGAGATGTTAGAAAAGTTGGGAAAAATAAAGGGCATTTTAGTAATTAATTAGTTTTTATTCCGATTCATAATGGTTATTAAACAATGACAATGAAAATTAATTTCATTACTGTTCTAATTTTATATAGTTAGTAAACAACTCAATGGGAATGATTACCCACTTCTCTCATTGCCTACTTCTCCCATTACCCACTATTCTCATTCATAGTAAGTAAATGTGCCCTTAAATCCGAGCAAGTGCACTAATCAATAGACAATATAGTGCTACAAGCTAAGGTCGAATCTCACAAGGACTTAACTCAACAATATAACCTAATGGAATAGATTGCTTAGCTCACAATTTAGGTACTCAAAACAAAAAACAAAGACATTAAGTAGATATGCTCGACTCTTAATTAAACAAGGACTCTAAACAAAGACACTAAGTAGACACGGAGATTGGGGGGGATGGGTGTGGTGGTGTTGTTTTGAGTTGAAAGATGCTTAAAGTAAGGAAACTTGTAATGCAAGAAAACAGTCAATAAACAAGGGTTGTTAACAATTTAAAGGACAAGTTAAGGCAATCACTATCCACACCTAACCATAACGGTTTCCAACTTGGTTTGCAAGGTTCAATTATCATGTTTGTTACTTGGTCTAGTGCATGTGCAAGAGGTCTCTTAGGCTCACTCTTACACATTTGAGCTCTTTTTACTTTGTATGTCTAGTTCTTTTAAGCCACTAAACTTTCTAATCAATTATGCGATAGTTCTCTTAAGCCACTATAACACAAAAGAAAGCATTAAGTACAAAGAAATCTGAGCACTAAACTAATCCTAGAAAGTCATTGATAACTAGGAATGTCATGGATCTTTTTACAGATTACGTTTGTCATAATTCTTGATGCAAAGTCATCATTAAGTCATGCAAATAAAGTGATCAGTTTTACGAACACAAAATAGTTTCAATAAAAATAGTTTCAATAAAAATAGTAAATCAATCAATCAAGACAAACACCATAATCAAACCAAGCACCAAAACCAAGTTAAGAAGTTGTCATGGCTAGGGCTTCAAGATCAGCCCTAACTTAAAAGAAACTACTCACTACGCATAATGAAAAACGTAAACATAAATTGCATTGAAGAAAGAGTTGAAAGATTAAACCCAAAAAGTACTCCTAAGGGCAACTTCAAGCACGACTTCAAGGAATCCTTCAAGAACAACTCTTGGAGTTCGTGAACAAGCCTCACCAACAAAGCTAGCTCTCTAAAGTAAATGCTAAGTGCGTCTAAAAAGTATTTTAAAGTGTCTAAGATTGTGTGTGTAAAACAGTGGACAAGGCCTCCTTTTATTGGCAAAGGCCAAGCCTTGTCCTATAAGGATTCGAAATAGAAACCTAGTCTAGTGAGTTCTAGAACTCCTAGTACATTCCAAATGGATAATTAAACCCTAAAAACATGGAAAACCAATGGGAACAAGAGTTGGTCAGTGGGAATGCAAGTTGGCACTTGGGCAGCTAGTTGTCTCGGTCATGAGCCCAAGGCAGGCCCTGAAAGTCGGTGGCACGCGCCTTGGAATGTCTCAGCCGCACCTTGCCATGCCCTTGCATGTTTTTTGCTTCAATATGGATCATAGTTCCTGAAAATGCTTTAGGACACGATCAAATGGCTGTAGGATGGATGATGGCTCATTTTGGCTTAATCAGGTCACGTCAAGGACATGCCTTGGACCTGTCTGTCTGTCAAGAAATCTCGACACTGCTAAGGCGCAGTCGTAGCCCTATTTTGGGTGCATCAGGGACCTAGATAGGGTGTCTTGGGAACTTGTCAGGGACACGAATTGGGACATCTTCGAGGCGTGTTTTGGGACATCTTCGAGGCGTGTCAGGGACACGCCTTGGCTAGGACCTTGACTTGATTTATGGCACGATAGAGGCACGCCTTGGGTTCTTGAGGGCACGCCTTGGTGTGGCTCTGGGACTCAGATGGAATGTCCTTGGGACGTGTCAGGGACACGTCCTAGGCCAGGTCTAGACATGTCAAGGACATTTCTTGAACCCGGTACTAGCTAGATTTGCGGTTCTTGGTCTTGGCCCTAAATAGGGCACCTTGACACGCCCTTGGCCTTGCAAGGGCTCGGTTCCCAAAATGGATTTGAGGACATCTCCTTCATCTTAACTCATATTTGAGCCATTCTTTTTCCATTATTCTTAGGAGTAAGCTATCTTTCCAATTTCTGCACATGTCTCACAAAAGCATCACTTTCTACTATGGATGATATGAATTTAAGCAAAAGACAAGTAAAGGGGCCAAATATGATATAAAATATGTGTAGACTTTATGACTTAACAAATACCCACAAACCTAGCTTTTGCTAGTCCTCGAGCAAAACAAAGAATAAAAATTAAACTAAAAAGTTAAAGACTCAAGCTTAATCCTAGGTTCACCTAGTAGGAGGAGTTTTGTCTCCTTTTAATACAAAATAAAATACTTAACAAATTAATAAGGAACAAAGCAAATAGATCATGTTATGCCAAACTAAAGACATGCCAATTTCAAGTGAGTGCCATTTGTTAAGTGTGAATGCCCTTGACTTCAAAATTTCGAGTTTAAAAACAACAAAGTTCAAATGCCTTAGAAAGATTTTATCTCGACTCTAACGTCACTGGACAACTCTCAATTTCTCTCATGAATCCTAAGGTTTTCACTCTTGCAAGCATATGTGATGAGTTTATGTAAAGGAATCAAATATGATCACATATGAAATAGTATGAAAGAAAGGAAATTTCCAAAATTGGATCTCATGAAGGAAAATGAACATTAAGAACATAGGGACATACCTTAACTCCAAGCAAGACTTCCCATAAGATCAATTAGGTATTCATTCAAAGGTTTTAATGGGGCTAGGCTTAAAGAGTTTAGGAAGAAAGGAATAAGGATTCAGAAGCTTAGATTGGGACAAGGCATGAAGCAGCATGACTTGGAAACTTGATCTTCTCTTCTTGAACTTCTTAGGACCCCACGGCCAGAGTTGGTGCTTTCAATGGCTTCATGAATGGAAGCTTGATTTATTTGAATGATGATGATTTGTGACTCTTGTTTTCATTGACTCACTTGGCTTAGCTCATTGTTTTCTTTTTTCTTTTTTTTTCATTCTTCTCTTTTCACATTTTTCTTTTGTTTCAAACTAAGTCAAGATCATGCAATGACTTACATTCTTTTGTGTTTCTGCCCAAGTTAGGACTTTGGTCACTTGGGATGTCTAAGACATTCCCCTTGATATCAACTTTGTACTTTGGCACTTCTTGGCCATGACATGTCCTTGAGGGACCTCACGGTTTGACTTTGAACTTGAGCAACTTAGGGCTTTTCTTTCCTTTCCTTGTCATGCACTTCATTTGGCACCGCCTTGTCAAAACCTAAGCTATAGGGAATGGCCAAGATTGAGAGCTTCCTATCTAGGTCTCGGTTTTGATTTTGGTGATGAAAGAAAGTCTTAAACTGTTTGGCTTCAAAATGGGTTAAGGGAGCATGCAAAGGGACATATATGGCTTTTAGAGGCCTCAAACATGCATAGACTACATCACTTCTTATGGTTCATCAAACTTAGAATCAAGAGTCTTTACAAAAGATGTTAGTTATTTAAAATTCAATGCAAAGTGATAATAATGAGATCAATCAATGTAGAATGAATTGAATAGTGTTTAAGAATAGGAAAAAATAAATATCTCAAAAAAAGGCATTAGGCTCAAAGTCTCACATAGGTATGTGAGAAGTCTCCTCTAATTTTCTAAGGCTCACTTAAGAAAAGTCATTTTTTAACTCAATTTCTTGAAGTTAGACATTAAGTGAAAAGATATGGTACAACCTTCATCATGGCATGACTTTAGTAAGACACCAATGATGAATGCAACATATGTAACTAATTAACATGTAAAGTACTAAGTACCTAGCCGTGTACCCCCAAACCTAAATGTTGCAAAATTTTAATCCACACCCCCAAAACCTAAACTAAACATTGTTCTCAATGTTAACAAGTTGAAACACTAAGCGCAAATAAGGAAAGAGGTATAGGAGGCATGGCAAACATAAAACATAAAGAAAAGGGAGGAATCAAAAGCCAGGGCTAGGTTGCCACCTAGGAGCACTTGATTTAACGTCTAGGCAAGACGTGGCTTGCTTGTCAAGCCAGGGAAGGCACGACTAGAGTGAGAACTTGCGATGGCATTTCTTGATAGGCTTCATAGTATGGCTTCAAACGGTGGCCATTGACCTTCAATTCAAGGCCTGATTTCTCATGCTTGATCTCCAAGGCACCATGGGGTAGGATTTTGAGCACTAGATAAGGCCCTGTCTAACGAGATCTGAGTTTTCCAAGGAAGAGCCTCAATTTTGAGTTGAAAAGAAGGACCATTTGCCCCACTTGGAAGGTCTTGTGTACCAAGTGCTTGTCATGATAGGCCTTTGATTTTTCTTTGTATATCCTGGAACTCTCATAGGCCTCATTTCTTAGCTCCTTAAGTTCTTGCAATTGCAGCTTACGGTGGTGCCCTACCTCATCATGGTCCATGTTGACAAGTTAGATGGCCCAAAATGCCTTATGCTCTAATTCTACGGGTAGATGGCAGCCCTTTCCAAAGACAAGTCGGATGGGAGACATGCCTATGGGTATCTTGTATGCTGTCCTATATGCCCAAAGGGAATCATTGAGCCGATTGGACCAATCATTCCTAATAGGGCCTAGGGTTTTCTCGAGTATGTCCTTGAATTTACGATTGGAAATCAACATATTACTAATTTTCTATTGGCTGATTGGGCAATCCTATTGGATTGTATGGATTGTATGTTGATGATGACAGAGAAGGATTTTAAGTTCTTAACCTTGTCTAATATGAAATATTGTCTCCTCTATTTCTGGGAAATTGGAGTTCTTGAAGTGTGATCATGATATGAAATCTTGCCTACATGTAACTGCTTCTAGATGATGATATCTAGTATCAAAATTGAAACTTGAGAGCTCCATGGATCTTGAGAGGGTCAAGTGTTGGGATACCAATGAAGAGATTTATGGTGTACTTTCAAGAGCGCATTTCCTGAAGACATTCAACATTCGGATACCAATGAAGAGATTTACAGTGTACTTTCTTTTGTCTTCTGGACTCTTACTAAATAACTGAATAATGCTTGTATTTTGTTGTATGTCTTTAGGTTGTAACTTTTCATGGATACTTTTGTTTTTAACTTTTTCTCCAAGTGGTACTTTTGCATTGTATTCCTTGATATGTAGGCATGCCAAAATTGAACTTTTTTCTCCAAGTTGTAGCCTACTATTATTATACTGATGCATGTACATTTCACTTGGGCCAAAATTGAAAATTTGGCTCAAAACTGAACCAAACCGAAATCATACCGAACATAATCGGTATAGTATGATCCGGTTTCATTTTCAAATTGTAAAATACCGAACCGTACCAAACCGATTAAAATTAAACGAAATGGTTCTGGTATCGACCCAATACTAAACCATACCAAACCGTGCCTAGGGCTAATACGTATTATGATGATTGGGTCATGATGATAGTCGAGGGACATGATATGATGTTAGTCGAGGGATTTGCCTGCTTATATGATATGATGATAGCCGAGGGATTTTCCAACTGATGTGATATGATGATAGCCGAGGGATTTTCCGGCTGATGTGATATGTGATAGCCGAGGGATTTACCGATCGATATGATATGATCGAAGCCGAGGGTTTTTCCAGCTTATGATATATGATCTGATAAGATATGATAGCCGAGGGATTTACCGGCTCATTATATCAAATATGAAGATTATTGTCACGGGTGATGACTAGAGTTCTGAGATATCAGTGAGAGTACATTCGTTATCGAAGTCAGTGGGTATGGAGTGGGCGGTGACCCGGAAAGGGGAGTTATGATTCGTAAGCACGAGTGCGATGTTTGAGTTGATCGATACCGTCATAAAGAGACAATGATATAGAGGTATTACTAGTTCATGTTTATCCATTGGGATTGGATGTATCATCTTCAACACGTGAAGATTCTTATATGAATGTTAGTATGTGTGGTTCATTGTTGTATGGTGACTGGTGCATGTGTATGCCTGTGTTGTATTGAATGTCAGCCTTACGGGGTTATTAGATTATCATTTTAATATTGTGCTTCGTTTTGTGTGCTATGTTATTTATGTAATAGTATTTGATGATGCTTTAATAAACTGAGGGGTTATATAATATGTTTTATAAAATGTTTTTCACTGAAACTATTAAGGTCCACTCACTCTTCTGTTTTGCGCCCCTCAGGCTTCAAAGGAACGTTCGTGAGTTCGAGGAAAGAGTCCTACAGTGACAGCTTTGACACCAGACAGTGGAGTATGTAATAAGGTAGAAATCAGTTCAGCATTCAATGCTTTATTTTACGATCATCACTTGTATCTAATTATGCTCTGGGATGCCCGCTGTCGCGGTGAAACGGTAACTTAGTGTTTACTATTTACCTTTCACAATAACTTCCTAAAACGCAACGATTAAGTTAGGCTTTTGTCAAATGTACTCAGCGTATAGGTGTCGGTCAACACTAGGTGATTCCAATATCCAGTTGGATTTCTAGGTTGGGGTGTAACAGATCAAGCTTTCCTCCTCGATTAACCGATACAGTCTCCCGAAACCTAAGGGGCGCAAAAACATAAGGGTGAGTGGACCTTACAAGTATTTCAGTGTAAAACCATGAAAAACATAGTAAATATACTCGTAATACGCACACAATGAGACACACACATATATATATATATATATATATATATATAAACTATTATAATAAATTTGATAACCTTGCAAGGCTATCATCAGTCAATTAAATATGCGGCCTAAAAACGGGTACTCATATACCGTTGACTACCAAGTGGGCATACAACTCATCAGTCATACTAAGTCTATAAATTCTCTAGCTTAGTCTTTTTAATAACTCACCTAGAGGACATAACTTACTCAACTTACATGCTACGCAATTAACTATCTAACACGTTGATTACATAAAGACTAACGCCCTCAAACTACAAAAACATACAAATGACAAGCCCTAGCTAGCACTAGGTTGTGGCATCGTCTCTAATTCATAGCATCACAATCATAATAACATAGCGTTTAGCTACGCATAATCAAACCCCTGTTAAAACAAGCATAATACTATCCCTAAACATATGACACACATCATAATATATAACATTATGAAAATATTAGTTGAAGGAAAGAAGTCCACTCACAACGGGTTAGGGATAAGTCACCTGACAAGCCTATGCCCCTGAACACACTCCAAACTACTTGTTCCCTAAGTCAGAAGAAACCACAAATTTTGCAATTAAATCCTAACCTAAAAACTAAGAAAACTTTTGGTTTGCTCAAAACTGACTTAAAACGGGTCGAAGGGACAAAAAAATGTGCAAAAATGGTTCGAAACATCCCGAAACTAGGCTCACACGCAACCTTGCATTGGGAAATGGTCTCACGTGTCGCCAGGCGTCGGTAAGAGGATGGACACACCAACACTTGCTGCCATGTGGCACTATCGGTTGGTGATCAGCGTCGCTGTGGAAGGTGGTCGGATACCGGAATTTTTGCAGGAAAAGTTGACCGGACCGCCGTGGACGGCGGCGCCGGCGACTTGACGCCGGTAACGTCACCGTCGCTCACCGCCATTAAATGAATGAAAAAAGCTAACAACGTTAGCAATTCCGTCAAAGTTGAAGGCGTTAGTGGGATTTAACGGTGTTAACGAAGTCTCCGTTGACCACCTTGACTTAATAGAATATTCCACTGTCGATGGAATATTCCATTATCGGTCGGCGGCCACAGCCAGATTCTAAACTCACCGAAAAGCGTCGTTTCCGGCGAGCTTCTTTTTTCTTTGTTTCTTCACCGATTTTAATGATCCAATAGTCCAAATCTATCTAATCAATGAGAAGAATTCAAAAATGAGGTCAAAGGGTCGACATCGTACCGGTGGTGGCCGAAAATTGGCTGTGAAGTCAAGGCTTCAATACTCCTTCTACGGTGGTCGTCAAATTGAAATGGTGGTAATGTTGAGTTCATAGTCAGGAGAGGATGAAGATGGCGGTGGTGGTACGGTGGCCTAGTTATTTGGCGATGATCAGCGGTGGTGGTGATCATGTTTGGTGGTTCTCGGGGAAAGAGAGAGCAGAGTGATGAGAGATAAGGAGAGTTAGAGAAAGAGAGAGGAGATTTGGGCTTTGGGCCTTAAATCAGGTCCAATTAAATGGACCAAATCGAGCAAAACAACACGTTTAAGGTCCGACTCGTCTTAAAGGGGTATTTTGGGTAATTCAAAATTTTCAAATTAAATGTTTGGAACATGTTGTAATAGAAACCAAATGGTTTCGGTTTGGCTTGATGCCATTTTTGTATTAGGCCACCTTGTTACATCCCGGACCGTAAACTCCAAAATTGAAAATTTATTTTTAACTAAAATACCCCTACGAGCACCTTGTGGAATTTGGGTTTTCTTTCATTTAGTTGGATTAACCAAATTTGAGACCAAAATCCATTTTCGAGCCCAAAGTGTAAATTCAAAACCTATGTTTTTCAAGTGAGCCTTGAATCCAAAGTATTTAATAACTAAGCCCATTTGGGAAGCCCAAAACCCATTTAAACTACCCCAAACCCACACCCACTCAGTTTCTCTATCTGATATATCTCTTCCCCCTCTCGACATCACCTGGTTCTCTAAGAAGAGACCAAAGCAGAGACAACACCAAGCACCACCACCACCCGCGAACCCACACCACCGTCGAACGTGGGAATCAACCACCATCGACAACCACCATCCTCACAAGCTGAGATGTGAGACCAGAGATTGTAGAACCACTCTTCCTCTCTCCCGCTTCATTTTCCTTCTTTGTCGCCGCCGAAGAGCAACCATACCCACCACTACAAAGCTTCAATCAGGACCTCAACCACCACTCATCCTCTTCATCTACTCACCGCGAACTCGATGGGCTGGGCCGTGAGCATTGAGGGGAACCGTAGCTCAAGTTACAAGCAAAAAATAAGCGAGAGGACCGAGGCTTCCCGAATAGTTTGTGACCAAACCAGACGAGATTGTTCCTTCTGAGTTTAACCTTTATCTTAGTCGCACAAAGGGCTTCATTCTGGACTGACTGCGTGTGGGTTTTGTGTGAGGATTGATGGCGGTTGACCTCGTTGGAAGTTGCAGCGCCACCGGAGCTCTTAGAATTCACGGCAAATTCCGAGTTAATCAGGTAACGTCTCGAGCTCAAACCCACACCATTCGATTCGTCTTGTTGAGAGAGTGCTAATTCAGCCATTGCATGTCGTTTTTTACTTAGTATCGCAATGGGAGAAGAAAACGAGTCCGACAGAGGGCGGAGCTTTGGACGAGGATTACGGCCTAACGAGGTAAGCTGGCATTATGAGGATCTCACCACTAGAATCGTCTCGTTATGGGCTTCGTTCTGACCTATTGCATGTAGGTTTTGAGTGGTGGTCGACGGCGAACGAAGCTCGCCAGATTCAGGGAATTTCTTTCGAACCACTGAGACTTCACGACGGTTTTTCGGCCGCGTTAGGTAACCTTTTGACCTGGAAACTTGATATTCAGAATCTTTGTTTCGAATAGATGTTGTTTGGTGTATTGCATGCTAGTTTGGGTTGTGTTTTGAGGGAGAAAACCCTCGTTGGAGTTGGGGGTTGCTTTTCGGCGAGCAGATTTGCAGAAAAATCGAGTTTTTGGCTGACACTAGGCACGTGAGCCACATTGCCAGCGCGTGGCGAAGAGTGGAAATCTCATGGCCACACGTAGCAGCGCGTGGGGGTTTTTCTCGGAGCGTGGCACCGTGTGTCATAGTTTTTGGGAGGTTTAGAGCATTCACAATTCGATTATTACACTTTCTAGCATATAGGGAGCCCATTTTTTTAGGTTGTTTTAAGCCACCCTTTCAGGTTTCTCTAGTTTCCGTTTAGTGAACCTTAATGGTGAACCTTTGGGTCACTTTGGTCAAGGTTGGATTGCTTGGAGCTTACGTTGGCTTGGTGCCGTCGGGTGGCTTAATCCCCGACCAAGAGTGAGTGGACCTCTTTCTCAAACTTCATTTTTGTCATCATCTTTTACTTGCATGTTTTACTATAATTATAATATTTGAAATCATGGTTAGCTTTGTCGTTGCGTTGTGGTAAGTGTGAGTTGTTGTGTAATGACCCGGACCAGAAATTAAATTATTTTGAGAATTGGACAATTTTACCCTCAGTTTTGGATGGGTTCGGGAGTCACTTTTTGACTGGCAGTACTTTTGGGAATTTTTCTTGGGTTGTTGCGTAGGTCTCGAACTCACGAGTTCGTAGACAGGCGGCACGCGGAAAACGGAGACCCGATGAGTTCGTTACGGGTCTAGAAGCTTCAGGGGCAATTTGGTAATTTTGGAAAAGTTGGAATTATATAGATGATATTTTTCTCTCTCCTCGAGAGATTGGCCCGTGCAATCTCACTCCACCCGAAGACCTCCTCGTGTGAACATCGAAGACCCATTTTCATCGGATGGGTTTCGATCCGATTCGAACAAAACCAAGGTCGGGAGGATCTTCCCCGCGACCCCACGAGTCTTTTGGTGTAATCATCGGAGTGGGAGCACCTCCGTGGGCGACGGACGGAGGAGGGAGGTGAACCGAACCTTCTCGGCCGTTTTCCGGCCAAACCAGGTACGATCTCGGAACTTTGACCTCATATTTGGATTCCTGGTGAAAAGTAAACGAATTTACATGTGTAGATCGTGAAAAACGGTTAAGAACTGAAGAAATTAGAAAACCTTGAAGTTCGGCCGGAAATGGGGGATTCCGGCGAACCAGACGGCGGCGGAGGTGGCGGTCCGGTCATCTTCTCCGGCCAGCCTCCGGCGACGGCGAGGGCCGTCCGGTCATCTTCTCCGGCGAGTCACTGGTAACCGGTCGAGTCGAGTGAACCGGTCGAGTCGAGTGAACCGGTCGAGTTGGATCGGGTCAGGTCGAGCCGGGCCGGGTTGGACCGGTCCAGGCGCGTGAATACTGTAGCAGGCGCGTGACCGGCGCGTGTTCTGACCTTCCGGTGGCGCGTGGCGGCGCGTGGGACTGTTCCCGAAGTCACGGCGGCGCGTGACCAAGGTTTTGGGACGTTCCGGATCAGATTTTGTTGGTTTCGAGGCCATAGGAGTTCATTTAGAGCTCGGTTGGGCAATCCCAGCGGTAAGGATTGACCGTGGAGAGGGTTTTGAGTTTGAAAAGTCAAGGCAGTTGGGTCATTATGGTGTAGGTGTTCTGAGGCTAGAGCGTACATGAATTTTGGGTTGGATGGTGATGGTAAGCGGACTTTGATTTATAAATTGTAATGTATGTATAAATATCTTCGATTTAAATACTGTTGTGTATGGTTGTATCTATAAATTGTGATGCATGTATTAATATCCTCGATTTGATTACTGTTGTGTATGGTGGTATTTATAAATTGTTGGATAATTGTTGTTCTAATATTTCAGTGGAAGTGTGTTGTGAGAAATGATATGGTTGTTGGATTTGGTTTTGATAGTGTTTGGACGTGGTAATTATTTGGGTACATGATTTTGAGTTGAAACCGTATTTGTGATAAATGATAAACAAAATATATACTTGATTTTGGATACAAAACCGTTTTGAAGGGGCCTAGGAGCCGGGCCTTGGTTCCGTGTTGGCGGACTCCCGGTGAACCCCATTATAAACAAAACTGATTTGAAGGGGCCTAGGAGCCGGGCCTTGGTTCCGTGTTGGCGGACTCCCGGTGAACCCCTAATATAAACAAAACCGATTTGATGGGGCCTAGAAGCCGGGCCTTGGTTCCGTGTTGGCGGACTTCCGGTGAACCCCAATATAAAAGGTGATTTTGCAGAGATTGTGGTCGAGTCCAAGTAGTACATATTCTAGCACACCCCAAGGGATACCCTGGTGGCTAGGAATATGATAGCCGAGAGATAAGCCGACTGATAAGATATCATGGTACAGAGAGTTATGATACGATATGATAGCCGAGGATATTTTCGGCTCTAATATGAACCAGACGAAAATTGTTATGGGCCTAATCAACATATGAAAATACGTCGTCATCCGGGTCAGTGGGTTGGTGTGGGCGGTGACCCAGATGGACGAATTATTATTGGTTCACTACTATCTGACTAGTTTGTTGTCTTGTGGTTTTCCAGTAGAGATGTCAGCAATGTCTGACTACTGACATTTGGTATCAGAGAGTATTTCTATTTGAACCACCACTATTCCGAGGTTTTGGTTTTGACCGGTATTTTATCCTGCGTCTGACAGTAGGAGTGATCAGTAAGTACAGAGATTCTGTTGGGAACCATGTAAAGTTTAATAAAAATTATTTAAGAATAAAGGGTATTTCTGGTAATTAAATGTTGAGGTAAAAGAGCTATCAGACGGGATAAGGGTTCTTTCCGGGTTTCGAGGAAAAATTCGGGAAGGGTCCTTACATGTTGACTTATCTTATAATTTGACTTTGATTATTATGTTATATTTCTTGAGAATGTCTTGTGTGATTATTATATTATATTTCCGTGCATGCCTTGTTGACTATGATTTTTATACTCCTGAGCATGACTTGATTGAGATTGATGGTTATTATGTGATTACTATTATGAGGTTGCATATGCATACATTAGCTTCGCGAGATATGTGTGTGCATACGATTGTGTTTTGAAGTATTTTCCATATGGCTCGATTATGATTATGATTAGAGTTTAGATGACCTAGAGATGGTTGTTTCGAGTTATAATATCGAGTTGAAATTTTGGTGGTATGCCTGTTGGTAGATTTAAAGAGCAAGAAATATGCAATTCAATTCTAACAGTTATAAAATCCTTGCAAGTGCACAAATCGATAAGTATAGTATAGTAGCACAGCAAGAGTCGATCCCTTGAGGACTTGTATCAACGTTATGACCAATTTAGTTCAGATTTGTTGACTTAAATAAAAACACACACACACACAGGGGGGGGGGGGTTTGTGATAACTGAAATTTAAAGACAAGTAAATCAAAGTGCAGAAAATAACAATGCAAGAATGAAAGGTTGTTAACTAAGGCGAATTAAGGCTTACTATCCACTCTAACCAATTATAGCTCTTAACCAAATTTCCTTGACCTAATTACTATGCATTTTCTGAATTAGGTGCCCGTGCCTAGGACCTGTCGTTGGTTCACTAGACACATCTTATTCCCTCTTACTTAGCATGTTCTAAACAGGGCATATGCCTAGAACGTCTATCACCTACCTTTTAAGATGATGCATGAAGTTTAAAGAGAATTTAATGACACCACATTAGCCTAGCAAAGTGGCATGCAATCCTAGGTCGTCATGAGTTAAGATTACAAGTACGAATACTTTCGATGCTCCAAATCACAAGATGATATGACGGTCACTCAAGCAATTACATCTATAATTATATGCAAACAAGGTAGCTAATCTTATAGGCATAAATTAAGGTCATTAAGCATAGTAATCCAACTTATTCAGCATGCATAGAAATCATAATCAAGAGCCAGAAATCCAATTAATAAGCTAACATGGCTAGGGCTTCAAGCAGCCCTAATCCTAATGACTACTCACACATAACTGAAATAAACACAAGTATAATTGAATTCATAAGTAAATTGCAATAATGAAAATAAGGGTACATAAGAGATTGTGAAGAACAGGTGCAGCAGAAGACACGGCAGAGCCTTCTTCTCCAAGCTCCACGTCCAATAATCTATGTGAAAGATTATCTCCCAAAACATGGTCCCTAATTCTCTAGAAAACCAAAACGGAACTCTCTGTGGCTCAGGTCTCTGTTTTCCCAGAAACAAAAACGCCCCTAGCTAATTATCTCCTCCCTAAAACACTGAACAAAGGCTCCATTTTATAGACAAAGGGAAAACCTTGTTCTATAAGGATTGGTAAAACCTTATTCTATAAGAATTGGTAAAACCATGTCCTATAAGGATAGGGAAAGTTATTGTACTTTTAATTAATTACAAAGTCCTTAAATCTATTAGAACCAATCAGAACACGGTTGGGAGTGTGAATGCAAGCTGGCAAGTGGGAACGCAAGCTGGCCAAACTTGGATTTTGGACTGTCTTCGTAATCAGGATATGGGACCGCGCTTTTGAAGCACATCATGAGTATAGTAGAAGCGCATCTTCATTCAGGCTTGGCGCAAACGTTGTCAGGCTTAGCGCAGAGGGAGAACCTCTAATCTACCGCTGGCGGAACAGGGACCCCGGCTTAGGCGCACTTCTTGGCTCGGATGGGAGTTCTTGGGACATGTCCTCGACCTGCCTTGGCGCGACCTTGGCACTTCTAGGACTTGACCTTGATGTCATGAAACACAGGTTTGAGACCCGGAGGGCCTGATATGAGGTACTTGGCCAGTGGCCCAAAATAGGCGCACTGGCGCACTCAGGACTCCGTTTAGGACCTGATATTGAAATGAGGACATCTCCTTCATCTGGACTCCGATTTGAGTCATTCTTTTTGCGTTCTTTCCAGATTTTACCTATCTTTCTAACTCTGCACAAGTCTCACAAGATTGATCATTTTCTACTATTGATGGCATGAAATCATTCAAAAGACATGTAAGATAGGCATATAAAGACATCAAAATGATGCATAAATAACGACTGATCAATGCCCACTTAGAGTCACTAGTATCTCTAGTACCCGTCTGTTGGCCACATACCAGCCTCCACGTGATCGATCACCCGCATTCGCTCGAAAACTAGTTAAATAACGCCAACTTGTCCTCGAGCTCTAGGGGACATGAGGTGATGGTGATTAGCACCTAAGCTTCACATGGTCGAGGTACACGAGCAAACCATAGATACCCAGCATGTCATGTGAGCAAGACTCGAGTGACTCAAGAGCATAATTAGTGGGTTATACGTTCTATACTTTTGCTTCGGGATGATAATTTGACTGCATAAGATTTTATTATTACTTCTCGTAAAACGTGCATGTTTATCATTATGTTAACTTGGATTTCTTTAAAACTGGGGGTTTAACTATTATATTTTAACTTATGGGTTTACACTGAAATAACTGTTAGGTCCACTCACACTTCACTTTTTACTTTTTATACCCTTAAGGTTTCGATAGTACTTCACACTTATCGAGGAGGATTTCTCGGTACTTGCTATGATATTCACACCTGCCGTTCGGGTGTGGCGCGTTCAGAAATTGGGATATTTCAGGTAGTTGTTTAAACTTTATGATCATCAAAAGTCGTGAACTATGCTCTGTACTTCCGCTGTGCGGTGAATCATTAATTGGTTTTTACTAATTATTTTCATACGACCTCCTAAAACTCACCATTTTCAATTTTTGGCTTTCGTCATCTAGACTTCATCGTTCGGATGTCGGCTACATAGCTCGATTTCAGTGCCCACGTGGACTTTCCGAATTGGCGTGTGTCAATTTGGTATCAGAGCATAGTTTTAGGAAGTGTCGTTAGATTTCGTACACTTTATGATCAAAAATTTCAATTTCGAGTGTTAGAGCATCTCCTCAAATATCTAGTATCGTTAGTTGACGTTCGACTTTACCGCTTGCGACATGACCCTAAGTAGTGAATGAGTAGAGAAGAGGTTTCGAGTTAGCCCAACTTTTCTTCGGTTACAAGTTAGCTAGGTTTTTCTGTCGAATTTCACGTTCAGGTGGTGTTTACGAACTTAGGACTCATTTGGGTGGTGCGAACGAGTTATTCAATGGCAAACGTGACGTTTGGAGATTGGTTAGTGTTTGGTTTAGATGACAGTCTTATTTTGGGAAGTGAAACTTTGACAACCGTTCCGGTTTTAGGTTAAAGTGGATTCTTACGAACCCTCAAGTTTGTTTTTCCAAGAACTTAGGATTTCTAGAGGAGTTTTGACGAACCCGCCTACAACCTGACCTTGGATCGTTTTATTTTCTTGGACAGGTGGGACGAGTATTCTAAGTTCTTTGTGTTTACTCGAGAGAAGATTTTGGTTTATTGTGTGTTTCTCTTTCGAATTTGGTTCTTATGCTGTAACATTCTTGGTTGTGTAGTCAACTTGTCTTGGTTGCATGTTTTGTGCATTGGGTTCAAATGATTGGATGTTGTTTTTATGCACGGTGTATACTCTAGCATGCTTGCTTTGTAGCTTATTACCCCATCTTGCAAATAAGTTTACTTTGCTATTGAGTTTCTAGTATCATAACTTTAGTTTCGTGTAAAAAAAAAAATTTGTTTTGGGTTGTGTTTACTTGATGCCATTTTAGTGTGTTTGATAAATGTTTTATTATTTATGTGAACTTCTTTGTTGGTGATGGTAAATTTTTCTGGTTGAAATAATGTTGGTTAAGTGGTATCATGATTGTAACATGTGTTATGATGTGATACTTCTTGACACTAGGTACATTTACATTAACCAATCTGTCGAATTTTGTTTGAGTTGGTTCTCGTCTGTATAGAATCTTGCCTTTTGCAATTTGATACTTGTATATTTTCCTTAGCCATTTCCACTCAATGTATTTGAACCAGTTATTGATTTTGTATTTGTCATTAACAGCTGCCATTCATGTCATATCTAGTTTACTTGATTCAATAGTTTTCTTTTACCTTGTGGTTTATAGCAGTCTGTTTAAGTCCCTCGGTTTGATTTCACATTTCAGCATGCATGTCATATCTAGCATGCATAACCTATTTTTTCAACCCTCTTCTTTTTCTCTTGGTGGTTGACCAAATTCATTAATGTTTGGTTGAGATTGTTGTCACTTGCATATCTCTTTTTGAATAAATGTTTCAGTGTTGTCTTGGATTTGTTGTGTTTTAGCTTTCCGTATACAATTCTAATCCCCATCATTTTTGCATTGGGGCCTTTGTCATGCAAATAAAATGATTGTCAAACTGACATCATTGTTCATTTTGGGGTCGTTTGTGTCTGAGATTGTAGGTTGATTGAATTTGGTTTCTCTGAATGCTATGCATTTGTCAAGTTCTCTTGTGAACCCTAAATGCATTTAGGATTGGGCCATTTCATTAGTTCGATTATGATCCTATGCCCTTTAGGTTACTGTTTGAATGTGATTCTATTGTGTACCACCGGTCATGTTTTGTTCCCTTACCCTAAACTGACTTGTTCACCATTTCCTAGATTCATCGATTAAAGCGTTAATCCGTGTATACTTGGACCTCAGAGAGGTATTACTTGTGACTACTTGAGCTGGTGTGTTGGTGAAGGTTTTGTGGGTAGTCGTTCATGTTTACCGTTGGCAGTTGAAGTTTTGACGTATCTTCATATTGTGCCTCAGGTAACATTTGTTGTATTCACAATTGTTATCTGGTGTCTCCGGTAGCAGTTGTTGGGTTCACAATTGTTATCCGGTAACTTTGCCCTGACGGATTAGTGTGACAAACCTACGCCGAACTTAGAGTCTGAACCGCCTCTTGACTTGGAGTTAGATAACCACAGTTATATCCGATCTTGGTTGGCTTTTCACCCTTAGCCACAAGTCATTCCCATTTTCTGCCTCTAAGACTTAGTCGGTGCAGGAAATTGTAAACGACTTGGACTATACGAACGAGTGTCACCTTTGGTCGTATAACCGATGGCGAACGAGCTTAAACGAAAATCGCAAGAACGCGTGAACTCTCTCTAAACTATTACACCGGCCTTATGTTTAAGCTTGAAGGACTGGTGCCTTGGTGTTAGGTTACTCTGAAGGAGGTTAGCATACGTTTTTCTTAATCGGTCTGTCTGGCTTAACGAGTATTAGATGTTTTGGAGAAAGCGTTTGTGTTAAAAACTAAACCAGGGAGTTAGTATCGTTGAAACAGGCTACTTTTGGGTTAAACTTGCACTTGGATGTGTGTGAAAACATTGGAAGTGTGGAGATGTGTCAAACTTTTCAACCATTTTACCTTTGACCGTCTTTGAAGCCTCGTGGAAACTCCAACCTTTTTCTGACCCTGAGTGGAAGTAGGAATGTATGACTCTGTAGTTGTGTTCTGGCTACTTCACACCAATCTCGGACGTGGTGTCTATTGTGTGATCGTAGACCGAGTGTTTAACCAATGCACTTCTTACTAGTATGTGAGAATTTACTTTTGTGTGAACTTGTTTAGTTATTTGGAAACGAAATCGCACCTTACCTCAGGACAAAGGTCTTAATTACTGCATTCGAGAACCTTGAATCACCTTCAGTCTTGGGGAAATTCTTCTAGCAACCCTAGCTACCCAATTGTCTGTTGACACCACTTTACACCTACAAACTAACGCACGATCCAGACCTTCTAAGTTAGAAGTGATTATTCGCCCAGCGTAGCTTTTAGTTGAGGCAAGTTGTGGATGTTGGTTAGTCAAGTCGTTGGTGTTAAAGTTTTGATCACGTGGCGAGAACTTTGAGACTTGTTTGACGAACTTTTGGGTTGGGTGGTTATACCTGATCAGTCGTTATTTATGCATCATTTTGATGTCTTTATATGCCTCTCTTACATGTCTTTTGAACGATTTCATGCCATCAATAGTAGAAAATGATCAATCTTATGAGACTTGTGCAGAGTTAGAAATATAGGTAAAATCTGGAAAGAACGCAAAATGAATGACTCAAATCGGAGTCCAGATGAAGGAGATGTCCTCATTTCAATATCAGGTCCTGAACGGAGTCTTGAGTGCGCCAGTGCGCCTATTTTGGGCCACTGGCCAAGTACCTCATATCAGGCCCTCCGGGTCTCAAACCTGTGTTTCATGACATCAAGGTCAAGTCCTAGAAGTGCCAAGGTCGCGCCAAGGCAGGTCGAGGACATGTCCCAAGAACTCCCATCCGAGCCAAGATGTGCGCCTAAGCCGGGGTCCCTGTTCCGCCAGCGGTAGATTAGAGGTTCTACCTCTGCGCTAAGCCTGACAACGTTTGCGCCAAGCCTGAATGAAGATGCGCTTCTACTATACTCATGACATGCTTCAAAAGCGCGGTCCCAGATCCTGATTACGAAGACAGTCCAAAATCCAAGTTTGGCCAGCTTGCGTTCCCACTTGCCAGCTTGCATTCACACTCCCAACCGTGTTCTGATTGGTTCTAATAGATTTAAGGACTTTGTAATTAATTAAAAGTACAATAACTTTCCCTATCCTTATAGGACATGGTTTTACCAATTCTTATAGAATAAGGTTTTACCAATCCTTATAGAACAAGGTTTTCCCTTTGTCTATAAAAGGGAGCCTTTGTTCAGTGTTTTAGGGAGGAGATAATTAGCTAGGGGCGTTTTTGTTTCTGGGAAAACAGAGACCTGAGCCACAGAGAGTTCCGTTTTTGGTTTTCTAGAGAATTAGGGACCATGTTTTGGGAGATAATCTTTCACATAGATTATTGGACGTGGAGCTTGGAGAAGAAGGCTCTGCCGTGTCTTCTGCTGCACCTGTTCTTCACAATCTCTTATGTACCCTTATTTTCATTATTGCAATTTACTTATGAATTCAATTATACTTGTGTTTATTTCAGTTATGTGTGAGTAGTCATTAGGATTAGGGCTGCTTGAAGCCCTAGCCATGTTAGCTTATTAATTGGATTTATGGCTCTTGATTATGATTGCTATGCATGCTGAATAAGTTGGATTACTATGCTTAATGACCTTAATTTATGCCTATAAGATTAGCTACCTTGTTTGCATATAATTATAGATGTAATTGCTTGAGTGACCGTCATATCATCTTGTGATTTGGAGCATCGAAAGTATTCGTACTTGTAATCTTAACTCATGACGACCTAGGATTGCATGCCACTTTGCTAGGCTAATGTGGTGTCATTAAATTCTCTTTAAACTTCATGCATCATCTTAAAAGGTAGGTGATAGACGTTCTAGGCATATGCCCTGTTTAGAACATGCTAAGTAAGAGGGAATAAGATGTGTCTAGTGAACCAACGCCAGGTCCTAGGCACGGGCACCTAATTCAGAAAATGCATAGTAATTAGGTCAAGGAAATTTGGTTAAGAGCTATAATTAGTTAGAGTGGATAGTAAGCCTTAATTCGCCTTAGTTAACAACCTTTCATTCTTGCATTGTTATTTTCTGCACTTTGATTTACTTGTCTTTAAATTTCAGTTATCACATCATAAACCCCCCCCCCCCCCCCCCCCCCCCCCTCTGTGTGTGTGTGTGTGTGTGTTTTTATTTAAGTTAACAAATCTGAACTAAATTGGTCATAACGTTGATACAAGTCCTCGAGGGATCGACTCTTGCTGTGCAACTATACTATACTTATCGATTTGTGCACTTGCAAGGATTTTATACTGTTAGAATTGAATTGCATATTTCTTGCTCTTTAAATCTACCAACAAGTTTTTGGCGCCGTTGCCCCTCAACGGTGCCCATTCAAGTTTAGATTTGTAACTTAGTTTTTCTTTTTGTTAGGTACCCGCGTATGTCATTCCAAGGTTCAGTGCACGGGTCATCAAGTGGACCATCATCGCAAGCATCTTCAGTCCACGGCTCCCCGCCACCAAGCCCATGGAGGATGGCGGACCACAGAGAAGAGCAGGGCCTGGAACGTGGCCTAGTACCATAAGCCCCATGGCGCCTTAAGGATTTTGCCATGCCCCATGTCTCGGAGGATCAATTTCCAATTGTTTTTCCCGAGTCAACTGTGGCAAACTTCAAATTAAAGTCGGGGACAATTCACATGCTGCCTACATTCCACGGCCTTGCTGGCGAGGACCCGCACTTTCATATCAAGGAATTTGTTGAGGTTTGTTCAACACTGCGCATCAATGGTATGACAGAATCTGAAATCCGCCTGCGGCTCTTTCACTTCAGTATCAAGGATCGCGCCAAGACATGGTTTCATTCACTGGCGCCGGCTTCCATTCACTCTTGGAGGGACTTGACGTCCAAATTCTTAACACAGTACTTTCCCGTGGAAAAGACAAATGAGTTAAAGTCCAAGATCATGAACCCATGGCAAGACATGGAGGAGTCTTTCTACGAGTTCTGGGAGCGGTTCAATCAGATGCTACGGGCGTGCCCCCACCACCATATTGATGCCCATCATCTTATGCTATACTTCTATGGAGGCTTGAAGACTAGCGATCGGACAATGGTGGATTCTCAATCCCATGGGATTCTAGAAGGCACAGCCGAGGAAGCAAGGACCGCCTTTGAGAACATTGCTCAAAGGGAAAAACAGTTCAGCTACAGGGGTCCCTCCTCTAGAGCTACGGGTGATGCATCCGCCAAATACAAAGATGACGCCATTGCTCAGCTCACGACAATGGTGAAACAGTTGTGTAGCGAGAAAGCCAAAGAAGTTCACATCTACGAGGTATGTTCAATTCAGGGCCACAAATCCCTGGACTGCCCAGTTGTGGAAGATGCCAACTTTGCTGGAGGGTTCAACAGCAATTCTCGACCCCAGAATGACCCATATTCCAACGCTTACAATCCGGGGTGGAAAACTCATCCTAATTTCCGTTGGAGCAACAATCAACCAGCCGCAAATCCCTTGCCACCTCCTGGATTTGAGCAGCAAGCCGCAGGCCCTCAGGGGAACTATCACGGTCCTTCCTCAAATCAGAATGGCGGAAGCAAGTCTGTTGAGGACTCCATCCATATCCTGACTCAACAGCAGGCTCAACTCATAAAATTCATGCACGATAGCCAGAGTCAGACGGGAGACTTCAAAAATGCAATTGCAAACTTGGAGCGTCAAATGGGACAGGTGGCAAACCAACTAAATCAGCGAGAGCAGGGCAAGCTACCAAGTCAAGTCCTGGCAAATCCGAAAGGATTTCACAATCCTACGGCTAATGCCATCACGCTGGAGAGGGAAACACCACTTCAATACCCCACATATGCCACCCTCACAGGACCAGAAACCGAGCCTCAACCTACTCTACCAAGGATCACCGACCAGGGCGCGCTGCAAAACATGCCACGGCCAACACCTCTGGCGCAGAACCAGTCCAATGAGTCACCAAGTGCCCTACCGCAAGGAGGACCTGACACTGCGCCTACTTCGACCCCGGCTGGCATGCAACTTGCTCCTAAGCCCAAGTCGCAGCACTCAAATACTTCTAACTCTAAACCTTAGAATTCCAATTCTAAAAAAGTCACTTTTGAGTTAGCTAATAATGTTGATTATCCATTTCCTCGCAGGTTCCAAAACAGGAATAAGCAAAGGGAGGACTTTGAGGAAGAGATCATCAGCATGTTGCAGAAGCTTCAGATCACACTGCCTTTCCATAAAATTGTCAAGCACATGCCTATCTTTGCAAAGCTGATCAAGGACTTAGTTGCAGGAAAGCGTGGTTTTAGCTCCACGGACACCATTGACATCCCTAAGGCCTGCTCGGCTGCCCTTTTGCGCATGCCCCTTAAGGCCAATGATCCTGGGCCGCCATCCCCTCCATGTGTCATTCAGTCAAAAAGATTCGAACATTGCCTTTGCGACACGGGAGCATCAGTGAACATCATGCCATTCCACATTTACAGGTCACTCAACCTAGGCGCACTCAAACCCACGCACCTATGTGTCAGGTTGGATAACGCTTCTGTAACCAACCTAATGGGGGTTCTTGAGGACGTACTGGTACAAATCGGAGATACATGCATCCCTGCAGACTTCTACGTACTAAGAATGGACAAAATTGACAAAAGTGAGGAACCTCCCCTCATCTTCGGAAGGCCCTTACTAGCCACATCCGAGTGCCTCATTGATGTCAGAAAGGGCCAGGTCTCCATCAAGGTCCTGGACCAGCTTCGGACATTCTCCATCCATGACACCATTCAGTACCCTGCCGAGCCTATTGTAGATTTTCCGTTAAACATAATGGACTTACTGCTACAGGAGGCAATTGCTCAGTCTTGCATGACGGATGACCTTGAGAAGGCCGTTACAAGTAACCCACACACTGTGGTTTCACTTACAGATAGCGTGATCGAAGAGGTACGAGCCCTTGACATCATGCCAGCCCTCCCATTCCACAGGCCTGTAACAACCCGGAATTTCAATTATTGGATTTAATTAAATTATTTATGTAAAATGACGATTTTACCCTTGGTTGGTAAAGGGCATGGAAATCAAGTTTTATTTCGAGACATTTTTGGTGGTGTTTTGGATACCGTTGCGTAGGTCTCGAACTCACGAGTTCGTAGACAGGCGGCACGCAGAAAACGGAGTTCGTGTACGGAAGTTATGGGTCTAGATGTGCAAGGGCATTTTGGAAATTTTTGACTTGGGGTAGATATTTTTAATCCCAAAATCAGTGTAATCTGATCCATCTTCATTTCATCCTTATCATCTCCTTCTCTCTCTCTCTGTGACAAACTCAAACACACCCGAAACCATTGAACCCGTGCGAAAATCATCCAAAAAACCCACAAAGTCAACTTGGATTTCAAGGCTTCAACTTCCAGTTTTGATCAACTAATCGTGTTCTACTCCTTCCCACGATCACAACCGTACCAACCATCGAAGGAGAGGACCACGGAGGAAGCCGAACCGAGGATAGGAAGTTTCGGACCTTCCGATCGATTTTCCGGCTAGCACAGGTACGTGTTTGTGGTTTTGAGGTCATATTTGGATTCCTGGGTTTGAGTAGATAGATTTAGACGTAAAATTTGTGAAAAATGGTTGAGTTTTGAGGAAGTTGGAAAGCTTGGAGTTTCGGCCGGAAATGGAGGATTCCGGCGAAACCAGACGGCGGCGACGGCGACTGCCGGTCATCTTCTCCGGCCAACTTCCGGCGACGGCAGCCGGTCGTCTTCTCCGGCGAGTCGCCGGTGACCGGTCGGGTCGAGTTGAACCGGTCGGTTTGAGTGAACCGGTCGGGTCGAGTTGGACCGGGTCAAGTTGAGCCGAACCGGGTTGGATCGGTTCAGGCGCGTGTGGTACTGTAGCAGGCGCGTGGCCGGCGCGTGAGGGCGCGTGGCGGCGCGTGAGCGCGTGTTCCGACCTTCCGTCGGCGCGTGGCGGCGCGTGGGGCCGAGTCTGAGGTCACGGTGGAGCGTGACAGTTAGTTTTTGACGTTTCGGACCTATTGGCGGTGGTTTCGAGTCGATTGGATGTCATTTAGGGGTTGTTTCGGACATTTTAAGGTTGCTGCGTTTTCTAGGCCAGCATAGTTAGACTCCCGGGGTTTATGGGGTTTATATTTAAGGTTCTTATGATTGGCTGGTAATCCCGATTATTAATTTGGACAGGCGATATTGCTCCAGCAGCTTCAGGGGAGCGTACAGTTCGGGATTGAGCTTGCTTGAACAGGTTTGTGAGTGGACTTTGATTTATAAACTATAATGCATGCATAATTGTATCTTTGATTTAAATACTGTTGAGTATGAGTGAAATGAATTTCTGGATTTTAGAAATGATACTGGACACATGTTTTCCAATATTTCAGTGAAAGTGTGTTTTGAGAAATGGCCTGATTTTGTACTCGATTTTGATATCGTTTTGACGTGGTAACTATTTGAGTATGTCATTTGGGTTGAGACCCATAATTGTGATTTTACCGATTTTGGCCATAAAATGATATTTGCAAAGAATTTGGCTAAGGCCGCGAAACAAAGATTTCGAAGTATGGATTTGATTCACTGATTCCCGTCCCGATGATTGTTGTTGCTCTGACTGGTGTTGAGGGGCCTTGCTCTACCAGTTGTTGAGGGTTCGGACCTTAGGTGTTGAGGGGCATGGCTCCGCCGGGTCGCGAAACTGTCTATGCATAGTACAGATATTACAGACAGTACATATGGTACACAGAGTTGTACAGATTTGAACACATCTCAAGGGATACCCTGGTGTGTTATGAATATGTCGGGAACAGTGAATTTGAGATATTATGTGGCAGATTGAACCAAATGATTTGATTTTGAGATATTATGTGTCCGATTGAACCAAATGATTTGATTTTGAGATATTATGTGTCCGATTGAACCAAATGATTTGATTTTGAGATATTATGTGTCCGATTGAACCAAATGATTTGAATTTGAGATAATTTGTGTCCAGATTGAATTAAATGATTTTAAACTCATTTGAAGAGAGTTTTCAAACCAAATTGTGGATTACGAGGTACTTTTATTATACAGATTTTATGTGAGTCCAATTAAATGGTTTTAAAGATAAATGTGAATTTTGGATGATTTACATATGATGCTTTTATATGATAAATTGTTTTATGTTATGCATGCATGATTTTATAAATGGAGGGGAAGAAAGGTAATTCTTCGAAAAGGAATTTATAAATGATTATTTTTGTCCACTCACAACTTTTGTGTTTAAATCCCCCTTCAGGCAGTTGAGTAGAGTTGACGCGAACATTGATCTCGAGGCTGAGGCATTAGGATTTCGACTGCGCTGTGTTGTATATTTGAGTAGGATATCTAAATTTTACTCTTGATCCTACTTAGACGCTCTGATATTATGTTGTATTTGTTTGGTCGTTAATTACGGGAATTATTGAGTGCTTAAGTCCCTTGTCTGACAAGAGGAAGTATTTATCATGGTTATTATAAATTGTATGGATTGAAGGGTATTTTGGGAACCTTTTCTTAGGTTGTCAGACGGGATCAGGGTTCTTCCCGGGTTTCGAGGGGAAATTCGGGACGGGTCCTGACAATTGGTATCAGAGCACTAGGTTAAATTCCTGCAGACTGTACACTACGTGTACAATTATTTTGGTATTGATGAGTTATAGTTCTTTTCAGCGTAATGCCTCCGAGACGCGAGTTCCGTCAACCGTCGGAAAATATTGGGGACACACCTGAACCTACAGTGGAGCCTGATATGAGGCAGACACTGGAACAATTAGGTCATGCGTTGACTTCTGTACTTCAGAGTAGGACTGCTACTGAAGGTTCAGACATTGAGAGAGCCCAGAGATTAGGGGCTACAGTATTTATGGGCGACTCTAGCCCAGATGATGCAAGAGAGTGGATTACTCGTTTGGAGCGAGTGTTCTCGGTTATGAGATGTCCTCAGGGGGACAGGGTGTTGTTAGCCACTTTTCTGCTGGGTGGTTCCGCTTATGATTGGTGGAGCGCATTAGAGGTATCAGGTTGGGAAGTCAGTACCATTACTTGGGCGACCTTTCGGGAGAAGTTCCTCGAGCAATTTTATCCTTGCTCGTACCGAGATGCCAGGGAGGCTGAGTTCATACACCTACAGCAGGGAGATTTGACAGTCGCTCAGTATGAGCAGAGATTTTTAGAGTTGGCCCGTTTTGCACCAGCTCTAGTGGTAACCGAGAGGGACAGACGCCGCAGATTTGAAAATGGGCTGAGGGGCGAACTTCGGTCAGCGGTAACGGCTGCAGCCCATACTTCATTGAGAGATGCATCTGACGCTGCAGCTCGTGTAGAGTTGAGCATGGGTGTGCCAGTCCAACAGCAGTTTAGGGGTTCCAGGCGACACCGGGATCGCTGGGATATTGGAGCCTCTAGCCAGGGACCGTCCAAGAGAGGCAGTTTCAGCTCTGGATCTACTGCGGGTGAGGGATCTGGTTCAGGCAGTGGCGGAGCCAGACAGGCACCCCAGTCATCCGCCCGTTCTAGTGGTGCTTCTGTGCAGTCAACTAGAAGACTGAGTGGCAGCTCAGGTAGCACTGGATGTTTCTTTTGTGGGGAGAGTGATCACATCATGAGATTTTGCCCACATTTGTATCCGGCTAGTAGTTCCTGGGGGCGGGGTGCTGCTGAACAGGGGCAGAGGACATTTCAGACGCCCGGTTTTGCAGCTGGAAGTCAGAGTCAATCCAGTAGGGCCAACCGGGCCAATTGGACAAACAGGCCCCGTGGGTCCAACAGGGCCAGAGGCAGACAGTGGGGTCGTGGTCGATCGTTGGATACACAAGCTCGAGTGTTTGCTATGTCGCAACAGGAGGCCCGAGCAACACCAGATGTGGTCACGGGTATGTTATATATTTTTAACCGTGATGCTTATGTTTTAATAGATCCTGGGGCTACTCATTCTTTCATTTCTCGGGGTTTTACATTATTTGCTGATAGAGAATTGTCTCCGATTGGTTGGGACATGGGTATTAGTACTCCTACTGGGAATATGTTAGTGGCGAATCTCGTGATTCGAAATTGTCCAGTGTTAGTGGAAGGTCATGCATTAGAGGCAGATTTAATTCCCTTAGATATTTTTTATTTTGATGTGATTCTGGGGATGGATTGGTTGACTATGCACCATGCCTCTATTGATTGTTATGACAAGAGAGTGGATTTCCGGAGTCCAGGTTTACCGGAACTTACATTCAGAGGAGATCGTAGGGTACTACCCTGTGGAGTGATATCAGCTTTGACTGCTGAGAAATTGCTGAGGAAAGGTTGTGAGGGTTACTTGGCTCATGTGTTTGATTCTCGGGATACTCCGATGAGAGTGGAGGATATTCCAGTGGTGAGTGAATTCTCTGATGTGTTTCCAGATGATCTTCCGGGATTGCCACCTCACCGGGAGATTGAGTTCACCATCGAGCTTTTGCCAGGTACTCAACCTATCTCACAGGCACCGTATAGGATGGCACCGGCAGAATTGCGAGAGTTAAAGACTCAGTTGCAGGACTTGGTGAATATGGGATTTATTCGCCCAAGTGTTTCACCTTGGGGTGCACCAGTGTTATTTGTGAGGAAAAAGGATGGTGGTTTGAGGTTGTGTATCGACTACCGGAAGCTAAACATGGCTACGGTGCGGAATAAGTATCATTTGCCAAGGATAGATGATTTGTTTGATCAACTTAAGGGGGCAAGATATTTTTCGAAAATTGACCTTTGATCCGGATACCACCAGTTGAGGATCAGAGAAGGGGATGTTGAGAAAACAGCTTTCAGGACTCGTTATGGTCATTATGAGTTCCTGGTGATGCCTTTCGGGTTGACTAATGCTCCAGCAGCATTTATGGATTTGATGAACAGGGTGTTCCAAAAGTATTTGGATCGGTTTGTGATTGTGTTCATTGATGACATCTTGGTGTATTCGAGGAGTGCTAAGGCACATGAGAAGCACTTAAGGTTGGTGCTGAATATGCTTAGGAAAAAGCATTTGTTTGCCAAATTCAGTAAATGCCAGTTTTGGTTGACTGAAGTTGGATTCTTAGGTCATGTGATTTCGGCTGAGGGTATCAGCGTAGATCCCCAAAAGATTGAGGCAGTGGCAAACTGGGAGCAACCGAGGACAGTGACAGAGGTGAGGAGTTTTCTGGGTTTGGCAGGATATTATCGACGGTTCGTAGAAGGATTTTCTACGATAGCAGGGCCGTTGACTCGGTTGACGAGGAAAGGAGTCAAGTTTGACTGGGGAGCTGATTGTGAACAGGGATTTCAGGAGCTGAAGATGAGGTTGACTTCTGCTCCAGTATTGACCCTTCCTGATGATACTGGGGGATTCGAGGTGTATAGTGATGCATCATTGCGGGGTATAGGCTGCGTGTTGATGCAGCATGGAAAGGTGATAGATTATGCTTCTAGACAACTTAAACCCCATGAGTTGAATTACCCCACACATGATTTGGAATTAGCTGCAGTGGTGCATGCATTGAAAATCTGGCGACATTATTTGTATGGGGAGACGTGTCGGATCTTCACCGACCATAAGAGTTTGAAGTACTTGTGCACCCAAAAAGACCTGAATCTGAGGCAGAGAAGATGGCTTGAGTTAATAAAGGATTATGATTGTACTATAGAGTACCATCCAGGGAAAGCCAATGTTGTGGCGGATGCTTTAAGCAGGAAATCCATGGGTTCTTTAGCCCATTTGCATACAGTCTACTTACCGTTACTAGTAGAGTTCCGTAGAGCAGGGATAGTACTGGACATGGATAGCCAGGGGGCTTTGTTGGCTAGTTTTCATGTGAGGCCTGTTCTGATTGATCGGATTATTGAGGCTCAACTCCAGGACTCTACATTGTGCATTATCAGGATGGAGTTAGAGGCTGGAAACAGGCAGGACTATGCGCTTAGGGATGATGGAGCCTTGGTTAGGGATGGTCGGTTGTGCGTACCGAATGAGCTAGAACTAAAGAGGGAAATTCTTGATGAGGCTCATAGTTCGGCTTACGCTATGCATCCAGGAGGTACCAAGATGTATCATACCCTAAGGAAATATTATTGGTGGACTGGGATGAAAAGGGAGATTGCTGAGTTTGTGAGTAGATGCCTGACGTGCCAGCAAGTGAAAGCAGAGAGGCAGAAACCATATGGGGCACTTCAACCATTACCTATTCCAGAATGGAAGTGGGATCACATTACGATGGATTTTGTGTATAAACTTCCAAGGACACAGAAAGGACATGATGGGATATGGGTAATTGTTGATAGACTCACGAAGTCTGCACATTTCTTGCCAGTGCAGGAAGATTTTCGGATGAGTCGGTATGCCAAATTGTTCATTGATGAGATCATACGGCTACATGGGACTCCAGAGTCCATTGTTTCGGACAGGGATCCTAGATTTACCTCCAGGTTTTGGCGGAGTTTGCAGAAGGCTTTTGGCACTACCTTGCATTTTAGTACAGCTTTTCATCCTCAGACGGATGGTCAGTCTGAGAGGACAATCCAGATTTTGGAGGATATGATGAGAGCTTGTGTACTACAGTTTAAAGGAAACTGGGATTCACATCTGGCTCTGATGGAATTTGCTTATAATAATAGTTATCAGTCGAGTATTGGGATGTCTCCTTTCGAGGCACTGTATGGGAGACAGTGCAGGACACCTCTATGCTGGAACGAAGTGGGTGAAAGGAAACTGTTAACACCAGAGTTGGTTGATACGACTGAGGAAAAGATAAGGATCATCAGAGAAAGGTTGAAGACAGCTCAGGATCGCCAGAAGAGCTATGCAGACCGCAGAATTAGAGACCTTGAGTTTGAGGTTGGTGACTGGGTGTTCTTGAAACTATCTCCTTGGAAGGGAGTTGTACGTTTTGGTAGACGAGGAAAACTGAGTCCTCGCTACATTGGTCCATATGAGATTCTGGAGAGGATAGGACCAGTGGCATATCGTCTTGCTTTACCATCGGAACTATCCAGAGTTCATAATGTTTTCCATGTATCTTTGCTCCGGAAATATCTGTTTGATGAGTCTCACGTATTGGGAGAACAACCACTTGAGCTGAAAGATGATTTGACCTTTGAGGAGCAACCGGTGCAAATTTTGGATTGGAAAGAGAAGGTACTGCGCAGAAAGAGTATTCCTCTAGTTAAAGTGTTGTGGAGGAATCATAACGTGGAGGAAGCCACGTGGGAAACTGAGGAACTAATGCGGACGCAGTATCCTTATTTGTTCCAAGGGTAGAGTTGAATTTCGGGGACGAAATTTCTTAAGGGGGGTAGATTGTAACAACCCGGAATTTCAATTATTGGATTTAATTAAATTATTTATGTAAAATGACGATTTTACCCTTGGTTGGTAAAGGGCATGGAAATCAAGTTTTATTTCGAGACATTTTTGGTGGTGTTTTGGATACCGTTGCGTAGGTCTCGAACTCACGAGTTCGTAGACAGGCGGCACGCAGAAAACGGAGTTCGTGTACGGAAGTTATGGGTCTAGATGTGCAAGGGCATTTTGGTAATTTTTGACTTGGGGTAGATATTTTTAATCCCAAAATCAGTGTAATCTGATCCATCTTCATTTCATCCTTATCATCTCCTTCTCTCTCTCTCTGTGACAAACTCAAACACACCCGAAACCATTGAACCCGTGCGAAAATCATCCAAAAAACCCACAAAGTCAACTTGGATTTCAAGGCTTCAACTTCCAGTTTTGATCAACTAATCGTGTTCTACTCCTTCCCACGATCACAACCGTACCAACCATCGAAGGAGAGGACCACGGAGGAAGCCGAACCGAGGATAGGAAGTTTCGGACCTTCCGATCGATTTTCCGGCTAGCACAGGTACGTGTTTGTGGTTTTGAGGTCATATTTGGATTCCTGGGTTTGAGTAGATAGATTTAGACGTAAAATTTGTGAAAAATGGTTGAGTTTTGAGGAAGTTGGAAAGCTTGGAGTTTTGGCCGGAAATGGAGGATTCCGGCGAAACCAGACGGCGGCGACGGCGACTGCCGGTCATCTTCTCCGGCCAACTTCCTGCGACGGCGACGGCAGCCGGTCGTCTTCTCCGGCGAGTCGCCGGTGACCGGTCGGGTCGAGTTGAACCGGTCGGGTCGAGTTGAACCGGTCGGGTTGAGTGAACCGGTCGGGTCGAGTTGGACCGGGTCAGGTTGAACCGAACCGGGTTGGACCGGTTCAGGCGCGTGTGGTACTGTAGCAGGCGCGTGGCCGGCGCGTGAGGGCGCGTGGCGGCACGTGAGCGCGTGTTCCGACCTTCCGTCGGCACGTGGCGGCGCGTGGGGCCGAGTCTGAGGTCACGGTGACGCGTGACAGTTGGTTTTTGACGTTTCGGACCTGTTGGCGCAGGTTTCGAGTCGATTGGATGTCGTTTAGGGGTTGTTTCGGACGTTTTAAGGTTGCTGCGTTTTCTAGGCCAGCATAGTTAGACTCCCGGGGTTTATGGGGTTTATATTTAAGGTTCTTATGATTGGCTGGTAATCCCGATTATTAATTTGGACATGCGATATTGCTCAAGGAGCTTCAGAGGAGCGTACAGTTCGGGATTGAGCTTGCTTGAACAGGTTTGTGAGTGGACTTTGATTTATAAACTATAATGCATGCATAAATGTATCTTTGATTTAAATACTGTTGAGTATGAGTGAAATGAATTTCTGGATTTTAGAAATGATACTGGACACATGTTTTCCAATATTTCAGTGAAAGTGTGTTTTGAGAAATGGCCTGATTTTGTACTCGATTTTGATATCGTTTTGACGTGGTAACTATTTGAGTATGTGATTTGGGTTGAGACCCATAATTGTGATTTTACCGATTTTGGCCATAAAATGATATTTACAAAGAATTTGGCTAAGGCCGCGAAACAAAGATTTCGAAGTATGGATTTGATTCACTGATTCCCGTCCCGATGATTGTTGTTGCTCTGACTGGTGTTGAGGGGCCTTGCTCTACCAGTTGTTGAGGGTTCGGACCTTAGGTGTTGAGGGGCATGGCTCCGCTGGGTCGCGAAACTGTCTATGCATAGTACAGATATTACAGACAGTACATATGGTACACAGAGTTGTACAGATTTGAACACATCTCAAGGGATACCCTGGTGTGTTATGAATATGTCGGGAACAGTGAATTTGAGATATTATGTGGCAGATTGAACCAAATGATTTGATTTTGAGATATTATGTGTCCGATTGAACCAAATGATTTGATTTTGAGATATTATGTGTCCGATTGAACCAAATGATTTGATTTTGAGATATTATGTGTCCGATTGAACCAAATGATTTGAATTTGAGATAATTTGTGTCCAGATTGAATTAAATGATTTTAAACTCATTTGAAGAGAGTTTTCAAACCAAATTGTGGATTACGAGGTACTTTTATTATACAGATTTTATGTGAGTCCAATTAAATGGTTTTAAAGATAAATGTGAATTTTGGATGATTTACATATGATGCTTTTATATGATAAATTGTTTTATGTTATGCATGCATGATTTTATAAATGGAGGGGAAGAAAGGTAATTCTTCGAAAAGGAATTTATAAATGATTATTTTTGTCCACTCACAACTTTTGTGTTTAAATCCCCCTTCAGGCAGTTGAGTAGAGTTGACGCGAACATTGATCTCGAGGCTGAGGCATTAGGATTTCGACTGCGCTGTGTTGTATATTTGAGTAGGATATCTAAATTTTACTCTTGATCCTACTTAGACGCTCTGATATTATGTTGTATTTGTTTGGTCGTTAATTACGGGAATTATTGAGTGCTTAAGTCCCTTGTCTGACAAGAGGAAGTATTTATCATGGTTATTATAAATTGTATGGATTGAAGGGTATTTTGGGAACCTTTTCTTAGGTTGTCAGACGGGATCAGGGTTCTTCCCGGGTTTCGAGGGGAAATTCGGGACGGGTCCTGACAAGGCCTCCCTTCGAAGCGTTACCATTCACAAGTCAGAAAACCCTGCCGTCCATCATAAAGGCTCCTGAACTCGAGCTGAAGCCCTTGCCCGAGCACTTAAAGTATGCATATTTGGGCGACAATCAAACCCTTCCAGTCATCATTGCATCTACCCTAAGTACGAAAGAGGAAAAGGCATTGGTTCACGTCCTTAAGGTCAATCAAACGGCAATTGGATGGACAATAGCTGACATCAAAGGCATAAGTCCCACAAAATGCATGCATCGGATACTGCTGGAGGAAGACTCCAAACCATCACGGGAGGCGCAAAGGCGATTGCATCCACCTATGAAGGAGGTCGTGAAGAAAGAAGTCCTAAAGCTTTTGGACGTTGGAATCCTCTATCCAATTAGTAACTCCAAGTGGGTGAGCCTGTTGGTAGATTTAAAGAGCAAGAAATATGCAATTCAATTCTAACAGTTTTAAAATCCTTGCAAGTGCACAAATCGATAAGTATAGTATAGTAGCACAGCAAGAGTCAATCCCTCGAGGACTTGTATCAACATTATGACCAATTTAGTTCAGATTTGTTAACTTAAATAAAAAAAAAAACACACACACACACACACACAGGGGGGGTTTATGATGTGATAACTGAAATTTAAAGACAAGTAAATCAAAGTGCAGAAAATAACAATGCAAGAATGAAAGGTTGTTAACTAAGGCGAATTAAGGCTTACTATCCACTCTAACCAATTATAGCTCTTAACCAAATTTCCTTGACCTAATTATTATGCATTTTCTGAATTAGGTGCCTGTGCCTAGGACCTGGCGTTGCTTCACTAGACACATCTTATTCCCTCTTACTTAGCATGTTCTAAACAGGGCATATGCTTAGAACGTCTATCACCTACCTTTTAAGATGATGCATGAAGTTTAAAGAGAATTTAATGACACCACATTAGCCTAGCAAAGTGGCATGCAATCCTAGGTCGTCATGAGTTAAGATTACAAGTACGAATACTTTCGATGCTCCAAATCACAAGATGATATGACGGTCACTCAAGCAATTACATCTATAATTATATGCAAACAAGGTAGCTAATCTTACAGGCATAAATTAAGGTCGTTAAGCATAGTAATCCAACTTCTTCAGCATGCATAGCAATCATAATCAAGAGCCAGAAATCCAATTAATAAGCTAACATGGCTAGGGCTTCAAGCAGCCCTAATCCTAATGACTACTCACACATAACTGAAATAAACACAAGTATAATTGAATTCATAAGTAAATTGCAATAATGAAAATATGGGTACAAAAGAGATTGTTAAGAACAGGTGCAGCAGAAGACACGGCAGAGCCTTCTTCTCCAAGCTCCACGTCCAATAATCTATGTGAAAGATTATCTCCCAAAATATGGTCCCTAATTCTCTAGAAAACCAAAACGGAACTCTCTGTGGCTCAGGTCTCTGTTTTCCCAGAAACAAAAACGCCTCTAGCTAATTATCTCCCCCCTAAAACACTGAACAAAGGCTCCCTTTTATAGACAAAGGGAAAACCTTGTTCTATAAGGATTGGTCAAACCTATGTCCTATAAGGATTGGTATAACCTTGTTCTATAAGGATTGGTATAACCTTGTTCTATACAGATTGGTAAAACCATGTCCTATAGGAATAGGGAAAGTTATTTTACTTTTAATTAATTACAAAGTCTTTAAAATCTATTCGAACCAATCAGAGCACGGCCGGGAGTGTGAATGCAGGCTGGCAAGTGGGAACGCAAGCTAGCCAAACTTGGATTTTTGACTGTCTTCGTAATCAGGATCTGGGACCGCGCTTTTGAAGTACGTTAGGAGTATAATAGAAGCGCATCGTCGTTCAGGCTTGGCACAAATGTTGTCAGGCTTAGCGTGGAAGGAGAACCTCTGATCCACCGCTGGCGGAACAAGGACCCCAGGCTTAGGCGCACATCTGGGCTCGGATGGGAGTTCTTGGGACATGTCCTCGACCTGCCTTGCCGCGACCTTGGCACTTCTAGGACTTGACCTTGATGTCATGAAACACAGGTTTGAGACCCGGAGGGCCTGATATGAGGTACTTGGCCAGTGGCCCAAAATAGGCGCACTGGCGCACTCAGGACTCCGTTCAGGACCTGATATTGAAATGAGGACATTTCCTTCATCTGGACTCCGATTTGAGTCATTCTTTTTGCGTTCTTTCCAGATTTTACCTATCTTTCTAACTCTGCACAAGTCTCACAAGATTGATCATTTTCTACTATTGATGGCATGAAATCATTCAAAAGACATGTAAGAGAGGCATATAAAGACATCAAATACCCCCAAACCTATCTTTTGCTAGTCCCTAAGCATAACAAACGCTAACAAAATGAAAAGACTCGATTTTAGTTAAGATAGAACATTTATACCCCTAGGTTCACCTAGTAGGAGGAGTTTTGTCTTGAGGGTTATAACAGCACGATACCCACAAACGTTTTACTTAAACAAAAAGATGCTAGATATAGTACTGTTAACAAGCTAATAAGAATCAAAGTAAGTAGACATGCTTTGCAGAACTAAAAGGAATGCCATAGCCGTGAGTGTCATGTGAAGGTGTACGTGTATAAATGCCAATATTTTCAGGTGATCAAGTTTGAAAACAACTTCATCTAAGTGCCCTAGAAAGATTTCGCCTCGACTCTAATCCTCACTAGGCAACTCTCAATTCGCACAAGAATCCTAGGCTTACACTCTTTCAAGCATATGTGATGAGTTTATGTTATGAAATTCAAATTTAATCACATATGAGTAACAATGAAGAATAGCACTTTATGGAAATAAAGATCTCATGAAAGGAATTGAACTTTAAGAACATAGATACGTACCTTAATCCTCAGCATGATTGTCCGTAAGATCAGTTAGGTCTTCCTATTTAGGTTGTATTGGGGCTAAGCTTTGGGGTTTAGCAAGGAAGGATGGGATTCAAAGAACCTGAGTTGTGCCAAGGCATGAGAAGTCATGAATTGAACTTGGAATTTCTGAACTGAATCATTTCTTAAGGCCCACGACATTGTGCTTTCCTGATGACTTATTTTGTGGCTCTTGTGGCTTATTTTGAGGCTCTTGGCTCACTTGGCTCAATTCACTTTGTTTTTCACTTATTTTTTTCCTTCTTTTTCTCAACGTTTCTTTCTTTCTTTTGATTTGAACGTTTTGTTGTTTCTGTTCGTCTTTGAATTGAATTGAACCAAGATCATGCAATGATTTCCTCAAATTTTCATGCAGCTTGCAACTTGTAAAACTTTTCTTTACTTTTGAACTTTCAATTGATGCCAATGTCCTTTGAATTGGGCATCATCTTCTTTCACCTCTCATTCTCACCATGAATCTCATTTGTGGCAACCTTAGCACAAACTGAGGTTATAGGGTATGGCTGTGATGAATGGCTAAGTATTTTGGGTTAGGTTATACTTTGGGTGATGAAAGAAAAGGCTGAGTGTTTGGCTTCAAAATTGGCTTAGGGAGCATGCAATAAGGTAGGATCAAGCCTTTAGAGGTTAAAGCATACATAGCCTACATCACTTCTTATGGAAAACCACACATTAAATCAAGAGTATCTAAATGATGTTAGTTCTTTAAAATTCAATGCAAATATGATGTAATGAGATCAACAATTAAGAACCAAAGTGATGAGTGTTTAAGAGTAGAAACAAGTATATCCCTCAGAAAGAATGGCAATTAGGCTCAAAGATCTCACAGGGTAGTCTCCACTAATTTTCTAAGGTTCACTCAAATTCAGTTATTTCGTTCACTTAATCACTTAAAACATGGCATTGTGAAGTGCAAATTATGAACTACTTGACCATGGCATGACTCTTAGTAAAGCAAAGATAGTTAACTTAGCATATACATTCCTATTAACAAGTTATCATACTAATCACAAGCAGAAATTTAAATGTCATGGCCGTGTATCACCCCCAAACCTACTTGTTTCTATATGCAAAATTTTAAATCCTCACCCCCAAATCTAAACTGAACATTGTCCTCAATGTGATAAGCAGCAAGCATGACAACAGTAAAAAGGTTTGAGAGATATAACGGACAGAAACATAAAAGGAAGTGAGAAATACAAATCAGGGCTAGGCTGCCTCCTAGGAGCGCTTTATTTAACGTCTAGGCAAGACGGGGTTGTCATTCTAGGAGCTGGCGCATGCGGAGTTGCAGGGTTGACTACGCTTGAATTAGAGAGGTCCTTGAAGTAGTGTTTGAGGCGGTGGCCATTTACTTTGAACGGATCATGCCGTTCCGGGTGCTGGATTTCAACTGCACCATGAGGAAAAATGTTAGTAATAATAAATGGTCCAGTCCATCTTGAACGCAACTTACCTGGCATTAGTCTGAGCCGGGAGTCAAAGAGGAGGACTTCCTGTCCGATGTGAAAGTCCTTGGGCTGAATGCGCTTGTCGTGGAAAGCTTTGGTCTTTTCCTTGTAGATACGAGCACTGTCAAAGGCCTCATTTTGCAACTCCTCTAATTCACTTAGCTGAAGCTTCCTATGTATTCCAGCATCATCGAAGTTCAGGTTCATCTGCTTAATAGGCCAGAATGCTTTATGCTCCAATTCCACTGGTAGGTGGCAGCCTTTTCCAAAAACAAGCCGGAAGGGAGACATGCCAATCGGGGTCTTGTATGCGGTCCGATAGGCCCACATCGCATCATTCAATTTGCTGGACCAATCTTTACGGTTAGGATTTACCGTTTTTTCCAATATGGCCTTTACTTCCCGATTGGACACTTCCGCTTGGCCACTCATTTGAGGGTGATACGGTGTTGAGACCTTGTGGGTGACGCCATACTTCTTCATTAGGGCTGCAAACGAATGATTGCAGAAGTGTGCCCCCCCATCACTGATGATTACCCTAGGTGCGCCGAATCTGGCTAAGATGTGACTCTATAAAAAACGCACCACTTTGGCGTCGTTAGTTTTGGTGGGAATTGCTTCCACCCATTTGGAGACATAATCAACTGCAAGCAGAATATAAAGATTGCCAAAGGAATTCGGAAAAGGCCCCATAAAATCAATGCCCCATACGTCGAAGATTTCGACCACAAGAATAGGGTGTAATGTCATTTGATTGCGAGGGCCAATGTTACCTAGGCGTTGGCAGCGGTCACAGGTGAGTACAAATTCGTGTGCATCCTTGAAAAGTGTGGGCCAGTAGAGTCAAATTTGTAGTACCTTGAGGGCTGTCTTCTTAGCTCCAAAATGGCCCCCACATGCCAAACTATGGCAAAATGTCAAGACGGATTGCATCTCGTCTTCTGGGATGCAGCGCCGAATGATTTGGTATGGACAATGCTTCCATAGGTACGGCTCATCCCATATGAAGTACTTAGCTTGTTTAGCCAGCTTGTCCTTTTGGTACCTGTTTAAAGATGAAGGAATTTGCTTAGTGACAAGGTAATTAATGAGATCGGCATACCATGGATCAATAGCTTGGATTGCGAAGAGCTGTTCGTCAGGAAAGGTCTCGAGGAGGGGCAACTGATCGGCCTCTTCATTGGAACTGTGAAGCAATCGGTTCATATGGTCAGCGACCACGTTTTCGCTGCCCTTCTTGTCTCTGATTTCAAGGTCGAATTCCTGGAGCAGTAGCATCCAACGTAGCAACCTTGGCTTGGCGTCCTTTTTAGTGAGCATATACTTCAAGGCAGTATGATCCGTGTATACTATGACCTTGGTTTGAATTAGATATGAGCAGAACTTCTCAAGGGCAAAGATAACAGCAAGGAGCTCCTTCTCGGTGGTGGAGTAGTTCATCTGGGCATCATTCAAGGTTCGACTTGCGTAGTAAATGACATGAGGGAGCTTGTCAACACGCTGTCCCAAAACCGCTCCTATGGCGAAGTCTGAGGCATCACACATTAGTTCGAATGATAAGTCCCAATTCGGTGGCATGATGATGGGTGATGCCGTGAGCTTTACCTTGAGTGTGTTGAATGCCTCACGGCATCCCTTAGTGAACTCAAATGTGGCGTCCTTGGCTAGAAGATCACACAAAGGTCTTGTGATTTTCGAGAAATCTTTGATGAATCTGCGGTAAAAGCCAGCATGCCCTAAGAACGATCGAACCTCTTTGACTGTAGTGGGGTACGGCAGCCTCTCTACTATGTCTAACTTTGCTTTGTCCACTTCTATGCCTCGGCTAGAGATCACATGACCCAAGACAATTCCCTGTTGTACCATGAAATTGCACTTTTCCCAGTTCAGCACTAAATTGCTTTCTCTGCACCGTTCCAGTACTCAAGTTAGGTTAACTAAGCACAATTCGAATGAATGTCCAAACACCAAGAAGTCGTCCATGAATACTTCAATTATATCTTCCACCATATCGGAGAAGATGCTCATCATGCAACGCTGAAAGGTAGCTGGGGCATTGCACAATCCAAACGGCATTCTTCTGTATGCAAAAGTGCCATATGGGCATGTGAATGTTGTCTTTTCTTGATCTTCGGGTGCAATAGCAATCTGATTATATCCTGAGTAGCCGTCCAAGAAGCAATAGTGGGAGTGTCCAGCCAGGCGCTCGAGCATTTGATCAATGAAGGGCAAAGGAAAGTGGTCCTTGCGTGTGGTTATATTTAGCTTTCGATAGTCAATGCACACTCTCCATCCTGTTTGAATCCGTTGAGGTACAAGCTCATCCTGCTCGTTTTTAACCACTGTGATCCCACTTTTCTTTGGCACGACCTAGACTGGGCTCACCCACTTGGAGTCACTAATTGGATAGATGATTCCAACGTCCAAAAGCTTTAGGACTTCTTTCTTCACGACCTCCTTCATAGGTGGATGCAATCGCCTCTGCGCCTCCCGTGATGGTTTGGAGTCTTCCTCCAGCAGTATCCGATGCATGCATTTTGTGGGACTTATGCCTTTGATGTCAGCTATTGTCCATCCAATTGCCGTTTGATTGACCTTAAGGATGTGAACCAATGCCTTTTCCTCTTTCGTACTTAGGGTAGATGCAATGATGACTGGAAGGGTTTGATTGTCGCCCAAATATGCATACTTTAAGTGCTCGGGCAAGGGCTTCAGCTCGAGTTCAGGAGCCTTTATGATGGACGGCAGGGTTTTTTGACTTGTGAATGGTAACGCTTCGAAGGGAGGCCTGTGGAATGGGAGGGCTGGCATGATGTCAAGGGCTCGTACCTCTTCGATCACGCTATCTGTAAGTGAATCCACAGTGTGTGGGTTACTTGTAACGGCCTTCTCAAGGTCATCCGTCATGCAAGACTGAGCAATTGTCTCCCGTAGCAGTAAGTCCATTGTGTTTAACGGAAAATCTACAATAGGCTCGGCATGGTACTGAATGGTGTCATGGATGGAGAATGTCCGAAGCTGGTCCAGGACCTTGATGGAGACCTGGCCCTTTCTGACATCAATGAGGCACTCGGTTGTGGCTAGTAAGGGCCTTCCGAAGATGAGGGGAGGTTCCTCACTTTTGTCAATTCTGTCCATTCTTAGTACGTAGAAGTCTGCAGGGATGCATTTATCTCCGATTTGTACCAGTACGTCCTCAAGAACCCCCGTGTCACAAAGGCAATGCTCGAATCTTTTTGACTGAATGACACATGGAAGGGATGGCGGCCCAGGATCATTGGCCTTAAGGGGCATGCGCAAAAGGGCAGCCGAGCAGGCCTTAGGGATGTCAATGGTGTCCGTGGAGCTAAAACCACGCTTTCCTGCAACTAAGTCTTTGATCAGCTTTGCAAAGATAGGCATGTGCTTGACAATTTTATGGAAAGGCAGTGTGATCTGAAGCTTCTGCAACATGCTGATGATTTCTTCCTCAAAGTCCTCCCTTTGCTTATTCCTGTTTTGGAACCTGCGAGGAAATGGATACTCAACATTATTAGCTAACTCAAAAGTGACTTTTTAAGAATTGGAATTCTGAGGTTTAGAGTTAGAAGTATTCGAGTGCTGCGACTTGGGCTTAGGAGCAGGTTGCATGCCAGCCGTCGCCGAAGTAGGCGCAGTGTCAGGTCCTCCTTGCAGTAGGGCACTTGGTGACTCGTTGGGCCGGCTCTGCGCCAGAGGTGTTGGCCGTGGCATGTTTTGCGGCACGCCCTGGGCGGCGATTCTTGACTTAGTAGGTTGAGGCTCGGTTTCAGGTCCTCTGAGGGTGGAATATATGGGGTCTTGAAGTGGTGTTTCCCTCTCCAGCGTGATGGCATTAGCCGTAGGGTTGTGAAATCCTTTCGGATTTACCAGGACTTGACTCGGTAGCTTGCCCTGCTCTCGCTGATTTAGTTGGTTCGCCACCTGTCCCATTTGACGCTCCAAGTTTGCAATTGCATTTTTGAAGTCTCCCGTCTGACTGTGGCTATCGTGCATGAATTTTATGAGTTGAGCCTGCTGTTGAGTCAGGATATGGATGGAGTCCTCAACAGACTTGCTTCCGCCATTCTGGTTTGAGGAAGGACCGTGGAAGTTCCCCCGAGGGCCTGCAGCTTGCTGCTCAAATCCAGGGGGTAGCAAATGATTCGCGGCTGCTTGATTGTTGCTCCAATGGAAATTAGGATGATTTTTCCACCCCGGATTGTAAGTGTTGGAATATGGGTCATTCCGGGCTCGAGAATTGCTATTGAACCCTCCAGCAAAGTTGGCCTCTTCCACAACCGGGCAGTCCTGGGATGTGTGGCCCTGAATTGAACATACCTCGCAGATGTGAACTCCTTTGGCTTTCTCGCTACACAATTGTTTCACCATTGCCGTGAGCTGAGCAATGGCATCATCTTTGTATTTGGCGGATGCATCACCCGTAGCTCTAGAGGAGGGACCCCTGTAGCTGAACTGTTTTTCCCTTTGAGAAATGTTCTCAAAGGCGGTCCTTGCTTCCTCGGCTGTGCCTTCTAGAATCCCTTGGGATTGAGAGTCCACCATTGTCCGATCGCTAGTTTTCAAGCCTCCATAGAAGTATAGCATAAGATGATGGGCATCAATATGGTGGTGGGGGCACGCCCGTAACTTCTGATTGAACTGCTCCCAAAACTCATAGAGAGACTCCTCCATGTCTTGCCGTGGGTTCATGATCTTGGACTTTAACTCATTTGTCTTTTCCACGGGAAAGTACTGTGTTAAGAATTTGGACGTCAAGTCCCTCCAAGAGTGAATGGAAGCCGGCGCCAATGAATGAAACCATGTCTTGGCGCGATCATTGAGACTGAAGTGAAAGAGCCGCAGGCGGATTTCAGATTCTGTCATAACATTGATGCGTAATGTTGAACAAACCTCAACAAATTCCTTGATATGAAAGTGCGGGTCCTCGCCAGCGAGGCCGTGGAATGTAGGCAGCATGTGAATTGTCCCCGACTTTAATTCGAAGTTTGCCACTGTTGACTCGGGAAAAACAATTGGAAATTGATCCTCCGAGACATGGGGCATGGCAAAATCCTTAAGGCGCCATGGGGCTTGCGGTACTAGGCCACGTTCCAGGCCCTGCTCATCTCTGTGGTCCGCCATCCTCCTTGGGCTTGGTGGTGGGGAGCCGTGGACTGAAGATGCTTGCGATGATGGTCCACTTGATGACCCGTGCACTGAACCTTGGAATGACATACGCGGGTACCTAACAAAAAGAAAAACTAAGTTACAAATCTAAACTTGACACATCTTATTCCCTCTTACTTAGCATGTTCTAAACAGGGCATATGCCTAGAACGTCTATCACCTACCTTTTAAGATGATGCATGAAGTTTAAAGAGAATTTAATGACACCACATTAGCCTAGCAAAGTGGCATGCAATCCTAGGTCGTCATGAGTTAAGATTACAAGTACGAATACTTTCGATGCTCCAAATCACAAGATGATATGACGGTCACTCAAGCAATTACATCTATAATTATATGCAAACAAGGTAGCTAATCTTACAGGCATAAATTAAGGTCGTTAAGCATAGTAATCCAACTTCTTCAGCATGCATAGCAATCATAATCAAGAGCCAGAAATCCAATTAATAAGCTAACATGGCTAGGGCTTCAAGCAGCCCTAATCCTAATGACTACTCACACATAACTGAAATAAACACAAGTATAATTGAATTCATAAGTAAATTGCAATAATGAAAATAAGAGTACATAAGAGATTGTTAAGAACAGGTGCAGCAGAAGACACGGCAGAGCCTTCTTCTCCAAGCTCCACGTCCAATAATCTATGTGAAAGATTATCTCCCAAAATATGGTCCCTAATTCTCTAGAAAACCAAAACGGAACTCTCTGTGGCTCAGGTCTCTGTTTTCCCATAAACAAAAACGCCTGCCTTTTATAGACAAAGGGAAAACCTTGTTCTATAAGGATTGGTCAAACCTATGTCCTATAAGGATTGGTATAACCTTGTTCTATAAGGATTGGTCAAACCTATGTCCTATAAGGATTGGTATAACCTTGTTCTATAAGGATTGGTATAACCTTGTTCTATATAGATTGGTAAAACCATGTCCTATAGGAATAGGGAAAGTTATTTTACTTTTAATTAATTACAAAGTCTTTAAAATCTATTCGAACCAATCAGAGCACGGCCGGGAGTGTGAATGCAGGTTGGCAAGTGGGAACGCAAGCTGGCCAAACTTGGATTTTTGACTGTCTTCGTAATCAGGATCTGGGACCGCGCTTTTGAAGTACGTTAGGAGTATAATAGAAGCGCATCGTCGTTCAGGCTTGGCGTAAATGTTGTCAGGCTTTGCGCAGAGGGAGAACCTCTGATCCACCGCTGGCGAAACAGGGACCCCGGGCTTAGGCGCACATCTGGGCTCGGATGGGAGTTCTTGGGACATGTCCTCGACCTTCCTTGGCGCGACCATGGCACTTCTAGGACTTGACCTTGATGTCATGAAACACAGGTTTGAGACCCGGAGGGTCTGATATGAGGTACTTGGCCAGTGGCCCAAAATAGGCGCACTAGCGCACTCAGGACTCCGTTCAGGACCTGATATTGAAATGAGGACAACTCCTTCATCTGGACTCCGATTTGAGTCATTCTTTTTGCGTTCTTTCCAGATTTTACCTATCTTTCTAACTCTGCACAAGTCTCACAAGATTGATCAATTTCTACTATAGATGGCATGAAATCATTCAAAAGACATGTAAGAGAGGCATATAAAGACATCAAAATGATGCATAAATAACGACTGATCAGAACCCAGTCCAGGTCATGCCAAAGAAAAGTGGGATCACAGTGGTTAAAAACGAGCAGGATGAGCTTGTACCTCAACGGATTCAAACATGATGGAGAGTGTGCATTGACTATCGAAAGCTAAATATAACCACACGCAAGGACCACTTTCCTTTGCCCTTCATTTATCAAATGCTCGAGCGCCTGGCTGGACACTCCCACTATTGCTTCTTGGACGGCTACTCATGATACAATCAGATTGCTATTGCACCCGAAGATCAAGAAAAGACAACATTCACATGCCCATATGGCACTTTTGCATACAGAAGAATGCCGTTTGGATTGTGCAATGCCCCATCTACCTTTCAGCGTTGCATAATGAGCATCTTCTCCGATATGGTGGAAGATATAATTGAAGTATTCATGGACGACTTCTCGGTGTTTGGACATTCATTCGAATTGTGCTTAGTTAACCTAACTTGAGTACTGGAACGGTGCAGAGAAAGCAATTTAGTGCTGAACTGGGAAAAGTGCCATTTCATGGTACAATAGGGAATTGTCTTGGGTCATGTGATCTCTAGCCGAGGCATAGAAGTGGAAAAAGCAAAGTTAGACATAGTAGAGAGGCTGCCGTACCCCACTACAGTCAAAGAGGTTCGATCGTTCTTAGGGCATGCTGGCTTTTACCGCAGATTCATCAAAGATTTCTCAAAAATCACAAAACCTTTGTGCGATCTTCTAGCCAAGGACGCCACATTTGAGTTCACTAAGGGATGCCGTGAGGCATTCAACACACTCAAGGCAAAGCTCACGGCATTACCCATCATCAAGCCACCGAATTGGGACTTATCATTCGAACTAATGTGTGATGCCTCAGACTTCGCCATAGGAGCGGTTTTGGGACAGCGTGTTGACAAGCTCCCTCATGTCATTTACTACGCAAGTCGAACCTTGAATGATGCCCAGCTGAACTACTCCACCACCGAGAAGGAGCTCCTTGCTGTTATCTTTGCCCTTGAGAAGTTCCGCTCATATCTAATTCAAACCAAGGTCATAGTATACACGGATCATGCTGCCTTGAAGTATATGCTCACTAAAAAGGACGCCAAGCCAAGGTTGCTACGTTGGATGCTACTGCTCCAGGAATTCGACCTTGAAATCAGAGACAAGAAGGGCAGCGAAAACGTGGTCGCTGACCATATGAACCGATTGCTTCACAGTTCCAATGAAGAGGCCGATCAGTTGCCCCTCCTCGAGACCTTTCCTGACGAACAGCTCTTCGCAATCCAAGCTATTGATCCATGGTATGCCGATCTCATTAATTACCTTGTCACTAAGCAAATTCCTTCATCTTTAAACAGGTACCAAAAGGACAAGCTGGCTAAACAAGCTAAGTACTTCATATGGGATGAGCCGTACCTATGGAAGCATTGTCCAAACCAAATCATTCGGCGCTGCATCCCAGAAGACGAGATGAAATCCGTCTTGACATATTGCCATAGTTTGGCATGTGGGGGCCATTTTGGAGCTAAGAAGACAGCCCTCAAGGTACTACAAAGTGGACTCTACTGGCCCACACTTTTCAAGGATGCACACGAATTTGTACTCACCTGTGACCGCTGGCAACGCCTAGGTAACATCGGCCCTCGCAATCAAATGCCATTACACCCTATTCTTGTGGTCGAAATCTTCGACGTATGGGGCATTGATTTTATGGGGCCTTTTCCGAATTCCTTTGGCAATCTTTATATTCTGCTTGCAGTTGATTATGTCTCCAAATGGGTGGAAGCAATTCCCACCAAAACTAACGACGCCAAAGTAGTGGTTCGTTTTTTACAGAGTCACATCTTAGCCAGATTCGGCGCACCTAGGGCAATCATCAGTGATAGGGGGGCACACTTCTGCAATCATTCGTTTGCAGCCCTAATGAAGAAGTATGGCGTCACCCATAAGGTCTCAACACCGTATCACCCTCAAACGAGTGGCCAAGCGGAAGTGTCCAATCGGGAAGTAAAGGCCATATTGGAAAAAACGGTAAATCCTAACCGCAAAGATTGGTCCAGCAAATTGAATGATGCGCTGTGGGCCTATCGGACCGCATACAAGACCCCGATTGGCATGTCTCCCTTCCGGCTTGTTTTTGGAAAAGGCTGCCACCTACCAGTGGAATTGGAGCATAAAGCATTCTGGGCTATTAAGCAGATGAACCTGAACTTCGATGATGCTGGAATACATAGGAAGCTTCAGCTAAGTGAATTAGAGGAGTTGCGAAACGAGGCCTTTGACAGTGCTCGTATCTACAAGGAAAAGACCAAAGCTTTCCACGACAAGCGCATTCAGCCCAAGAACTTTCACATCGGACAGGAAGTCCTCCTCTTTGACTCCCGGCTTAGACTAATGCCAGGTAAGTTGCGTTCAAGATGGACTGGACCATTTATTATTACTAACATTTTTCCTCATGGTGCAGTTGAAATCCAGCACCCGGAACGGCAGGATCCGTTCAAAGTAAATGGCCACCGCCTCAAACACTACTTTAAGGACCTCTCTAATCCAAGCGCAGTCAACCCTGCAACTCCGCATGCGCCCAGCTCCTAGAATGACAACCCCGTCTTGCCTAGACGTTAAATAAAGCGCTCCTAGGAGGCAGCCTAGCCCTGGTTTGTATTTCTCACTTCCTTTTCTGTTTCTGCCCGTTATATCTCTCAAACTGTTCTACTATTGTCATGCTTACTGCTTATCACATTGAGGACAATGTTCAGTTTAGGTTTGGGGGTGTGGATTTATAATTTTGCATATAGAAACAAGTAGGTTTGGGGGTGATACACGGCCAGGACATTTAAATTTCTGCTTGTGATTAGTATGATAACTTGTTAATAGGAATGTATATGCTAAGTTAACTATCTTTGCTTTACTAAGAGTCATGCCATGGTTAAGTAGTTCATAATCTGCACTTCACAATGCCATGTTTTAAGTGATTAAGTGAACGAAATAACTGAATTTGAGTGAACCTCAGAAAATTAGTGGAGACTACCCTGTGAGATCTTTGAGCCTAATTGCCATTCTTTCTGAGGGATATACTTGTTTCTACTCTTAAATACTCATCACTTTCGTTCTTAATTGTTGATCTCATTACATCATATTTGCATTGAATTTTAAAGAACTAACATCATTTAGATACTCTTGATTTAATGTGTGGTTTGCCATAAGAAGTGATGTAGGCTATGTATGCTTTAACCTCTAAAGGCTCTATCCTACCCTATTGCATGCTCCCTAAGCCAATTTTGAAGCCAAACACTCAACCTTTTCTTTCATCACCCAAAGTATAACCTAACCCAAAATACTTAGCCATTCATCACAGCCATACCCTATAACCTCAGTTTGTGCTAAGGTTGCCGTAAATGAGATTCATGGTAAGAATGAGAGGTGAAAGAAGATGCTGCTCAATTCAAAGTTCAAAAGTAAAGAAAAGCTTTACAAGTTGCAAGCTGCACGAAAGTTTGAGGAAAGTTTGGGTGGTTATACCTGATCAGTCGTTATTTATGCATCATTTTGATGTCTTTATATGCCTCTCTTACATGTCTTTTGAATGATTTCATGCCATCAATAGTAGAAAATGATCAATCTTGTGAGACTTGTACAGAGTTAGAAAGATAGGTAAAATCTGGAAAGAACACAAAAAGAATGACTCAAATCGGAGTCCAGATGAAGGAGATGTCCTCATTTCAATATCAGGTCCTGAACGGAGTCCTGAGTGCGCCAGTGCGCCTATTTTGGGCCACTGGCCAAGTACCTCATATCAGGCCCTCCGGGTCTCAAACCTGTGTTTCATGACATTAAGGTCAAGTCCTAGAAGTGCCAATGTCGCGCCAAGGCAGGTCGAGGACATGTCCCAAGAACTCCCATCCGAGCCAAGATGTGCGCCTAAGCCGGGGTCCTTGTTCCGCCAGCGGTGGATTAGAGGTTCTCCCTCTGCGCTAAGCCTGACAACGTTTTCGCCAAGCCTGAATGAAGATGCACTTCTACTATACTCATGATGTGCTTCAAAAGCGCGGTCCCAGATCCTGATTACGAAGACAGTCCAAAATCCAAGTTTGGCCAGCTTGCGTTCCCACTTGCCAGCTTGCATTCACACTCCCAACCGTGTTCTGATTGGTTCTAATAGATTTAAGGACTTTGTAATTAATTAAAAGTACAATAACTTTCCCTATCCTTATAGGACATGGTTTTACCAATTCTTATAGAATAAGGTTTTACCAATCCTTATAGAACAAGGTTTTCCCTTTGTCTATAAAAGGGAGCCTTTGTTCAGTGTTTTAGGGAGGAGATAATTAGCTAGGGGCGTTTTTGTTTCTGGGAAAACAGAGACCTGAGCCACAGAGAGTTCCGTTTTGGTTTTCTAGAGAATTAGGGACCATATTTTGGGAGATAATCTTTCACATAGATTATTGGACGTGGAGCTTGGAGAAGAAGGCTCTGCCGTATCTTCTGCTGCACCTGTTCTTCACAATCTCTTCTGTACCCTTATTTTCATTATTGCAATTTACTTATGAATTCAATTATACTTGTGTTTATTTCAGTTATGTGTGAGTAGTCATTAGGATTAGGGCTGCTTGAAGCCCTAGCCATGTTAGCTTATTAATTGGATTTCTGACTCTTGATTATGATTGCTATGCATGCTGAATAAGTTGGATTACTATGCTTAATGACCTTAATTTATGCCTATAAGATTAGCTACCTTGTTTGCATATAATTATAGATGTAATTGCTTGAGTGACCGTCATATCATCTTGTGATTTGGAGCATCGAAAGTATTCGTACTTGTAATCTTAACTCATGACGACCTAGGATTGCATGCCACTTTGCTAGGCTAATGTGGTGTCATTAAATTCTCTTTAAACTTCATGCATCATCTTAAAAGGTAGGTGATAGACGTTCTAGGCATATGCCCTGTTTAGAACATGCTAAGTAAGAGGGAATAAGATGTGTCTAGTGAACCAACGCCAGGTCCTAGGCACGGGCACCTAATTCAGAAAATGCATAGTAATTAGGTCAAGGAAATTTGGTTAAGAGCTATAATTGGTTAGAGTGGATAGTAAGCCTTAATTCGCCTTAGTTAACAACCTTTCATTCTTGCATTGTTATTTTCTGCACTTTGATTTACTTGTCTTTAAATTTCAGTTATCACATCATAAACCCCCCCTGTGTGTGTGTGTGTGTGTTTTTATTTAAGTTAACAAATCTGAACTAAATTGGTCATAACGTTGATACAAGTCCTCGAGGGATCGACTCTTGCTGTGCTACTATACTATACTTATCGATTTGTGCACTTGCAAGGATTTTATAACTGTTAGAATTGAATTGCATATTTCTTGCTCTTTAAATCTACCAACAATACCATCGTGAAGAATTAACGATTTTAGTTGGGGCTTTGAGAGAGATTACAAGTTTTACATTGGGTTATTGGTTGTTGACGGAGTTGTTAAGTTAGTGTGGAGAAGTAAAATTTGGGGTTCATTAACCGAGATTGTATCTTGGTTAGGAAGACTCTACGAAGGAATTGAAGTTACTTTCTATGATTATTCCGTTAATCCTCCTTTAAGGAGTGAAAATACCGTGAACGAGATTGAACAGAATTAATCGGAATGTTCACTTTGGGAAAGTATTGCTAGGTTGTGAGATTAGGACTGTCGTGTTGTTACGTCATGTACCTTCTCTCTAGAGTTGAGAGAAACTTTTTGCAGGTTTCGGTACTTCTTACATGAAAGAACCATCTAGTTGAGACGGCTACCTGAGAAACCCGAAGGACTAACGAGAGTGTTGCATTCTTGTTTGTGTCTTCAGTTGGGAATCGATTGAATCTAGTTGCTGTTACTTCAAGTTTTAGGTGGAGTTAGGAAATTTTCAATGCAGTGAAGTACTCAGTTACCGTCCGGACCTTGAGACTTGTGTGCAATTAACCACTCTAGTACCTGAAGTGCGTCTTAGAACATCATCAAAGAATACCTGTTTGTAGGTTGTTTTAGTGAGAACCCAAGGTAACCATAGTGATAGAATTAGTCAATGCAATCATGAGGAGTTTGGAAGTTACTGGAAAGGTTGGTTGGCACTTAGTTAGGCCGAGTGTTCAAGACCGACGAGCGTGGTTTTAGTAACCGTTACCTCGATGCATGTGCTTGGGTTAGTAAAAAGATGAATAGAGCAATCTTGACTGGTGATACGATATGAGACTGTTGGGAACGTTGAAGTTTTGTCAATCGTTCGACCCACCTGAATCGTTAGTGTGGAGGATTTCTTTTTCAGAAGGGTTCAGTGTTGGTTTGGAAGATTTTTTTCTTTCGATGTCCGAGAAACCCATACAAAATATTTAGAAAACTATTCTATTTGGGGTCAACATAGGAGAGTTGCATCAAAAATTTGAAAATAGAAGTTGTACCTTTGACTTCCGTCGAGCAAATTTCGAGGGCGAAATTTCCTTAGGGGAGGTAGATTGTTACATCCCGTACCGCAAATTCGAAAATTGAAAATTTATTTTTAACTAAAATACCCCTACGAGCGCCTTGCGGAATTTGGGTTTTCTTTCATTTAGTTGGATTAACCAAATTTGAGACCAAAATCCACTTTCGAGCCCAAAGTGTAAATTCAAAGCCTATGTTTTTCAAGTGAGCCTTGAGTCCAAAGCATATAATAACCAAGCCCATTTGGGAAGCCCAAAACCCATTTAAACTACCCCAAACCCACACCCACTTAGTTTCTCTATCTGATATATCTCTTCCCCCTCTCAACATCACCTTCTTCTCTGAGATGAGACCAAAGAAGAGACAACACCAAGCACCACCACCACCACCCTTGAACCCACGCCACCGTCAAACGTGGGAATCAACCACCATCGACTACCATCATCCTCACGAGCTGAGATGTGAGACCAGAGATAGCAGAACCATTCTTCCTCTCTTTCGCTTCATCTTCCTTCTTTGTCGTCGCCGAAGAGCAACCATACCCACTACTTCAAAGCTTCAATCAGGACCTTAACCACCACTCATCCTCTTCGTCTCCTCACCGTAAACTCGATGGGCTGGGCCGTGAGCGTTGAGGAGCATCGTAGCTCGAGTTACAAGCAAAAAATAGGCGAGAGGTCTGAGGCTTCCTGAATAGTTTGTGACCAAATCAGGTGAGATTGTTCCTTCTGCGTTTAACCTTTGTCTTAGTCGCACTGAGGGCTTCATTCTGGACTAACTACATGTGGGTTTTGTGTGAGGATCGACGATGGTCGACCTCATCGAACGTTGCAGCGCCACCGGAGCTCTTAGACTTCACGGCAGTTTCCGAGTTAACCAGGTAATGTCTCTAGCTCAAACCCACACCATTCGATTTGTCTCATCGAGAGCATGCTAATTCACCCATTGCATGTCATTTTTGACTTAGAATCGCGATCGGAGAAGCTCGAGATTTCAACGGAGGGCGGAGCTTTCAACGAGGATTATGACCTAACGAGGTAAGCTCGCATTATGAGGATCTCACCACTGGAATCGTATCATTCTGGGCTTCATTTGAGACCCATTGCATGTAGGTTTCAAGTGGTGGTCGACGACGAACGAGGCTTGCCGGATTCTAGGAATTTCTCTCGAACTATCGAGACTTCACGACGGTTTTCCGGCCGCGTTAGGTAACCTCTTGACCTGGAAACTTTATATTTAGAATCCTTGTTTTCGAATAGATGTTGTTTGGTGTATTGCATGCTAGTTTTGGTTGTGTTTTGAGGGAGAAAACCCTCGTCGGAGTTGGTGGTTCCTTTCCAACGAGCAGATTTGCAGAAAAACCCATTTTTTGGTAGAGACTAGGAGCGTGAGCCACAATGCCAGCGCGTGGCGGTGTGTGGAAGTGTCATGGCCGTAAGTGGCGGCGCGTCGGGGATATTCCCAACCCGTGGCACCGTGTGGCAAAGTTTTTGGGAGGTTTTGACCACTCACAATTCTATTATTGCACTTTCAAGCATATATGGAGCCACCTTTTTTAGGTTGTTTTAAGCCCGGGTTTCTCTAGTTTCCGTTTAGCGAACCTTAATGGTGAACCTTTGGGTCACTTTGGTCAGGGTTGGATTGCTTGGAGCTTACGTTGGCTTGGTGCCCTCGGGTGGCTTAATCCCCGGCCAAGAGTGAGTGGACCTCTTTCTCAAACTTCATTTTTGTCATCATCTTTTACTTGCATGTTTTACTATAATTATAATATTTGAAATCATGGTTAGCTTTGTCGTTAAGTTGTGGTAAGTGAGTTGTTGACTTATCTTACGATTTGACTGTGATTATTATATTATATTTCCCAAGCATACCTTGTGTGATTATTATATTATATTTCCGTGCCTGCCTTTTTGATTATGATTGTTATACTCCTGAGCATTACTTGATTGAGATTCATTGTTGATATGTGATTACTATTATCAGGTTGCATATGCATACATTAGCGTCGCGAGATATGTGTGTGCATATGATTGTGTTTTGAAGTATTTTCCTTATGGCTCGATTATGATTGTGATTAGAGTTTAGACGGCCTTGAGATGGTTGTTTCGAGTTATAATATCGAGCTGAGATTTTGGTGGTATGCTCACTTAGAGTCACCGTTATCTCTAGTACCCGTTTGTTGGCCACAGACCAGCCTCCAGATGATCGATCACCCGTGCTAGCTCGAATACTAGTTAAATAGCGCCAGCTTGTCCTTGAGCTCTAGGGGACATGAGGTGATGGTGCTTAGCACCCAACCTTCACGTGGTCGAGGTACATGAGCAAACCGTAGATACCCAGCTTGACATGTGAGCATGACTCGAGCAACTTAAGAGCATAATTAATGGGTTATACGTTCTATACTTTTGCTTCGGGATGATATTTTGACTGCATAAGATTTTATTATTACTTCTCGTAAAACGTGCACGTTTATCATTATGTTAACTTGGAATTATTTCAAACGAGGTGGGGGGTGGGGGGTGTGGGGGTGGTTTGACTATTATCTTTTAACTTATGATTTTACATTGAAATAACTATTAAGTCCACTCACCCTTCTATTTTTGTACCTCTCAAGTCTCGGTAGTACTTCATGTTTATCGAGGAAGATTTCTCGGTTGCTACTCTAACATTCACACTAGCCGTTCAGGTATGGCGCGTTCAGAAATCGGGAAATTTCAGGTAGTTGTTTAAACTTTATGAGCATCAAATGTCGTTAACTATGCTCTGTATTTCCATTGTGCGATGAATCGTTAATTTGTTTTTACTAATTATTTTTCGCATGACCCCCTAAAACTCACTGTTTTAAATTTTTGGCTTTCGTCATCTAGACGTCACCTTTCGGATGTCGGCCAGCATACCTAGATTTCGGTGCCCACGTGGACTTTCCGGATCGAGGTGTGTCACACCTAATAATTTTATTTTTATTTTTTCATCGTTTACAATTTTGACTATCAGTTTACAATTTAATTTTAGAAAAAACATAACCATAAATTGAATGAAAAAGAGTAGAATACTATCATCATGCCATCAACACACTAACATTGGGTTGGGCTGATCAAAATGGGCTAGACTTATAGTAAAAAAAATGAAATGAGTTCGATTCGGTATGGTTTGACATGGTATTCAAAATATTAAAACTGAAACGATATAGTTTATGACCGGTTCGGTATGGTTTGGTACCGATGTCTTACCAACACCAAAATTTGACATGAAACCTGCATGACATGTCACGAAATGATTTGACATCGGCTTCATATGCCCACGGCTAGATATGAACAAAGATCACGCATGGGGAAACTTCATTCTATTTGGAGGTGAAAGTTTAAATTTATTAAATGTACATGACAAAATTAGAATTAAATATTTATACATATATAGTAGTCAGCAAATCTCGCGAACGCGCGAGGGACTGTCCTTTTTATCGCTTGCGCTTGCTTTTCACTCTCAAGGCAACGGTAATCAGAATTTCGAAATTCCCAAGCACCAATTTTTAATCAAAAATTACAATAACATAATTATTTTGTTAGCATTACCCCTTCGCAAGGATGACACGCATAAATCAAGAAATAGTCCAAATTTTTTCTAGCACGAGTTCAAAATTTATTGGGAGCATTTCGTGGTTAGTGACAAGTCGCATTCTGAATGGAGATTAATTCCATTTTTTGCGTTTTGGGTATTTATAAAAAATAAAATAAACAAGGAAAGAAAAAAAAAAGAAAAATCTTTTTGTTTTCCCGCCAAAATTAATGAAGATAGGTGGGAGAGTCTAGAAACCGCCAATTAGGGGTGTGCACTGGGTTAGGTCAGAATCTTTTCTGTAGAGCGTCGAAGAGAAAAAAGAGCGTCAATGGCGCCTTCGTCTGCAAGTTCGGATGATTCACCACCTCCATCAAGCTCCCCCGGTACCACCCAAAACAACCTTCAGGTGGTCTCATTTTACCTTGTGTTTATTAGGCTTTTATTTCTATTTCCTTTTGTAATTTTGTGTAATTTTCCTCAACAGCATTTTTTCGTTCTTCACAAAGCATCAGAAAAGGTATTACCATCGAGTGGGAAAGTCCGAAAGAGGCTTGATCTTGATCTATGCCCAAACCCAACAGCAAATCTTGAACCGGACAAGAATGAATCCTTGCGATTGCGATTGAAAGCTTTTGAGTTAACTTGGTCAGGAATGGAATCCACTATCAAGGAGGTTCTGAGGAATATCAATTCTCATGTTTTCAATCACATACAGAGCTGGGTATGCGACTCCTTCAACGCTATCAAACCACTTCCCAACCCTCGTCGTCTTGGCCCTTTTCCCATTGTAACCCACACGAACGCAGCCTGTACACAGCAGCTCTTCACTGCGCTCCTTCTCACTAGTATGTTCATCATCTCCTACATTTGTCTGTTATCCAAATCAGCTCCTACATTTGTATGTATCCAAATTAAGTTGTTAGGGAGTTGAAAATTTTAGTCATTACAATTCACAGCCACATAATTGAAAATTTTAGTAATTACAATTTACACCCACATAATTGCTGTAACTTGATTGAATTCAGTCGTCCCTCGCAGAAAATATGGAGTTTGTTGATGATTTCTTGACATTTCAAGAGCTTGGCCTCTGTTTGAAAACTCACGGATGCAATGTGGCTAACCTTTCCTCTTTCGAGTTTTCACCCAAGAACGGGATTGCTGGTTGTCTCACAAGTTTATTGAGACAGTTTTTGTTGGGCACTTTTGATGTAAGTTTAAGTCTTCTCACAAGTAGAGTGCCTTCTCCTTTTTCAATTTCTTTCATTTCATTATTGTTTCTAATTCTGCGTTTCCCTTTATGCAGGCAGCTGATATGTCCATATTGGCATCATGGTACAACCAGCAAGGAAATTATGGTTCTCCGGTGGTTGTCATTATAGATGATATGGAACGATGTTGTGGTCCTGTCTTGTCTGATTTCATTCTTATGCTGAGGTAGTCTAACCCCTAACCCTCAGTTGATGCTTGCTTATTCATTAAAGTTCCAGATCTTATCTCAGGACACGATTTTGCTTACCCGGGCTTGTAACTTCTCCATTGTTTCTATCAGTGAATGGGTTGCCAAGATCCCACTCATTTTAATAATGGGAGTTGCAACAACATTGGATGCCCCTCAAAACATACTTCCTTCACATGTTCTGAAGAAGTTATGCCCATCCAATTTCACATTGGGATCACCGGCTGAGAGGATGGATGCAGTTGTTGAGGCTGCTCTTGTGAAGCAGTCTTCTTGTTTCTCTGTTGGTCACAAGGTGGCTATTTTTCTGCGAAACTACTTCTTAAATCAAGATGGGACTTTGACATCTTTCATTAGAGCTTTGAAGGTTGGTAATTGAGTTGTTTTTCAGATTTTATGACCACATTGGCATTGTTGTATACACTCTGTTTCCTTTCCTCTCATGTTCTCCTGCCAGCATCAGTTGGTCCCTGCTGATGTAAAATGTATTTTTTCAGATTGCATGTGTTCAACATTTCTCGACGGAGCCTTTAAGCTTCATACTGAGAGGGTTTCTTGTTAAGGAAGACAGAAAGGTAGCATCCATGAAATATTTCTGTCCTCCTTGTAGCTGCCATGTTTACTATGTTACACATAAATTGCATTAACGTCAAGGTGCATAACTAAGACTCACATTTATATTCATATATCTTTCCTATTATTTAGATTTCATTTTATAGAAAGAAAAAAAATTTCTTTTTGTTCTTTACTTTTTATCTGCAAAGAAAATTCTTTTCACAGATAAAAATTGGTTTATGCCTTGAGCATATGCCTTGAATGTTCATGAAAACAACAATAACCACTTTGGGGATTATAGTTCCCTGTTGGCATTTATTTTAATGCTAGGATCATGCATCCTTGGTGAGTCTTCTCTCTCCTGTCCCCATCCAATCCCCAAAAACGTTTGGCATATTTTTACTAAGATGTAATTTGTCCCCTGAAGGGATTTCAGAATGAGAACGCGACCAAGTGTGCTTCGGAAATTTTATGTCATGCAAGGTAATCTGAAAAATCAACAATATACATTATTATGAAGGAGTTTAAAATTATGTAAAAAAGATAATATTCTGACATCTGCTGGAAATCTTTTACCAGGGATCAAATGGCTGAACAAACTGATATTAATATATCTCATGGTTTGAAAGAGTTGAAGAGATTACAGATGCTCTGGAGCACTGTTGTTCTGGTGACTCCTTTATTTTTCTTCTACATATGTTAATTAGTAGTCCTTCAACATTTTCTAACTTTGAGCTTAGAAGCATATATTGTTATGTTTTCACAGTTTTTGGCAACTCAAGCTGATTTTTTGTAGCTAATATCTAATGAGAGACGGAACCTACTTTAGTGTTTCTTTCTTCTTTTAAGGCCTTGTACATTTCTTGTTTCATATCATCAAATTGGTCTTTCTGTATCTTGACACATAATTGTTTTGCAGTGCTTATATGAAGCGGGGAAGTGTGAAAAAATTCAATTGTTAGACTTATATTGTGAGGCTCTTAATCCAGATGTTTTTGACTCATTGGCTGTTGATAATAGCACTGGAATTGGAAAAAGTTTTGCTGCATCTTTGTCAAGTGATTACTGTACGCTTGAACAAAATATAAGCTTCCAAAAGGGAAACCTTATTTGTCTTGTAGTTCGCAAAGTAAGGTGAGTAATGAAGAATGCAGATGCATTGGATGCATCGTTCTGTCCTAAAGTTTTCTTTACCTGAAATCTGCTGTGAAGCATGATTTTTTGTGTAACCATGCTACTTTAGTCATTTTGGATGAGTATCACTTCCACTGTTCCATGTTTCTGTACAAGTCTTTTCAATTTTTTTTCATTAAATTACCGAAATAGGAGATTTAACTTCTCAGTTGAACTTTAATTTCTTTGTTGCTTCATAGGTCGACCCTGTTTTCTGAACATTCTAAACTTTGAAATTATTTAGGAATCTTCCTGCAGCATTGCTCTGTCAGTTGCTCAATAGTTGGGAAGCTCTTACAGTCGATGAATCTGAGGTATGACTGCATTTTGTAGCGGGTAGTGAAGTAGCCTAGGGGGTTTGCTGAAATGGTAATCCGAATTTTGTGTCATGCTCTTTTTAATTATTTAATATTCGTTTCTGTAATTTGAGAGCCCTGTCAGTGTTGTATGAATACTATTCATTATCAGACTTTACTTTTACGGTTCATTCATAATCACACATTTTCTGTTTTTTGCAATTACTGGTCTTTTTTAAGAGCTTAAAGACATGGATTTATTCGTTTTCTCAGGATCTTTTGATGGATTTCTTTAACGACTAGTGAGCTTGTGGATGATCTAGAATCATATTGGTAGCAAAAATTGCTAAGTACTGCTTGTTTTCGTTGTTTCCATGCCTAGGAGATGCTTAAATTTTTGGGTTGCATGTATGTGTTGTTTAGTACTGTAGCTTGACAAGAAGTACGCTGATGCTGTGCCTTTGGGAGAATAGTAGACTAGTTTTTATGAAGGAATTGAAACTTTGTAACAGAACCTGGGCTCTGCATGCTTTGTTATAGTTTCGCTTTCTTCTTCTTCCTTTGAAATCTGAAATTCGTCATAGTGAATATATGCACAGAAGATAATTTGGAATTCTCCTATAGATTTCGTCATCTGCACAGAACTCCTTAAGGAATTCCTGATCTACTTTTGTTTTTTTAACTTTAAAAGTCAATGCTAATTAAATATGTAAAGAAGATGATTTGGAATTTTGATGTACATTTTATCACTTGTCTTTTCCTTAACTCAATATATACCTAGTGCCCTGTGCATTTATGAAAACTGATCAACCCTATATATATGCTAACAGCTTTAAAAGTACCGAATGCTCTATGTGTGCCTTACAGATGCTAAACATGTGAAGTACTCTGTGTTCCTTACAGATTATAAGCTTTGTTGTAATTTTGTCACCGTGGTTGACTCATTTTGCCCACCTGGCTATTAATCTTACATGCTTTAAGCAGTGATAGTAGTTGATTCCTAAGTTAATATGAGATCAGTTGAATGATCATCAGTGATGTGCTTGAAATAGATTCATGACAAGGTAAAGGAGCTGCAGTCCTTATTGAAGTTCGAGGAAGGAAGTTGTAAACCACATTTGACAGACATATCCAAGTAATCTATCTCTCTCTCTCTCTCTCTCTCTCTCTCTCTCTCTCTCTCTCTCTGTTGAACTAGCATTTGAACCGCCCACTTTTTATTTTTAACCCCCATTCATGTGACAGGAGACGTTCATCTCACAGCTCCTTAAAGATTGGTGAGTCACAATCCATAAGTCAAAAAGCTGCTATATTAATCGATTGCATGGTTAGGTAATTATATCACTTTGCCATTGTCTTTTACAAATTAATCAACATTAGAATACAAGTCCATCCTCTTGACTCAGTGGACAAATTCTTTTGCATAATTTTTCTATCTTAAGCCATCATGTGTGAAGCCAATCTATAGGAAAAGGCATTCTATTGATTTTTTATTGCAAATGACTTTGCTTATACTATGTGTTGATTGTGTCAATATGAACTGACTTGGAAGTTGATGCTACTGAAGTTTCGGAAGATTATTTTACATGTTCTGAGCTACCATCATAGGAAACCCATAGGTTTTTGTTTTTGTTTTTGCAGTACAATCACTGCTTTAGTTAGAATTTTTGTTAGAATTTTTTTACATCTCTTCAAAAGTTCTGTTTTCTATAACGAATTTAAAAGCGTTCTTTTTGGAATTCCAAAGCTGTTGAAATTCGATATGCACGCTCTTAGACTTCTTCCCTGTTTTCTAGTTCTGAATATTTGGAGACAACTCTAACAACTGAAAAATGGAAATGATGGTTCCTTTCTTTTTGGATGGGTTCAGCATGACAGGATTGTTGAGTTCTTTTTTTTTCCTTATTTAATTTAATAAGTTCTTGTTGAGTTCAACATGAAAGAATTGTTGAGCTCTCGTAAAGTAACTGAGAGAGAAACAGATTTTTCTCTTCTCCTCTAACATATTTACAAATGTTTCACACATCCTTCAAGTAAATGAATTTCATCTTTAATCTCTTTAATTTCTTCATGACAGGTATTTCATGAGGCCGACTGAGTGCTTAAATTTGCATGAAATTGTCTGCTTTAGTAATGTTGAAAAACTTCAATCGGTAAGGAGAACAGTGACTGCTCTGACTAATATTATCTATACCAGAAACTTGTTACTTATAATGAAATCAATATAGGATTTTATTACTACCAGATTTTCAGATATTTCTTTGGTGGCATGCAATGTTTTGACAGGTTATTTCTCAATAGCTTTAGTTGATTAGCATGCCTGCCTCTTATGAAACTTTGTAATTTAATTTCGAATCCGTTTGGATACCCATGGATTTGAATTTGGATTTGGATTTGGATTTGAGCCCCCTAAATCCAAATTCTTATGTTTGGATGAATTTTTGGATTCGGATTTGGATTTGATCCAAATCCATAGAGTATTTCATAAGTTCAAATTTAGGAATTGAAAATGACTTTTAAAACTGGATGGATTTCGTTGTCTAGAATTAAAAAATTTGTTTTCTTTCTTTTTTGTTCCCCTGATCTCTTCTCCTCTGTCAGCTCTCCTTTCTCTCTCCTCCACCTCTGCCGCCCCTCCCTCTCCTCGTCCTGTACCACCCCTCTTTCCCTGTCTCGCTTCTCTGCGGTCTCTGTCCTCTTTGAATCTCAGTTTTATTTGTTATTTTTAATTATATGCCTTAAATGGTTTTCAATTTTTTCTAATTTGATAACTAAAATTATATGTTTTTATTTTTATTTTTTATCCGCATTATATGTTATTTTATAAATTTTTATATATCACTTATTATTCACATCCCTAGCTGAAATTCAGGGGTCAATTTTAGTATCCAAATGGTTGGATTTTGAATGAATTTATTTGAAATGAGTGGATTCCAAATGCAAATCCAAATCCTTCAATCCAAACGGACAATCTCCTTTCAGTTCTTAACTCGCTTATTTCAGGCTTTAATTGGAGACTCAAGAAAAAAGATTCAAATGGATCTCTTGGAGTTCCAAAAAATCCTACGATGCAGATGCTGCAGAAGGTGTGGCAACATTCCATTGCCATCCATGCCTGATACCTCGATTGTGTGAGTATAACCATAGCTATTACATTAAATTGTTTGAAAAATAATGAGAAACGTTGATGAAGGCATATTAGTTCAAGTTTCCACTGCACTTTCTTAATACACATGGTAATTTTCAGAGGCATATTAGTTCAAGTTTGAACCTTCGCGCTCAGAGGCATAATTAAACTTTCTACTTGTTTCGTACCATTATGTAGTTTTGGTAAATTTTGAATTATTTTCCTACGCTTTTATTTGGACCTTGAAATGCATCTGCTTATGAAATATTATTTTCTAGAATGAATAACTTCTTTCTTTAGGTAACAATTTTTTGAGTTTCCTTTTGGATGACCAATAGGTCATGTACTTGATAGCTGATACTAGATAAATTTATCTGATAATCCATTACCAGTAAGGGCTTGCAAGATATATGTTTAAATCGTAACATCTGTAGCTGATAATTGATTTACTTCATTTAAGCTGTTTTCTTCTGATCATAGACTTTTAAGTTTGTTATGCATGTTCGTTTTTTTATCTTGCAGATACACGCTGGCTCAAGAGCATGGCGATCTTATCAATCTTCACGACTGGTACCAATCTTTCAAAACAATTCTCCTTCATCCCAGAAGGAAAGCGCAAAGCAAGTTAAAGCAGTCCCCACTACCCAAAAAGAGAAGGGACATGAATGAATCTGAAAACAAGAGCGAAGCATCTATTCAGTATCCTTTTGGTTTTTCATTCTTCACAGTGGACAGCATCTTTTTTCGTAGTGAGTGAATATAAATATATAATGCATCCAAAGGCCGTATGATTTTAGGCACCCGAACTGATATTTATGGTGTTAGTCTGATAGTAGTGCTAAATATTTCTATTGACCCTGTTTACAGCTTCTGAAAGTTTCAAATTACTAGTCACAACAAAATCCCAACATCTCATTATCTTTCTGACCTTGTGAAAGAGAAAGTCACATTTCAAGTTGGAATGAAATCCTCAATGGTTTTCAGTCATACATCTTATCTTTTGTGTTATAGGTTCATAGCATGCATTACTTCTGCCTGTTTGAATTACAGCCAAAAATTAAAGTTGGATATGCATCAAGATGATCCTTAACCTTCCTTTTGATAGAGCTCGATTTTGCAGGGCAATTATAGAACTACAGATTACAGGCCTCATTCGGATGCCCAGCAAAAAACGCCGTGACTGTGTGCAGAGAGTGGCATTTGGGCTGTGACAAGTCATACAATTTGTGGGTTGTAGACTGAAAGGATTGTGCTAATAGCCATAAATATTTTCAGTTTTCCCATTTTCGTTTTATTGTTTTTAGTTTTTTTGTTGGAATTACCAGGTTTATGAATCACAAATGTGACAGAAAAATGGGGCCTTGTTTGGTACTCTTGTAACTTTTAAAAATGAAAAATTGGTACCTCATTATGTTAGCAAGTGCTATAAGCAAGTATTAATTTGAAAGAGTTTATTGTTCTCTTTCTATTTCTGACAATGCAAAAACTATTTTATAAATGCAGTTTTGATACAATCATATTGAGGGAGGGGGATTACACTATGTTACCCTAAACCCAAACTCTAAAATTGGAATTTTGACTTGACCAAATTACCCGTGTGTTTTGTTGGGCATAATTTATTAAGTGAAATTGACTCATTGTTCTTGTGGGCAGCTTGAGTCTAAGCTGGCTTGAGTCCAAAGATTGAGCCCAATACCCACCTTAGCCTTACTCCTGAGTGACTAACCCCTCTCAGTTCACTCTCCTCTTCGTGTCTTAGTCTCTCTGTCTTGAGTCTCTCTTGTTCTCAGTCTTCATTATCGAAATCAAAACCATAGCAACGCTGCATCACCCAAATCAAAAAGCTTCGACCCAGGATCCATGACCACACCTATCCTCTTCGTCCTCTCACCGCGAGTCCAATGGACTAGACAAAGAGCCACGTAGACCACCACATCTCGATTTTTGAAGCAAAAATCGGCAAGAGGTTTGAAGTTTTCCGTTGAGATTGTGACCAAACCAGGCGAGAACGATCCTTATAAGTTTAACCATTGTATTAGTCAAACTGAGAGCTTCTTCTTGAGCTAATTGCATGTGGGTTTCGGTGCAACGATCGACGGTCGACCTCGTCAGAAATTGCAGCGCCGCAAGGACCACTGCGAACTCCGATGAACCAGCCTCTGCAACCACCACCCAGGGCTGCGTCACAATAATGAGAACTCAACCCTAGCAACCTCCCCCGTCGACGTACACCGTGGTGCGAGAATCGAAGAGAAAGGCGGTGGCGGGGTCGAGCTTTCCGACAAATTTTCCCGTAAACCCAGGTAATTTCAGACCACAATCTTGTTTCCTTTAGCTTCCTTAGGTCGTTTGGAGAACGATTGACCCACTGCATGTCATTTTTGGTGAGGTTTGGACGGCGGTGAAGCTTGACTGGAAATTGGAAAAAATTTGGAGTTCACCGGGGGTTCCCATTCGATTTCGAGAGCTTTGAGTTGGAATCGGACTTCGAGAGGTTTGTTTTCAAGCTCCTGGTAGTTTTCTAATCGAGTAGTGGTTCTAGGATTGAAATCGAAGTTTGGTTAGTCTTTCCAGCAACTGCGTACGACGGTGATGACAACTGTGTACTGCAGTGTTGCTCACCTGTCTGCGAACTCACGTGGGAGTCACGTGTCTGCCATGTGGTGCCACGTGGAGCCACCTGAAAGCCACATGGGTGACACGTGGAGCCATATGGCTGCCACGTGGGTTCCACGTGGGTTCCACGTGGGCGCCACGTGGGCGCCACTTGGGTGACACTTGGAGCCACGTGGGTGACACGTGGAGACACTTGGCAGCCGCGTGGCAGCTTACTCAGCAAGCGGTTGAGCGCGCGTGGCGGCGCGTGAGGTCACTTTCTGACCTCAGAATGGAGTGTGGCAGCGTGTGGGGCTGTTTTCAGGCCCACGACGACGTGTGGGCCTAGTTTCGGATAACTTAAACACGCCTTTAGTTCTTTTAGTGTTGTTTTAGTTCCATTTTAAGTAACCCAAGAGGAGTTTTCTTTAGTTTTCCTTTTTGAAGTAATTAGTCAACCTTGTGGTTGGTTTTGGTTAGGGTTTTTGGCGACTTGGAGCTTACGTTGGCATGACATCGTCGATTGATTTTGATCACCAACTAATTAGTGAGTGGACCTCTTTCCTAAACCATATTTTACTATATTGTTTACTTACATGCTTTTGTGATCATTGCTTGGAAGTTATGATTATTGATATGCTGGGTTGTCGATGATGATATTAATAAGTCAGGTTGTCGTTAATTGTACCTTTGATTCCGAGCAAGATATGTTGGTTTATGATTGGTGAACCTTACTGTGAGAATAGTTGAGATCATGAATGTTAGACATTAGAAAATGTGGAGTTAAAGTTGTTAACTAGGATGTGCATTAGTGACACTATTACCCACGAACATGATTAGTTGGAATTTTAATTGTGACCACACTACGAGATTGCTTATGTACACCTTGGCTCCCTAGATGTGATTGTGTGCATGTGTTGAAGCAGAAAATAAAAATAATAATATTAAAATTAAAATCAGATTTATGGGCTTCAGCATTTAGGAAAGATTGATGGCCTGGTCAAACCGAATTTCAAATTCAAGATGACATGGCATATATCTGGTAGCAGATAATTGCAAAAATAAAAATAAACAAATAAAATCTGAAGGATACTGAGTTAACAGATATTTGAATTTGAATTCAGGGTTATCATCATATCTAGCTGAGGGATCATTTTGAAATTTGAAATACAATTATCATTGCTAATTTAAATTCAAAATGGCCTATTTGCATCTGATCTCCATCTCCTATAAATAGGAGCTCTGTGAGACGGAAAGGAAGTTAGAAAAAGAAAGAGGGAAAAGAAAAGAGGAAAACAGAGAGAAGTGAAGTCTGAGAGAAAAGAAAGAGAGAAAAGTCAGAGAGCGAAGAGAGAAAAGAAAAATCATGATCGATGTTAGATGGACATTCATGATCGTCCGAAAAATGTACAACATTCCTGAATGTCAATAGTCGATCATGTTCGACCAGAAAATTATGATATTCATGAAAATGGACGATCATAATCGTAAGAGAAATGTATGAATATCAAAGAAAGAGGACGATCATGATCGTCCGAGTAAATATGATATTCATAAACATCAGAGAATTGAACGATCATGATCGTTTGTGGCAAGGAAGCAAGTGAAGCTCACGGACCTCGAAGGAGAAGGAAGTGGATGATCATGATCGTCCGAAAACCTAAGCGACGTTCATGAACGTCATGGTTGATCATGATCGGCCGAGAAAGTATGATGTTCATGAAGGAAAGACAAAAAGGAAGTTCAAGCAGAGGTCGGTTGTGGTGCAAAACAAAAGAAGATTCTCTTACTTGCTACTCGTATCAATATCCGCAGAGCAAGGCCGCAGAGCAGGGAAGCTTGCTGTATATCATCCAACAATGGCTGTCAAGAAAGAATCAGAAAATGTCATTTAGCAAACTACGATCAAATATTCCAAGAAAATATTTATGTATGTATAAAAATAATTATATATATGTAGATATATTTCGAGAAATCTAACATTACGGGTCCGATGTTCATAAACTTCAGAGAAGTGAATGATCATGTTCATTCGGAGCGAGGCAGTAAGCGATGTTCAATGGACGATCATGATCGTCCGAGAAATGTACAACATTCCTGAATGGCAATAGTCAATCATGATCGACCAGAAAATTATGATATTCATGGAAATGGACGATAATGATTGTCCGAGAAATGTATGAATATCAAAGGAAGAGGACGATCATGATCGTCCGAGCAAATATGATATTCATAAACATCAGAGAAGTGAACGATCATGATCGTTCGTGGCAAGGAAGCAAGCGAAGCTCACGGACCTCGAAGGAAGTGGACGATCATGATCGTCCAAAAAGTAGGGGACGTTCATGAACGTCATGGTTGATCATGATCGGCCGAGAAAGTATGATGTTCATGAACATCAGTGGACCGTCCATACAAAAGCAAAGACAAAAATGAAGTTCAAGCAGAGGTCGGTTATGGTGCAAAACAAAAGAAGATTCTCTTACTTGATGCTCGTATCAATATCCGCAGAGCAAGGCCGCAGAGCAAGGAAGCTTGCTGTATATCATCCAACAATGGCTGTCAAGAAAGAATCAGAAAAGGTCAGATAGCAAACTACGATCAAATATTCCAAGATTGCATTAATGCAGAAAACGCAGCATATAAATGAAGACCAATTCACAGCAGAAATTCTTCAAATTCATTATATACTCTAAAGCAGTCAAAACAAATGAAGGTGGGTTCATTGCGATGCATGTGGCGGCGTAAAGAAAGAGTTCATTTATGGACTTTCAAGCCTACAAAGTGTGAGGAAGGTTTCGTCCTATAAATCATACGGACTCAAAGCTATAGACAAAATGAGAAGATATATATTCTCTCAAAGGTCAACAATCAAGATAATGGCGGCCTGCTATTTTGCTATGACCATGGCAGCCTGCTATTTTGCTATGACCATGGCGGCATGGAGGAAAAGATGAAGTGGCGATTTCTCATGCATGAAGGGAAAGGAAGTTATTAAAGCTACAGACAAAAAATAAGGGGAGATGGAAGTCTTTACCTGATTGTCAAATGCAAAAGAAAGCAAAGAAGTCAATCAAGATAGCATGTGCACCTGGCGCATCAGTGTTTAATCTTCACTCCGGACGGTGCCTTTTGTCCTTTGAAAAAGGAAGAAAAAAAATCAGTTTTAAGGCTTGCGTGGCTTTCTTAAAACAGGCCAACACATCGTGCAATTTTGATGCAAGGCGTGGTGTGGACCAACTAAAGCTAGTAGCAGCATTTTTAAATAAAACAAATATGATCTTACCACTCAAAGTAAGCTTCGAAGACGAGTAGCGGGGGGAAAAGAAAATAAACCAACAAGCAGCGATGAGCACGAGAAAACTGAGAAAGAGGCGGAGGATGACGAGTAAGGGAGTGATCCGTTTCTTTTATGAGCGATTATCCAAGTCTTAATCTTGGAGCTAATCTGATCATCAGATAATGATCAGGCTTGAAGTAGAGGCCTATTGGAAGGCAAACTCATATCAAAAAATTTACTTTGGCAGATGCATCTGAAGCCAAGCTTAGAAATCTGACGCTTTTGAACTACGTCGGTTTGATTCCCGCTAAGGGATACGTAGTCAATCTAGCATATCTACCAGATGCAACTGCAACTAATTTTGAATCACTGGTTCATTCTAACCAAATTCACCCAAACACATTTCCAAACATATTTTCCAAACACATCCACTCCAAATTAGTTGTTTTTAATGAGTCATTCACTCGTTGGAAATTCTAGAGCGACGAGTGGCTTGATTCCGGAGACGGATACGTAGGCAACCTAAGGCTCGACTTAGGTGCAGCTACAAAATCAAATAAATACATCACCTTCATATCAATCCCGTTGAAATAAGAATCAAATGGTTTTTCTCAGTGACAAGGGAATGTAATTAAGAGGCGCATTTGCCTTGGATGGATTGTACCCTAAATATTATAAAATCGACAATGCTTAGGCATAGTGGTGAGATTATGTTGAGGAACAAATTTTTCCCCAACAGCATGTGAATGTGTTTTAAGGTTTGTTGTAACAACCCGCCCCAGCCACACAGGTCCTTGACGGCGTTGCTATGGCCGCTAGGTCCCACCCAGCGCAGCCCAAAGGTATTGTTACCTCGTAGTTGGTGAAAGGTGTCCTCCTTGAGAGGAATAAAAATCCTTGGCCTGGGTTCGAATCCCCGCAATGCTGCAGCCCGGCGGCCATAGAAACGCCATCAAGGGTATGTGTGGCTGGGGCGGGTTGTTACATAAAAAGGCGCCTTTTATGTAACGATCCGTCCCTGGAATCCTCCGGACAACGGTCGTTATAGGAGTCCTCCTCCTACTGGCCTACCCCGGCACAAATGTATTGTTACCTAGCCCCCGTCCGAAAATCCCCTAGCTGCAGCATCTTTGAGGATTCAAACCATGGACCAAGGCTTTTTATTCCCCTCAAAGAGGACACCTTTCACCAACTGAGTTGCAGCTTAGTTGGTGAAAGGTGTCCCCTCCAAGGGGAATAAAAAGGCTTGGTCCAGGGTTCGAATCCTCAAACATGCTGCAGCTAGGGGATTTTCGAACGGGGACAAGCTAACAATACCGATTGTGCCGGTGTAGTCCGGGTGGAGGGGATTCCACTAACGACGGTCATTACCAAGGATTCGGGACCGGTCGTTACAACTTTTATGTAACGATCCATCCCTGGAATCCTCCGGACAACGGTCGTTATAGGAGTCCTCCTCCCACCGTCCTACCCCGGCACAAAGGTATTGTTACCTGGCCCCCGTTCGAAAATCCCCTAGCTGCAGCATCTTTGAGGATTCGAACCCTAGACGAAGGCTTTTTATTCCCCTCAAGGAGGACACAATACCTTTGTGCCGGGGTAGGGCGGTGGGAGGAGGACTCCTATAACGACCGTTGTCCGGAGGATTCCAGGAATGGATCGTTACATAAAAGGCGCCTTTTTATGTAACAACCCGCCCTAGCCATACATGCCCTTGATATGTCAGAATACCGAGCATGACTCGTATGACTATAGTTGTCATATCGTCTTTTTTTCTTAGGTACTCAAATGGCACCACGAGTCACCGTCTTCTTCCGTAATATCCCCGCAACTCAAGCCAGATATGCCGGTCGAGCAGGCTATCGTATCTCATTCCATGTGGACCAAACTCCAATAGCATTCGCAGCACGCAAAGCTACATTCAGTGCACCTGAAGTCAATATCACTACAAAAGCTACTGCCAGAGCAATCAATTTCCAGCCGAAGCAAACTGCATCGAAGAATGCCCTCCTGAATGTGAGGAAGAGAGTTGCACGAAGTCTGAGGAAGGAGATGGCAAAGGTGGACGCAATCAAGTCCATCCTGGAAGAAGCCACTACTATAGTGGCAACTGAGGAACAGAAGCACCACATCACCGTAGCTCACCAAACCATCCCCACCAGAATCCCTTCTATCACTATCAAGGTTGTTTCCATCCCAATCCTCAGCTACCCAAGAGATTCTGTGTTGGTGACTTCTACTGGACAAGAATTCCAGGAGGCTTACCTACAACAAACCGAAGAGCATGTCTTGAAATACAATGAAATCTCAGAGGTCCAACGCGAAGGAGTGTCGACTGATCATGCCAACAAATCACAAGAAAATAGTGAGACTGAAAAAAGCAATAGTGCTAAATCCCCACAAGTAACCAAGAGTGGGGGAAAGGGTTTTCGCATGCGTAAAGTTATCGACATATCTCACCCGCAAAGGAAACTAGCACGTAGTAACATCTATAAAACAGAGATGGTAATCCCTGCAAAGGGAGCACTGAAATCACAAGCTAGTGCGACAAGCTATAGGGGTCCGTTGACACGTGCTAAAACTCGAGACATGCTTAGTCTTACCATTTCTGAATTGATGGCCCTACGTCCTGCCACTTTATCATGGAATCCCCTATATGATCAACCTCAATCTCCACCAACGGAAGCATATGACATGGAGGAAGGAATGTTCAAGATTGGAGGCAATAACATGGTTGAAGGGTTTGAAACCACACAAGTAATGGTAACAGGTGAAGGGCATATTGAAGACCAACATGCTAAGAGTGCCGAAGAGATGCTCCTAGCAATGAGAAGATAGATGGAGCAGAGACTAGCAGAGAATGACATAAAGCTAGCAGAGAATGACAAAAAGCTGGCATTGAAAGATGCCGAGATAGCATCACTAGCTGCACAACTAGCCATCCAACTAAACTTCAATGATCGCAAGAAGGAAAAAGTGGTGGAGATGGAAAAGAGGAGAGAAAAGAAGAAATTGGGGAATCATCTTCAATATCGATGACCCCGATAGACATAAAGACTCTTATTGCTGAAGGAATTCGAGAATTCCAAATGTCCATGGCTACTCCTGTTCTTGGTTACCCGAAAACCATATCCCTCACGATATGATGCCGTAGCATTTCCAAAAGGCTACCAATGGCCAACATTCGACAAATACGACGGGATCAATGGATCTCCTCATGAACATTTGGCACATTTCTACTCAGTATGTGGTGAGACGTCTCAATCAGATGCGTTATTGGTTCGACAATTTGTTCAGTCCCTCAAAGGAGCTGCATTCACCTGGTACACACAACTACCAGCCGAATCCATCATAGCATGGGACGAAATGCGAAAAGCATTCCTTGCACAATTTGTGAGTTCAAAGAAGAAAGTTTCAATAAGTGAACTCGCCCAGACTATGCAAAGAGTTGGCAAAAGTGCCAATGATTTCATCATGAGATGGAAGAGCCTGAACTTGCAATGTCCAGAAAAAATTACTGAACAATCGGCGGTACAGATGTGCTATAACAATCTTGTACCCAATATTGCAACGTTCGTAGCCATAGCAGAAACTCAATCCTTTGATGAGTTGATGTCCAAAGCAAGCAATGTGGAAAGACAGATCGCTCGAAAAAAACGACGATGCAAAAAAGTACAGATTGGAGAGAAGCCAAGTGATAGAAAAAGACCAACACAAAAGAAGGGAGAATCAATGGCTACATTTGACAAGACAGAAAAGAAAAATGATAAAGTCAGTGACAAAGAACAATCCAAACGACTAACCCTTATGCGCAAGGCAGTCAAATATTCTTTTAAGGATGACGATGTTGAGGCAATATTTGATGAGCTCTTTCGGGCCCAAGCTATCAGTCTCCTTGAACCTAAGCGTCCAGCTGAAGTCTATAAGATGAATGATCCTAAATACTGCCGATATCATCGAATTCTCGGACATATGCTCAAAGATTGCTATGTGGTGAAGAATAAAATGCAAGAGATGATTAACAATGGTGACTTGGAGTTAGACTCATATTCCCTAGAAATGGCGGCAACAAATGTAATCGAGGAAAAATCTATACCCACGGCGTCATTACCAGAAGGTGCAATATCCTTGAGTTTTCAGGTAGACGATGAGGTTACAATCGTCAAAGCATACCTAGACATGTCGTCTCTTGAAAATCCTCAAATCCCATCTCTGTATGAATTAATGACTGCTCCAACACTCGAGGTTTGGGCGGACTCATCGTCTGACGAATCCACAGAAGGTTGGAAGATATTCATCAAAAGGTCTAAAAACATGGCCAAGCACATCCCTAAGCCCGATTCCTCGACTCGCCCTGGTGTCAAAATCTGAGGAACACCGACTTTGAAAAATAAGAAAAAGAAGAAGAGGTCACAAAAGAAGGTGCAAATACCAGAAAAAGAAGACGAATATGAACAACTTTCAAGGATTCCAGTTACCCTCACCGAGTTCTTACCAATCAAAGTTTTCAACATAGAGGCCGAAGAAAGTACCTGCTCATGCCACATGGTCTCCATAGAAGATCACGGAGATGACACAGAGGTAGATGAAATCACTTTATGTTCTGGTCAGTGCATACCATCCGCTGATAAACAAAAACAAAATGTGGAGTCAAAAGCGTCTGATGAGGCAAATGAAAAGAAAAGGGCTCATCAACCTTCTGCTCATAAGAACAGTCTGACAATCAGAATTCCATCTGCAAATGTAAAAACGGGACAACACAAAGAGACATCAGAAGTGCATGAAGGCAACTATGATATCATAGCTCATCTTAAGCACATCTCAGCACCTCTAAGTGTTTACGATGCTTTACAAATGTCTAGAGAATGCAGAGAGGCATTAGTAATGGCATTAACAAATCCGGAGGAGTACGTAGATTGTTTCAAACAAAAGGGAGGGTTTAAATCATCCGTGCAAGTGTGCACATGTTGTCTAACGACAATAACATTCGATAGAACTAACCTCCTACAGGGGACCAAATTACACAATCGACCTCTCTATGTCATGAGAACTCGGAGGTAAAATGATCAACCGAATCTTGCTCGACTGTAGTTCTGCAGTAAACCACATTCCATTAAAGACATTACACTCTATTGGGAGGAATACACGACAGTTGTCCCTGATCAGTCGTTATTTATGCATATTTTGATGTCTTTATATGCCTCTCTTACATGTCTTTTGAATGATTTCGTGCCATAAATAGTAGAAAATGATCAATCTTGTGATACTTGTGCAGAGTTAGAAAGATAGGTAAAATCTGGAAAGAACACAAAAAGAATGACTCAAATCGGAGTCCAGATGAAGGAGATATCCTCATTTCAATATCAGGTCCTGAACGGAGTCCTGAGTGCGCCAGTGCGCCTATTTTGGGACATTGGCCAGGTACCTCATATCAGGCCCTCCGGGTCTCAAACCTGTGTTTCATGACATCAAGGTCAATTCCTAGAAGTGCCAAGGTCGCGCCAAGGCAGGTCGAGGACATGTCCCAAGAACTCCCATCCGAGCCAAGATGTGCGCCTAAGCCGGGGGTCCCTATTCCGCCAGCAGTAGATCAGAGGTTCTCCTTCTGCGCTAAGCCTGACAACATTTGTGCCAAGCCTGAACGAAGATGCGCTTCTACTATACTCATGATGTGCTTCAAAAGCGCAGTCCCAGATCCTGATTACGAAGACAGTCCAAAATCCAAGTGTGGCCAGCTTGCGTTCCCACTTGCCAGCTTGCATTCACACTCCAAGCCATGCTCTGATTGGTTCTAATAGATTTAAGGACTTTGTAATTAATTAAAAGTACAATAACTTTCCCTATCCTTATAGGACATGGTTTTACCAATCCTTATAGAATAATGTTTTACCAATCCATATAGAATAAGGTTTTCCCTTTGTCTATAAAAGGGAGCCTTTGTTCAGTGTTTTAAAAGGGGGAGATAATTAGCTAGAGGCATTTTTGGGAGATACAGAGACACCTTAGCCGCATATAGTATTTTGGTTTTTTAGAGTTTTACGTTAAAGCTTGGTTCTTCCCGAAGTAGAGTGTGTTGGACGTGGAGCTTGGAGAAGAAGGTTCTGCCGTGTCTTCTGCTGCACCTGTTCTTCACAATATCTTCTGTACCCTTATTTTCATTATTTCAATTTACTTATGAATTCAATTATATTTGTTTCAATTTCAGTTATGTGTGAGTAGTCATTAGGATTAGGGCTGCTTGAAGCCCTAGCCATGTTAGCTTGTTGATTGGATTTCTGGCTCTTGATTATGATTGCTATGCATGATGAATAAGTTGGATTACTTTGCTTAATGACCTTAATTTATGCCTATAAGATTAGCTACCTTGTTTGCATATAATTATAGATGTAATTTCTTGAGTGACCGTCATATCATCTTGTAATTTGGAGCATCGAAAGTATTCTTACTTGTAATCTTAACTCATGTGGTGTCATTAAATTCTCTTTAAACTTCACGCATCATCTTAAAAGGTAGGTGATAGACGTTCTAGGCATATGCCATGTTTATAACATGCTAAGTAAGAGGGAATAAGATGTGTCTAGTGAACCAACGCTAGGTCCTAGGCACGGGAACCTAATTCAGAAAATGCATAGTAATTAGGTCAAGGAAATCTGGTTATGAGCTATAATTGGTTAGAGTGGATAGTAAGCCTTAATTCGCCTTAATTAATAATCAATCAACCATTAATTCTTGCATTTTTATTTTCTGCATTTTATTTTACTTGTCTTTAAATTTCAGTTCTCACTTCATAAACCCCCCCCCCCCCCTGCGTGTGTGTGTGTGTGTGTTTTCACTAAGTAATAAATCTGAACTAAAGTGGTCACAACGTTGATATAAGTCCTCGAGGGATCGACTCTTGCTGTGCTACTATACTATTCTTATCTATTTGTGCACTTGCAAGGATTTTATAACTGTTAGAATTGAATTGCATATTTCTTGCTCTTTAATTCCACCAACAAGTTTTTGGCGCCGTTACCGGGGACTTGTCCCTCAACGATGCCCATTAATTCAGATTTAGTTAACTAAATTTTGTATAGTATCTATTTAGATTTCATTTAGATTGTTTACTAACTTAGTTTGTCATCTTTCTCATGTACATATGAACAACTCATACGTGGATATGGGACCATGGGATTATCCATACATGGAGACGGGAGCTTGGAACAATCCATACCCAACTTCATTCAATCAGGGGTTGAGCAATCACGAAAACTCATAACCATACAACCCAGGATGGTGCCAGCAGCCTAATTTCACATGGAACTCCCCGCAAATAGTTCCTCACTCCGAACCCACTCCTGACCTCCTACCTTCACTGACGGCCTTGGTACAATGCATGGGGATTTGTACTCAATACATGGCAGCCGCTTCTAAAGAAAGCCTAGAGGAAAGCTAGCGCCTAAAGGAGAGACAAGAAAACAGCAGGAGGGAGTTTGACTTCAACATGCGCCAAATCGAAGAAAGGGCACGATTCCTGCCAAGTGAGGCCGTGAATGATGATCATGGTGAAGCTATCACCAAGCTAACACTTCGACAAGTGCTTGCCATGGAGGCCGCGAAGTCCACCCAACCTTCGTTGTGGACCAGGATACAAAGCATGGAGGCTTGTAATCAGAACAATCACACGGATGAAGAGCATAATAAGGACACCACCAAGCTAACACTTCGACAAGTGCTTGCCATGGATGCCATGAATTCCGCCCAATGCTATGTCGTGACAGTGTCTCCCAATTCTGCTCAGATTGAGCAGTGGGACGCACCCAATTCATACCCTCATGTATACTCTTCCTTTTATAAGGATTCTGATTTTGATTTCATGTCTAACTATACTTCTTTGCCTTGCACTAACAGATTGGAAAGCAAAATGGAAGAAAGCTAGGAGGAAGAGAATAGGACGGATGCTAGTGACAAGGACATCCAGGTCAAACCCATGCCCCTGCCCTATATGCTGCCCAACAGCAACGCACTGCCCTAAGCCATGTCCCACAACCATGACCACGTTCTGCCTACTGCCCTGCCGCAAACCCAGGATCCTGCTGAGTCCCATGACTTGCCAATTGCCCTGCCGCAGCCACAGCCCAGCACCATAGAACCTGGAAACATCCAGGGCACGCCTTCAACGCGCCAAGCTGCGCCAACTGATTCACTACAGGGCAAGTTCTTAGTCGCTGCACCAGAACCTTCCCAGCACGCATCTGAGATGCGCAGCACTGCAGCCACGCTTCAAGACACATCTACGGCAGAACCCAAGGACCAGCCCGTGCCTCCCAATCTGCTGTCTGCCGTGTCTCAGCCCATGCCCAAGGACAAGGACCCAATTTTGAAATTCAATGTGCCTTCTCAACTCAATCCTGAAGCACTTAACTTTCAATTTAAAAAGGCAAACTTGGATTTGAATTCTGATTTAGCTCCTAATACTGTTGAACTTTTCCCGTGCAGGTTCCACCATAAAAACACCAAGAATTTGCTAAAGGCCCTCAACTTGGTCCCCCTCTTCAAGTTCCGAAGGAAAAATCAACGGAAGGGACCAAGGATGAAGTCTAGAACGTACAGGGCACAACCAAAGTTGTTCCCCCACGGGTATTGTCCAAGGAAAACATTCAAGAGTGGACAGAAACTGCTCTCATTCAAATCACTCCTCAATCTCTTTCCCGATAAGTTACGTTCTCGATGATGGATTCCTTTATGTGTTTCTAACTTTTTTCTCCATGATGCAGCGCAGATTCAATAGCAAGATGCTCATAATCGGTTCCATGTTGACGCTGAAATCCTAGGCACACCATCAAATGCCTAGCATGCCAGCCCCGTCTTGCCTAGACGTTAAATAAAGCGCTCCTAGGAGGCAGCCTAGCCCTGGTTTGTATTTCTCACTTCCTTTTCTGTTTCTGCCCGTTATATCTCTCAAACCCTTCTACTATTGTCATGCTTACTGCTTATCACATTGAGGACAATGTTTAGTTTAGGTTTGGGGGTGTGGATTTAAAATTTTGCATATAGAAACAAGTAGGTTTGGGGGTGATACACGGCAAGGACATTTAAATTTCAGCTTGTGATTAGTATGATAACTTGTTAATAGGAATGTATATGCTAAGTTAACTATCTTTGCTTTACTAAGAGTCATGCCATGGTCAAGTAGTTCATAATTTGCACTTCACAATGCCATGTTTTAAGTGATTAAGTGAACAAAATAACTGAATTTGAGTGAACCTTAGAAAATTAGTGGAGACTTCCCTGTGAGATCTTTGAGCCTAATTGCCATTCTTTCTGAGGGATATACTTGTGTCTACTCTTAAACACTCATCACTTTTGTTCTTAATTGTTGATCTCATTACATGATATTTGCATTGAATTTTAAAGAACTAACATCATTTAGATACTCTTGATTTAATGTGTGGTTTGCCATAAGAAGTGATGTAGGCTGTGTATGCTTTAACCTCTAAAGGCTTGATCCTACCCTATTGCATGCTCCCTAAGCCAATTTTGAAGCCAAACACTCAACCTTTTCTTTCATCACCCAAAGTATAACCTAACCGAAATACTTAGCCATTCATCACAGCCATACCCTATAACCTCAGTTTGTGCTAAGGTTACCGTAAATGAGATTCATGGTGAGAATGAGAGGTGAAAGAAGATGATGCCCAATTCAAAAGACATTGGCGCCAATTGAAAGTTCAAAAGTAAAGAAAAGTTTTACAAGTTGCAAGGTGCATGAAAATTTGAGGAAATCATTGCATGATCTTGGTTCAATTCAATTCAAAGACGAACAGAAACAAAAAAATTTCAAATCAAAAGAAAGAAAGAAACATTGAGAAAAAGTGAAAAACAAAGTGAATTGAGCCAAGTGAGCCAAGAGCCTCAAAATAAGCCAAAAGAGCCTCAAAATAAGCCATCAAGAAAGCACAATGTCATGAGCCTTAAGAAAGGATTCAGTTCAGAAATTCCAAGTTCAAGTCATGACTTCTCATGCCTTGGCACAGCTCAGGTTCTTTGAATTCCATCCTTCTTTTCTAAACCCCAAAGCTTAGCCCCATTACAACCTAAAAAGGAAGACCTAACTGATCTTATGGACAATCATGCTGAGGATTAAGGTACGTATCTATTTTCTTAAAGTTCAATTCCTTTCATGAGATCTTTATTTCCATAAAGTGCTATTCTTCATTGTTACTCATATGTGATTAAATTTGAATTTCATAACATAAACTCATCACATATGCTTGAAAAGAGTGAAAGCCTAGGATTCTTGGGCGAATTGAGAGTTGCCTAGTGAGGATTAGAGTCGAGGCGAAATCTTTCTAGGGCACTTAGATGAAGTTGTTTTCAAACATGATCACTCGAAATATTGGCATTTATACACGTACACCTTCACAAGACACTCACAGCTTTGGCATTCCTTTTAGTTCTGCAAAGCATGTTTACTTACTTTAATTCTTATTAGCTTGTTAAGAGTACTATCTCTAGCATCTTTTTGTTTCAGTAAAACGTTTGTGGGTATCGTGCTGTTATAACCCTCAGGAGACAAAACTTCTCCTACTAGGTGAACCTAGGGGTTTAAATATTCTATCTTAACTAAAATCGAGTCTTTTCATTTTGTTAGCATTTGTTTTGCTCAGGGACTAGCAAAAGATAAGTTTGGGGGTATTTGATCAGTCGTTATTTATGCATCATTTTGATGTCTTTATATGCCTCTCTTACATGTCTTTCGAATGATTTCGTGCCATCAATAGTAGAAAATGATCAATCTTGTGAGACTTGTACAGAGTTAGAAAGATAGGTAAAATCTGGAAAGAACACAAAAAGAATGACTCAAATCGAAGTCCAGATGAAGGAGATATCCTCATTTCAATATCAGGTCCTGAACAGAATCCTGAGTGCGCCAGTACGCCAGTGCGCCTATTTTGGGATACTGGCCAAGTACCTCATATCAGGCCCTCCGGGTCTCAAACCTGTGTTTCATGACATCAAGGTCAAGTCCTAGAAGTGCCAAGGTCGCGCCAAGGCAGGTCGAGGACATGTCCCAAGAACTCCCATCCGAGCCAAGATGTGTGCCTAAGCCGGGGGTCCCTATTCCGCCAGCAGTAGATCAGAGGTTCTCCTTCTGCGCTAAGCCTGACAACATTTACGCCAAGCCTGAACGAAGATGCGCTTCTACTATACTCATGATGTGCTTCAAAAGCGCAGTCCCAGATCCTGATTACGAAGACAGTCCAAAATCCAAGTGTGGCCAGCTTGCGTTCCCACTTGCCAGCTTGCATTCACACTCCAAGCCATGCTCTGATTGGTTCTAATAGATTTAAGGACTTTGTAATTAATTAAAAGTACAATAACTTTCCCTATCCTTATAGGACATGGTTTTACCAATCCTTATAGAATAATGTTTTACCAATCCATATAGAACAAGGTTTTCCCTTTGTCTATAAAAGGGAGCCTTTGTTCAGTGTTTTAAAAGGGGGAGATAATTAGCTAGAGGCGTTTTTGGGAGATACAGAGACACCTTAGCCGCATATAGTATTTTGGTTTTTTAGAGTTTTACGTTAAAGCTTAGTTCTTCCCGAAGTAGAGTGTGTTGGACGTGGAGCTTGGAGAAGAAGGTTCTGCCGTGTCTTCTGCTGCACCTGTTCTTCACAATATCTTCTGTACCCTTATTTTCATTATTTCAATTTACTTATGAATTCAATTATATTTGTTTCAATTTCAGTTATGTGTGAGTAGTCATTAGGATTAGGGCTGCTTGAAGCCCTAGCCATGTTAGCTTGTTGATTGGATTTCTGGCTCTTGATTATGATTGCTATGCATGCTGAATAAGTTGGATTACTTTGCTTAATGACCTTAATTTATGCCTATAAGATTAGCTACCTTGTTTGCATATAATTATAGATGTAATTGCTTGAGTGACCGTCATATCATCTTGTAATTTGGAGCATCGAAAGTATTCTTACTTGTAATCTTAACTCATAACAACCTAGGATTGCATGTCACTTTGCTAGGCTAATGTGGTGTCATTAAATTCTCTTTAAACTTCATGCATCATCTTAAAAGGTAGGTGATAGACGTTCTAGGCATATGCCCTGTTTAGAACATGCTAAGTAAGAGGGAATAAGATGTGTCTAGTGAACCAACGCCAGGTCCTAGGCACGGGCACCTAATTCAGAAAATGCATAGTAATTAGGTCAAGGAAATCTGGTTAAGAGCTATAATTGGTTAGAGTGGATAGTAACCCTTAATTCGCCTTAGTTAATAATCAATCAACCATTAATTCTTGCATTGTTATTTTCTGCATTTTATTTTACTTGTCTTTAAATTTCAGTTCTTCTGTGTGTGTGTGTGTGTTTTCACTAAGTAATAAATCTGTACTAAAGTGGTCACAACGTTGATACAAGACCTCGAGGGATCGACTCTTGCTGTGCTACTATACTATTCTTATCGATTTGTGCACTTGCAAGGATTTTATAACTGTTAGAATTAAATTGCATATTTCTTGCTCTTTAATTCCACCAACAGTCCCCATCATTGTTAACTATTCAATGGTTTAATCAATTGGGGCAAAATGCTTTGGGATCCATGATGATATCGCTAAAAATAGGAGAACTTCATACAGAGGCATTATTCCATGTGATCAAAGCATATACATCCTACAAGGTGTTGTTGGGACGTCCGTGGCTCCATGGTAATGGTGTCGTCCCCTCTACTCTACATCAGTGCTTCAAGTATGTAGCAGACGGAAAAGTGAAAAAGGTTTATGCTGACACTGATCCATTCTGTGGGGAGGAAGTGAACTACTCTGATGCCAAGTATTATCAACCACCAGATGGTGCAACATCCCAAACCACAGGGAAAGGTATTGTGAAGGGTGATATACAATCAAAAAGACGAGCAGAAGTGCCCGAGTCACGTAAGACTGTTTGTGTCAAAGTAAAAGCTTCCAGTAAACAAGACATATTAGGCTCAAAGGCACCCAAGTTCAAAGTCATCGTGAAGCGCCCATCAAAGATTGAAAATGCCCCAACTCCAATTGAAAATACAATGGAGACATTAACGACAAGTTACTCCCGACCTCTACGGAAAATCAGTCAATCCATACCAAGAGACACCTTGACCATCTCAACTCACTTCACTAAAATCAAGAGTAAGAATAAGAGATGTTTCATTCACAAAAAGGCAGGCATGGCCCCCAAATCACCCATACCTCTGAAAGTAAAAATCAAAAGGCGAAAAACGAGGAAAAGCGATCCCTCCATCAAAGTTTGCCAAGAAAATGGCATACTCAAAGTGATCATCCCAAAGGAAGAAGAAATAATAAGGTTGAAGACACCCGAGCTAGCAATCCTCACTGATCGTGAAAAAGAAATATTCAGACAAGAAAATGGAGAAGCCTAGAAACCTCGTGTGTCAGTATTCCAGCGGCTCGGGGGCACAAAGCCGCCATGCATCTCAGTCTTCCAACGACTTGGGAATCCTCCTACTCCCTAGTTCGGAAATGTGCAGAAAACTACAAAATGGAAGGTCATGAGACGAATAAACGTGATTTCTAAAGGCAGCAAAGTCATTACCACAAGCAATCAAGGGAAAATTTATGCTCAAGTAAATTACACCTCGACATGCACAGAAGCCACATCAGAAAGCTCAGGCTCAGAGACCGAGCATAATGACAAAGCTGGGGAAGAATACATAGATAATGTTATACCAACACCATCACAAATTGAAGATGGAGACCAAGCTACAGTTGACGATCTTCAAGAGATCAATCTCGAAACAATTGACAATCCAAAACCAATCTTTGTCAGTACATTATTGACTCATCGAGAGCTCGAAATCTATACTCATATCCTACAGGAGTATCAAGACGTATTTGCTTGGGGATACCAAGACACGCCGGGTTTGGATCCAAAAGTTGCAGTTCACATACTAGCAGTGTCAGAAAGTAGTCGATGGGTAAAGTAGGCTCCATGCCGTTTTCGACCAAAACTATCAGTCCAAATAAAAGTAGAGATCAAGAAATTAAGTGTCGCAGGTTTCATTCAAGAAGTAAAATACCCTACAGGGCTCTCAAGCATTGTCCCCGTTAAGAAAAAGACAACTGGACAAATCCGTGTCTGCGTGGATTATAGAGATCTCAATGAAGCATGCCCTAAGGACGAATTCCCGCTTCCGAACATAGAATTGTTGGTAGATGGCACAATCAGATTCGCAGCATTATCGTTCATGGACAGCTTCTCAGGCTATAACCAAATAAAAATGGCACTAGAAGACGAAGAACTCACCGCATTCTGCACACCGATTGGAATATATTCCTACACTGTGATGCCATTTGGTTTGAAAAATACGGGGGCGACATACCAAAGAGCCATGCTAGGAATTTTCAGTGACATGTTTCACAACACCATCGAGTGTTATGTGGATGATTTAGTAGTCAAAACAAAGAAAAGAGATCATCACCTCAGAGACTTGAGAAGAGTCTTTGACAGACTTCGCAAGTATCACCTCAAGATGAACCCTTTAAAATGCGCATTTGGTGTAGCATCGGGAAAGTCCTGGGTTTTGTTGTCAAATATCGGGGAATTGAAATTGACCCTGCCAAAATAAAGGCTATCTAGGCAATGCCTCCTCCCCGAAATTTGTGAGAACTATGAGGATTGCAAGGGAAACTAGCATACATTCGCAGATTCATATCGAATCTCTCCGGAAGATGTCAACCCTTCTCAAGACTTATGAAGAAGGATGCACCTTTTATATGGGACAAGACATGTCAAAATTCCTTCGATAGCTTCAAACAGTATCTGTTAAAACCACCAGTACTGATGGCACCAATCAAGGGGAGACCATTGATCCTTTATTTTGCAGCACCTGAACGTTCGCTGGGGGCATTGCCCGTCCAAAACAATGATGACAAAAAGGAAAATGCATTATACTATCTGAGCAGAACACTAGTAGGGGCATAAGAAAATTACACTCCTATTGAAAAAATATGTCAATGTTTGGTATTTGTTGTACAGAAGCTTCGACATTATCTCTTGGCGCATAACATCACCTTAATTTCAAGAGTCGATCCCCTCAAACACTTAATGTCGAAACCCGTGCCTTCAAGGCGTCTAGCCAAGTGGTATCTACTTCTGTCGGAGTTTGAGATTGAATATGTTCCTCAAAAAGAAATAAAGGGACAAGCACTAGCCATCTATTTGGCTTCACATCCTGTGCCAGAAAACAAGGAAATCCAAGTAGATCTACCTGATGAAAATGTGTTCTTAGCCGAAACCATATCATGGCATCTATACTTCATTGGTGCAGCTAGAAAGAGAGGAGCGGGAGCGGGCATCGTGTTCGTCACACCATTGGGAGGCTTGATCCCATACTTTTTCACCCTCATGGCTCCATGTTCAAACAATGTGGCGGAATATAAGGCATTAATTGTTGGTCTTGAAATTGCACTCGAAATGCACATCGAGAATCTACGAGCATTTGGAGATTCCCAACTGGTTATCAAATAATGGAATGGTCAATATAAGTGAAAAAAATACCAATCTTGTACGATATCATGACTGTGCCAAATATCTAATCTCACAATTTGGAGACATCGAAATCAGTCACATCCCAAGATCAGAAAACGACAAAGCTGATGCATTGGCCAACCTCGCAGCATCTCTAACACTACCAGATGAAAGAGAAGTAAAAATCATTGTTGGAGAACGGTATTTTTTACCACCCGCTTTGGATAGAATAGAGGAAGTTGTTGAATCCAACGTCGTTACAGTTTGTGAAATCGAAGAACGCGATGAAGAGATAGATTGGCGCCAACCAGTAATCACGTACCTCCAACAAAGAAAGCTGCCCTCAGACCCAAAGAAAAGAGTTGAAATTAGAAGACGAGCAATCCGCTTCGTGTACTTAAATCACACTCTATATAGACGATCCTTCGATGGAGTACTCCTAAGATGTCTCTCAATACATGAAGCATCACAAGCCTTACATGACACTCATTCTGGGACCTGTGGTGCTCATCAAGCCGGCCCAAAGCTTGCCGCCCAAATCAAAAGACTCGAATACTATTGGCCAACCATGGTCCAAGATTCAATAAAATTCGCAACCACTTGCAAGGATTGTCAGCTACATGGAGACTTCAAGCATCAACCTCCGCAAATGCTGCATCCAACAATTTTATCTTGGCCATTCCACTCTTGGGGATTGGATGTCAAGGGTATAATTAGACCAAAGTCCTCGTGTCTACATCAATATTTTTAGCAGCGACAGGCTACTTCTCTAAGTGGGCTGAAGCAATTTCGCTAAAAGAAGTTAAGGCTGAAGATGTTACAAAGTTCGTAAAAGACCACATTATTCATTGTTATGGAGTACCATCAAAAATCATATCCAAAAATGCCACTTACTTCAGGTGTAGAGCCATGGTTAAACTATGTGAAAAATACAAATTTCAACACTCTTTTTTTGCAAGCTACAATCCTTCATCAAACGGACAGGCAGAAGCCTTCAACAAAGTGTCGTGTAACATCCTAAAGAAGATGGTGGTATGGAACAAAAGAGATTGGCATGAGCACCTCCCTGAGGCACTATGGGCCTATCGAACAACTATTCGCAACGCAACCGGATGCACACCATACAACCTGGTGTATGGCTCGAAAGCAGTATTACCACTCGAAGTCCAATTGCCTTCACTATGGGTAGACGTACAGTTAACAGATGCAGATGAAAATACGAAGGTTCGATTAGCAGAGCTCGAGGCCCTAGATGAGAAAAGACTCAATTTCCAACAAAGGCTCGAAATTTATCAAGCGCAAGTCGCCGGAGCCTTTAACAAAAACATCAAACTCAGAGCATTTTCGGTAGGGGACCTTGTTTTAACCGTTCGAAGACCCATTGTCATTACCAGAAAAATGCATGGCATGTTTGAACCAAAATGGGAGGGACCATATGTCGTCACTAAGGTTTTTGCAAAAGGAGCCTATGAATTGTCCAACTCAGAAAGAGAACGCATCTACCAATGCGTAAACGGAAAATTCATCAAGAAATTCTACGTCTGGAGTGATATTTATTCAAGAAACAAATGGGAGCCAAATGAATTGGAAACCCGAAAGGGCAATTCAAGCAAAAATTAGGGTCGAAAAAAATGAATGTCTCGTTAGACTGAAAACCCGCAAAGGGCGGTCCAAGCAAAAGTTAGAGCATTAGAAAACATTGCACTACACCTACACTGAACTACGGATGGCTTGATCCCTCAAAAGGGGTACGTAGGCTTGCTAGCCTCAAAACTAGATGCAGCTGTCAAATCCCCAATTCCCTTTTAAGCACCCTAAATCAAAAGGGGTGAACTACGTTTGGCTTGATCCCTTCACAGGGTACATAGGAAATCTAACTCAAAAGTAGACACATCCATAAAAAATTTTAAGTTCCCTCAAAATAAAGGGATGAACTACGTTTGGCTTGATCCCTTCACGTGGTACGTAGGCAATCCGGCCTAAAAGCTAGGTGCAGCCATAAATATCAACTAACTCTGTCTCCTCATGAAGATTTTGTAGTTGTTTATCTCAAGAAATATATTTTCTGAAACACCATAAAGGAGCACATCAGCCTAATATGCCGTGAAGATCAAATTATGTTCTGTTAAAGATGAGAAATCAAAGGCACATTATGCATCGAAGGTCAAGTTTGGTGGTACAAACACACTCGGTACAACCCTCAATGTATTGAACCAGTTAATGATTTGTATTTATCATATCTAGCATGCTTGGCCTATTTTTACATCCCTCTTCTATCTCTTTTGGTGGTTTACAAAATTCGTTGACGTTTGGATGATACTGATGTCACTTGCATTTTCTTTTTGATTGAATGTTTCAGTGAAGTCTTTGGAATTGTTGGGTTTGGGTTTTCCGTAGAAAATTCTAATCCCCGTCATGTTGCATTGGTATCTTATTCATCCAAATAAAATTATTTTTCAAATAGACAGCATTGTTCATTTTGGGGTCGTTTGTGTCTGTCTGTGTCTGAGATGGTAGGTTGATTGAATTTGATTCCAGAATGCTATGCATTTGTTCAAGTTCTCTTATAATCCCAAATACATTTAGGGTTTGGGCATTTCATTGGTTTGATTGTGATTCGGATGTGTACCATTGGTACCTTTCTTTAAATTTACTTGTTCACCATCTCCTAGATTCGTTGATTAGAGTGTTAAGCCGAGTTACTTGGACCTCGAAGGAGTATTACTTTTGGCGACTTGAGTTGGTGTGTTGGCGAAGATTTTGTGGGTGAATTGTTCACGTTTATTGACGACAGTTGAAGTTTTGACGGATTTTCTTACTGCTTCTTGGGTAGCAGTTGTTGGGTTCACAGTTGTTATCTAATGTCTCCGGTGGCAGTTGTTGGGTTCACAATTGTTATCCGGTGGCTTTGCTCTTACGAATTAGAGTGACAAATCTACACCGAGCTTAGAGTTTGAAGTGCCTCTTGACTTGGAGTTAGATAACCACAGTTATATCCAATCCTTGTTGGCCTTTCAACCCTAGCCATATGTCACCCCCGTATTCTGCCTCCAAGACTTAGTCGATGCGTTAAATTGTTAACGACTCAGACTGTACGAACGAGTGTCACCTTTAGTCGTGTAACCGATGGCGGACAAGCTTAAACGAAAATAGCGGGAACGCGTGAAATCTCTATAAACTATTACACCGGCCTTGCATTCAGCTTGATGGAGTGGTGCCTTGGTGTTAGTTTACTTGAAGGACGTTAGCGTACGTTTTTCTGAATTGGCTTGTCTGGTTGAACGTGTATTAGAAGTTTTGGAGAAGTGTTTGTGTCAAAAATTAAACCAGGAAGTTAGTATTGTTGAAACATGCTACTTTTGGGTTTAGCTTGCACTTGGATGTATGCTTTTCATCCCGGAAGTGTGGAGATGTGTCAAGATATATGACCCCCCTTGCTTGTGATCGAGTTGGAAGTCTCGCAAAAACCTCAATCACCTTCTGATCCTGAGGGGAAGTAGGAACGTTTTACCCTATAGTTGTGCCAAGCGACTTCACACCAACGTCATACTTGACGTCCTCCGATTGATCATTGATCGTGTGTCAAACCAATGCGCTTCTTACCAGTACGTCGAATTTTATTTCTGTGTGAACTTGCTTAGTTGTCTGAGAACGAACCCGTACCTTACCTCGAGACAAGATCTTAATCACTTTGATCGAGGACTTTGAGTCACCTTCAACTTTGGGGAAGAATTATCTTAGTTGCTTAATTATCTAGCAACCGTAGCTACCTAATTGTTTGTTGACACCACTTTACACCTACAAACTAATGTACCAACTAGGCCTCCTAGTCGGTAGTGACTATTCGCTTGAGTATCTTTTTGTTGAGGCGAGTCGCTGAGGTTGGTCAGCCAAATCATTGGTGTCAATTTTTGATCACATGGCGAGAACTTTGAAACTTGTTTGACGAACTTGTAGTTTCGGGTGATTTTACCATCGTGGAAAATTAATGGTATTAACTGGGGCTTTGAGAGAAGACTTCAAGCTTTATGTTGGGTTGTTCGGTGTTGAGAGAGTGAGTTCACTGTAGGGTGAAGAAGAAATTATGGGTCTACTAATTAGTATATAAGAGTCTTGGTTAGGAAGATTTTAGTACGGAGGAACTAAAGTTACTGTCTATGATTATTTCGTTAATCATACGTTAAGGAATGTGACTGCCGTGAATGGGATTGGACGGAATTAACCAGAATGGTTACTCTGGAAAAGTATTGCTAGGTAGGGGACAAACACTATCTTGAGATTACTTTACTTTTCAGTTATGTGAAGGATTGAGAAAGGACGAAGTATCGGAAGTTTTGTGGTTTAACGTTTAATTGGAGTTTTAGTTGAGTACCTGTCAAGTTTAAGAATTTCATATTAAAAGAAGTGATATCTTAGAAAGAGATTAGTTGTACTATTGAGTTGGGATAACAAAAGTAGTTAGTAAAGGTATTTTGCGTAGGTTTCGGGTAAAGGATTAAGGGGAATTATTGTAGCACGTTGGCACTTCCTACGTGGAAAATTTTCTAGACAAAAGTTACCTGTGAAACCCGAAGAACCTTATCGGGGGAGTTGCATTCTTGTTGATGCTCTATTTGAGAATCTAGTGAACCTAGTTGCAGTTACTTTCAATTTAAGTGAAGTTGGGATTTGTCAGTGCAGTTGAGTACTTAGTTACCATTCAGACTTTAGGAACGTGTGCAACTAACCACCCTAATGCCTGAATTGCGTTGTTAGGTTTTCTTCGGAAGGAACCTGTTCGTAGGTTGGTAGTTGTTGTTTGCGGATAGTGAGAACCCGAAGTGATCTGAAGTGACGGAGTTAGTCAATGCAATCATGAGGAGTTGGAAATTACCGAAGAGATTAGATGCCCCTTCGTAAGACTGAGTGTTTGGGACCGACGAGCGTGGTTCTAGTAACCGTTACTTCGAAACGTGTATTTGAGTTAGTAAAACAAGGAAAGAAGACCTTGACATGTGGTACATTACGAGATTGTTATGGAATGTTGAAGTTTTGTCAATCGTTGACCCATCTGAATCACTAGTAGTAGAGAATCTACCTTCTGAAGGGTTCTGTGTTGGTTTGGAAGTTTCTTCCAATGACTAGGGAACCCGTAGAAGACATTCAGAAAACTATTCTAGAAGGTTCTGATTTGTTGTATCATTTAAGGTCAGCATACGTAGAGTTCGTAGAGTTTCAATTGGAGAGTCACAACAGAAGTTTTAAAATAGAGGTTGGCGATCTACTAGTGAGTTACAGTGAACCAGTTGAACTTGTAAAGGAAGTTTTAGTTTCATTTTGGTCGAGGCTCGAGAAACCATAGGAAGTTGTACCCTTGACCTACATTAAGCGAATTTCGAGGATGAAATTTCTGTGAGGGGGGTAGATTGTTACATTACGTTCCGCAAACTCGAAAATCGAAATTTTGACTTGACCAAATTAGCCTTGTGTGTTTTGTTGGGCCTAATTTATTAATTGAAATTAACTCATTGTACTCTTATGCAGCTTGAGTCTAAGCTGGCCCAAGCCCAAAGATTAAGCCCAATACCCACTTAGCATTACTCCTCAGCGACTAACTACTCTCAGTTCACTCTCTCCTATTCACGTCTTAGTCTCTCTGTCTCGAGTCTCTCTTGTTCTCAATCTACATTACCAAAATCAAAACCGCAGCAACGCTGCATCACCCAAATCAAAAGCTTCGACCCAGGATCCACGACCACACCTATCTTCTTCGTCTTCTCACCGCGAGTCCAATGGACTAGACAGAGAGCCACGAAGACCACCACAGCTCGATTTTTGAAGCAAAAACCGACAAGAGGTTCGAAGTTTTCCATTGAGATCATGACCAAATCAGGTGAGAACGATCCTTGTAAGGTTAACCTTCATCTTAGTCACACTAAGAGCTTCTTCTTGAGCTAATTGCATATGGGTTTCGGTGCAAGGATCGACGGCGGTCGACATCACCGGAAATCGCACCGCCTCGAGGACCACTGCGAACTCCGACGAACCAGCCTCTACAACCACCACCCTGGGCTGCATCTCGAAAAGGAGAACTCGACCCTGGTAACCTCCCCAGTCAATATATACCGTGGTGCGAGAATCGAAGAGAAAGGCGATGGCGGCACCGAGCTTTCCGAAAAAAATTTCGGTGAACCCAGGTAATTTTAGACCACGATCTTGTTTCCTTTAGCTTCCTTAGGTCATTTAGAGAACAATTGACCCACTGCATTTCATTTTTGGTTAGGTTTGGACGGCAGTGAAGCTTGATTGGAAACTGGAAAAAATTTGGAATTCACCGTTGGTTCCTAGGCGATTTCGAGAGCTTTGAATTGGAATCGGACTACGAGTGGTTTTGTTTTCGAGCTCTTGGTAGTTTTTCGAGTCGAGTAGTGGTTCTAGGGTTGAAATTGAAGTTCGGTTATTCTTTCCAGCAACCGTGTACGGCAGCGACGACAGCCGTGTACGGCGGTGCTAGTCACCTGTCTGCAAACTCATGTGGGAGTCACGTATCTGCCACGTGGTGCCACGTAGTGCCACCTGGCATCCATGTGGGTGACACGTGGATCTATCTGGCAGCCATGATGGTGACACGTGGAACCACGTGGGTGATACATGGAGCCACGTGGGTGACACGTGAAGCTGCGTGGCAGCTTACTCAGCAAGTGTGTGCAGACTCAAGCCGGTGCGTGAGGTCACTTCCCTACCTCATACCGGCACATGGTGGCGCGTGGGGCTATATTATGGCCCACGGTGGTGCGTGGGCCTAGCTTTGGGACGTTTCAGATGGCTTAAACACGCCTTTAGTTCGTTTAGTGTTGTTTTAGTTCCGTTTTGAGTAACCCAAGAGGGATTTTCTTTAGTTTTCCTTTTGAAGTAATTAGTAAGCCTTGTGGTTGGTTTTGGTTAGGGTTTTTGGCGACTTGGAGCTTATGTTGGCTAGGCATCGTTGGATCATTTTGATCCCCAACTAATTAGTGAGTGGACTTCTTTCCTAAACCCTATTTTACTATATTGTTTACTTACATGCTTTTGTGTTCATTGCTTGGAAGTTAAGATTATTGATATGATAGGTTGTCGATGATGATATTAATGGCAGGTTGTCGTTAATTTTACCTTTGATTCCAAGCATGATATGTTGGTTTATAATTGGTGAACCTTACAGTGAGAATAGTTGAGATCATGATTGTTAGACATTAGAAAATGTGGGGTTAAAGTTGTTAACTAGGATGTGCATTAGCGACACTATTACCCATAAACAGGGTTAGTTGAAAATTTAATTGTGACCACACTACGAGATTGCTTACGCACACCTTGGCTACCGAGATGTGTTTGTGTCCATGTGAATGTGTTTTAAGGTTTGCCTCATTTCTTGATATGTCAGAATCTCGAGCATGACTCATATGACTATAGTTATCATATCGTCTTCTCGAGCATGACTAGATTGACTATGTATGGTTACATTTCCGAACATGACTCGTTTGAGTTTGATTGTGACTTTGTCACTATAACAACTATGTTGTTCACATGTTATATACGAGATGTTTTATACTCACATAGGAGTCGTCGGTATCTTTAGTACCCGTCTGTTATTCACAGACCAGCCTCCACGTGATTGATCGCCCGCGCTCACTCAAATACTAGTTAAATAGCGCCAACTTGTCCTTGAGCTATAGGGGAAATGAGGTGACGGTGCTTAGCACCCAACCTTCATGTGGTCGAGGTACACGAGCGAGCCATGGATACCCAACTTGTCATGTGCGCATTACTCGACCGACTCAAGAGCATAATTAGTGGGTTATACATTCTATATTGTACTTCGGGATGATTTTCGAGACTGAATATTATTTTAATATTATTTCTTGTAGAATGAGCTTGTTTGTCGGTTGTGCGTTGTTGGTATCTTTGAATTTATTTTCAAAATTTAGGGGTTAAATTATATTTTCAACTTACTGTTTTACACTAAAATAAAATGATAGGTCCACTCACCCTTCTGTTTTTGTACCCCTCAGGTATTTGTGGTACTTCATGCTTATCGAGGAGTTCTCAGTTGTTGCTCTAGCATTGACATCGGCCATTCGGGTGTGTTGGGATATCAGGGTAACTCGGGTAGTTGCTTAACCCTATGTGACAGGACCCTTCCCGAATTTCATCTCGAAATCCGTGAACAACCCTGCTCCCGTCTGACAGCTTTTAACCACAAAAGTTAATACCTGAAATACCCTTAATCTTTGGAAATATTAAATAACCTTTACAGGGGTTCCAACAGAACCTCCTATGTACTTGACTGACTTCACCTACCTGTCAGACGCAGGATAGCCTAGTAGTTCACAAACTACCTCGGAGGACCTCCTCCGTAATAAAACGAGACAGCTGACTTGTCACCCTCGTGTAAACCGTCAACCACTCGTCAATCTGGGTCACCGCCCACACCAACCCACTAACCCATATGACGAAGGTACAAGACTTGGTTGAATTGAGTCTCCTTGACTTACCCCAAGTCGTAACTCGATATCCCGGCTCATCCTGAGCACCCCGAGTGGTAACTCGATATACCGGCTCATCCTAAGCACCCCGGGTCGTAACTCGATATCCCGGCTCATCCTGACCACCCCGAGTGGTAACTCGATATCCCGGCTCATCCTGAGCACCCTGAGTGATAACTCGATATACCGGCTCATCCTGAGCACCTCGAGTGGTAACTCGATATCCCGGCTCATCCTAAGCACCCCGAGTGGTAACTCGATATACCGGCTCATCCTGAGCGGTAACTCAATATCCGGGCTCATCCTGAGAGTATGATGGAATCCTCCATGACATACCTCATATCATCCTGAGAGTATGATGGAATCCTCCATGACATACCTCAAATCATCCTGAGAGTATGATGGAATCCTCCATGACATACCTTATATCATCCTGAGAGTATGATGGAATCATCCATGACATACCTCAAACCTCAACGATGTGGAGGAGAAAGACCCCTCGAACACCAACATCGGAGAACCCCTCAACGATCTGGCAGAGACAAACCCTCCAACGCCAATCGGAGAAACCTCAATGATATGGCAAAGAAAACACCCTCCACGCCAACATCAGAGAACCCCGTGGTATAACATACTACATAGAAGTACACATGCCACACAATCCCTGAAACCCAGTCCATTCCAAGTACATCCAAGTACCAACTCAAGGAAACCCTAGCCCTAAGAAACCTTTTGACATACCAATAACTCAACCCCCTTTACCTCCTGGGCCCAAACCCGCTATGTGGTCATCCATTACCGATGGGATTACTCAAATGGGGCTCTAAACGAACTCCAACGGCCTTGAAATCGCCAAAATCCGATCTGGATAGTCCCAAAACCCTACCATGCGCTGCTGTGGGTTGGGAAATAGTCCCACGTGCCAGTAAAAGGCAGGACCAGGTGTCACGCGCCCTATACTGTTCATGGTAGAATATTCTATCGCTCTGACGGAATATTCCGTCGAACCTAACGAAATATTCCTTCTAACCTGACGAAATCGGAATATTCCGTCCAAATTAACGGCATTAGGGTTCGATCATAACGCCGTTACCTTTTGACGGAATATGCTAACGCCGTCAGCATATTCCTTCAAACCATGACGGCGTCAGTTGACTCAACGGTCTACTGACTGTTGACTGGACGCTGACTGTGTTGCCACATGGCAACTGAGTCAGCTGCTGACTGGTCGCCATGTGGCACCACGTGGCATGCCACGTCAGCCATCGCAGGTCGAACCAGTCACCGGAGTTCGTCGGAGACGACGACCAGACCACCGACGACTCCGTCGTCGACGGTGGCTGGAATCTGGATTCCCTCGCCGGAATCCGCCATTAACGGCCGGAAGCCCAAGCTTCCCATATTCCTCCAAACTCCACCATTTTCTTCGATCTAAGTATGTAAAATCATCTACTCATTTCCAAGAGTCCGAATCTAAGCTTAGAATTAGAAAAACATACCTCAATCGATCGGAATTCGACCAAGACGTTTTGGTCCACCTCTCCTCTTCCGTCCGCCGTCTACGGCGATGCTCCCACCTCGATAGTGACGTCAAAACGCTCGTGGAGTCGAGGAGAAGACGTCCACGACCTTGGATTTGGTCGAATCGGTTTGGAAATGGGATGATGAAGGTGAGGTTTGTGCGTGATCGCACGAGAAGAGAAAGAGGGATCGGGGCAGGAGAGATAGTGGTTTTGGGTCGGGTCTGAGCAGAGTTTGAAAAGAGAGAAAAAATATCCCTCTAAATTTTGGACTTTTCCAAAATGACCAAACTGCCCCTGAAGCATCTAGACCCACAACTCTCTCACCGGGTCTCCGTTTTCTGCGTGCCAACTGTCTATGAACTCGTGAGTTCGAGACCTACGCAACGACTCTAGAAAAATTTCCAAAAGCATTGCTAGACAATAAGTGACTCCCAAACCCTTCCGAAATCGAGGGTAAAATCGTCTTTTCCTTAAGTAAATTCTCAATTAATTTAATTTCTTGTCCAGGTCGTTACACTATGATCATCAAGTAGTGTACTATGCTATGTACTTCCGCTGTTGCGGTGAATTGTTAATTGGTTTTCACTAATTACTTTTCACACGACCTCCTAAAATGCACCGTTTTCAAGGCTTTCGTCATCTGGATGTCACCGTTCAGTTGTGGGCCAACATACTCGATTTCGGTGACTATGTGGACTTTCCGGGTCGGGGTGTGTCACTATATATACATTGGGTATTGACGTCATGCACGAGAGTCTAACCCGAGACCTCCCACATAACTTGTGGAGAGAAATACCGTTAAGTCATAGCACTAAGTAGCATAAACGCATTAACAATGAATAAACTCACAGTTGATTTCTCACCCACTTTATTTCACACATGAAATGATTTCTACACTTCATTTTTCTCTTTCTGGATTTCTCTGTTTGTATATGTCTATTAAATTTGCTTTAATTTTTTTAATCTGATAATTATGAGAGAAAAATGAAGGAGTGTATAAAGGAACAAAAAAAATGTGGAAATCAATTTCTTAATAATAAACTGGCCATAAGAGAGAATAATTTTGAAAAACAAAAACTTCATTTTTTTTTCTTTTGGTTAAACTTTCCTATATCCTAGTAAAAACAACTTGGGAAATGTGTGTTTTTTTTTTGTTAGAAGAGTGGGAAATATTAGTCATATTATATTTATAAATTTTATATTAATACAGGGGAATCTTTATTTATTTTGTTGAATTTTATTTATATTAGTATTTAATTTATAAATGTAGTCATTAACTTGATATTGCTAGCATGTGATAAATAAAAGAAGAAACCACTTATCCAAAAATAATAATAAAAGATGAAACGATCCTTCGACCAAAAAGAAAAAAGAAACAAAGCTGTAGAATGCAACGGCACAAAGTGGAACCAACCGCATAACAGAAGCAACAGAAAAATCAAATAGTGGCGGAGACTGGAGAGAGGGGCCAAGCTCCCCATTCCCCAATTTCAGATGAATGGATGACGTGGCGTAATTTTTATTTTTTATTTTTTCAGTCACTCCCAGGCCCGGTTTCAATTAAATTTAGAACAACGATATACAATTTTACTGTTAGAAATAAATAAGCAAAAGCCGCCATTTCACAACCCTCCCCTCACCCCTCACCCCTCACTCCTCACTCCTCACTCCTCACTCCTCACTCGGTCTCTGTAATCTGTATTTTCTTATGTGTTTTGATTGTGCAGAAAGCAAAAGAAGGGTAAAACAAAAGGACGGGTGAATCAGTCAGTCCTCTAATTTTTCAAGTGAGCGAATAGCAGAAACCCTAATGGCTGCCATAAATGGGGGAATCCTCTAAACGAGGTAGGAGTCTTTTGTTTGCTTCGAATGATTCTGCGTTTTACGTTTGGACCAATAATAATCTCTCTGTGTTTGTAATCCGTATTCTTACCTTATGTTGGCCGATTTCATTTCAATTGTAAGGGATAGTTTTAGGGGATCATTTTCATTTCTGGCCTCGTATCTCTATGGGCATAATGGTGCGACTTTGACGTTTGGGTTCAATTAAACAAAGTTTTCCCAAGTGAGCTCCAGCAGAAAATGTAAAATGGGTCGGCCTGATTCTTTCTTTTATTATCAGACTCGGTCTGAAAATTCCTTCTGCATTCTTGCTCACTAATCTTTAGTTTATTGAAAGGATATATATTTTCTTCTGAGCTGATATTTTGGCAACTTGTAATTGCACTTTTACATGATTTGATGGACTCGAACCACATATATGTAATGTATAATCTGCAGTTTTCATTATATAACTGATTCTCGAGGAAGATGTTCTGTTTACTGCCTGAAAATTTTAAATTAAGTACCCATGATGTTGTCATCGTTGTCCTTTCATTTTACTTCATAGAAAAATGTATCTCTGCCAAAATCATCGACATTTTAATGGCAGATTGATGGCCGTAGTGTGTACGTGTACAAACCGTTTAGGCTTAGGGTTTAGGGGTTTTAATGCCCAAAGTTTGAGATGATGTCCAAAATACAAGAGTTGAAAACTTAAAACATAAACGCTTAGGCTCTTTGCCGTAAATGATTGGCTTTTGACTCTCATTAAAGGGGTGATGGATAGGTGTGCGTGTATTTGGACGGTAATAGCTTGCTGTCATATTGTAGAGAATCGGACTGTTACTTTAGACATTTATATTATATATTTAGGTTGGTTATGAGATTTAATGTGGGAGGAAATTATGAGCAGTGAGATTAACCACCTATCTGTTGATTTCTACATCCAGCCATCTTAGGGTTCCATGTGCAAATCTTGGAGAGGACTGCCTTTTTGGTACTTGATGTGTCTTGGTTGGTATTCAATCAGCATTGATTGTATTTTATGTGTGAAAATAATTAAATCTCTTTCCTGATTCATTTTTACCTAAGATGTCTTTCATATAGATAGCATGGACATTTCATTTATTGTTGACATTGGTCGCTCTTGGATGCTTCAGAATTTTCTCCTCCGACACTACAGTAGCTCTTAAAATGAAACCAAAAACAACTGCTGTTCCTAGACCTCAGAAGTCTAAAACTTTTCAGCACGACGGACCTCCTAATTGGGTTCTTATTGCTGGTGGTGCCTTGTTAAGTACGTTGTCAATCCGTCTTGGTTACAAGCTGAAGCAAGCACTTGATACAAAGCACCAGGAGAGTGCTAGTAATGCTTTAAATGGTAGTTTAACATGTATAACTTTGATTATTTTGCTAAAGTGACTGCTTCTAGCTTTTAACATTTTCATCACTTCAGGAAGGGGAAAATCCTCTGACAGAAGGAAGTCTGCAGGTTGCTGTGTGCACTCAAATGTTTATTCCTTTACACAACAACATGATGGCAGTTGCTTTAATTGCATCTCAGGTATGAATTAGTTATGCAATTTGTTTCGAAATTCTGGAAGGTTAAATGTGTTAGTTTTCTGTTCAGAATTCAAAATTAGTTTGGGCCAGTGGTTGATTACCTTTTCTTGCCACATGTTTCTTTGTGGTTAATCTTTCACCTTTTCGCTGTCCATCTATAAATAAATAATTTGAGACCAAATTAAAAATATTAAGTTTGAACTAAAAAAATTATTTTTCTAGTAGGGCATGACCTAGAAGTAAATTATCTGTGTGAACAATCTTATTGTGTAACAACTGTCTGTATTAGGAAGTTGAGTTTGGTCTTTGTAAGGATTTTTGCAATGTATTTGCAGCTTTCTCTTACTTTACTATCATTAAACATGATGTATTTAGCAACACAGTTCACTAAATCTCATTCAAAGATCTTGTTGACTGAGTAGTTTGCCTTGCCATTTCTCCCTCTTTGCTGAATTTCACTTTTTTGGAATCTGGATAAGTCATAGCTTGATAAACTATTTGACAGTCCATTTTTTATAATAATCTCAATACTTTCTTACTTTAATGGGTTTGGAATAGGAACTGAGGATATGATGGAGATTAAGCGCCTGCCCAATGGTCAGATGCTGACTGAATCTGATGGAGCTCTGCCTTTAGTGACGGTTCCAGCCCCTGAATTTAACAAAGAGAATGGCATTGTCTGGGCATCGTCTCCTGATCGCCTTGAGCTACCTCCAAAGCCATTCTTTCACTATTCAAACTGCTCAGATTCTCCATGTGTTTCAGAATCTGGCTCTGACATTTTCAGTAAGAGGGAAGTAATACAAAAACTTAGGCATCAATTGAAGAGAAGAGATGACATGATACTAGAGATGCAGGATCAGATTGTAGAGTTGCAGAATTCACTGAATGCTCAGCTGGCACATTCTACCCATCTGCAGTCACAACTTGATTCAGCAAATAGGGACTTTTTTGATTCTGAGAGAGAAATCCAAAGGCTGAGGAAGGCAATTGCTGATCACTGTGTTGGACATGTGAGCCCAGAGGACAAATCTTCCCCAGTCACTATTTGGGAATCTGACGCAAGAAATGGTCATGTGAATGGGGAAAGCAACTTTGTTTCAACAGAAAAAGGAAGAGGGGATGGGGACAGGGTTGAGATACTGAAGAGGGAAGTCGGAGAATTGAAGGAGGTGATAGAAGGAAAGGAATACTTGCTGCAGAGCTACAAGGAGCAAAAATCAGAGCTCTCATTGAAAATCAAAGAGTTGCAGCAGAGACTGGATTCTCAACTCCCCAATATTTTGTAGGCACTTTTAGTACTTTTTGTGTATTCTTTTGCTTGTTTCCCTTCTTTGATTTGAGGTTTTCTGCTCATAAGCTTCTTCTTCCTCCTTCCTCGCCTTACCTGCCCTGCCATACCTAGTTTGCCTTATCTTATTGTAGTGTTTTGATGATACTGGTCTTTGTGTGCGCAACTCCGGGATAAATGGTGTTTTGATGTGCAAAAAGCTTTGCATGGTGGCCGAGCCATTTTCTCGGCATGCACTGAAACTGGATGTTTGGTTATTGGCCTCGGAATTGTTTGGCATTGTTTCTCTTCTTCTTTCCTAACTTTGTTACCTAGTTTTATATTTTTCCGGAATTGCGGCGTTGTTGGCGTTTCGATTTTGGACAAGATGTTCAGTTCTTCCCGCTGCAAACGAACGAATGGAGAGGACTCAGCGTTCAAGTATCAAACCTTAATGCACGGAAGGAAATCATAAACGTGAAAAAAGTTTAATAATAATAATAATATACATAATCCTCTAATTCCTCCGGTGCCTGTCACACACAATCCCAGATTTTGATACCAGACTTAGAAGTAAACTCAAGTATATTTCCCGAGAGCTCCTCATGTTTATCGAGTGTTCAAATCAAATTCCCCAACTTCACGCCAGCCATCCTGCATGCCTGTGGATCCATTCTCAGTCTCCTCGTCATTCAAAAAGTCTTCAGATGGTTCCTTCTCATCTCTTTGCATATTATTTCCCCATCCATTTATCATCTCGTCAGGGTTAACCCCGTGTTCCTGCTCTCTCATGTCATGACCAATTGGAACATCATTGCCTTGAGACCCAAGTGCACTTGCCCTGATTGGGGCCCGAGCCAACATTTCAGCATGTGCTTGTGACTCAACTCGAGCTTGCTCTGCCTGCGCAATTGCTGCCATTCGTAATTTAGCTTCCCGGCCAGCTTTCTCTCTGGAATCAAGCTCTGCTTTCAGTTCCAGACACGTCCGTTTTTCTTCTTGGCAAAGAGCCTGCTCAATCATAAGTCTCTCTTCAGACCGAAATTCCCCCAAAGCTCGTTTACGGGAAATTATGTTAAAGGCTAGCGCCTGTTTCTCAAACGTTGCTGTAAATTCTGCAACTTTAGCAGATATGTTGTGATCCCACTGCTGAGAGCGAGATGGTATCAGGCCTGTAGTGTCAGAGTCTAGGATTCTGTCATCCTCCTCCGCCTCATAGTCTGCCACTACATGATAAGGCAGTAACCTGCCAATTTATAGGGAATATATAAGAAAGCCTCAGAAGTGCCACGAATTCTCCAAAGGTCAAGCAAGAACATTTTAAATAAACAAACACGTAGAAATAAAGCTTACTACTTTCAATCATCAGATAGGAATAATCAGGCGAGAGGTAGCTACCATGTTCTACAAATGAGTCATTGTCATAGTTTCATAATTAATGTATTGCTTTATACAGAAAAATCAAACAATAATGACACCATACAAACATAACACTTAAATGCCAAATCACACCAAGTGTATTAGCAGCCATGTGGTCAAATAGAATAATCACAAATACAAACAATAATTCTTTGAAAATATAACTTCTACTTTGATTTTCAGAAAAGTGGCTGCTAACAAGTTAGGTAAAGTGTAGTGTCATAATGCTTCTTGAAGGCGATGTTGACACGAGATGGATAAAATGGTATCCTGGATAGTCTACCAAGCATCCAAGCCTACTGAAATGTATACAGACCTTCCAAACAAGATATAATAGAATGGAATCTTATCGGAGATTTTCTGATCACACTACGACATCCTACAACGCTGACTGGTTAGGTTTTTATTTAAAACTAAGGTATATAGTTCATGAGATCAATTTAGCCATAAGTGCCAAAAAATTATGCTAGGAATAAGCCCTCATGAAACAAAAAATTTTAAATAGACTACGTCAAGATCATGAAGGCATGTGAAATAAGCTCGCTAAACATTTATATCTAGACAAGAGAGAACAAGTTATCCCTGATATCTTTTACATGACACACAAGACTCGCCACAAAAAATACTCACACGTTTGAATGAGTTCAAGGTTTGACTCAATCATGAATTGGAGGGGCTACCTCAGACATAATGGTAATAAGGCAGAATACTCCTAATGGGGCCAAAAAAAAAAGAGAAAAAAGAAAACGTACAGCTGCTGAAATTTTCAATTAGTGGGAAATCAGTTCAGACACAATGCTCAAAAGTCCAAAAGCCTATATCCACAGTACTAGATAAAAAGAAATAAAATTTAAAGTGCCGGTTGCTCATTCACTAATGATAAAATTCTTTTGAAGAAAAAGGTAGTGAGCTTGACGTCTAATGGAGTAGGTTGGCAAGCTCCAAAACGGTGAAGGAAATAAATACAAAAGGGAAAGCTTATAAAGCACAAGATACTCTATCTTAGTGAGTCTGTCATATATCAAAATAAAAATTCTAACTCTCTTGTGGTGATGAAAGGTGAAGGTGAGGCACATGAACTGAATCAAAGTAATCGAAGATGTAAAACTAGGTCCTCTTATATGCAAATGTATGAAATATGTAAGGACAGCCAAATCAACATACTACGGATGTGCTTAAATCAAGGATATGTGTTGGTGAATGTAAAAATACTAGGGCGATGGACATTTTGGAAGTAAGCATGTAACTTTTGCTGTACTAATATAGCTGCAACCGTAGATATAGTCGAGGAAGTGCCACGTGCCACGAGACATCTTGTTTATTCTGTCCTTGTGTACATGAAACTTTACTTCCACCAGATGGTAAAAAGAAAGAAAGAGATGCAGTACTATTTCCAATTTTAAAATTTATATACCACTTGTCTCAGAAGTTTCTTTCTCACTAGGGGCACAACCAAATTCAAGGTGCTTACAACAAAGTGAGAAAGTGTAACTAGCAGATATCCTGAAATCTTTATCAGTGTTACAGTGTTGTATGACGCCTCATTATGCAACCCACCATAGGCGATAGGGTGATGATGTATTAGCACATAGAGGAGAGAACCTTTTATTATCCACAAAGTTTTAGTTTTTACTAACAGTGTGTGTATGAGTATAGCCCAGATCAGCAGTTGCCCCCGAACAATGTAGTTGGTCTATGCAGTTGTATGAGTATAATTGTATTAAGTGAGATTCTTCAATAAAATAATATTCAAAACGAAAAAATGAGTTTGATTTAGATTTAATTGAAACGGAAAGTTGGAAACCCTAATGAATTAGAGTTTACCTCTCACAGGCGTCTTCGAGGGAAGAGAAGGGGCGCTTGAAGTCAGGATGACAGACTCGCCAGGCGTCCTGGTAGGCCATCTGTAGCTCCGCCTGGTTCCCGGGTCGGATCGCCCTCTGTTGCTGCTGCTGTTGTTGGGGCTGTTGCTGTGGATTCGCAACAGGGCTTTGTTGGAGATTAGGAGCAGAATTAGGGTTATGGTTAGGGATAGGGTTAGGCTGCAAATTGAGGCCTCGGGGTGGGCGCAAATGGGCGTCTATATTGGAGGGGAAACGGGAAATGGCGGCGGCCTGTTGTGCCTGTTGCCTCTGTAGTTGTTGTAAGAGCAACAGCTGCTGCTGCTGCTGGGGATGTTGTTGTTGTTGTTGTTGTTGTTGCTGCTGCTGCAACATTAGTTGCTGTTGCTGTTGCGCCAATGCCTTGGCTTCTTCCATTCTTGATCTCTCTACCTAAAACAAAATTGATCTTCTCTTCTATTATAATTTATTATTACCTCTCTCTCTCCCTCTCTCTCTCTCTCTCAAGACTTCGTTTGCTGTTTTTTAGGTTAACGATGTCCTTCTTTCTTCAACAGGTAAACTCCACAGCACCGAAAGAAAGAGAGAAGGTACCACTTATGTGTGCCCTTACATAATATACGCTAGTCTGAATCTGAATGCAGCCCTTTCTACAACCTCAATCTTTTATGGGTCCAAAATGCAATTATATATGAGTGTATTCAGGAAGCCCACACAAAAGGTCAGATTACAAAGCAAACAGCCCAACAAAACGCGCCCCTTAAAAACAGGGACGTCCGTAAGAGAGGAGATTCTTCCTCCACTTCCAAGAAACCTTAGGATTTTCCACTTCCGATCAAAATTAGGCCTCGAGTTAATTGGAAAGCTTGTTGTGCTTATTCTTTTGGCAAAAGTATTGACCCACAATTTGGATTTTTCTGGTCGCCTGAATGTTGCTCAGGCCATTAGCCATTGTTGGCAGCGCGTGGACCACCTAATCACGGCCCTATATGTTCTAGAAATGTTTCTTAGTTGTGCTGAATAGGTTTGTGTTTTTTAATCGACATAATTCGGTCGTTTGCTTGACGATCGAAGGATCATCAAATCTGGTTCGTTCTCAAGGACGATCGGATCGTCAAATCATCCACCGTATTCTATTACATTATTCCTCATACCTCTAGGATTGTGTAGCAGATGATGAAACTAGAATCGGAGGTCCAAAACTCTAGATTTGTGATTATGGGGTTTAGGTATGTTGATCGCGTGTCCGATTGCGCGATCGAACAAATTTGACCGTTGGATCTTAACTGAGTGACTAAGGCTTGTTAATTAACATTTGAGAGCGTGTGAGAACCTACGAGCGTTAGGGTTCCGGATACAGTGTTCTTGTGAAACGTTTGAATCTAAATTCGGTTTCTCTCAATTATAGGTACTGCAGCTCTAGAGACTTCGAGGGACAAAATCGCTCAATGTTGACCTAACTAGGGACTATTCGGTTTCTATTATAATACTCAGACTCTGCATTTGTGGATTTGGGTTCGGCCTTGATTTGTTGATTTGGCTTCGGTTTGTTGATTTAGTGTAACGACCCGTACGTTAACTAGTTTTAATTTCGTAAATTAATTAAGGAAAATATGATTTTACCCTTGAGTTTAAGGGCTCTAGAGTCACTTTATGTTTGGAAATACTTTTGGAAGTTTTTCCTAGACCATTGTGTAGGTCTCACGCTCACGAGCTCGTAAACAAACGGCATGCGAAAATCAGAGTTCGTTTGAGAAAGTTACGGGTCTAGAACCTGGAGGGGCATTTTGGTAATTTTGAAATTCAGATATTTTTAAGTCTTATTTTTCTCTTTGTCAAAATTTTCCCCATTCCTTTCTCTCTCCTCTCCCGATATCCTCCATCTCTTCTGCGAAACTGAAACCACCCCCCCCCCCCCCCCCCCCCATGATTTTGATCTCGGGCAAACCAACTTGTGCCACAACCACCATCATCTTCCTCACTTCCTCGCGAGCCTAGCCATACAACCCCCTAAGGACGATGGCCACTGTAGATCGAGAACTGAGGAGGAGACATTTTAGAACCTTTCTGGCCACCACAAGTAAGGGTTTCATGTTTTGATTTTAGATTCGAATTCATGGGCTCGCATTGATAGATTCAGACTATTAGATCGTAGGATTTTGTGAAGAAATGGGGATTTTGGAAAAGCTTGGAATCCGGCCAACAATTGCGGATTCCGACTGGCTGACGGCAAAGCTGCCAAACGAGAGGTTCAAGGCGAGTGCAAGTTACAGTCGCATGTGCCAGGAGCATAGGCGTGTGTGCTAGGCGCATGTGCGTGTGTGGGGGGGTGGTTCCCGATCCACGGCTACGCGTGTTTGGGTATTTATGACATTATGGTTCTTTTTTTGAGTTCGTTTAAAGGCTATTTTGGGCGTTCTAAGTTACTTGAAAAGAGTTTAAGGAGGCAAGTGCACTCATGGGGGTTAGTGACCCGGATTTAAGATTTAGAATTGTTGTTTATTATTTCCGGTTGTCATTTTTGACAGGCGATACTGTGCCGGGGACTATAGAGGAGCGCATAGCTCAGAGTTGAGCTTGTTTGAGCTTCCATTGAGTTTATTTTATTTTCTAAACTATAATGCATGCATATTTATATGTTTTAAATGATTTATTGGCATTTATGGATTTTGATAATTAAGGTTAATGATTTTGAATTTTTTTGGACTTCGGCTCGGTTATGTGATTTTGGGTTTAGGCCTGGTTACGTGGTTTTGGGGCTATGGCCCAAATTTATGAATTTTGGCTTCGATCGAGTATATGGTTTTGGCCTTAGGCCCGGGATTTCGAATTTATGGATATTGGGCTTCGGCCTGGGGTTTTTATGGTTTTGGCTTAGGCCAGGCACATATATTTCAGTTTGGTTTTCGAGTTCACACTACTATCCTTTTTATTTGTAGCATCCCCGGTTATTATGGCTATGTCTCTGACACATGATGTAGATGTATTTTAGGTCATGTGCTTGTTGAGGGTTAGATTCTTTCTCCGACACATGATGTTGAGGTATTTTCCATCATATGCTCGGCGAGGGTTGTATGATTTCTCCGACCTCATGATCTTGAGATATTTTCGGTCATGCGTGTTCGTTGAGGTTTTCTACTCTTGTAGTACCGGATTTCAGCCACATATCTTTGAGGTATTTTCATATATGCGTGATTGGGAGTGGATCCCCAAGTTGGATCACTTGGTTCTCTAGCCATTGCTTTGAGGTATTTTCAGGGGTGGTTAGATGAGTAGATCCCCATGTTGGATCTCATAGTTCCCTAGCCATTGCTTTGAGATATTTTCATCAGTGGTTAGGAGGGCATGTCTCCGTGTTGGACTGCCTCTTTTTGCACAGAGGGGAATGATGATATTTGACAGGACCTCTCCCGAATTTCCCCTTGAAATCCGTGAGAAGCCCTACTCCAGTCTGACAACACCTGAACTTTCACAATAATCCCTGAAATACCCTCACCATTTCAACAAAGACTCAACGAGAATTCTATCAAAAATTCTGCAGAATCTCCCCTGTAACCGGTCAACCTTCTTTTACCTGTTAGACAAAGGATGTAAAAACAAATACAAAACCAAACAGTCTAGCTACAACCACAAGTTACCGCAAATCCAAACTCAAACTACAAAGCCCTCGAATAATTTACAATACCCGAAAAGGATCAGAGCAACTAGGTAATCTTTAATTACAGAAACTAATGAAAGTCCTACGTGATTGTAGCGTAGCGAAAGATGATGCCTCCTCATAGTCTCGTCGCCTCACCCCGCTACGGCCTGGAGGGCACCAAAACCAAAATAAATGTGAGTGGACAATAAACCATATCGAAGCGTACACACACTAATATAGTGACGATAAAAATAGTAAGAAAAATAAGGGCAATCCGAACAACCAACCTCGTGGTGAATCAAATTACATTAAGACCCTACATACATATATAATTATACCTACAACTTACCGGAGTACCATTCAATTACATAGGTGAAACCCTCGCCAAATCCAACTGTACTTGCCATCATAATGACTCGGCCAAACCTCATAATAATTTTAACCACAAGTTTCGAGGAAATATAATTTTCCCCATGCGTAAGTACAATCATGCATGCATACAATAAAATCCTTTTTAAATCATTATTTAATTAAATATAATTACGAAGAACTTACCGAAAAACCATTTATAAAATAAAAATCCTACGAGACCCACGAAAAATACGAACAATGAAAACATCCAGTGGTCCATAACGTTGCTTTGAAAAACTTCCTCAAATGAGCTAAAAATCATGAGAAAACCTGGACACAAAATACTGTAAAAATATCCCACCATCCCCCGAACATAATCCCGAGCCGTAGCTCGATATCCCGGGGCCGTCCAATACGGGGACAAGCCCTCCTAACCACTGCCGAAAATACCTCAACCAATGGCTAGGTCCAACCCAGGGACCTACTCTCCACATATCTGAAAATACCTCAAGATATGCGGACGTAACTTTGTACTACGCGTAGACAGTCTCAATGACCATATGGCGGAAAATACATCAACACCGTACGTCGGAGAAACAACCCTCAACTAGTACATGACGGAAAATACATCGACGTCATGTGTCGGAGAAATAACCCTCAACGAACACATGATGGAAAATACCTCAACATAAAGTGCCGGAGAAAAACCATGATACCCGGGGATGGTACACATAGTGAAAACCGTAACGTAAATCTGAAATCCACTTTTGAAATCCTTATTACATGGTCTTAACCAAAATCATAGAAAACTCGGGCCAAAAGCCCAAAATCCAATAAAACTGAAATCACGGGCCTAAGCCCAAAACCTCATTTTCAAATCCATTATTGAAAATCCATATCCAAAATTATTACCCTTAGTCAATAATAACCCAAATAACCCAATTATCTTTAGTTCCAGAATCTCATAATTATAATAAATCATTCTTAATTCGGAAAATGCTTACGATAATAAATTCAATAAATCCATTTAAAACCCTTATCCTTAGTTTATGAGCCTTAAAAAGGATAATAGTATATTTTCTAATAATTTCTCTCCATTCCCACAACTCATAATCCATAATATTACATTTAAAACATAGAATTACGCATGCCTTGCAATCTGGGAAACCAACTCCACTCACCTCAATGTTCGTTCGAATCCAACTCCAAGCTATTTGATCCCCCGTGACACTCGGAGCCACCACGCATGTGGTGGCCGAATAATGGCCGAAAATATTTGAAGATTTTCTCCTCCTCGATTCTTGGCCTACGGTGGTCCTCTGTCCTTGGGGTTTGTATGGTTAGACTCATGAGGAAGTAAGGAAGATGATTGTGGTAAGATCAACGGCCGTCGTGGCCGAAATCAGAAGTACCAGGTGGTGGTGGTTTCAGTCTTCGCCGAGAAAGATAGGGGAGAGAGAAAAAGGGATACTGACCAATATGGGGAAGAGAGAGAGTGTGACATCTTAAAAATATCTCCTCTCCCCAAAATTACTAAATTTCCCCTGAATCTTCTAGACCCATAACTCTTTCAAACGAACCTCGATTTTCGCGTGCCACCTGTCTACGGACTCGTGAGTTCAAGACCTACGCAACGGTCCAAGATAAACTTCCAAAAGTGTCCCCGAACAAAAAGTAACTTTCGAACCCCTTATAAACCTGAGAGTAAAGTCGACATTTTCTAAATAATTTTACAATTTTACTTTAAATTTAGATCCGGGTCGTTACAATATTTGTTATAAGTAGTGTGAGTATGCTTTTCCCTATATTTTAAGCTCATTTGAGGAGGGTTTTCAAAGAATGGTTGTGGACCACGAGATTCTTTAATTGCAAGGAATGTCGTGGGTCCCACCGGGTTTTATTAAAACAGCTCTTCCGTTAAGTTCTTTTATGTTTATGTTTATTTAGTTATCTATTTAAAAGGATTTTAAATTATGCATGTATGGTTTTTAGTTACGGAGGAGAATTTATGTTTTCCTCGTAAATGAGTTTTTACGTTGTTCTTTTTGTCCACTCATAACTTTATTTTGTTTTGCGTCCCCTTCAGGCCGTTGAGTACGACGAGGATACATCCCTAGGCGGAAGTATCATTTTTCTGCTGCGCTACTACTACTACGTAAGACTTTTGCTGGTTTTGTAAATTTAAATTTTAAATCTAGCTTGATCTGATTAGCTTTTTGAGGGTTTGTTGTAAGTTATAATGTGGTTGGGATGGTTTGGACTTGGATTATCTGAATTGTTGGCTTTAGTTGGTATATTTTTATTTTTTGTCTGATAGGTGGAAGTTGGTTTGACACTTTTACAGGGGAGATTCTGCCAAATTTCAGTAGAATTCTCTTAAAGTTTTGGTTGGTAGTGTGAGGGTTTTTCTGGAAATGTTGTGAGTTTTCAGGTGTTGTCACACGGGAGTAGGACTTCTCACGGATTCCAGGAGGAAATTCGAGAGGGGTCTTATAATTTTGCTTCAGCTAGAATTTGTTTACTTGGCTTCGTCTAGGATTTGTTGATTTGGTCTCAGCCAAGACTTTTTTATTTGCCCTCGGCTGGGATTTGTTCATTTGCCTTCGGCCGAGATTTGTTGATTTGGTTTCGGCTGGGATTTGTTGATTTAGCTTCGAGCAGGATTTGTTGATTTGGTTTCGGATGGGATTTGTTGATTTGATTTCAGTCGGGATTTGTTGATTTTCTTCGATTAGGATTTGTTGATTTGCTTCGACTAGGATTTTGTCGATTTGGCTTCGACCTGGATTTAGATTGGTTGGTTTCATGCTAAGGTGGTGTTGGCTTTCCTTGGTGGGTATTGAGTGTTAAGTCTATATTCCACTATATGTATCATCCCTTTTCACTTTCATTTTCCGGCCACGTGGATCGAGTATCTCGCCCACTTTTGCTAAAGGAATTATTTTTCTCCGACCGTATGATTTAGAGTATTTTGTGTCATGTGTGCTCGTCGAGGTTGTCTATGCGGGTAGTATGGTTTTTTCAGCATCACATATTTGAGGTATATTTCTGACGTGCATGTCTAGGGTGAAGGTCCCCTTGTTGGACCTCTCATATCCCTAGCCAATAGCTTTGAGGTATTGTCGGCGGTGTCCTCGTGTTGGACCGCACTTCCCGATAGATTGGGGGTAGTGTGTGGGTTGTGTATATGTTATATGTATGTAGTGTGAGTTGTTTTCATCAAATTGACCTTCTTCATGGTGGAGTTTCTAGAGAGTAGATTTGAGCCACGACTTATGTTTCTCTTAACGTACGGTAATGTGGGTTCCCGCTGCTTTTAAAAATTGATTTGTCTTTTGTGAGTTTTTATATCCATATATGTATACTAATACCTACATTGTTATGGAAGAGAATTTCTTAATCGTGTTTTCTACTTCATTATCGAAGTGTGGATGCACAGTTTTAACATAAGGGGTTAGTACTTTCTTTTATATATGTTTAAAATTGTTCTTTTTTTCCACTCACAATTTTCTGTTTTGCACCCTTCCAGGGTGTAGGGTGACGAGATCTACAAGACTACGCTGAGACATTTGTTTTGTTGTGTTCTATTCCTCGTTGTAGGATTTCCTTTTGATCTTCTGTAAACTTAAATTCTAAATTTTACCTCTTTGAAACTATTATGCTCTAATATGCCCTTGCAGGGTTGGTTGTGGGTTGAGACCATTGTAACTTGTGGATGTTTGATTGTGACTTTGCTGTTTGCTTGATGAAGTTTAGTTTCGGTATTTTTGTTTCAGTTAGCATGGTGAATTGTGGATTTTGATCCCTTTTCATGGAAAACTCTGTCGAATTTTCGGTAGAAGTTTAAACTTGTGACGCTTCCATAGTAAAGGCGTTTGACATTCCTCTGGTCGGATGGGGATGGATTACTCATGGATTTCAAGGGTGAAATTCGGGAGGGGTCTTATTAGGTTAGATATTAGTCCTTAATAGCACATTATACACATAGCAAACAACAAATGACGTTTGACAACACATAAAAAGAAAATAAAGGATAAAAAAAAATATAAAATATTAACATTTGTTTATCTTATGTTTGGATGAAGAAATTTGAAGTACCAATTAATTTTTGATACAATGATATTAGCGGGAGGACTATACACATTGAATATCAACTTCGTTATATACGATAGTTAAATCTCATTATTTCCACTAAATAATTGATATGAACATCATTAAATCTGTAATAATAGTTATATGTAGCAATGAGTTAAGGGTATATTACTATGTAATACAAAAAATTAAACATAGGGATTGAAAATAGCGAAACGATTTCCTAGTAACACCTCAAATTTATTTATCTTTATTGCATATAGTCATTTAAAATCCATTTATTGTAGCGCTGAGATTTTATCTCGACCATCTAGCTACTTCTGTCGACGAAGATCTCCGATGATGAAATCGCGATTTTTCAAGTCAGGATTTAGTCCTAAACCGATTGACATGGACGTTTGCATAAACTAGAGTTTCTCAAACCATCAGAATCTCGACTGGCCACTGACTACCGCCTCTTCCTTCTCCCTCATTTCTCCTTCTCTTTTGTATCGTTCCATGGTTCTCAACCGCCCCGCCTCCGTCTTCGAAATCCTCGTCCTTCTCTATCATTCTCCCTTGTATTTCCCTTCTCAATGACCCCGAACTTGATCAAATCTTGACAGATCCTATCAAAATTCTCCTTATCCTATGATATCCAATCTCGCAAAGACGGTTAGGATTTTGACAATTTTGACTCATAGTGTCAATTAGGAATTGAGACTGCTCCGTTGAGCGAGTTGGCGTCCCGATTTCACCACGAACTCATCTAATGTTTTGTATTGCATTTTTACTAATTTCGCCTAAAAAATTCGGTAATTTGAAGCAAACTTTTTTTTGGATTTTCATGAGAAGAAAATGCAATGAAAAAGAAAAATAGAAAAAAGAAAAACTAAGGAAGTGAAAGGCAAAAAAAAAAAGTGAAAGAAAGAAGTTTAAAAGAAACAGCGGCGTAGTCCCTTCTTCTTTACTTATTATTCACTTTCAAAATATTAAAATAAGAAAAGAAAAGGAAAAAATAAATCCGAAACTCCCATTCGGAGGAAGAAAGACGGTGGCTGTCCCTCACACAACACAATTCCGAATGCTTTCTAATGGTATTTGCTTATAAGCCCCAAATCGCAATTTCGTCTATCTTCTATCCTCGTCTTCTCCTATCGTCATCTGCAATAATCTATCTGCCCGCTGCTGCTAATTTTGTGATTCCTGTATAATTAGGGTCCGATTCTCCTTTTAGAAATCCTATTCGTATTTATTGTATTATATTACCAATCATCGAGTCTCTGATTGCAACTCAGAACAATCAGAATCATCTGATAGATTTCGATATGTTGATGGGTCGTCTGGTGATGGGCTCGTAATGTTGTGGGATTGAGAAATGAAGGATGGGATTGGAATCGGTTGGTGTGGGTTTTGGGCTTAATTGGAGCATCCAGCAGGTCCGTCCAATTGCTGATTCAAATCCCCTTAGTACAGTAATATACTAAAAGTGTGTTTGTTGTTGTTGTACTAGTTGTGTATATGTATATGATATCATCTTCATCAATGGAGGCACTTGGCAAGGGCGATTTCTGGGTCGGAGCTTGATTTTTCTATTTTGAACCATGGATGAGCTCAGCCCTAGTCCTCAGTCCAAAGGCTCCCCTACCTCTTCATGGCGTCCCAGTCAGCTCGTCTTTAGTCCCTATTCCACCCAGGTTGGAGCTGCCAACAAGTCTCAATCTTTGCGTGTCGTTGTCACAAGACCCGTAAGTTTTTTCCATTCTGCTTGCAACTATTCAAGTGGTTCAGTCAGTCGTTCACTTCATTTTTGCTTTTTGCTCCCTCCCACACCCCTATACAGTATCTTTATATATTGAGAATAACGCAGTTAAGTAGCTCAAAGGATAATCTTATGCAGAGACAGGCATAGCAGAGATGCTATACTGCTTTTGTTTTGGATGCCATTGTAGCTCATCCCATGCCCTAATGCTATAGTTTGTTGTTCTTAGTTTTGTCATAGGGCTACAGCTACATATGTTTCTATATAACTTGTTATAATAACTGAAAGGAATTTCAATGATATTTATAACTGAAGTAGTAAATCTCCTCCTCGTTCATATTCTTGGTGCTGAATCACTGTTAAATTTGGATTAGGTCTATCCTTTTAAAAGTATACCAGCTCTATGAATACTTAGCTCTGAGTGCCCGCATCTATATTGAGACCCAAGCCTTTGTTTTACCTCGGGTTGATAGTTGATACCAAAGTTGTAAATGTATCAGATTGGGTTGGATCATGGTACATATGAATTTATTCAAGCAAAAAATTTCAAGGATGATCCTTCTACTAAATTATTTTCACTTGATAGGACTGAATGGATTTTTCGTTTTTTTTAATGTCAACTCCAATTTTTTACTTGACTGTAACTTTTGATAAAAGTGTTGAAGAAACTTAAATCATCTTTTAAGGTTGAAATGTAACTTCACCTACCTGGAGATGTTTACCAGTTGAAGTTTTTTGAAAAAAGGAACTGAAGAATTAATACCTTTTCAATCACTCAGGTAAATGTATATATACAATAAACGGAGTGAGAAAAAGACCGCAATTTGATAGGGAGAATTACAAATTGAATTCTTTATAGAATTATGCAGGTATCATGCTGTTATACTGCAACTTAAGTCGAGGATAGTTCTGTTTATTCCTGAGAATCAGTACCAAATGCACCATCAATGTGGGAATTCTTAATTGGTTGCCACATCTTTTGGGGATAATTTTATATAGCATGCTTTGATGTATTAGCCATTGTATATCATCCTCTTTAGATATACATACATGAAATTATTTGAGGCAGGTATTTTTACTGACGCATAATGTTCCATTCTGCAGTTTGTGGCAAGACTAACCAAGGACATAGTGGGAACATACCAACTATGCAATTCGCAATTTAAGTATTCAGAAGAGTTGAATCCGAAGAGATATTTGACAAGCCCATCAATTGGAGTACTCAACGATGGCTGTGATAATGCTAACTCAGATCTTATTCTGAATGTAAACTTTGTCTTGGTCAATCTAGACACGCAACGAAGGTTTGTCCTTGTCTGTGTTTTTTGTGTTCCTGATATTTGAACCGACTATCAAAGGAACATTTTCCTTGGTTTTGCTTCACTCCCCTCTGCTCAAGGGAAAAATCAAGAATTGTTAACATGAAGACAAAAATTTGGAGATTGTCCTCTTCATATAGTTCCTCTAGTTTACTGCAATATTGTTTTAGTTTGAGTACTGGCAAGTTTATTTTTTTAAAAGGACAAAACACCCCTGAAATTCATTGGTTGCTAAATTGTTAATACATCAAATCATTATGATCGCTGGCAGCCGCCTTGCTTCTGTGTTTGAGTTTTCTGAGGCTGAACTTACTGATGTCCAGATTTTTCTCTTTTATTTCCTTTTTAAGCAGAGAGGCCCCCATTTTTTTTCCCTCTAGGTTCCTTTCTAGCATAGGAAGGAGTGTTTTATGATATTCTACTAGTGAGTATTTTGATCTACGGGGAGAGGAACACAGATGAAGCCAAAGAGGAAGAACTCTTTCTGTATTCATTTAAGCAGGTAGCTTCACAAGAGTAATCCTCTTTTTTGGCGCATGGGGATTGATTTTGAGGCCTACCACCATCTCAAATATTGGAAATTTGGAACAAGTGGATTTTGGGGCCTACCACCATTTCGAATTTTGGGGTTTCACAGGGGTTATAACTCCATAAAATGGACCAGTAAAGTCCATGAAAATCTATAGAAATCGTAAAAATCTATGATAAAACTCCATCAAAGTCCATTTGAAATTCAGTCGAAGTCTATGTGGAGTTTATGAAAGTCAATTACAATCCATAGAGTTATAACTCCTTTAAAGTCGATTAAATTCCTTATTGTATACACCCCGGTAGATTTGGGTTGGGATTACAGGCCTATCTAATGGTGTAACTTCCATTTAGACTTTTTTTTTTTCCCCTCGACCATTTAGGCTTGTTTAGTATGTACCCAATAGGTTGACGCTTGCAATTTTTTATGATGTTTCATCCCCAATTTTCAAGGCCCAAGAAGAAAGGAACTCCGATAAAGCAAAAGAGGAAGAACTCTTTCTCTATTCATTCAAACGTTTAAATAGTGAGATTTGGTTTGGGGTTGCAGGCCCTTTATGCTTGTTCGATCTCAATCCTAATTTTCAAGGTTGACACTAGCAGTTTCCTAAAATGTTTTTTCATCCCAATGGTTACCATATTCTGTTAGTGCATCAGAGCCTCGTAAGTTGTTGGGTCCATCTGTTATCAGCTTAGATTCTGAAACAATTGGTTTATCAAAATATTATCAGAGCCTTGTTTGACTATATAGACTTGTGGAATCTTGTGTGATTCACTTCAGTTCTGTGTCATTCAGGTTAATGGTACTTTCATAGTCCATGTGCTATTTCTTGCCACTTAATATACATTGTCAAACCCATTTCCTATTAGCTTAATCTGCTGATACAACAAGTTCTCCAATGTGCTTAACATGGTAGTGTTTCAAATTGAATTAGTTAATTTTTGCACCTTGTGCCTGTAAATTCATCAAGTTTGTTGTTTCAAGTTTGTTGTTTTGACGTCACACAGTTAAATGTCAACAGAAATGGGAATCTATATTTAAATTTAAATGAATAGCAGAGATATCAGAAGTATGTTGTAATGTGTACTTATCTATTGGGGGCCACCATCAGACTAACTTAGTCAGTATTTTGTTTTTAACACATTGTTCCCTTATTTTTTTTTTCCAGATACATTGTCAAAGATGTTCTAGGCCATGGGACATTTGGTCAGGTTGCTAAATGCTGGGTACCAGAGACTAAAAGCTTTGTAGCTGTGAAGATCATTAAAAACCAACCAGCATACTATCAACAAGCCCTGGTTGAAGTATCCATTTTGACGACGGTAATGCTGGTCTTTTTCAATACGTCTTTCATGTCCAATTTCTTAATGTTTGATTTGCTATTTCTTGCAGTTAAATAAGAAATATGATCCTGAGGATAAGCATCACATTGTTCGAATTTATGATTACTTTGTATACCATCGTCATTTGTGCATTTGCTTTGAACTGCTTGATACGAATCTGTAAGTCACATACACTACCTTTTTAGCTGTGATTTGAACTCAAAGCTGAACTCAATAAGCATCATTTAAACCCCTAATGTGCAATTGTTGTTTTTAGTTTTTCCCCATACATCATTTTGACATATTTCAGTTATTCAGGTATGAGCTTATCAAGATAAATCATTTCAGGGGACTATCCCTGACCATTGTCCAATTGTTTTCTAAACAAGTATGATGGTGTATGCTTGTATTGAATTTAAAGTATTTCCTTTTCATGAAGCAATTTCTTAACCTTTTTTATTTTTTTATTTTGTGATATTTTCTTCAAAATAGATTCTACATGGGTTGGCTCTGTTAAAAGATGCTGGGATAATTCACTGTGATCTGAAGCCCGAAAATATTTTATTGTGCACGAGGTACTTTTTATGATAAATTTATTACTAATTTGGTGATGATCTCTTTTATGTTAACATGGAGTATTTTCCCTTGAAAGCAACAGTGTTAAGCCAGCAGAAATTAAAATTATTGACTTTGGATCAGCATGCATGGAAGATCGAACTATTTACTCCTACATTCAGGTTTGCATTACTGCCTTGTTTAAGACTTATTGAAGTTTATCTTTCAGAGTAGGATCTCATAGATGCATATTTTTTGTTTGTTCTGCAGAGTCGTTACTATAGGTCCCCTGAAGTTCTCCTTGGGTATCAGTATCCTTTGCATCAGAGGTTTAAATTATCATCCAGTTTTATGCTCATTTGATTATATTGGGGATTTTGCTGGTGCTTAACCCATTTACAGATATACTACATCTATCGATATGTGGTCCTTTGGATGCATAGTTGCCGAATTGTTTCTGGGTTTGCCATTGTTCCCAGGAGCTTCAGAATTTGACCTCCTAAGGCGAATGATTGAAATTCTTGGGTATGCTTTTTTCTTTCGTTCTAGTCATTTATGGGACTATTTTTGTTTATTTAGGGAAGGACCTATTTGGATTTTTTTACCAGGCATTACTCTGCTATGCATGATTTGTGATATCTTTTTCATTTACTTTCTGATCATTATCATTTCCCCTTGTTTTTTCAGTGATAATATTGTTTTAATTTAGGCTTATGCAGATTTGCTAGGTTTTTATTATCAATTGAAAAATGATTTTCTTGTGTAATTAGTTTATTGGGTACCGAATCATATTTCACCTGAAAGCTTTATCTCAATGTCTAGTATTGTGAATGCTCTTTATCTTCTCTTATTTCTTGGTTATTCATCTTCTTTCAACAAGTCAACCTTTCCACCCATCAAGCAATCAAGGTTAGCATCCTGAAGTAGTAAACTCGATCTCTATCGTTATTGGAGTTCCGACAGTTAATATTTTCTTGGTATATGAGTCCCATATTGCTTAGATTCCACTAAGTTTCCCTTTTGAATCCCAACACCCACGGATTTCCCAAAAGTTAACCCCACATTGGTAATTTTTTCACAGTTTGGACTTGTTCAATTTAAGCCTCCATTGATCAATGGTAAGGATTTCCTCTGGGAGTGGAGTGGTGATTGGTGAGGGGAGATAGGACCATGTAATGAATTGAGGTATTCTTGACAGTTCGAAAGAGAGAGGATTAGCCTTTCTAATTTATTGAAAGGGATAATGTGTTTTTGTTACTATCTTGCTGACCTTGTCGTGCAGCATTGGCTTCTATTGGATTGTGTGGTCGGACTTTTGAGAGGGAGGGAGGAGGAGATGTGTTTTATTTGTGGGATATAAGTAGATCCTTACCTCTCTTTGGGCATCATTGCTCAAGGATCTTATGGAAATCAATTTTGTATTATTCATCTCAGTTGACAAGGAGTTTGCTGATTGCTGCTGGTTTTCTTATTATGTGCTTGGAGTTGTCTTATGCTAGGTGGACTGTCCGTCTACTTTCTTAATTTCTTTATGGTTTTCAAATATTAAAAAAATAATAATAATCTGGGCTTTTCCTGTATTCCAACTATAAAATTCCTGCCCTCCGGTTGGTTTGAATCTAGCCTTAATAAAAAAAAAAATTGGTAAGTTTCTGTTGGGATGATAATCGTATAGGTATTTTTCGGTTTACTAGTTTATGGTAAGTTCAGATTTTTGGTATATTTCGATAAACTGGGCTTATATTTCCTTTTGGCGTTTATACCGTTATATTTGAATATTTTTAGTTAGTTAGTTCCGGTCTATGACAATTAATTCACTAATATTACAAGTAACTAGTGACTCTATTGTACTGTCCATGTTACCAGTAGTTTTGTACGCTTGACTATGTATATACTTCCTATGAACTACATTTGTATATTACTACTTTGACTATGATAAACTAGAATTATAACAATTTATTTATCAACTAGTACTAGTCAGTCTAATGTAATAGTACATTGCACGGTCGCTGAGAGTATTTATATGGGCACTAAGCCCTTAATAATGTATTCCTATGTTTCACGGTCGTTGAGAAAGGCCAACAAAGTTAATGCTCTCCTGTATTAAGAGGTCAAGTAATGGTTAGAGTAACTGCCCCATTGTAATTGGATATATGGAGGATAATAAATTACTGTTTTTTAAAGTGGAAACTAATTTCTTAGGAATATTAACAGTTTTTCTTTGCTAGATGATATTAGAATAGTTACTTTCTCGGAACTTTTATTTTGAGGCAATAGTTCTTTTTTTTGGGTGCAATTGTTTCGGACACTTTTTTACGTATGGTTGTCATATTGTAGAGGGCAACCCCCTGATTATATACTTAAGGAGGCGAAAAACACAAGCAAGTTCTTTAAGTGCATTCGGAGTGTACACAATGTAGAAAATGGAGAACTTTCTGCAAGTGGAAAAAGTTCTTATCAAGCATTAACAGAAGAAGAATATGAAGCTGTAAGTTTCAATATTTGAGAACTTTTGCAAAATGGAAATTGATCGGTAGGAGAATATGATCCCATATATTTACTTAAAGAATTATTTTAGAGACATATCACCTTAGCTTCCCAAAATCCATGAGATGAAATGTCACCAGTTTGATGGCATTAGTGTCAAGTGACGTTTCATGGTTTTTGGAAAGTTGAAATGACATCTCTCTTAAATTTTTTGTTAAGTGGACAAATTGAAAATGGTGCAAGAGTTCAGGTGACATTTCAGTGAATTACCATAGCTATAGAAAAGAGAAACAAGTGATGAGCATTACATCTGTATTGTTTTGGTTCATCTTTGACTCTAACTAATAATTCTTTGTTTTTTTCTCTTTCCAAATTTCTTATAATTTACTGTGTTGGAATAATTCTAAGATTTTAACTCTTTAAGTCCTTCCACAGTGGTTTTGGTGAGCTTAATTCCTATATATAGGAATCAGAGGCTAATTTTGGTTACTTGAGTTTGATTCCTATAACATTAATCCTACACTAGTGAGTGTAATTTATGTGGGTCTTGTCTATTAATTTGTTGGACCTGACTTGTTTTTATTGGTCAGCCTACACTAGTGACTTATTGTTTTTATTTCTTTCTCTCTTCATTACATGAATGGCCCACCCTGATAGGAATATTGCTCTCTCAAATTGGAAGCAATCTCATTTGACTCAATTTTTCCGGCCAAGTGCTGGAGTTTGATTCCTATAAGTAGAAATCATACTCAACTTTTCCAGTCCACTGTGGAAGGCCTAAATGCACAACACCCCCCCCCCCCCCCCCCCCCTTCTTTTCTCTCTTTCCCTTATTGTGTTTAGTTTCTCAATACTCTGAATTCTGTTTAGTTCTCATTGTTACTGATTTTTGTTCAGAGAGAATTGAAAAGACCATCAATTGGGAAAGAGTATTTTAATCATATGAACCTTGAAGAAATTGTTACAAACTATCCGTATAGGAAGAACTTGCCTAAGGAAGACATGGTTAAAGGTTTGATTTACGCTTATGAATATTCAAAGTTGGTGACACTGAAACAGTTAATTAATTGGTACTTTCTTTTCTTGAAGTCACTAATGCCGTTTGTTATCAAATATGTGCAGAAAGTCTAATACGGTTAGCTTTGGTTGATTTTTTGAGGGGACTTGTTGAGTTTGACCCTGCAAAACGCTGGTCACCTTTTCAGGTTGTTAAACTTTCATGCCTACTACTATATTTGATAGAGTGTGCAAATGGGTTTTGAGTAAAACTTGTACCCGCAGGCTTCAAAGCACCCTTTTGTTACAGGGGAGCCTTTTACATGCCCTTATAGACCTCCTTTGGAGACCCCGCGGATGGTAAGTAGACCCATATTTGAACTATTTAAATCTTCTCATTAAGCATCATATATTTATATGGAGACTGCCTTTTTCCAATTGTATGGAAGAGTTTTTGCCAGAATCAGATATAAAATTTAACTGTTCTTGGCTCTCTTCAATATACATCGCTTATGTGCTGGGTTGTGGCATAATCTGCATATTGCTTTAGTTCTCGATCCAAAGTAAATTGCATACATATAAATTCTTGGTAATGATATCAACTGATAGTTATGAACAGTTGGCTGTATATTGTTTTATATTCCGGCTATTGTTTAACATCACTTTTGAGACTTATATTGAACTTGCGAGGATTACCTTGTCCTAGATCCCAAGTCTTTTTTATTCTTTGTGCAACAGAGATATGCATAAACATTTTGGGCATTAAATTTGACCTGTTTTCTTATTTAGTCATCCATACTTTGAAAAACTGTCCCATGACTAGGTTGATTATTGTTCCTGTTTTTCTTATTCTAACTTTTTTGTTCATCTTTCTTCTTTTTCGTCTTTGCCATTTTTGTCCTCTTCTTTTCTTTTAGCCCGTTGCTCAAAACATAAGGGTGGACCATCATCCTGGTGGTGGGCATTGGTTTGCTGCTGGTCTCTCTCCAAATGTAAGCTGGTTACTCCTCAAAATATTCCACTGTACTTATATTTTGGTATTACACATCTTTAACCATCTCTGATATAACTATATTTGATCCTCTGCAGATTCCAGGCAGAAATAGGGTCTCCATTCATAGCAGCCCTCATTTCCAGGTAGTGCCATATGCACATGCTAATAGCTATGGCAGTGTAGGAAGCCATGGTAGCTATAATGATGGCACTGGACTGGGAAGCAGCTATGGAAGTTATGGAGATACTAGTAATATGTTTGCTTATTATTCACCAGTTGGTCCATCTGGAATGAACATGCACGCACAAGGCAACGTGTCAATGCTTGGAAGTAGTCCAGATGCAAGACGGAGGATTATCCAATATCCACATGGAAATGGACTTGGTATGAGTCCTTCAGCAGGAAGTTTTGCTCCACTGCCACTCGGAACTAGTCCTTCACAGTTTACTCCACCAACCTCCTACAGTCAAGTTTCGGCTGGCTCTCCGGGACATTATGGTCCAACTTCTCCAGCAAGAGGCAGTTGTCATGGATCGCCTTTAGGAAAAATGGCTGCAGTTAGCCAGTTTAATAGACGAAAAAGTTGGGGATATCCTGGAGGCTCTCAAACTCAAGAGAGTTCAACTTCACATTGGCAAGGGCAAGCTGCTGATGGCACCAGTTCTAGCCCAGCTGAGGTAAACTCTCAAATACCTGGTAGTTCACCATCGCATCTGCATTTAAATTCTAATTCTGGAAGCTTGAAGCAGCAGAGAGGAGGCAGTGGTATTTCTACTGGTTACTTAGCCATTCAGAATATGCCAGCTTCCTTCACAATTGGTTCCAGCATGCAATTCCCTAAGACCACAGGAGTGGCTCATGAAAATCCTGAGGCTGGCCTGTCGTTGCCTGATCCCGGGGACTGGGATCCTAATTATAGGTAAGCGGGTTGTATCTTTTAATTGCTCAAAGATATGCTGATTCCCAAGTGTGCTGCATTTTTCTTTCGATAATATGTGTTTGCAGTCAAAATCTTGGTAGTGAACATCCATAAGAGTAAGGCCCTATATGATGGTGGGTTTATAACTCAGTATGACATAATTTTTTTCATCGACCCCTTTTCGAGTTTGTAGAGGTGCCAGACCAGGTAACTCAGAGTGGGGCCAACTGTTAGTCCCATGAAGTTTACGGCAGGATTGTTATGACTATTTGTTCCCAGAATGGCTGCCTCCTCTTCATTGTAACCTATAAGATCTCCCAACCTATAATTTCTTATGTGTATCTCTTAATTTTTCAACTAGTGCATCTTAATTAACAATATATAGTAATTGTTGCATTGTTGCCACATGGTTAGCAAACCTTAAAACGGCTTATCCATACATGATGTTGACCATAATGGTAGTAGTGTCTACTATTTAGCAAGCATTTTGAAGGTTGAAAGCTTATTGCATTGCTAGCCATTCTTTGGGTTCCCTTACTGAAATCCATCTAGGCTTGAGCTGTTGGTTTACATGTTGAAGTCTTCTATGAACCTCCTATTTGTGTAGAATATGATATCTATTCTTCTTCTTCTGTCTTTCCATTCTTATTCCAGTGATGAACTTCTTCTGCAAGAAGATGGTCCAGAGGTAAGCTACTTCACTACTGAGTTCAGCCAAGGCATGCATCTTAATTCTGCAGAAACATTGGCTGGGGCTGGAAGATTTAACCGTTCGGCAAATACAAGCTCAGGTTCTTCTTTTCAAAGGTTAGTTGTATCATCTCTCAAGTTTAAGAACATGTCTTATTTTCTTCAGCAGGAGTTCTATTTGTACAAGTAATAGCACATAATTAATTATGTTCATAGTAACTTCCAACACATGTAGATGAATCTGCAACAAGATGTTTACAGGCCTTGTTTCCCCCAGCTGAAATTATTTGTCTATTGCACATAAATGAGGCAGTCGGTAGTAAAGATTTAAATCGAGATGATGGATCTGCAACAGTATATTTAAATGTTTTACAGTGCTATTTCCAATTAATATGGAGGTTAACATTTTTCCTTATGAGAAGAGTCGAATGTTACAATTGACACATTTTCATGCTTGTCTTTTGGATTAGAGTTCTTTCTTGTTCTGTTCTTATTTCTTTTGCCTCTTGATTTTGATTACAAATATCTACTATCTCTTCAGACAAAATGGGCCCATTCAATCCTATCCACATGCAGAGGTGGGTTGCCCTCCTTCAACTAATGAACCACTTGGTGGATACCCGCGCTTTTCAAAACCTTCTCATTTCATGCCTCATGTATCACAAATTTCTCCAAGCCGCTTGGGACAGCAATACCAGCGGTCCAATCAGGGAAGACAGACCAATTCTCGTGGTAATGATTGGAATCATACGAAGGTGCAGCCCCCTCCTCCCAATTTTAACTCTGGAGGTCCACGTTCTCCAGGAAATAGCTCATTAAGCAACGGCATGTCATGGGGTACTTTCTGACTTAACATCATAAGCCATTCCAACCCTCAATATTCCTTTGTCTGCTATCATCCTTTTAATCAAAATCTGTCAAACTGTATCTCTTTATGGAGAGAAGGGGCATTGAATGGAGGGTTGGAGAGCTGAGGACTTTTAAACTAATTTTGGCACTCTATTGTAGGGCGTAGAGTCAGTCATCCCGTCACTAGCATTCCACCTGCATCCCGTGGAAGAAAGGACTATGGAAGGATTTCCTGATGTTGGAATTATTTTTTTACTTGTGAACAATCAGTTCCTGAGAGTTGGCAAGAACATTGTACAACTTGTACTCAATAGTTCACGTGGATAGTGGGCCTATGCTATGAAAATCCTCGTCCAGATCATGCTTATTCTTTGTGCTTGCAAAATATGATTGTGGTTAATGATTCTCTCGCCTTGTTTTATTTCATGCAATTAGTATTGCTTTTGTCAATCGCTTTAATCTTTCTCATCTGTTAATCAAATGCCACATTCTTAACTTGGATATTGTGCTGATTCTGAAATTGCTTTTTATTTGTTTGAAGGAATTTAACCTGATTATTGAGATAAATTGCAGCTGCTGAAAAGAATTTCAAGAGTCCGTGTAAATTGATGAATGGAGTTCAGAATTTACCTTGGAATTTAACCATACAAACATCGTTGTAATGCAGCTGCATACTATGCACTTTTGGTTATATATTTTTCATTGTGAGTGGTTCATTTGGTTGTTTGAATATTAATTACTTTTAGGGTTCCTTTTGTTAAATGTCGTTTGCCCGCTTTAATTCCTTCTGTATTAGCGGTTTTTCTTTTCCATTTCTGTATTGCCTGTTTAATCTTCTGATTTTCAGTTCTCACTCGTCAAGTTGGGCAGACATTTTTCGATCTTCATATTATACTTGAGATCCCCATAATGTGAGAGGCTTGTTGCAGAAATGCTACTATAGCAAAGACACTGATACTTGCTTGCATCAATAAGATTTTTCTCCTCTGTCATTCTCATCTGAAGCTAAATGTCAAAGATTTAGTAGTTTGTCGGTTTTGTTTAGTTGAACGACTCTTGGTAACTAGATGTAGTACATGTGGGGAAATGATTATTTGATGTTTTTCTTATTCTCGTCTGGCTTGCTGGCTGAGCAGCTTGAATTCTTGAATTTGATTGCTAATGGTTTTGCCAATGGCCATATAGTTAAGTAGGAAATTGTGTAGCTAGAGTGAAAGTTCAATGAACTTAAAACTGACTTGGAGAATTCTCCCCATGAATCTGAAAGTTTAGCACCAGTTTGTTCTTGATAAATAAACCCAACTTACTTGGTATTTTGGTTATTTTGGATATGATACGAAGCATTTGCAAATTTTGTTTTGGGTGGCCATACATTTTTTTATCAACTAATATGGCGAGTACATATCTCTTATCAACTAATATGGCGAGTACATATCTCTTATGCGTCTAGTGTTATTAAAAAAATAAATTAAAATTTTACAATTTGTTTAGGTTCTCCACCACTTACTTACTGTTTCCCACCTCCCCCTGTAACCAAAAACCCAGATGGTCTATCCATGGCAGTTTCCCCCATACCTCAACCCTCACCACCCTCCCACCACCAGTGGGACCATCGTCGCCGGGACGATGTAATTAAGGTCGTTTCGTAATCAGATGCTTCAAAAGAATGTAATCATGCCTCGTGATCTTTGGTAGAAAACAACCCTTGATGGGTGGGGAACAATTTGCTGCAGTTTCAAAACAATATCATTCTCTGGGAATGGAAGGATGATGTGATTTGAGTACGTGTGTTTACTCGAATTAATCTGCCTTGATGGGTGATCACAGCGGCCAAATCAATTTTTTCGTTTCTTTGGATTTGGGTTTGGGTTTGGGTTTGGGTTTGGGATCATCATGATTCACGAAGATTAAAGCAGATGCACTTGACCACGTGGCTATAAAGATGAACACTTGCCGCAAAATCAGTTTTCATTTCTTTGGGATTTGGGTTTAGGATCATCATTAGAATCATGATTTATGATTCATGAAGATTAAGCTTATGTACTCAATCACATGGTTAGGAAGATGGCCGGTTGCGGCGAAATCAATCACAAGTAAATGGTTGAAGATAACAAATTGAGTAATTATTGGAAAAAAGAAAGAAAAGGAAATTGAGTAATTAAAATGAGCAAGGTGGCAAATGACATGTATTGTCGACTCGTGTGTCACATCAGCTGGCAATTAGAAGTAGGAATTTAAATTGGTGCATCTAGCATTATTGTTTTGTATTTTGTTTTTTGGATTTGTTGTTATGAAAATAACCTTAATTTCATATAACTAAAATGCTATTATTATTAAAAAATAGTGACCTATAATAAATGCTATATAGTAACTTGTAACTTGGCATGCTAAAGGTTTGTCTTGTAAGCATATAAATAGTGGCTTTGATCAAAGATGAATGATGAGAAAGAAGAAGAGTTTTTGGAAGAATAAACTTCATTGTTTTCTCTATTTAAATTCTATATTTTACTTAGTTTTATAATACGTTATCAACACAATTGTTCTTTGAAATCATGAGTCGTTAATTGTTTGCTTGAGTTCCTAGAGATGATACTAGAGATGAACGTCGAACCCCAAACGATATTTTTGTGATGCAAAGTGTGAAGGATCATACCTATGATTTTCTAAGATGTGATCACAAGTCTTCAAAAAAAAAAAAAGTAAAAAAATGGGAGATATCACAACTAACTATTGATGAAAAAAATTGTGATTTAAATTGTTTTTCCTATACGAAAAATTAATTTATTGTGAGATATCATTACCAAAAAGGAGATCATGACTTGAAGATCCTTGATCCCGATTTATTCATTTAGGCATGAGAAGCCTAGATTCTTGTAAATCAAATGGACACGATGACCCTACTTTGTGTATGATTAGAAAGTAGACAAACATGTGACCGGGTGATGATGAGTCTAATAATACCAAAAAGTATCTGAAATGGCCCACATAATAGATGGACAAATAGATCCAAATATATCACATTGGATTCTTTGTCTACATCATGTCGGTACTTGTTGATGCACAAAATGTACCAACTTAGAAATAGTACTTTGTCCACTCAGTGAGTGCCACACGCTCATCGGAAGAATTGTAAAAGTAAGAGTGATTAGTCGTCGGTTAGAGATAGGCACCGGTGTGGTGCCGGCCTAATGGGTCTCCATTGCCCAAGTCAGTTTGTGGTCTGTGTTTGTAAGAGGAATGTGGTAAATGGTAATTTTGACAGAGTAAGAGTAAATAATGGATCCTAGTTACCTTTTTGGGAAATGTGCCTCCCTTTTGTATTGATATTTGAGAGAGGCTTGATGAATAGTTTCGATGTGGGATAAATGCAATTTTGTTGTGGTACTGACACGTGACACCCAGAAGGGTGGTGGATATGTGTCCACGTGTTAGTGTATTGTTGGTCCTTGCTGGGATCATTTTCCATGTGGGCTTGGGCTTAGTTTGTGTGGCCCACTGAGTCTGGTCCAATATGATGTCAATAGAAGTCCCCCAAGTTCTTGACCGAGGTGGACTTCCTCGGTTGGGGACTTGTTACTTTTCTCAGACTCGGTGGGGATATATACATTTAGTCCCCTAAGTCCCCCAGGTGAAGGTGAGCACCGAGTCACTGGTCGGTTTGTCAGGTGCTGGTATTGTCTGAGCTGACTTGGCATTTCCGCTTGGTGGCAGTGCGTAGGCCGATCGGCCTTGTGTAGAGTGGAAGGCTGATTAGTGTAGCTTGTACAATTGGTGAACTGGTGATGAGTATGCTCGGTGAGTGCTACGTGAAGACTGATCGGTGTCATGGTCGTAGGTTGGTGGTGGTTTGGTGCAGTGTACTGCTCTTGTAAGTAGGGCGAGTGGGGCGCGTCTATCCTCAGCATGTCGGACACGTGTCGCGTTGTGGTGGTTTGAATATAAACCTTTCACCTTCCTGACCCTTGGTCTGACTTGGTTGCTTATAAATTGTTTAGGTGCTTTCTCACTTTTGCGGAGCTGCTGTCAGTTTGCCAAGACGATTTCCAGCGTGATTTTTACAGTGGTATGTGTGGTGGTGCGATTTCTGGTCAGAGCTCTCTGTCGTCTAAAAACAAGGTTTGTTGCTTTTTTTCCCTTGTGTTTTGAATCAAAGTTATGTTTTTTCCAAGAACTAGTGAAGGATTGGTGGTCAGATGGTGGTTGGATCCATGTAGGCATACTGCTCGGTTGGTCATAGTTGTTTTTTTTTTAGATTGCATAATGTCAGAGTCGGATAGCCAAAACGTCGATGTTCAAGATTATGAAGTGAACACCGAGTCTGAGGCGTCGAGAAGTTGGTCGGAGTTCGATGATGAAGAGCCGACGCAGTCAAAGGTTGTTCTGGGTGATAAGACAGTGAAGGTGGTGGAGCTGTCAGACGAGGAGAATGAGGAGGAGAAGGCTACGAAGGCTACAAGGCCGAGCGACCTTTGGAGCAGGAGGTCACGGTGCAAGCTATGAAGATCTCCAAGGGTAGGTCTAAAGGGTACGTATTGGTGTCAAAGGTGCTAGATGCAACCTTGCAGCCAGGGGCGGAGGACGTATTAAAGGCCATGCTGATCGAGAATTGGGAGTTCACGGTCGATGAGATGGAGAGTAAGGAGGCCCAGGAGGGGTTGAACAAGCTGCACGCCGACTGGAACATGCCCGAGAACGTTAAGTTCTGGGTAGTCTAACTTGGTGAGACGTTGAGTGATCCTCTGCCTGGGTATGCACTCTTCTACCCAGAGTTCTATATGCACGGGTTGAGGTTCTCCCTTCATCCGTGGTTGCGGAAGATGGTAGAGAGGATGTGGGTGGCAATCAGATAACTCAATCCCAATGTGTGGATTATGTTTATCAGTCTGTATACGACTTTCAAGAAGGTCGAGAAGCCTGAGTTGAGCTATGGTCAGGTGTTGTATTTGTATGAGTTCGGCCAATAGTAGCAATCGGGGGGGAAGGGATAGTGGCCAAGTTTCAAAAGGTCGATAGCTCGGGTCGGTCTTGCATAGTTTTATGTTTTGTTGTTTTTTTTGGAAAGGTCTATACTCTAGTCTATCTTGTATATCTGTTTCCAGTAGTAACCCACAGTGACAAAGGTCGGCAGACTTGTCATGAAGTGAGGAGGATACTGACCCCTACTCAGCGAAGTATGCATCTCCTTCGTCTACCGACCATCTTTCGTGACGTTGGTCTTATCCCTTCAACATGTATGCTTCTGTGGCTCGGTGTGGTTGTATAGACCAATCGATCAGTATCTAACTTTTGGTATTCACATTTATGCCTAAGGACGCTGAGAGGCGCATTCTGAAGACCGCTGAGGAGGTGAAGGCGAGGGTGACTGAGAGGGGACTAGCACCGACACCGGCATAGGATGGGTCGGTCTTTAGGCAGAAGGGAAAAGAGGCGGAGGTTGACCCAAGGGCCCAGCAGAGGATGGCCCTACTGGTAGTCGAGAAGAACAAAAAAGCCAGAAGGGCTCTAGTTGGTGCCAAGACTATTCCAGTGGCAGAGCCGAGGAATGAGGTCAAGCCACTGAAGAGTAGTGAGGCCGAGAAGCGCCTGTAGGAGGTCAACCTGCAGATGGAGCTGAGGAATGAGGCCGAGCAGAGCTTGGAGGCCATTCACCAAGATGCACTGAATGTGGAGACTGCTCGGTCTCTCCTTAATAAGGGGGCTGGCCCCTTGTTTTCCCAGTTGCGAGTTGAGAGGCCCATTTCCCTCCTCGGCCTCCAGGCAGGAGATCGGCCAAGTTGATCGACCATGATGGGATTGATATGGGTCGGTTCACCGATGGCAGGATCAAGTGGTTTGACGTGTAGCTCAGTTTGAAGGGGGAGATATTGCCGATCGTTAACGGCATCACACAGGGGACAATCATAGAGCTGTCGGAGCTGGATACCCTGTCTGAGCGGTCAATGATCGAGTGCATGAAGAAGTCTTTCCTTATTGCTGCTCATGTAAGTAACTCGGTCCATTTTTTGTACTCGCTTTTTTTTTTTGTTGGTTTTATGCTAACATCTGTTGCCCTTTCTTGCAGTCATTCGGTGAGATGTTCATTAATTATGGACATGCTAAATGGCACTTGGCGAGCATCGACCAGGAGAAGGCTAAGCTTAAATAGCAGCAATCCGAGCTGGCTCCCAAACTGAGAGAGGTCAAGCTGGAGTTGAAGGCGAAAGGTGACACTGAAGGTGAAAGGTGACATGACACGGCAGCTCCAGGCCAAGCGGGATAAGGTGGAGGAGCAGGTTGCTCGGCTGGCTTTGTACCAGAGGGATGCTGAAGTTGCAAGAGCCGTGGAGGCCGAGGAGGAGCGGGTGAGAGAGGAGGTTTCCCAGAAGGAGGCCAAGAAGGAGGCCAAGCGGGCAGAGCTTGAGATGGTGAAGGGAGAGCTAGCCTAACTGAAGGCTGAGAGGGAAGCTGAGCGGGCAGAGCTGGAGAGAGTGAAGGGAGAGCTGGAGGCTGCCAAGTCGGTCGGTGTTCAAGAGTTCCTTCAGTCAAAGGACTAAGAGCGCCGATTGGATGACTTTGCATCCAAGTGTGAGTAGCGACTCTATGGGAACATCTTCAAGTATAATAAAGGTGCTTCCTTCGATACCACTCCCTGGCTCAGTATGCAGTTGACGACTGACCTGTTCACTAAAGAGCTCAATGCCACCCTGGACGGTGACTCAGCCACTCCTAGTTAAGGTGGGGATAAGAAAATTGTACCCAACTCTGAAGAGCAGAGCAGCAAAGCCGATCCTCCTCCTGTCGATGAAGAGAAGACTAGTGAAGTTGACCTTCCTCTTTCTTAGACTTTTTATATGTATTTCTTGTTTCCAAGCCGACCTTTGTGTCGGTGTGTATGTTGTATTTATTTTGAATGGATACTTTTGGCAGACCGTGGGGTCTTTGCTTTTATTTATTAAGGATGATTTTTTTTTATGTTCATGTGTTTATTTTCATAAGTGTTTGGTTTATTTGTGCTCGGTATGTTTTTTGTGTTTGCCATTTTTTGAGCGAATGTTTGCTTGGTATGTATAAAGTTAGTGTGTTGAGACCGTATAACGTGGTCGGTCTGTATAGGAGTTATATCGACTGTATAATGAGGTTTGCATTCAAGTATGGAAGTTGGTGTGAGGGTCATCATGCCAGTCGGTGTGCATGTTTTGTACCGTAGTGTGTTTGGTACTTTGTAAACTTGTACAAGTTGTTTGGTCGTGGAATGTGGTCGGTCTTTAAGATTGTTACACCAATTGGTGTTTTAGTTGGTGCTCAGTTAGGTTTGAGCTAAAGTAAATAAGTAGGAAGGTGTTAGGCTGCATAGTGTGGTCGGTTGCGTCTAGCTCGGTGTGTTTTGAGCGTATTATGAAATGCAAGTGTTGGACCGTGTGATGTGTTCGGTTCGTAGGTGGTTGCACTGATCGGTGTTGTATAGTTTGTATGCTCGGTTAGTGTTGAGCATAATTAAAAAAAATGTAAGGATTTAGGAAGAGAAAATGTCATTGATAAGTGTTAGGCCGAGTATGACCTTTTAGAATGGTAGTCTAAGTCTGGCTGTAACGACTCGGACCAGAAATTAAATTATTTTGAGAATTGGACGATTTTACCCTCGATTTTGGACGGGTTCGAGAGTCCCTTTTTTACTGGCAGTACTTTTGGGAATTTTTCTTGGGTCGTTTCGTAGGTCTCGAACTCACGAGTTCGTAGACAGGCGGCACGCAGAAAACGGAGTTCGTGTACGAAAGTTATGGGTCTAGATGTGCAAGGGCATTTTGGTAATTTTGGTTTGGGAGAAGATATTTTAACCCCAATCATTTTACATCTTCATGGACATCTTCACTTCATTTTTCATCTTCATCTGATTATCATCCTCATTTTTCTCTCTGTGAAACACACACCCACATCGAACTCGTGAGAAAACACCACAAAACCCACAAAGTCAACTTTGGATTCAAGGCTTTAACTTCCATTGTTGATCCACTAATCGTATTCTACTCCTTCCCACGATCACAACCGTGCCAACCATCGAAGGAGAGGACCACGGGGAAAGCCGAATCGAGTATAGGAAGTTTCGGATCTTCCGATCGATTTTTCGGCTTACACAGGTATGTGTTTGTGGTTTTGAGGTCATATTTGGATTCTTGGGTTTGAGTAGATAGATTTAGACATAAAATTTGTGGAAAATGGTTGAGTTTTGAGGAAGTTATAAAAGCTTGAAGTTTCGGCCGGAAATGGGGGATTTCAGCGAATCCAGACGGCGGCGACGACGGCGGTCGATCATCTTCTCCGGCCATACTTCGGCGATGGTGCCGGCAGCCGATCATCTTCTCCGATGAGTCACCGGTGACCGGTCGAGTCGGGTCAAACCGGGTTGGGTTGAGTGAATCAGTCAGGTCGAGTTGAATCGGTCGGGTTGAGTGAATCGATCGGGTCGAGTTGAACCGGTCGGGTTGAGTGAACTGGTCGGGTCGAGTTGGACCGGGTCAGGTCGAGCCGGGCCGGGTTGGACCGATCTAAGCGCGTGAAGACAGTAGCAGGCGCGTGACCGACGCGTGATGGCACGTGGGCGCATGTTCTGACCTTCCGGTGGCGCGTGGGCCATAGGTGTTCGTTTAGGGCCCGATTCGACAATCCCAGCAGTAATGGTTGACCGTGGAGCAGGTTTTGAGCTCAGAAAGTCAAGGTAGTTGGGTCATTATTGTGCATGTGGTCCTTGGGCTAGAGCGTCCATGAATTTTGGGTTGGATGATGTTTGTGAGTGGACTTTTGGTTTATAAATTGTAATGCATGCATCAATATCTTTGATTTAAATACTGTTGTGTATGGTTGCAATGATTTCCTGGAATTTATAAATGATTGCTGGACATTTGTTTTTCCAATATTTCAGTGAAAGTGTGTTGTGAGAAATGGCATGGTTGTTGGATTCGGTTTTGATATTGTTTTGACGTGGTAATTATTTGAGTCCATGATTTTGAGTTGAAATCGTATTTGTGATTATAAAATACTTGATTTTGGATCCAATACTGTTTTGAGGGGGCCCAGGAGCCGGGGTTAGGATCCGCTGAGACGGAGAACCCGGTGAACCTCCAATATAAACAATACGGTTTTGAGGGGACCTAGGAGCCGGTGTTAGGATCCGCTGAGACGGAGAACCCGATGAACCTCCAATATAAACAATACGGTTTTAAGGGGGCCCAGGAGCCGGGGTTAGGATCCGCTGAGACGGAGAACCCGGTAAACCTCCAATATAAACAATACAGTTTTGAGGGGGCCCAGGAGCCGGGGTTAGGATCCGTTGAGACGGAGAATCCGGTGAACCTCCAATATAAACAATACCGATTTGAGGGGACCCAGGAGCCGGGGCTAGGATCCGTTGTTGGCGGTGAACCCGGTCAACCTCCGAGGTAAACATTGATTTGAGGGAGGCCAGGACCCGGGGCCAGGTACCGAGAGGCTTGTCGGCGTATCTTTTTCGCGATGACCATGTCAGCTGGTAGGGTTCCGTCAGTGAGGAAACTGAGCAAAAGAACCTTCCAGGTTGAGCTGGTGTTTATCACATTGATGGAAGAGCACTTAGTGCTTGGCTGTTGGAGGATCTCCACTGGTACGTTCCGACTTGCCTTTTCATCTAGTGAGGAGGCTAGTCGTGCAAGAGCATCTACATGGTTTTTTTTGGACCTTGGTATCCTTGTGATGGTGTAAGCCTTGAAACTTTCCAAGAGAGACTTGGCTAGTCCCTTGTATAAGGCCATGGAAGAGTCTCTTCCCTCGAACTCGTCGTTGATTTGGTTGACAAATAGTTGGGAGTCACTATAAGTTTGTATTTGCTTGGCTTCCATGTGGTTGGCTAGGCGAAGGCCTGCTAGCAATGCTTCATACTCTGCCTCGTTGTTTGATGCCTTGAAAATGAAACGTACGACGTACTCCAAGCATACCTTGCCTGGAGTGGTGAGAACAAGTCTTGTGCCAGATCCATTAAGGCAAGCAGAGCCATCCACGGGGATTGTTGTAGGTCCAATGCTGTTATTTTGGACTCTATGATGAGCTTTGGGGTTGTTTGAGGCTTTTCCTATTCAGTGGATAGGTATATGAACTCAGAGATGAAGTTAGCAATGACTTGACCCTTCTCAGCCGGTCTGGATGCAAAGTTGATGTCGTATTCACTAAGTTCAATTGCCCACTTGAAGAGGAAACCTGGCGTCTCTGGTTTTTGAAGGATTTGGCGAAGTGGTTTGTTTGTGAGAACTGTGATGGAATGGGCTTGGAAGTAGGGTCTGAGCTTCTTGGATGAAATAATCAAAGCAAATGCAAGTTTTTTGAGGTCCGAGTACCTTGTTTTAATGTCTTGTAATGATTTGCTCACATAGTAGACCGGGTGCTCTGCTCCATCCTTCTTCTTAATGAGTACTGAGCTGACAGTTGAGGTGGATACTGATAAGTACATGATCAGTGGTTCTCCAGTCTCTGGTCTTTCTAGGAGGGGTGCCTTGCTCATGTACTCCTTAAGTTATGTGAATGCCTTTGTGCACTCTTCCGTCCAGGTAATGTGTTTGGACTTGCTTTTTAGGGCTTTGAAGAATGGAACACACTTGTCTGTGGCCTTATAGATGAAATGGGTAAGTGCTGCCACTCTTCCTATAAGGCTTTGGACATCTTTGTATGTGCATGGGGGTTCCATGTCTATGAGCGCCTTGATCTTCTCAGGGTTGGCCTCTATGCCCCTCTGGCTGATCATGAAGCCTAAAATTTTTCCTAAACGCACTCCGAAGACACACTTGGTTGGGTTCAAGCGCATCTTGTATTTCTTCAAGATATCAAACATTCGTGAGAGGTTTGGGATATCTTGTTTGGCCGTCTTGCTCTTGGCTAGCATGTTATCAATGTATACCTCCATGGTCTTGCCTATTTGCTCTGCAAACATGAAGTTTACGAGGCGTTGGTAGGTGGCACCATCATTTTTTAGGCCGAAGGCCATTACGTTGTAGCAGTATAGGCCTTGGTCAGTCCTAAAAGTTGTGTGGCTTTGATAAGTTAGGTGCATGAAGATCTGATTGTATCCTGAGTATGCGTCTATGAAGCTCAGGAGCTCATGGCCTTCTGTGGCATCGACCATTTGGTCTATCTTTGGTAGGGGAAACCTATCATTGGGACATGCTTTGTTCAAATATGTGAAGTCAATGCACATTCACCAAATGCCAGAGGGTTTCTTCACCAAGACCACATTAGCACCCCATACAGCATAATCTGCCTTACGCACAAAGTGTATGGTCCTAAGTTTGGCTATCTCTGTTTTCATTGCCTCTGTCCTCTAAGCATCATATATACGGCGTTTTTGTTCCATTGGTTTGAAAAATGGGTTGTTGTTGAGGAGGTGGCAGATGACGTCTATGAAGATGTCGGGCATGTCGGCGTATGACCATGCGAAGATCTCAGAGTTATCTTGTAGAAAATTGATTAGGTATGATCGTATGGTAGGGCTGAGCGTGGTTCCGATCTTAACCTTACGGTCAGTATGAGTGTCAGAGAGGATGACCTCTTCAACCTCCTCAATGGGCTGAGGGTTTGGTGTGGTTGAGTGATCCCTGGGGTCTTCGATGGGTCCTTTCTTGATGTTTTGAGCGACATGTGGGTCTACTGGGTCTGCCTCAAATGCTGATTTAGAAACAGCCATTGTTTCCTTGGGCTGAGGTGTGGTCTTCTCAGTAAGAGTTGTCAAGTTACATGTCCTAGTCATCATTTGGTCTCCATGTACTTGGCCTATGCCCATGGGGGTAGGGAACTTTATCAGGACTAGGTCGGTAGATACCACCGCCTTGAGTTGGTTGATTAGTCCTCTGCCTAAGATGACGTTGTAGGCCGTGGGGCAATCCATCACCAAGAAGGGAGTGAGGACTGTGGCTCTCTTGGGAATGGCCCCAACGGAGAGTGGTAAAGTGATGGGACCAATGGGTACCACCGAGTCCCCAGTGAAGCTGAATAGTGGTGTGGGATGCCTAGCTACTTGTACGCCTCCATGAACAGCACGTTGACAGAGCTACCAATATCGATCATGATTCTTCCCACGTTAAAGTTCGTGATCTATTCTCGGATGACTATTGGGTCATCGTGTAGGTATACAACTCCCCGCTTTTCCTCCTCCGAGAATGTGATAGGCTCCCAACCTACCTTGGTTTTTTCTTCGCTCGCCCCTCCTCAATGTTGAAGATTTGGTAGTTACTCTGTGAGGCACGAAGGAAGCTCTTCTTTGCCCTATTAGAAGTCAAAGGTGAAGATATTGAGGGTCCTCAACTGATGGTGTTGATTTGGGGATGTCAGGGTGGGGGAGGTGCATGTTGCGAAAATTGGTTGATCTTTCCATTCCTGACCAGAGCTTCCACCATGTCCCTGAATGCCACACATTGGCCGATGCTAGTTGTGTTATTGGCAGTAGGTTCCAGTGTTCTTTGCAAGCTTCCTAGTAGCTGGTGCCTAAGATGACTTGGGGATCATGTGTTCCACATTCATTAGGACATTCTCATACTAAGTGTTCAGGATCGTATAGGTTTCGTACTTTGATCGAAGGGATGGTATGTCATCATTATTGTTGGTTCTGTTATCCTGACGATTCGAGCCTTGGTGGGAAGGGTTTGAGTAATTGGAATTTTTGCCCTTCATGCCTATCCTGTATGAGTTATGGGTGTAGTCCTTTCTCTTCCCTCCGTAGAATTACTGCTTCTGTTTGGGGTGGTGTTGCTGGATAAAGTGTTGGGGGTTGGAGTTGCTCGGCCAATATGTGTTGGCCGAGACGATGTTGCTGGGCTGGTATATGTTAGATTGTGTAGCGTCTCCCTTGTGGTTCAACAGCTCTACTTTGGCATGTATCATATCTTACTTCATGATCTCATTGTAGTTGGACCAAACTTGTATGTGTGCAGCATACCTGAAGGGGGATTCCCTGAGGCTACCCTTGAAGGCTGTGAATGCTGCCTTGTCGTCTATTTCTGCGCACCGAGAGTACTCATGGCTGAATCGAGCTGCATACTTTTGTAAAGGTTCATTCTCCCCTTTTTTTAGCAGGAAGAAGTCTTCCGCCAAGAACAACCGATTGGTTTGTATCATGAACTGGTTGAGGAAGACTATTTGCAGTTCCTCGAAGGAGTTTATGGTCTCTGACACCAACCTATAGAACCAGTTTATCGCTGCTTCAGTTAGTATGGAGCTTAATATGAGACAGTGAGCTTCGTCTGAGAGGTTTTTGAAGGTCACGGCCGACTGGTAGTTTTTCAGGTGCGTGATCGAGTCTCCTTCACTAGTGTATAGAGGGATCTTGATGGGCTTGACCTCTTTTTCATGTATGAATTGGTTGATTCTTTCTGTGAAAAGTCCGCAACTTGTTTTGCCCCAAGTCGAGAGGTGTGGCTTCTCCTTCTCAGCCTCAAGGCTCTTGACTCGGTCAAGGAGCTATTAGACGAGCGAGTCGGCTAAAGGTGGTTTGTCTCGGCCATCATGGTGGACACTGCGAGTAGGCAGGTTGACTACCCGTTGGGTGGGCGACCCATAGTGTTCGCTACGTGTAGGCAGATCGACCTCTCTATGGGTTGGTGACCCACAACGTCCCTCCTAGTGCTCAAAGCTTCCTGGGAGGATCCAACGCCCTCTAATTCTAGAATGGGACTGGGGAGCTCGGTTCATTGGGCGCGTTGTGGTTCTGCGTCTTTGGCAGGCCGATCGGCCTATTTTTGTGTCTACCGACCGGACTTTCCCAAATTTTCAGGGAAAGCTAGCCTAGTTGGCGCGAGGGGTGATCGATCCCTATTTGATCCTCCGCTTAGAGCCTCCCTAGCATCTCTGTATATCCTTGTTTCGGCTTGACCCTTATCAGGGATGATGAGTAGCCGAGCGGTTTGGTTGGTGGGTTCAGCCTGTGATTTTCCCTTTTCTTTTTCTGTGGCTCGGCGGACTCGCTCGGCCCTTTCGGTGAAGTCCGCCACAACATGCTCGGTTTCAAGCATCGCCGCCCTGGTTCGGTGGACTTCGAGTTCCATTTGGGAAATTTTGAGTGGGGCCACCACATCGGCTTACTTTTCGTTAAGCACTTGGTTTCTGAACTCGGTCTGAGTGCCATTGGCCTTGACTTCAGCCAAATCTTTTTGGAGTTTTTTCAACAGCTACATTACGTTAGAGAGTTGTCCTTCGGTGTTCTCAACCCTTGCGCTGGTGTTATTTCGCCATCTACTTGATCGCTCTACATATTTACGTAGAGGTTGGAGGTAGTACTCGGCTTAGGTTGAGTAGTGGGTAGACTTAGTCAGAATTCCCACAGACGGTGCCAAATTGTTGATCCACAAAATGTACCAATTTAGAAATAGTACTTTGTCCACTCAATGCGTACCACATGCTTCTCCGATGAATTGTAAAAGGGAGAGTGATTGGTCTTTGGTTAGGGATAGGCACCGGTGTGGTACCGGCCTAAAGGGTCTCTGATGCCCAAGTCAGTATGTGATCTGTGTTTGTAAGGGGAATGTGGTAAATGGTAATTTTGACAGAGTAAGAGTAAATAGTGAATCCTAGTTACATTTTGGGGAAATATGCCTCGCTTTGGTATTGATGTTCGAGGGAGGCTTGATGAATAGTTTCAATGTGGGATAAATATACTTCTATTGTGGTACTAACACGTGGCACCCAGAAGGGTGGTGGATATGTGTCCACGTGTCAGTATATTGTTGGTCCTTGTTGGGATCATTTACCTATTGGGCTTGGGTCCATTTAGTATTTGGGCCTGTTTGTTAGGCTTGGGCTTGGTTTGTGTGGCCCATTGAGTTTGGTCCAATATGGTGTCGACAATACTAAATGAATAATGTGAAACTTCAGGCACATATATATTGGTATAAATCTATATGAACTTGAAGTTCATAACTTACAAATCAATTTTTTTAACCTGAAGTTTCGATAAGAATGCATGAGTAAATTGAATGGTGACCGAACTTAAAAGTTCAGAATATAATAGTTTAAAAACCTGAAGTTTTTAAATTGATTTGTATAATAAAAAAAATCCAAACTGTGAAGTTTTGGGTATATGTGTATGTTTATAAATTAATGATTACATATATATATATATAACATATATATAAACATATACATATATATATATATAACAAAATATGTGAAAAGACATGAAGTTTAGGATTTTATCAAGAACCTGAAGTTCTAAATTTTCAATGTTTATTTTATACTACCTGTGTGAAGATATATGATCATATTTACAAAGAACTTTAAATTTCTTAGTTACTCGTTTTGAATAAAAATAAAAACCAGAAGCTCATATTAATTAAAGATTTGGTAAAGTTTGGTGTAGTTTATATTTCCAACTTCTTTTTCTATATTATATAGCAATATCAATGAGAACCTAAATGAATGTTTCGATAATTGCCACATAAATATTCAAAACTAGAAACTTTAAAGATATATTTTAAATATAAATTCCAATTGTGTGAAAACTTGAATTTCAATTTAAAATTTTTGATGTGATAGATTATGTTAAAGAACTTGAAGTTTAGATTGTTCTAGTATTATATGAACTTAACGTTGTGTATCCTTTATTAGATTATTGTCGTTTTTTTTTACTTCATCTTTAATGATTATTTTATTTTATTAATTTAACATCTTAATTTATTGCCCAATAAAATATTGGTAGAAATTTGAATTTGAAGTAATTGAAAGCATTATTATTCTTTTTATTTACATATTTGAACCTGAAGTTTTGGATATATCGGAATATGAATTTGAAGTTCATGCATATATATATATATATATATACATATATATATATATATATATATATATATATATATATGTATATATATATATATATATATCATGAGTTTAAGATTGATATGAAATTAAATATCGTATTTCTCCAATATCGTAATCAGAGTCCCATTTTAGAGTTGTTTTGTATCTGGACAAGTTTGAGGGTTTCATTGCCAATTCATTGGTCATTACACACATCTATTTAAGGATAAAGATCAGTCATTTTGAAAGGGATTGGTGTACCACCATCAGAAACAACCCAGCCACCTTCTACAACCAGTTTCAAATAAACTGAAGAAACCACCTAGCCGTGTTGTGCGTGAAGGAGTTCAACATTAGAATTGCTTCAAAGGTTTCTTCTCCTTATGAGTTTGATTTCACTCATGATTTGTATTGTTTTTATACTTTCTTCGATCATGATGTTAAACTAAATTCATAGCTAGGGTGACACGACCTGTCCCAGAAATAAAAGTCAGAAAATAAAATTAATTAAATAACCAGTAATTACGGATTTGATCGTCGTGTGAATTTAGGCTAAAGTACGAAGATGGACTTTAGAAAGGGCCCAAAGAAAGTTGTGGGTCATGAATTAAAGTTTTGAATTTCAAAATTGACCATTTTGTCCTTGAAATTCCCAAAGGCCCGGAAGTCACTTTTCGATCAAGAACTCTTTTTGGAAGTTTCTTTCCTCCAATATGTAGACCTCGAGCTTACGAGTACGTAAATAGGTGGCACGTGGAAATCGGAGTTCGAGGGAGAAAGTTACAGGTCTAAAACGATCAGAACGTATCGGTAATTTTAGAAAATATTTAAACTATGGAAAGGGCACACACTCTCTCCTCTCCCGATTGGCCCGTGCCTTTTCCCTCTCTCTTTTCTCTCCTCTTTCCCGTGAGAAAGCTTCTCGTGGAAGCCTCACCAGCGCCGCCGTGCGACGGCTACCCATGACTCTGCACCAACATCATCATCTTCGTCTCACCCTCGCGATCACAACTATGCCCTCGCGCGAGGCTGCCGTCCACCTTAAGTGACGTGGCGATCGACGAACGAAAGTGGGTTCCCATGACTTTGAGGCGATTTATGACCACCATAGGTAAAATCTCGACTCCTAGACCACATAATCGTGCTCCTCTCGTCGAGTAGATGAATCTAGACTGTTAGATTGTGATTTTTGGTTGAGATTTAGAGAAATGAGAAAAAACTTGAAACCAGCCAACAATGGTCGCATTCGGCCGGCGCCGGCGATGGGGGGATATGTAACAACCCAGACCCTAAATTTAAGTAAATTTAGAAAATTTGTAGAGAAAGGACTATTTTACCCTTGGGTTTAATAGGGGCTTAGAGGTCACTTTGTTTTGGAGATACTTTTGGAAGTTTTTCTTGGACCGTTGGGTAGGTCTCGAACTCCCGAGTTTGTAGACAAGAGTTCGTAGACAAGCGACACGTAGAAATCGAAGCCCGTTTCACGCGAAAATCGAAGCTCGTTTGAGTGAGATGTGGGTCTAGAAAGAGTAAGGGCATTTTGGTAAATTGGGAGTTAGATATTTTAAAAGTCATCCTCTCTCTCTATTTTTCCAGAATTTTCAGACCACTCGCTCTCTCCTCTTGATTTTTCTTTCCTCTTCCCGTGAGTGACCACGAAGAACACACGCACACACAACAAATTTTTTGGCCATTTCGATCCAAACTAAAGATACCAAAACATTCCTCTCATCTCCACAAACTCAACCATACCATCCTTGAAGCTTGATGATTGCCATGGACGACGAGGTGGAGCTTTGAACCTAGGCTGGAACTTCCCGTCCATTTTCCAGCCACGACAGGTAATGAATATCAATTTGGACTTCCTATGTGGATTCCTTGGCTCAAGTAGATAGATTTCTATTATTAGAACATCAAATTGAGAAATGAGTGAGTTAGGAAGTTTTGAATTTCAGGTGGTTATGGAGGATTCCGGCCGGCGAGTGAACAATGTCCGGTTAGGGATATTGAAGGCGACTGAAATGTACAGTTGCGCATGGGGAAGGGCCACCGCCCTCCATCGGCTCATGAGGGCACGTGGGGCACTTCCTCGGGTCCTTGTGAACTCGTGTCTTCATGTTTTCAACGTTCCAAACATTTTGGCGCAGGTTTCGGGTCCATCAGAGTGCGTTTAGGGGCTGTTTTGGGTGTTTAAAGTTACTTGGTACGCGTTTAGGGCGCGTGCAAGCTTCCGAGGTTTAGGGGGTCAGATTTTATGTTAATAATTATCGTTTAATAATGCCAAGTAATGTTTTTGACATTCGTGGTGGCTCCGAGGGTCACAGGGGACTGAATAGCTTGGAGTTGAATTCGAACGGACATTGAGGTGAGTGGACTTGGTTTCCTAGATTGCATGGAATGCATAATCCTATGTTTTAAATGTAATATTATGGATTATAAGTTGTGGGAATTGAGAGAAATTATTATAATATATACTATTATCCTTTATAGGCTCGGAAACTAAGGATAATTGGGTTATTCGATTTATAATTGACCATGGATTTGTGGATATGGATTATGGATGTAGATAACGATTTTGGAAATGGTCTTGGGGCTTGTCCCAGATATGAATGTTGGGCTTCGGCCCGGGTTTTGGTGAATTTGGCTTCGACTAGACATTATGGAAGTTCCGCCACATGTCTTTGAGGTATTGTCGGACATGTGAGGCGGGAGATTTCTCCGACACATGATGTTGAGCTATTTTCCATCATGTGCTCGTTAAGGGTTGGATTATTTCTCCGACACATGATATCGAGGTATTTTCCGTGATGTGCTCATAGAGGGTTATAGGATTTCTTCGACCGCATGACTTTGAGGTATTTTCGGATGTGTGGAGAGTAGGTCCCCGAGTTGGATCTCAGTTTTTGGCCATTGCTTTGAGGTATTTTCGGTAGTGGTTAGGAGGGCATGTCCCAAGGTTGGACTACCCCGGATCTTTAGCTACGGCTCGGGATGATGGCTACGGCCAATAAAGAAGTTTAGTTCGTGTCGGTGGAGGCGCGAAAGGACTTGAGAGGTTGTAGGACGTTGTATCTTTGACCTATGTTAAGAGAATTTCGAGGAAGAAATTTCTTTAAGGGGGTAAGTTGTAACAACCCGTATATTTAATTCGTGAATTTTCATAGTTATTTGAAAAAAAAAGATGATTTTACCCTCGAGGTTCGAAAGTCACTTTTAGTTTGGGACTAATTTTGAAAGTTTTGCTTGGACGCCTAGGTCTCGAGCTCACAAGTTCGTAGACAGGCGGCAAGCAAAAATCGGAGCTCGTTTGAGTAAGTTATGGGTCTTGAATTTTGAATGGCCTTTTGGTAATTTTGGAAGGTATATATTTTGGGAGATTTTTCTTCCTATTTCCATATTTTTCACTTAGCTCTCCCTCCCCTCTCCCGAAAATTTTCTCCCATTTTTCCTGTGAGAAACAAAACACCCCAAAAATGGGTGATTTCCATTTTGGCCATTTCTACCCAAACTAAACACACTATGACCTTCCTCTCCTCCCCACGAGCACAACCATACCATCCTTGAAGCTTGAGGACGACTGTGTAGGAAGAAGCAAAGCTCGAAAGTTTTCCCTAAGCTTCTCGTCCAATTTTCGGCCACCACAGGTAAGGGTTTTCGATTTGGACTTCATATTTGGATTCCTTGGCTTGAGTGGATAGATTTCCATTATTAGAACATTGAATTTGGTTGAGAAATGAGTGAGTTAGGAAGCTTTGAATTTCGGGTGGTTATGGAGTTTCCGGCCGATGAGTGAATAATACCTGGCGTGTGAACAATACCGATGAGTGAATAGTACCTAGTGAGTGAACAGTACTCTGAATCGTGTTTTCATGTTTTCGACGTTCCGGATCTTTTGGCGTGGGTTTTGTGTTAAACGAAGTTCGTTTAGGGGTAGTTTTAGACGTCCAAATTTACTTTGAATGTGTTTAGGGTGCATGTGTACTCCCGGGGTTTTGGGGGTTGAATTTTAGATTTATAATTGTTGTTTAGTATTGCCAATTGTCATTGTTGATAGGCATGGTGGCTCCGAAGGTTACGGAGGACCAAATAGCTTGGAATCGAACTCGCTTGGACCTCGAGGTGAGTGGACTTTGGTTTCTAAATTATAATGCATGCATATCTCTATATTTTTAAAGGTTTTATTATCGATTATGAATTTCGGAAATTTGGAATAAATATTCTAATGGCCTATTATTGAAGTTGAGTTTTTAATAACGACTTTGAAATGATTTTGAGCATTAAGCTCGGATATGTGATTTTGGCCTATGGCTAGGTTGATGGATTTTAGTTTTACGGATTATAGTAGCGTCAGCCGAGCTTATGGTTTTGGGCTTAGGCCCGAGATTTCGATTTTTATTTGATTTTGGGCTCAGACCTGAGTTTTTATGATTTTGGCTTAGTGTTGGTAAAATTAGAGAACAAGAAATATGCAATCTAATTCTAACAGTTATAAAATCTTTGCAAGTGTGCAAATCGATAAGAATAGTATAGTAGCACAACAAGAGTCAATCCCTCGAGAACTTGTTCAACGATTAATCCAATTAAGTTCAGATTTGTTAACTTAGAGAAAGGGATGGGATGGGGGGGTTGAGGAGGGGGGTGATTTATGCTTTTAGAATTATCACGCAAGAAAGTAAAATAGTAAATTAAAATGCAGGAAAAGTTGATTACTTATTAACTAAGGCGAATTAATGCTTACTATCCAACCTATCCACTTATAGTCCTTAACTAGATTTTTTTGACCTAATTACCATGCAACTTCTGAATTAAGTGCCCATGCAAAGGTCCCGATGGTTGACCCACTCCACTTATATTATCCTCTCTTACTTGGCATGTTCTAAGCATGATGTGTCTCTAGAACGTCTATCACCTACCGTTTAAGATGATGCATGAAGTACAAAGGGAATTTAATGACACTACACTAGCCTAGAAAAGTGATGTGCATTCCTAGAGTGTCATGAATTCCGACTATAAGATCGTTTCTTAACCTCAACCTCTTGATGCTAATGAATTACAAGATAATATAGTGGTCGGTCAAGCAATTCCATCAATAAATTATGCAAACAAGATAGCAAAGCTCATAGGCATAAAAGAATGGTAGTTTAAGAAGTAATCAGAATTATTCAGCATGCATAGCAATCAAAATCAAGAGCCAAAATTTAATTAACGAAGTAACATGGCTAGGGGTTCAAGCATCCCTAATCCTAAAAATAACTACTCACGCATAACTGAAATTGAAACAAACATAATTGAATTTATTAAAGTAAAAGCAATAAAAGTAAAGATACAGAGGTGATTATTGAAGATGAGACACAACAGAAGATCATGCCAGAGCTTGTCCTCCAATGCCCACGTCCAACTCTCTCACACACAGAAACTAAAAACTGTTTAAATTTAAAAGCTAAATTACAATGTAAATTGCGACTAGGGTGTCTAGATATATCTTCACCCGCAAACCCTAAGGTCCTTTAAATATGCCTCTAAACCTTTACAATGTAGGAGAAAGTTTTGGATAAAATCCTAACCAAAAACTGACTCAAAACTCCTATTCTAATTAGATATTAAAAAGGACTTAAAAGATAAATCCTTCTTGGACTTGGACTAGGATTTGTGGCAATACTGTACAATAAGTCTTCTGAGAATTCTTGCATGCCAAGGCAGCTTCTGGAATCTTCTGGATGTTACTTGGACGTCAAGAACTAGGTTGGGCCGCCCCTGGACTTGTTTTACCCAGCAAGGCCCTAAATTAACACTTTGACGCCTCTTAAGGACTTATTGAGAACTTGTCATGTCCTGGCCCAATATGATTGAGCCAAACCACGTCGTGGACTAGCATATGATGTAACTTGATGAATTATGGGCTTTGGGTCACTCAGAAGTTGGCAAAACCTGGAGATCGTAAAACTGCTCCTTAATTAGGACGCAGAGTTATCTTTAGGGCGCACCTAGGCGCAGAGACTTTATACTTAGCTCTCGGTTGGGATTCTTGGGACATGACATTGGGGCCGCATAGCAGGACCCTGCTAGGTGCAGGACAGGGCTCCGATGGCTTCAGTTTAGGGTGTGACTTAGGACATGACAAGGGAAGGTCCTTGACCTCGATAGGAGCCTGATCAGGGACTCGATAGGGACTCGGATGGGAAGTTCTTGGGACATGACATTGGGGGCGCATAACAGGACCCTGCTAGGTGCAGGACAGGGCTATGATGGCTTCAGTTTAGGGTGTGACTTAGGACATGACAAAGGCAGGTCCTTGACCTCGATAGGAGCCTGATCAGGGACTCGATAGGGACTCGGATGGGAAGTTCTTAGGACATGTATTCGACATGTCCTGGCATGACCTTGGAATTTCTAAGACATGAACTTAAAGTCATGAGACACAGGTTTGGGACCCAGATGGCCTGATCTGAGGTACTTGGCTAAGGTCCCGGATGGCCTGATCTGAGGTACTTGGCTCAGGACCCAGTTCAGAGCTTGATATTGAAATGAGGACATCTCCTTCATCTGAACTCCGATTTGAGTCCTTCTTTTTGCGTTCTTCTCAGAATTTACCTATCTTTCCAAATCTACAGAAGTCCCACAAGATTGATTATTTTCTACTATTGATAGCCCGAAATAATTCAAAAGACATTTAAGAGAGAAATATAAAGACATCAAAATGATGCATGAATAATGACTGAACAAATACCCCAAAACCTATCTTTTACTAGTCCCCGAGCAAAACAAACTTAAACAAAATGAAAAGACTCGATCTTAGTTAAGATAGAACATTTAAACCCCTAGGTTCACCTAGTAGGAGGAGTTTTGTCTCCTGAGGGTTATAGTAGTACGATACCCACAAACGTTTTGCTTAGATGTGCTTTGCAGAACTAAAAGGGATGCCATAGTCATGAGTGTCATGTGCATGTGTACTGTTTAAGTGCCAATATTTCAAGTGATCATGTTTGAGAACAACTTCATCTAAGTGCCTTAGAAATATTCCGCCTCGACTCGAGGCCTCACTAGGCAACTCTCAATTCACACAAGAATCCTTGGCTTTCACTCTTTTCAAGTTTAATCACATATGAGTATCAGTGAAGAATATCACTTTATGGAAATAAGGATCTCATGATAGGAATTGAACTTTAAGAACATAGATATGCACCTTAATCCTCAACATGATTGTCCATAAGATCAGTTAGGCCTTCCTTTTTGGGCTATAATGGGGCTAAACTTAGGGGTTTAGAAAGGAAGGATAGGATTCAAAGAACCTGAGCTATGCCAAGGCTTGAGAAGTCATGACTTGAACTTGGAATTTCTGAACTGAATCCTTGCTTAAGGCCCACGGCATTGTGCTTGCTTGATGGCTTATTTTGAGGCTCTTGGCTCACTTGGCTCAATTCACTTTGTTTTTCATTTTTTTTTCTTTTTTTTTCTTTCCAACATTTTTTCTGTTCTTGATTTTGTCTCTATTATTAGTTTTTTTCTTTTTCTTTTGAATTGAATTGAACCAAGATCATGCAATGATTTCCTCAATCTTTCATGCAGTTTGTTTCATTTTTTTGAACTTTGAACTTTTCAAAACGCCAATGTCTTTGGAATTGGGCAGCATCTTCTTTCACTTTTCATTCTTACCATGAATCTCATTTAGGGCAACCTTAGCACATGCCGAGGTTATAGGGCATGACTGTGATGAATGGCTAAGTATTTCGGTTGGGTTATACTTTTGGGTGATGAAAGAAAAGGCTAAGTGTTTGGCTTCAAAATTGGATTAGGGAGCATGCAATTGGGTAGGATAAAGCCTTTAGAGGTTAAGCACACATATCCTACATCACTTCTTATGGCAAACCAAACATTAAATCAAGAGCATCTATATGATGTTAGTTCTTTAAAATTCAATGCAAAATGATGTAATGAGATAGGCAATTAAGAACAAAAGTAATGAGTGTTTAAGAGTAGAAACAAGTATATCCCTCATAAAGAATGGCAATTAGGCTCAAAAATCTCACAAGGAAGTCTCCACTAATTTTCTAAGGTTCACTCAAATTCAGTTGTTTTGTTCACTTAATCACTTAAACATGGCAGTGTGAAGTGCAGAGTATGAATTACTTGACCATGGCATGACTCTTAGTAAGGCAAAGAGATTTAACTTAGCATATACATCCCTATTAACAAGTTATAATACTATCATTAGCAATACTTAGCTAAACAAATTAAAACTGAAATTGAAATTCAAAAGTTATGGTCGTGTATCACCCCCAAACCTACTTGTTTCTATATGCAAAAATTCAATCCAAATCTACACCCCCAAACCTAAACTGAACATTGTCCTCAATGTGAGAAGTAGTAAGTAAGACAACAGAACAAAGGTTTGAGAGATATATAGGGCAGAAACAGCAAAGGAATAGAGAAATACAAAACAGGGCTAGGCTGCCTCCTATGAGCGCTTTATTTAACGTCTAGGCAAGACGGGGCTGGCAGGCTAGATGTTTGGCGCCAGTTGAATGTCAATGAATTTGGTGATTGAAGTGCGTGAGTAGCCCTTGCATGCCATGGTGGTTGCGGACTCCATGGAAATGGTGGAGGTTCCTTGATGGAAGGCCAAGGGTCTTTGGTCGTGAGTGGAAGGTCATCATTTGGATCATCGGTTAGAGAGGACACGGCTTGGGGCAAGCTTAACTTGGTCATCTCGTGACCCTCATGTTCTTCTAGAGGCTGTGTGGTATTCTTGTCGAGCAAATCTTTAGTGCATGACCCTGCTATTGTTTCATGAAACAAATGATCCATTAGTTCTAAGGGAAAATGAATAATGGGTCAGCAGGGTACTGAATGATATCATGGTTGTTGAAAGTTCACAGCTTCTCCCAAACATTGATAGCCACCATCCTGCTTTTGATATTGATGTCACAATCCACGGTGGCTAGAAGGGGTCTGCCAAAAATCAGGGGTGGATCGTCACTTGGACTGGGCTTCTCCATCCTTAGGACATAGAAATCTACTGCAATGCTAACATCCCCTATCTGCACACTAACATCCTCAACCACACCCATTAGACTAGTTACAGAGGAATGAACAAATTTAATGCAAAGCTCAGTAGGTTTTAATCGCCCTAAGTTTAAAGATTTAAACACATGGTAGTGCAAAATGCTTACTGCCACCCCTGTATCACAAAGACAATGGTTAAATCGTTTTTCTTTGATGATATAGGGGAGTGATGGAGGATCTAGGTCGTCAACCTTGGGTGGCACGCCATGTAAAGCACTGAGAGTGGTTGAATTGATGTCTATGCTAATTTTTGGATCAACCCCACGCTTTCCAGAAACTAAGTCCTTCAAAAGTCTAGCAAAGATTACCATATGCTTGACGAGTTTATGAAATGGCAATGGGATCTCAAGCTTTTGCAGTATGCGCGCCATCTTAATCAGTCATTATTTATGCATCATTTTATGTCTTTATATGCCTCTCTTACATATCTTTTGAATGATTTCGTGCCATCAATAGTAAAAAATGGTCAATCTTGTGAGCCTTGTGCAGATTTGGAAAGATAGGTAATTTCTGAGAAGAACGCAAAAATTTTACTCAAATTGGAGTTCAGATCAAAGAGATGTCCTCATTTCAATATCAGGTCCTGAACTGGGTCTTGAGTGTGCCAGTGCGCCCAATTTTGGGTCCTAGCCAAGTACCTCATATCAGGCCATCAGGGTCCCAAACCTGTGTCTCATGACATCAAGTTCATGTCTTAGAAGTGTCAAGGTTATACACGTCGAGTACATGTCCCAAGAACTTCACATCCGAGTCCCTATCAAGTCCCTGATCAGGCTCCTATCGAGGTGAAGAACCTGCCTTTGTCATGTCCTAAGTCACGCCCTCAACTGAAGCCATCGGAGCCCTGTCTTGCACCTAGCAGGGTCCTGTTATGCGCCCCAATGTCATGTCCCAAGGATCCCAGCTGAGAGCCAGGTATCGAGTCTTTGTGCCTAGGTGCGCCCTAAAGGCACGTCTGCGCCCTAATTAGGGCGCAATTTTGCGATCTCCAGGTTTTGCCAGCTTCTGAGTGAGCTAAAGCCCATAATTCACCAAGTTACATCATATACCAGCCCAAGGCATGGTTTGGCTCAGTCATATTGGTCCAGGACATGATATGTTCTCAATAAGTCCGTAAGAGGCTCAAAAGTGCTAATTTACGGCCTTGTTGTGTAAAACATGTCCAGGGGTGGCTCAGCCTAGTTCGTGATGTCCAAGTTACATCCAGAAATTACCTTTGCGTGCAAGAAATCTCAGAAGACTTATTGTACAGTATTGCCGTAAATCCTATTCCAAGTCCAAGAAGAATTTCTCTTTTAAGTCCTTTTTTATATCTAATTAGAATAGGAGTTTTGAGTCAGTTTCTGATTAGGATTTTATCCAAAACTATCTCCTACATTGTAAAGGTTTAGAGGCCTATATAAAGGACTTTAGGATTCATGGGTGAATACCTCTAGACACCTTAGCCGCAATTTATATTGTAATTCAGCGTTTAAATTTAAACAGTTTTTAGTTTATGCTTGTGAGAGAGTTGGATGTGAGCATTGGAGGACAAGCCTTGGCATGGTCTTCTGCTGTGTCTCATCTTCAATAATCTTCTCTGTATCTTTACTTTTATTGCTTTTACTTTATGAATTCAATTATGTTTGTTTTAATTTCAGTTATGCGTGAGTAGTTCCTTTTAGAATTAGGTCTGCTTGAAGCCCTAGCCATGTTAGCTCGTTAAGCAAATTTTTATTTTTGATCTTGATTGATGTGCATACTGGATAATTCTTATTACTGTTTTAACAACCATTCTTTTATGTTTATGAGAATTGCTACCTTGTTTGCATAAATTATTGATGGAATTGCATGAGTGACCGTCATATCATTCTGTGATTCATTAGCATCAAGAGGTTGAGGTTAGGAAACAATCTTGTAGTCGGAATTCATGACAACCTAGGAATGCATATCACTTTTCTAGGCTAGTGCGGTGTCATTAAATTCTCTTAGTACTTCATGCATCATCTTCATTGGTAAGTGATAGACGTTCTAGGCATATGCCCTGTCTAAAACATGCGGTCAAGATAATCTGGTTAAGAGCTATAATTGGTTAGAGTGGATAGTAGGCCCTGATTCGCGTTAGTTAAATCAATCAACTTTCCCTGCATTTTAATTTACTATTTTACTTTCTTGCGTGATAAGCATAAACACCTCCACACACACACCACCCCCCCCCCCCCCCCCCCCCCCCCCCCCCCACCTTCCCCTTTTGGCGTGTGTGTGACTTTATTTATTTGCTGTTTTTATCTAAGTTAATTGAATCTGAACTTAATTGGATTAATCGTTGATACAAGTCCTCGAGGGATCGACCTTTGCTTACCTATATACTATCTTAATCGATTTTGTATACTTGCAAAGATATAACTGTTAAAGATAGAGTACATATTCGTGTCCTTTATTTTTACAAGCACATCTCCTCGTCGAACTCCTCATTTTCCTTGTTCTTGTTTTGAAACCTGCGAGGAAAAGGTAAGTCAATGTCATGTTCTAACTCAAAAGTCACTCTTTTAGTTGTTTTCAGATTTGAATATTGAGTTTTAGAGTTATAATTATTTGGTTGCTGCGAATTGGCCTTGGGACTCAAGACCGTGGTCTTGGCATTGGGGGCAGACTTGTTGTCAGCCGTGGCCTGATCCTGGTGGTTAAGCGATGTGTGATGTAGGTATGCGATGTTGTGTGCAGGTTGGCGCATAATAGGGTCCTCAGGTGCGCTGGAATGCGCCTGCGGCAGGGCTCCTAGCGCAGCATCTGGCATGTCTTGCGATAAGACATGGGTCATGATTCTCGGTAGCTCACTGGACAAGGCTCTCGGCGCAGGTCCTATTCTCGTCTTTGCAACTAGTTTAGGTCCCTGATTGCTGTTCTGCGGCAGTGTGCTTGGTAGGAGCAGTGGAACATTCTGCTGCGTGGTTTGGTCCAAAGTCTGTGGCATGCCATAAGGCATGGAATGCTGAGGTGCATGTGGCAGGGTCTGGGTCCAGGTCTGCGGCAAGGTACTTGGTGAGTCCTGGGATGCGGTGTGGGCCTGGTGTTGAAGCGTGACATTAGGCAAGGGCTGAGATGTGTTAGGGTTCTGCGGTTGAGGTGAAATATTGGCCTAATGCTGCGACGTGACCTTAGGTAGTGTCATGGTAAATTTGGACCTTGAGGGGGCCACGGGTAATCGCTTATACTCCTCATTCTCTTCAGTCTCATCGTCATAGGCATCATAGTAAGGTCCTTGGATATGCGTTCCACTACGCAAAGTGATGGCATTTACACTTGGATTTTGAAGTCCATTTGGATTCACCATTACTTGGCTTGGCAACCTCCCTTGTTCTCGTTGATTCAATTGATTGGCAATCTGTCCCATTTGACGATCTAAGTTTGCCATATGACTCCGGCTGTCTTGCATGAATTGGATGTTCTGTTGAGCTAAGGAATTGAGGGTATCCTCCAAAGACTTACTTCTGCCACTCTGATTTGAGGAAGGGCCGTGAGAGTTCCCTTGAGGGGTTGCGGCTTGCTGCTGAAATTCAGGGGGCAGCAAAGGATTGGCGGCAATTTGATTGTTGCTCCAGTGGAAGTTAAGATGATTTTTCCTCCCTTGATTGTAAGTGTTTGAATATAGGTCATTCCGGGCTCGTGAATTATTATTGAAACCTCTAGCAAATTGGCTTCTTCCACCATTGGGCAGTCTTGGGACGTGTGGCCCTGGATAGAGCACACGTCACATACTTGAACTCCTCGAGCCTTCTCATTGCAGAGCTTCTACACCATTGCTGTTAGTTCAGCAATGGCGTCATCCTTGTCATTTGTGTACGCCTCGCTTGTAGCCTTAGAGGAATGACCTCTATAGCTAAATTGCTTCTCCCTTTGCGTTATGTTCTCGAAGGTTGTCCTTGCCTCTGTGGCTGTGCCATCTAAAATTCCTTGGGATTGAGAGCTCACCATTGTACGGTCATTGTTTTTCAATCCTCCGTAAAAGTACAACATCAAGTGATGCTCGTCGATGTTGTGGTGAGGGCACACCCTTAACATCTAATTGAAGCGTTCCCAAAATTCATAGAACGGTTCATCAACCCCTTGTCGTGGATCCATGATTTTTTCCTTCAACTCATTTGTCTTGGCCACAGGGTAATATTGTGTTAGAAATTTCGAAGACAAGTCCCTCCACGAGTGGATTGAAGCTGGCGCCAAAGAGTGAAACCATGCCTTAGCACGATCCTTAAGGCTAAAGTGAAAAAGCCTTAGTCGAATTTCAGCCTCTGTCATGCTGTTGATGCGCAAAGTTGAGCATACTTCAACGAATTCCTTAATGTGTAAGTGTGGGTCTTCTCCCGAAAGTCCATGGAATGTTGGTAACATGTGAATGGTTCCAGACTTCAACTCAAAATTGGCCACCGTGGACTCTGGAAACACAATGGGAAATTGATCCTCTGAAACATGAGGAATTGCAAAATCCCTGAGGAGCCGTGGGGCTAGGTTAGGCACAAGGACCTGGTCTCTTCCCTGCTCATCCCTTGCATCCGCCATCCTTCTTGGGCTAGGTGGTGGTGAGCGGTGAATAGAAGATCCTCTAGATGATGGTAGGGTGCTTGATCCGTGCAAAGATCCTTGGACAGATCCGCTGGATGACATAAACAAAGTACCTAAAAGAGTAAATAAAAACTAAATTAATAAATCCAAACTAAATGGACACCGTAGAGGGACAAGTCCTCGGCAACAGCCCCAAAAACTTGTTGGAAAAATTAGAGAACGAGAAATATGCAATCTGGGGGGGGGGGGGGGGGGGCTGGTGTTGTTTATGCTTTTAGAATTATCACGCAAGAAAATAAAATAGTAAATTAAAATGCAGGAAAAGTTGATTAATTACTTATTAACTAAGGCTTACTATCCAACCTAACCACTTATAGTCCTTAACTAGATTTTCTTGACCTAATGACTATGTAACTTCTGAATTAAGTGCCTATGCAAAGGTCCCGATGGTTGGCCTACTCCACATATATTATCCTCTCTTACTTGGCATGTTCTAGCATGATGTGTACTCTAGAACGTCTATCACCTACCGTTTAAGACGATGCATGAAGTACAAAGAAAATTTAATGACACTACACTAGCCTAGAAAAGTGATGTGCATTCCTAGAGTGCCATGAATTCCGACTACAAGATCGTTTCTTAATCTCAACCTCTTGATGCTAATGAATTACAAGAAGCTATAGTGGTCGGTCAAGCAATTCCATCAATAAATTATGAAAACAAGGTAGCAAAGCTTATAGGCATAAAAGAATGGTAGTTTAAGCAGTAACTAGAATTATTCAATACGCATAGCAATCAAAATTAAGAGCCAAAATCTAATTAACGAACTAGCATGGCTAGGGCTTCAATCAGCCCTAATCCTAAAAAGAACTACTCACGCATAACTGAAATTGAAACAAACATAATTGAATTTATTAAAGTAAAAACAATAAAAGTAAAGATACATAGGAGATTATTAAAGATGAGACACAGCAGAAGACCACGCCAGAGCTTGTCCTCCAATGCCCATGTCCAACTCTCTCACACATAGAAACTAAAAATTGTTTAAATTTAAAAGCTAAATTACAATTTAAATTGCGGCTAGGGTGTCTAGATATATCTTCACCCGCAAACCCTAAGGTCCTTTAAATAGGCCTCTAAACCTTTACAATGTAGGAGATAGTTTTGGATAAAATCCTAATCAGAAACTGACTCAAAACTCCTATTCTAATTAGATATCAAAAAGGACTTAAAAAGAGAAATCCTTCTTGGACTTGGACTAGGATTTGCGGCAATACTGCACAGTAAGTCTTCTGAGCTTTCTTGCACGCCAATGCTACTTCTGGAATCTTCTGGATGTTACTTGGACATCAATAACTAGGTTGAGCCGCCCCCGGACATGTTTTACACAACAAGGCCCTAAGTTAACACTTTTGAGCCTCTTAAGGACTTTTTGAGAACTTGTCATGTCCTGGACCAATATGACTGAACCAAACCACGTATTGGGCTGGCATATGATGTAACTTGATGAATTATGGGCTTTGGCTCACTCACAAGTTGTCAAAACCTGGAGCTCGCAAAATTGCGCCCTAATTAGGGCACAGACGTGTCTTTAGGGCGCACCTAGGTGCATAAACTTGATTCCTGGCTCTCGGCTGGGATCCTTGGGACATGACATTGGGGCGTATAGCAGGACCCCACTAGGTGCAGGACAGGGCTCCAATGGCTTCAATTTAGGGCGTGACTTAGGACATGACAAGGGCATGTCCTTGACCTCGATAGGAGCCTGATCAGGGACTCGATAGGGACTCGGATGGAAAGTTCTTGGGACATGTACTCGACATGTCCTAGCATGACCTTGGAACTTCTATGATATGAACTTGATGTCATGAGACACAGTTTTGGGACCCAGATGGCCTGATCTGAGGTACTTGGCCATGGACCAAAAATAGGGCGCACTGACGCAGTCAGGACCCAATTCAGAGCCTCATATTGAAATGAGGACACCTCATTCATCTAAACTCTGATTTGAGTCATTCTTTTTGCGTTCTTCTCAGAATTTATCGATCTTTCCAAATCTGCACAAGCCTCATAGGATAGATCATTTTCTACTATTGATGGCACGAAATCATTCAAAAGACATGTAAGAGAGGCATATAAAGACATCAAAATGATGCATAAATAATGACTAAACACTAAGGCCAGAAAAAAAGGGATTTCAAATTGGATTTCGTATTTACGTTACAATTTTATCTTTGTTTACCATCCTCGATTTTATGGCATTTTTTCGACCGCATAACTTTGAGATATTTTCGGTCATGCATGTTCGTTTCCGATACATGACTTTGAGGTATTTTCGGTCATGTATTCGTTGAGGTATTTCTTACACATGACTTTAAGGTATTTTCGATCATGTGACCGCATGACTTTGAGCTATTTTCGGTCATGCGTGTTCATCTTCGACACCTGACTTCGAGGTATTTTCGATCATGTGCTCGTTGAGGGTTATTTCTTCGACACATAACTTTGAGGTATTTTCAGTCATGTGCTCATTGAGAGTTATTTCTCCGACACATGACTTCGAGGTATTTTCGATCATGTGCTCGTTGAGGGTTATTTCTCCGACACATGACGTCGAGGTATTTTCCATCATGTGCTCATTGAGGGTTATTTCTCTGACGTATGACGTCGAGGTACTTTCCGTCATACGTTCGTGGAGGTTGTCTATGCATAGCACAGGTTTTCAACCACATAGCTTTGAGGTATTTTCGAATGTGCTTGTGATATGTCATTTTTTATGCATCTTTTTTATGTCTTTATATGTCTCTCTTACATGTCTTTTGAATGATTTCATGCCATCAATAGTAGAAAATGATCAATCTTATGAGACTTGTATAGATTTGAAAAGATAGGTAAATTCTGAGAAGAACGCAAAAAGAATGACTCAAATCAGAGTTCAGATGAAGGAGATGTCCTCATTTCAATATCAGGTCCTGAACTGGGTCCTGAGTGCGCTGGTGCCTCCTATTCGAGCCCAGCCTCTGCGCCTAGTTTATGCGCCTATTCTGAACCTTATGCGCTTAGCCAAACCAAGATACGCTTCTACTATGATCATGGTGAACCTCAAAATTGTGGTTCCAGATCCCTATATGGACACTTCCTCATTATCCGCCTAAGTGCGCCCTAAATACACGTCTACGTCAAAGTTGAGTTCCAATGAGGCCCTTTTCGTTCCTATGGCCATTCGGTCGAGACTTGAAGCGTTTTTAAACTCCTTGGCATTTGTAGAAGCCATTCAAGTATCAAGGCACGCTGTGGGAAGACCGCGGGCTCCCCGCTGCCAGCTTGTGTTCCCATTTGCCAGCTTGCATTCAAACTCCCAACTGTGTTCTGATTGGTTATGATAGATTTTAGGGAGTTTGTAATTACTTAGAAGTACAATAACTATTCTAGAACACTCTAGGCTAGGGTTTCTAATTTCAATCCTTGTAGGATAAGGTTTTCCCTTGTCTATAAAAGGGAGTCTTTGTTCAGTGTTTTAGACACCATTGTTTTAGACGATATTTTTACACATTATTTTGGAAATTTAGACACCTTAGCCGCAAGACATCATTGTACTCCAGTTTTTAGTTATAAACAGTTTCTTATTTTCTGCACTTTTTGGGCGTGGAGCTTGGAGAGGAAGGCCCTGCCGTGTCTTATGATGTGCCTATTCTTCAACAATCTCTTTTGTAACCGTATTTTTATTATTGCAATTTACTTATGATTTCAATTATATTTGTTTTAATTTTAGTTATGAGTGAGTAGTTCCTTTTAGGATTAGGGCTGCTTGAAGACCTAGCCATGTTAGTTCATTGATTAGATTTCTGGCTCTTGATTATGATTGATATGCATGCTGAATAAGTTAGATTACTTTGCTTAATGACCTTAATTTATGTCTATAAGACTGGCTACCTTGTTTCCATATAATTATTGATGTAATGGCTTGAGTGACCGTCATATCATCTTGTGATTTGTAGCATCAAGGGTATTTGAGACACTTACCTGTAATCTTAACTCATGACCCCCTAGGATTGCATGTCACTTTTCTAGGCTAGTGTGGTGTCATTAAATTATCTTTGTACTTCATGCATCATCTTAAACGGTAGGTGATAGACGTTCTAGGCATATGCCCTATTTAGAACATGCTAAGTAAGAGGGAAAAATATGTGTCTAGTGAACCAACGCCAGGACCTAGGCACGGGCACCTAATTTAGAGAAAAAAATCTGAACTTAATTGGTTTAATCGTTGAACAAGTCCTCGAGGGATCGACCTTTTCTTGTCATTATACTATCTCCATCGATTTTGTGCACTTGCAAAGTTATACTTAGTAGAAATAAAGTTCATGATTATTGTGTTCAGTAATTTTTCTATCAGCGTGTCTGGGAGTAGGTCCCCCGGGTTGGACCTCTTAGTTTCTAGCTATTGTTTTGAGGTATTTTTGGCAGTGATTAGGAGGGCATGCCCCCGGGTTGGACTGTCCCGGGTATTGAGCTATGGCTCGGGATGACGGCTTCAGCCATGTTATTGATATGGCGGGCATAGATAACAGTAGTGTGGATTCCACCGAAGTAAATCAAGTAATTTCCGGTAAGTTGTATTTATTTATATATGTGGATCTTATGGCATGTAAGGTTGATGATAAGGTGGGATTATTTTGACTAGCATTATTATTTGATTTCCGAGACCACGCTTCTACTTTATTCGGTTCTATTGTCCACTCACAGTTGTTTTGGTTTTGTGCCTCTAGGCCGTAGCAAGACGAGACTAGGAGGAGGCATCATCTTCTGCTGTGCTACTGTCACGTAGGCTTTTCTTTAGTTTATGTTGACTTATGGTTAACCTAGTTGCTCTTATCCCCTTCTGAGTTTTGTATTTATTTTGGGGACTTGGATTTGGTTGGATGTGTGATTTTATCTTGCATGTTGAGTTAGTGGGTTTATTATTGTATCCTTCGTCTGACAGGTGGTGAGAGTTTACCAAATTTTCGGTAGAAACCTCGTAAGGTTTGTTTTAGTAGTGTGAGCGTATTTTTGAAAGGTTTTGAGCATTTCAAAGTTTGTTAGACGGGAGCAGGGCTTCTTACAAATTTCGAGGGAAAATCAAGAGGGGTTCTGCCAACATGCCGACTTATGACATGATATTAGCCGAGGGACATGCCAGCTTACGACATGAAATTAGCAGAGGGATATACCATTTTACGATATGGTAATTATTATCACGGATGGTGACTCGAGTTCTGAGGTATCAGTGAGGGTACATGTTGTTATCGAGATCAGTGAGTATGGTGAGGGTGGTGACCCGATATATGAAATTGTGATTAGAATTTATGAGATGCCATTGAGATGATCAATAGCGTCTTAGAGAGACGATGAGATCGAGATAGGACTAGTGTAATCCATTAGTAATGGATATATCAATTTTCAAGTACGAAGATTTATTTATGATTGTCAACTGGTGCATAGCTTCAGACTGTGATCGGTGTGAGGTTGACTAAATTGGTGTGTTTGCCAGCCCTGCGAGGCTAATAGATTATTATAATATTATTTTAATGTTGTGTTTGTTTTACTTGCTGCGGGGGTCAACATAACTTCACTCGATCTGATGTTTGCGCCCCTCAGGTTTCGGAAGAAGGTTCGTGAGTATGAGAAGGGAGTCATGTGATGACAACTCTGATACCACCCGTGGAGGGTGTAACCAGGTAATAATCGGTTAGGCATTTGATGCTTTAATTATGATCATCGCATATTTTTATTATGCTCTGGATCGCCCGCTGTAGTGGTGAAATGGTAACTTAGTGTTTACTATTTTACCTTTCACTAAACTTCCTAAAACGCATCGTTTTAGTTGGCCTTTCGTCACCTGGACTCAATGTCCAGGTGTTGGCCAACATCCCAGTATTCCGGTTATCTAGTAGAATTTTCGGGGCAGGGTGTAACATAGGGATTTCGACGCACCCTTGCAAATATTACTAAATTTAAAATGCCATGAAATATATGAATTGCATAATGAAAACTCGTGAGAAGTTAAAGAGCTTGAAGCTCAATGAATGTATTTAGCTTTCTTATAATAAATACGATTTGTACTGCCTCAAGAGTATTTTGATTATGAACTTGGATTGAAGTTCAATATCATTGCAACGTATTCAAATTTCAAATAATTTATGAGAAAAGTTATGACTTCTGAAAAGTTCAGTTATAAATTGAATTTATAAGATTAAAAAATTTGTATGACTGATTTATTATGCTAAATAATTTATTTTAATACTTATAATCCCGTAAAAGTTCATATATGCATTTTATTATATTTGTCTTTAATGGGAATACAAATTTATGTACGTGTTGTTCTAATCACTTTATATTTTGAAAAGTTTATGACATGCATATTTTTGTTATCACTGTAATCTAAATAGAAGTGCAAATGGTTGAGGACAAGTATATGTTCATTTCTAGTGGTGATATTGAAGTAAAATTCAAATACGTTAGTTTTAGAGTGGAATTAGCAACTACTTAGGATAAATACCGATCAAACATGTGAAAAAACTGCTCGAAATAGGGGGAAGTGCTTTCATCAAAAGATGCGTGTGGGCTGCCGCTTTGGAGAAATTCCAAGAATGGACTAGCAATTGAGCACTTACTCTTACTACTCTTCTCAGCAATTCAAGCATGTCCTTATCAGGCGAAGTTATTCATCAGGAAGAACATTAATCAATTTTCTACATTTAGGACATATGCGCCCCTGTACTTTTTTTCCTTCGACTAGGTTTCAGTCTCATTAGGTTTTGCCTAGCAAGATTTTAACAAGGCAGCATAAGTGCGTCCAAGAACATCAATGATCCTAAAAAATGTTCTACTCTTTTCCCCTTCGCTTTGGTTTTGTCCCATTGGGTTTTCCAAGCAAGATTCTTAATGAAGCAACTATATCATTGTATTGTGGACATCCAACCAGGCGTGTTATGAAAATAGGAAATGTGGATGACCACATAACCCCTTTTGCCTTAATTCCATATAAAAAATGTCTTATTATTGTATTTAGTGACTTATAACAAATGCTATTTAATTAGTAACTTGTAACATACAATTGGCATGCTAAATGTTTGTCTTGTAAGTCTATAAATAGTGGCTTTGATCATTTTGGGAGAATAAACTCCATTAGACTCTGCTTCCAAGTGTCAGTCAGCAAGCCTCGATTTTGATGTCCACGTGGACTTTCCGGATCGGGATGTGTCATTATGGGGTTTAAAATTTTAAATTTTTAAATTTTGAACTTTTAAACTTTATATTTTTCAAGTCACGAGGTGACTGTATGGACGGAATGTTCGGTCGTATGTAAATATGTTCCACATTAACGAATTAGCATAACTTATAACGAAAGTTAATGGCGAAGTTGTTACTAATATTGTATGAAAAATGTAACAATGAGTTGATTTCGTAAAACACAAAGGAGTATTGGTAATAAAAACCTATTTTTTGGTTGGTTGGTTTTGGTGTTAGATTCTAGAACACTAAATAATATGATGTCCATTCTGAGATCGGAAACAGATTATGAAGGTGAGAAAATATGAAGATATGAAAATATCAAAGATTGACAAAGAGAGAAGAAGTTGTCTCGTCTCTCTACTCTATTGTGCGCATACATGCAAATGAAATGGCACGTTTCTCACCAGTCACCAGTCACCAGTCACCACACAAAGCTGGACCCGATCTCTTGTAGCCAATAGAATCCCTCCCTCTCATATCCACCATTCCATCTCCTCTTCCTCCCCTGTTTTTTTTTTTCTTATTTATTATATCTGTAGAAATTTCGCATGGATATATATATTTCGGTAATTTAATTAATTATAAAAATAAAAGGAAGGGCTAAAACCATTCATTTCCAGTTTCAGTCGTCACTGGTCACCCACTGTATCAACCTCTCCAGCTGTAGGCCGTTAGAGTGAGAGTTAGAGGGCTTTGGATTCGTCATCACTCTCTCTTGTTTTCCTCAACTTTTAATAAATATTTATATATATATATATATATATGTTTACTTAATTCCTGCGCCAACTGATTGTTCCAGTTCAAATTCAGGTTCAGGCCTTTGAGCCTTTCAGTTCAGGTACGCTGCTACTTGTTTTCAATTTTTCAGTCTGATTATGCATATGTTCTCTTGTGTTTTCATCGGTTATGCATTCATCTATAAATTAAACAATTATACAGGAATAATCTGTTAATTGTAGTCATAATCTGAAATCCTCCATCGTTGGCGGTAACTGCAAGAATGGTGTTATGTTCTGGTCCAATTATGTAGAAAATATATTGCTTTTTTCTTTTCCCTCAATTTTTAAGTTTTAACCAGAAGCCTTATTAATCATTGGTGGATTGATTTGCGGCAGATTACTGAGCCAATCTTGGGTTAGTGAAGGGAAGTTTTGCTGGGGATGATGATTTGTTAAGGGGATGGAGGAGAAATTGTTACGGTAATTATATACGGACGAAAAGAAGCCATATATATGATGGCCACAGCCACAGCTGCTGTTATTGGGCTTAGTACAGGGAAGAGGCTCTTGAATTCCTCCTCGTGTTATTCAGATATCACAGAAAAACTCTTTCAGCTCAATGATCATGCCTTCTTACATTCAACAAAGAATGTTGTCACTGCCAGAATGTCTCCCAACTACAATTCCAGATTTCCATCTTTGGATCGACCTCAACAGTCCATTGTTAGGGCTCTCAAAGAACATGTAGATACTGCCTCTGCTCCGCCACCAACAAAGAATGCCTTCTTACATTCAACAAAGAATGTTGTCACTGCCAGAATGTCTCCCAACTACAATTCCAGATTTCCATCTTTGGATCGACCTCAACAGTCCATTGTTAGGGCTCTCAAAGAACATGTAGATACTGCCTCTGCTCCGCCACCAACCACACAGCAATGCTTCCAAGATGATGATTTCAACGACTTGGAGGAGGAAAGCTCTCATCTTGAATATTCAGTGGACGCACTTCTTTTGCTACAGAAGTCTATGCTGGAAAAGCAATGGAATCTTTCTTTTGAGAAAAAATTATTAACGGAGTCAACAATAAAACCAACTCACAAGAAGATACCAGTCACTTGTTCTGGGGTATCTGCTCGCCAGAGGAGGATGAGTACCAAGAGGAAAGCTTTCAGCAAAAACACTTGTGTAACGCAACCTACCACCAGTAAGCCTTTGAGAGCAGTTATCAGTCCAGACCTGCTTCAGAACCGTTCAAAGGGTTATGTTAAGGGTGTTCTTAGTGAGAATTTGCTCACTCACACTGAGGTTGTACGCCTGTCGAACAAAATTCAAATTGGTCTTTCAGTGGAGGAGCATAAGTCAAGGTTATAACACTTAATTACTTTCAATCATATGAATCTTACAGGAAAAATGATGAAACATGATTTGTTGTTTTATAACTAGATATACCGTAGGAAATGTGTTGTTTGACAAAACCCTTTTCAACTTGCCAAGCTTTGAAACTTTCCTCAATAACGATGCAGTTTTTCTTTTTACATGGTTAGGAGTGTTGGTGTGTGGAGTATTTCTTTTTTCTGCTGTTTAGTTATTCTTCTGAATGAGTTCACCTCTATCAAGACTGCTTCCTTGTGAAACATGAAATTCCTTGTTATCTGGTTGTTTCTAATCTTAATCCTTGGATTTGGATCTCCAGACTGAAGGAGAGACTGGGATGTGATCCCTCTGATGAACAACTTGCCACTTCATTGAGGATTTCCCGTGCTGTATTGCAATCAAGATTGATTGAATGTTCTTTGGCCAGAGAGAAGCTGGCAATGAGCAATGTTCGTCTGGTCATGTCCATTGCTCAAAGATATGATAATATGGGCGCTGAGATGGATGACCTTATCCAGGTTATTTTTTTTTTTTTTACTTCAAATTTGAGCCCCCAATGTATATAAAAACCAATGTATCTTAGACAGAATGTGATCGGAATCTCACAAGATAAGTTCATTATCCCTACTGTAGGGTGGGTTAATTGGACTATTGCGCGGGATTGAGAAATTTGATTCTTCCAAGGGGTTCAAAATATCCACTTATGTTTACTGGTGGATACGACAGGTACAGCCTCTATTTTCCCTTGAAATGGTAAATGTAGCAATACATAGCAGATATCATTGTGCAAAATTAACTGATGGGCAAGACTAACACTGACTACATTTTCCTTATATTCTCAGGGTGTTTCAAGGGCGCTGGTTGAAAATTCCAGAACCTTAAGACTGCCGACACATTTGCATGAGAGGTTAGGTTTAATCAAAAATGCAAAAATCAGATTGGAAGAGAAAGGAATAACTCCATCAATTGATGTAAGTTTCCTCGTTATTATCGTCAAAAAGAAATTGCTTTGCTCCCTAAAATATCTGTAAACAGTCTGATTCTAGCACCCACAGATATCAATTGTTTCTTCATTTTATTTACAATGATATTGTTGATTCATCACTCTTTTCTTGCCTGATACGTGCTTCTTGCATTACACTTGATTATCAGAGGATAGCAGAAAGCCTGAACATGTCCAAGAAAAAAGTTAGGAATGCTACAGAGGTACTAAATGCTTGTGTTATTCTTTTTTATTGCATTCCTCTGTTGTTATCTCCATGCTCATTGCTCACCATACAGTGTTTCATAATATGCAGGCAATCAGTAAGGTTTTTTCACTTGATAGGGACGCATTCCCCTCTTTGAATGGCCTTCCAGGAGAAACTCATCATAGTGTAAGGGTGTTAATTTCACTTCAGTACATCTTCTTTTCCTTGCATGCCAATTTGCTGTTTCGTAATTGACCTTCTCCTTTTTTTATTATTTTACAGTACATCGCAGATAACCGCCTTGAGAACATTCCATGGCATGCGGTGGATGCCTGGGGACTCAAGGTAAGAAGAGGAGCTCATGAAACAATCTAAAACAACATAGCAAAGGATGACTGTCATAAAATGAAGATAGTTTGAGTATATCAAAAAAAGGCCATAAAACTCCCTTAAGGGTATGTTTTGATGGGGAACTTCAAAGTTCGGGTAAATTAGTTAAAAATGAGGAATTTCAGATGAGCATAGCAAAACACCTAGACAAGGAATTTCCAAAGTAACTCCTATCAAGTTGTTACTTTACAATTCTCATCTAAATGCCTTGCAGCTAAACACTAAAAATCCCACCGAACTTTGGAGTTCCTCATTTTTAACTAATTTAGCCTAAATTCTTTGGAACTTTGAAGTTCCTCATCCAAACATACCATAAAAGAAAAACCATATTGATTTGATCATAAGAAAATTCTTTAAAACTAGTGATACTTATCTTAAATGTTACTTACTTGTCACCGTTTAGAAGGAAAAAACCTTTCATCTTCGCTTTTTCATTTTCTAGATAATTTGGTTTCTCACACTTTAGAAAAGGCACGAGAGTAGTGGGAGAAAGTTAACAAGTGATTGATATATTTGCAGGATGAAGTAAAAAAGCTGATAAATATGATGCTTGGGGAACGGGAGAGAGAGATTATACGGCTTTACTATGGTCTGGATAATGAATGTCTTACATGGGAGGACATTAGTAAACGGTGAGTGTGAACAAGTGCCTGATATCCAGAAAATGAAAAGAATGATCCTAAAACTGAGTAGCTTAGTCTTACATGCAATAATCTTCACTTGATTTGACATTGTGATTATATATCATGTGAATTCTTCAGTATAGGATTGTCCAGAGAAAGAGTAAGGCAAGTTGGACTTGTTGCTCTAGAGAAACTGAAACATGGTGCGAGGAAAACGGAGATGGAGGCCATGCTGCTCAAACATTAATACTGTGTTGTATTTGAGACGTACGCCGCAATGAATGTAGATACATACAGAGGAAGAGGACGATCGAGACAATGAATTGTATCTATCTTCAAGTTGTTTTCATTTTCAGGTTTCAGATGGTATACATGATTGTTATGTGATGGGCTGATGGACTAAAGCTAAACTGTTTGTGTTCTGTTCTGTAACAAGACCAGAAATCACTTACTAAGGTGGAGGCTTGGAGCCCAGAACTTTTTTTTGTATGTTGTACTATTATCTTCTTTCTTTCTTTTTTCTGTTTGTTGGAGAAAATCCATCCAATGCAATTCCTGGGTATTTCTGTTCTTCCCATTTGGGCAAAAATGGAAGTAAAAACTAGGACAAAAGATAGAGAGGAGCAGGTGGTAAAAACTAGTACCATTATTTTTGTTACGAAGTACTGACGGTTTATTGTGTGCAAAACAACTCCAACGACCATTTTTGTTACGAAATACTGAGGGTTTATTGTGTGCAAAACAACTCCAATGGTCACAAAGTGCTCACAATGAGTTTCGAACTCTTAGCAGTTAGGCACCAAGAAAATTGTCCTTTAAAAGTGTCAGTTTATCAGTTGCACTATATCTTGTGGTTACCCCGCTGTTCTTCGCTATTAAGTAATTGTAGGAAAACTTGCAAGAAAATTTTCATGAAATTAAAGAGTTTAAATCGGTGAAAGTCAAACTACATACTCTGTTACTCGGCGGATTCTCTCTTTCCGACAAATTTGGATCTCTGGATCTTGAAATGTTTTCCACCTGCTTAAAACGTACGTTTCGCGTTCAACTCACGGACATCGAAATATAACATTATGTAATGCGCGCGGAGGGCCATGTACCAAAATAGGAGAAGCAAAACAAACAACCAAAGCAAGCAAATATCAGAGAAGAGATGCTTTCCACGTGTCGTGTAGATATACGCAAATCTGACACTCACACACCGAAGTTGATTCATCTACTGGGCCTGGGGCGGGGGCTGGGGCTGGAGCTGGAGAAGAGAAGTTGCGCTGCTTGTTTCTCAGGTCAGGTCTCTCACTTCACTCCATTGCTGCAAAATCAAACCAATGGCCAAGTCTCTTGTCGTGGTGCCGTCTTCATCCTATTCCTCCTCTACCACCAGTTGGAGGAGCTGGAGTAGCACCGGCACCACCGGCACTTGCACTTGCAAGGCATCTCCTCCCCTTCTTCATCCACTGCTAGTACAATTGCAACATCGGAATAAAAAATTACCTACTTCTTCCTTGATCCAACAATCCCTCACACCTCAATGCTACCACAACTCTTCATTTCCCCTCGCTTTGCTCCGCCCTCGTCGAATTATCAGCGCTCTTGACTCCGGCCTCCCTCGCCCTCTTCACCAGGTACCTTCTCTCTCGCAGACTCGCACTTATATTATGCACTTTCTTTCTCCGTCCCGAATCTTGATCGGCAGGCATTCGGCAATATATTATTCTATCTTTACTCTGCATTCATAACAGTTGCACATTGTTCACTTTACTACTATTTTTGCCTATAAAGTAAAAAAGGTATAAAGTAACGTTGATTCTCACATATGTTCACAGATTTCAAACTTAAATCTCTATAATTTCAATTTCATTCAAATTCTTATATGCTTTCCTGAATCTCTATAATTTATTTTGTGGTGATGTCCATATAAATATCTTATAACTCCTTTGATTTGGCTCGGCAAACAAACACACTGATACTTCAGAATTGTTGTTTTCTGGGTTTCTCTTCTCTCGAAGGGTGAACCGGTAAAACTCAAGAGCAGCAAAAGTTTCGAAGAATGGGATTCATGGACAGCAAGGTTCTCTGGCGCAGCAAATATCCCATTTTTATTACTGCAATTGCCTCAAATCATTCTCAATGCCCGCAATCTTATGGCAGGAAATAAAGCTGCTCTCTTGGCAGTCCCATGGCTGGTAAAACTTTGCACCAACTTATTAGCTATAATAATGGCAAGCTTATTGATTTCTCTTTTCTTGGCATTTATCATCTTTCTGCCCTTTATAAGGCTGCTTAGCCTATTTTCTTGTTAAACGAGAATCTGCATCAGTGTTGAGATTTTCCAATATCAGTCAACCAGGATACTTGTCTCAACCTAAGGGAGGGAATGTTGTGAATGCAGGGAATGTTTACTGGTTTGCTTGGAAACCTTTCACTGCTTTCATATTTTGCAAAGAAGAGAGAGAAGGAAGCGATTGTGGTGCAGACATTGGGTGTAATTTCCTTATTTGTGGTTTTTGCACAGCTTTCCATGGCAGAAGCAATGCCTCTACCTTACTTTGTGATCACCTCCATAGTCGTGGCAACTGGCCTTGTTTTGAATTTCTTGAATTACTTTGGTTTTCTTAATGCGGGAGTCTGGTGCTTTTGGGAAGATTTTATTACTGTTGGCGGGCTATCAGTTCTTCCCCAAGTGATCTTTCTATCCCTCTCTTCAAATTCATGTATTTACTTTTAAAATTCATGTATTTATCCATATTGGTAAGCAGGGCACTCAATAATTGCTCTATCAAATATTTATTTTGCTGCTAATAATATTGATTACCAGATCATGTGGTCTACTTTCGTTCCATATATACCCAACAGTATCTTGCCTGGGGCATTGGCTTTTGTTGCAGCTGTGGTGGCAGTTATTATGGTGAGTTTGGTTTTTGTTATACTTCAACTTTTGGTCATTTTCTGTATTCAAATACGATTCTGCAGTAATTGTGTCGTTAACATGATTTTTCTATGTTATGCATAAAATGTGCTTGAACTTCCTTGTCTCTGAGATTGAATATTTGAAATTACCGAGAAGATATGACATGTATTTGAAGTGACCCCTCATATGCCTTATATGTAAAGAACAAGTGATCCTAGTAACATAAGGTCGATTCGCACTGTTAATGGCCTGTCTATGAGGTTTGGTGATTTCTGGGTCTAAATTCAGTGATTTCTGCCGTTCGTAGAGCATGATCAATGCAGTTTTGTTTATATTGTTAGGATGTATTAGATTGGTAGGTTTTGACCCAAAAAAAAAGGTAGGTTTTAAAGATTCTTTTTTCTCTCAAGAAAAAGAGTCTCGGTTCTGTTACTTACCTTGATATAATCCATTGTAGGGAGTTGGGACGCTATTTTGAACTTGTCTTTAAAACGAGCCATCCCGTGTTTAACATCTGAAATGAGAACTTGTTTGTTCTTTTCTTTTTTTTACCTTCAATTTTTCTCTCCATTTTCTTTGCAAAATTAAGATAGAGATGAAGGAAATTCCATTTTGCATCTTCTTAGGCATGCATCTGCTAATATTTGCAGGCTCGAATGGGAAAACTCTCTGAAAAAGGCATCAAATTTGTTGGAGCAATATCTGGATGGACAGCTACACTACTCTTCATGTGGATGCCAGTTTCACAAATGGTACTGTTTTAGATTTTCTAGTGTAATTGTTAATTCTGTATAAATCTGACACACCATTGATATGCTTACTGTTCAGTGGACAAATTTCCTAAATCCTGACAACATCAAAGGTTTATCAGCTATCTCGATGTTGCTTGCAATGATTGGGAATGGACTTATGATCCCACGCGCACTTTTTATTCGTGATCTTATGTGGTAATTATCTTTTCAAGGCCCTTCTTAAACTGCTCTTAGGTGCCTTTGATGGTTGACCTATCTATTGATTTAGTAATGGATTTATATAACTGAGGTTTGGTATTGATTGCAGGTTCACTGGTTCTTCTTGGGCTTCTTTCTTTTATGGATATGGGAATATCGTGTGCTTGTATTGGTATTTGTTAACCGTTTTATGATTCTTCATCTTGGACTTGGTATTCCTAAATTCTATTGGTCTCCATTTCGTTACGGTGATCAATCTTCTTTTTTGTTCCAGGTTCAACAGTATCAGCAAGGAATTTTTCTTAGCAGCTACAGCTGGTTTGTTTTTGTGGATAGGTAGTTACTATGAATTCTTACATTACAGTTACACTACCTGGCCCCCGCCCTTCTAGGAAAATGGATCTGATCAATGCTGTTCCAAGATAAATGAATAAATGTGATATGAACATTTTCTTTGTCTCACTGGTTTATGGTTACTCTGATATTTTTCTCCTAACAGGAATGGCTCTATGGAGAGATGGTGTTGTCAATGGATACAGCTCACCCTTGACATCTTTGAAACAGCTGGTTTCTGGATTCTAACTTGTCTGAGCCCTGAGCCCTGAGGCCTGAGCCCTGAGGCTGAGCCCTGAGGCCTGAGCCCTTAGCCCTGAGGCCTGAGGCCTGAGCCCTGAGCCCTGAGCCCTGAACCAAAACATGTTAAGGCCATCTGGTATCAATAATCACAACATCCGCTGAAGTGCGCACGAACGAGTGCTTACTTCTTGTTTGCAGCCAATATTGTAGGTTGTTTCGCAACATGGCAACCATTCCCGGAACGAAACTCATAGTGGCATGACATGATGAATTATTAATATTTATATTCTTAGGATTTAATTTATACATGCTTATATTCTTAGCATATATATATATATATATATATATATATATATATTTGTTTTTTATTTGTTAGATGGCACTCCATCGAACCAATCAGCACATAATAATGGTCTATATATTCTATTCGATGGTTTTCTACTGAAAAATTTTAGGCTCCATTGGTTTGAGTAGATATTTTGGATTTGATAATATGGTTAAATTTGTTATAAAAATTAATTTACACTAAATTGAATTTAGACTTAATGGTTGAACCGTTCCTGAATTTTATGATAATTTTAGCAACTGTCCCTATACTTCAATATTAGTGTCCCTTATTTTTGAACTTTACTCTAATGTTTCCGTTAGTCCCTATGTCTGTTTATCAAACGAAAACTGTTTAGAAAGGGCAAAATTGTCAATTCTGGTGTCTTTCACGTGATTTTTTTTAACGAAATTCGTTTGAAAAATAGACGGATGGACTAACAGAATTATTAGCATAAAATTCACGGACGGGACACTAATATTGAAATATAGAGACGAGTGCTAAAATTATGATAAAATTCAGGGACGATTGCAACCATTAGCCTTGAATTTATATTTGAAGTAACTAGATGCAATGCTAAGTGCTAACGATAAAGAAATTTGAAATAATTATATGCGCAAAGTCATTTGAAGTCTATTTGCTTTCTTTATAATCAATCCTAGCATATCCTTATTGTAATATTGGGTAATGATTTCACCATTTACGAGATATTGGGTAGTAATTTCATCATTTATGAAAGTTAAATTTGAAATTTCCCACTACATAGTGAAATAGTAATAATACCACTAGATTTGTAATTTAAGAAAAATTATTAAATAGTACCGTCTCATAGCAACTTAGTAATAATAACCACACTAAATATGTAGTCTAGGAAAAAATATTAGATAATGCGGTCACATAGACTAGTATACATCAATTTATATCATAATACATGCACTAGATGCTTTATATATATATATATATATATATGAGATAGTACCATATAATAATTTCTTGTAATTTAGGGCTGATGCCGGTCAAATTAGAATAATTTCAAATTTTCGAATTCATTTCGATTCAACAAATATTGAAATTTTCAGAAATGATTCCTACAGTTATATATTTTCAATTTTACAAAAAGAAATATTTTCTTCGAGGAAAAAATATTTTCTTTCTTAGCGGCACATTATGATCTAGTCCCATAGTTGGCAAAGCCTCGACACCCACAACAGTGTAAGAATTTCTAACAGAATTAGAGAGCTCATCTCTAACAAATCCCGAAGATAGCCGAGGAAGAATTTCTAACAGAGCCATCAAAATTCATCTTCGCGAATGAGGGTTTGGTGCTGGGATTTTGATATTTTTTGGAAAGGAATTACAGGAAAAATTCAATTCTAGATTGGAATTGGATCCTTGAGCCGTTTTCCCACAACAAAATTCCTTTCTGCGGCTCAGTAGTCGTGGTTGTCTGTTTCCATGGCAGTATCGTGGTGAAGTATGCTCATTTTGAAAGTTCAATTTAAGAACTGAACTGGTTTCTTTACAGAGAGAAATAGGATATTATAGATATGATCTTCATCTGGTTCCTTCCTCATAGTGAGTAGAAGAAGAGTATTTTCAGAAGATAGATGGGTTGGGGTTGGGCAATCTACGAGGGAGTGGTGGCGTTGGGATCGCTGGGGCTGCTGGGATGGGCGGGGCTGTGGTTCTTGAACCGAAGGCTCTACAAAGAGTACGAAGAGAAGAGCGTCTTAGTTCAGATCATATTCAGCGTCGTCTTCGCCTTCTCTTGCAATCTGCTGCAGCTCGTCCTCTTCGAGATCATACCATTTCTCTCCCAAAGGTGAAGTGCTTGTATAAATTGCTGAATTGATTGATATTTATTACTCTAAGCCTAATCATAATTTAAACATTACCATTTGATAATTGCATTTGCTGCTTTGTTTGAATTTTGTATCCCTAGGGCACGGTGGCTCAACTGGAAGCTTGATTTGTTTTGTCTCATACTATTACTGGTTTTCATGTTGCCTTATTATCATTGTTTCTTGATGCTCTGCAACAGTGGTACGTACCAATGCTACGTATAAGTCTCTCACTTTGTTACTTTCCCAAAAGAAAAAAAGCATTTGAGAATGAGTGAACGAATGAATGCTCATCTATTTCTTATGTTGAAATTTCAAATTTGAAATTCATCTCAGGGTTTCGGAACGAGCGCGCTGCTCTTGGATCTGCTTTGTTCTTGCTCGCCTTCCTTTATGCTTTTTGGCGCATGGGGATTCACTTCCCTATGCCTTCCCCCGATAAAGGCTTCTTCACTATGCCTCAATTGGTCAGTCGGATTGGGGTCATTGGCGTTACTGTGATGGCTGTCTTGTCTGGTTTTGGAGCTGTCAATTTGCCCTATAGTTACTTATCTCTCTTTATCAGAGAGATTGAGGAAACAGAAATCAAGTCCTTGGAAAGACAGCTAATGCAATCCATCGAGACTTGTATTGCTAAGAAAAAGAAAATTATTCTCTCCCAAATGGAGATGGAACGGGTTCAAGGATCAGAAGAGGTTCCTCTAACAATCCTATAATCTTAACCTTTCTTTCTTTTCTTTCTTGCCTTAAATTTTTTTAAACTTCTCATCTACTTGAAATTGTCAACACTTACCAAATTTTGTCTAGGTATAAATACTTGTGCAACCTTATTTGTAGTACCTCTTTGTCAATCTTATTCTATTTTTTAAAAAGGCTTTACTTAGAAATGTTTTATGAGCATATCTGTAAGGGTTTTAGTCATTAGCAGTCTTTATAAACCCAACCCAAATTGTGCCTAATTAAAGTTATTATGGTGCAGAAATTAAAGGCTAGATCTTTCTTTAAAAGAATTGTTGGCACTGTTGTGAGATCTGTGCAAGATGATCAAAAGGAGCAAGGTTGGTGCTGTTTTATGTTTTTCCTTAGGATGAAATCTTGTTTTTCTTCAAGACCCTGATATTTTACCGTTGATTTTTACTTTTTTTATCACTTCTCTACCATGTTATTTGTGTGCGTCAAGAACTGTTAACTATGTTGTTTTACTGAGCTTTCCAGACTATCAACATTGTTCCTTTACTATGAAGATTTCATACTTGTCTTATTTCTCTCTCCTATGTTCTCTCGCCCTCCTTTTTCTTTTCGGTCACAGATATTAGAAACATGGAAGCAGAAGTGCAAGCATTAGAAGAGCTTTCAAAGCAGCTATTCCTGGAAATATACGAGCTTCGTCAAGCAAAGGTTTACTTCTAATGATGTCTTTGGTTATACTATTTAATTTCAAAAGACTTCAAGTAGTAAATGAATTATCACGCATCTGTTCTTTATGTACTGCAATTTTCATGAACTGGTCTGTTATAGTGCTCTGAGGCATTATTGCTTTCTCAGCCTTGGTGCAAGAATGGAACTGAGGTTCAAACTTGGATGAAAGACATATCAAAATGATTAATAAGTCATCATTTTGATTATTTTTTATAACCTTTGTTGCACAGGTTAAGGTGATATAGAGTGAGGATTTTGGATTCAAAATTTTGGTAGGCTTTTTAGAAGACAGTTCCAGGTTCCATTGAAGAGTGTAGTGGATTATAAAATGATCCAGTTTGACGAAAGTTAGGACATAATACTGCTTATGCCTTTTGGACGGCCAAAATGTGGTGAAGCATATATTCTTGGTGTTAGCCCAAGTAGAGTGGAGGATGGGTATTGGGTTAGTATTAGGATAGGTCAGGGTTTGATTACCTCTAATGTAAGTAATGTAACCAGAATTTTTTTGGTCAAATATAGCCAAGACCCTATTGGTGACTGAAGGCATATAAACTTAAATTTTTTATTACTTTACAGGAGGCAGCTGCTTATTCTCGAACCTGGAAGGGTCATATGCAGAATCTACTTGGTTATGCTTGTTCTATATACTGTGTATATAAAATGATTAAGGTATGGGATACTTTTTCATCAATGATGTTATATGAATTGAAGATACTTGTTGTATCACACACCTCCAGCACATGTTAGATACATGTCAAATTGGGAAATAATCTCCTGCCTCAAGTCAAACAGGGCTTGTACGTTACATTAATGCAAAAATCTGATATTATTTAAAAATTCGTACACAATTTAAGATATGTTAAGTTACTCCAAATCTTGATATCAAAATGGATTTAGTACTCGAAACTTTGCACCACGGTTTATGGTGTTTCTCTGTCCAATGTAAGAAATATATAAGAATTTTTATATCTCATTGGTTTGAAATATATGGGGAGTCATCTGTGGAAACATAAGAAAAGTCTGTCTGTCTGCAGAAAGGGTTTGTAGTTTTATTTTGATTTTCAGCTTATAGTTTTTTTCCTTGCAAGCTCCTTCATTTTTTTTCTTCCTAGTTTTGGATTTTGATTTACGGAAAGTGCCTGATTACTTTTAATTGCTCTGTGCAGTCTTTGCAAAGTGTTGTTTTCAAAGAGGTATTTCTTCATCTCTCCTATATTACCTCTGATCATTTTCTTATATGCCTGTTTACTTCTTTTTTTCTGCCCTCTTAGTTTCCATTTTTGTATTTGATAAGCGATAATAAGTTCTCTGACAGGCTGGCTCTGTGGATCCTGTAACAATGACCATTAGCATATTCTTGCAGTTCTTTGACATTGGTATCAATGCAGCCATGCTATCACAGGTGAGGTAGCTTAACAGTTGCAACTGCATTGATTGACCTTTACTTCTTTTTTTGTATCAACTTGCAAGCTTGTGGTCTTTTCCCTCGCGAAGGACAAACTTGCAGTTATTTAATGTTCTACCCATTGCGATAATCAGAACAGAAACTTCCGATTTTATTCCTGTTTTTTATGAAGGAAAAAATTTAGTGGATTAATGAGCAATTGTCATGTGCTTGTAGTAGCAGACTATTTGCAAATACTTTCATCCATACAATTAGATTCCTGGCTTTGGCCTTAATTTTCTATATGTGCTAGTTTCCGTATTCCATTTTTACTACTACGGATTGGAATTATGCAGCTGAATCTTATGATATATTCTTATAATGCTTGAGTGGTGAAACTATTGACCACATGATTGACACTTCTTTTGTTCTCATTGTTCGCAGTATATTTCACTCTTGTTCATTGGAATGTTGATTGTCATATCAGTTCGTGGATTCTTGACAAATTTAATGAAGGTAACCCTTCTTATGCTGCCTATTCATTTATTGCTTATGTAAGTTGGAGAACTGCAATCCACTGATTTTCTTTCTTCAAACGAACTCCAAAAGATGCCCCTGCAGTCCCTTGAGAAAAAGAAAGAAAAAGAAATGCTTGGCTTTTTTTTTCACTGGTTTCAAACAAAACAGCTAGGTCATTAAACTAAGCATCTTTGGAGCTGAAAGCTAAACGACATTTAGTGCTACAATTAAATTAAGAAATAAAAAGGTGAGTTTAACCATCTTTTGGGAATCGGCTGGTTGTTCTCTTACCAGTCCTTTTGTTTTGAAGTGTCATAGTATTTAAATATGACCTGTACATATACATTCCTGGTGCAATGACATCAGTGCTCTCAGGCTCGTTTGTATTTCTGTATCAATGTTAAAGAGATACTGACGGAAGCATTGTCTTTTCTTGTTGGTTTCTGATATCCTATGGTTAATATTCTGTCTTTGCTGTGCACAGTTCTTTTTTGCAGTTTCGAGAGTTGGGAGTGGATCTTCTAGCAATGTTGTGCTGTTTCTGTCTGAAATTATGGGAATGTACTTTGTTTCCTCTATTCTTTTGATAAGGAAAAGCTTGGCAACTGAGTACAGGTATGCTATTTCTGATTCTTGTCAACTTTCATTTTCTTTTCTTTCCATGATGTTCAATGGTCTGGTTATGTTTATGACAATAGTAACCAGAAGTTTCCTCTATTCTCATTTTTTAAACAAAGTATTGTTTTCTGTCCAAGTATGAGGGGGCTTAAAGGACAAGTAGTAACCGACTAAAATACTATGGCTTGCAAGATGCCCATGTGATGACAGTGGTATTTGTGCAAGGAAAATTTCTTTTTGTTTTGTCACCTACATCTACAATATGTGGGAATAATATCTTCCTATCTAATCAATTGAAATTTTGAACTCAGAATTTATAAAACTGTAGGGGTTGTTTGGTGAGTGGGATTGGATTAGATTGGATAACTCATCAAATTCCATGTATTTTGAATGTAAAAATGGATGTGTTGTCATGTTAAGAGAATTAGAGGGAGTAGACATAGAAGAAAACTTATCCATTCCAAACCACCTAAAATAGTAGGATTAGAAAAGGTAAGTTTCCTTCCATGTCTAATCCTCCTACAATGAAACGGCATCCATTTTGACATTCTAAATTCATTGAATTTGAAGAGTTCTCCAATCCAATCCGATCATGCTCACCTTATATAAAATATAAGGTAAAATACATAAAAACTCGTAATCTTAAGGGTTCGTTTCAAACGCATACCTGAACTTGTAAAACCCTACAAGCTCATAGAAAAACCTACACGCATGCCCTCCTGTTAGCCAGACTGTCTCCTCATTATTTCTATGTCATCATTTAACAGATGTTCTAATGGATTCATTGACCAAGGGGCCTGTTTGTAGGTTTTCCTTTAGTTTTTGTTTTTTGTATGAGTTTTTAGGGTCTTACAAACTTTTGTGTATGAATTTGAAATGGACCCCGAGTTTTGGGGGGTTTGCGTAGTTTACCCTGAAAAATATTATCACTTGATTATTGAATGAAATTCTTTAAATAGAAATTGGCTGATATGCCTTGTTTAGGGAAAAACATTTCAAAGGTGTCTTTTTCATAAAAAATCAACCTAAGTCAAACTCTACTTCTACATATTTATAAAAATGACCCCACTTTATACTTTTTATTTACAAAATTTGCCCCAAAATTTCTCTCCTCCATCTCCGACTCCTCTCAAGATCTCCGACTCCTCCATCCCCGATACCAGTCTCAAGAACTGGTCTTCTTTTGGCTCCACGTCATCATCTCCTTTGCTGGCATACTTGCAACCGATTGGGTTCAAGGTGGATTAGGTAGGGCTGAGATGAGGTATCTGTGTATGAGATGGGATCAAATGCATAGAAGCCAAGGCAGCCATGGATGGATATTCATTCAAATTGGAGGTACAACCGAGGGTTTGCGTGTTCTTTCTGGGTTGAAGAGGCTTATGATGTCGATGCCAAGCCAAATTGTTCAGAATTTGTTTGTGTTTTTCAGGAATGGATGGAGGCTTGTGTTGTCAATGAAGAAGAATGTAATATTAAAGCAAGTTTAATTTCCTAGCACAAGATGAAGTCTTTAATTTCCTAGCGCTAGGCCGCATCATCCTCGGCCTTTACGGTCACCTCGTCCCCTTTACCGTCTCCAACTTCAAGTCCATGTGCACCTCCTCCGCCTACAAAGGCACTCTCGTCCACAAGCTCTTCCCGGGCCAATTCTTCCTCGCGGGCCACCAAGGTGACAAGCCCGGCGACGTCCGCCGCCACCATCTTCCACCTGGACCCCAATCGGCTGCAAGTTTGCCAGCAAAGGAGATGATGACGTGGAGCCAAAAGATGACCAGTTCTTGAGAATGGTATCGGGGATGGAGGAGTCGGAGATCTTGAGAGGAGTCGGAGATGGGGCAAATTTTGTAAATAAAAAAGTATAAAGTGGGGTCATTTTTATAAATATGTAGAAATAGAGTTTGACTTAGGTTGGTTTTTTAGGAAAAGGATATCTTTGAGATATTTTTCCCTAAACAAGGTATATTAGACAATACCCCTTGTTTAAAAGGTACTAACAGTTATATTTAATTTGAAAAAGGTTTACAATGCTCGTCATTAAAAAATTTATATTGGAATGAAAATGTTGAAGCTTGTAAAGAAAGTAACTGTGGCTTTAGCCATGTCCTGTGGAAAAGTGCAGATTTCCAAAATGATGGGTATCAAATTTGTTAGGTCTTGTGTGGTATAAGCTTGAGTGAGTGCATTGAGTCTATCATTTAGGTAGCTCCAAGCTATTGAATCCTGAGCTATTATCTCTTGGCAGGATGATCATCACAGATGTGTTGGGTGGAGATATTCAGTTTGACTTCTATCACCGGTGGTTTGATGCAATCTTTGTGGCCAGTGCTTTCCTTTCTCTGCTTTTGCTTTCTGCACATTATACTTCTCGGCAGGCGGACAAACACCCGATTGATTAATGTACTTAAATACCAACTTTACCTTTTGAATTCCAGAAAAATAAGAATTGAATGGTTTTATTCCCAAGGCATTAAGGTTCGACTATGAAATTGTGGGTGGTTTAAGTTAAACCATGAAGTTCTTTGCAGCCAAGGTATCTTATTTTGTAGCATAGCATGCCAAGCGTTTAGACATATGTAAGATGTTATTTTGGTTTCTTGAACCATCAAGCTGTTGAACTAGTTCACATACATGAATAAGGAAAAGCATAGTTGTAAGTACAATGTTAAAAGTTTCAGGCGAACAAAACCATCCCCCACTGGTTCTTGACCCACATGTTGCCCAACTAGTAGGTGTATGGGGTTCGAGACGTGCTGGAGGTGCTCGTGGCTAGGAATGAATATGATAACACTTTTAACCTCTTCAGATTCCGTCATGAATTAGTCTTATCCGGACATCATGTTGTTGGATGGTCTTTGTTAATCGATCAGGACCATTGATGAAATAAAAGTGTCTAATATCGCAATTTCATAACGTAATATCTTTAGACTATCTGACAGAAAGAAACAAATTATTATGCTTTTTTGTATTTTAAGATGTGAATAATTGCAGGTTTTGAGAAATACATCGGAACTAACTCGTCTTACATGATCAACCAAAGTATGAGAATACCGGAAGTTCCCATCCATGGCCAAATCCAAGAAAATTGGGGAGAATTCTTGGATAATTTTTTATTTTTATTTTTGTGAATTGAAAGCAACAACAGTGATTTTAGTGTTCATAATTGATGATCTTGACATATTGACTTTTGTAGAAAACCTCCCATTCTACTTTTTCATTTAGTATTTCTTATTGTATACATAATTTATAAACGATTCATTTTCTAAATTATTATTCAAGATCACTTTTCTTTCTAAAAGAAAAATGTTCATTCTCTAAATCAGTACCCTCTAAAAAAAAAAAACAACAAAATTGAAAATCGTTTAGTTATTTATATTTATATTAACGAATCAACAATTTTAAAAACAAGTAAAGATCTTCATGGTGAAACGACAGTCACGTCCGTCTATTTAATCAATACTAGCCACGTGGCACCCGCTACGCTTGTGTTAATTAATTAATTTATTTTATTAGAAAAAGTTAAAATAAAATGAAATAGAATAAAATAAAATAAAAATTTTAATTAAAAAATATATTTGAAAATGAGAGGAATAACTATCTCAACCCACTATCCATTCACTTTTCCTCATTAACAATTAATTTTTACTAAATTAAAATTTTAATATTTGATTTTACTATTATATTTTTAAATATTAAATAATTTAAAGGGCATTTTCGTCAGAATTTTTTTATGAAGCCTTTTAATCCCATTGACTTTATAATAATAAAGATAAGAATTTGACTGGGTGATTGTATACATTATGTATCTACTTTACTTTTTATAAAAGTCGAACATTCCACATTGGCATAGGAGCAAATACAAGAGTCGAATCCAGACCTCCCCTCTACATTAATAAAATAAAAACTAAATAAAATACAAAACAAGCAGGCCCAATATATGGAAGGCCCATTCAAATTCTAAATCTACAAAACCTGGCTCATTTATTCATTTTCTATAGAAAATAAATCCTTACAGAGAGAAGATATTCCTGGAGAGATTTAGGCTACTGAACTTGTAGATGAGTTTGATTGCAGGATTTTATTTACCCACCTCACAGAGAGACAGAAATAAAGTAAGGAGAGAAAGCAAGATACATAAATAAAGTCAAAAACATTATATGTGTTCAGATTCTCTGTGGTGTAATAGAGTAGATGGTCATTTGGTTATTGTCTGAGAGATTTTGAATACCATTTGCTGGGAATGTTAGGGCTTTTAATTGAATTGATTGAGTCGAGTTATAGATTATCTACAGAGAAAGGGTGGGCTCCTGCAATTGGAATATCGGAGTTGGGGGGTTTCAATTAGATTAGGGTTGCGACGGATTGTCTCGGCGATGATGGTCTGCCGGAAGGAACGGGCAGTCGATGAGCTTTACAACGCAACGAGGATTGTTATGAAACCAGAGGCATGTAATTGCTACCCGACTTTGTTCTTTTAATCCCTTCTCTTTTGGAATAATTCGATTCAATTTTGTTTAGTATGATCGGATTACTCGTCTAATTGATTTCCAATTGGTTGTATCATTCATGATAGGGCTGATTTCTTGGTTAGGGTTTTTGGGTCAAGAAGGAACTTGCCACTTTGTACATATTTTGTTAGCATTCTATCGGTTACTTTGCCTCTAAAATTGATTTAGATTTAGTTTGGAGGCAGTAATGTTAGTCTATAGTATATTTCATAATTGGGTATCGGAGATTGGAATTAATGTAATTTTGGTGCCCCCTTTTAGATCACACCAGTCTTGAGAGAGGGAGTCATTGCATGCAAGGACCTGTTCATGAGACTGATTATGATATTCGGAAGAATATGGTGAGACGACAGGGTAATTTGCATTCGTTATGCTTCTCTCTTTCTTTTTTATTTGTCTTCATATATCATGTGGTAGCACATAATTTGAATAAGTGAAAGAAATAGTCAATTAGCTTATGGGTTTTTATTGCATTTCTGATAAGTTTGTAAGAATTTCATTAGCCATTTCCGGCTAACTAGGAGTGTAGCTATAATAGATGATAAATCCAGATTTCAGGAAACATGCAGGATTTTCTTTTACACATTAATATAAGGACAATGTTGACAGACCAGCTGAGGGGATTGACACGTGCATTATAGTTATTTGTCATTACTCTTTTTTTGGTACTCAAACCACACAAAATCATATGCATTTCTTATTGGCACGCCTCTTTGACTGAGTTTTAGCTGCTTTAACACGAGTTCAACCGAAATCTGCGTTATTGTATATATACAATGAGTTACATGCGGACTTCCCTCTGATGTTTAAATACCATGTTTTCTTTTTTCTTATTCCCTCAAGTGGTGAATGACTTTTGGTGTTAGCTTTATCCATCTCATCCGATTTCTAAGTTTTTCAAGCTTTTAATATGGTCAATGTTGCAAAGTCCAGATTTTTCTGTAAATCTCCATTGTTAATTTATGTATTGCATCTATTTCTAATTTATGTATTGTATTTATTAGGTGTCATCTCAATCCATAAAAAAAATTGGTAAGCATTCCATGAGTGGAAAATTTCATATGAGAGGCGAATCTGGGGCTTGTAACGTGTGCTCTTCTCCCTGTTCATCTTGTATGCACCTTAATAGAGCTCTTATGGGGTCAAAGGCTGATGAATTTTCTGATGAAACCGGTCGTGTTAATGCGGGCAGTCAATATTCTATCAATGTGGTGGATACTTCATCTTCTTTTAAGAGCAAGGCATATGACAGTTTACTGCATACCAACAGTGAGACAAGTAACCTACTTAGTTTTAATTCAAGTCACGATTCTTTGTCTGATACATCTGATGCTGTAGAAGGTTTTGAGACGCATACGAATACTTACGAGGATTCTAAAGTTGTTGAAGGCAATGAAGATAACATTTCATGTATAAGTAGAGCCAATGATGCAAGTCTAGCAGTCAATAACCATAACAGGAATGTAGAACGGAAGAATTTTTCTTGTAGTTTAGCTTCAGTTGGTAGTTTAGGGACAGAAGAATTTGGAAAGGCCCACAAGTCAGTCTTATCAGAGATGGTAAAAGCTGCAGATTCTGGTGATAGCTCAGTAAAGGTGCAAACCCATGCTCCCACTCCCTAATTGTTACATCTCTTTGTGTTAGTGCAGTTTTACTGATTTCGGAGGATCTATGTACTCATATGCAGGGAATGCTGGCAGAGTTATGTGGACATGCAGATTCATCATTAAAAAAAGAGTCCCCATCTGATATTGTTGGTAGCCAGAAACTTGTTTCTTATAAAAGTTCAGGGGTCTCTACAAAAATCAGTTCAAAGACAGAAGCAGAAGCCATTGATGATGGCCATGCCCTGAACGGTGAAGCTTTGAAAAGCTTGGATCACGGTCAGCAAGATGTTAAGGCTTGTGAGTTGATCGAAGTAGCCGACATGCAGACGTTGCAATCCGCACCTGGGAATGACAGTGATGATTCGGACGTTGTGGAGCATGATGTAAGTTTTTTCCTCAGTAAAAATTTTATGCAAGACTTGTCTTCACAAATTTTTGTTATTTGTGTTCTTTGGATTTGGTTTGTGTTATTTGTCCTCGAATTCTTCTGGCCTCCTGGAAGTGTCTATATGATTTCGGTGGAATGATAATTTCTTGTTAGTAGTTTTCTGAAGGTTTGTAAGTATAAGCCTCTTGTTTTTTTTCAGAAAATAAATGAAAAAAAGTTTAAGCCTTTGATTTATGTCACAGAATTGTGGTCCCATCATCTGTTTGTTTTCGTAGCTACTCAATTGTTTGATCAAGCCTAATGTTGATTAGCATTCCCTGAGGAAATCTAGAGCAATGAGGTATTTGCAGCTTGTGTAGTGTGATTGAGAAACCATTCCCTCTTTATTCTTCTAAGAATTTGAAAAATGTTTTCTATTTATTTAGATACTGTTGCCCTCACATTTTCATTAGAAGAATGTTCGCCGCTTGGATCAGTTGTCATTAGGAGGGATATGTTTGATATTTAACTGTGTTGAGGCTGAATTATCTTATCATTTATGCTTGAGATAGTAGACTAGTGATAGTTGTATCACGTTAAAGAAAAACGGGGTTGCCGATTCACTTTTATTATTGGTTCCTCCTGGGAGGTTTAGTTTGAAGCAATTTATTTTTTTTTTAAATTTGTGTCATGCTTTAGAGCTTCTCCTTTTTGTTCTTGACGTATTCTCTCTTTCTCACATGTTCTGGAGGGTCCGTATATTAGTAGAAGAAGGATTAGCCTCTATATTTATTTGCTGAAAAACTGAAATGTTTGCCCTCTGTTTTGGGATCATAAACAGGTAAAAGTATGCGATATTTGTGGGGATGCAGGTCGTGAAGAAATGCTTGTCATGTGTAGTAGGTGCAGCGATGGTGCAGAACACACGTAATGGTTTTTCGTTATATTTTGTCTTCTCTCCTGGTTTTCCAATGATATTTTATGTTGATCTCATGCCGGTGATAAATTTTAACGTTAATATTGCTAAGTGCAGCTATTGCATGCGAAAAATGCTTCGGAGAGTTCCTAAAGGGCAATGGTTGTGTGAGGAGTGCAAGTATGCTGAGGAAAGTGAGAACCTGAGACCAGGTAAATCATATTGAATTATATTAGTAACATGCTAACATGATTTTATTTGTGAAATACTCTGATCTTTTTATGCATTTGAGTTTTAAAGGTTCAGATATGGAGGGAAAACGAACGGAAAAAGCCGTTTTGAGTACACAATTCTCTAGTAAGAGACTTGCAGAAAATATAGAAGTGGCTCCTGCTGCAAAAAGGCAGGCTCTTGAAATTTGTGTGGGTTCACCAAAGCCATCCAGCCCTAAGATAATGGGTGCTCTTTCACGCGAGTCTTCGTTCAAGAGCATAGATAGGGATAAGTCAAGGGCAGCATATCAGACTTCTCAGTCCATTAATGATATATCAGAAAGTACACGCTCTCCTTCAAGTGGTATACGAATTCAAACAGCCAAGGGTGAGTGAGTAGCTATTGCTGCATTGTACATGTTTAATGCTTCATCTCTACCCCTCTCTTTTTTATTGTATGGTTGTTCTTATGCTTTCTCATGTCTAGGTGGGGGTTCCTTGTTTATCATTTTAACTGATTTTTTAGGTAGAGTTCTTTCTTAAAAAACAACAGTTCATCGTATGTCTGTTTGCAGGTACATTGTTAAAGTCAAATTCGTTCAGCACCTTAAATACCAAACCAAAAGTTAAACTTGTAGATGAAGTTATTCCTCAAAAACAAAAGGGGTCTAAAGAACATGCTCCGCTTGATATGAAGGGGAGGGTGGCATCCAGATTGATGGGCAAATCTGCGTCGTTCAAATCTTCCAGCTCTGGGCGTCCAAATGTGTCTGAATCAAAAGTTAAAATGCTCTCATCTAAATTAAGCCATGCTCCAGATCTAAAGGGAACAAAACAAGCAAACGAGCGGAGCACAGTTGAAAGAAAAAATTTGTCCAAACTAGACCGTTCCTTGCCTAGCTTGACAATAGCTAGTTCTATTACTTCTACACCTAAGGTTGATCTAGCATCTCGTGATGAAACTAGTTTGCTTTCATCTGTGAGCAACAATCGAGAGCCAAAGGTCGTGCTACATGAAGGAAAATTGAGTGCCTTATCAAAATCATCCAGTCTAACTCGTAAAGGTGTTGAAACAAAAATTGCTTCAGGTAAACTTTTGCCTTCTTGATGGTGTAACAGGGACTAATTATTTACTTCTGTTCTTCAAACACGTGGTTGTGTCTTATATTTCTTTGTAAAATTTTTTTTGCTGTTTATGTATCGTGGAACTAGATGATGTTAATAATTTAAGTTCTCACCCATGTGTTTTCTATTGCAGTTGGAGGTTCATCTACGAATGCAATGTTTAGCGCTACCTCTGAACAAAAGTCAAACCAAGTTAGCTCTGTTGAGAAACTAAGCTGTAATGTTGACGGAACATTAGAAGATGTGTTACCGCAATCAGGGGAAATGAATAATGAGGCTGATAAATTGCGGGAGAGCTCTGTTCGCTGTAGGCCTACTTCTGTAGCAAGCCCAAAATTTAAAGAGATAAGTCATGATGTGGAACTTTGCAGAGGTGGAATTTCACAGGCTTCTGGTACTGATCCTTCTGCTCCAAGAAGTTCTAGGGAGGAGATGCAGAGAGGTAGTAGGTTGAAAGATGCAATTCACGCAGCTTTGCTTAGAAAGCCTGAAATATACAGAAAGAAAACAGTATTCAATCAATCTGATGAGTTGTCCACTTCAAACATGGACTTAAGTTATGAAGTAGCCTCTGAAGGATCCCATGATGGACAAACAATTCTTGGCACTTCTGCTTCTGATTCTTACAAGAATACACCTGTAGATAATTTAAAGCAGCGCACAGTGCAGACTAGTGATTCTATATGTCCTCTAAAAGCGGCAGATTCTGTTTCTATAGTTTCTTCTCCTGGAAAGCCTACAGTGAAAGATTTGCATAGTCAGGCTTCAGCAGCGATGTCTTTTCTTGTGAAGACAACAGCCATTCCAGAATATGAATACATTTGGAAGTATGGTTCTTTTGGTTTCTATTTATCTACTTCATACTCTGGAATTTCTTTTACTTTTCTTTCTGGTGTTATTTCCCTGTTTGCTCGCTTTATGTTTTTTCTTGATGGTGACAATTTTTTGTTATACAACTTGACGGCAACTTATAAGATAGGCTTATCTTATTTTCATGCAGGGGGAGTTTTGAAGTGCAGAGAGGTGTACAGTTTCTAGAATTATGTGGCGGAATTCAAGCTCATTTGTCTACTTGTGCATCGCCAAAGGTCCTTGAAGTGGTGAGAAAATTTTCGAACAAAGTTTCATTGAATGAAGTACCTCGCCAGAGTGTATGGCCATCACAGTTTCATCAAACTGGTGCTAAAGAAGATAACATTGCCCTGTACTTTTTTGCCAAAGATCTTGAGAGGTAGTGATAACTATACTTTCTTTTCATTTTATATTTGATTTCCTTTTTCTTTCCGCCTAACATATTTTCTTTATTGCTTATTATGCAATATTTTTTTCAATTCAATGCAGTTATGAGAGACACTACAAGAGCCTGTTGGATGCTATGATAAAGAACGATCTTGCCCTCAGAGGGAATTTTGATGGTGTTGAACTTCTGATATTCCCGTCAAATCAGCTTCCTGAGCGATCACAACGTAAGGAGTTCTGAGTTTCATTGTATGAGGGTTAGGTGTTCTATTTAGTGACAATATGTTTGATTCGGTTCTGTTTTGTGCAAGTTGTGACTCACGCTTAACACATAGATAAGTGTGGATGCTGGTATTATGAGCCTGCACTCATGAAGCACGTATAAAACTAGGGATAATCTTCTGTACAATGTTGTCTTATAAATTGTTGGCTTCTGTGCTCATCTTGCTGTTCTTTATCCTGTCAAGTGCTTTCAGCTTGACCTTGTTATTGGTTATTTTTTTCAGTAATTGCTGTGTTGCCAAGTGTTTGTGCTAATAGCATTGTTCATACTGACCTAAAGTCACCGTCCGATGAAATTTATTTATCTTTTATTGGCAGGTTGGAATATGCTATTTTACCTATGGGGGGTATTCAGGACAATGAGGGTGCATTGTTTAGATTTTACTAAGGAAACATGTGTTCCCAGCTTTTGTAACTCTTTGGATAAAGACACTCCTACTGTTGGCATGACTTTGTCCGAGAACCTATGTATACCTCGGCACATTGACCGCACACTTAGCAAGGATCATGGGAGCAAAAATACTTATCCTGGAGAGGTGCGTTCAGGTTCAAAAGAAAATTTGGTGTTACGGGATAGTGGGCAAGACACCAACACAACAAGCAATGCAGGCTTGTCTAAAGGAGTTGAATGTGCCACTCCTTGCCTGGTAATTTTTAGTTTTTCCAGAATGTCCATTGCTTGATAAGGTGCATTTGTGGTGGTTGTAGTTTCTTTATTTTTATATTCAGTCTCCCTCCTTCCCTCCCTCTCCCTTCATTATTGTGCTTGGTTTTATCTTTCTAATATCTGTACCAGACTTCATTGATGTTATTGAATCATATGGTTGAAGCACTTGTTCTCATTCTTTATGTCTCGTTACTCTTTTGAACTTTATTAAAATTTGACATGCTAGTGTGGTTGCCAATATTGACGTGTGTTGTTGCTGCTTTAGATATTTCTAGATTATAATCTTCTGTATATATAGTGTGGTGGCTTGCAAATTATTTCATTTATTTTTAATGTAGATAAGGAATATGTTCTACTCAATTTTCGATTCAACGTTGCAATAGCGGTCTGGAGTTGAGAGTTTTTTTTCGTTACATAGAATTGAGAGTTTATTGCTTAGTCAAAAGATCCTATTTGCATTCTCAAAAAAAAAAAAATCCCTATTTGCTTAGCACCTGTACGTTGGCGTAGATGGGATTACTGATGTCACAATACTTGATTCCTCAATGATCTTTGACTCCTCAAAGATCCTTATTCAAGCGCCTATATATTGACTCGGCGAATGACATGTCTTATGATGTATTGTACTCCACTAAAGAACTGTGTATTAGAGGAACAAAATATTAGGAAGGTGTGATATTTTATGCTTGGCCCTTGTCTCAAGGTTCAGTTTACTTTGCTAGTAAAAATTAGTTTTAATTAATTTGTTTCTGAAAAATTGGTACTATATGCTTTTATATTTTGGGGTCAGTTCTGTTTCAACATTGGGGTTTCTATACATGTACTAAAGGTTTACTATCTGTTATTCTGTTTTAATTTTCTCTCATTCTGCAGTTGGAAACTTGTCTTCGAGAGAGCAGACTTGGCTCAGAAATTAAATCTTCTATTCCAACAACCGGGCCAAATATCTCTAGCAAAGGTGAGAAGAGGCAAGTGCATTGGGTCTCTTCTGTTGATAGAGAAGATACTGATTCTTTGAAGAGTCGTCCTGTTTTGAGTGAAGAGGTAGCTGTTGTTGGGAGTGTTGGTGAGGAGACAATTCCATGTAGAAAGAAAAGGGTTGGCATCTCAGGGGGTGTTGAGGAGGTGGTTCTGGGTAGAGTAGACATCAATAGAGATGAATTTAATCAAGAGAGGGAATTGAAGAGAGATTATGGATACAAGGAAGCTGAAGCAGCTTTGGTGAGAGGCTTCACAGCCAGAGCCGGCTCTTTTCAGTCTAATAATAGAAAACATCCAGACATAACTCTTTCAGAGACACCAGCTTCTGTGCCCACAAGTCGAGGAATGCCATGGAATGAGGTGAATACTACACAGATAGATGGCGAGAGTGGTGGCAGGAAGCCAAGAATAGGTTCAAGTGGATTGTATGGTTGTAGCATGTCTGGAGGTGAAGCTTTTGTCTCGCATAATGATCTAGGTCCTTGTTCTTTGGTTGAGGAGAAGAGATGCGATGAAACCTGCGAGGAGAAAGTTATTCCAGAGGACTTGGGAGCTACTGAAAGGTACTTCTTTCCTGTGGATTCACGGCATTTTAGGACAGTTGGCAACTCTTTGCCATGGAAAGATTTCGCGCCAGGAGATGTGGACAAGTCCCGTGATGGGTTCCCAAGTCTTGAGCTTGCTCTAGGGGCAGAAACAAAACCACAAAATAAGGGGATGCTTCCCTTCTTTGTTGGGTTAGCGGAAGAGAAAGATAACCAGGATAAGCCTTTAGATGCAGTGGCAGTGGTTGATGAGAAAGATGATGATGTGTCTGCCTCTCTTTCCCTTTCTCTTTCATTCCCATTTCCGGACAAGGAACAACCTGTGAAACCTGTTTCAAAATCGGAGCAGCTTCGGCCTGAAAGTCACCATGTGAATACATCACTGCTTCTCTTTGGGCCCTATCCCGAGAAATAAAATGAAGATCGCGTCATGTACATTATATTGCGTCTTCAAATGCATGTGGCAGTCATTTCTGATGAGATGATGTTCCTGCCTGGGTGCGAATGCGATAGGAGACTCCTTTTCCCTCTGCACATTTCTCATATAGGATTTAATGCATAATTATCTTTATAGGTTTACTTTTTGTGTATTATTTACTTAGTAGCTCTTTGGTTTTTGAGTGCGCCCACTATTAGTATTTCTTACGGCTGTTTGTATATAAGAGACATATAAGCCACCATAATATCCATCTGTGATTACGAATTTGCAAACCAAGGTGTTGCCAAATTGTGAATTTTTTAAAGTGTTGGCTGCTATTATCATATCATAGTTATTGCCAAGTAAAGCTCAAACTTTTAACCACAAAGTGTCACCTCAAAAAACAATAAAAAATCACAAAATGTGCGGTTGATAAATTGTGACATCCAAAGAGTGATTTTTTACCTAGTAAGAGTGTGAATTTCGTTGGGATTATTTTGTAGTAAGGGGTAAATTGCACCCTAAGTGAGGATTATGCCCACCAGGTCGTACTTTTGGGAATGGGATGGTGACAACTCACCCCAATGTTGATATGCTGTTTTCCCTTTTTAAGTCATTTTTGATTTTGTTCTCCAATGAGTTGTCAAAGATGGATTTATGGGCTATAGACTAACGACAGGTTTATTTACCATGAATAGAAATAGTAGGTAATGGGCGAATTAGGCAATCGGAGAAGCGGGTAATCGGAGAATGGGCTAATTTATTCTCATTGAGTTGTTTATTAACTGTATAGAATTAAAATAGTAATCAGATTGATTTTGATTGTTGTTGTTTACTAATCATTATGAATCGGAATAAAAATTATTTGATTACTAAAATAGCCTTTCTTTTTCTCAGCTTTTTCACTTAACAAAATAAACAACGTGATAATAAAAGAAACAAAGTCAAGCACAATTTCTGTAAACAAAATTCATCCACCCTTAAACAAGTCATAGTCTACCTAAAAAGTTCATTAACTATGAAAATGCATAATTGAAAAACAAATTATAATCTCCATGTAATCATAATCTCGCCAAATAAAACTCAACAAGTTGCCAAATATATTTTGAATAAAATATGATAGAGCAATAGAAATTGGCTCACCACAAAAACCATAATTTCATCTTTCAATATTGCAACCATGGCACAAAAGAATACACCGACAATATTGTAAATACAAAAATATATTAACCTCAACGGTGGTGAGGTGTGAAGGAGAGTAGAGGAAGAAAAACAAAAATAATGTACTTACCTTATTCGGAGCAAAAAAAACATTTGAAGCAAGAATAGCGTCTAGAGAATTGAAGGATTAAGTCTTTGAAGTATTGAAACATTCAAAAGAAAATTAGGATAAGCATAAATTTATTGTGGCTAAATGTTGTAATTACTATAGAAGTTGTAGGGCAATTTTGATATATCAAAAAATTAAAATAGACAATGAGAGTCATTAACACATCCCTCCTAGTTAATCCCATTACTCATTTTGGGGTAATGACATTAAGGATTTCAAATGGGGCCTACCTATTAAAAAAAATCTAATTGTACTCCGTAATAAGAGTCATTATCATTGATTTGATTCTCATTACCCCTAAATAAATACAAGCTAAGTATATTGTGTCCTCCCAATTTTGCTTCTTGCTAGCAATTGAGATATTAGTGTTAGCTCTAGCCTCTAGTAGATGATGGTGCCCCCTTCCCTTTCCCTTGGGGGACTTGCCCTAACTGTTTTGGTTATTTGGCTGTTGCCTTGCTAATACATTCTAGATTCTACTTGCCAAAAATTAAAGTTGGATTTTATTCACCTATTTTGTTGAATGAAAGGGAAAGAGAACCTACGATTAAGAATGGTTAACTTAAAGACTCAATGTAAGCTTGTCACTAGTATTGCATCCTAGTGATGTTGCTCTTATATTTGTTGGGTGATTTTGATTTAATTATCATAAAGGTCGAGGTCATGACTCGATGGATATAATCTTTGTCCCTTAGTATTATTGCATAAAAATTCATTGTTAACTTTCTCGATTTGATTCTCGTAAAGGGCGAAATTGTGATTCGACGTATCTAATCTTCATCACCCAATATCGTTGTATCAAAATTCCTTATTAGATTTCTAATAATTTTATTTAGGTGATAAGTCATTTTGTCTCAACATATAAAATTGCTATAAATCTAGTGGGGGATAGATTGACCAATTTTACATAATTTAAATAGAAAATTAACTAAAAGTAATTCGGGGCAATTGACTATAGGTTTATAATTTAATGGACAAAATACATATTTACTATATCTTCAAAAGTGACACATGACGTTTTAAAGAAATTTTGAATAAATTATAGCACCTGAAACGACAAACTTTGAATTTACTATATTAATTTTGAGCAATAGCATAATCGCTGGAAAGAAAAGTTTTGAGTAAATAGACAGTACCAATGAAGCTGTTCTACCGCAATAGAAAAGTTTCGAATTAATTATATATTAATCCATTTTCTTATAATCCAACATTTTTTATCACTTTCATTTCACTTCTGTATATTACTCTTTCTTTTTATTTATTTATTTACAGTTTCCTAACATCAGTATATCACTCTTTCTATTTATTTATATTTTCCTAATACCTATTTTACCCTTTCAATCCGTAATAGAATATATATATATATATATATATATATATATATATGTTTGGCATAGTGATTTTCAGATATACATTATTAGTATTCACAATTTAAATCATTAATATATTTATATCAAACTGTCAATATGAGAATTAATCAACACTCACTCCATAACCTCGAAAATGAGAACACAACCAAAACTAAAAGCCTCCTTCTTCTTCTTCTTCTTCTCTTATCTCCGTTTGTTTATTTATGAAGTGATTGAACCTCTAATTACCAACTAATTAAGCCCGCAACTTTCATGCATTAATAGAACACTCAATTGCCAATTAATTAAGTTCCCTCAAAGAAGTTAACACCAACAATCAACATCAATAGAGCGCCTCAACAAAATAGGCCGAGATGAAGGTATTTCTATTTTGTAGGTACACTACGTAATTGTCTTTCTATATAGTAGGTTAGGATATATTCTATTTCTATCTTCTTAGTACACTATATTTGTCTACCTACATAGTAGGTATATATTTTTATTTGCCAATGATTATGGCAAACATCATATTAGAGCCATGTGTTTTATACATGGTTGTGCTTACAATAGAGGTATCATATCACATTTCTAATTTCTTATGGTATAATACGTGCACAAACAGATATAATTGTGTTAGAGGTATAATAGGCATTGTCTTCTTATAATTATTTGGGACTTAATGTAGTGTTATCTCAATTTTGGTTGTTGATTGCAGGTGTATTTGGTCATCTAAAGAATTCTCAACAAAAAAAATTTCATTCAAAATTTAGATTTAAGATAAAAAGATAAATTCATAAAAATAAGGAATTTTAATTTGTTTCCACCACTATTTTTAAAGATAAAAAAAAAGTATAAAATCAGACAAAATGACCAAATTAATATTAATATATGGACTAAATTCATAAGTTTTAAACTTTTGGACTCATATAGAATTGCCTCAAAAGTTTACAGGTCGGAGCAAAAAGGGTGTGAGGTCCGAGGAATTAAAATTAATAAAATTTTAAACTTAAGTTAAGGACGGTGGAGTGAATGGGGCGGAATAACCAAAGGTGGGAACTTGAAAACGGGTCGGGTAATCGGCTCTACTACTTTACATCCCTGTATTGCCCTCCCACAAAAACAGTAGTATCTAACAACCAATCACTAAATCCCTTGTCCAAAACAAAAACAAATCACTAAATCCAAATATCATTGCCAAAGGATGGGGGCAATTAGGGGAATGAAAAAAAGTCAAACTATTTGAGTGCGTGCTATTCGCTAACTATTATCCTAAAGGGAAGAATCATCTCATTTGGTTTACAGGTTTTATTTGAGTGAAGAGTATAGTTTACATCGCCCGGCCCCTTTCTCTCCTCTGCGGAACTCTGCTTTTCTTCTCTCGCCCGCTCTCTGTAATGGCGATCTGCTTTGCTCCTATCTCCACCTCATTCTCAGGTATGTCTTTACTCAACCGGGAAATCTCTCCCGGATTTTCCTCCTTCTTTCGTGTTCGTTTGCTCAGAATGGTTAGAAAACAATTTTAGTGAAAAAAACCGAGGATTTCAGTTTCCACGAGCATCCAATTTACATTACTAGCATTTTTTGTGTGAAATATATTATACTCGAAGTGAACGTTATGAAATCCCCTACAGAACTGCCTGATCGTTTTGGCTGAAATGTTGGAGCAGCTCACTGGAGGTTTATTTAAAGATGTTCGTCGTCAAGCTAAGACTAAGTTAATGGGTTTTTTCTATTGCAGGGTTCCTCATTTGTCTAATTATTCTCTATTGCTAGAGGATTGTTCACTTGTGTAATTATTTTCTGTCGTCGGTGAAATTTCTTATGTGATTTCTGAAAAATAGATACATATACATATTGTTTAATTCAAATCCCTTATAGCCTTTAGTGTGATGATTTGAATTAATATATTTTAAATTGTAACTTGTTTTTCACCAGTTTAGAGTCTTTGGACTTTGGTATGTTGTTGATGTTGTATTTGTAAAATGTCACCACCCTAATGTTTAAGGCCTGTAGGCGGCGGATGTCAGCTGATGGCACGTGATATTTGGTGGTCCAGCAACGGCAAGGCAGAAGTAAAGCTCACTAACCAAAGCCAAAGGAAAAATATTCAACTGCGGGCCAAGCGCAATTTCGCCATTCGGGCTGAATACAGGTATGCCTATTTCCATCCCAATTCATCAACACTTTCTTGTTTTTGTATTAACTTTGATTCTTAACCAATATCCAATTTCTGCACTCCTGTATCCGCAATTACGCAGTGATGATACTAGAGGTGGAGGTGCTGATTTTCTTGCTGGTTTTCTCTTAGGAGGTGCTGTCTTTGGGACTTTGGCTTATGTTTTTGCTCCACAGGTGGTTCCGTATTCCATTGCAATATTTTCTACTCTTGTTCATTATATTCGTTGTGTATGGAGCAATATTACTTCCTTAACACTTCTATGCATTTTCTCCTAAGCATACGCTTCTCCATAGACTCAACACCTTACCATGCATAATGTTCTATTTTACTCCTGCTTAATGAAGTGGAATCCTTATGCTTACTGAAAGAGGTTGGGTGATGCACTTACATTATAATTAGTTCTCATTGTGAATTGAGGCGTTCTTACTTTGTCAAGCCAAGAGAATGGGGATGGATCAAATCCTGTTTTCATTGCCTTAATATACTTCCTTGCAACATATCATTGCTAAAATTAAATCAGTTTTCTTTGTGAATATTAATATTCTTGCAAAACCAAATCCATTTTTTGAATTTTGTATCCTGTTCCTAGTACCACTTTCCACTTTTATTGTCTGTAGGCAAAATGATTACTATAATGATGGTTAGAAATATGTTTCCCTGACTTTATTATACTCATGACATGACCAGTTTTATTACTTTTTTCATTTTGGGTCATTTAATTTAGATTTTAGATTCTCATGCTCACATCAACCTGCACTTTCTGGATGAATAGATTGGCACATAGACGTTTTGTGCTACTTATTTGCAAATTACTCTCGTCTCTCTGTAGTGCTTTATATGGTGTTTTGTGCCTACTTGTGTTCTCAGAGTGACCCTTAATGTCATTTTTGGTGCCTAGGGATTGGATAACTCAGTAGATTCAAGGAATATTGAAGTAAGAAATAAAGTCCAACTTCCAAAGTTTGTCCAAGTTGAAGGAATTAGATGGGTTAGTTATTAGGTGCTGATATCGTACCATTTTGTGGGGATTGGAAGGGAGAAGCTTTCTTTATGATTAATCCATCTTCTGACTTCAACTTGGACAAAATATGGAAGTTGGCCTTCATTTCTCCAACGAACCTTAAATCTAGTGAGTCATCCAATTCGATCCTAGGCACCAAACATGGTCTAAAGATATAGGATTACTATGCAGCATATTTGATTTCGTTTGGGTTTTCATCCTGGTTTGCATTTTTGTCTTATGCAGATTAGAAGATCTCTCCTTAATGAAGATGAATATGGATTCCGGAAGGCTAGAAGACCAATATATTATGATGAAGGTTTGGAGGTAACACAGATTCTTGACTGGACATCCAACCTTTACCACTTGTTGGAGATGCAATTTATCCTTTCTATTTTTTCCGTCTGTTTTTCTTATCCCAAAAGAGAAATTATCTGACTGTTACACTATCTTTTTCTGGGAAGCAGAAGACCAGGCAGACTTTGAATGCAAAGATAAGCCAGCTCAACTCAGCCATTGACAATGTTTCTTCACGTTTGAGAGGTGGGAACAATGCGCCCACGGTTCCAATTAAAAATGATCCTGAAGTAGAAGCTACAATGTGAGGTTCGTTTCACTCTCTTTAGGTACCAATGGAGCTGATTAATGAACTTTATATCTTCGGAGACCAGATATATGTTTGAAACTGGATGTGTAACTATTTGGTCTTGACATAATTTCTTTTGAGAATGTCGTTTATTTCAGTACTTGCCTACTTGGGTTATATTAGTCAGACTGAAGCTTCCATATTGTTGATAAATTTGTTTACAAGTTAGTGGTTAATGAATGGACTTCGAGGCTCTTGGAATTGTTGGTAATGGGATTAAGTACTGCTTCAGATTTCTTCTGAGCTGAACCGAGTACCTATTTTGTATATTTTTGTCCTCGTGATTGCTGTTTTAAAGTAAGTACGGTTTATAAGCTGTTCTGTTTGTGGTCCAATTGGAATAGTCGGGGGCATATATACATATAATTTTGTCTATGTTCATGATTGGTCTTTGGACAGGATTAGAAAACAGGCCCTTAAAGAGTTGGAATTTGGAGGGTTGGCGGGTTGTGTTTTTTGGCTGCTGGGTGATTTCCTCAAATATTTAGCAAGATTAGAATTTGGAGAGCAGCCGTTAGTTTAGTTATATATGTTCGGAGTCTTTGGTAATGGTAGGTGCTGCTGGTAGCGCAGTAGGATTACGATATATACTAGCTAGAGGGAGATCCCAAACAAATCCAATTCTTTCATTTCATTTCATTTAGCTATAGATTTCTTATGAATCTAAGTTATTTGTAACAAGATACCAAGAAGCAATTAAGCAACTTATTTCTTAACAAGATACAAACAATCAAAGCAAAGTAAAGTCGAATCGAATCAAATCTTGATAAGAACCTTGACACAATCTGGATGCTTTAGAAGCTCATGTGCCTGGTTAATCTCTACCAGGGGAACTTCATGAGTTAAAAGTTGGTGTAGTTGCATCTCCTGTGGAAAAACAATGACTTATTAATTAACTGCTGGAATGAATAGCCTGTTCATCAAAATCTCATCATATTATTATTATTAGTAGTAATAGCAGTAGGAGGGAGTATGGAGTACCTTATTCATCCATTTTTGAATTACAAGGGGAAGGTCGGATTTGGCTTTGAGCCCTCCGAACATGGAACCTTTCAAGGTTCTACCACACAATAGGGAAAGTGAATTAATTTCAACTGTTGTGTTATTTGAGGTTCCAATCACTATTGCTGTCCTATTCCCTGCAAATGATTTTGGTAGCTGTGGTTTTAATTTTTCAATTTTGGTTAAGGTATTTCTATTAGCTAACAAATTAAGTGATACACCAATCTTTTATGTGATAGACAAGGTCATTTTAGAACTTTTACTTATGAGAAATTTGTTTTTTTAAAAAATAAAATAAATGCATTTCTCCACCCCTAGGCACCTCTCCATCTTCCCACAGTCGCCGGCGGAGGTGGTGGCCATGGATGGGTCCGGTGGAGGATAGTAGTGCTGCTGTTGATGACTCTGATGTTCTCTTTTCCTTTTTTTCTCTTGTGAATTCTGGTTGTGATTAATTCTGGATGTAGAGTTGGATTGGTTTAGAATTCTGGTTGTGACTTATTATACTTTCCTATTTCAATCCTTCTTCTCCTCTTCCCCCTCTCCTACTGTTCTAATCGCCATTGCACCAACCTCTTAAACAATAGCACATCAAGATGATCAGACCAATTCTGTAAAATAATTAACAATTTCATTTTTTTTCCTCTGCTTCATATATCAATTTTTTTTTGTCTGCCTTAAGATATTTACTATTTAAATCCATATTAATTCAAACAATCACCATTGGAGTATTCCTCCGCCAGTGATTTCGATGGAATCAAATTTCAACATCTTTGTTAGTTAAGTAAAATTTTTTTCAAATTTAAATTTTGTAGCATTTATTTGATAATGGATCTTTGCCAAAGAAAAAAATAAAATAGAAAATTTAGAGGCATAGAAATAAGTTTGAATTTGAAATCAAATATCATCATCCTCTTCAAACGAAATTCTTAATTGACTGGTCACTTTGAAATTTGAAATTTACAATTAACATTGTTATTTTGAATTCAAACTAACCAAGTTTCATCATACCTCCATCTCTCTCTCAAGGCCTACAAGTAAGGATGGGTAAATAGTTAAATGGTTATTAACTGTCATTTTTTTGGTAATAATCATTTAAGATTATAACCGCGGTTATTTATAATCATTGATTATTTAGCTAAATGGTTATTAACTATTACCATAACCATTAATATATGGTTGTGGTGCACTGCGAAAATAATTTGGTTTTCAATTTTTATTATTTCTATTTTTTTTAAAAGACTAAAATAAATTATATTAATATTTAATAAAAAAATAAAAAATAATAAAAAAAGATAAAATTGCATGGAATAATCAACCATCTCGGATATCAACAAATTTTATATCACCGCGTAGAGCTCAATAAGTAGAACAACTTTAATACTTGGGTCGATGGCCAAAAGTGACCAAAGAAGGTCGAAAAATGTGAAAAACACTCTGAAATTACGAAACTTTTCAAATTAAATCCACAAAATAGACTAAGATATGAGAAATTTAAGGACATAGACTTGTAAGATTCGAAGATAGGATATCTTTACCAAGATTGCAGGAAAAGTTGGGTCGACTTGCCAGCGTTGCGGGTCGCCCACTGGTTTGGATGAGTTTTTTTTTTTGTTTAAATTTTGTCAAATTGTTTTTTATTTTTTTAATATTTTTTTTCAAATGATTTTAATTAAACATCACTATATAAAAGGTTAAATAAATATGACCAAAAAAAAATTATATGGTCATGTAATAAATGGTTAAATAAATGTGACTAAAAAAATTTATAAAGTTATGTAATTGGTTAAATAATTAATCATCATAAATATACCATTTAATTATAGACTTAAATAGTTATAACCATTACCACATAAATGGTTAAACCCTTACCGCCCAATTTAATATAAATATTTAACATTCACCGTGGTTTTTTAGTCCATCCTGACTTATAAGTAGAGCCTCAAGAGAAATCAGCCAAAAAAAAAGGAGGAACAGCTGCAAAGAAAAGAGCAAGTAGAGAAAAATCAGAGTGAAAAGAAAGAGGAAAAGCAGAGAGAAGTGAAGTCAGAGAGAAAAGAAAGAGAGAAGAAAGAGAGCAGAAAGAGAGAGAAGAAAAGAAGGCCAACGGAAAGAAAAGAAAGAAAAAGAAAACTCAGAGACAGGTCCAGAGGCTTCCTACCTTAAAGAAGTTTGAATTGTAAAACAAGTTCTCTTGCGGTGAACGTAAAGCCGATCGAATCGAAGGTATAAGATGGTCGTTCTATTATGTTCTCTGATTCCTTCAAATGGTGTAAATTAATGTGAGACTCTCTCTGTAAAAAAAAAAAGAGAAAATATTTATATATGTGTAAGAAATATATATATATATATTTCGAGAAATCTAACATTGCAAGTACGATGTTCATAAACATCAGAGAAGTGAACGATCATATTCTTTCGGGGCGAGGCAGCAAGCGATGTTCATGAACGTGTACATAAAAGGAAATGGACGATCATGATCGTCCGAGAAATGTACAACATTCTATAATGGCAACGGTTGATCATGATCGACCAGAAAAATATGATATTCATGAAAATAGACGATCATAATCGTCTAAGAAGTGTATGAACATCAAAGGAAATGGACGATAATGATTGTCCGAGAAAATATGATATTCAGAAAGTATGATGTTCATGAACATCAATGGACCACCCATACAAAAGCAAAGAAGAGACGTCGATGTTCAGAGGCATTTAAATTGGCGAGCAGCAGAGTTTACCTTCGTATATTCGCACTGGTCATCTGCACCGAAGCCTCAAAAGATCGGCTGAAGACAATGATCGTCTTAAATCTCAAGTTGTTCTACGGCAGATTTCAAGAAAGACAGACAAAAAAAGAATGAAGATGGGTTCGTTGCAAGCATGCATGCGGCGGCGTATTCATAAAGAAAGAGTTCATTGGCGAACTTTCAAGCATACAAAAGAATGAAGAAAGTTTGTTCCGTAATTTATATGGATTCAAAGCTACTGACAAGAAAATATCACTTGGTAAATGGAGATTTTGTTCCATTCATTAAATCCATGGGGATACGGTAGCGGCAAAAGAAACAAAGCATGGACAAAGCTTAGGATGCCCAAGCACCGACTCACTTCCTCCTCCAATCGGTGGACTTTGTCTTCCCTGGAAAAATAAGAAATGAAGGAGCAGTCCTTTTATGCATGATTACCGAAGCTCTTATCAGTTACTCTTGGAGCTAATCTCATCATCAGATAATGATCAGAGATTCAGACTTGAAGCAGAGGCCTATTGGGAAGGAAACTCATGATAAAAAGAATCGTTTCGGCAGATACATATGAAGCCAAGCTCAGAAATCTGATGCAGTTGAGCTCGAAAATAATTAATGAGTCATTGATTAAAGCCCAAGTCATCATAAAAGCCTAAATCCGCTACTAAATTTCCCGGGCCCAAAATTCCATTCTCAAGGCCCAAAATTTTCAAAAATTCAAAACAATCGCACATGAATTATGCCGGTTTGATTCCTGCAGACGGATATGTAGGCAATCTAGAGATTCAATTTAGATACAACCGCAAGTCCAAAATCCAAATTGAATCCCTGATTCTTCTAACCAAATTCACCCAAATAGTCATCCACCAAATAAAATACAAAACTTCCTTTTCAGTGAGTTATTCACTCCCTGAAAACCTTGAATCCAACTTTCGAACTGTGTCGGTTTGATTCCCATGAAGGGATACGTAGGCAATCTAGGCTCCCACTAGATGCAACCGCAACCAGTTTTGAATCATTGATTTTCCACCAATCAAATTCAACCAACCCAACTTTCGAATTACGTCGGTGTGATTCCCGCGAGGGAATACATAGGCAATCTAGCATACCCACTATATGCAACTGCAATTCAAAAATCCAAATTGAATCCGTGGTTCATTCCAAACCAAATTCACCCAAACACATGCCCCAAAATAGAATCCCTAGTTCGTTTCTATTGTACTAAATTCTCCCACATATTTTTGTAAACAAAATCACTCCAAACTTCTTCTTTTCAATGAGTCATTCACTCATTGAAAATTCTAGAACAATGAGTGGCTTGATTTCGAGGACGGATACGTAGGCAACATAAGTTTCGACTTAGGTGCAGCGGCAAAAACAAACACCAACCCTTTATTATGTTTATGTATTATGGAATCGAAGGGTTTTCCTTTTAAACAAGGGGTTGTAATTAAGAGACACACTTGTCTTGAATGGGTCGAACCTAAAATAAATAGTAAAACCCAATTGCTCAGGCAATGGCGGTGAAATTATGTTGACGAACAAATTTTTCGCCAACAATCCTTAACCTAAAAAGATAAATTCTAACATTTTTACTTGAATTATACCGTACACATGAAATTTATGAATTGATTAAATTCTAATCAACATGAATAAATCTTTTACCAAGCATATTAGTGACCATTACAGGAAAATGAAGGGTGCCTGACCCAAAAATTTCGTCGGGCAAAGGCGTAATTAGATGGGCCAAAAAATAAACAAAGAAACCTCGTCGGGCCAAAACCGTCGGCCCACCGTTGTTGAGCTACATTTTACCCGACGAAAAAAACCAAATCCTCGGGTAAAATGCTTACCTGAAAAATACTATTGGTTGGGGTTTAGGGTAAATAATGAGGGTTGCCCGTCGAATTATATATTTTTGTTAGGTAAGGTGTCCCTATTCAGACACATTTGGCCGACGAATGTTTCAGTTTCGTAGGGCAAACTTTATAATTTAGAGGTCTCCTTAAAAAATAAATATTCTAATTATGTTTATAATAAAAAATATATATTATAACTAAAATAAAATATATTTCTAAACAAATATAATTAAAGTAAATATAAAAATCAAGTATCATTAAAAAAAGGATAATGTTTTACATAAAGAAAAAGAAATTACGTCCTATATATCTAAGATTCCAGCGGTTGTTCGGGGTGCTGGTCCAATTACGGGGTCGGATGATGAGTCTGTGGTTGGACTGGCGGAGGTAATGGCATCCCACTCACACGCATTGTCTCAAGCACAAGCTGGAGGGTGGACTAGACGGCAGCGTAGTCGGCCCTGTACTTGGTGCACTCGGCTTCGACGGTCGCGCACTTCTCTTGGACGTTTGCGTAAGCCTCCTTGACAATCATGCACTTGGTCTGGACGGTCGATAATTCGGTTTGGAGGTTCGTGAAGTTGGTCTGGAGGTTCGTGAAGTTGGTCTGGAGCTCCGTGAAGTTGGTCTGGAGCTCCGTGAACCTCTGGCTCTGCTAGTTGGATGCCCGAGAAGAACTCGAAGAGCCAGATGAGACATCCCGAACTATTGCATCTCCCGCCCCCCGTACTATCTTCCCTGGATGCTGCCCCAGGTGTATCTCCAGGATCTCCATTGACCTAGCGGGATCCGGTAGAGCTTGTTCCAACGGGACCTCCGGCTGCTGTTGCGACAGCTCACCCTGTACAACCTCCATGTATCGTTGCATCCCCTCCTACAAATTCGAACAAATATTAATAAAAAATATAATTTGGAAATTAAAACTTATCATATAATATGAAAAAAAATATTACTTACGTAAATCACGTCTGCCGCCTGGTTGCCGTGGCTAGCGTAGACTTGCCCCCAGACCTCCAACTTTGACCACATCGACCCGAACTTTTGCTTATCCTCTTGCCGGTGTGCATAGGATCGCGACCCCCCGTGGTGCTCGTATTTCTTCTCATTCAGATTTTTTGTTGGCGCTCAATATCCGTTGTTCATTAGTAAAAACAATCTTTATATTCAAATTGAAAATTAAATAAAAAATGATGAAAATATTCCTAACTCCGACACGTACTAGATACTGGGGGTCTCGAAATGCATGCACAACCATTTCCACTCCACCAACCGATGCGGCTCCGAGTACTTGGATGAAGGATTCGCAAGGGCTTCCGCTAGGGACGTCCAACTCTCGTAGTACTTCTGGACCTCGTACTTCCAATCTTTGAACCGTTTATGCCAGTGTTTGTTGAGGTAGTAGTCATTAACGTTGGCGTCCTACAGATCGTACTCAAAATTGATCTTAAAAAAAAAAGTTTGGAAAATATATATAATAATGTAAACAATGATAAACAATGGAAATATACGTACCGATAACTCAGACCAACATTTCTCCTTCGTTTTGTGGTCGAGCTTCTTAAAATTCGGTTCCATTATCTGGCACTTGGTTCGCAGAATAGCACCCATGTCGTGTACTACCAAGCTGTGGATTTTTTGGTCCACTGCCCGCAGATGAGGTTGGTAAACGAACGGGATCTTTGCCTTCGTTGTCCAACATATCCGCTGCGATGCCAATCCCCTATTGATCCCTCACACGTTCACTGATGTCCCTACACATACAATACAAATTAGTATAAATATGAGCAAAAAAACTAAAATAGTCATTTAAATAAACAAAGTCGTCAACTTACCAGAGGGGAGTACTCCATCCCCAATCTCTTTTGCGCTTGATTCGACGGGTGGTGCAGGCTGCGAGGGCTAGGGGTCGGTCTGTGGTTTGCCCTGGTTCTTGCCATGGCATCGACGGGCTGATCGTGTGCTGGGTCTCACGGATTCCGAGTAGTTAGCCGGGCCCTGAATGGACTCAGCTGTGGAGGCTACCATGGCCGGGGGTGCCTCCTCCGCATGATCATCAACGAGGGCAACGGGGCAACGCGACGGCTTGTAGACGTAATCAGCGGGTGTGACGACATCTACATTAAAAAATTCAATGTAAATAAAATAATAGCAACCAATTTTCAAATTTAATATTTAATTAAAAAAACAAAAAACAAAAAACAAAAAGTCAAAAGTCAAAATACTAATCAAAAGTCACAAAATTACTAAATAAAATTTCACAAAATTACTAAAATCAAAATTCACAAAATTACTTAATTACTAAATCAAAATTCACAAAATTATTACTATAATCAAAATTCACAAAATTAAACATAAAATCAAAATAAAAATTCACAAAATTACTAAAATTCACATAAAATCACAAACTCAAAAAATCACAAAATTAAACCTAAAATTCACAAAAACTTACAAAATCAAAATTCACAAAATCAAACCAAATAAATTACTAAATCCTAACATGCTTATGTCCAATTCCAATATTATTAAATCAATTCCAAATTGAACTAAAATTACCAATTTCCAAATTTCTTTCCTAAATTCACAAACAAATAAACAAAACCCAATCAATTAACCATCCAATTCAACTAATTAACCCATTCCAAACATCCAAATTCAACCAACCCATTAACAATATGAATTACTGTGACTTCCAAACATATATACAAATTCAACCAACATACAAACATCCAAATTCCAAACATATGTACAAATTAAACATAATTCAAACATACAAATCCACATAATTCAACTAAACATGAATACAAATCCAATCTTCCCAAATTTCATAGAGAGAGAGAGAGAGGGACTTACTGTGAGATAGCAAGACGTGGTCGGCGGCGAGAGAGTTGGTCGGCGGTGAACAAGACGCGGCGGGGAGAGAGGACGTGGGTCTGTGTTATGGTGATGGTGAGTGAGAGAGCAAGGGATGACGTTTGGGTGGTGGGATTTGAGCTGAGTAGAGCTCTGTTTTGACGGAGGAACCGAAAGGCGCAGAATGAAGAAGACGAAGCCGTATCTGTGTTTAAATTAGGGTCAAGGGTCTTGCCCGACTAAATTTTCGTCAGGAAACCATTAAGATCTCTACAGCTTGATGTTCATACAAATATAGTTCAGTCAATTACATCTAGAAATGATCACGCTTTATGGTTTATTCTTTTTATTATCTATTTTCACTTTTCTTTGTTTTCTGATTTTTTCAATACAAATACTTCATACCTCATGGTACTCTTCGTCCACTACAAGAAATCCATGCTTGCCCGACCATATTTGACCCGACGTGCACGATTCCGTCGCCTGAGTCTGTTTTGCCTGACGAAAATTGTCAGCCGCCGGGCAAAATAATGGCCAACTAGGCCCGACGAACATTTTGGCGCGAAACAATATTTTTTTGGCACATAATTTTCTTAAATTTGCCCAACGATTTTGTTGTCGGGGATGATCATTTCATAGGGCAAGCTTTTGGCGCGAAAAAAAAGGTTATAGTGCAAAAAAAACACGTTGTTGGCACTTAAATAAATTACCTTAGCCCTACGAATATTTTTTTCCATGAAAATATTTCTTCGGGCAAACTCTAAGTGTTGACCAAAGGTTTCCCGACTAATTCATTTAGTTTTGCCCTGCGAATGTTCTTCGTCGGGTAAGGATTAAAACACAATAACTGAAATCACACGCCCCTCTTCTTCTTCTTTCCTATTTCTGCTTCATCTCAGCTCAGCTCTCCGCGCTCTCTCTCTCTCTCTCTAACACCATTATCTCATCATCATTTTATTTACCAATTAATTATCTCTCCCTATTACTCTCTCAAACACCAAACTCCATCAAGAGGCATATAATTATGGAAACTAATTTTTGGTTGTTTTATAGGAAATTTAATTTTTTAGTTGTGAAGTTTTTATTTTTGATTGGAAACTAATTATTGGTTGTGTTATAGGAAATTTGTGATTGATTTAGAGGAATACTTATAAAGAGGTATATGTGTTTGCCTATGAATTTAATTTTGGTAAGAATTTTGGATATATAATTATGTTAGGAAATTGTGAAAATTTTGTAGAAATTGTGTATAGTTTGGGGAAAATTGTGTATAGTTTGGGAAAAATTGTGTATAAATTGTGGAAAATGTGTTATGTGATTTTGTAGCAAATTTTGAAATTATAAAATATTTTAGGAAATTAAGAAATTAATTAAAAAATATTTTAGGAAATTAACTAGATAATATGTTAGGAAATTAGGAAATTAGAAAATATGTTAGGAAATTAGAAAATTAATTAGAAAATATTTTAGGAAATTAGGAAATTAACTAGAAAATACGTTAGGAAATTAGAAAATATGTTAGGAAAATAAGAAAATAGAAAATATGTTAGGAAATTAGAAAATTAGAAAATATGTTAGGAAAATAAGAAAATAGAAAATATGTTAGGAAATTAGGAAAATTGAAAATATGTTAGGAAATTAGAAATTGTAAACTCTGTGATATGTGTAATTAATATATGTTTGTATTTGTGAATTTATTGTGATATTTTTATTATTTATTTATGTAGTTTCGACGAAGTGAAATGTGGTGATATTTCATAACCGTTTATGTGAATTTCATCGAGTTGATTAACTTCGCATAATGAAATTCAATGAAAAACCTTATACCCGTTTGAGAGTCAGATGGATGCGCACTTGGACGCTTAATTCGTGACCGCGCAATTGACTTACTCTTGAATTGTCCCTTTATTCAGACAATTTGGGGGTGCGTAACTATTTGTTGTGTAGTTTGCAGTCTACGAGACTACGTTTCGATCGTTGGAAATCAATTTATGTCCCCTCAATGTTCCCTGAATGCATACTAAATATTTATTTATAATATCTACGTCGTGCATTTGGGGAACTGTAGGGGGGTGCTGTCGAAATTTCCATCAATCAAAACTTAGTCTCGTAGGCCGCAAACTACACAACACAAAATGTGCACTCTCGAATGGGATAGGGCCAAATCACCAGAGACATAAGGAGACGAGCGACTTTTGATATTAACTTGTTCTAATTATGGGACAATATTAACTTAATTACTTACGTTGACTTTATTTTGTGAAAATAGACACAATGGAAAGAGGGTGGTAGATGTAATTGAACGATAGGTGTGCTGATTAGTATTTGGATGGGATCGACAACTTTATTGTCTTTGCACAGAGTCATTGCAGTGAAAGTGAACGTATCAAGTGTCCATTTCGGAAATGAAACAACTACAATTGGGGGACGTTGAAGAGGTCGGAAATCATCTAGCATGAAATGGGAATGTACACAACTATACTAATTGGATCCATCACGGTGAACCAATATTTACAGCATCGACATCTTCGGATCCTGGGAACCGTGGGGATCAAAGTGCTTCGGATGGACGCTTTGATGATGACAAAGTCTTTGAGCTATTAACCGATGTTTTTCCTCTCGCATCAGGTGATATGGACGATGAGGCTCCCCGGTTTCAACCCGAAGACTCAGATCAACAATACGAGAGATTGTGAACGAATCTCATTGAGAATTGTACCCCGATTGTAAATCATTCTCGGTTCTAGAGGCGGTTGTGGAGTTGGTGCATATGAAAATTGAGTATAATCAAACGAACAAGCATTTTGATCACATGATGGACATTATCATCTGAATGCTACCTGGAGATAACCGTCTGCCTAAAAATCATTATAGCTCGAAGAAGCTGTTGAAGGGTCTCGGTTTAGGGTATATCAAGATCCATGCATGCAACAACAATTATGCATTGTTTTACGGTGAATTCAATTAGCTTGACTAATGTCCCGTGTGCAATGAACCTAGGTTTCTAAAGAACATGATTCTGAACAAGGTGTTGCGTTATTTTCCACTAAAGCCAATATTACAAAGATTCTACATGTCGACCCACACAGCCTGTGATATGAAGTGGCATAAGGACGAACACATTGATAATGATGTTCTTATGCATTTGGTCGATGGAGAGGCTTGGAAGGATTTTGATAAGATGTATCCTGAGTTTGCCGCGGAGCCAAGAAATGTTAGATTAGGACTTGCTACTGACGACTTTATTCCGTTTGGGAGTTTTACAAAGCCATATAGCACTTGGCCGGTGGTCATGGTTCCGTATAACTTTTCCCCTTGGAGATGCATGAAAAAAGAATTCACAATCCTCAGTACTTTGTTACCAGGCCCCAAATCGCCGAGTAATTCCATTGATATTTTTTTGTGGCCATTGATTGAAGAACTCTTGGATTTATGGGAAAGTCCAAACATACAACAACTACAGTGGAGAAATGTTCACTTTGCGAGCAGTCGTAATGTGGACAATTAATGATTTTCTTGCTTATACCATTGTCGGGGTGGAGCACCAAGGGTTATCTTGCCTGCCTGACATGTGGACCGAACGCAACGTCCATTTGGCACGCATCAAAGGTATGCTACTTGGGGTCACCGAAGTTGACTGCCCTGGGATCACCGGTGGCGTAATGAGGCTGACAAATTTCATGGCCAAATAGAGAGACGGACAAGACCAAGGGAATGGTTCGGTGATGAGATATTGTCCAAATTGAACAATATCCAAGAGTTCGTCACACGAGGTCCGAAACGAGCGGAACAGGAAAATTGGACGAAGAAGATCATATTCTTCTGTTTGCCATACTAGTCGAAATTGAAAATTAGACACATCGCGAATCCCATGCACATCAAGAAGAATGTTGCAGAGAATCTTGTGGGAACGACTTTGCCCATCGAAGACAAGTCAAAGGACACGAAAAATACTCTTCTAGGTATGCAAGAAATGGGGATTCGGCGTAACTTGTGGCCAAAGCTCATCAATGGGAAATACATATGGGTAATCCAACTTATACATTTACGCCGGAGAATAAGAAAAGATTCTTGCAGTGGTTGCAGAGTGTGAAATTTCCCGATGGGTAAGCCGTCAACATCTCCCAAAACATAAGCACCGATGGTGGCACCATGTCTAGTTTGAAGAGCCATGACTATCATGTTTTTCTACAACGGCTCCTTCCGATTGGTATTCAGCCATACTTGTAGCCTGATGTTGTTGAGACGATCGTTTATTGTCTCGGTTCTTCCAGTAACTATGTGCCAAAACATTGCGAAAGGCAGACGTCACTGCAATGAATGAGGGCATTGTCTACCTCATGTGCCGGTTAGAAAAAATATATCCCCCAATATTTTTTGATGTAATGGTGCACCTACTAATTCATCTGCCAAATGAGGCAAAGCTAGCTGACCTGACGCATTATCGTTGGATATACCCAATCGAGAGGTAAACTTCATCCTGCTTTTGGGACTATTCTTTACTATCCTGTTAATAAATGTGAATCATAATGTCTATTTTCTTGCAGAATGTTAGGTAGGTACAAGCGATACGTCTGTAACAACACACGTCCCGAAGGCTCTATAGCGGAAGCGTACATTGCAAATGAGTCACTCACGTTTTGAGAAATGTACCTTCGGAACGTTGAAACTTCCTTCAATAGGGCCCCGCGGAATGACGACGGTGGTGAATGCGCCGAGAACCTATCCGTATTTGCCCAACCAGCACGACCATTTGGCATCGATCCGGTGTTGCAGCCGTTCGCCAATAACGACATGAAGATGGCTCATTGGTTCATACTGAACAACTGTGATGAAGTCTGGCCTTTCCACGAGCAGCACGAGGCATTGATGAAGGGCCAATATCCTTCGAATTGGGAAGAAATGGACCAACAACTGTTTCCAAGTTGGTTTTCCCAGCATGTAAGTCAATTATTTTGTTTGCATAATTTATTATTTTTGTTTTAAGTTGATCAATTTAATTCATGATGTGTATCTTACCAGATGGCACAGCTGAGAGATGACAACTCACCAGACTTCAATAAAGAGTAAATGTAGCTTGCCATTAACTCATTTTGAGGAGAAACGTACGCCGGTTGTCACGTTAACAGAGTAAAGTTCGTGTGCATTGTCCGAGATGACAAGTTGTCTACTCAAAATAGCAGGGCCTTTGTGTCGGGGAAGGGGAAAATGCTGCTACAGGGTTCTTCGGTAAATTGTTCAGTGTGGTTAAGGTGTTATATGCAGCGCGCAAGGAAGTCGTTTGGGTTCGTATGACACCTGAACAAAACGACAACATGAAGAATTTCTGCCAATTGAAAAAGAACGATGAATTGCTGATGTATTTTGAGCAACCTGCAAAATCTTATCATGTTGCTGAATTTGATTGTCATTTTCGGAAGATTGCAGCAAACCTAAGAGTAGCCAAGTATCTAAAAGAAGCAAGCCTTCGAAGGTGGTCAAGGGCTCATATGGATGGACGTCGTTACAATGTCATGACCACTAACATTGCTAAATCTGTGAACTCTGTTCTTCAATTTGTGAGGATTCTTCCAGCGGTACATTTGATAGATGGAACTGTGAATGTTCTTGTGAAGTGGTTTACCAAACGTCGTGATTTGGCTACAAAGTGCACTATTACTTTGTGCCCTGATTTTGGTGAAAAGAAGTTGAGAACCAGAGTTAAGGATACTGCCAGAATGAATGTCATCAAGCTTAATCATGAAGAATACAATATTTTGGATGGTGATATGGATGGACTTGTGCACTTGCACAACAACATGTGCACATGTAGGAAGTTTCAGCTTGAGCAGCTTTCGTGCAAGCATGTAGTTGCAATATGTCGATTCTTGAGATTTAATGTCTACTTATTTGCTTCTCGGTATAATACTAGAGAGACATGGTTGGATTCTTATTTCGAATATGTTTATCCCATTCTGAGAGATAGTGTCAGGACCCGTCCCGAATTTCCCCTCGAAACCCGGGAAGAACCCTGATCCCGTCTGACAACCTAAGGAAAGGTTCCCAAATACCCTTCAATCCTTACAAATTATAATAATAATAAATACTTTCACTTGTCAGACAAGGGATTTAAGCACTTAAAATTCCCGTAAGTAATTACCAACCAAATACAACATAATATCAGAGCGTCTAAGTAGGATCAAGATACAAATTAGATATCCTACTCAAGTACAACTACACAGCGCAGCCGAGAGTGCTAATGCCTCTACCTCGAGATAATGTCCGCGTCAACTCTACTGCCTGAAGGGGGTTTAAACACAAAAGTTGTGAGTGGACAAAAATAATAGTTTATAAATCATTTTCCAAGGAATATTACCTTTCCCCCCCTCCATTTATAAAACTATGCATGCATGCATCACATAAACAGTTCATGTTATAAAACATCATCTTTAAATCACCGGCATTTCCCTTTTTCTTTAAAACCACTCAGTAGGACTCACACAAAATCCATATAAGGAAAACACATTGTGATCCACAATCTGGTTTGAAAATCATCCTCAAAGGAATTCAAAATCATTTAATTCAACCTAGACACATAATATCTCAAATCCATTGTTCCCGACACATCCACTAGCCACCAGGGTATCCCTTGGGGTGTGCTAGTCCTGTATCACAACTCCCTGTACTATGCATAGACACTCTCGCGACCCGACGGAGTCAAAACTCTACAATGCCAGAGTCGGAGCACTCAACAAACTAACGGAGCAAAACTATCGACGCTAGTCGGAGAATCAATCACCAATTATATTGGAGGTTCACCGGGTTCACCGCTAATAACGGATCCTCGTCCCGAGTCCTAGCCTCCCTCAAATCAGAGTTTATCTTGGAGGTTCACCGGGTTCACTGCTAATAACGGATCCTCGTCCCGAGTCCTGGCCTCCCTCAAATCAGTGTTTATCTTGGAGGTTCACCGGGTTCACCGCTAACAACGGATCGTTATCCCGAGTCCTGGCCTCCCCCACATATAACCAAATCCGATAAACTCATACAATAGGGTCAAAACCCAAATCATTGACTCAATAATTTCCACGTCAAAACGTTATCAAAACTGAGTCCAAAAACCATGATATTTCTCAAATCACACTTTAATCGAAGTAGTGGAAAACATGTGTCTAGTAATCATTTCTAAAATCCAGAAATTCAATGCCACAATACATAACAGTATTTACACAAAGATATTTTGATGCATGCATTTCAGTTTATAAAACCAAAGTCCACTCACAAACCTGTTCAAGCTAGCTCAATCCCATCTTGCTCGTTCCTCTGAGGTTCCCGGAACAATATCGCCTGTCAAAAACAACAATCGGGATTACCGGCTAGTAATAAGACTCTTATATAACAACTTCCTAACCTCGGGAAGTCTACCCATGCTGTTTCTAGAAAACACAGCAGCTTCGGACACTCAAAACGACCTCTAAACGATGTCCAATCAACCTGAAACCTGTACCAACAGATTCAGAATGTCGAAAACTAGTTACCACGCGCCGCCGTGACATCAGACTCGGCCCCATGCGCCACCACGTGCCGCCGGAAGGTCGGCACACGCGCCCACGCGCCCTCACGCGCTGGCCACGCGCATGCTACAATGTTCACGCACCTGGATCAGTTCAACCCGGTTCAGCTCAACCTGACCCAGTCCAACTCGACCCGATCGGTTCACTCAACCCGACCGGTTCAACTCGACCCGACCGGTTCAACTCAACCCGACCGGTCACTGGTGACTCGCCGTAGAAGACGACCGGACTGTCGTCGCTGTCGCCGGAAGCTGGCCGGAGAAGATTACTAGACCGCTACCTCCGCCGCCGTCTGGTTCGCCGGAATCCCCCATTTCCGACCGAAACTCCAACCTTTACAACTTCCTCAAAACTCAATTGTTTTACACAAATTTTACTTCTAAATCTATCTACTCGAACCCAGGAATCCAAATATAACCTCAAAACATCAAACACGTACCTGTGTAAGCCGAAAAATCGATCCAAAGATTCGAAACTTCCTTTACTCGGTTCGGCTTCCACCGTGATCCTCTCCTTCGATGGTTGGTACGGTTGTGATCGTGGGAAGGAGTAGAACACGATTAGTTGATCAAAACGGAGAGCTAAATCCTTGAAATCAAAGTTGACTTTTGGTTTCTCTTCGGGTATTTTCGCACACGGGTCGATGGTTTGGTGTTTATGTTTGTCACAGAGAGAGAATGAGTGTGAAGGAGATGAAGATGAAATGAAGATGTAAAATGAGATGGATCAGATAAGTCTGATTTGGGTAACAAAATATCTCCCCTCCATGGAAAATTACCAAAATTCCCTTGCACATCTAGACCCATAACTTCCGTCCACGAACTCCGTTTTCTGCGTGCCGCTTGTCTACGAATTCGTGAGTTCGAGACCTACGCAACGGTACCCAAAACACCACGAAAAGTGTCTCGAAACAAAACTTGATTTCCAAGCCCTTTACCGATCAAGGGTAAAATCGTCATTTTACAAAAATAATTGCATAAACCCAATAATTAAAATTCCGGGTTGTTACAGATAGGGCAACTTGGGTAATACCACAAGAAGTCCTCAAACATGCTGTTCACCCTCCCATATGCAAGGTCATGTCGGGTCGACAGAAGAAGTTAAGGATACCATCCCAAGAAGAGGGTACATATACCTATTAGTGGTCAAGGTGTGGTGGTCGGAGTCACAATAAAACGATATGTAAAGGGCAAGTTCCACTTCGTACTCCATCGTAGACAACATTTCTAAGTTATGGTAAAGGTTTCACATCAAGGACCATATTTTTGTTCAATGCTTAGGTATTCACCTAATTAAGTGCATGTGATTTATGTTATTGTACCTTAGATTGAGTGAAACACAACTTGTTTTAAAATTATTTGTAATCCTTATGTTGCCTGAATGTTAGATTGGGGGCATGTATTTGGAGATGATGACATTGATGGTTTTTCAGTTTGAATGGATGACTTTGTGATATTCACTCTGAGTTAAATATGAAATTGTGTTGCTGTCTTGGGCAGTGAGATTTGGATGATTTGGCCTGAAATTTTCATCAAAGTATGCTCTTTTATGTCCTCCTAGTCAGGTAGTGTACTCATAGTCAGGTAATGTCCTCATAGTCAGGTAGTGTCCTCATTGTCAGTGCAGTGAGAATTGGATGTTTTGGTCTGGGATTTTAATCAAAGTATGCTATTTTATGTCCTCATAGTCAGGTAGTGTCCTCATAATTAGGTAGTGTCCTCATAGTCAGATAGTGTCCTTTTGTATGTTTTGGTTTGGAATTTTCATCAAAGTATGCTCTTTTCGGTCCTCATAGTCAGGTAGTGTCCTCATAGTCAGATATTGTCCTCTTGAATGTTTTGGTCTGGAATTTTCATCAAAGTATGCTCTTTTTTGTCTTCATAGTCAGGTAGTGTCCTCATAGTCAGGTAGTGTCCTTATAGTCAGGTAGTGTCCTCTTGGATGTTTTGGTCTAGAATTTTCATCAAATTATGCTTGCATAAAAAGCTATGTTTACTAATTCATAGACTTCATTTCATAAAAATCTTGCATTAATTAAACACATAAAGACATGGAAACTTGACTTATTTGCATTACACAACAAAAACATGAAAAACAACGATCAAGTTTCCTTTTCATACAACCAATCAAACACTAACTTCATATGCACCCATATTCAACGACATCCACCACCGAACAAATTCTTGGCCCCTTCGATATTGATTTCATCCCACTTACCCGGTGTATCGTAATTAACCCAATTTTCAAATTGCTTGAATAATCTGAAGCCACTTGCAAATTTCTTGGCCCCTTCGATAGTGATTGCAACCGATTCCATTCCTCAAATTTCCTACAATAAAATGTATTACAATAAAGTTAAACTGCACTACATAACTATGAGTACACTACAGGACTATTGGACTACGAGTACACTACAAGACTAAGGGGGCACTATGAGGACACTACAGGACTATGGGGGCACTATGAGGACACTACAAGACTATTGGGGCACTGTAAGACTACATCTACAAACTGGCCCTAGTTTCTATGGCCTTCTACCCACTCGACCTCACACCTCCAAATTCATCTTCCTCACTCCCCAATTGGTTATTTGCTTTAATTTCTTGAATGCCCAACACTTGTGGTTCATCCACCTTAACAAAAATTAAACATAGGATTGAGAGAGACCAACCTATGCGAATGAGACCACCACCTTGAACACTGTTCTGGAGAGGAAGATGAAAGAACGATGCAGCAAAGATTTGCTTTGCTAACCTGGAATTATAAATTGGTTATTTGCTTTAATTTCTTGAATGCCCAACACTTGTGGTTCATCCACCTTAAAAAAAATTGAACATAGGATTGAGAGTGACCAACCTCTGCGAATGAGACCACCTCCTTGAGGATGAGGAAGATGAGAGGAAGATAGAAGATGAGAGGAATATTTCGCCAGCTCCTCCATCCCTCAGTGACCTTTCTTCTAATTTCACACCAAGTATGAGTCTTGGTTACTACAAGGTTACCGTCTCCTTTATATAGTTTCTATTTTTGCAGTAAGTTTTATGAGTGTTCTATTTTTGAATAAATTTATGGAGCCAGTTCTAAAGCCATAAATTTCCCATTAATTTTTGAAGAGAAAGTTAATTATTACTAAATTTTCAGAATCTTTTGAAATTTAGAATTTTTTCAGAATTTAGTTTTTAATGCATAGATAATTATATATTTAATGAAAGAAAATTAAATTATTTCCACATAAGATTAATATCAACCATTAAAAGTTAAATGATCTAATGGTTTAGAATTTGTGTCTATCGTTGTGTCAAAATTGTGGTGCCCCCGATCCGTCCCTATATAAATATAATCCTACCTAAGACTTTTATAAATATATATGGACATGTATTAACAGATATTGATGGATTGTGGCGAGATTAATTTTTTTTTTATATATAGAAGATTTCATATTATTATTTCTAAAAAACAAAGTTTACAAAAGTAATAAATGGCAATGTGTGGCCTCATCAAGATCTTAAGGTATAAAATCATACAAAAGTAAAAGAATTCCCCAAACATCCCTAAACCAGGACTATATATCTATCACTTTACTCAAAAAAAAAATATATTATATATTAATAAGGGAGAGGGCCACATGTGGTTCCTCCTCAACCAAGGTGAGAAATCCATCACGAGTTAGCGTATGTGCAACCATATTGTCATCCTACCTTCTCAATGTGTAAGAGAAGGTTGAGAATAGCGGAATTAGTCGTTTGATCTCATCTACGATACAACCGCACTATCCTAACATTCATCTGTAAAGAAAGTACCAAAAAAATAATAATACTAAAAATCAGAGATCATATGGTTTGACTGAAAAAGGATAGAATTATATATATATATATATATATATATATATATATATATTAATATGAACAAATATAACAAAAGAAAAAAAAATTCATAATAAGTGAAGTTGTAGTGGAAGGAGAGGTTGGAAATATGAGTTTATGATTACATGCATGCCAATGTCCCCAACCTAAGCGCATATATGTAGAAAACTATCCACAGAAGGTTCTCAAGTGGTCTAATAGATTGACAATTATCATAGGAGTTGCAATGGTTGCGCATTTTCTACATACTGGGGTTATTCCGAGTTGTTTCAACAACCGATCGAAAACAAACAGTATATTGTTTGATGAACATCAGATTTCAAAGTTGAGTGACTATGAGATGTCCAACATCATAGATTCACAAAAGAAAGCGACAAACTAATTAAGGCATGTTTCTTCAAATTAATTTTTACTAATTGAGATTGAATGGTATATTTTATTAGAAAAGATCATATGGGAAAGATCATATAGTATTTATATAAAATTAAAACGAGCATAATCACAATTATTGTAGGAGATCACATAAGCACAAGTATAATACAGTAAACATCTGGAGAAAATGTTATTGGAAGAAGGATATATTCTTTTGGAATTAGAAGAAGGAGATGTTTTGAGAAAAATGTCTCCAGGTGAATTTCCAAACCCATGTAACAGATTTAGAAAAAGAAGAAATCGGGAGATCAACAAAGATAGAAAAGTGATGAGGAGGGGGAGAGAGTGGGAGGTGGTGGAGGTTATTATTTAGGGAAATTGTCACTAATGTCCCGTTTTCAAAAATAAAAACCCCTAATAGCCACTTCCTATATACTCAACCATTTAAGGTAATTAACTTTTAATATTTGCAATTTTGGCCCAAGTATGTAAACAAAAAAAAACTATCAAAAATCCTCCTTAGTTACTTTCCCATTCACCTTCATCTCTCTCAAATACTGAAACCCTCTCCCATCCAAACCTAGAAATCCTCTCACATTCAAACCCAGAAATCCTGTCCCATCCAAACCTAGAAATCCTGTCCCATCCAAACCCAGAAATCCTCTCCCATCCAAACCCCGAAATCCTCTCTCATCCAAACCCCGAAATCCTCTTCGTCTTCTTCCTCTTCCTCTGCATCCTTTTTTTTCTCTTCTCTCTTCATCTTCATATGGGTTTTTGGGTTTATGAGTTTCTGGTTATGTAACTAAGTGGTTACCAACTGGTATGTAAGTGAGAACTAATCGGTAACTAACTGCAAAGTCTCGAAACCCAGAAACCCAGATGATGATCTCTAGATGAAAATGGAGGTGAAGATCCCTAAATAACGATGAAGATCTCCAGATGAAGATGAAGGGGGAGGCTGCGTCCTCTTCCTCTTCTTCCTTTTCCTCTGCATCCACTTTTCTTTCTTCTCTCTTCATCTTCATCTGGGTTTTTGGTTGTGTAACTAAGTGGTTACCAACTGGTATATAGGGGAACTAATTGGCAACTGACTGTGAAACCTAGAAACCCATATGAAGATGAAGATTAAGATGAAGAACTCCAGATGAAGATGAAGATGAAGATGAAGATGAAGATAAAGATCTCCAGATGAAGATGAAGGGGGAGGCTACGTCCTCTTCCTAATCTACCATAGAACATGTATGAGAATCATGAACTTGAACTGAGCACACATCACAAGTCATCGTGGGCTTAGCTTTGGAATCACAGAGTTGCTTGACCATGGCCGTGAGTTGTGCAATGGTATCATCCTTGTAGGGACTCCCGATGCTCAATGTTCTAGATTGTTGGCCCCTATAACTAAATTACTTTTCCCTTTGAGCAATGTTCTCAAAGGCTTCCCTAGCTTCCTCAGCCGTGCTATCCAAGACACCCTTGGATTGCGAGTTAACCATCACCCTATCACTAGTCTTCGAACCACCATAGAAGTATAACATCAAGTGGCACTTATCAATGTTGTGATGAGGGCATTCTTGGATCTTTTGATTGAACCTTTCCCAAAACTCATAGAAATATTCATCCTCAGTTTGCTGGGGTGCCATGATTTGTGGTTTGAGTTTATTGGTCTGGGCCACGGGGTAGTATTGAGTGAGGAACTTAGAGGACAAGTCCTTCCATAATGTGATGGATGCAGGTGCTAGTGAATGGAACCATGCTTTAGCCTTGTCCTTAAGACTAAATTGCAACAACCTCAATCTGATCTCAGCCTCAGTCATGCCATTTATCCTTAGAGTGGAACATACTTCCACAAACTCCTTGATGTGCAATCCTAGGAATGTTATGAGTTAAATTACAAGGCTATTTCTTATCGTAACCTTTTGATGCAAGTCATCTATACTTTATGTAATTAAAATGGCTAATTTTAACAACACAAAGAAACATCAGTTTAAGCAGTAAAGTAGCACACTAAGATAAACACAACAATCAAACCAACGCAAAACCAAACTAAGAAGTTGCCATGGTTAGGGCTTTATGATTATTCCTAACTTAAAAGAAACTACTCACTACTTATCAAGAAAAACATAAACATGAATTAAATTGAATAAATATTAGAAAGATTAAACCCAAACTATAATCTCAAAGGCAAACTCCAAGCACATCCGTGAGCAATTCTTCAAGAACACAGCTGATCTTCATGAACAAACCTCACAAACAAAGTTTAAAAGCAATAAATAAAAAGTGTCTCAATGTGTCTAAGGTGGCGTGGCGTGTCTCTAACATTGAACAATGACTCCCTTTTATAGACAATGGAAAACCTTGTCCTACACATATTAGAAATAGAAACCTATACTAGAGTGTTCTAGAATGTTAAATACAATCCTAAGCTACTAAGAAGTCCTTAAACTGCTGGAAAACTAAGCAGAACACGGCTTGAATTGAGAAATGCCAGTTGGCACTTTGGGCATATAGTTGGCTCGATCAGGACCTAGGGCAGGTCCTGAATGTCGGTGGCTTGGCCTTGGGTATGTCTTCATCGCGCCTTGGCGCGCCTTAGCGTCTGGATGACTTCATTATGGTCCAGAGAGTCTGAAAAAACTTCGTGTCTCGATCCAATAACATTAGGATGTAAAATGGCCACATTTGGCCTTTTCGGGCCATGTCTAGGAACCTATCCTGGACTTGGAACTATCGTGGCCCTCAAGGCCTGAATTAGGGTGCAATCGTTGAACTTGAATTAGGGCGCACTCGCTCCTTGTCTCAGCGTCTGGAGCCTGTCTCGAAAGTGGGTCAGGGACACAGTCTTGGGCTCCTCCAGACAAGTCAAGGACATGATCTGGGGCTCGGTCTTAGGCTTCCTTGGGACATATCAGGGACATGTCCTGACTTCGATAGTGGCATGACGAAGGCATGTCATGGCCTTAGACTGAAGGTCCTTAGACACAGCTTTGGGACCCAGATGGCCTAATTTGAGGTACTCGATCTGCGCCCTAAATAGGGCATATTGACACGTCCTTAGACATGGCAGGACCTGATATGGATTTGAGGACATCCCCCTCGTTTGAACTCCAATATGAGCCATTGTTTTTCTAGTATTATTAGAATTAGGTTATCTTTCTAAATCATGCACATGTTACACAAAAGCATCACTTTCTACTATGGATGACATGATTTCAAAGAAAAGACAAGTAAAAGGGGCATAATATGACATGAAATGTATGTAACAAGTATGGCTTAACAAATACCCCCAAACTTAGCTTTTGCTAGTCCTTGAGGAAAACAAAGAGTCTAAAAATGATGGAAATAATAACAAATCATCAGGGTTCAAGGATAATAAGGGAAATAGAAAGTCAATCAAGTGTTTCACTTGTGGAGGAATTGGTCTTATTGCTGCCGAATGTGCAAACAATAGGAATCGATTCAAACAGAAAGATAGGGCAATGAAAGCCACTTGGAGTGATACTGAATCAGAATGTTCATCACATTCTGAATCAGATTCTGACGAAGAAGGCATTATTGTAGCATTTGTTGCCTCAATCTATGATGATTCATTTGAATCAAAACAAGATTTGTTGTCATCTGATGAACAAGATTCAGATGATATGTCATATGATCTGATTTGTAAAAAGTATGATGATTTTTTTGAAGAAACCTGTCAAATTCAATAGAAGAATCTTCTTCTTGAAGGAAAAATGACAGAGTTAATGTAACAACCCGGAATTTTAATTATTGGGTTTACGTAATTATTTTTGTAAAATGACGATTTTACCCTTGTTTGGTAAAGGGCTTGGAAATCAAGTTTTGTTTCGAGACACGTTTGGTGGTGTTTTTGGTACCGTTGCGTAGGTCTCGAACTCACGAGTTCGTAGACAGGCGGCACGCGAAAAACGGAGTTCGTGGACGGAAGTTATGGGACTAGATGTGCAAGGGCATTTTGGTAATTTTTGACTTGGGGTAGATATTTTTAACCCCCAAATCAGATATTCTCTGATCCACCTCATCCTCATCTTCATTTCATCTTCATCTTTTCCTTTCTCTCTGGGAAAAACAAACACAAAACCACCAACCCGTGCGAAAACTCACCGAAGAGAAACCAAAAGTCAACTTTGATTTCAAGGCTTCAACTTCCAGTTTTGATCAACTAATCATATTCTACTCCTTCCCACGATCACAACCATACCAACCATCGAAGGAGAGGACCACGGTGGAAGCCAAACCGAGGATAGGAAGTTTCGGACCTTCCGATCGATTTTACGGCTAGCATAGGTACGTGTTTGTGGTTTTGAGGTCATATTTGGATTCCTGGGTTCGAGTAGATAGATTTAGACATAAAATTTGTGAAAAATGGTTGAGTTTTGAGGAAGTTAGGAAAGCTTGAAGTTTCGGCCGGAAATGGAGGATTCCGGCGAAACCAGACGGCGGCGACGGCGCTACCAGTCATCTTCTCCGGCCAGTTTCCGGCGACGGCGACGGTGACGGCAGCCGGTCGTCTTCTCCGGCGAGTCGCCGGTGACCGGTCGGGTCGAGTTGAACCGGTCGGGTTGAGTGAACCGGTCGGGTTGAGTGAACCGGTCAGGCCGAGTTGGACCGGTCAGGTCGAGTTGGACCGGGTCAGGCCGAGTTGGATCGGTCCAGGCGCGTGGGTACTGTAGCAGGCGCGTGACCGGCGCGTGAGGGCGCGTGTTCCGACCTTCCGTCGGCGCGTGGCGGCGCGTGGGTGGAGTCTGATGTCACGGTGGCGCATGACAAGTAGTTTTTGACGTTTCGGACCTGTTGGCGCAGGTTTCGAGTCGATCGGATGTCGTTTAGGGGTTGTTTCGGACGTTTTAAAGTTGCTGCGTTTTCTATGCCAGCATAGTTAGACTCCCGAGGTTTAGGGGGTTTATATTTAAGGTTCTTATTATTAGCTGGTAATCCCGATTATTAATTTGGACAGGCGATACTGCTCCAGGAACTTCAGGGGAGCGTACAGTTCGGGATTGAGCTTGCTTGAACAGGTTTGTGAGTGGACTTTGATTTATAAACTGTAATGCATGCATAAATGTATCTTTGATTTTAAATACTGTTATGTATGGGTGCAATGAATTTCTGGATTTTAGAAATGATGCTAGACACATGTTTTACAATATTTCAGTGAGAGTATGTTTTGAGAAATGGCCTGGTTTTTGTATTCGATTTTGATATCGTTTTGACGTGGTAACTATTTGAGTATGTGATTTGGGTTGAGACCCATAATTATGATTTATTGATTTTGGTCATAAAATGATATTGCAAAGAATTTGGCTTAGGCCAAGAAACAAAGATTTCGAAGTATGGATTTGATTCACTGGTTCCCGTCCCGATGGTTATTGTTGCTCTGACTGGTGTTGAGGGGCCTTGCTCTACCAGTTGTTGAGGGTTCGGACCTTGGTGTTGAGGGACCTTGCTCTGCCAGGTTGCGAAGCTGTCTATGCATAGTACAGATTGTACAGATAGTACAGAGAGTACAGATAGTACAGATGGTACATAGAGTTGTACAGATTTGAACACATCTCAAGGGATACCCTGGTGTGTTATGGATATGTCGGGAACAGTGAAATTTGAGATATTATGTGGCAGATGGAACGAAATGATTTGAATTTGAGATAATTTGTGTCCAGATTAAATTAAATGATTTTAAACTCCTTTGAAGAGAGTTTTCAAACCAAATTGTGGATCACGAGGTATTTTTATTATACAGATTTTATGTGAGTCCAACTATGTGGTTTTAAAGAGAAATGAGAATTTTTGGTGATTTACACATGATGTTTTAGTATGATAAATTGTTTTATGTTATGCATGCATGATTTTATAAATGGAGGGGAAGAAACGTATTTTCTCGAAAAGGAATTTATAAATGATTATTTTTGTCCACTCACAACTTTTGTGTTTAAACCCCCTTCAGGCAGTTGAGTAGAGTTGACGCGAACATTGATCTCGAGGCTGAGGCATTAGTACTTCGACTGCGCTGTGTAATTATATTTGAGTAGGATATCTAAATTTTACTCTTGATCCTACTTAGACGCTCTGATATTATATGGTATTTGATTGGTCATTAATTACGGGAATTATTGAGTGCTTAAGTCCCTTGTCTGACAAGAGAAAGTATTTATTATTGTTATTATATTTTGTAAGGATTGAAGGGTATTTTGGGAACCTTTTCTTAGGTTGTCAGACGGGATCAGGGTTCTTCCCGGGTTTCGAGGGGAAATTCGGGACGGGTCCTGACAATTGGTATCAGAGCACTAGGTTAAATTCCTGTAGACTGTACACTACGTGTACAATTATTTTGGTATTGATGAGTTATAGTCCTTTTCAGCATAATGCCTCCGAGACGAGAGTTCCGTCAATAGTCGGAAAATATTAGGGACACACCTGAACCTGCAGTGGAGCCTGATATGAGGCAAACACTGGAACAATTGGTTCACACGTTGACTTATGTACTTCAGAGTAGGACTGCTACTGAAGGTTCAGACATTGAGAAAGCCCAGAGACTAGGGGCTACAATATTTATGGGCGACTCTAGCGCAGATGATGCAGCAGAGTGGATTATTCGTTTAGAGCGAGTGTTCTCGGTTATGAGATGTCCTCAAGGGGACATGGGTATTAGTACTCCTACTGGGAATATGTTAGTGGCGAATCTCGTGATTCGTAGTTGTCCAGTGTTAGTGGAAGGTCATGCATTAGAGGCTGATTTAATCCCCTTAGATATTTTTGATTTTGATGTGATTCTGGGGATGGATTGGTTGACTATGCACCATGCCTCTATTGATTGTTATGACAAGAGAGTGGATTTTCGGAGTCCAGGTTTACCAGAACTTACATTCAGGGGAGATCGTAGGGTACTACCCTGTGGAGTGAAATCAGCTTTAACCGCTGAGAAATTGCTGAGGAAAGGTTGTGAGGGTTATTTGGCTCATGTGTTTGATTCTCGGGATACTCCGATGAGAGTGGAGGATATTCCAGTGGTGAGTGAGTTCTCTGATGTGTTTCCAGATGATCTTCCGGGATTGCCACCTCACCGGGAGATTGAGTTCACCATCGAGCTTTTGCCAGGTACTCAACCTATCTCACAGGCACCGTATAGAATGGCACCAGCAGAATTGCGAGAGTTAAAGACTCAGTTGCAGGACTTGGTGAATATGGGATTTATTCGCCCAAGTGTTTCACCTTGGGGTGCACTAGTGTTATTTGTGAGGAAAAAGGATGGTGGTCTGAGATTGTGTATTGACTACCGGAAGCTAAACAGGGCTACGGTGCGGAATAAGTATCCTTTGCCAAGGATAGATGATTTGTTTGATCAACTTAAGGGGGCAAGATATTTTTTGAAAATTGACCTTCGATCCGGGTACCATCAGTTGAGGATCAGAGAAGGGGATGTTGAGAAAACAACTTTCAGGACTCGTTATGGTCATTATGAGTTCTTGGTGATGCCTTTCGGGTTGACTAATGCCCCAGCAGCATTTATGGATTTGATGAACAGGTGTTCCAAAAGTAGTTGGATCGGTTTGTGATTGTGTTCATCGATGACATCTTGGTGTATTCGAGGAGTGCTAAGGCACATGAGAAACACTTAAGGTTGGTGCTGAATATGCTTAGGAAAAAGCATTTGTTTGCCAAATTCAGTAAATGCCAGTTTTGGTTGACCGAAGTTGGATTCTTAGATAATGTAACAACCCGGAATTTCAATAATTGGATTTCATTAAATTATTTATGTAAAAGGACGATTTTGCCCTTGCTTGTTAAAGGGCATGGAGATCAAGTTTTGTTTCGAAACCTTTTCGGTGGTGTATTGGGTACCGTTGCGTAGGTCTCGAACTCACGAGTTCGTAGACAGGCGGCACGCGGAAAATGGAGTTCGTAGACGAGAGTTATGGGTCTAAATGTGCAAGGGCATTTTGGTAATTTGGTTTTGTGAGAAGATATTTAGGCCAATCATTGTCTCATCTTCATTTCATTTACATCCTCATCTTCATTTCATCTTCATTTTCGTTCTTTCTCTGTGACAACCCTCCCAAGCCACACCCGAAACCGAAGAAAAACCAAGAGAAAAACCAAAAGTCAACTTTGATTTCAAGGCTTCAACTTCCAGTCTTGATCAACTAATCGTGTTCTACTCCGTCCCGCGATCACAACCGTACCAACCATCGAAGGAGAGGACCACGGTGGAAGCAGAGCCGAGTAAAGGAAGTTTCGGACCTTCCGATCGATTTTCCGGCCAGCACAGGTACGTGTTTGATGTTTTAAGGTCATATTTGGATTCCTGGGTTCGAGTAGATAGATTTAGACGTAAAATTTGTGAAAAATGGTTGAGTTTTGAGGAAGTTGGAAAGCTTGGAGTTTCGGCCGGAAATGGAGGATTCCGGCGAAACCAGACGGCGGCGACGGCGACTGCCGGTCATCTTCTCCGGCCAACTTCCGGCGACGACGACGGCAGCCGGTCGTCTTCTCCGGCGAGTCGCCGGTGACCGGTCGGGTCGAGTTGAACCGGTCGGGTTGAGTGAACCGGTCGGGTCGAGTTGGACCGGGTCAGGTTGAGCCGAACCGGGTTGGACCGGTTCAGGCGCGTGTGGTACTGTAGCAGGCACGTGGCCGGCGCGTGAGGGCGCGTGGCGGCGCGTGGGCGCGTGTTCCGACCTTCCGTCGGCGCGTGGCGGCGCGTGGGGCTGAGTCTGATGTCACGGTGGCGCGTGACAAGTAGTTTTTGACGTTTCGGACCTGTTGGCGCAGGTTTCGAGTCGATCGGATGTCGTTTAGGGGCTGTTTCGGACGTTTTAAGGTTGCTGCGTTTTCTAGGCCAGCATAGTTAGACTCCCGGGGTTTAGGGGGTTTATATTTAAGGTTCTTATGATTGGCTGGTAATCCCGATTATTAATTTGGACAGGCGATACTGCTCCAGGAGCTTCAGGGGAGCGTACAGTTCGGGATTGAGCTTGCTTGAACAGGTTTGTGAGTGGACTTTGATTTATAAACTATAATGCATGCATAAATGTATCTTTGATTTAAATACTGTTGAGTATGAGTGAAATGAATTTCTGGATTTTAGAAATGATACTGGACACATGTTTTACAATATTTCAGTGAAAGTATGTTTTGAGAAATGTCCTGATTTTTGTACTCGGTTTTGATCTTGTTTTGACGTGGTAATTATTTGGGTCTATGATTTTGAGTTGAAACCGTACTTGTGACTATAAAATAATCGATTTTGGATCCAATACCGTTTTGAGGGGGGGCCAAGATCCGGGCTAGGATCTGCTGAGACGGTGAACCCGGTGAACCTCCAAAATAAACAATACCGATTTGAGGGGGCCAGGATCCGGGCTAGGATCCGCTGAGACGGTGAACCCGGTGAACCTCCAATATAAAATGTGATTTTGCCGAGATTGTGGTCGAGGCCAAGTAAAACAGATTTTAACACATCTTAAGGGATACCCTGGTGTGTTGTTATGAATATGTCGGGAACAGTGAATTTGAGATATTATGTGGCGGTTGGAACGAAATGATTTGAATTTGAGATAATTTGTGTCCAGATTGAACCAAATGATTTTAAACTCCTTTGAAGAGATTTTCAAACAAAATTGTGGATTACGAGGTATTTTATTATACAGATTGTACGTGAGTCCAACTAAATGGTTTTAAAGATAAATGTGAATTCCGGATGATTTACATATGATGCTTTTATATGATAAATTGTTTTATGTTATGCATGCATGATTTTATAAATGGAGGGGAAGAAAGGTAATTCTTCGAAAAGGAATTTATAAATGATTATTTTTGTCCACTCACAACTTTTGTGTTTAAACCCCCTTCAGGCAGTTGAGTAGAGTTGACGCGAACATTGATCTCGAGGCTGAGGCATTAGGATTTCGACTGCGCTGTGTTGTATATTTGAGTAGGATATCTAAATTTTACTCTTGATCCTACTTAGACGCTCTGATATTATGTTGTATTTGATTTGTCGTTAATTACGGGAATTATTGAGTGCTTAAGTCCCTTGTCTGACAAGAGGAAGTATTTATTATTGTTATTATAATTTGTAAGGATTGAAGGGTATTTTGAGAACCTTTTCTTAGGTTGTCAGACGGGATCAGGGTTCTTCCCGGGTTTCGAGGGGAAATTTGGGAAGGGTCCTGACAATTGGTATCAGAGCACTAGGTTAAATTCATGTAGACTGTACACTACGTGTACAATTATTTTGATATTGATGAGTTATAGTTCTTTTCAGCGTAATGCCTCCGAGACGCGAGTTCGTCAACAGTCGGAAAATATTGGGGACACACCTGAACCTACAGTGGAGCCTGATATGAGGCAGACACTGGAACAATTGGGTCATGCGTTGACTTCTGTACTTCAGAGTAGGACTGCTACTGAAGGTTCAGACATTGAGAGAGCCCAGAGATTAGGGGCTACCGTATTTATGGGCGACTCTAGCCCAGATGATGCAAGAGAGTGGATTACTCGTTTAGAGCGAGTGTTCTCGGTTATGAGATGTCCTCAGGGGGACAGGGTGTTGTTAGCCACTTTTCTGCTGGGTGGTTCCGCTTATGATTGGTGGAGCGCATTAGAGGTATCAGGTTGGGAAGTCAGTACCATTACCTGGGCGACCTTCCGGGAGAAGTTCCTCGAGCAATTTTATCCTTGCTCGTACCGAGATGCCAGGGAGGCTGAGTTCATACACCTACAGCAGGGAGATTTGACAGTGGCTCAGTATGAGCAGAGATTTTTAGAGTTGGCCCGTTTTGCACCAGCTCTAGTGGTAACCGAGAGGGACAGACGCCGCAGATTTGAAAATGGACTGAGGGGCGAACTTCGGTCAGCGGTAACGGCTGCAGCCCATACTTCATTGAGAGATGCGTCTGACGCTGCAGCTTGTGTAGAGTTGAGCATGGGTGTGCCAGTCCAACATCAGTTCGGTGGTTCCAGGCGACACCGGGATCACTGGGATGCGGGAGCCTCTAGTCAGGGACCGTCCAAGAGAGGCAGTATCAGTTCTGGATCTTCTGGTGGTGCAAGATCCGGATCGGGCAGTGGCGGAGCCGGACATGCACCGCAGTCATCCACTGAGTTTAGTGGGGCTTCAATACAGTCAACGGGTAGACAGAGTGGCGGATATGGTGACCCCAGATGTTACACCTGTGGAGAGACTGGTCATATCAGGAGATTCTGTCCACAACATCTTCAAGATAGAAATTTCTTGGGTCGTCGTGCGACTGAGCAGAGTCAGAGGACAGGACAGACTTCTGGTACTTCAATAGGGAACCAGGCCCAATACAGTGGGGCCAGCGGGGCTAGTGGGTCCAATAGGAGCAGAGGCAGACAGTGGGGTCGTGGTCGATCTTCGGGTACATCGCCCCGAGTTTTTGCTATGTCACGACAGGATGGCCGAGCAACCCCTGAGAGGGTCACGGGTACGTTATTTGTTTATTTATTTATTTTGTTTTTATTGTGATGTTTATGGTTTAATAGATCTCGGGGTTTTACATTGTTTGCTGATAGAGAAGTGTCTCTGATTGGTTGGGACATGGGTATTAGTACTCCTACTGGGAATATATTAGTGGTGAATCTTGTAATTCGTAGTTAAAGTGTTGTGGAGAAATCATAACGTGGAGGAAGCCACGTGGGAAACCGAGGAACTAATGCGGACGCAGTATCCTTATTTGTTCCAAGGATAGAGTTGAATTTCGGGGACGAAATTTCTTAAGGGGGGTAGATTGTAACAACCCGGAATTTCAATAATTGGATTTCATTAAATTATTTATGTAAAAGGATGATTTTGCCCTTGCTTGTTAAAGGGCATGGAGATCAAGTTTTGTTTCGAAACCTTTTCGGTGGTGTATTGGGTACCGTTGCGTAGGTCTCGAACTCACGAGTTCGTAGACAGGCGGCACGCGGAAAACGGAGTTCGTAGACTAGAGTTATGGGTCTAAATGTGCAAGGGCATTTTGGTAATTTGGTTTTGTGAGAAGATATTTAGGCCAATCATTGTCTCATCTTCATTTCATTTACATCCTCATCTTCATTTCATCTTCATTTTCGTTCTTTCTCTGTGACAACCCTCCCAAGCCACACCCGAAACCGAAGAAAAACCAAGAGAAAAACCAAAAGTCAACTTTGATTTCAAGGCTTCAACTTCCAGTCTTGATCAACTAATCGTGTTCTACTCCGTCCCGCGATCACAACCGTACCAACCATCGAAGGAGAGGACCACGGTGGAAGCAGAGCCGAGTAAAGGAAGTTTCGGACCTTCCGATCGATTTTCCGGCCAGCACAGGTACGTGTTTGATGTTTTAAGGTCATATTTGGATTCCTGGGTTCGAGTAGATAGATTTAGACGTAAAATTTGTGAAAAATGGTTGAGTTTTGAGGAAGTTGGAAAGCTTGGAGTTTCGGCCGGAAATGGAGGATTCCGGCGAAACCAGACGGCGGCGACGGCGACTGCCGGTCATCTTCTCCTGCCAACTTCCGGCGACGGCGACGGCAGCCGGTCGTCTTCTCCGGTGAGTCGCCGGTGACCGGTCGGGTCGAGTTGAACCGGTCGGGTTGAGTGAACCGGTCGGGTCGAGTTGGACCGGGTCAGGTTGAGCTGAACCGGGTTGGACCGGTTCAGGCGCGTGTGGTACTGTAGCAGACACGTGGCCGGCGCGTGAGGGCGCGTGGCGGCGCGTGGGCGCGTGTTCCGACCTTCCGTTGGCGCGTGGCGGCGCGTGGGGCTGAGTCTGATGTCACGGTGGCGCGTGACAAGTAGTTTTTGACGTTTCGGACCTGTTGGCGCAGGTTTCGAGTCGATCGGATGTCGTTTAGGGGCTGTTTCGGACGTTTTAAGGTTGCTGCGTTTTCTAGGCCAGCATAGTTAGACTCCCGGGGTTTAGGGGGTTTATATTTAAGGTTCTTATGATTGGCTGGTAATCCCGATTATTAATTTGGACAGGCGATACTACTCCAGGAGCTTCAGGGGAGCGTACAGTTCGGGATTGAGCTTGCTTGAACAGGTTTGTGAGTGGACTTTGATTTATAAACTATAATGCATGCATAAATGTATCTTTGATTTAAATACTGTTGAGTATGAGTGAAATGAATTTCTGGATTTTAGAAATGATACTGGACACATGTTTTACAATATTTCAGTGAAAGTATGTTTTGAGAAATGTCCTGATTTTTGTACTCGGTTTTGATCTTGTTTTGACGTGGTAATTATTTGGGTCTATGATTTTGAGTTGAAACCGTACTTGTGACTATAAAATAATCGATTTTGGATCCAATACCGTTTTTAGGGGGGGCCAGGATCCGGGATAGGATCCGCTGAGACGGTGAACCCGGTGAACCTCCAAAATAAACAATACCGATTTGAGGGGGCCAGGATCCGGGCTAGGATCCGCTGAGACGGTGAACCCGGTGAACCTCCAATATAAAATGTGATTTTGCCGAGATTGTGGTCGAGGCCAAGTAAAACAGATTTTAACACATCTCAAGGGATACCCTGGTGTGTTGTTATGAATATGTCGGGAACAGTGAATTTGAGATATTATGTGGCGGTTGGAACGAAATGATTTGAATTTGAGATAATTTGTGTCCAGATTGAACCAAATGATTTTAAACTCCTTTGAAGAGATTTTCAAACAAAATTGTGGATTACGAGGTATTTTATTATACAGATTGTACGTGAGTCCAACTAAATGGTTTTAAAGATAAATGTGAATTCCGGATGATTTACATATGATGCTTTTATATGATAAATTGTTTTATGTTATGCATGCATGATTTTATAAATGGAGGGGAAGAAAGGTAATTCTTCGAAAAGGAATTTATAAATGATTATTTTTGTCCACTCACAACTTTTGTGTTTAAACCCCCTTCAGGCAGTTGAGTAGAGTTGACGCGAACATTGATCTCGAGGCTGAGGCATTAGGATTTCGACTGCGCTGTGTTGTATATTTGAGTAGGATATCTAAATTTTACTCTTGATCCTACTTAGACGCTCTGATATTATATTGTATTTGATTGGTCATTAATTACGGGAATTATTGAGTGCTTGAATCCCTTGTCTGACAAGAGGAAGTATTTATTATTGTTATTATAATTTGTAAGGATTGAAGGGTATTTTGAGAACCTTTTCTTAGGTTGTCAGACGGGATCAGGGTTCTTCCCGGGTTTCGAGGGGAAATTCGGGAAGGGTCCTGACAGATAATGTGATTTCGGCTGAGGGTATCAGCGTAGATCCCCAAAAGGTTGAGGCAGTGGCAAACTGGGAGCAACCGAGGACAGTGACAGAGGTGAGGAGTTTTCTGGGTTTGGCAGGATATTATCGACGGTTTGTAGAAGGATTTTCTACAATAGCAGGGCCGTTGACTCGGTTAACGAGGAAAGGAGTCAAGTTTGACTGGGGAGCTGATTGTGAAATGGGATTTCAGGAGCTGAAGAGGAGGTTGACTTCTGCTCCAGTATTGACCCTTCCTGATGATACTGGGGGATTCGAGGTGTATAGTGATGCCTCATTGCGGGGTATAGGTTGTGTGTTGATGCAGCATGGAAAGGTGATAGCGTATGCTTCTAGACAACTTAAACCCCATAAGTTGAATTACCCCACACATGATTAGGAGTTAGCTGCAGTGGTGCATGCATTGAAAATCTGGCGACATTATTTGTACGGGGAGACGTGTCGGATCTTCACCAATCATAAGAGTTTAAAGTACTTCACCCAGAAGGACCTGAATCTGAGGCAGAGAAGATGGCTTGAGTTAATAAAGGATTATAATTGTACTATAGACTACCATCCAGGGAAAGCCAATGTTGTGGCGGATGCATTGAGCAGGAAATCCATGGGTTCTTGAGCCCATTTGCATATAGTCTACCTACCGTTATTGGTAGAGTTCCGTAGAGCAGGGATAGTACTGGACATGGATAGCCAGGGGGCTTTGTTGGCTAGTTTCCATATGAGGCCTGTTCTGATTGATCGAATTTTTGAGGCTCAACTCCAGGATCCTACATTATGCATTATCAGGATGGAGTTGGAGGCTGGAAACAGGCAGGACTATGCACTTAGGGATGATGGAGCCTTGGTTAGGGATGGCCGGTTGTGCGTACCGAATGAGTTGGAGCTAAAGAGGGAAATTCTTGATGAGGCTCATAGTTCGGCTTACGCTATGCATCCAGGAGGTACCAAGATGTATCATACCCTAAGGAAATACTATTGGTGGACTGGAATGAAAAGGGAAATTGCTGAGTTTGTGAGTAGATGCCTGACGTGTTAGCAAGTGAAAGCAGAGAGGCAGAAACCATATGGGGCACTTCAACCATTACCTATTCCGGAATGGAAGTGGGATCACATTACGATGGATTTTGTGTATAAACTTCCAAGGACACAGCAGGGACATGATGGGATATGGGTAATTGTTGATAGACTCACGAAGTCTGCACATTTCTTGCCAGTGCGGGAAGATTTTCGGATGAGTCGGTATGCCAAATTGTTTATTGATGAGATCATACGGCTACATGGGACTCCAGAGTCCATTGTTTCGGACAGGGATCCTAGATTTATCTCCAGGTTTTGGCGGAGTTTGCAGAAGGCTTTTGGCACTACCTTGCATTTTAGTACAGCTTTTCATCCTCAGACGGATGGTCAGTCTGAGAGGACAATCCAAGTTTTGGAGGATATGATGAGAGCTTGTGTACTACAGTTTAAAGGGAACTGGGATTCACACCTGGCTCTGATGGAATTTGCTTATAATAATAGTTATTAGTCGAGTAATGGGATGTCTCCTTTCGAGGCACTGTATGGGAGGCAGTGCAGGACACCGTTATGTTGGAACGAAGTGGGTGAAAGGAAACTGTTAACACCAGAGTTGGTTGATACGACTGAGGAAAAAATAAGGATCATCAGAGAAAGGTTGAAGACAGCTCAGGATCGCCAGAAGAGCTATGCAGACCGTAGAACCAGAGACCTTGAGTTTGAGGTAGGTGACTGGGTATTCTTGAAACTATCTCCTTGGAAGGGAGTGGTACGTTTTGGTAGACGAGGAAAACTGAGTCCTCGCTACATTGGTCCGTATGAGATTCTGGAGAGGATAGGACCAGTGGCATATCGTCTTGCTTTACCATCGGAATTATCCAGAGTTCATAATGTTTTTCATGTATCCTTGCTCCGGAAATATCTGTTTGATGAGTCTCACGTATTGGGAGAGCAGCCACTTGAGCTGAAAGATGATTTGACCTTTGAGGAGCAACCGGTGCAAATTTTGGATTGGAAAGAGAAGGTACTGCGTCGAAAGAGTATTCCTCTAGTTAAATTGTTGTGGAGGAATCATAACGTGGAAGAAGCCACGTGGGAAACCGAGGAACTAATGCGGGCGCAGTATCCTTATTTGTTCCAAGGGTAGAGTTGAATTTCGAGGATGAAATTTCTTAAGGAGGGTAGATTGTAACAACCAGGAATTTTAATTATTGGGTTTACGTAATTATTTTTGTAAAATGACGATTTTACCCTTGTTTGGTAAAGGGCTTGGAAATCAAGTTTTGTTTCGAGACACGTTTGGTGGTGTTTTTGGTACCGTTGCGTAGGTCTCGAACTCACGAGTTCGTAGACAGGCGGCACGCGAAAAACGGAGTTCGTGGACGGAAGTTATGGGTCTAGATGTGCAAGGGCATTTTGGTAATTTTTGACTTGGGGTAGATATTTTTAACCCCCAAATCAGATATTCTCTGATCCACCTCATCCTCATCTTCATTTCATCTTCATCTTTTCCTTTCTCTCTGGGAAAAACAAACACAAAACCACCAACCCGTGCGAAAACTCACCGAAGAGAAACCAAAAGTCAACTTTGATTTCAAGGCTTCAACTTCCAGTTTTGATCAACTAATCATATTCTACTCCTTCCCACGATCACAACCGTACCAACCATCGAAGGAGAGGACCACGGTGGAAGCCGAACCGAGGATAGGAAGTTTCGGACCTTCCGATCGATTTTCCGGCTAGCACAGGTACGTGTTTGTGGTTTTGAGGTCATATTTGGATTCCTGGGTTCGAGTAGATAGATTTAGACATAAAATTTGTGAAAAATGGTTAAGTTTTGAGGAAGTTAGGAAAGCTTGAAGTTTCGACCGGAAATGGAGGATTCCGGCGAAACCAGACGGCGGCGACGGCGCTGCCAGTCATCTTCTCCGGCCAGCTTCCGACGACGGCGACGGCAGTCGGTCGTCTTCTCCGGCGAGTCGCCGATGACCGGTCGAGTCGAGTTGAACCGGTCGGGTTGAGTGAACCGGTCGGATTGAGTGAACCGGTCAGGCCGAGTTGGACCGGTCAGGTCGAGTTGGACCGGGTCAGGCCGAGTTGGACCGGGTTGGACCGGTCCAGGCGCGTGGGTACTGTAGCAGGCGCGTGACCGGCGCGTGGGCGCGTGTTCCGACCTTCCGTCGGCGCGTGGCGGCGCGTGTGGCCGAGTCTGATGTCACGATGGCGCGTGACAAGTAGTTTTTGACGTTTCTGACCTGTTGGCGCAGGTTTCGAGTCGATCGGATGTCGTTTAGGGGTTGTTTCGGACGTTTTAAAGTTCCTGCGTTTTCTATGCCAGCATAGTTAGACTCCCGGGGTTTAGGGGGTTTATATTTAAGGTTCTTATTATTAGCTGGTAATCCCGATTATTAATTTGGACAGGCGATACTGCTCCAGGAACTTCAGGGGAGCGTACAGTTCGGGATTGAGCTTGCTTGAACAGGTTTGTGAGTGGACTTTGATTTATAAACTGTAATGCATGCATAAATGTATCTTTGATTTTAAATACTGTTATGTATGGGTGCAATGAATTTCTGGATTTTAGAAATGATGCTGGACACATGTTTTACAATATTTCAGTGAAAGTATGTTTTGAGAAATGGCTTGGTTTTTGTATTCGATTTTGATATCGTTTTGACGTGGTAACTATTTGAGTATGTGATTTGGGTTGAGACCCATAATTATGATTTATTGATTTTGGTCATAAAATGATATTGCAAAGAATTTGGCTTAGGCCAAGAAACAAAGATTTCGAAGTATGGATTTGATTCACTGGTTCCCATCCCGATGGTTATTGTTGCTCTGACTGGTGTTGAGGGGCCTTGCTCTACCAGTTGTTGAGGGTTCGGACCTTGGTGTTGAGGGGCCTTGCTCCGCCAGGTTGCGAAGCTGTCTATGCATAGTACAGATTGTACAGATAGTACAGAGAGTACATATAGTACAGATGGTACACAGAGTTGTACAGATTTGAACACATCTCAAGGGATACCCTGGTGTGTTATGGATATGTCGGGAACAGTGAAATTTGAGATATTATGTGGCAGATGGAACGAAATGATTTGAATTTGAGATAATTTGTGTCCAGATTAAATTAAATGATTTTAAACTCCTTTGGAGAGAGTTTTCAAACCAAATTGTGGATCACGAGGTATTTTTATTATACAGATTTTATGTGAGTCCAACTATGTGGTTTTAAAGAGAAATGAGAATTTTTGGTGATTTTCACATGATGTTTTAGTATGATAAATTGTTTTATGTTATGCATGCATGATTTTATAAATGGAGGGGAAGAAACGTATTTTCTCGAAAAGGAATTTATAAATGATTATTTTTGTCCACTCACAACTTTTGTGTTTAAACCCCCTTCAGGCAGTTGAGTAGAGTTGACGCGAACATTGATCTCGAGGCTGAGGCATTAGTACTTCGACTGCGCTGTGTAATTATATTTGAGTAGTATATCTAAATTTTACTCTTGATCCTACTTAGACGCTCTGATATTATATGGTATTTGATTGGTCATTAATTACGGGAATTATTAAGTGCTTAAGTCCCTTGTCTGACAAGAGGAAGTATTTATTATTGTTATTATATTTTGTAAGGATTGAAGGGTATTTTGGGAACCTTTTCTTAGGTTGTCAGACGGGATCAGGGTTCTTCCCGGGTTTCGAGGGGAAATTCGGGACGGGTCCTGACAGTTAACAAAAGAAAATTGTGAGCTAAAAGATGCTAAAATTGAGTGGCCAGAGTCAGTTACGACTAAAGATGAGGATTTGAAAAGAGACATGCTGAAATTGAAAGATTGCAGAGAAAAGTTGCTGAGCTAAAACAAAATGTGAGTCTTTTTTAAAATGCTAACATGTAACGACCCGGACCATAAATTAAATTATTTTGAGAATTGGACAATTTTACCCTCAGTTTTAGACGGGTTCGGGAGTCACTTTTAGACTGGCAGTACTTTTGGGAATTTTTCTTGGGTTGTTGCGTAGGTCTCGAACTCACGAGTTCGTAGACAGGCGGCACGCGGAAAACGGAGACCCGGTGAGTTCGTTACAGGTCTAGAAGGTTCAGGGGCAGTTTGGTAATTTTGGAAAACTTGGAACAATATAGGAGATATTTTTCTCTCTTCGGCAGATTGGTCCGTCTCTCTCCTACCCGAGTCATCCCCGTGCGAACACCGAAGGCCCATTTTCATCGGATGGATTTTGATCCGATTCGAACGAAAACAAGGTCGGGAGGATCTTCCCCGGGACCCCACGAGCATTTTGGGGTAGTTATTGGAGCGGGAGCACCGCCGTGGGCGACGGACGGAGGAGGGAGGTGAACCGAATCTTCTCGGCCGTTTTCCGGCCAAACCAGGTACGATCTCGGAACTTTGACCTCATATTTGGATTCTTGGTAAAAAGTAGATGAATTTCCATGTGTAGATCGTGAAAAACGGTCAAGAAATGAAGAAGTTAGAAAACCTTGAAAATTGACCGGAAATGGCAATTTCCGGCGAACCAGACGGCGGCGGAGGTGGCGGTCCGGTTATCTTCTCCGTCCAACCTCCGGCGACGGCGACGGCCGTCCGGTCGTCTTCTCCGGTGAGTCACCGGTGAACCGATCGAGTTGAGTGAACCGATCGAGTCGAGTGAACCGGTCGAGTCGAGTGAACCGGTCGGGTCGAGTGAACCAGTCAGGTTGAGTGAACCGATCGAGTCGAGTGAACTGGTCGGGTCGAGTCGAGTTAGATCGGGTCAGGTCGAGCCGGGTCGGGTTGGACCGTTCCAGGCGCGTGAACACTGTAGCAGGCGCGTTACTGGCGCGTGGCGGCGCGTGAGCGCGTGTTCTGGCCTTCCGGTGGCGCGTGGTGGCGCGTGGGACTGTTCCCGAAGTCACGGCGTCGCGTGACTAGGGTTTTGGGACGTTCCAGAGAAGATTTTGTTGGTTTCGAGGCCATAGGAGTTCATTTAGAGCCCGATTGGGCAATCCCAGCGGTAAGGATTGACCGTGGAGAGGGTTCTGAGCTCGGAAAGTCAAGGTAGTTGGGTCATTATTGTGTAGGTGATTCTTAGGGTAGAGCGTGCATGAATTTTGGGTTGGATTATGTTTGTAAGCGGACTTTTGATTTATAAATTGTAATGCATGTATAAATATCTTTGATTTAAATACTGTTGTGTATGGTTGTATTTATAAATTGTAATGCATGTATAAATATCTTTGATTTAAATACTGTTGTGTATGGGTGCAATGATTTCCTGGAATTTATAATTGATTGCTGGACATTTGTTTTTCCAATATTTCAGTGGAAGTGTGTTGTGAGAAATGATATGGTTGTTGGATTCGGTTTGATATTGTTTTGACGTGGTAATTATTTGGGTCTATGAACCGTAATTGTGATAAATGATAAACAAAATATATAATTGATTTTGGATACAATATCGTTTTGAGGGGGCCCAGGAGCCGGGCCTAGGATCCGCTGTTGGCGGTGAACCCGGTGAACCCCCAATATAAACAAAACCGATTTGAGGGGGCCCAAGAGCCGGGCCTAGGATCCGCTGTTGGCAGTGAACCCGGTGAACCCCCAATATAAACAAAACCGATTTGAGGGGGCCCATGAGCCAGGCCTAGGATCCACTATTGGCGGTGAACCCGGTGAACCCCCAATATAAACAAAACTGATTTGAGGGGGCCCAGGAGCCGGGCCTAGGATCCGCTGTTGGTGGTGAACCCGGTGAACCCCCAATATAAAAAAAACCGATTTGAGGGGGCCCAGGAGCCAGGCCTAGGATCCGCTGTTGGCGGTGAACCCGGTGAACCCCCAATATAAACAAACCGATTTGAGGGGGCCCAGGAGCCGGGCCTAGGATCCGCTGTTGGCGGTGAACCCGATGAACCCCCAATATAAACAAAACCGATTTGAGGGGGCTAAGGCGTCGGGGTAAGGATCCGCTGAGACGGTGAACCCGGTGAACCTCCAATATAAAAGGTGATTTTGTAAAGAGTTGTGATACAGGACTAGCACACCCCAAGGGATACCCTGGTGGCTAGGGTTATGCTGACTAATGTGAAATGATAGCTGAATGTTATTCCGACAGAGGATACGATATGATAGCCGAGGATAATTTCGACTCTAATATGGGTTGACGATGATTGTCATGTGATTAATCAACCTATGAAAATACTTCGTCATCCGGATCTGTGGGTAGGTGTGGGCGGTGACCCAGAGTGATGAATTATTTTTGGTTCACAAGTAATAGACTAGTCGGTTGTTTTGTGGTATTCCAGTAGAGATGTCAGCAGTGTCTGACCTACTGACATTGGTGTCAGAGGGCATTCCTATTTGAACCACCACTATTCCGAGGTCTTGGCTTTGACCTGTATACTATCCTGCGTCTGATAGGTAGGAGTGGTCAGTAAGTACCGAGGTTCTGTCGGGAACCCTGTAAGGTTTAATAAAAAATTATTCAAGAATAAAGGGTATTTCGGGTATTTAAATTTTGAGGTAAATGAGCTGTCAGACGGGATAAGGGTTCGTTCTGGGTTTCGGGGAAAATTCGGGAAGGGTCCTTACAAGTGGTATCAAAGCTCTAGGTTAACTTCCTGCAGACCGCACACTTGTGTGCAAATTATGTAAGGATTTCTGTTAACATGGTGTCTCCGAAGCGTTTACCTCTTTAGCGACCTTGAACTGAATAGGAGGTTGGTTCTTTAACCTGTGTTAGGGAAATTTCAGGGACGCAATTTCTGTAAGGGGGGTATATTGTAACGACCCGGACCAGAAATTAAATTATTTTGAGAATTGGACAATTTTACCCTCAGTTTTGGACGGGTTCGGGATTCACTTTTAGACTGGCAGTACTTTTGGGAATTTTTCTTGGGTTGTTGCATAGGTCTCGAACTCACGAGTTCGTAGACAGGCGGCACGCAGAAAACGGAGACCCGGTGAGTTCGTTACGGGTCTAGAAGCTTCAGGGGCAGTTTGGTAATTTTGGAAAAGTTGGAACTATATATGAGATATTTTTCTCTCTCCTCGGTAGATTGGTCAGTCTCTCTCCTACCCGAGTCATCCCCGTGCGAACACCGAAGGCCCATTTTCATCGGATGGATTTTGATCCAATTCGAACGAAAACAAGGTCGGGAGGATCTTCCCCGGGACCCCACGAGCATTTTGGGGTAGTTATTGGAGCGGGAGCACCACCGTGGGCGACGGACGGAGGAGGGAGGTGAACCGAATCTTCTCGGCCTTTTTTTTCGGCCAAACCAGGTACGATCTCGGAACTTTGACCTCATATTTGGATTCCTGGTGAAAAGTAGATGAATTTCCATGTGTAGATCGTGAAAAACGGTCAAGAAATGAAGAAGTTAGAAAACCTTGAAAATTGACCGGAAATGGCAATTTCATGCGAACCAGACGGCGGTGGAGGTGGCGGTCCGGTCATTTTCTCCGGCCAACCTCCGGCGACGGCGACGACTGCCCGGTCGTCTTCTCCGGCGAGTCACCGGTGAACCGATCGAGTTGAGTGAACCGATCGGGTCGAGTGAACCAGTCAGGTTGAGTGAACCGGTCAAGTCGAGTTGGACCGGCTCAGGTCGATCCGGGCCGGGTTGGATCGGTCCAGGTGCGTGAACACTGTAGCAGGCGTGTGACTGGCGCGTGGCGGTGCGTGAGCGCGTGTTCTGGCCTTCCGGTGGCGCGTGGGACTGTTCCCGAAGTCACGGCGACGCGTGACTAGGGTTTTGGGACATTCCGGATAAGATTTTGTTGGTTTCCAGGCCATAGGAGTTCATTTAGAGCCCGGTTGAGCAATCCCAGCGGTAAGGATTGACCGTGGAGAAGGTTTTGAGCTCGGAAAGTCAAGGTAGTTGGGTCATTATTTTGTAGGTGATTCTTAGGGTAGAGCGTGCATGAATTTTGGGTTGGATTATGTTTGTAAGCGGACTTTTGACTTATAAATTGTAATGCATGTATAAATATCTTTGATTTAAATACTGTTGTGTATGGTTGTATTTATAAATTGTAATGCATGTATAAATATCTTTGATTTAAATACTGTTGTGTATGGGTGCAATGATTTCCTGGAATTTATAATTGATTGCTGGACATTTGTTTTTCCAATATTTCAGTGGAAGTGTGTTGTGAGAAATGATATGGTTGTTGGATTCGGTTTTATATTGTTTTGGCGTGGTAATTATTTGGGTCTATGAACCGTAATTGTGATAAATGATAAACAAAATATATAATTGATTTTGGAAACAATATCGTTTTGAGGGGAACCAGGAGCTGGGCCTAGGATCCGCTGTTGGCGGTGAGCTCGGTGAACCCCCAATATAAACAAAACCGATTTGATGGGGCCCAGGAGCCGGGCCTAGGATCCGCTGTTGGTGGTGAACCCGGTGAACCCCCAATATAAACAAAACCGATTTGAGGGGGCCTAGGAGCCGGGCCTAGGATCTGCTGTTGGTGGTGAACCCGGTGAACCCCCAATATAAACAAACCGATTTGAGGGGTCCCAGGAGCCGGGCCTAGGATCCGCTGTTGGTGGTGAACCCGGTGAACCCCCAATATAAACAAAATCGATTTGAGGGGGCCTAGGAGCCGGGCCTAGGATCCGCTGTTGGCGGTGAACCCGGTGAACCCCTAATATAAACAAAACCGATTTGATGGGGCCCAGGAGCCGGGCCTAGGATCCGCTGTTGGCGGTGAACCCGGTGAACCCCCAATATAAACAAACCGATTTGAGGGGGCCCAGGAGCCGGTCCTAGGATCCGCTGTTGGCAGTGAACCCGGTGAACCCCCAATATAAACAAAACCGATTTGAGGGGGCCAAGGAGCCGGGGTAAGGATCCGCTGAGATGGTGAACCCGGTGAACCTCGATTATAAAAGGTGATTTTGTAAAGAGTTGTGATACATGACTAGCACACCCTAAGGGATACCCTGGTGGCTAAGGTTATGCTGACTAATGTGATATGAAAGCCGAATGTTATTCGGGCAGAGGATACGATATGATAGCCGATGATAATTTCGACTCTAATATGGTTTGACGATGATTGTCATGTGATTAATCAACCTATTAAAATACTTCATCATCCGGGTCTGTGGGTAGGTGTGGGCGGTGACCCAGAGTGACAAATTAATGTTGGTTCATAAGTAATAGACTAGTCGGTTGTTTTGTGGTATTCCAGTAGAGATGTCAGCAGTGTCTGACCTACTGACATTGGTGTCAGAGGGCATTCCTTTTGACTATTCCGAGGTCTTGGCTTTGACCTGTATACTATCCTGCGTCTGACAGGTAGGAGTGGTTAGTAAATACCGAGGTTCTGTCGGGAACCCTGTAAGGTTTAATAAAAAATTATTCAAGAATAAAGGGTATTTCGGGTATTTAAATTTTGAGGTAAATGAGCTGTCAAACGGGATAAGGGTTCTTTCCGGGTTTCGAGGAAAATTCGGGAAGGGTCCTTACATAACAAGAGTCTACACAATCAAGTCACTGAAGCAAATAAAAAAATAATTAAGCTAATAATTGGTGCACAAAAGGTTGATAAAATGCTTAATATGGGAAAAGGTCTGGTTGACATGTCTGGGATTGGTTTTAATGGGTCTGATTCAAAATGAACCATCAAGCAAATGAAGTTTGTAATAGAATCCAAAGCTTCAAGTTTTGAGACTAGTCGTCTCAGCCTCTCTCTGACTCAGTCATGTGATGAGTAAAAAATGAATCATAACAAGAAAGTAAAATTTATTCATGTGTGTCATTATTGTGGTGAGAAAGGTCACATTTGACCAAAATTCTGAAAATTGAAATGAACACAAAATGAGCCATTCTCAAGTAATACATCATTGCTTGACACTGTTCAATGTCTCTTGCATGAAGTGACTAGGATTGCTAAGGTTCTTGCTTCATCCTCATCACCATTGACTAACCTAAACATCAGTGGGTAGAGAGAACAACACAGCAATGTGAGGTTGTGTTGAATGCTCTTGCTGCATCACATTCAAGTGTTTGGTATCTTGACAGTGGTTGTTCTAGACATATGTCAGGTGACTCAAGTGTTTTTGAGTCACTTGATACTTTTGATGGAGGTAGTGTTATGTTTGGAGGTGGTCACAAAGGTCTTGTGACTACAAAAGGTACTGTCAAAATACCAGGAATACCAGCTCTGGCAAATGTCAGATTTGTTCAAGGTTTAACTTCAAACCTCATCAGTATTAGTCAACTCTGTGATGAGTGGGCTAAAGAAGTTAGGATGACTAAAGCTGGTTGTAGAATTATTGGTGAATCTGGGAATGAAATATTATCTGTTGGACGGTCTAAGGATCATTGTTTTTACATTGATAGGAGTTCCATTGGTCAGACTAATGTTTGTCATAGGGTTATTGATGAAACAAGTCTTTTGTAGCATCAACGTCTTAATCATATGAATTTTAGTGATCTAACACATCTAGCTAGGAAAGAGTGGGTTAAGGGACTTCCTAAACTCAAAAGAAATGCTAGTCATGTATGTGGTCCATGTCAACTTGGTAAACAGACCAAGTCATCTCATCCTAATATCTCTCACATCACCACTTCTAGAATACTTGAACTCCTTCACATGGATTTGATTCGACCAGTCAATGTCCTCTCACTTGGTGGGAGAAGTATGTCTTAGTTATTGTAGATGATTACTCAAGGTTTTCTTGGGTATGCTTTCTGAAAGATAAAACAGAGACGTATTGTCAGGACCCGTCCCGAATTTCCCCTCGAAACCCAGGAAGAACCCTGATCCCATCTGACAACTTAAGAAAAGGTTCCCAAAATACCCTTCAATCCTTACAAAATATAATAACGATAAATACTTCCACTTGTCAGACAAGGGATTCAAGCACTCAATAATTCCCGTAATTAATGACCTATCAAATACAATATAATATCAGAGCGTCTATGTAAGGACCCTTCCCGAATTTCCTCGAAACCTGGAAAGAACCCTTATCCCGTCTGACAGTTCTTTTACCTCAAAATTTAATTACCATAAATACCCTTTATTCTTAAATAATTTTTATTAAACTTTACATGGTTCCCAACAGAAACTCTGTACTTACTGATCACCCCCTACTGTCAGACGCAGGATAAAATACCGGTCAAAACCAAAACCTCGGAATAGTGGTGGTTCAAATAGAAATACTCTCTGCTACCAAATGTCAGTAGTCAGACATTGGTGACATCACTACAAAAAAACCACAAGACAACAACTAATCAGATACTAGTGAACCAATAATAATTCGTCCCTCTGGGTCACCGCCCACACCAACCCACTGACTCGGATGATGACGTATTTTTATATGTTGCTTAGGCCCATAACAATTGTCGTCTGGTTCATATTAGAGCCGAAATATCCTCGGCTATCGTATTGTATCATCAGCCGGTATAACCTTCGGCTATCATAACATATCAGTCGGTATCTCTCTCGACTATCATATCCCTAGCCACCAGGGTATCCCTTGGGGTGTACTAGAATATATATATCATATCATATCGGTCGGCATATATCTCGACTATCATAACATATCAGTCGGCATCTCTCGACTATCATAACATATCAGTCGGCATCTCTCGACTATCATATCATATCAGTTGGCATCTCTCTACTATCATATCATATCAATCGGTATATATCTCGGCTATCATATTCCTAGCCACCAGGGTATCCCTTGGGGTGTGCTAGAATATGTACTACTTGGACTCGACCACAATCTCTGCAAAATCACCTTTTATATTGGGGTTCACCGGGAGTCCGCCAACACGGAACCAAGGCCCGGCTTCTAGTCCCCATCAAATCGATTTTGTTTAATTTAGGGGTTCACCGGGAGTCCGCCAACACGGAACCAAGGCCCGGCTTCTAGGCCCCATCAAATCGGTTTTTGTTTAATTTAGGGGTTTACTGGGAGTCCGCCAACACGGAACCAAGGCCCCGCTTCTAGGCCCCATCAAATCGGTTTTTGTTTAATTTAGGGGTTCACCGGGAGTCCGCCAACACGGAACCAAGGCCCGGCTTCTAGGCCCCATCAAATCGATTTTTGTATCCATAATCAAGTATATATTTTGTTTATCATTTATCACAATTACGGTTTCAACTCAAAATCATGTACCCAAATAATTACCACGGCCAAACACCATCAAAACCGAATTCAACAACCATATCGTTTCTCACAACTCGCTTCCACTGAAATATTGGAACCACAATTATCCAGCAATCGAGGATATTAATACATGCGTTACAATTTATAAATATCACCATACACAACAGTAATTAAATCGAGGATATTAATACATGCATCACAATTTATAAATACAATCATACACCACAGTAATTAAATCGAAGATATTTATACATACATTACAATTTATAAATCAAAGTCCGCTTACCATCACCATCCAACCCAAAATTCATGTACGATCTAGCCTCAGAACACCTACACCATAATGACCCAACTACCTTGACCTTCCAAGCTCAAAACCCTCTCTACGGTCAATCCCTACCGCTGGGATTGCCCAACCGAGCTCTAAATGAACTCCTATGGCCTCGAAACCAACAAAATTTGATCCGAAACGTCCCAAAACCTTGGTCACGCGCCGCCGTGACTTCGGGAACAGTCCCACGCGCCGCCACGCGCCACCGGAAGGTCAGAACACGCGCCCACGCGCTGCCACGCGCCGGTCACGCGCCTGCTACAGTGTTCACGCGCCTGGACCGGTCCAACCCGGCCCGGCTCGACCTGACCCGGTCCAACTCGACCGGTTCATTCGACTCGACCGGTTCATTCGACTCGACCAGTTCACTCGACTCGACCGGTTCACTCGACTCGACCGGTTCACTCGACTCGACCGGTTACCGGTGACTCGCCGGAGAAGACGACCGGACGGCCTCACCGTCGCCGGAGGCTGGCCAGAGAAGATGACCGGACCGCCACCTCCGCCGCCGTCTGGTTCGCCGGAAACTGCCATTTCCGGCCGATTTTCAAGGTTTTCTAACTTCCTCATTTCTTAACCGTTTTTCACGATCTACACATGTAAATTCATCTACTTCTCACCAGGAATCCAAATATGAGGTCAAAGTTCCGAGATCGTACCTGGTTTGGCCAGAAAACGGCCGAGAATGTTCGGCTCACCTCCCTCCTCCGTCCATCGCCTACGGCGGTGCTCCCGCTCCAAGAACTACCCCAAAATGCTCGTGGGGTCCCGGGGAAGATCCTCCCGACCTTCGTTTTGTTCGAATCGGATCGGAACCCCTCCGATGAATATGGCCTATCGGTGTTCGCACGGGGAGGGCTCGAATAGGGCCGAGACTGCATCCACCAATCTCTCGAGGAGAGAGAAAAATATCTGTTATATAATTCCAACATTTCCAAAATTACCAAACTACCCCTGCAGCTTCTAGACCCGTAACGAACTCATCGGATCTCCGTTTTCAGCGTGCCGCCTGTCTACGAACTCGTGAGTTCGAGACCTACGCAACAACCCAAGAAAAATTCCCAAAAGTATTACCAGTCAAAAAGTGACTCCCGAACCCATCCAAAACTGAGGGTAAAATTGTCCAATTCTCAAAATAATTTAATTTCTGGTCCGGGTCGTTACAGTCTAAGTAGGATCAAGAGTAAAATTTAGATATCCTACTAAAATATAATTACACAGCGCAGTCGAAGTACTAATGCCTCTGCCTCGAGATCAGTGTTCGCGTCAACTCTACTCAACTGCCTGAAGGGGGTTTAAACACAAAAGTTGTGAGTGGACAAAAATAATCATTTATAAATTCCTTTTCGAGAAAATAACTTTCTTACCCTCCATTTATAAAATCATGCATGCATAACATAAAACAATTTATGATATAAAAACATCATATGTAGATCACCAAAAATTCCCATTTCTCTTTAAAACCACTTAATTGGACTCACAGAAAAATCTGTATAATGAAAATACCTCGTGCTCCACAGTTTGGTCTGACAACTCTCTTCAAAGGAGTTACAATTATTTAATTCAATCTGGACACATAATATCTGAAATTCACTGTTCCCGACATATCCACAACACACCAGGGTATCCCTTGAGATGTGTTAAAATATGTACTACTTGGACTAAATTACAATCACTGCAAAATCACCTTTTATATTGGGGGTTCACCGGGTTCACCGCCAACAGCGGATCCTAGGCCCGGTTCCTGGGCCCCCTCAAATCGGTTTTGTTTATATTGGGGGTTCACCGGGTTCACCGCCAACAACGGATCCTAGGCCCGGCTCCTGGGCCCCCTCAAAACGATATTGTATCCAAAATCAAGTATATATTTTGTTTATCATTTATCACAAATATGATTTCAACCCAAAATCATAGACCCAAATAATTACCATGTCAAAACAATATCAAACCGAATCCAACAACCATATCATTTCTCACAACACAAATATTGGGAAAACAAATGTCCATCAATCAATTATAAATTCCAGGAAATCATTGCACCCATACATAACAGTATTAAAATCAAAGATACATTTATGCATGCATTATAGTTTATAAACCAAAAGTCCACTCACAAACCTGTCGAAGCAAGCTCAATCCCGAACTGTACGCTCCCCTGAAGTTCCTGGAGCAGTATCGCCTGTCCAAATTAATAATCGGGATTACCAGCTAATAATAAGAACCTTAAATATAAACCCCCTAAACCCCGGAAGTCTAACTATGCTGGCCTAGAAAACATAGCAACTTTAAAACGCCCAAAACAACCCCTAAACGACGTCTGATCGACTCAAAACCTATGCCAACAGGTCCGAAACGTCAAAAACTACCTGTCACGCGCCACCGTGACCTCAGACTCGGCCCCACGCGCCACCACGCGGCGACGGAAGGTCAGAACACGCGCCCACGCTCCCTCACGCGCCGGTCATGCGCCTGCTACAGTACCCACGTGCTTGGACCGGTCCAACCCGGTCCAACTCAACCTAACCCAGTCCAACTCAACCCGACCGGTCCAACTCAACCCGACCGGTTCAACTCGACCCGATCGGTTCAACTCGACCCGACCGGTCACCCGACCCGATCGGTTTACTCAACCCGACCGGTCACCGGCGACTCGCCGGAGAAGACGACCGGCTGCCGACGCCGCCGTCTGGTTTCCGCCGGAATCCTCCATTTCCGGCCCGAAACTTCAAGCTTTCCTAACTTCCTCAAAACTCAACCATTTTCACAAATTTTATGTCTAAATCTATCTACTCGAACCCAGGAATCCAAATATGACCTCAAAACCACAAACACATACCTGTGCTAGCTGAAAAATCGATCGGAAGGTCTGAAACTTCCTATCCTCGATTCGGCTTCCTCCGTGGTCCTCTCCTTCGATGGTTGGTACGGTTGTGATCGTGGGAAGGAGTAGAATATGATTAGTTGATCAAAACTGGAAGTTGGAGCCTTGAATCAAACTTGGAATTTATGGGTTTTTGGTGTGAAAGTCGCACACGGGTTCGATGGTTTTGGGATAAAATGGGTGGTTCAGAGAGAAAGATGAGAATGAGATGATGATCTGAAGATGTAACAATGATTTGGGTTAAAAATATATACCCCAAGTCAAAAATTACCAAAATACCCCTATCAATCTAGACCCGTAACTTTCGTCCATGAACTCCGTTTCCTGTGTGCCGCCTGTCTACGAACTCGTGAGTTCGAGACCTACGCAACGGTATCAAAAACACCACCAAAAGTGTCTCGAAACAAAATTTGACTTCCATGCCCTTTACCAACCAAGGGTAAAATCGTCATTTTACATATATAATTACGTAAACCCAATAATTAAAATTCCAGGTTGTTACACGTATACTAAGTTTAAGACTCTGTTTAAGCAATTACAGTCTGCATATATAACTAGTGATTCTTCTCTTGCTCGTATCAAATCAGATCATGGTACTGAGTTTGAGAATGCATCAATTGCACGATTTTGTGCCAAACATGGTATTAAGCATGAATTTTCTGCACCAATCACTCCTCAACAAAATGGTGTTGTGGAAAGAAAAAAATCGTCTGCTTATAGAAATGACTCGTGTCATGCTTAATAGCAAAAACCTAGCTAAACAGTTCTGGGCTGAAGCCATGAATACTACTTGTCATATAATTAACAGGCTATTTTTAAGTCCTAGATCTCATCAAACTCCATATGAGATCTTGAAAAGGAAAAGGCCTAGGGTTGATTAATTTCGAGTCTTTGGTAGCACTTGTTATATCTTGAGAGATAGGGAGGCATTGGCTAAGTTTGATCCTAAAAGTGATGAGGGTCTCTTTCTTGGATACTCCTCAACTAGCAGGGCATATTAAGTGTTCAATCTTAGAACAAACACATTGTTGGAATCAGTAAATATTAAAATAGATGACTTAGGAGCATCAGTAGAGTTAGATGATGATGATGATAATCTGTTTCCTGCTAAATCTAATGATGTCTCTTCTACTTGTATCACACCTTCATCACAACTTCCACCATCTAAAATTAAGGGTTCAGAGGTGAATGTTGATGCAATCAACAAACCAAAATGGACAGATAACCATCCTGATTCTGGTATAATTGGTGCCATAGATCAAGGTGTACATACTAGACATCAAGTGTCCACAAAAATTGCAAACGTATGTTCTCTATCACAACTTGAACCAAAAAATATCACAGAAGCCTTAAAGCATGAAGAGTGGATTCTTGCATGCAAGAAGAACTAGGTCAGTTTGAAAAGCATCAGGTCTGGGAACTAGTCACCAGACCTCAACATGTTAATGTGATAGGTACTAAGTGGAATTTCAAGAATAAATATGATGATAGTGGTGCTTTGGTAAGAAACAAAGCTCGTCTTATAGCCTAGGGATATACTCAAATTGAGGGCATTGATGTTGATGAAATATTTGCCCCAGTTGCTAGGATGGAATCTGTTAGATTGCTTTGTGTTGTAGCTTGCCATCTTAAGTTCAAACTTTTTCAAATGGATGTCAAAACTGCTTGACTTGATCTCTAAGCTACCTCCACCTACATCTATTAAGGGCATTAGAAGCTTTCTAGGTCATGCAGGTTTCTATAGACATTTTACTAAGGATTTTTCTAAAATAAGTCGTCCATTATGTAACTTGTTAACTAAGGATGCTTCTTTTGACTTTAATGATGAGTGCTTGCAGGCCTTTGAAACTCTCATGAGGAAACTAACTTCTGCTCCTATTATCATGGCTCCAGATTGGTCCTTACCCTTCGAATTGATGTGTGATGCATCTGATTATCTTATTGGTGGAGTTCTAGGCCAAAGAGTTGGAAAACTCCTTCATGTGATCTATTACGCAGGCAGGACATTGAATGATGCTCAACTAAACTATTCCACTACGAAGAAGGAGTTGCTTGCTTTTACTTTGGAGAAGTTCAGGTCTTATCTTTTAGATTGAAAGTCATTATCTATTATGACTATGCAACTCTACGGTACTTAATGACTAAGAAGGATGCCAAGAAAAGACTCATTAGATGGATACTCTTATTACAAGAATTTGATTTGGAAATAAGATACAAGAGTGGCAAAGAGAATGTAGTTGCTGACCACCAATCACGTTTGAAAAGTGAACCGAATGATAGAGATGAGCATCTGCCCTTGACATCCTTCCATGATGAACAATTGCCATCCAAGATGATGAACTATGGTATGCTAACTTTGTCAATTTTCTTGCTTGTGGTATTATTAGAGATGATCTAACCTTTCAGGAGAAGAAAAGGTTCTTATCTCAAGTGAAACATTACATGAGGGATGAGCCCTACTTTTTCAAATATGGACCTAATTAGATTATTAGGAGATGTGTTCCTGAGGATGAGCAACATAGCATACTCAAGTTTTGCCATGAGTTTGCATGTGGAGGCCATTTTGGTGCCAAAAATACCGCAGCTAAGGTTCTTCAATCTGGGTTCTTTTGGCCTACTTTATTTAAAGATGCTTTTTACTTTTTTGTTAAGTGTGATAGGTGTCAAAGAGGGCAACATAAGCAGCAGAAATCAGATGCCTTTGCATAACATTTTGGTGATGTATATCTTTGATGTTTGGGGCATAGATTTCATGGGACCATTCCCACCCTCTTATGGATACAATTACATCCTAGTGGCGGTAGACTATGTGTCTAAATGGGTGGAAGCCATTGCATCGAAGACCAATGATCACAGAGTGGTGATTAGCTTCATCAAGGCCATCATTTTCTCAAGATTTGGAATGCCAAGAGCTATCATCAGTGATGTTGGTACTCACTTATGCAACAAGCCGTTTGAAGCCTTGATGAAGAAATATGGCATCACACATAGAGTGAGGACACCATATCATCCCCAAACTTCTGGCCAAGTGGAGTTAAGCAAAAGAGAGATCAAGAATATTCTAATGAAGACTGAATTCTACAAGGAAGGACTGGTCTATGAAGTTAAGTGATGCTCTTTGGGCCTATAGAACATCTTACAAGACTCCCATCGGGATGAGCCCTTATAGGATTGTTTTTGGGAAAGCTTGCCATTTGCCAATGGAGTTGGAGCACCATGCCTTATGGGCAATCAAGAAGCTAAACCTTGACTTCAGAAAAGCTGGAATGTCAAGAAAGCTTCAACGCAATGAGTTTGAGGAGCTAAGGAATGAGGCTTATGAAAGTGTGAAGATTTACAAAGAGAGCACCAAGCTTTATCATTACAAAGCTATCTCTAGTAAGATATTCTTCCTTGATCAGAATGTTTTATTATATGACTCACGTTTATGTCTTTTTCCATGTAAACTTAAGTCTAGATGGGTTGGACCTTTCGAAGTGATCAAAGTGTATCCTCATGGAGCTGTTGAAATAACGAATCTTAGCAATGGGAACATTTTCAAAGTGAATGGCCATCAATTGAAGCCATACTTGATGGTTGATACGGATGTTCCCATAGCTCATATGGTGGACACTCTTACTTTTCATTAAGTCCATTTGCTGCCACGTCTTGCCCAGACGTTAAATTCAACGCTTGTTGGGAGGCAACCCAACTAGGTTCTATCTTTCTAACTCTTAACTTAGTTGCTTCATTTTAATTTTCATTCTCTACCTTCATACTATCTTCGCATTGCATGTACTCTTTTCTCTTTTATACATTGGGGACAATGATTAGTTTAGGCTTGGGGTGGGGAATTGAAATTTTTGTGTGTTTTAGAGTCAGATTGTTAGAGCATTTTGGAAACATTGTAATGGAATCTTTATGTAAACTAAGGCATACAATCATCATTTAGAAGCAAGCCTTGAGATTAGTTGTGCATTCTAACCTCTTGCTATAAGATTTATGGTGAATAAGGTACTTGATCAAACAAATGAAGAAGAATAGTGGAGACTACCTTTGTGATGTGTTGAGCCCACTTGCTTTCTTGAGAGGGTTTAAAGTGTTTCGACTCCAATTCTTTCTTTCTAATTCACTCTAATCTGATCTCATTATTGTTTTTGCTTGATTGCTAAGAATTTTCATCATTTCTGATATCTCATTCCCTTCATCCATGAAGTCGCCCTTTTGAAGTGTTACTAGGCATTGTGTGCATAACCTCCTAAACGCCTTTCTCTAAATCCTACCTTTATGTGCTCCATTAGCCAATTTTGCAGCCAAACACTTGGAGCCATTTCTTTCATAACCTACATCACTCCTTCCCTTTTGTATCTCCCTTTGAGATACTTAGCCTATTTTTAACCATACCCTATAGCTTAGAATGTGCCAAGGTAATTTAAATAAGAAATCTGAAGCAAGGAGAAGTGCTGCCACAAATGGATCAAAAGTTTATGGATAGTTTCAAAAGAAGTTCAAATCAAAAGAACAAAGAAAATAAATGAAACAAAGCTTCTGTGAAAAAAAGAAGAAGAAAAAGAAACGAAAGTTCAAGTATGATATGAGCTAAGTGCATCAAAAGCCAATCCATTCCATTAAACTCAAAGAGAGCAGCTGCTAGAAATTACATCAAGCCTTGCCATGTAATTTTTCAGTAGTCCCTTGGAATGATTCTAAGTTCCTTACTATTCCTATCCTTCTTTAATTTTACCCTCAACCATGCCCCATTACAACCTACATAGATTAAGACCTATGTTGATCATTTGGGCAATGCCATGAATGCTAGTAGGTATGTGCTCCATCTAATTCTTGGGTTTCAATTCTTTCATGTGATAGAACCTGAAATTGTGCCATTTTTTCTTATACTTCAAATGTAAGAATATTTTCTTTCAATTTATATAACTTCACTCACACATGCTTGATGAGAGATTAAACCTTAGGTTCAAAGTGATTGACTGAATCTGTGAGACTTAGAGTTGAGACGAATTCTATTTTGGGTATGAGATTGATACCTATGAGGCCATAGAACTAGGTGTATACGTGTTAACTTTCACACTGACACACCCCGACCCAGAAAGTCCATGTGGGCACCGAAATAGTGGTATGTTGGTCGACAACCGAACAGTGACGTCCATATGACGAAAGCCAAAAGTGAAAATGGTGAGTTTTAGGAGGTTGTGTGAAGAGCAATTGGTAAAAACCAACTGGAAATTCAGCACGACAGCGGAAGTACAGAGCATAGTTACACTACTTGATGATCATAAAAAACAACTACATGAGTTACCCCGATTTCCTAACACACCTGAACATCCGATGTGAATGTCAGAGCAGTAACCGAAAACTCCTCGATAAACGTGAAGCACCACAAATACCTGAGGGGTACAAAAATAGAAGGGTGAGTGGACCTACCTATTTATTTCAGTGTAAAACAGCAAGTTGAAAACATGTTTTAACCCCTCAGTTTTTTAAAAGAGCTCATAGGATACCAACAAAGAATAAATAAGAAATAAGCATATTTCACAAGAATTAATAATAAAAAAATGTGCAGTCTTGAAAAAAAAAACATCCCGATGTACTTACATATAACGTATATCCCACTAACTATGCACTTGAGTCGCTCGAGTCATGCGCACATGACAGGCTGGGTATCTAAGGTTTGCTAGTGTACCTCGACCACGTGAAAGATGGGTGCTATGCACCGTCACCTTATGTCCCCTAGAGCTTGGGGATAAGCTGACGCTATTTAACTAGTATTTGAGCAAGCGCAGGTGATCAATCACGTGGAGGTTGGTCTGTGGCCAATAGACGGGTGTTAAAGATACCTGGGACTCCTAAGTGGGTATACATACCTCGTGTGTAACACGTGTACAATATCACTCTTATAGTGGCATAAAACAATATAACCAACCAAGCATACTCTGGAATATAACATGTTAAGCACTGAATTAAATCAGCATCTCTAAATACCGTCTCAAGGTCGTCTAGTCCCAAACCACAATCATAACCAGACCATAAGGAAAGTTCCTTAAGATCACACTCATATGCACACACCTCTCCTGAAGCTAGCCAGTGCTTAACCAAACTCATAATAGTAACCACAAATTAACATCCAACAAAACCTGCTCGGGTGTAGAAGTGTCATTAGGCATTGTCTTGATTAGTAATTCTAGTCACAATAAAATGATCTAACATTACCAAACAAGAACTCAACTATTCTCATAGGAAGGTTCACCAACCATAATCAATGATGTCATGCTCGGGAATGAAATATGTCTAATAACGCTATGAGTTATTGAAGTCAACAATCACGACCCAACTTATCAACAATTATAGATATCCAAGAAAGGGTCACAAAAGCATGCACATAGAATATAGTAATAAAAATTAGGTTTAAGAAAGAGGACCTCACAAATTAGTCGGGGATCAAAATCACCCGACGATGTGAAGCCTCCGTAAGCTCCAAGCCGTCAAAACCCTAATCAAAACCAACCATAAGGTTTACTAATTAATTAAAGGAGAAAGCTATAGGAAACCCCTCTTTGTTTATCCAAAATTGAACTAAAACAACCTTAAAAGAACTAAGGATGTGATTAAACAATCTAAAACGTCCCAAAATTTGGCCCACGTGCCGCCGAAGGCCAGAAAACAGCCCAAAGTGCCGCCACGCTCCGACTGAAGGTTGGGAATTGACCTCACGCGCCGCCACTCGTATATCGGAGGTGGCACGTGCTGCCACGTGCGCTCACGCGCCTGCTGTGTAAGCTGCCACGTGTCACCCATGTGGCTGCCATGTGTCATCCACATGGCTCCATGTGTCATCCACATGGCTCCATGTGTCATCCACATGGCTCCATGTGTCATCCACATGGCTCCATGTGTCACCACGTGGCAGACACGTGGCTCCCACGTGAGTACGCCGACTGGTGAACAACACAACCGTACATGGCTGCCGTCGTCGCCGTACGTGGTTTCCAGAAAGACTAACCTAACTCCAATTTCGACTAAAGTTCCACTAATTGATTCGAAATTAACCCAGGGTTCCAGAAATGTACCTCCTGAAGCTTGATTCCAAACAAAAATCCTCGAATTTGCCTCGAAACACACGGTGAGCAATAGAAATCCCAGTTTCAGGCCAAGCTCCTCCGTCGTCCAACCTCCACCAAAACACAGAAGCAAAAGCTCAAATACTACCTAATCGATTTCAAAAATCCAAAGCTAACTAGTTTGAGGTTCGATTGTACCTGAAATGATTGAAAGGTGACTGAACTTGTCATCAAACTCGATGAACTCACCAAGCTCCAATCTCGGGCCACACCTCATCAAATTCCACATGCAATCCATAAAAATCAAACTACTCTCAACAAGGAATCGAATGAGGAAAAGATTGGAATCGAAATAAACCTGAGTGAGTCTGGGACTTGTTAACCCAACTCGAAGAAGCAACCATTTTCTCTTCGATTCGTGCTCCATAGCGCTCGACGTCGAAGAAGGAAGACATGGTTTAGTTCGTCTCGTCCCTACGCGTCAATTGGTGGTGACGGTGAGGCATGGGTCATCAGAATTCGCTCGGAGAGCTTCGTGACCAATCCTCAATTTTTGCCCCGAATCTCGCTCCACTGTGACCTGCGATGGTTCTGGTTGACTGGGACGAACTCGTTTCATCGAGGCAAGTGTGAAGATGGTGGCGATGAAGATTAGTTCGCTGGATTTCGAAGATGGTGATTGAGGTGGTCGAAGGTGTCTCTATGTGTTTGCTTGTCTTTGTGGAGAAGAGAAATATCGAGAGGGAGAGAGAGAGAGTTCAACTGTGACCAATAACAAATGGGTATGGGCTTGGGCTTATTAGTGGGTTTTGGGCTTACCAATTGGGCGTGGGACCAATTTGAGCTCAAGTTACACAAAATACAACCCAATGTGCTGAGTAAACAACGTCCAACAAGAACTCACAGTGGTACTCTTGTATTTTTAAATTCTGATTTTTGCATTTACGGAACGAGATGTAACAATCTACCCCTCTTAAAAAAAAATTTCTTCCTCGAAATTTGATCGACGTTAGTCAAAGGTACAAATCCTTATAGTTACTCGAGATTCCTCACGCCATTACCGACACGGGACTCAACCTCCTTTACGCAAGTTCAAACAGTTCGTGGTGTTTCGCTCAGAATGATTAACAACTTCTAATTTGAAACCCTTGAAGGGACTTCCCAATTGAAACTCCACAAACTCATTGTATGTTGTCCTCTAATGATACAACGAATCAGAACCTTCCTGAATAGTTTTCTGAATGTCAAGTATGGGTTCCTTGAACATCGACGAATGAAAATAAATTCTCCTCCACTAACAATTCAGGTGGGTCAAACGACTGACAAGACTACAGCATCCCCAACAGTCTTGTAACATATTACGTGTCAAGATTTCAAGATTCCTTGTTTCACTAACTTTAACAGTAGTATCAAGGTAACGATTACTAGAACTATGCTCATCGGTCCCAAACACTTGGCTAAACAAAGTGCCAACTAATCTTTGCAGTAACATCCAACCCCTCGTGGTCGCACTTGCCACTCGTTACTATAGGTCACCTAGGGTTCTTACTAACTCAAACCACTACTAACAACCACGGACAGGGTTCCCTCCGAAAAAAGAATCCAATAACGCAAGTCAGATACAAGGGTGTTTTGTAAGGACCCTTCCCGAATTTTTCCCTCGAAACCCGGAAAGAACCCTTATCCCGTTTGACAGCTCTTTTACCTCAAAATTTAAATACCAGAAATACCCTTTGTTCTTAAATAATTTTTATTAAACCTTACAGGGTTCCCAACAGAACCTCTGTACTTGCTACCCACTCCTACTATCAGACGCAGGATAATATACAGGTCAAAACCAAGACCTCGGAATAGTGGTGGTTCAAATAGAAATACTCTCTGACACCAAATGTCAGTAGGTCAGACATTGCTGACATCTCAACTGGAAAACCACAAGACAACAGACTAGTAAGATACTGGTGAATCAACAATAATTCGTCCCTCTGGGTCACCGCCCACACCAACCCACTGACCCGGATAACGAAGTATTTCCATAGGTTGATTAAGCCCATGACAATTGCCGTCTGGTTCATATTAGAGCCAGAAATATCCTCGGCTATCATATCGTATCATCAGCCGGTATAACATTCGGTTATCATATCACATCAGTCGGCATATCTCTCGATTATCATATCCCTAGCCACCAGGGTATCCCTTGGGGTGTGCTAGTCAAGTATCACAACTCTATGTACTATGATATCTCATCAGCCGGCATATCTCTCGACTGGCATATCATATCAGTCGGCATATCTCTCGACTATCATATCATATCAGTCGGCATATCTCTCGACTATCATATCATATCCCTAGCCACCAGGGTATCCCTTGGGGTGTGCTAGAATATGTACTACTTGGACTCGACCACAATCTCTGCAAAATCACCTTTTATATTGGAGGTTCACCGGGAGTCCGCCAACACGGAACCAAGGCCCGAATCCTAGGCCCCCTCAAATCAGTTTTGTTTATATTGGGGGTTCACCGGGAGTCCGCCAACACGGAACCAAGGCCCGGCTCCTAGGCCCCTTCAAATCGGTTTTGTTTATATTGGGGGTTCACCGGGAGTCCGCCAACAAGGAACCAAGGCCCGGCTCCTAGGCCCCTTCAAATCGGTTTTGTTTATATTGGGGGTTCACCGGGAGTCCGCCAACACGGAACCAAGGCCCGGCTCCTAGGCCCCTTCAAATCGGTTTTGTTTATATTGGGGGTTCACCGGGAGTCCGCCAACACGGAACCAAGGCCCGGCTCCTAGGCCCCTTCAAATCGGTTTTGTATCCAAAATCAAGTATATATTTTGTTTATCATTTATCATAAATACGGTTTCAACTCCAAATCACGGACCCAAATAATTACCACGTCAAAACAATATCAAAACCGAATCCAACAACCATATCATTTCTCCCAACACTCTTCCACTGAAATATTGGAAAAACAAATATCCAGCAATCATTTATAAATTCTAGGTAATCATTACAACCATATACAACAGTATTTAAATCGAGGATATTATACATGCATTACAATTTATAAATACAACCATACACAACAGTATTTAAATCAAAGATAATCATACCTGCATTACAATTTATAAATCAAAAGTCCGCTTACCAACATCATTCAACCCAAAATTCATGGATGCTCTAGCCTAAGAAACACCTACACAATAATCACCCAACTACCTTGACTTTCCGAGCTCAAAACCCTCTCAACGGTCAAGCCTTACCGCTGGGATTGCCCAACCGGGCTCTAAATGAACTCCTATGGCCTCGAAACCAACAAAATCTGATTCGGAACGTCCCAAAACCCTAGTCACGCGCCGCCGTGACTTCGGGAATAGTCTCACGCGCCACCACGCGCCACCGGAAGGCCAGAACACGCGTTCACGTGCCAGTCACGCGCCTGCTACAGTGTTCACGCGCCTGCTACAGTGTTCACGCGCTTGGATCGGTCCAACCCGGCCCAGGTCGACCTGACCCAATTCACTCGACTCGACCGGTTCACTCGACTCGACCGGTTACCGGTGACTCGCCGGAGAAGACGACCGGACGGCCCTCTCCGGCGCCGGAGGCTGGCCGGAGAAGATGATCCGACCGCCACCTCCGCCGCCGTCTGGTTCGCCGGAATCCCCCATTTCCGGCCGAACTTCATGGTTTTCTAATTTCTTCATTTCTTAACCGTTTTTCACGATCTACACATGGAAATTCATCTACTTTTCACCAGGAATCCAAATATGAGGTCAAAGTTCCGAGATCGTACCTGGTTTGGCGTGAAAACGGCCGAGAAGGTTCGGTTCACCTCCCTCCTCCGTCCGTCGCCCACGGCGGTGCTCCCACTCCGATGATTACAACAAAAGACTCTTGGGGTCGCGGGGAAGATCTTCCCGACCTTGGTTTTGTTCGAATCGGATCGAAACCCATCCGATGAAAATGGGTCTTCAGTGTTCACACGGGGAGGTCTTCGGATGGAGCGAGATTGAACGGGCCAATCTCCCGAGGAGAGAGAAAAATATCTTCTATATAATTCCAACTTTTCCAAAATTACCAAACTGCCCCTGAAGCTTCTAGACCCGTAACGAACCCATCGGGTCTCCATTTTCCGCGTGCCGCTTGTCTACGAACTTGTGAGTTCGAGACCTACGTAACAACCCAAGAAAAATTCCCAAAAGTACTGCCAGTCAAAAAGTGACTCCCGAACCCGTCCAAAACTGAGGGTAAAATTGTCCAATTCTCAAAATAATTTAATTTCTGGTCCGGGTCGTTGCATGTTTAGTTAGTACACGTTTCCTAAAGTTCGAGAAGTAACTAAGTACTCCACTGCATTGACAATCCCAACTTCAAAGTACAAATAATCTCTTTCAACTCTTACCTAGAAGGAAATGACAACTAAGCGTTTAATTTTCAAAGTTCTCCACAACTTGTCCATTCTTAACCTCCGAGTAACTAAAATGTCAAGTAATCTTAGGATAGCGTTCGTCTCCAACCTAGCAATAATTTTTCGAAATAAACACTCTGATTAAATATGTTCAAATCCGTTCACGACAGTCCCAATCCTTAAAGTATGATTAACGAAATAATCATAGATAGTAACTTTAGTTTGTCCGTACTAAAGTCTCCCTAACCAAGACACTGTCTTGATTTGTAGACCCAAAATCTTATCTTCACCCAACAGTGAACTCACTCTGCCCACACTCAACAACTCGACGTAAACAGGTAAACTTTTCCTAGAGCCCGACTACAAACGTTAGTTGTCCGCGATGGTAAAATCACCGGACACTACTATTTCGTCACACAGATCCCGAAGTTCTCAATACGTGATCAAAACTTAACGCCAAAGACTTGGATAACCAACGTCAACAGCTCACTTCAACAGAAAGCTACTTAAACGAATAGTCACTTCCGACTTAAAGGGTCCCAGTCTTCCCAACAAATTGTCAGTTCGCCTGTAGGTGGGAGGTGAAGTCAAGAGGTAACTAAACCCATGGTTGTTAGAAAAGTCCCAAAACTGGAGGTGATTCAAGGTACTTGTAAGAAGGGCATTGGTTTGTCACTTGGTCTACGATCAACCAATAGACGCCATGTCCAAGGTTGATGTGAAATCGCTTGACACCACAACAGGGTGAAAAAAAATTTTCCTACTTCCACTCAGAATGTAAAAACCCGGAATTTCAATTATTGGATTTAAGTAAATTATTTATGTAAAATGATGATTTTACCCTTGGTCGGTAAAGGGCATGGAAGTCAAATTTTGTTTCGAGACACTTTTGGTGGTGTTTTGGATACCGTTGCGTAGGTCTCGAACTCACGAGTTCGTAGACAGGTGGCACGCAGAAAACGGAGTTCGTGGACGGAAGTTATGGGTCTAAATGTGCAAGGGAATTTTGGTAGTTTTCCATGGAGGGGAGATATTTTGTTAACTAAATCAGACTTATCGAACCCAACCCGTGCGAAAACTCACCGAAGAGAAACCAAAAGTCAACTTTTGATTCAAGGCTCCAACTTCCAGTTTTGATCAACTAATCATATTCTACTCCTTCCCACGATCACAACCGTACCAACCATCGAAGGAGAGGACCACGGAGGAAGCAGAACCGAGGATAGGAAGTTTAGGAAAGCTTGAAGTTTCGGTCGGAAATGGAGGATTCCGGCGGAAACCAGACGGCGGTGCCGGCAGCCGGTCGTCTTCTCCGGCGAATCGCCGGTGACCGGTTGGGTCGGGTGACCAGTCGGGTCGAGTGAATTGATCGGGTCAAGTGAACCGATCAGGTCGAGTTGGACCGGGTCAGGCCGAGTTGGACCGGGTTGGATCGGTCCAGGCGCGTGGGTACTGTAGCAGGCGTGTGACCGGCGTGTGAGGGCGCGTGGCGGCGCGTGGGGCCGAGTCTGAGGTCACGGTGGCGCATGACAAGTAGTTTTTGACGTTTCGGACCTGTTGGCACAGGTTTTGAGTCGACCGGACGTCGTTTAGGGGTTGTTTCGGACGTTTTAAAGTTGCTGCGTTTTCTAGGCCAGCATAGTTAGACTCCCGGGGTTTAGGGTGTTTATATTTAAGGTCCTTATTATTAGCTGGTAATCCCGATTATTAATTTGGACAGGCGATACTGCTCCAGGAACTTCAGGGGAGCGTACAGTTCGGGATTGAGCTTGCTTGAACAGGTTTGTGAGTGGACTTTGATTTATAAACTGTAATGCATGCATAAATGTATCTTTGATTTAAATACTGTTATGTATGGGTGAAATGAATTTCTGGATTTTAGAAATGATGCTGGACACATGTTTTACAATATTTCAGTGAAAGTATGTTTTGAGAAATGGCCTGGTTTTTGTACTCGATTTTGATATCGTTTTGAAGTGGTAACTATTTGAGTATGTGATTTGGGTTTAGACTCATAATTGTGATTTTACCGATTTTGGCCATAAAATGGTATTTCAAAGAATTTGGCTTAGGCCGCGAAACAAAGATTTCGAAGTATGGATTTGATTCACTGGTTCCCGTCCCGATGGTTATTGTTGCTCTGACTGGTGTTGAGGGGCCTTGCTCTACTGGTTGTTGAGGGTTCGGACCTTAGGTGTTGAGGGCCCTTGCTCCGCCGGGTCGCGAGACTGTCTATGCATAGTATAGATAGTATAGACAGTACAGATGGTACACAGAGTTGTACAGATTTTAACACATCTCAAGGGATACCCTGGTTTGTTGTGGATATGTCGGGAACAGTGAATTTGAGATATTATGTGTCGGATTGAACGAAATGATTTGAATTTGAGATATTTTGTGTCCAGATTAAATTAAATGATTTTAAACTCCTTTGAAGAGAGTTTTCAAACCAAATTGTCGATCACGAGGTATTTTTATTATACAGATTTTATGTGAGTCCAACTAAGTGGTTTTAAAGAGAAATGAGAATTTTTGGTGATTTACATATGATGTTTTAGTATGATAAATTGTTTTATGTTATGCATGCATGATTTTATAAATGGAGGGGAAGAAACGTATTTTCTCGAAAAGGAATTTATAAATGATTATTTTTGTCCACTCAAAACTTTTGTGTTTAAACCCCCTTCAGGCAGTTGAGTAGAGTTGACGCGAACACTGATCTCGAGGCAGAGGCATTAGTACTTCGACTGCGCTGTGTAATTATATTTGAGTAGGATATCTAAATTTTACTCTTGATCCTACTTAGACGCTCTGATATTATATTGTATTTGATTGGTCATTAATTACGGGAATTATTGAGTGCTTGAATCCCTTGTCTGACAAGTGGAAGTATTTATTGTTATTATATTTTGTAAGGATTGAAGGGTATTTTGGGAACCTTTTCTTAGGTTGTCATACGGGATCAGGGTTCTTCCCGGGTTTCGAGGGGAAATTCGGGACGGGTCCTGACAATTGGTATATGTGCACTAGGTTAAATTCCTGTAGATTGTACACTACGTGTACAAATTTTGGTATTGATGAGTATAGTTCTTTTCAGCGTAATGCCTCCGAGACGAGAGTTCCGTCAACAGTCGGAAAATATTAGGGACACACCTGAACCTGCAGTGGAGCCTGTTATGAGGCAAACACTGGAACAATTGGGTCATACGTTGACTTCTGTACTTCAGAGTAGGAGTGCTACTGAAGGTTCAGACATTGAGAGAGCCCAGAGATTAGGGGCTACAATATTTATGGGCGACTCTAGCCCAGATGATGCAATAGAGTGGATTACTCGTTTAGAGCGAGTGTTCTCGGTTATGAGATGTCCTCTAGAGGAGAGAGTTCTGTTTGCTACATTTTTGCTAGGTGGTTCTGCTTACCACTGGTGGCACTCATTGGAGGTGTCAGGCTGGAATGTCCATGCACCATGCCTCTATTGATTGTTATGACAAGAGAGTGGATTTCCGGAGTCCAGGTTTACCGGAACTTACATTCAGGGGAGATCGTAGGGTACTACCCTGTGGAGTGATATCAACTTTAACCACTGAGAAATTGCTGAGGAAAGGTTGTGAGGGTTATTTGGCTCATGTGTTTGATTCTCGGGATACTCCGATGAGAGTGGTGGATATTCCAGTGGTGAGTGAGTTCTCTGATGTGTTTCCAGATGATCTTCCGGGATTGCCACCTCACCGGGAGATTGAGTTCACCATAGAGCTTTTAGCAGGTACTCAACCTATCTCACAGGCACCGTATAGAATGGCACCGACATAATTGCGAGAATTGAAGACTCAGTTGCAGGATTTGGTGAATATGGGATTTATTCGCCCAAGTGCTTCACCTTGGGATGCACCAGTGTTATTTGTGAGGAAAAATGATGGTGGTCTGAGATTGTGTATCGACTACCGGAAGCTAAACAGGGCTACGGTGCGGAATAAGTATCCTTTGCCAAGGATAGATGATTTGTTTGATCAACTTAAGGGGGCAAGATATTTTTCGAAAATTGACCTTCGATCCGGGTACCATCAGTTGAGGATCAGAGAAGGGGATGATGAGAAAACAGCTTTCAGGACTCGTTATGGTCATTATGAGTTCCTGGTGATGCCTTTCGGGTTGACTAATGCCCCAGCAGCATTCATGGATTTGATGAACAGGGTGTTTCAAAAGTATTTGGATCGGTTTGTGATTGTGTTCATCGATGACATCTTGGTGTATTCGAGGAGTGCTAAGGCACATGAGAAGCACTTGAGGTTGGTGCTGAATATGCTTAGGAAAAAGCATTTGTTTGCCAAATTCCGTAAATGCCAGTTTTGGTTGACCGAAGTTGGATTCTTAGGTCATGTGATTTCGGCTGAGGGTATCAGCGTAGATCCCTAAAAGGTCGAGGCAGTGGCAAACTGGGAGCAACCGAGGATAGTGACAGAGGTGAGGAGTTTTCTGGGTTTGGCAGGATATTATCGACGGTTTGTAGAAGGATTTTCTACGATAGTAGGGCCGTTGACTCGGTTGACGAGGAAAGGAGTCAAGTTTGACTGGGGAGCTGATTGTGAACAGGGATTTCAGGAGCTGAAGAGGAGGTTGACTTCTGCTCCAGTATTGACCCTTCCTGATGATACTGGGGGATTCGAGGTGTATAGTGATGCCACATTGCGGGGTATAGGCTGTGTGTTGATGCAGCATGGAAAGGTGATAGCGTATGCTTCTAGACAACTTAAACCCCATGAGTTGAATTACCCCACACATGATTTGGAGTTAGTGCAGTGGTGCATGCATTGAAAATCTGGCGACATTATTTGTACGGGGAGACCTGTCGGATCTTCACCGACCATAAGAGTTTAAAGTACTTGTTCACCCAAAAGGACCTGAATCTGAGACAGAGAAGATGGCTTCAGCTAATAAAGGGTTATGATTGTACTATAGAGTACCATCCAGGGAAAGCCAATGTTGTGGCGGATGCATTGAGCAGGAAATCCATGGGTTCTTTGGCCCATTTGCATACAGTCTACCTACTGTTACTAGTAGAGTTCTGTAGAGCAGGGATAGTACTGGACATGGATAGCCAGGGGGCTTTATTGGCTAGTTTCCTTGTGAGGCCTGTTCTGATTGATCGGATTATTGAGGCTCAACTCCAGGATCCTACATTGTGCATTATCAGGATGGAGTTGGAGGCTGGAAACAGGCAGGACTATGCGCTTAGGGATGATGGAGCCTTGGTTAGGGATGGCCGATTATGCGTACCGAATGAGCTGGAACTAAAAAGGGAAATTCTTGATGAGGCTCATAGTTCGGCTTACGCTATGCATCCAGGAGGTACCAAGATGTATCATACCCTATGGAAATACTATTGGTGGACTGGGATGAAAAGGGAAATTGCTGAGTTTGTGAGTAGATGCCTAACGTGTCAGCAAGTGAAAGCAGAGAGGCAGAAACCATATGGGGCACTTCAACCATTACCTATTCCGGAATGGAAGTGGGATCACATTACGATGGATTTTGTGTATAAACTTCCAAGGACACAGAAGGGACATGATGGGATATGGGTAATTGTTGATAGACTCACGAAGTCTGCACAGTTCTTGCCAGTGCGGGAAGATTTTCGGATGAGTCGGTATGCTAAATTGTTCATTGATGAGATCATACGACTACATGGGACTCCAGAGTCAATTGTTTCGGACAAGGATCCTAGATTTACCTCCAGGTTTTGGCGGAGTTTGCAGATGGCTTTTGGCACTACCTTGCATTTTAGTACAGCTTTTCATCCTCAGACGAATGGTCAGTCTGAGAGGACAATCCAGGTTTTGGAGGATATGATGAGAGCTTGTGTACTATAGTTTAAAGGGAACTGGGATTCACACCTGGCTCTGATGGAATTTGCTTATAATAATAGTTATCCGTCGAGTATTGGGATGTCTCCTTTCGAGGCACTGTATGGGAGGTAGTGCAGGACACCGTTATGCTGGATCGAAGTGGGTGAAAGCAAACAGTTAACACCAGAGTTGGTTGATACGACTGAGGAAAAGATAAGGATCATCAGAGAAAGGTTGAAGACAGCTCAGGATCGCCAGAAGAGCTATGCAGACCGTAGAACCAGAGACCTTGAGTTTGAGGTAGGTGATTGGGTGTTCTTGAAACTATCTCCTTGGAAGGGAGTGGTACGTTTTGGTAGACGAGGAAAACTGAGTCCTCGCTACATTGGTCCGTATGCGATTTTGGAGAGGATAGGACCAGTGGCATATCGTCTTGCTTTACCATCAAAATTATCCAGAGTTCATAATGTTTTTCTTGTATCTTTGCTCCGGAAATATCTGTTTGATGAATCTCACGTATTGGGAGAGCAGCCACTTGAGCTGAAGGATGATTTGACCTTTGAGGAGCAACCGGTGCAAATTTGGATTGGAAAGAAAAGGTACTGCGCAGAAAGAGTATTCCTCTAGTTAAAGTGTTGTGGAGGAATCATAACGTGGAGGAAGCCACGTGGGAAACCGAGGAACTAATGCGGACGCAATATCCTTATTTGCTCCAAGGGTAGAGTTGAATTTCGAGGACGAAATTTCTTAAGGGGGGTAGATTGTAACAACCCGGAATTTCAATTATTGGATTTAAGTAAATTATTTATGTAAAATGACGATTTTACCCTTGGTCGGTAAAGGGCATGGAAGTCAAATTTTGTTTCGAGACACTTTTGGTGGTGTTTTGGATACCATTACGTAGGTCTAGAACTCACGAGTTCGTAGACAGGCGGCACGCAGAAAACGGAGTTCGTGGACGGAAGTTATGGGTCTAGATGTGCAAGGGCATTTTGGTAATTTTCCATGGAGGGGAGATATTTTGTTAACTAAATCAGACTTATCTGATTCATTTCATCCTCATCTTCATTTCATCCTCATCTTCATTTCATCTTCATCTCCTTCTTTCTCTCTGGGACAAACAAACATAAAACCACTTCGAACCCAACCCGTGCGAAAACTCACCGAAGAGAAACCAAAAGTCAACTTTTGATTCAAGGCTCCAACTTCCAGTTTTGATCAACTAATCATATTCTACTCCTTTCCACGATCACAACCGTACCAACCATCGAAGGAGAGGACCGCGGAGGAAGCAGAACCGAGGATAGGAAGTTTTGGACCTTCCGATCGATTTTCCGGCTAGCACAAGTACGTGTTTGTGGTTTTGAGGGTATATTTGGATTCCTGGGTTCGAGTAGATAGATTTAGAAATAAAATTTGTGAAAAATGGTTGAGTTTTGAGGAAGTTAGGAAAGCTTGAAGTTTCGGCCGGAAATGGAGGATTCCGGCGGAAACCAGACGGCGGCGCCGGCAGCCGGTCGTCTTCTCCGGCGAGTCGCCGGTGACCGATTGGGTTAGGTGACTAGTCGGGTCGAGTGAATCGGTCGGGTCGAGTGAACCGGTCGGGTCGAGTTGGACCGGGTCAGGCCGAGTTGGACCGGGTTGGATCGGTCCAAGCGCGTGGGTACTATAGCAGGCGCGTGACCGGCGTGTGAGGGCGCATGGCGGCGTGTGGGCTCATGTTCCGACCTTCTGTCGACGCGTGGCGGCGCGTGGGGCCGAGTCTGAGGTCACGGTGGCGCGTGACAAGTAGTTTTTGACGTTTCGTACCTGTTGGCGCAGGTTTTGAGTCGATCAGACGTCGTTTAGGGTTTGTTTTGGACGTTTTAAAGTTGCTGCGTTTTCTAGGCCAGCATAGTTAGACTCCCGGGGTTTAGGGGGTTTATATTTAAGGTCCTTATTATTAGCTGGTAATCCCGATTATTAATTGGGACAGGCGATACTGCTCCAGGAACTTCAGGGGAGCGTACAGTTCGGGATTGAGCTTGCTTGAACAGGTTTGTGAGTGGACTTTGATTTATAAACTGTAATGCATGCATAAATGTATCTTTGATTTAAATACTGTTATGTAAGGGTGAAATGAATTTCTGGATTTTAAAAATGATGCTGGACACATGTTTTACAATATTTCAGTGAAAGTATGTTTTGAGAAATGGCTTGGTTTTTGTACTCGATTTTGATATCGTTTAGACGTGGTAACTATTTGAGTATGTGATTTGGGTTTAGATTCATAATTGTGATTTTACCGATTTTGGCCATAAAATGGTATTTTAAAGAATTTGGCTTAGGCCGCGAAACAAAGATTTCGAAGTATGGATTTGATTCACTGGTTCCTGTCCCGATGGTTATTGTTGCTCTGACTGGTGTTGAGGGGCCTTGCTCTACCGGTTGTTGAGGGTTCGGACCTTAGGTGTTGAGGGGCCTTGCTCCGCCGGGTCGCGAGACTGTCTATGCATAGTACAGATAGTACAGACAATACAGATGGTACACAAAGTTGTACAGATTTTAACATATCTCAAGGGATACCCTGGTGTGTTGTGGATATGTCGGGAACAGTGAATTTGACATATTATGTGTCGGATTGAACGAAATGATTTGAATTTCAGATATTTTGTGTCCAGATTAAATTAATTGATTTTAAACTCCTTTGAAGAGAGTTTTCAAACCAAATTGTGGATCATGAGGTATTTTTATTATACAGATTTTATGTGAGTCCAACTAAGTGGTTTTAAAGAGAAATGAGAATTTTTGGTGATTTACATATGATGTTTTAGTATGATAAATTTTTTTATGTTATGCATGCATGATTTTATAAATGGAGGGGAAGAAACGTATTTTCTCGAAAAGGAATTTATAAATGATTATTTTTGTCCACTCACAACTTTTGTGTTTAAACCCCCTTCAGGCAGTTGAGTAGAGTTGACGCGAACACTGATCTCGAGGCAGAGGCATTAGTACTTCGACTGCGCTGTGTAATTATATTTGAGTAGGATATCTAAATTTTACTCTTGATCCTACTTAGACGCTCTGATATTATATTGTATTTGATTGGTCATTAATTACGGGAATTATTGAGTGCTTGAATCCCTTGTCTGACAAGTGGAAGTATTTATTGTTATTATATTTTATAAGGATTGAAGGGTATTTTGGGAACCTTTTCTTAGGTTGTCAGACGGGATCAGGGTTCTTCCCGGGTTTCGAGGGGAAATTCGGGACGGGTCCTGACAATTGGTATCAGAGCACTAGGTTAAATTCCTGTAGACTGTACACTACGTGTACAATTATTTTGGTATTGATAAGTTATAGTTCTTTTAAGCGTAATGCCTCCGAGACGCGAGTTCCGTCAACAGTCGGAAAATATTGGGGACACACCTGAACCTACAGTGGAACCTGATATGAGGCAAACACTGGAACAATTGGGTCATACGTTGACTTCTGTACTTCAGAGTAGGACTGCTACTGAAGGTTCAGACATTGAGAGAGCCCAGAGATTTGGGGCTACAATATTTATGGGCGACTCTAGCCCAGATGATGCAATAGAGTGGATTACTCGTTTAGAGCGAGTGTTCTTGGTTATGAGATGTTCTCAGGGGGACAGGGTGTTGTTAGCCACTTTTCTACTGGGTGGTTCCGCTTATCATTGGTGGAACGCATTAGAGGTATCAGGTTGGGAAGTCAGTACAATTACCTGGGCGACCTTTCGGGAGAAGTTCCTTGAGCAATTTTATCCTTGCTCGTACCGAGATGCCAGGGAGGCTGAGTTCTTGCAACTACAGCAGGGAGATATGACAGTGGCTCAGTATGAGCAGAAATTCATAGAGTTGGCTCGTTTTGCACCAGCTCTAGTGGCAACCGAGAGGGACAGACGCCGCAGATTTGAACACATCAGAATCACAAGAGAATTTGAACAAAAGTATAGCATTATGAAACCAAATTCAATCAACCCATAAGCTCGGACATAAACGACCCCAAAATGAACCTTGCTGTCAGTCTGAAAATTGTTTAATTTGCAAGACAAAGGCCCCGATGCAGAAATATGGGGATTAGGACTGTCCATAAAAAGTTAAAACTCAACAATTCCAAAGACTTCACTAAAACGTTTAATCAATAAGAAAAGCAAGTGACATTAGTAACGTCCAAACGTCAAAGAATTTTGTTAACCACCAAAAGAGAAAGAAAAGGGTGGTAAAAATAGGTTAAGTATGCTAGATATGACATGTGTGATGAAGTGTGAAATCAAAACGAGGAACTTAAACACATTGCTATAAACCACAAAGAAAAGAAAATTATTGAATCAAGTAAACCATAATGGTCAATGGCAGCAGTTAAAAAAAATTTCAAAATCCCTAACTGGTTCAAATACATTGAGTGGAAATGGCTAAGGAAATGTATACAAGTATTAGATTGCAAAAGGAAAAATTTCTATACAAACAAGGACCAACTCGAACAAAATCTTACAAATTGGTTAATGTACATGTACCTGGTATCAAGAAGTATCACATCATAACATGTGCTACGATCATGATACCCTTCCTAGCATCATTTTAACGAAAACGTTTTACCATTACCCACAAGGAAATTCACAAAAATAATAAAACATTTACCCCACACCAAAATAACAAGCAAACTTATTAGCATGATGGGGTAACAAACTACAAAATAGGCCTGCCAAAGTAAATACCGTACGTGAAAACAGCCTCTAAGCATTTAAACCAAATGCACAAAACATGTAATCAAGACGAGTAGACTACACAACTCAACTGGCTTCTTTGGTACAGAAGAAAAATTAAAACATAAGGAAGCAACAACAAAAATAGCGGTGGTAAAACCTCGTTTTGAAGGAACAAATGACTACACTTTCCACTTGACGGCCAAGAGAAAAATTCCCCATACTGCTTCCTAGACTGCCTTAAATTCACTTCGGTAAAACAGCACGGAAACCCACGATACGTTCAGTAACCAAAGTTCCAAAAATTCTAATCCTCCCAAAAATCCTATATCTTAGGTAAGAAGTTCCTATAGTTTACCAAAACCTAATGGAGTGATTTTCTGGGCCTTTGGTTAAGTTGGGCTCAACTCAAACTTCCAGAGCGGTTTCTGAGGTACCACACCTCAAGGTAAAATTCCAACTAACAAACACGTAATGATTAAATCGTTAAACCCCTTGCCGAAAAGCTCGTTTACACAACCCAAACGAGTCCTAAGCCCGTGAACAGCGCTTGAGCGTGAAAATTGACGGGAAAAACTGGTTAACTTGCAACCGAAGGTGAGTTAAGCTACACTTGAAACCTGAACACAACTAGTTGGCAACTAAGGGTCAAGTCGCAAGTGGTTAAAAAAAATGAAACGTCAATGAATAGTACTAACTATTCGAGGAGGTGCTCAGACATGAGAAATCGGCATTTATGATCATGAAGTGCCCGAAACTAACGACACTTCTGAAAACTATGGTCTGATATCAAATTGACACACCTCGACTCGGAAAGTCCACGTGGACACAGAAATTGAGGTATGCTGGCCGACAACTAAATGTTGACGTCCAGTGACGAAAGCCAAAAGTGAAAATGGTGAGTTTTTGGAGGTCGTGTGAAGAGCAATTGGTAAAAACCAACTAGTAATTCAGCGCGACAGCGGAAGTACAGAGCATAGTACACTACTTGATGAACATAAAATTAAGCAACTACCTGAGTTACCCTGATTTCCTAACACACCCGAAAAACCGATGTGAATGTCAGAGCATGAACCAAAAACTCCTCGATAAGAGTGAAGCACGACAAATACCTGATGGTTACAAAAACAGAAGGGTGGGTGGACCTAACAACGTATTTCAATGTAAAATAGCAAGTTGAAAACATGTTTTAACCCCTCAGTTTTTGAAAACTGCTCAAAGGATACCAAAAAATCAAAATAACAAATAAGCATATTTCACAAGAATTAATAATAAAATAATGTGCAGTCTTGAAAAAAAAAACATCCCGATGTACTTGCATATGACGTATAACCCATTGACTATACTCTTGAGTCGCTCGAGTCATGCACACATGACAGGCTGGGTATGTAAGGTTTGCTTGTGTACCTCGACCATGTGAAAGTTGGGTGCTAAGCACCGTCACCTTATGTCCCCTAAAGCTTGGGGACAAGCTAGTGCTATTTAACTAGTATTGGAGCAAGCGCGGGTGATCAATCACGTGGAGGCTGGTATGTGGCCAATAAACGGGTACTAAAGATACCGGTGACTCCTAAGTGGGTATACTCACCTCGTGTGTAACAAGTGTACAACATCACTCTTATAGTGGGATAAAAAAATATAACCAATCAAGCATACTCGGGAATATATCATGTTATGCATTGAAGTAAATCAGCATCTCTAAATATCGTCTCAAGGTCATCTAGACCCAAATCACAATCATAACCAGACCATAAGGAAAGTTCCTTAAGAACACACTCAAATGCACACTCCTCTCCTGCAGCTAGCCAGTGCTTAACCAAACTCATAATAGTAACAACATATTAAAACCCAACAAAACCTGCCCGGGAGTAGAAGTGTCACTAGGTATTGTCTTGATTAGTAATTCTAGTCACACTAAAAAGATCTAACAGTACCAAACAAGAACTCAACTATTCTCATAGTAAGGTTCACCAACCATAATCAATGATGTCATGCTCGGGAATGAAATATGTCTAATAACGTTATGACTTATCGAAGTCGACAATCATGACCCAACACATCAACAATTATAGATATCCAAGCAAGGGTCACAAAAGCATGCACATAGAATATAGTAATAAAATTAAGGTTTTAGAAGGAGGTCCACTCATAAATTGGTCGGGGATCAAAATCATTGGACGATGCCAAGCCTCCGTAAGCTCCAAGCCATCAATACCCTAATCAAAACCAGCCATAAGGTTTACTAACTAATTCAAGGAGAAAGCTATAGGAAAGCCCTCTTGGTTTATCCATAATGGAACTAAGACAACCTTAAAAGAACTAAGAATGTGACTATACAATCTAAAACGTCCCGAAATTAGGCCCACGCGTCGCCGTAGGCCAAAAAATAGTCCCACGCGTCGGCTAATGGTCGGGAAGTGACCTCACGCACCACCACGCGCCGGCTAAAGGTTGGGAAGTGACCTCACGCACCGCCACGCACCTATCGAAGGTGGCACGCACCGCCATATGCCTGCCACGTGGCTCCACGTATCACCCACGTGGCTGCCTGGTGGCGCCCACATGGCTCCACATGTCGCCCACATGGCTCCACGTGTCACCCACATGGCTTCCATGTGGCACCAACGTGCCACATGCCTCCACGTGGCAGACACCTGACTCCCACGTGAGTTCACAGACTGGTGAACTGCACCGTCGTACACAGCTGCCGTCGTGATTGTACGCGGTTGCCGGAAAGACTAACCTAATTCCGATTCCGACTAGAGTTCTAGTAATCTATTCGAAATTAACCTAGGGTTCCAAAAATGTCAGGACCCGTCCCGAATTTCCCCTCGAAACCCGGGAAGAACCCTGATCCCGTCTGACAACCTAAGAAAAAGTTCCCAAAATACCCTTCAATCCTTACAAAATATAATAATAATAAATAAATACTTTCTCAAAACTCAACCATTTTTCAAAAATTTTACGTCTAAATCTATCTACTCGAACCCAGGAACCCAAATATGACCTTAAAACATCAAACACGTACCTGTGTAAGCCGAAAAATCGATCAGAAGGTCCAAAACTTCCTATCCTCGGTTCGGCTTCCACCGTGGTCCTCTCCTTCGATGGTTGGTACGGTTGTGATCTTAGGAAGGAGTAGAATACGATTAGTTGATCAAAACTGGAAGCTAAAGCCTTGAAATTAAAGTTGACTTTATGGTTTTCCTTCGGTGAGTTTTCGCACGGGTTGGGTTCGAAGTGGTTTTGTGTTTTTTTGTCCCAGAGAGAAATGAGTGAGATGATAAGGATGAAATGAAGATGGATCAGATTACACTGATTTGGGGGTTAAATGTCAGGACCCGTCCCGAATTTCCCCTCGAAACCCGGGAAGAACCCTGATCCCGTCTGACAACCTAAGAAAAGGTTCCCAAAATACCCTTCAATCCATACAAATTATAATAACCATGATAAATACTTCCTCTTGTCAGACAAGGGACTTAAGCACTCAATAATTCCCGTAATTAACGACCAAACAAATACAATATAATATCAGAGCGTCTAAGTAGGATCAAGAGTAAAATTTAGATATCCTACTCAAATATACAACACAGCGCAGTCGAAATCCTAATGCCTCAGCCTCGAGATCAATGTTCGCGTCAACTCTACTCAACTGCCTGAAGAGGGATTTAAACACAAAAGTTGTGAGTGGACAAAAATAATCATTTATAAATTCCTTTTCGAAGAATTTCCTTTCTTCCCCTCCATTTATAAAATCATGCATGCATAACATAAAACAATTTATCATATAAAAGCATCATATGTAAATCATCCAAAATTCACATTTATCTTTAAAACCATTTAATTGGACTTACATAAAATCTGTATAATAAAAATACCTCGTAATCCACAATTTTGTTTGAAAATCTCTTCAAAGGAGTTTAAAATCATTTGGTTCAATCTGGACACAAATTATCTCAAATTCAAATCATTTGGTTCAATCGGACACATAATATCTCAAAATCAAATCATTTGGTTCAATCGGCCTCATAATATCTCAAATTCACTGTTCCCGACATATTCATAACACACCAGGGTATCCCTTGAGATGTGTTCAAATCTGTACAACTCTGTGTACCATATGTACTGTCTGTAATATCTGTACTATGCATAGACAGTTTCGCGACCCGGCGGAGCCATGCCCCTCAACACCTAAGGTCCGAACCCTCAACAACTGGTAGAGCAAGGCCCCTCAACACCAGTCAGAGCAACAATAACCATCGGGACGGGAACCAGTGAATCAAATCCATACTTCGAAACCTTTGTTTCGCGGCCTAAGCCAAATTCTTTGAAATATCATTTTATGGCCAAAATCGGTAAAATCACAATTATGAGTCTAAACCCAAATCACATACTCAAATAGTCACCACGTCAAAACGATATCAAAATCGAGTACAAAATCAGGTCATTTCTCAAAACATACTTTCACAGAAATATTGTAAAATATGTGTCCAGCATCATTTCTAAAATCCAGAAATTCATTTCACTCATACTCAACAGTATTTAAATCAAAGATACATTTATGCATGCATTATAGTTTATAAATCAAAGTCCACTCACAAACCTGTTCAAGCAAGCTCAATCCCGAACTGTACGCTCCCCTGAAGCTCCTGGAGCAATATCGCCTGTCCAAATTAATAATCGGGATTACCAGCCAATCATAAGAACCTTAAATATAAACCCCATAAACCCCGGGAGTCTAACTATGATGGCCTAGAAAACGCAGCAACCTTAAAACGTCCGAAACATCCCCTAAACGACATCCGATCGACTCGAAACCTGCGCCAACAGGTCCGTAACGTCAAACACTACTTGTCACGCGCCACCGTGACATCAGACTCAGCCCCACGCGCACCACCCGCCGACGGAAGGTCGGAACACGCGCCCACGCGCCGGCCACGCGCCTGCTACAGTACCCCACGCGCCTGAACCGGTCCAACCCGGTTCGGCTCAACCTGACCCGGTCCAACTCGACCCGACCGGTTCACTCAACCCGACCGGTTCAACTCGACCTGGTCACCGGCGACTCGCCGGAGAAGACGACCGGCTGCCGTCGCCGTCGCCGGAAGTTGGCCGGAGAAGATGACCGGCAGTCGCCGTCGCCGCCGTCTGGTTTCTCCGGAATCCTCCATTTCCGGCCGAAACTCCAAGCTTTCCAACTTCCTCAAAACTCAACCATTTTTCACAAATTTTACGTCTAAATCTATCTACTCGAACCCAGGAATCCAAATATGACCTTAAAACATCAAACACGTACCTGTGCTGGCCGGAAAATCGATCGGAAGGTCCGAAACTTCCTTTCCTCGGTTCGGCTTCCTCCGTGGTCCTCTCCTTCGATGGTTGGTACGGTTGTGATCGTGGGAAGGAGTAGAACACGATTAGTTGATCAAAACTGGAAGTTGAAGCCTTGAAATCCAAGTTGACTTTGTGGGTTTTTGGATGATTTTCGCACGGGTTCAATGGTTTCGGGTGTGTTTGAGTTTGTCACAGAGAGAGAGAGAAGGAGATGATAAGGATGAAATGAAGATGGATCAGATTACACTGATTTTGGGATTAAAAATATCTACCCCAAGTCAAAAATTACCAAAATGCCCTTGCACATCTAGACCCATAACTTCCGTACACGAACTCCGTTTTCTGCGTGCCGCCTGTCTACGAACTCGTGAGTTCGAGACCTACGCAACGGAATCCAAAACACCACCAAAAATGTCTCGAAATAAAACTTGATTTCCATGCCCTTTACCAACCAAGGGTAAAATCGTCATTTTACATAAATAATTTAATTAAATCCAATAATTGAAATTCCGAGTTGTTACAATCTACCCCCCTTAAGAAATTTCGTCCCCGAAATTCAACTCTACCCTTGGAACAAATAAGGATACTGCGTCCGCATTAGTTCCTCGGTTTCCCACGTGGCTTCCTCCACGTTATGATTCCTCCACAACACTTTAACTAGAGGAATACTTTTTCTGCGCAGTACCTTCTCTTTCCAATCCAAAATTTGCACCGGTTGCTCCTCAAAGGTCAAATCATCTTTCAGCTCAAGTGGTTGTTCTCCCAATACGTGAGACTCATCAAACAGATATTTCCGGAGCAAAGATACATGGAAAACATTATGAACTCTGGATAGTTCCGATGGTAAAGCAAGACGATATGCCACTGGTCCTATCCTCTCCAGAATCTCATATGGACCAATGTAGCGAGGACTCAGTTTTCCTCGTCTACCAAAACGTACAACTCCCTTCCAAGGAGATAGTTTCAAGAACACCCAGTCACCAACCTCAAACTCAAGGTCTCTAATTCTGCGGTCTGCATAGCTCTTCTGGCGATCCTGAGCTGTCTTCAACCTTTCTCTGATGATCCTTATCTTTTCCTCAGTCGTATCAACCAACTCTGGTGTTAACAGTTTCCTTTCACCCACTTCGTTCCAGCATAATGGTGTCCTGCACTGCCTCCCATACAGTGCCTCGAAAGGAGACATCCCAATACTCGACTGATAACTATTATTATAAGAAAATTCCATCAGAGCCAGATGTGAATCCCAGTTTCCTTTAAACTGTAGTACACAAGCTCTCATCATATCCTCCAAAATCTGGATTGTCCTCTCAGACTGACCATCCGTCTGAGGATGAAAAGCTGTACTAAAATGCAATGTAGTGCCAAAAGCCTTCTGCAAACTCCGCCAAAACCTGGAGGTAAATCTAGGATCCATGTCCGAAACAATGGACTCTGGAGTCCCATGTAGCCGTATGATCTCATCAATGAACAATTTGGCATACTGACTCATCCGAAAATCTTCCCGCACTGGCAAGAAATGTGCAGACTTCGTGAGTCTATCAACAATTACCCATATCCCATCATGTCCTTTCTGTGTCCTTGGAAGTTTATACACAAAATCCATCGTAATGTGATCCCACTTCCATTCCGGAATAGGTAATGGTTGAAGTGCCCCATATGGTTTCTGCCTCTCTGTTTTTACTTGCTGGCACGTCAGGCATCTACTCACAAACTCAGCAATCTCCCTTTTCATCCCAGTCCACCATTAATATTTCCTTAGGGTATGATACATCTTGGTACCTCCTGGATGCATAGCGTAAGCCGAACTATGAGCCTCATCAAGAATTTCCCTCTTTAGTTCCAGCTCATTCGGTACGCACAACTGACCATCCCTAACCAAGGCTCCATCATCCCTAAGCGCATAGTCCTGCCTAGTTCCAGCCTCCAACTCCATCCTGATAATGCACAATGTAGGGTCCTGGAGTTGAGCCTCAATAATCCGATCAATAAGAACAGGCCTCACATGAAAACTAGCCAACAAAGCCCCCTGGCTATCCATGTCCAGTACTATCCCTGCTCTACGGAACTCTACTAGTAACGGTAAGTAGACTGTATGCAAATGGGCTAAAGAACCCATGGATTTCCTGCTTAAAGCATCCGCCACAACATTGGCTTTCCCTGGATGGTACTCTATAGTACAATCATAATCCTTTATTAACTCAAGCCATCTTCTCTGCCTCAGATTCAGGTCTTTTTGGGTGAACAAGTACTTCAAACTCTTATGGTCGGTGAAGATCCGACAGGTCTCCCCATACAAATAATGTCGCCAGATTTTCAATGCATGCACCACTGCAGCTAATTCCAAATCATGTGTGGGGTAATTCAACTCATGGGGTTTAAGTTGTCTAGAAGCATAAGCTATCACCTTTCCATCCTGCATCAACACGCAGCCTATACCCTGCAATGATGCATCACTATACACCTCGAATCCACCAGTATCATTAGGAAGGGTCAATACTGGAGCAGAAGTCAACCTCTTCTTCAGCTCCTGAAATCCCTGTTCACAATCAGCTCCCCAGTCAAACTTGACTCCTTTTCTCGTCAACCGAGTCAACGGCCCTGCTATCGTAGAAAATCCTTCTACGAACCGTCGATAATATCCTGCCAAACCCAGAAAACTCCTCACCTCTGTCACTGTCCTCGGTTGCTCCCAGTTTGCCACTGCCTCAATCTTTTGGGGATCTACGCTGATACCCTCAGCCGAAATCACATGACCTAAGAATCCAACTTCAGTCAACCAAAACTGGCATTTACTGAATTTGGCAAACAAATGCTTTTTCCTAAGCATATTCAACACCAACCTTAAGTGCTTCTCATGTGCCTTAGCACTCCTCGAATACACCAAGATGTCATCAATGAACACAATCACAAACCGATCCAAATACTTTTGGAACACCCTGTTCATCAAATCCATAAATGCTGCTGGAGCATTAGTCAACCCGAAAGGCATCACCAGGAACTCTAATGACCATAACGAGTCCTGAAAGCTGTTTTCTCAACATCCCCTTCTCTGATCCTCAACTGGTGGTATCCGGATCGAAGGTCAATTTTCGAAAAATATCTTGCCCCCTTAAGTTGATCAAACAAATCATCTATCCTTGGCAAAGGATACTTATTCCGCACCGTAGCCATGTTTAGCTTCCGGTAGTCGATACACAACCTCAGACTACCATCCTTTTTCCTCACAAATAACACTGGTGCACCCCAAGGTGAAACACTTGGGCGAATAAATCCCATATTCACCAAGTCCTGCAACTGAGTCTTTAACTCTCGCAATTCTGCCGGTGCCATCCTATACGGTGCCTGTGAGATAGGTTGAGTACCTGGAAAAAGCTCGATGGTGAACTCAATCTCCCGGTGAGGTGGCAATCCCGGAAGATCATCTGGAAACACATCAGAGAACTCACTCACCACTGGAATATCCTCCACTCTCATCGGAGTATCCCGAGAATCAAACACATGAGCCAAGTAACCCTCACAACCTTTCCTCAGCAATTTCTCAGCAGTCAAAGCTGATATCACTCCACAGGGTAGTACCCTACGATCTCCTCTGAATGTAAGTTCCGGTAAACCTGGACTCCGAAAATCCACTCTCTTGTCATAACAATCAATAGAGGCATGGTGCATAGTCAACCAATCCATCCCCAGAATCACATCAAAATCAAAAATATCTAAGGGAATTAAATCTGCCTCTAATGCATGACCTTCCACTAACACTGGACAATTTCGAATCACGAGATTCGCCACTAACATATTCCCAGTAGGAGTACTAATACCCATGTCCCAACCAATCGGAGACAATTCTCTATCAGCAAATAATGTAAAACCCCGAGAAATGAAAGAATGAGTAGCCCCAGGATCTATTAAAACATAAGCATCACGGTTAAAAATAGATAACATACCCGTGACCACATCTGGTGCTGCTCGGGCCTCCTGTTGCGACATAGCAAACACTCGAACTTGTGTATCCAACGATCGACCACGACCCCACTGTCTGCCTCTGGCCCTGTTGGACCCACGGGGCCTGTTTGTCCAATTGGCCCGGTTGGCCCTACTAGATTGACTCTGACTTCCAGCTGCAAAACCGGGCTTCTGAAATGTCCTCTGCCCCTGTTCAGCAGCACCCCGCCCCCAGGAACTACTAGCCGGATACAAATGTGGGCAAAATCTCCTGATGTGACCACTCTCCCCACAAAAGAAACATCCAGTGCTACCTGAGCTGCCACTCAGTCTTCTAGTTGACTGCACAGAAGCACCACTAGAACGGGCGGATGACTGGGGTGCCTGTCTGGCTCTGCCACTGCCTGAACCAGATCCCTCACCCGCAGTAGATCCAGAGCTGAAACTGCCTCTCTTGGACGGTCCCTGGCTAGAGGCTCCAATATCCCAGCGATCCCGGTGTCGCCTGGAACCCCTAAACTGCTGTTGGACTGGCACACCCATGCTCAACTCTACACGAGCTGCAGCGTCAGACGCATCTCTCAATGAAGTATGGGCTGCAGCCGTTACCGCTGACCGAAGTTCGCCCCTCAGCCCATTTTCAAATCTGCGGCGTCTGTCCCTCTCGGTTACCACTAGAGCTGGTGCAAAACGGGCCAACTCTAAAAATCTCTGCTCATACTGAGCCACTGTCAAATCTCCCTGCTGTAGGTGTATGAACTCAGCCTCCCTGGCATCTCGGTACGAGCAAGGATAAAATTGCTCGAGGAACTTCTCCCGAAAGGTCGCCCAGGTAATGGTACTGACTTCCCAACCTGATACCTCTAATGCGCTCCACCAATCATAAGCGGAACCACCCAGCAGAAAAGTGGCTAACAACACCCTGTCCCCCTGAGGACATCTCATAACCGAGAACACTCGCTCCAAACGAGTAATCTACTCTCTTGCATCATCTGGGCTAGAGTCGCCCATAAATACTGTAGCCCCTAATCTCTGGGCTCTCTCAATGTCTGAACCTTCAATAGCAGTCCTACTCTGAAGTACAGAAGTCAACGCATGACCTAATTGTTCCAGTGTCTGCCTCATATCAGGCTCCACTGTAGGTTCAGGTGTGTCCCCAATATTTTCCGACGGTTGACGGAACTCGCGTCTCGGAGGCATTACGCTGAAAAGAACTATAACTCATCAATACCAAAATAATTGTACACGTAGTGTACAGTCTGCAGGAATTTAACCTAGTGCTCTGATACCAATTGTCAGGACCCGTCCCGAATTTCCCCTCGAAACCCGGGAAGAACCCTGATCCCGTCTGACAACCTAAGAAAAAGTTCCCAAAATACCCTTCAATCCATACAAATTATAATAACCATGATAAATACTTCCTCTTGTCAGACAAGGGACTTAAGCACTCAATAATTCCCGTAATTAACGACCAAACAAATACAACATAATATCAGAGCGTCTAAGTAGGATCAAGAGTAAAATTTAGATATCCTACTCAAATATACAACACAGCGCAGTCGAAATCCTAATGCCTCAGCCTCGAGATCAATGTTCGCGTCAACTCTACTCAACTGCCTGAAGAGGGATTTAAACACAAAAGTTGTGAGTGGACAAAAATAATCATTTATAAATTCCTTTTCGAAGAATTTCCTTTCTTCCCCTCCATTTATAAAATCATGCATGCATAACATAAAACAATTTATCATATAAAAGCATCATATGTAAATCATCCAAAATTCACATTTATCTTTAAAACCATTTAATTGGACTTACATAAAATCTGTATAATAAAAATACCTCGTAATCCACAATTTTGTTTGAAAATCTCTTCAAAGGAGTTTAAAATCATTTGGTTCAATCTGGACACAAATTATCTCAAATTCAAATCATTTGGTTCAATCAGACACATAATAACTCAAAATCAAATCATTTGGTTCAATCGGCCTCATAATATCTCAAATTCACTGTTCCCGACATATTCATAACACACCAGGGTATCCCTTGAGATGTGTTCAAATCTGTACAACTCTGTGTACCATATGTACTGTCTGTAATATCTGTACTATGCATAGACAGTTTCGCGACCCGGCGGAGCCATGCCCCTCAACACCTAAGTTCCGAACCCTCAACAACTGGTAGAGCAAGGCCCCTCAACACCAGTCAGAGCAACAATAACCATCGGGACGGGAACCAGTCCATACTTCGAAATCTTTGTTTCGCGGCCTAAACCAAATTCTTTGAAATATCATTTTATGGCCAAAATCGGTAAAATCACAATTATGAGTCTAAACCCAAATCACATACTCAAATAGTCACCACGTCAAAACGATATCAAAATCGAGTACAAAATCAGGTCATTTCTCAAAACATACTTTCACCGAAATATTGTAAAATATGTGTCCAGCATCATTTCTAAAATCCAGAAATTCATTTCACTCATACTCAACAGTATTTAAATCAAAGATACATTTATGCATGCATTATAGTTTATAAATCAAAGTCCGCTCACAAACCTGTTCAAGCAAGCTCAATCCCGAACTGTACGCTCCCCTGAAGCTCCTGGAGCAATATCGCCTGTCCAAATTAATAATCGGGATTACCAGCCAATCATAAGAACCTTAAATATAAACCCCATAAACCCCGGGAGTCTAACTATGATGGCCTAGAAAACACAGCAACCTTAAAACGTCCGAAACAGCCCCTAAACGACATCCGATCGACTCGAAACCTGCGCCAACAGGTCCGAAACGTCAAAAACTACTTGTCACGCGCCACCGTGACATCAGACTCAACCCCACGCGCCGCCACGCGCCGACGGAAGGTCGGAACACGCGCCCACGCGCCGCCACGCGCCTGCTACAGTACCCCACGCGCCTGAACCGGTCCAACCCGGTTCGGCTCAACCTGACCCGGTCCAACTCGACCCGACCGGTTCACTCAACCCGACCGGTTCAACTCGACCCGACCGGTTCAACTCGACCCGACCGGTCACCGGCGACTCGCCGGAGAAGACGACCGGCTGCCGTCGCCGGAAGTTGGCCGGAGAAGATGACCGGCAGTCGCCGTCGACGCCGTCTGGTTTCGCCGGAATCCTCCATTTCCGGGCGAAACTCCAAGCTTTCCAACTTCCTCAAAACTCAACCATTTTTCACAAATTTTACGTCTAAATCTATCTACTCGAACCCAGGAATCCAAATATGACCTTAAAACATCAAACACGTACCTGTGCTGGCCGGAAAATCGATCGGAAGGTCCGAAACTTCTTTTCCTCGGTTCGGCTTCCTCCGTGGTCCTCTCCTTCGATGGTTGGTACGGTTGTGATCTTGGGAAGGAGTAGAACACGATTAGTTGATCAAAACTGGAAGTTGAAGCCTTGAAATCCAAGTTGACTTTGTGGGTTTTTGGATGATTTTCGCACGGGTTCAATGGTTTCAGGTGTGTTTGAGTTTGTCACAGAGAGAGAGAGAAGGAGATGATAAGGATGAAATGAAGATGGATCAGATTACACTGATTTTGGGATTAAAAATATCTACCCCAAGTCAAAAATTACCAAAATGCCCTTGCACATCTAGACCCATAACTTCCGTACACGAACTCCATTTTCTGCGTGCCGCCTGTCTACGAACTCGTGAGTTCGAGACCTACGCAACGGTATCCAAAACACCACCAAAAATGTCTCGAAATAAAACTTGATTTCCATGCCCTTTACCAACCAAGGGTAAAATCGTCATTTTACATAAATAATTTAATTAAATCCAATAATTGAAATTCCGAGTTGTTACATTAAAAATATCTACCCCAAGTCAAAAATTACCAAAATGCCCTTGTACATCTAGACCCATAACTTTCGTCCACGAACTCCGTTTTCCACGTGCCGCCTATCTACGAACTCGTGAGTTCGAGACCTACGCAACGGTATCCAAAACACCACCAAAAGTGTCTCGAAACAAAATTTGACTTCCATGCCCTTTACCGACCAAGGGTAAAATTGTCATTTTACATAAATAATTTACTTAAATCCAATAATTGAAATTCCGGGTTGTTACAATCTACCCCCCTCAAGAAATTTCGTCCTCGAAATTCAACTCTACCCTTGGAGCAAATAAGGATACTGCGTCCGCATTAGTTCCTCGGTTTCCCACGTGGCTTCCTCCACGTTATGATTCCTCCACAACACTTTAACTAGAGGAATACTCTTTCTGCGCAGTACCTTTTCTTTCTAATCCAAAATTTGCACCGGTTGCTCCTCAAAGGTCAAATCATCCTTCAGCTCAAGTGGCTGCTCTCCAAATATGTGAGATTTATCAAACAGATATTTCCGGAGCAAAGATACATGAAAAACATTATGAACTCTGGATAATTCCGATAGTAAAGCAAGACGATATGCCACTAGTCCACCGGTCCAGGCGCGTGGGTACTGTAGCAGGCGCGTGACCGGCGCGTGTTCCGACCTTCCGTCGGCGCGTGGCGGCGCGTGGGGCCGAGGCTGATGTCACGGTGGCGCGTGACAAGTAGTTTTTGACGTTTTGGACCTATTGGCGCAGGTTTCGAGTCGATCGAACGTCGTTTAGGGGTTGTTTCGGACGTTTTAAAGTTGCTGCGTTTTCTAGGCCAGCATAGTTAGACTCCCGGGGTTTAGGGGGTTTATATTTAAGGTTCTTATTATTAGCTGGTAATCCCGATTATTAATTTGGACAGGCGATACTGCTCCAGGAACTTCAGGGGAGCGTACAGTTCGGGATTGAGCTTGCTTCGACAGGTTTGTGAGTGGACTTTTGGTTTATAAACTGTAATGCATGCATAAATGTATCTTTGATTTTAAATACTGTTATGTATGGGTGCAATGAATTTCTAGATTTTAGAAATGATGTTGGACACATGTTTTACAATATTGCAGTGAAAGTATGTTTTGAGAAATGGCTTGGTTTTTGTATTCGATTTTGATATCGTTTTGACGTGGTGACTATTTGAGTATGTGATTTGGGTTTAGACTCATAATTGTGATTTTACTGATTTTGGCCATAAAATGATATTTTAAAGAATTTGGCTTAGACCAAGAAACAAAGATTTCGAAGTATGTATTTGATTCACTGGTTCCCGTCCCGATGGTTATTGTTGCTCTGACTGGTGTTGAGGGGCCTTGCTCTACCAGTTGTTGAGGGTTCGGACCTTAGGTGTTGAGGGGCCTTGCTCCGCCAGGTTGCGAAGCTGTCTATGCATAGTACAGAAAGTACAGATAGTACATATGGTACACAGAGTTGTACAGATTTGAACACATCTCAAGGGATACCCTGGTGTGTTATGGATATGTCGGGAACAGTGAATTTGAGATATTATGTGTCGGATTGAACGAAATGATTTGAATTTGAGATATTTTGTGTCCATATTAAATTAAATGATTTTAAACTCCTTTGAAGAGAGTTTTCAAACCAAATTGTGGATCACGAGGTATTTTCATTATACAGATTTTATGTGAGTCCAACTAAGTGGTTTTAAAGAGAAATGAGAATTTTTGGTGATTTACACATGATGTTTTAGTATGATAAATTGTTTTATGTTATGCATGCATGATTTTATAAATGGAGGGGAAGAAACGTATTTTCTCAAAAAGGAATTTATAAATGATTATTTTTGTCCACTCACAACTTTTGTGTTTAAACCCCCTTTAAGCAGTTGAGTAGAGTTGACGCGAACACTGATCTCGAGGCAGAGGCATTAGTACTTCGACTGCGCTGTGTAATTATATTTGAGTAGGATATCTAAATTTTACTCTTGATCCTACTTAGACGCTCTGATATTATATTGTATTTGATTGGTCATTAATTATGGGAATTATTGAGTTCTTAAGTCCCTTTGTCTGACAAGAGGAAGTATTTATTATTGTTATTATATTTTGTAAGGATTGAAGGGTATTTTGGGAACCTTTTCTTAGGTTGTCAGACGGGATCAGGGTTCTTCCCGGGTTTCGAGGGGAAATTCGGGACGGGTCCTGACAAAAAATGTACCTCCTAAAGCTCGATTCCAGACACAAATCCTCAAATTTTCCTGGAAACACATGGTGAGCACTAGAAATCTCAGTTTCCGGCTAAGCTCCTTCGTCATCCAACCTCCACCAAAACACTAAAGCAAAAGCTCAAATACTACACAATCGATCTCAAAAATACAAAGCTAACTAATTTGAGGTTCGATTATACATGAAACGATTGAAGGGTGATTGAACTCCTCATCAAACTCGATGAACTCACCGAGCTCCAATCTCGGGCCACACCTCATCAAATTCAACATGCAATCCATAAAAATCAAACTACTAACAACAAGGAATCGAATGAGGAAAATATTGGAGTAAAAATAAACCTGAGTGAGTCTGGGACTCATTAAGCCAACTCGAAGAAGCGACCATTTTCTCTTCGATTTGTGCTCCATAGCGCTCAACTTAGAAGAAGGGAGACATGGTTTAGTTCGTCTCATCTCGACGCATCGATTGGTGGTGACGGTGAGGCCTGGGTTATCAGAATTTGGTCGGACAGCTTTACGACCAACCCCCGATTTTTGCCCCGAATCTCGCTCCACGGTGGCCTGCGTTGGTTCTGGTTGACTGGGACGGTCTCGTTTCTTCTAGGCAAATGTGAAGATGGTGGCGATGAATATTGGTTCGCTGGATTTTGAAGATGGTGATTGATGTGGTTAAAGGTGTCTCTGTGTGTGTGTTTGCCTCTGTGGAGAAGTGAAATATTGAGAGAGAGAGAGTGAGGTAGGAGAGAGAGAGAGAGGTCAATTAAGACCAATAAGAAATGTGTATGGGCTTGGGCTTATTAGTGGGTTTTGGGCTTACCAATTTGGCGTGGGACCAATTTGGGCTCAAGTTACATAAAACACAACCCATTGTGCTATGTAAACAAGGCCCAACAAGAACTCACAAGGGTACTCTGGTATTTTTAAATTTCGAATTTCGCGTTTACGGAATGGGATCTAATACACAGTAAGTTAGTTGCTGAACATGGTGAATTCGAGATAGTGAAGGTATGACTAAAGTTTCATTGGTTCATATTACTTTATTTCCATATTATCTAATCCTTGTTTTCAAGAGAGTCTGGATGGTGTTTGTGGGGGCCGCCTTTGTTAAACCCTCCGGGGACAAAACTCCTTCTACTAGGGACACCTAGGGGTTTAAATGTTCTATTTAAGTAAGATCGAGTCTTTATTTTTATTTTGTTTGTGCTTTTGTAGTTTCTTTTGCTCGAGGACTAGCAAAATATAGGTTTGGGGTATTTGTTAAGTCATACTTTATACATCTTGTCACACATTTTTACCTATGATTTAGCACTAATATTTTTCATCACATAGGAGAAAATGATAATTTTTGTGGGAATGGTACATGATTGGATAGCCTATTAAATTACAAAGATTTTGACGAAAAAATGAAGTAATTCGGAGTTGGATGAGCTTACTTGGGAAGCTATGAAAAACAACTTGTGTAGCAAGAATTTTTGCCGTCCCTATTCACGCATTACTGTTCACGCATCACTATTCACGCAGCATTGTCCACGCATCACTATTCACGCAGCACTGTTCAATCATCACTATTCATGTGGTACTGTTCACGTGACACAGTGCACGAATTTACTACTCATTGTCAATTTTGCCCCTCATGTTCTCTACCTATATAAAGCTCTCTTAGCTCCCAAAATCAGCCCTAGCCTTTGTTGCGTGAAAATCAGATCTAGCCTCCACAACCCTTCTTCCTTTCTAGTCGATTCAGAAAAACCCAAAAACAAAACTAATCTCTTTATTCCCTTTCTTTCATCATTTTCTCTTTACCAACCCTTTTCATCCCTTTCGCATCTACATCAACCTCCCTTCACAAAATCCCCAAATTCCGTCATCAAATTCATCATCCACCACCTTTGTTGCTGTGAAGAAGAACCTCTTTTCATATCTAGAGATGAAGAACACTTAAAGGGTGACTGGTACTAAGAGGTTGCTGCACTTATGTCTCTAATTAATGTTTTTGTGTTGAATAGATACATGTGTAACTAATTCTCCATCGAGGGTTTTGATGTAACCATGTAAACTCACTTCTAAGTTATGATTAAAGTATTCAATTTCTTTCAAACACTTCTTTGTTTCATTCATTATAATTATTGATTCATATGTGGTTCTAGTGTTTGATCACCATTAGGATTCCATATGCCTGGTAAAACTTAGAGTACATTCCATGCCTAAGTTTAATTGATCTATGAATGATAGAATAGGGTCAGTGAGCACATGCCATGCCACTGAATCTGTTTTCTCATACGTAAAGGCTTTCTAGGAGTAATCTAATGTACATGCCATACTTATGTTGCAATTAGAAGGACTAGATAGTGTTCCACATGCCATGGCCTATCTTACTTAAGTGAAAACGATCCTTAGAACTGTTTTGGAAGATCAGAGTACTTTAGTCACTTTTTTCATAGAATTAAGGTTACATAGGTGAAGTCAAGAACCTAAGTTCCATCTCCATACTTTTCTCAATCTTAGCCTTAATATACCTTTCATTTACTTGCACCTTTAGTTTCAGTTTTAAGTTTTCACACATCACAAATCAAAACTCAAATCTGTTTTCTTTTCAGCTTTTGAATTCACTAGTTAATTGAGTCATTATAGGGTTAATTTGAGGTAATTGTGAAGTCTAATCAGTCTCTGTAGTTCGACACCCTTACTTGTGCGTTACTATTACTACAATAGAAGTGTATAGGCTAGGAGATATTAACAATTTTGGCGCCGTTGTCGGAGACTGATTTCAGTCCCTTGCAATTGGTAACCAACTTAGCCCTATAATTTTGTTTTTTGTTTTAGTTAGTTTACTTATGTTTTAGTTATTTTTATCTTTGTGTGTTAGGTAGTGAATGTCTAATACGCCTCTATTAGAGTCCGTTGCAGCATCGATAAGGAATTCTAAGGCAACAAGAGGAAATCTTACTACAAAGATTATAGCTAAAAGGGCATTTCCAAAAATCATTCAAGAAGACGAAACTTCTATCTCAGTTCTTTTAGAAGATTCAGAAGACTTAGAAGAAGAAATCGAAGTAATAGAAGAAGAAGAGATGGCTGAAGGTGCAACAACTCATCCTTTGGTATTCTATGCTCAACCAATAATCTTCGATTCACTGTCATGCATATTGTTGTCACATGTAACAAGGAACTATGAACTCAAATCTTCATATTGTGCTATGTTTCCTTCATTCTTTGGTTTACCTAATGAGGATCCATTGGCTCACATTAAGGAGTTTTACATAGTTGTTAATTAATTGCCTTTGCAGAGACTTTCTGAGAATGATATGAGGTGTAGCATCTTTCCATACACATTGAAGGAACGAGCCAAGGCTTGGCTTATGACCTTGTAGCCTAAGTCCTTGGAGATGTGGGATGATGTTGTAAAGAAGTTTATGGACAAGTTATTTTCCCCACAGAAGACAGGAATCCTATGAGCTCAAATTTTCAATTTCAGACAAGATGATGCTGAAACTTTTAGTGAATGGTGGGAGAGATTTAGAGGACTATTGCTGCAATGTCCACACCATCGGTTACCTCTTTACCTTCAAATGAAAATTTCTTTGATGGTTTAACCCCTACATGTCAATCTATGTGTGATAATGCAGCTGGTGGTGCTCTAAAGAAAAAGAATCTAGATGAGTCTCAAGAACTCTTTGAGATGCTTGGTTCTAATATGCATCAATCAAGAGGGAAGAAAAGTGGTGCATATGAAGTTCATTCAACTACTAACTTTTCTTTCAAGGTTGACAGCTTGGAAAGGAAACTTGATGTTGTGCTTGTTGGTGGAATTAAAGAGCAAGAAATATGCACAGCAAGAGTCGATCCCTCGAGGACTTGTATCAACGTTATGACCACTTTAGTTCAGATTTATTAACTTAGTGAAAACACACACACACACACACACACACGCAGGGGGGTTTATGATGTGAGAACTGAAATTTAAAGACAAGTAAAATAAAATGCAGAAAATAACAATGCAAGAATTAACGGTTGCTTGATTATTAAATAAGGCGAATTAAGGCTTACTATCCACTCTAACCAATTATAGTTACTAATCAGATTTCCTTGACCTAATTACTATGCATTTTCTGAATTAGGTGCCCGTGCCTAGGACCTGGCGTTGGTTCACTAGCCACATCTTATTCCCTCTTACTTAGCATGTTCTAAACAGGGCATATGCCTAGAATGTCTATCACCTACCTTTTAAGATGATGCATGAAGTTTAAAGAGAATTTAATGACACCACATTAGCCTAGCAAAGTGACATGCAATCCTAGGTCGTTATGAGTTAAGATTACAAGTAAGAATACTTTCGATGCTCCAAATCACAAGATGATATGACGGTCACTCAAGCAATTACATCAATAATTATATGCAAACAAGATAGCTAATCTTATAGGCATAAATTAAGGTCATTAAGCACAATAATCCAACTTATTCAGCATGCATAGCAATCATAATCAAGAGCCAGAAATCGAATCAACAAGCTAACATGGCTAGGGCTTCAAGCAGCCCTAATCCTAACGACTACTCACACATAACTGAAATAAACACAAGCATAATTGAATTCATAATTAAATTGCAGTAAAAATAAGGTTACAAAAGATGTTGTGAAGAACAGGTGCAGCAGAAGACACGGCAGAGCCTTCTTCTCCAAGCTACACGTCCAACGCACTGAATTTCGGGAAGAACAAAGCTTTAACGTAAAACTCCAAAAAAACCAATTACTATATGCGGCTAAGGTGTCTCTATCTCCCCAAAAATGAAAACAGAACCCCAGCTCTCTCTACAAAACGTATATATATATATATATATATATTTTTTTTTTCTCCTTTTACTGAACACGGTTCCTTCTTTTTTCAAGAAAAAGGGAAACCTTGTTCAACTAGAATTAGAATAGAATCAAAACCATATCCTAATGTAACAACCCGGAATTTTAATTATTGGGTTTACGTAATTATGTTTGTAAAATGACAATTTTACCCTTGGTCGGTAAAGGCCATGGAAATCAAGTTTTGTTTCGGAACTTATTAGGTGGTGTTTTGGATACCGTTGCGTAGGTCTCGAACTCACGAGTTCGTAGACAGGCGGCACGCAGGAAACGAGGTTCGTGTACGAAAGTTATGGGTCTAGACGTGTAAGGGCAGTTTGGTAATTTGCCATGGAGGGGAGATATTTTACTACCCAAATCAGATTAATCAGATTAATCTGATCATTGATCACACTCATCTCTCTCGGTCTGAAACACAAAACCACCGAACCCGTGCGAAAAACACCCGAAAAACCCACAAAGTCAACTTTGGATTCAAGGCTAAGCTTCCAGTTTTGATCAACTAATCGTATTCTACTCCTTCCCACGATCACAACCGTACCAACCATCGAAGGAGAGGACCAATGTAAGGACCCTTCCCGAATTTCCCCTCGAAACCCGGGAAGAACCCTTATCCCGTCTGACAGCTCTTTTACCTAAAAAAAAAAATTAAATACCAGGAATACTCTTTATCCTTACAAAAACAATATTTAGTAAACCTTACAGGGTTCCCGGCAGAACTTCTATACTTACTGACCACTCCTACCTGTTAGACGCAGGATAGCATACAGGTCAAAGTCAAGACCTCAGAATAGTGGTGGTCCAAATAGGAATACCCTCTGACACCAAATGTCAGTAGGTCAGACACTGCTGACACCTCTACTGGAAAATCACAAGACAACTGACTAATCAGCCACTTGTGAACCAACAATAAATCGTCACTCTGGGTCACCGCCAACACCAACCCACTGACCCGGATGATGAAGTATTTCCATAGGCTGATTTATCACATGACAATCGTCGTCAAACCATATTAGAGCTGGAAAGATCCTCAGATATCATATCACATCAGTCGGCATATCCCTAGCCACCAGGGTATCCCTTGGGGTGTGCTAGTCATGTATCACAACTCTCTGTACTATGCATAAATAGCCTCGCGACCTGGCGGAGCCAAAACTCCTCGATGCCAGAGTCGGAGCACTTAACGAACCAATTATATTGAAGGTTCACTGGGTTCACCGCCAACAGAGGATCCTAGTCCCATATTCTAGTCTACCTCAAATATGTTTATCTTGGAGGTTCACCGAGTTCACCGCCAACAGCGGATCCTAGCCTCGGCTCCTGGCCGCCCTCAAAACCGTATTGTTTATATTGGAGGTTCACCGGGTTCTCCGTCTCAGCGGATCCTTACCCCGGCTCCTGGGCCCCCTTAAAACTGTATTGTTTATATTGGAGGTTCACCGCGTTCTTCGTCTCAGCGGATCCTTACCCCGGCTCCTGGGCCCCCTAAAAACCGTATTGTTTATATTAGAGGTTCACCAGGTTCTCCGTCTCAGCGGATCCTTACCCCGGCTCCTAGGCCCCCTCAAAACCGTATTGTTTATATTGGAGGTTCACCGGGTTCTCCGTCTCAGCGGATCCTTACCCCGGCTCCTGGGCCCCCTCAAAACCGTATTGTTTATATTCGAGGTTCACCGGGTTCTCCGTCTCAGCGGATCCTTACCCTGGCTCCTGGGCCCCCTCAAAACCGTTGTATCCAAGAATCAAGTATTTTATAATCAAAAATACGATTTCAGCTCAAACTCATGAATTCTAATAATTTCCATGCCAAAACAATATCAAAACCGAATCCAACAACCATGCCATTTCTCACAACCATGCCATTTCTCACAACACACTTTCACTGAAATATTGGAAAAACAAATGTCCACCAGTCATTTATAAATTCCAAGAAATCATTACAACCATACACAACAGTATTTATGTAAGGACCCGTCCCGAATTTCCCCTCGAAACCCGGGAAGAACCCTGATCTCGTCTGACAACCTAAGAAAAGGTTCCCAAAATACCCTTTGTTCTTAAATAATTTTTATTAAACCTTACAGGGTTTCCAACAGAACCTCTGTACTTACTGACCACTCCTACTGTCAGACGCAGAATAATATACAGGTCAAAGCCAAGACCTTGGAATAGTGGTGGTTCAAATAGGAATACTCCCTGACACCAAATGTCAGTAGGTCAGACATTGCTGACATCTCTATTGGAAAACCACAAGATAACAGACTAGTCAGATACTTGTGAACCAACAATAATTCGTCCCTCTGAGTCGCCGCCCACTCCAACCCACTGACCCGGATGACGAAGTATTTTCATAGGTTGATTAAGCCCATGACAATTGTCGTCTGGTTCATATTAGAACCGAAAATATTCTCAGCTATCATATCGTATCATCAGCCGGTATAACATTCGGCTATCATATCACATCAGTCGGTATATCTCTCGACTATTATATCACATCAGTCGGCATATCTCTCGACTATCATATCCCTAGCCACCAGGGTATCCCTTGGGGTGTGCTAGAATCTGTACTACTTGGACTCGACCACAATCTTTGCAAAATCACCTTTTATATTGGGGGTTCACCGGGAGTCCGCCAACACGGAACCAAGGTCCCGCTTCTAGGCTCCCTTCAAATCGATTTTGTTTATATTGGGGGTTCACTGGGAGTCCGCCAACACGGAACCAAGGCCCGGCTCCTAGGCCCCTTCAAATCGGTTTTGTTTATATTGGGGGTTCACCGGGAGTCCGCCAACACGGAACCAAGGCCCGGCTCCTAGGCCCCTTCAAATCGGTTTTGTATCCAAAATCAAGTATATATTTTGTTTATCATTTATCACAAATACGGTTTCAACTCAAAATCATGTACCCAAGTAATTACCACGTCCCAACAATATCAAAACCGAATCCAACAACCATATCATTTCTCACAACACTTCCACTAAAATATTGGAAAAACAAATATCCAGCAATCATTTATAAATTCTAGGTAATCATTACACCCATACACAACAGTATTTAAATCGAGGATATTAATACATGCATTACAATTTATAAATACAACCATACACAACAGTAATTAAATCAAAGATATTTATACATGCATTACAATTTATAAATCAAAAGTCCACTTACCATCACCATCCAACCCAAAATTCATGTACGCTCTAGCCTAAGAACACCTACACCATAATGACCCCACTACCTTGACTTTCCAAGCTCAAAACCCTCTCCACGGTCAATCCTTACCACTGTGATTGCCCAACCGGGCTCTAAATGAACTCCTATGGCCTCGAAACCAACAAAATCTGATCCGGAACATCCCAACACCTTAGTCACGCGCCGCCACGCGCCACCGGAAGGTCAGAACACGCACTCACGCGCTGCCATGCGTCGGTCATGCGCCTGCTACAGTATTCATGCGCCTAGACCAGTCCAACCCGACCTGGCTCGACCTGACCAGGTCCAACTCGACTCAACCCGACCGGTTCACTCGACTCGACCGGTTCACTCAACTCGATCGGTTCGCTCGACTCGACCGGTTCATTTGACTCGACCGGTTCACTCAACTCGACCGGTTACCGGTGACTCACCGGAGAAGACGACTGGACGGCCCTCGCCGTCGCCGGTGGCTGGCCGGAGAAGATGACCGGACCGCCACCTCCGCCGCCGTCTGGTTCGCCGAAAACTGCCATTTCCGGTTGATTTTCAAGGTTTTCTAACTTCTTCATTTCTTGACCGTTTTTCACGATCTACACATGGAAATTCATCCACTTTTCACTAGGATTCCAAATATGAGGTCAAAGTTCCGAGATCGTACCTGGTTTGGCCGGAAAACGGCCGAGAATGTTCGGTTCACCTCCGTCCTCCGTCCGTCGCCTACGGCGGTACTCCCGCTCCAATAAATACCCCAAAATGCTCGTGGGGTCCCGGGGAAGATCCTTCTGACCTTGTTTTCGTTCGAATCGGATCGAAATCCATCCGATGAATATGGGCCTTCGGTGTTCGCACGGGGAGGACTCGGGTAGGAGCGAGACTGCATCGACCAATCCCTCGAGGGGAGAGAAAAATATCTGCTATATAATTCCAACTTTTCCAAAATTACCAAACTGCCCCTGCAGCTTCTAGACCCGTAACGAACTCATCGGATCTCCGTTTTTCGCGTGCCGCCTGTCTACGAACTCGTGAGTTCGAGACCTACGTAACAACCCAAGAAAAATTCCCAAAAGTACTGCCAGTCAAAAAGTGACTCCCGAATCCATCCAAAACTGAGGGTAAAATTGTCCAATTCTCAAAATAATTTAATTTCTGGTCCGAGTCGTTACAATTTAAATAAAAGATATTTAATAATCACAATTACGGTTTCAACTCAAAATCACGGAATCAAATAATTACCACGTCAACAGGATATCTCGCTGTGACTCATGTATTTCACAGAATGTATCATACCTCACGACTTGATATCGTGATACATATCTCGGAATTGACCGTCGAGATACCCTAATCTAGTGGTAGTTTATACTCACATCTCGTAATTAACAATGCTAGGTCCTAAAGCTAACCCTGGCATAATCTAGATTTCCTATCATCATCTTGCATCATTCTCATTCCATAAATATATTATTAGTCAACCAAACAGTCATCACCACACACATAATTACATCAAATACTACTAACACAATAATAACCCAACTACCTTGACTTTCCGAGCTTAAAATCCGCTAATACGGTCAACTATTACCGCTGGGATTGCCCAAAATGACCTCTAAACGACGTCTGATCAACTTGAAACCTGTACCAACAGATTCGAAACGTCGAAAACTAGTTACCACGCGTCACCGTGACCTCAGACTCGGCCCCACGCGCCGCCACGCGCCGCCGGAAGTTCTGCATACGGTCCCACGCGCCCTCACACGCCGGTCACGCGCCTACTACAGTCTTCACGCGCTTGGACCGGTCCAACTCGGTCCGGCTCAACCTGACGCGGTCTAACTCGACCCGACCGATTCACTCGACCCGACTGGTTCACTCAACCTAACCGGTTCACTCAACCCGACCGGTCTCCGGTGACTCGCCGGAGAAGACGACTGGATGGCCGTCGCCGTCGTCGGAGGCTGGCCCGAGAAGATGACCGGACCGCCACCTCCGCCGCCGTCTGGTTCGCCGGAAATCGCCATTTCCGATTGATTTTCAAGGTTTTCTAACTTCTTCATTTCTTGACCGTTTTTCACGATCCACACATGTAAATTCATCTACTTTTCACCAGGAATCCAAATATGGGGTCAAATTTCAGAGATCGTACCTGGTTTGGCCGGAAAAATGGCCGAGAAGATTCGGTTCCCTCCCTCCTCCGTCCGTCGCCTACGGTAGTGCTCTCGCTCCAATAACTACCCCAAAATGCTCGTGGGGTCCCGGGGAAGATTCTCCCGACCTTGGTTTCGGTCGAATCGGATCGAAATCCCTCCGATGAAAATGGGTCTTCGGTGTTCGCACGGGGAGGATTCGGGTACGAGAGAGACGGACCAATCTACCGAGGAGAGAGAAAAATATCTCCTATATAGTTCCAACTTTTCCAAAATTACCAAACTGCCCCTGAAGCTTCTAGACCCGTAACGAACTCACCGGGTCTCCGTTTTCCGCGTGCCGCTTGTCTACGAACTCGTGAGTTCGAGACCTACGCAACGACCCAAGAAAAATTCCCAAAAGTACTGCCAGTCAAAAAGTGACTCCTGAACCCGTCCAAAATTGATGGTAAAATTGTCAAATTCTCAAAATAATTAAATTTCTGGTCCGGGTCGTTACAACCACAGTGGAAGCCGAACCAAGTATAGGAAGTTTCGGATCTTCCGATCGATTTTCCTGCTGACACAGGTACGTGTTGGATGTTTTAAGGTCATATTTGGATTCCTGGGTTCGAGTAGATAGATTTAGACGTAAAATTTGTGAAAAATGGTTAAATTTTGAGGAAGTTGTAAAGCTTGGAGTTTCAGCCGGAAATGGGAGTTCCTGGCGGAAACCAGACGACGGTGCCGGTAGCCGGTCGTCTTTTCCGGTTAGTCACCGGCAACCGGTCGGGGCGAGTTGAACCGGTCGGGTTGAGTGAACCGGTCGGGTCGAGTTGAACCGGTCGAGTTGAGTGAACCGGTCAGGTCGAGTTGGATCGGGTCAGGTTGAGCTGGATCGGGTTGGACTGGTCCAGGCGTGTGAACACTGTAGCAGGCGCGTGACCGGCGCGTGATGGCGCGTGGGCGCGTGTGCCGACCTTCCGGCGGCGCGTGGTGGCGCGTGGGGCCGAGTCTGAGGTCACGGCGGCGCGTGGTAACTAGTTCTCGACGTTCTAAATCTGTTGGTACAGGTTTCAGGTTGATCGGACGTCGTTTAGAGTTCATTGTGGGCAATCCCAGCGGTAATGGTTGACCTTATCAGCGGGTTTTGAGCTCGGAAAGTCAAGTTAGTTGGGTCATTATTGTGCATGTGTTCCTTGGGCTAGAGCGTCGATGAATTTTGGGTTGGATGATGTTTGTGAGTGGACTTTTGTTTTATAAACTGAAATGCATGCATCAAAATATCTTTGTTTAAATACTGTTATGTATTGTGGCATTAAATTTCTGGATTTTAGAAATGATTACTGGACACATGTTTTCCACTATTTCAGTTAAAGTGTGATTTGAGAAATATTATGGTTTTTGGACTCGGTTTTGATATCGTTTTGACGTGGAAATTATTGAGTCCATGATTTGGGTTTTGACCCGGTTGTATGAGTTTATCGGATTAGGTCATATATGAGGGAGGCCAGGACCCGGGACTAGGATCCGTTATTAGCGGTGAACCCGATGAACCTCCAAGATAAACATTGATTAGAGGGAGGCCAGGACCCAGGACTAGAATCCGTTATTAGCGGTGAACCCGGTGAACCTCCAAGATAAACATTGATTTGAGGGAGGCTAGGACCCGGGACTAGGATCCGTTATTAGCGGTGAACCCGGGGAACCTCCAAGATAAACACATTTGAGGAGGACCAGGTTATGGGACTTGGATCCGCTATTGGCGGTGAACCCGGTGAACCTCCAATATAATTGGTTACTGATTCTCCGACTAGCGTCGAGAGTTTTGCTCCGTTGGTTTGTTGAGTGCTCCGACTCTGGCATCGTGGAGTTTGGCTCCGTCGGGTTGCGAGGATGTCTACGCATAGTACAGAAAATTGTGATACAGGACTAGCACACCCCAAGGGATACCCTGGTGGCTAGTGGATGTGTCGGGAACAGTGGATTTGAGATATTATGTGTCTAGGTTGAATTAAATGATTTTGAACTCCTTTGAGGATGATTTTCAAACCAGACTGTGGATCACAATGTGTTTTCCTTATATGGATTTTGTGTGAGTCCTACTAAGTGGTTTTAAAGAGAAATGCAAATGCCGGTGATTTAAAGATGATGTTTTTATAGCATAAACTGTTTATGTGATGCATGCATGGTTTTATAAATGGAGGGGGAAAAAGGTAATATTCCTTGGAAAACGATTTATAAACGATTATTTTTGTCCACTCACAACTTTTGTGTTTAAACCCCCTTCAGGCAGTAGAGTTGACGCGGACATTTATCTCGAGGCAGAGGCTTTAGCACTTTCGGCTACCCTGTGTAGTTGTACTTGAGTAGGATATCTAATTTGTACCTTGATCCTACTTAGACGCTCTGATATTTTATTGTATTTGGTTGGTAATTACTTACGGGAATTTTAAGTGCTTAAATTCCTTGTCTGAAAAGAGAAAGTATTTATTATTATTACAATTTGTAGGGATTGAAGGGTATTTGGGAACTTTTCCTTAGGTTGTCAGACGGGATCAGGGTTCTTCCTGGGTTTCGAGGGGAAATTCGGGACGGGTCCTTACACCTAACGTGTACTAAGACAGTCCTAATCCTTCTAGATTATTACAGCATCCCTAAAATCTCTCAGACCAATCAGAATATGGCTGGGAGTGTGAATGCAAGCTGGCAAGTGGGAAGGCAAGCTGGCCGAACTTGGCTTTTGGACTGTCTTCGTAATCAGGATCTGGGACTGCGCTTTTGAAGCACATAATGAGTATAGTAGAAGCGCATCTTCGTTCAGGTTTGGCGCAAATGTTGTCAGGCTTAGCTCAGAGGGAGAACCTCTGATCCATCGCTAGCGGAACAGGGACCCCGAGGTTAGGCGCACATCTGGGCTTGGATGGGAGTTCTTGGGACATGTCCTTGACCTGCCTTGGCGTGACCTTGGCACTTCTAGGACCTGACCTTGATGTCATGAAACACAGGTTTGAGACTCGAAGGGCCTGATATGAGGTACTTGGCTAGTGACCCAAAATAGGCGCACGGGCGCACTCAGGACTCCGTTCAGGACTTGATATTGAAATGAGGACATCTCCTTCATCTGGACTCCGATTTGAGTCATTCTTTTTGCGTTCTTTCCAGATTTTACCTATCTTTCTAACTCTGCACAAGTCTCACAAGATTTATCATTTTCTACTATTGATGGCACGACATCATTCAAAAGACATGTAAGAGAGGCATATAAAGACATCAAAATGATGCATAAATAACGACTGATCAGTGTTTTCCAAGCTAGGATCATCTCATGGTTCTCAAAGTGCTGCATATGCTGATTATGATCAAGAGCAAGCTAATATGATGAATTGCTATAATTCAAGGCCAAGGAACGATCCATACTCAAACACTTACAAACCCGGATGGAGGAATCACCCTAACTTTTCTTAGGGTGCAAATCAGAACCAATGCCAAGCTCAGTAGCAACCTAACAACTACCAAGTTCGGCCAAGCAATCCGGTGGAGGAGACATTGCAGAAATTCATGCAAACCACTTCCACTTTGTTCCAAAACCAAGCTGCCACCATTCAAAAGCTTGAAACGCAAGTTGGAAAGTTTGCTATTGCTCATAACCAAAGAAAACTTGGGAAGCTTCCAAGTCAGACTCAATTGCTTCAAAAGAATCAAGAGCAACCAAAAGCCATCACAACACTTAGAAGTGGTAAGGTCATTGATAATGGTGATAATTATGATATTTCGAACACTTCTAAAATTGTGAATGCATATGAAGAAGAAGGAGATACAGAATAAGCACCCAAGGAAGCTACTAATATACCTCTTGGGAAAAAGGAGGATGAACCGGTTTTGCACAAGGCTCCCAAGCCTTACGTGCCACCAATTCCTTTTCCAAGAATACTTTCTCAAAGCAACAAGGATAAGGCCTTCAAATTAAGAACTCTATGACATTCTTAGTAAAGTTAATATTAATCTACCTTTACTTGATCTAATTGACGATGTTCCAGCATATGGCAAGTTCTTTAAGGAATTAAACAAGTACAAGAGGAAGTATGAACTTCATGAGAAGGTTTTGGTCTCCGACAATATCTCTGTCGTTCTTCAAAGAAAGCTCCCACCTAAACTTAAAGATCCTAGCAGCTTCTCCATGTCAATTATCGTTGGAGACAAGAAGATTCAGAAGGATATGCTAGACTTGGGTGCAACCATCAATCTAATGCCATACACAGTTTACTTGCAACTAGGTTTGGAAGAGTTGAAACCTACCACATTATCTCTACAACTTGCTGATCATTTAATAAAGTATCCAAGAGATGGAGTTGAAGACAATCAAGTTCAAGTTGATAAATCGATAATACCTGCTGATTTTGTAGTGCTAGACATGGAAGAGTCACCAATCAAAGATCGTGAGTTTCCTATTCTTCTTGGAAGGCTATTTATGGCCACAACAAGGATAATCATAAATGTGCATGATGGAGTACTCACAAGGACAGTTCTTGGAGAAACCGTCCAATTTAGAGTGTTTGAATCTCTAACTCATATATCCTTATAATTCTTTAGATTTTTTCTCTATTGATATATTGAATTCTTTTGTGTTCACCAAATTTTCTCAAGCACCCTCTAAAGAATCACTAAAGATTGTCTTGACTATTTCTCAAGATGACTTTGAAGATGAGTTAGAGCTGAAAGATGACTTGGGAGGCTTTGATGTCCTACCGCATCAACTATTCAGTCCCCATTGAGCCACTTGAGCCATCCACTGATCATCTCATACCCTGAATCATCAAGCCACCAAAGCTAGAGCTTAAATTAATTCCTTCTCATCTCAAATATGTTTTTCTCAGTGACCAAGAATCCTTTCCGGTTATTATAGCGTCTGATTTGACTTCTTTCCAACAAGACAAGTTATTAAGGGTTTTGAGAGTATTCAAATCCACCATTGTATGGTCTATATCAGATATAAAAGGAATCAGTGTCTTCATGTGCATGAATAGGATTCTTTTTGAGTAGGACAGCCAAGCCTGCCGTGAAACTCAAAGGATACTCAATCCCAACATGAAAGAAGTGATTAGAGCAGAAGTCCTCAAGCTACTTGACACTGGTGTCATCTATCCTTTTTCTGCTAGCAAGTGGGTTAATACTACTCAAGTTGTACCAAAGAAGAGGGGCATGACCGTGGTAAAGAATGATCAAGATGAAGTTCTACCAACATGAGTCACAACTGGATGGAGAGTGTGCATTGATTACAGGAAGTTATATGCATCAACTAGAAAATATCACTTTCCCCTTCCTTTTATTGATCAAATGCTTGAAAGATTAGCTGGTTACTCACACTATTGTTTTCTTGATGGTTATTCAGGTTATAACCAGATCCCAATTGCACCGTAGGACAAAGCTAAGACTACCTTTACTTGTCCATTTGGCACGTTTGCTTATAGTAGGATGTCGTTCGGTCTGTGCAATGCACCAGCCACGTTTCAAGGATGCATGATGGCCAGCTTCTCTTACACTGCTAATCTTCTTCCTTAAGCAAACGACATGCACAATGCTACAAAACAGATTTTAGATGTTCATGTTTGTCAACCTAAAGGCATGATATCTACTCTTTAAATTATTGATTTCCCTAATCGACAAGTTAGGGATGGGTATCTACACTAACTCTTTTCATTCTTAAAGTATTTAGCATGGTATCTACTAAGTTGCACTTTAAGAACGCATAACACAATGGAAATCGACAAACACACAACTCCTAGAACATGGTATCTATTCTAGTTATTCATGATGATTAATTTCAAGAACTTATAACTAGTTCTTTTGTTACTCTCATAGGCACAAGATTCGGTCATCTAAATTTACCTATGTAACAAACTCAATACACAGCATGCATATGGTGATCAAGCATAACATAACGTATGTAAAGAGTAAAATATAATATGAAATTAATCAATTAAGCATCACAAAAGTAGTTTGCAGCAAAGGCATATCGAAATCCTTAAAGAAACATGATGAGGGCTTCAATAGAGCCCTAACTAAAGTACGTAGTTACCCATAATTTAAATAGACATCAAGAACATAAAAAACAGAAAATAAAAAGAGGAAGAAGATAGCTCTTTGATGATGTGTTGTTCAGCCAGAATGATTGGATGACGCCTTGACGTTCCTCCTTGCTTCCTAAGCCTTTTAGACCTTGGAACCTTGAGGGATGGAGCATAATGAGATGGTGTGGCTGAGTCCTTATGTGATAGCTTCCAACGTTTCTCTAGTTTTCTTTTTGGGCTAAAAAAGACGTTCCAAAGTATGAGATATAGAGAGAGAGATGTTTCTCACTTTTTGTGTGGGAGAGTGACTCTTTGATGGTTGCCTTTTTGTCTTCACTCACGTTTTCCCCTTGTCCCATGTATGTGTCTGCCCCTTTGCTGCCTAGAATTGATGTGGGTGTTAATTTCCTTAATGAGGGAGAGAGACGCGACTGTTTGCATTCGCTGCTCAATCAATCCTCACGTTGTGGCTGCTCCTCTCCCTTTATTATTTTTTTATCTTCCTTTTTCTGATTAAAATGTTTCCTCCCGTAACCTTAATAAACTAGGCCTCTAGTCGTCCAGGCCCGATAAGGATTAGAAAACTTGAAATAGAAGGAATGCTGAATTCCAGCTCAGCCTGACCTTGCTATACTAAAATGGCCATAACTCATTCTAGAAAACTCCAATTCACAAACCGTAAAATTCTCTAGAAACTAGACTGCTGTATCTTGCCAACGATATATGGCCCATCAGCTAGTTCTTCCCGAGCAGGTGCAGTTAATTTCGAGAAGTTGACACGAAACACGAAAACAAGCTAAGTATTAAGAAAACATATGAAACATGCTAAGAAAAACATAAGGAAACAAGATAAAACGTCGCATAAATATGCTCCTATCAAATTCCCCCACACTTAAGCTTTAGCTAGTCCTCGAGCAAAACATAAACAATGAATGAAAGAAAAACGAAAGACTCAATAATTTAACCTAAACCTTCCAACATTTGTCTCAGAGATTTGCAATGAACCATGACATATTAAGATTCATCATAAGCATAAGAATTGGTCCACATGATCCGAGAGTTAATACACCTTCATAGAAATCATACACATACTCACAATTAAATCAATCAAAGCACAAGTACAAAGAGAGATACATGCTGCAAAGAATTAGCTCAAAATTCTCACCGAATAAGCTCTGATTTTACCTCATATTTTCTGGTTAAGTCACTCTTCCTATACTAGTTATATGTGAGAGGATTGATGTAAAATGGAAACAAATTGCTCACATATGATATAACAAGAAAGAAAGGCACTTTCAGAATTTTTGTAAGGACCCTTCCCGAATTTCCCTTCGAAACCCGGAAAGAACCCTTATCCCGTCTGACAGCTCTTTTACCTCAAAATTAAATACCATGAATACCCTTTAACCTTAAATAATATTTAGTAAACCTTACAGGGTTCCCGACTGAACCTTTGTACTTACTGACAACTCGTACCTGTCAGACGCAGGGTAGCATACAGGTCAAAGCAAAGACCTCGGAATAGTGGTGGTCCAAATAGGAATACCCTCTGACACCAAATATCAGTAGGTCAGACACTGCTGACACCTCTACTGGAATACCACAAGACAACCAACTAGTCAGCTACATGTGAACCAACAATAACTCGTCACTCTGGGTCACCGCCCACACCAACCCACAGACCCAGATGACGAAGTATTTTCATAGGCTCATTAAGCACATGACAATCGTCATCAAATCATATTAGAGCCGGAAATATCCTCGGCTATCATATCGTATCATCAACTGGAATAACCCTCGGCTGGCATAACACATCAGTCGGCATATCTCTCGATTGACAAATTATATCATCAGCCGGCATAACCCTCAGCTATCATATCACATCAGTCGGCATATCCCTCGACTGACATATTATATCATCAGTCGGCATAACCCTCGGCTATCATAGCACATCAGTCGGCATATCCCCTAGCTGACATATTATATCATCAGCCGGCATAACCCTCGGGTATCATATCACATCAGTCGGCATATTCCTCGACTGACATATTATATCATCAACCGGCATAACCCTCGGCTATCATATCACATCAGTCGACATATCCCTCGACTGACATATTATATCATCATATCACTCGACTGACATATTATATCATCAGCCGACATAACCCTCGGCTATCATATCATATTAGTCGACATATCCCTCAACTGACATATTATATCATCATATCTGTCGACTGACATATTATATCATCAGCCGGCATAACCCTCGGTTATCATATCACATCAGTCCGCATATCCCTCGACTGACATATTATATCATCAGCCGGCATAACCCTCGGCTATCACATCACATCAGTCGGCATATTCCTTGACTGACATATTATATCATTAGCCTCGACTGACATATTATATCATCAGCCGGCATAACCCTTGGCTATCATATCACATCAGTCGGCATATCCCTCGACTGACATATTATATCATCAGCCGGCATAACCCTCGACTATCATATCACATCAGTCGGTATATTCCTCGACTGACATATTATATCATCAGCCGGCATAACCCTCGGCTATCATATCACATCAGTCGGCATATTCCTCGACTAACATATTATATCATCAGCCGACATAACCCTCGGCTATCATATCACATCAGTCGGCATATCCCTCGACTGACATATTATGTCAGGACCCGTCCCGAATTTCCCCTCGAAACCCGGGAAGAACCCTGATCCCGTCTGACAACCTAAGGAAAGGTTCCCAAATACCCTTCAATCCTTAGAAATTATAATAATAATAAATACTTTCACTTGTCAGACAAGGGATTTAAGCACTTAAAATTCCCGTAAGTAAATACTGGCCAAATACAATATAATATCAGAGCGTCTAAGTAGGATCAAGATACAAATTAGATATCCTACTCAAGTACAACTACACAGCGCAGCCGAGAGTGCTAATGCTTCTTCCTCGAGATAAATGTCCTCGTCAACTCTACTGCCTGAAGGGGGTTTAAACACAAAAGTTGTGAGTGGACAAAAATAATCGTTTATAAATCATTTTCCAAGGAATATTACCTTTTTGCCCCTCCATTTATAAAACTATGCAAGCATCACATAAACAATTCATGTTATAAAAACATCATCTTTAAATCACCGGCATTTCCCTTTCTCTTTAAAACCACTCAGTAGGACTCACACAAAATCCATATAAGGTAAACACATTGTGATCCACAGTCTGGTTTGAAAATCATCCTCAAATGAGTTCAAAATCCTTTAATTCAACCTAGACACATAATATCTCAAATCCACTGTTCCCGACACATCCACTAGCCACCAGGGTATCCCTTGGGGTGTGCTAGTCCTGTATCACAACTCCCTGTACTATGCATAGACACTCTCGCGACCCGACGGAGTCAAAACTCTACAATGCCAGAGTCGGAGCACTCAACAAACTAACGGAGCAAAACTCTCGACGCTAGTCGGAGAATCAATCACCAATTATCTTGGAGGTTCACCGGGTTCACCGCTAATAACGGATCCTCGTCCCATATCCTGGTCCTCCTCAAATCAGAGTTTATCTTGGAGGTTCACCGGGTTCACCGCTAATAACGGATCCTCGTCCCGGGTCCTAGCCTCCCTCAAATCAATGTTTGTCTTGGAGGTTCACCGCTAATAACGGATCCTCATCCCGGGTTCACCGCTAATAACGGATCCTCATCCCGAGTCCTGGCCTCCTTCACATATAACCAAATCCGATAAACTCATACAACAGGGTCAAAACCCAAATCATTGACTCAATAATTTCCTCGTCAAAACGATATCAAAACTGAGTCCAAAAACCATGATATTTCTCAAATCACACTTTAATCGAAATAGTGGAAAACATGTGTCTATTAATCATTTCTAAAATCCAGAAATTCAATGCCACAATACATAACAGTATTTACACAAAGATATTTTGATGCATGCATTTCAGTTTATAAAGCCAAAGTCCACTCACAAACCTGTTCAAGCTAGCTCAATCCCATCTTGTTCGTTCCTCTGAGGTTCCCGAAACAATATCGCCTGTCAAAAACAACAATCGAGATTACCGGCTAGTAATAAGACTCTTATATAACAACTTCCTAAACTCGGGAAGTCTACCCATGCTGTTTCTAGAAAACACAGCCGCTTTGGACACTCAAAACGACCTCTAAACGATGTCCGATCAACCTGAAACCTATACCAACTGATTCAAAACGTTCAAAACTAGTTACCACGCGCAGCCGTGACGTCAGACTCTGCCCCACGCACCGCCACACGCCGCCGAAAGGTCGGCACACGCTCCCACGCGCTCTCACGCGTCGGCCACGCGCCTGCTACAGTATTCATGCGCCTGGACCGGTCCAACTCGATCTGGCTCAACCTGACCCGATCCAACTCGACCCGACCGGTTCACTCAACTCGACCCGACCGGTTCAACTCGACCCGATCGGTCACCGGTGACTCGCCGGAGAAGACGACCGGACTGTCGTCGCCGTCGCCAGAAGCTGGCCGGAGAAGATGATCGGACCACCCCCTCCGCCGCCGTCTGGTTCGCCGGAATCCCCCATTTCCGATCGAAACTCCAAGCTTTATAACTTCCTCAAAACTCAACCGTTTTCCACAAATTTTACGTCTAAATCTATCTACTCGAACCCAGGAATCCAAATATAATCTTAAAACATCAAACACGTACCTGTGTAAGCCGAATAATCGATCGAAAGATCCGAAACTTCCTTTACTCGGTTCGGCTTCCACTGTGGTCATCTCCTTCGATGGTTGGTACAGTTTTGATCGTGGGAAGGAGTAGAATACAATTATTTGATCAAAACTGGAAGTTAAAGCCTTGAAATCAAAGTTGACTTTAAGGTTTTTCTCTTGGTTGTTTTCGCACGGGTTGGTGGTTTCGGGTGTGTTTTGTGTTTGTCACAGAGAGAATGAGTGTGAAGGAGAAGAAGATGAAAATGAAATGGATCAGATTAGTCTGATTTGGGTAACAAAATATCTCCCTTACATGGAAAATTACCAAAATGCCCTTGCACATCTAGACCCATAACTTCCGTCCACGAACTCCGTTTTCCGCGTGCCGCCTGTCTACGAACTGGTGAGTTCGAGACCTATGCAACGGTACCCGAAACACCACCAAAAGTGTCTCGAAACAAAACTTGATTTCCAAGCCCTTTACCGACCAAGGGTAAAATCGTAATTTTACAAAAATAATTACGTAAACCCAATAATTAAAATTCCGGGTTGTTACATATTATATCATTAGCCGGCATAACCCTCGTCTATCATATCACATCAGTCGGCATATCCCTCGAATGACATATTATATCATCAGCCGGCATAACCCTCGGCTATCATATCACATCAGTCGGCATATCCCTCGACTGACATATTATATCATTAGTCGGCATAACCCTTGGCTATCATATCACATCAGTTGACATATCCCTCGACTGACATATTATATCATCATATCTCTCGACTGACATATTATATCATCAGTGTAATAACCCGGAATTTCAATTATTGGATTTACGTAAATTATTTATGTAAAATGACGATTTTACCCTTGCTTGTTAAGGGGCGTGAAAGTCAAATTTTGTTTCGAAACACTTTTGGTGGTGTTTTGGATACCGTTGCATAGGTCTCGAACTCACGAGTCCGTCGACAAGCGGCACGCGAAAAACGGAGTTCGTGGACGAAAGTTACGAGTCTAGATTGTTAGGGGTATTTTGGTAATTTTTGACTTGGGGTAGATATTTTAACCCAATCATTGTCTCATCTTCTTTTGATTTTCATCTTCATCTCCTTTAACAGTCATCTCTCTCTCTAAAACATACACAAACCATCGAACCCGAAACCGTGCGAAAATTAACCCAAAAACCCACGAAGACAACTTTTGATTCAAGGCTCTAACTTCCATTTTTGATCAACTAATCGTATTCTACTCCTTCCCACGATCACAACCGTACCAACCATCGAAGGAGAGGACCACGGGGGAAGCTGAACCGAGAGTAGGAAGTTTCGGATCTTCCGATCGATTTTCCGGCTAGTACATGTACGTATTTGATGTTTTAAGGTCATATTTGGATTCCTGGGTTCGAGTAGATAGATTTAGACATAAAATTTTTGAAAAATGGTTGAGTTTTAAGGAAGTTGTAAAGCTTGAAGTTTTGGCCAGAAATGAAGGATTCCGACGGGAAACCAGACGGCGGCGCCGGCAGCCGGTCGTCTTCTCTGGTGAGTCACCGGTGACTGGTCGGGTCAGGTGACCGGTCAGGTCGAGTAAACCGATCGGGTCGAGTGAACCGATCAGGTCGAGTGAACCGGTCGGGTCGAGTTAGACCAGGTCAGGTCGAGTTGGGCCGGGTTGGACCAGTCCAGGCGCGTGGGTACTGTAGCAGGCGCGTGGCGGTGCGTGGGCCCGTGTTCCGACCTTCCATCCGTGCGTGGAGGCGCGTGGGGCCGAGTCTGAGGTCACGGTGCCGCGTGACAGGTAGTGTTTGACGTTCCGGATATGTTGGTACATGTTTTGGGTCGATCGGACGTCGTTTAGGGGTTGTTTTGGGCGTTTTAAAGTTGCTACGTTTTCTAGACCAGCATAGTTAGACTCCTGGGATTTAGGGGGTTTATATTTAAGGTTCTTATTATTAGCTGGTAATCCCGTTTATTAATTTGGACAGGCGATATTGTTCCAGGAACTTCAGGGGAGCGTACAGTTCGGGATTGAGCTTGCTTCAACAGGTTTGTGAGTGGACTTTTGGTTTATAAACTATAATGCATGCATAAATGTATCTTTGATTTAAATACTGTTATGTATGGGTGCAATGAATTTCTGGATTTTAGAAATGATGCTGGACACATGTTTTCCAATATTTCAGTGAAAGTGTGTTTTGAGAAATGACCTGGTTTTTGTACTTGATTTTGATATCGTTTTGAAGTGGTAACTATTTGAGCATGTGATTTGGGTTGAGACCCGTAATTATGATATTATTGGTTTTGGCCACAAAATGATATTTGAAAGAACTTGGCTTCGGCCGAGAAACAAAGATTTCGAAGTATGGATTTGGTTCACTGGTTTCTGTCCCGATGGTTCTAGTTGCTCTGACTGGTGTTGAGGGGTCTTGCTCCGCTGGTTGTTGAGGGTTTGGACCTTGGTGTTGAGGGGCCTTGCTCCGCCAGGTCGCGAAGCTGTCTATGCATAGTACAGATAGTACAGACAGTTGTACAGATTTTAACACATCTCAAGGGATACCCTGGTGTGTTGTGGATATGTCGTGAACAGTGAATTTGAGATATTATGTGTCCAGATTGAATTAAATGATTTTAAACTCCTTTGGAAAGAGTTTTCAAACCAAATTGTGGATCACGAGGTATTTTCATTATACAGATTTTATTTGATTACAACTAACTGGTTTTAAAGAGAAATGGAAATTTTGGTGATTTACATATAATCTTTTAGTATCATAAATTGTTTTATATTATGCTTGCATGATTTTATAAATGGAGGGGAAGAAAGGTATTTCCTCGAAAAGGAATTTATAAATGATTATTTTTGTCCACTCATAACTTTTGTGTTTAAACCCCCTTCAGGCTGTTGAGTTGAGTTGACGCGAACACTGATCTCGAGGCAGAGGCATTAGTACTTCGACTGTGCTGTGTAGTTATATTTGACTAGGATATCTAAATTTTTCTCTTGATCCTACTTAGACGCTCTGATATTATATTGTATTTGATTGGTCATTAATTACTGGAATTATTGAGTGCTTGAATCCCTTGTCTGATAAGTGGAAGTATTTATTATTATTATATTTAGTAAGGATTGAAGGGTATTTTGGGAACCTTTTCTTAGGTTGTCAGACGGGATCAGGGTTCTTCCCGGGTTTCGAGGGGAAATTCGAGACGGGTCCTGACAATCAGCCGGTATAACCCTTGGCTATCATATCAGATCAGTCGGCATACCCCCGACTGATATATTATATCATCAGCCAGCATAACCCTTGGCTATCATATAACATCTGTCGGCATATCCCCTGACTGACATATTATATCATCAGTCGGCATAACCCTCGGCTATCATATCACATCAGTCGGCATATCCCTCGACTAACATAATATATAATCAGCTGGCATATCCGCTACCACCAGGGTATCCCTTGGGGTGTGCTAGTACTATACTACCTTCACCTTTTCTATTGGAGGTTCACCGGATTCACCGCCAATAGTGGATCCTGGTCCCAGATCTTGGTCCTCCTCAAATTGGTGTTTATCTTGGAGGTTCATCGGGTTCACCGCCAATAAAGGATCCTGGTCCCAGATCCTGGTCTCCTTCAAATCAATGTTTATCTTGGAGGTTCACCGGGTTCACCGCCAATAGCGGATCCTGGTCCCGGATCCTGGCTTCCCACGAATCAATGTATATCTTGGAGGTTCACCGGGTTCACCGCCAACAGCAGATCCTAGTCCCGGGTCCTGGCCCCTCTCAAATATAGCCAATTCCGATAAACTCATACATACGGGTCAAAACCCAAATCATGGACTCAACAATTACCACGTCAAAACGATATCAAAACCGAGTCCAAAAACCATGACATTTCTCAAAATAAATTTTAACTGAAATATTGGAAAACATGTGTCCAGCAATCATTTCTAAATTCTGGAAATTCAATGCAACAATCCATAACAGTATTTCAAACAAAGCTACATTGATGCATGCATTTCAATTTAAAAATCAAAAGTCCACTCACACATATCATCCAACCCAAAATCATGGACGCTCTAGCCCCAAGGAACACATGACACAATAATGACCCAACTACCTTGACCTTCCGAGCTCAAAACCCGCTCCACAGTCAACCATTATCGCTGGGATTGCCCAACCGGGTCCTAAACGAACTCCTATGGCCTCGAAACCAACAAAATTTGATCTGGAACATCCCAAAAACCTAGTCACGCGCCGCCGTGACATCGGGAACAGTCCCACATGCCGCCACGCGCCGCCGAAAGGTTGGAACACGCGCCCACGAGCTGCCGCGCACTGCTACAGTGGCTCACGCGCCTGGATTGGTCCAACGCGCCCCGCCTCGACCTGACCTGGTCCAACTCGACCCGATCGGTTCAACTCGACCTGACCCAGTACCCGGTGACTCGCTGGAGAAGACAACTGGACCGCCGTGCCATCGCCGGAGTCTGGCCGGAGAAGATGACTGGCCGCCGCCGTCTGGTTTCGCCGGAATCCTCCATTTTCGACCGAAACTTCAAGCTTTTATAACTTCTCCAAAACTCAACCATTTTTCACAAATTTTATGTCTAAAACTATCTACTCAAACCCAAGAATCCAAATATGACCTCAAAACATCAAACTCGTACCTGTATTAGTCGAAATATCGATCGGAAGTTCTGAATCTTCCTATACTCGGTTCGGCTTCCCCGGTAGTCCTCTCCTTCGATGGTTGGTACGGTTGTGATCATGGGAAGGAGTAGAATCCGATTAGTGGAACAAAAATGGAAGTTTAAGCCTTGAATCAAGGTTGACTTTTATGGGTTTTGGGGTGTTTTTGTGTCACGGGTTCGGGTGTGTGTTTTTCCCAGGGAAAAAATGAAAAAATGAAGATGATAATCAATTGAAGTGATGACAAATGAAGATGTAATAATAGTTTGGGTTAAAACAAATATCTACTCCCAAGCTAAAATTACCAAAATGCCCTTGAACATGTAGACCCATAACGAACTCACCGGGTCTCCGTTTCCTGCGTGCCGCTTGTCTACGAACTCGTGAGTTCGAGACCTACGCAACGACCCAAGAAAAATTCCCAAAAGTACTGCCAGTCAAAAAGTGACTACCGAACTCGTCCAAAATCGAAGGTAAAATCGTCCAATTCTCAAAATAATATAATTTTTGGTCCGGGTCGTTACAATTTTTCTTATGAATCTGACTCATGAAAGGAATGCTACTACTTGAATGCAAGAACAAGTGACACCATATGCTCATACTTCATTCAAATCTCCACATATTGATATAAACACAACAAACAAGATCAGAAGGTCTTTATGAGGATTGTAATGAGGCCAAAGGGTAAGGAGTTAAAGAAAGAATGGACATGGATAACAAAAAGTTCTTAAAGAAATAGTAGAAGCATGCAATGATGTTAGAGACATAAGAACTTGTATCACTATCAAGACTTCAAAATCATATAAATGCCGAGCAAGTACATACACTCAATGATCGATTTGAATATTATTGACCATACTTCAACAATCAATACATGAACGGTCAGGGCATTAACAATTCAAACACAATGTCGATTTTTTTCTTCTCATTTTTTTTCTTTTCATTTTTTTTCTGGTGCACACTCTGAACCGTGTACAATTCTTATCTCTTTTTTTTTTTTTTTTTTTTTTTTTGAACATTCCCCCAAACTTCCTCTTTTAACCCTTGATTCACAATTCAGTCTCTACAAATTATGCTTCACTAATCTTTAAGAAAAAGGGTAAGGATGAAAGTGTTTAGGCTAGGTGAGGAAAAAGAGGGTTATGAAACAAAAAAGCTTAAACAAAGGCTCAACAAGGGTTTACCTAGAGGAAAGTATATCATGGGTCAAAGGCCATTTTGGCAATGGTGGTAATCTAGGTGCCTTCATCATCTCAAGTATGTCATGCAAATCAATTCAATGCCTCGAAAAGAAATTAGTACCAGTTATAGCATTTAGTTCCAATGATGATAAGCAATTCAAGTAGCAACCAAGCAAAGAAAGATAAGATCATACAACAACTTAATTGACAAGAAAGTGATAGATTAAACAAATACAACTCTCTCAAACAAAGGATAAAGGTTCAAAAGCTCACAAAAGGGTTGTATTGAGCTTCATTCAATTAAGCATGTTATGGGTATCACTTACTCGGGTGATTACATGTGATTTTGCATATGATAACCATGAATACTTGAGTATTAACCAAAGAATAATTTCAGACCTTGAATCATGCTTAGAAGTCATCTTAAAGTCATGCAATTAAAAACCAAATCTCATCTTTGTGTTGGAAAGAAACCTAAGACACAAAAAAAAAACACAAAAACTACCCAATTTAACACTAGTAAAACCGACACAAACTAGGCAAAAAATAAAGCTATAAAATTTTTCTTTTTTTAAAACCAATGCAAAACCAACGGAAAACACAAGTGTTTCCCCCTCACACCTAAATCTAACATTGTCCTCAATGATTGAAAGTTAAAGTAAAACAATGAAGCATTTAAGGAAGGAGAAACAAGCGACGACACACACAAAGAAAATAAAACAAAACAAAACAAACGAAGGAAAAGTTAACGATAAAGAAGGAAAGGGTGAGAGAAAGCAAATCTGATTGTCAGTGGTTGTAGAGTGCCAAAACTGTCATCATCCTCTTCACATGGGTTGCCTCCCAACTTCCCTTTGGGTTACCTCCCAAATTGTGCTAAGTTTATAGTCTTCAGTCAGACTGTTGGACTCTCATGGAATGTACTGAACAGGTTGGAGAGTCACATCCTCCTTTCTAGGCTCAAAACTCATCTCAAAATAGGGCTTTACTTTGTGCCCATTCACCATGAATGTCTGATTCTTCTCTTTGCTATGAACCTCCAAAGCTCCATGAGGGAAAACTTTTGTAACAACATAAGGACCGTACCACCTAGATTTGAGCTTACCAGGGAAAAGTCTCAATTTTGAATTGTAGATCAACACCTTTTGTCCCACATGAAACTCCTTCCTAACTAGCTGCTTATCATGATACACCTTGGTATGCTCCTTATACAACTTAGTATTCTCATATGCATCATACCTCAACTCTTCAAGCTCATTCAGCTGTAACTTCCTCTTGCCACCTGCTTGTTGCATATCATAGTTGAATTTCTTAATAGCCCAATATGCTCTATGCTCCATGCTCCAACTCCACTGGTAGGTGACATGCATTCCCAAAGACTAGACGATATGGGGACATGCCAATGGGGCTTTTTTATGCAGTCCGATATGCCCACAATGCATCATTCAAACGTAGAGACCAATCCTTCCTTCTAGTATTCGCTGTCTTCTCTAGGATGCTTTTGATCTCTCTATTGCTTATCTCCACTTGACCACTGGTTTGAGGATGATATGGAGTGCCAACCTTATGTGTGATCCCATATTTCTTCATTAAGGAAGCAAAAGCCTGGTTGTTGAAGTGGCTACCTCCATCACTAATTATTGCCCTTGGTGTCCCAAACCTAGTAAATATGTTATCCTACAAGAACTTCACAACAACTTTGTGATCATTAGTTTTTGAGGGGACAGCCTCGACCCATTTAGATACATAATCCACACCCACAAGAATATATAAATAACCAAATGAGTTAGGAAATGGACCCATGAAGTCGATACCCCACACATCAAAGAGCTCCACCACTTGAATGTTTTGCAATGACATCTGATTTCTAGAAGAGATGTTCCCTGTTCGTTGGCATCTGTCACAAGAGCTGCAAAACCAAAAAGCATCTTTAAACACATTAGGCCAATATAACCCAGATTGTAATACCTTAAGTGTTGTTCTCTTCACTCCAAAGTGTCCTCCACATGCACATTGATGACAATGTTGGAGAATGCTCATATGCTCCTCCTCAAGAACACACCTTCTGATAATTTGATTTGGACAAAATTTGAACAAGTAGGGCTCGTCCCAAAAGTAGTGCCTAGACATAGACACTAATCGCTTCCTTTGTTGGCTCGATATACCTTGAGGAAAAACCTTAGTAGTTATATAATTAACAATATCTACATACCATGGAAGTTGTAAATTAATTGCAAGTAACTGCTCATCTGGAAAGTTTTCACTCAAGGGAAGCTTGTTCCCTTCTTCATCATGAAGTAACCTGGACAAATGATCTGCAACCACATTCTCACTACCCTTCTTGTCCTTAATCTCCAGATCAAATTCTTGCAGTAAGAGAACCCATCGAATCAACCTAGGCTTAGCATCTTTCTTATCAAACAAAAATCTCAAAGCAGCATGATCAGTAAAAATAATAACTTTAGAACCAATCAAGTAGGACCTAAACTTCTCCAAAGCAAATATAACAGCTAGCAATTCTTTTTCAGTAGTAGAATAATTAAGCTGAGCATCATTCAAAGTTCTAGAGGCATAATAAATAGCATGAGGTACCTTGTTAACTCTCTGACCTAGAACAGTTCTCAAAGCATAATCACTGGCGTCACACATGAGCTCGAATGGGAGGTTCCAATTAGGTGCCATCATAATGGGTGCAGATGTGAGTAGCTCTTTCAATGTGTTAAAGGTATTCATGCACTCTTCTGTCCACACAAACTCAACATCTTTAGACAATAACGCACAAAGAGGTCTAGACATTTTAGAGAAATCTTTTATGAATCTTCTGTAAAACCTTACATGCCCTGGAAAACTTCTCACACCCTTCACAGATGTAGGAGGAGGTAATTTTCAAATGATGTCAATCTTTGCCTTGTCCACCTCAATGCCCCTGCTAGATATTACATGACCTAAAACAAGACCTTATTGTACCATGAAATGGCACTTCTCCCAATTCAGCACTAGGTTGCATTCCTCACATCTCTTCAAAACAAGCTGCAAATGGTTAAGAAAATCATCAAAGTTAGAACCAAAAACTCTTAAATCATCCATAAATACCTCTATAAATCTCTCCACCATGTCTGAAAATACGCTTATCATGCACCTCTGGAATGTGGCAGGTGCATTACACAAACCGAATGGCATCCTTCTGTATGCAAATGTGCCAAAGGGGCATGTGAATGTGGTCTTCTCCTGGTCCTCTGGTGCTATAGCAATTTGATTATAACCACTATAACCATCTAGAAAACAGTAATGACTATGACCTGCTAACCTTTCTAACATCTGATCAATAAAGGGAAGAGGAAAATGATCTTTCTTGGTTTCATTGTTGAGCTTGCTGTAATCAATGCACACTCTCCAACCTGTGGCTAGCTTGGTAGGAACAAGCTCATTCTCTTCATTCTTCATCACTGTGATTCCACTCTTCTTAGGCACAACATGAACTGGACTTACCCATTTGGTATCTGAGATGGGGTAGATGGTGCCAACATCCAAGAGCTTAAGAACCTCTGCTCTCACTACTTCCTTCATGTGTGGGTTAAGCCGTCTCTGAGCATGCCTGTTAGGCTTTGCATTATCTTCAAGAAGGATTCTATGCATGCACTTGGATGGACTTATGCCATTGATGTCGGAAATGGTCCACCCTAATGTAGTCTTGTGCACCCTAAGAACTCTCAACAACTTCTCTTGCTCCACCAAACTCAAGTTCGCAGCAACTATCACTGGTAATGTCCGATTCTCTCCCAAGTAAGCATACTTCAATTGTTCAGGTAGTTGCTTCAATTCTACTTCTGGTGCCTTACTTGCATAAGGCTTAGAAGCCTCAAGAGAATGCACAGCTTCATGGAGGTCTATCTCTGTAACATCACATCCACGTTCATAATTCAGCCTTGTGAGGTTGTGGGCTATGCATGCCTCCAAAGGGTCAATGCTATGTACCTGAAACACTTGCTCAAGAACACTTCCTACCACATCAATCTTGAAACAATCATGGTTATAATGTGGCAATTTGATAGTGTCAGACAACATGAATTCTATCTTCTTACCATTAACTTTCATGCGTATAGTACCCTTTTTCACACTTATCTTCGTATCAGTAGTTATCATAAAGGGTCTACCAAGAATAATAGGTTATAAAGATGGCATAGTGGAATCTTCCATATCCAGAACAACAAAATCAGCATGCAAAATAAATTCATTTACCTAAACCAAAACATCCTCTAATATACCTCTAGGTCTTCTGATGCTTCTATCTGCCAATTGCAATATAATTGAGGTTGGCTTGAGCTCCCCCAGCCTCAACTCCTCATAAACGGTATAAGCCATCAAGTTAATGCTTGCCCCTAAATCAAGCAAAGCACGTTCAAAAAGACGGTCACCAACCCTGCAAGGAATAGTAAAACTACCTGGATCTTTTAGTTTAGATGGTAGCTTTCTCAATAAAACCGCGATTACCTCCTCAGTCAATGCAACTTTTTCATGTTCCTGAAACTGTCTTTTGTGTGTACAACAATCCTTTAAAAACTTAGCATAAGATGGAATGTGTTTAATTGCATCAAGTAAAGGAATGTTGATTTCTACTTTTCTCATAGTTTAAAAAACATCAAGAAGATGTTTTTCTTTCTTTTGCTTAACTAACCTTTGAGGGAAGGGTGGCAATATCACCTTCTCCTTCTCACCTACCTTTGCGGCTGGAGGTGGTTCAACACTTTCTGGTTCATTCTCATCTATCCCCACCTTGTTATTAACTACATTGCCACTTCTAAGGATTGTCACAGCCTTGAGCAGCTCCTGGCCTCCCGGATTAGGTATGGTTTGTGATGGAAACTCTCCTTTCTTCCTCTCACTTAACTCCTTTGACATTTGCCGTACTTGTGCCTCCAATCTCTGAATAGCTTGGCTAGTTGTTGCCTCTAGTTTCTGAATGTTCTAACTAGTTAGAGCGTTTGTCTGTTGTTGTGCAGTCAAGAACTGGAGTATGGCACCTGATCAGTCGTTATTTATGCATCATTTTGAGGTCTTTATATGCCTCTCTTACATATCTTTTGAATGATTTCGTGCCATCAATAGTATAAAATGATCAATCTTGTGAGACTTGCGCAGAGTTAGAAAGATAGGTAAAATCTGGAAAGAACGCAAAAAGAATGACTCAAATCGGAGTCCAGATGAAGGAGATGTCCTCATTTCAATATCAGGTCCTCAACGGGGTCCTGAGTGCGCCAGTGCGCCAGTGCGCCTATTTTGGGCCACTGGCCAAGTACCTCATATCAGGCCCTCCGGGTCTCAAACCTGTGTTTCATGACATCAAGCTCAAGTCCTAGAAGTGCCAAGGTCGCGCCAAGGCAGGTCGAGGACATGTCCCAAGAACTCCCATCCGAGCCCAGATGTGCGCCTAAGCCAGGGTCCCTGTTCCGCCAGCGGTGGATAAGAGGTTCTCCCTCTGCGCTAAGCCTGAAAACATTTGCACCAAGCCTGAATGACGATGCGCTTCTATTATACTCCTAACGTACTTCAAAAGCGCGGTCCCAGATCCTGATTACGAAGACAGTCAAAAATCCAAGTTTGGCCAGCTTGCGTTCCCACTTGCCAGCTTGCATTCACACTCCCAGCCGTGTTCTGATTGGTTCGAATAGATTTTAAAGACTTTGTAATTAATCAAAAGTAAAATAACTTACCCTATTCCTATAGGACAAGGTTTTACCAATCTGTATAGAACAAGGTTTTACCAATCTGTATAGAACAAGGTTTTACCAATCTGTATAGAACAAGGTTATACCAATCCTTATAGAACAAGGTTATACCAATCCTCATAGAACAAGGTTTTCCCTTGTCTATAAAAAGGAGAATCAGATAGAGGATTAGGGGCGTTTTTGTTTTCTGGAAAAACAGAGACCTGAGCCACAGAGTTCCGTTTTGGTTTTCTAGAGAATTAGGGACCATATTTTCGGAGATAATCTTTCACATAGATTATTGGACGTGGAGCTTGGAGAAGAAGGCCCTGCCGTGTCTTCTGCTGCATCTGTTCTTAACAATCTCCTCTGTACCCTTATTTTCATTATTACAATTTACTTATGGATTCAATTATACTTGTGTTTATTTCAGTTATGTGTGAGTAGTCATTAGGATTAGGGCTGCTTGAAGCCCTAGCCATGTTAGCTTATTGATTGGATTTCTGGCTCTTGATTATGATTGCTATGCATGCTGAATAAGTTGGATTACTATGCTTAATGAACTTAATTTATGCCTATAAGATTAGCTACCTTGTTTGCATATAATTATAGATGTAATTGCTTGAGTGACCGTCATATCATCTTGTGATTTGGAGCATCGAAAGTATTCGTACTTGTAATCTTAACTCATGACGACCTAGGATTGCATGCCACTTTGCTAGGCTAGTGTGGTGTCATTAAATTCTCTTTAAACTTCTTGCATCATCTTAAAAGGTAGATGATAGACGTTCTAGGCATATGCCCTGTTTAGAACATGCTAAGTAAGAGGGAATAAGATGTGTCTAGTGAACCAACGCCAGGTCCTAGGCACGGGCACCTAATTCAAAAAATGCATAGTAATTAGGTCAAGGAAAATTGGTTAAGAGCTATAATTGGTTAGAGTCGATAGTAAGCCTTAATTCGCCTTAGTTAACAACTTTTCATTCTTGCATTGTTAATTTCTGTACTTTGATTTACTTGTCTTTAAATTTCAGTTATCACATCATAAACCCCCCCCCATGTGTGTGTGTGTGTGTGTGTGTTTTTATTTAAGTTAACAAATCTGAACTAAATTGGTCATAACGTTGATACAAGTCCTCGAGGGATCGACTCTTGCTGTGCTACTATACTATACTTATCGATTTGTGCACTTGCAAGGATTTTATAACTGTTAGAATTGAATTGCATATTTCTTGCTCTTTAAATTTACCAACAAGTTTTTGGCGCTGTTGCCGGGGACTTGTCCCTCAACGGTGCCCATTCAAGTTTAGATTTGTAACTTAGTTTTTTTCTTTTTTGTTAGGTACCCGTGTATGTCATTCCAAGGTTCAGTGCACGGGTCATCAAGTGGACCATCATCGCAAGCATCTTCAGTCCACGGCTCCCCGCCACCAAGCCCAAGGAGGATGGCGGACCACAGAGAAGAGCAGGGCCTGGAACGTGGCCTAGTACCACAAGCCCCATGGCGCCTTAAGGATTTTGCCATGCCCCATGTCTCGGAGGATCAATTTCCAATTGTTTTTCCCGAGTCAACACTGGCAAACTTCGAATTAAAGTCGGGGACAATTCACATGCTGCCTACATTCCACGGCCTTGCTGGCGAGGACCCGCACTTTCATATCAAGGAATTTGTTGAGGTTTGTTCAACACTGCACAACAATGGTATGACAGAATCGGAAATCCGCCTGCGGCTCTTTCACTTCAGTCTCAAGGATCGCGCCAAGACATGGTTTCATTCATTGGCGCCGGCTTCCATTCACTCTTGGAGGGACTTGACGTCCAAATTCTTAACACAGTACTTTCCCGTGGAAAAGACAAATGAGTTAAAGTCCAAGATCATGAACCCACGGCAAGACATGGAGGAGTCTTTCTACGAGTTTTGGGAGCGGTTCAATCAGATGCTACGGGCGTGCCCCCACCACCATATTGATGCCCATCATCTTATGCTATACTTCTATGGAGGCTTGAAAACTAGCGATCGGACAATGGTGGATTCTCAATCCCAAGGGATTCTAGAAGGCACAGCCGAGGAAGCAAGGACCGCCTTTGAGAACATTGCTCAAAGGGAAAAACAGTTCAGCTATAGGGGTCCCTCCTCTAGAGCTACGGGTGATGCATCCGCCAAATACAAAGATGACGCCATTGCTCAGCTCACGGCAATGGTAAAACAATTGTGTAGCGAGAAAGCCAAAGGAGTTCACATCTGCGAGGTATGTTCAATTCAGGGCCACACATCCCAGGACTGCCCGGTTGTGGAAGAGGCCAACTTTGCTGGAGGGTTCAATAGCAATTCTCGACCCCGGAATGACCCATATTCCAACACTTACAATCCGGGGTGGAGAAATCATCCTAATTTCCGTTGGAGCAACAATCAAGCAGCCGCGAATCCCTTGCCACCCCCTGGATTTGAGCAGCAAGCCGCAGGCCCTCAGGGGAACTACCACGGTCCTTCCTCAAACCAGAATGGCGGAAGCAAGTCTGTTGAGGACTCCATCCATATCCTGACTCAACAACAGGCTCAACTCATAAAATTCATGCACGATAGCCAGAGTCAGACGGGAGACTTCAAAAATGCAATTGCAAACTTGGAGCGTCAAATGGGACAGGTGGCGAACCAACTAAATCAGCGGGAGCAGGGCAAGCTACTGAGTCAAGTCCTGGTAAATCTGAAAGGATTTCACAATCCTACGGCTAATGCCATCACGCTGGAGAAGGAAACACCACTTCAAGACCCCACATATGCCACCCTCACAGGACCTGAAACTGAGCCTCAACCTACTCTGCCAAGGATCACCGACCAGGGCGCGCCGCAAAACATGCCACGGCTAACACCTCTGGCGCAGAACCAGTCCAATGAGTCACCAAGTGCCCTACCGCAAAGAGGACCTGACACTGCGCCTACTTCGGCCACGACTGGCATGCAACCTGCTCCTAAGCCCAAGTCGCAGCACTCGAATACTTCTAACTCTAAACCTCAGAATTCCAATTCTAAAAAAGTCACTTTTGAGTTAGCTAATAATGTTGATTATCCATTTCCTCGCAGGTTCCAAAACAGGAATAAGCAAAAGGAGGACTTTGAGGAAGAAATCATCAGCATGTTGCAGAAGCTTCAGATCACACAGCCTTTCCATAAAATTGTCAAGCACATGCCTATCTTTGCAAAGCTGATCAAGGACTTCGTTGCAGGAAAGCGTGGTTTTAGCTCCATGGACACCATTGACATCCCTATGGCCTGCTCGGCTGCCCTTTTGCGCATGCCCCTTAAGGCCAATGATCCTGGGCCGCCATCCCTTCCATGTGTCATTCAGTCAAAAAGATTCGAACATTGCCTTTGCGACATGGGAGCATCAGTGAACATCATGCCATTCCACATTTACAGGTCACTCAACCTAGGCGCACTCAAGCCCACGCACCTATGTGTCAGGTTGGCTAACGCTTCTGTAACCAACCTAATGGGGGTTCTTAAGGACGTACTAGTACAAATCGGAGATACATGCATCCCTGCAGACTTCTACGTACTAAGAATGGACAGAATTGACAAAAGTGAGGAACCTCCCCTCATCTTCGGAAGGCCCTTACTAGCCACAGCCGAGTGCCTCATCGACGTCAGAAAGGGCCAGGTCTCCATCAAGGTCCTGGACCAGCTTCGGACATTCTCCATCCATGACACCATCCAGTACCCTGCCGAGCCTATTCTAGATTTTCCGTTAAACACAATGGACTTACTGCTACGGGAGACAATTGCTCATTCTTGCATGACGGATGACCTTGACATCATGCCAGCCCTCCCATTGCACAGGCCTCCCCTCAAAGCGTTACCATTCACAAGTCAGAAAACCCTGCCGTCCATCATAAAGGCTCCTGAACTCGAGCTGAAGCCCTTGCCCGAGCACTTAAAGTAAGCATATTTGGGCGACAATCAAACCCTTCCAGTCATCATTGCATCTACCCTAAGTACGAAAGAGGAAAAGGCATTGGTTCACGTCCTTAAGGTCAATCAAACGGCAATTGGATGGACAATAGCTGACATCAAAGGCATAAGTCCCGCAAAATGCATGCATCGGATACTGCTGGAGGAAGACTCCAAACCATCACGGGAGGCACTGAGGCGATTGCATCCACCTATGAAGGAGGTCGTGAAGAAAGAAGTCCTAAAGCTTTTGGACGTTGGAATCATCTATCCAATTAGTGACTCCAAGTGGGTGAGCCCAGTCCAGGTCGTGCCAAAGAAAAGTGGGATCACAGTGGTTAAAAACGAGCAGGATGAGCTTGTACCTCAACGGATTCAAACAGGATGGAGAGTGTGCATCGACTATCGAAAGCTAAATATAACCACACGCAAGGACCACTTTCCTTTGCCCTTCATTGATCAAATGCTCGAGTGCCTGGCTGGACACTCCCACTATTGCTTCTTGGACGGCTACTCAGGATACAATCAGATTGCTATTGCACCCGAAGATCAAGAAAAAACAAGATTCACATGCCCATATGGCACCTTTGCATACAGAAGAATGCCGTTTGGATTGTGCAATGCCCCAGCTACCTTTCAGCGTTGCATGATGAGCATCTTCTCCGATATGGTGGAAGATATAATTGAAGTATTCATGGACGACTTGTCAGTGTTTGGACATTCATTCGAACTGTGCTTAGTTAACCTAACCCGAGTACTGGAACGGTGCAGAGAAAGCAACTTAGTACTAAACTGGGAAAAGTGCCATTTCATGGTACAATAGGGAATTGTCTTGGGTCATGTGATCTCTAGCCGAGGCATTGAAGTGGACAAAGCAAAGTTAGACATAGTAGAGAGGCTGCCGTACCCCACTACAGTCAAAGAGGTTCGATCGTTCTTAGGGCATGCTGGCTTTTACCGCAGATTCATCAAAGATTTCTCGAAAATCACAAGACCTTTGTGTGATCTTCTAGCCAAGGACGCCACATTTGAGTTCACTAAGGGATACCGTGAGGCATTCAACACACTCAAGGCAAAGCTCACGGCATCACCCATCATCATGCCACCGAATTGGGACTTACCATTCGAACTAATGTGTGATGCCTCAGACTTCGCCATAGGAGCAGTTTTGGGACAGCGTGTTGACAAGCTCCCTCATGTCATTTACTACGCAAGCCGAACCCTGAATGATGCCCAGCTGAACTACTCCACCACCGAGAAGGAGCTCCTTGCTATTATCTTTGCCCTGGAGAAGTTCCGTTCATATCTAATTCAAACCAAGGTCATAGTATACACGGATCATGCTGCCTTGAAGTATCTGCTCACTAAAAAGGACGCCAAGCCAAGGTTGCTACGTTGGATGCTACTGCTCCAGGAATTCGACCTTGAAATCAGAGACAAGAAGGGCAGCGAAAACGTGGTCGCTGACCATATGAGCCGATTGCTTCACAGTTCCAATGAAGAGGCCGATCAGTTGCCCCTCCTCGAGACCTTTCCTGACGAACAGCTCTTCGCAATCCAAGCTATTGATCGATGGTATGCCGATCTCATTAATTACCTTGTCACTAAGCAAATTCCTTCATCTTTAAACAGGTACCAAAAGGACAAGCTGGCTAAACAAGCTATGTAACAACCCGGAATTTTAATTATTGGGTTTACGTAATTATTTTTGTAAAATGACGATTTTACCCTTGTTTGGTAAAGGGCTTGGAAATCAAGTTTTGTTTCGAAACACTTTTGGTGGTGTTTTTGGTACCGTTGCGTAGGTCTCGAACTCACGAGTTCGTAGACAGGCGGCACGCAGAAAACGGAGTTCGTGTACGGAAGTTATGGGTCTAGATGTGCAAGGTTATTTTGGTAATTTTGGACTTGGGGTAGATATTTTTAATCCCCAAATCAGTGTAATCTGATCCATCTTCATTTCATCCTTATCATTATCAGTCACTCATCCTCTCTTTGAAACAAGGAAAAACACAAACCACCAACCCGTGCGAAAATCATCCAAAAAACCCACAAAGTCAACTTTGATTTCAAGGCTCCAACTTCCGGTTTTGATCAACTAATCATATTCTACTCCTTCCCACGATCACAACCGTACCAACCATCGAAGGAGAGGATCACGGAGGAAGCCGAACCGAGGATAGGAAGTTTCGGACCTTCCGATCGATTTTCTGGCTAGCACAGGTACGTGTTTGTGGTTTTGAGGTCATTTTTGGATTCCTGGGTTCGAGTAGATAGATTTAGACATAAATTTTGTGAAAAATGGTTGAGTTTTGAGGAAGTTAGGAAAGCTTGAAGTTTCGGCCGGAAATGGAGGATTCCGGCGAAACCAGACGGCGGCGACGGCGCTGCCGGTCATCTTCTCCGGCCAGCTTCCGGCGACGGCGATGGAAGCCGGTCGTCTTTTCCGGTGAGTCGCCGGTGACCGGTCGGGTCGAGTTGAACCGGTCCGGTTGAGTGAACCGGTCGGGTCGAGTTGGATCGGGTCGGGTTGAGCCGAACCGGGTTGGACCGGTTCAGGCGCGTGGCGGCGCGTGAGCGCGTGTTCCGACCTTCCGTCGGCGCGTGGCGGCGCGTGGGGCCGAGTCTGAGGTCACGGTGGCGCGTGACAAGTAGTTTTTGACGTTTCGGACCTGTTGGCGCAGGTTTTGAGTCGATCGGATGTCGTTTAGGGGTTGTTTCGGACGTTTTAAAGTTGCTGCGTTTTCTAGGCCATCATAGTTAGACTCCCTGGTGTGTTATAGATATGTCGGGAACAGTGAAATTTGAGATATTATGTGGCAGATGGAACGAAATGATTTGAATTTGAGATAATTTGTGTCCAGATTGAATTAAATGATTTTAAACTCCTTTGAAGAGAGTTTTCAAACCAAATTGTGGATCACGAGGTATTTTTATTATACAGATTTTATGTGAGTCCAACTAAATGGTTTTAAAGAGAAATGAGAATTTTTGATGATTTACATATGATGTTTTTATTGATAAATTGTTTTATGTTATGCATGCATGATTTTATAAATGGAGGGGAAGAAAGGTATTTCTTCGAAAAGGAATTTATAAATGATTATTTTTGTCCACTCACAACTTTTGTGTTTAAACCCCCTTCAGGCAGTTGAGTAGAGTTGACGCGAACATTGATCTCGAGGCTGAGGCATTAGGATTTCGACTGCGCTGTGTTGTATATTTGAGTAGGATATCTAAATTTTACTCTTGATCCTACTTAGACGCTCTGATATTATGTTGTATTTGATTGGTCGTTAATTACGGGAATTATTGAGTGCTTAAGTCCCTTGTCTGACAAGAGGAAGTATTTATTATTGTTATTATAATTTGTAAGGATTGAAGGGTATTTTGGGAACCTTTTCTTAGGTTGTCAGACGGGATCAGGGTTCTTCCCGGGTTTCGAGGGGAAATTCGGGACGGGTCCTGGCAACCTAAGTACTTCATATGCGATGAGCCGTACCTATGGAAGCATTGTCCAGACCAAATCATTCGGCGCTACATCCCAGAAGACAAGATGAAATCCGTCTTGACTTTTTGCCATAGTTTGGCATGTGGGGGCCATTTTGGAGCTAAGAAGACAGCCCCCATGTAACAACCCGGAATTTTAATTATTGGGTTTACGCAATTATTTTTGTAAAATGACGATTTTACCCTTGTTTGTTAAAGGGCTTGGGAATCAAGTTTTATTTCGAGACATTTTTGGTGGTGTTTTGGATACCGTTGCGTAGGTCTCGAACTCACGAGTTCGTAGACAGGCGGCACGCGGAAAACGGAGTTCGTGGACGAAAGTTATGGGTCTAGATGTGCAAGGGAATTTTGGTAATTTTTGACTTGGGGTAGATATTTTTAACCCCCAAATCAGATATTCTCTGATCCACCTCATCCTCATCTTCATTTCCTCTTCATCTTTTCCTTTCTCTCTGGGAAAAACAAACACAAAACCACCAACCCGTGCGAAAACTCACCGAAGAGAAACCAAAAGTCAACTTTGATTTCAAGGCTTCAAATTCCAGTTTTGATCAACTAATCATATTCTACTCCTTCCCACGATCACAACCGTACCAACCATCGAAGGAGAGGACCACGGTGGAAACCGAACCGAGGATAGGAAGTTTTGGACCTTCCGATCGATTTTCCGGCTAGCACAGGTACGTGTTTGTGGTTTTGAGGTCATATTTGGATTCTTGGGTTCGAGTAGATAGATTTAGACATAAAATTTGTGAAAAATGGTTGAGTTTTGAGGAAGTTAGGAAAGCTTGAAGTTTCGGCCGGAAATGGAGGATTCCGGCGAAATCAGACGGCGGCGACGGCGCTGCCGGTCATCTTCTCCGGCCAGCTTCCGGCGACGGCGACGGCAGCCGGTCGTCTTCTCCGGCGAGTCACCGGTGACCGGTCGGGTCGAGTTGAACCGGTCGGGTCGAGTTGAACCGGTCGGGTCGAGTTGGACCGGGTCAAGTTGAGCCGAACCGAGTTGGACCGGTTCAGGCGCGTGGGTATTGTAGCAGGCGCGTGGCCGGCGCTTGAGGACGCGTGGCGGCGCGTGGGCGCGTGTTTCGACCTTCCGTCGGCGCGTGGCGGCGCGTGGGGCCGAGTCTGATGTCACGGTGGCGCGTGACAAGTAGTGTTTGACGTTTCGGACCTGTTGGCGCAGGTTTCGAGTCGATCGGATGTCGTTTAGGGGTTGTTTCAGACGTTTTAAAGTTGCTGCGTTTTCTAGGCCAGCATAGTTAGACTCCCGGGGTTTAGGGGGTTTATATTTAAGGTTCTTATGATTAGCTGGTAATCCCGATTATTAATTTGGACAGACGATACTGCTCCAGGAGCTTCAGGGGAGCGTACAGTTCGGGATTGAGCTTGCTTGAACAGGTTTGTGAGTGGACTTTTGATTTATAAACTGTAATGCATGCATAAATGTATCTTTGATTTAAATACTGTCATGTATGGGTGCAATGAATTTCTGGATTTTAAAAATGATGCTGGACACATGTTTTATAATATTTCAGTGAAAGTGTGTTTTGAGAAATGACCTGGTTTTTGTACTCGATTTTGATATCGTTTTGACGTGGTAACTATTTGAGTCTGTGATTTGGGTTGAGACCCATAATTATGATTTATTGATTTTGGTCATAAAATGATATTGCAAAGAATTTGGCTTAGGCCAAGAAACAAAGATTTCGAAGTATGGATTTGATTCACTGGTTCCCGTCCCGATGGTTATTGTTGCTCTGACTGGTGTTGAGGGGCCTTGCTCTACCAGTTGTTGAGGATTCGGACCTTAGGTGTTGAGGGGCCTTGCTCCGCCGGGTCGCGAAGCTGTCTATGCATAGTACAGAGAGTACAGATAGTACAGATGGTACACAGAGTTGTACATATTTGAACACATCTCAAGGGATACCCTTGTGTGTTATGGATATGTCGGGAACAATGAAATTTGAGATATTATGTGACAGATGGAACGAAATGATTTGAATTTGAGATAATTTGTGTCCAGATTGAATTAAATGATTTTAAACTCCTTTGAAGAGAGTTTTCAAACCAAATTGTGGATCACGAGGTATTTTTATTATATAGATTTTATGTGAGTCCAACTAAATGGTTTTAAAGAGAAATGTGAATTTTGGATGATTTACATATGATGCTTTTATATGATAAATTGTTTTATGTTATGCATGCATGATTTTATAAATGGAGGGGAAGAAAGGTAATTCTTCGAAAAGGAATTTATAAATGATTATTTTTGTCCACTCACAACTTTTGTGTTTAAACCCCCTTCAGGCAGTTGAGTAGAGTTGACGCGAACACTGATCTCGAGGATGAGGCATTAGTACTTCGACTGCGCTGTGTAATTATATTTGAGTAGGATATCTAAATTTTACTCTTGATCCTACTTAGACGCTCTGATATTATATGGTATTTGATTGGTCATTAATTACGGGAATTATTGAGTGCTTAAATCCCTTGTCTGACAAGAGGAAGTATTTATTATTGTTATTATAATTTGTAAGGATTGAAGGGTATTTTGGGAACTTTTTCTTCGTTTGTCAGACGGGATCAGGGTTCTTCCCGGGTTTCGAGGGGAAATTCGGGACGGGTCCTGACAATTGGTATCAGAGCACTAGGTTAAATTCCTGTAGACTGTAGACTATGTGTACAATTATTTTGGTATTGATGAGTTATAGTTCTTAACAGCGTAATGCCTCCGAGACGAGAGTTCTGTCAACAGTCGGAAAATATTGGGGACACACCTGAACCTGCAGTGGAGCCTGATATGAGGCAAACACTGGAACAATTGGGTCACACGTTGACTTCTGTACTTCAGAGTAGGACTGCTACTGAAGGTTCAGACATTGAGAGAGCTCAGAGATTAGGGGCTATAATATTTATGGGCGAGTCTAGCCCAGAGGATGTAGAGAATTGTCTTCGATTGGTTGGGACATGGGTATTAGTACTCCTACTGGGAATATGATTAGTGGCGAATCTCGTGATTCGTAGATGTCCAGTGTTAGTGGAAGGTCATGCATTAGAGGCAGATTTAATCCCCTTAGATATTTTTGATTTTGATGTGATTCTGGGGATGGATTGGTTGACTATGCACCATGTCTCTATTGATTGTTATGACAAGAGAGTGGATTTTCGGAGTCCAGGTTTACCGGAACTTACATTCAGGGGAGATCGTAGGGTACTACCCTGTGGAGTGATATCAGCTTTGACCGCTGAGAAATTGCTGAGGAAAGGTTGTGAGGGTTACTTGGCTCATGTGTTTGATTCTCGGGATACTCCGATGAGAGTGGAGGATATTCTAGTGGTGAGTGAGTTCTCTGATGTGTTTCCAGATGATCTTCTGGGATTACCACCTCACCGGGAGATTGAGTGCACCATAGAGCTTTTGCCAGGTACTCAACCTATCTCACAGGCACCGTATAGAATGGCACCGGCAGAATTGCGAGAGTTAAAGACTCAGTTGCAGGACTTGGTGAATATGGGATTTATTCGCCCAAGTGTTTCACCATGGGGTGCACCAGTGTTATTTGTGAGGAAAAATGATGGTGGTCTGAGATTGTGTATTGACTACCGGAAGCTAAACAGGGCTACGGTGCGGAATAAGTATCCTTTGCCAAGGATAGATGATTTGTTTGATCAACTTAAGGGGGCAAGATATTTTTCGAAAATTGACCTTCGATCCGGGTACCATCAGTTGAGGATCAGAGAAGGGGATGTTGAGAAAACAGCTTTCAGGAATCGTTATGGTCATTATGAGTTCCTGGTGATGCCTTTCGGGTTGACTAATGCCCCAGCAGCATTTATGGATTTGATGAACAGGGTGTTCCAAAAGTATTTGGATCGGTTTGTGATTGTGTTCATCGATGACATCTTGGTGTATTCGAGGAGTGCTAAGGCACATGAGAAACACTTAAGGTTGGTGCTGAATATGCTTAGGAAAAAACATTTGTTTGCCAAGTTCAGTAAATGCCAGTTTTGGTTGACCGAAGTTGGATTCTTAGGTCATGTGATTTCGGCTGAGGGTATCAGCGTAGATCCCCAAAAGGTCGATGCAGTGGCAAACTGGGAGCAACCGAGGACAGTGACAGAGGTGAGGAGTTTTCTGGGTTTGACAGGATATTATCGACGGTTTGTAGAAGGATTTTCTACGATAGCAGGGCCGTTGACTCGGTTGACGAGCAAAGGAGTCAAGTTTGACTGGGGAGCTGATTGTGAACAGGGATTTCAGGAGCTGAAGAGGAGGTTGACTTCTGCTCCAGTATTTACCCTTCCTGATGATACTGGGGGATTCGAGGTGTATAGTGATGCCTCATTGCGGGGTATAGGCTGTGTGTTGATGCAGCATGGAAAGGTGATAGCGTATGCTTCTAGACAACTTAAACCCCATGAGTTGAATTACCCCACACGTGATTTGGAGTTAGCTGCAGTGGTGCATGCATTAAAAATCTGGCGACATTATTTGTACGGGGAGACGTGTCGGATCTTCACCGACCATAAGAGTTTAAAGTACTTGTTCACCCAAAAGGACCTGAATCTGAGGCAGAGAAGATGGCTTGAGCTAATAAAGGATTATGATTGTACTATAGAGTACCATCCAGGGAAAGCCAATGTTGTGGCGGATGCATTGAGCAGGAAATCCATGGGTTCTTTGGCCCATTTGCATACAGTCTACCTACCGTTATTGGTAGAGTTCCGTAGAGCAGGGATAGTACTGGACATGGATAGCCAGGGGGCTTTGTTGGCTAGTTTCCATGTGAGGCCTGTTCTGATTGATCGGATTATTGAGGCTCAACTCCAGGATCCTACATTGTGCATTATCAGGATGGAGTTGGAGGCTGGAAACAGGCAGGACTATGCGCTTAGGGATGATGGAGCCTTGGTTAGGGATGGCCGATTGTGCGTACCGAATGAGCTGGAACTAAAAAGGGAAATTCTTGATGAGGCTCATAGTTCGGCTTACGCTATTCATCCAGGAGGTACCAAGATGTATCATACCCTAAGGAAATACTATTGGTGGACTGGGATGAGAAGAGAAATTGCTGAGTTTGTGAGTAGATGCCTGACGTGTCAGCAAGTGAAAGCAGAGAGGTAGAAACCATATGGGGCACTTCAACCATTACCTATTCCGGAATGGAAGTGGGAGCACATTACGATGGATTTTGTGTATAAACTTCCAAGGACACAGCAGCGACATGATGGGATATGGGTAATTGTTGATAGACTCACGAAGTCTGCACATTTCTTGCCAGTGCGGGAAGATTTTCGGATGAGTCGGTATGCCAAATTGTTTTATTGATGAGATCATACGGCTACATGGGACTCCAGAGTTCATTGTTTCGGACAGAGATCCTAGATTTACCTCCAGGTTTTGGCGGAGTTTGCAGAAGGCTTTTGGCACTACCTTACATTTTAGTACAGCTTTTCATCCTCAGACGGATGGTCAGTCTGAGAGGACAATCCAGGTTTTGGAGGATATGATGAGAGCTTGTGTACTACAGTTTAAAGGGAACTGGGATTCACACCTGGCTCTGATGGAATTTGCTTATAATAATAGTTATCAGTCGAGTATTGGGATGTCTCCTTTTGAGGCACTGTATGGGAGGCAGTGCAGGACACCGTTATGTTGGAACGAAGTGGGTGAAAGGAAACTGTTAACACCAGAGTTGGTTGATACGACTGAGGAAAAAATAAGGATCATCAGAGAAAGGTTGAAGACAGCTCAGGATCGCCAGAAGAGCTATGCAAACCGTAGAACCAGAGACCTTGAGTTTGAGGTAGGTGACTGGGTATTCTTGAAACTATCTCCTTGGAAGGGAGTGGTACGTTTTGGTAGACGAGGAAAACTGAGTCCTCGCTACATTGGTCCGTATGAGATTCTGGAGAGGATAGGACCAGTGGCATATCGTCTTGCTTTACCATCGGAATTATCCAGAGTTCATAATGTTTTTCATGTATCCTTGCTCCAGAAATATCTGTTTGATGAGTCTCACGTATTGGGAGCATAGCCACTCGAGCTGAAAGATGATTTGACCTTTGAGGAGCAACCGGTGCAAATTTTGGATTGGAAAGAAAAGGTACTACGCAGAAAGAGTATTCCTCTAGTTAAAGTGTTATGGAGGAATAATAACGTGGAGGAAGCCACGTGGGAAACCGAGGAACTAATGCGGACGCAGTATCCTTATTTGTTCCAAGGGTAGAGTTGAATTTCGAGGACGAAATTTCTTAAGGAGGGTAGATTGTAACAACCCGGAATTTTAATTATTGGGTTTACGTAATTATTTTTGTAAAATGACGATTTTACCCTTGTTTGTTAAAGGGCTTGGGAATCAAGTTTTATTTCGAGACATTTTTTGTGGTGTTTTGGATACCGTTGCGTAGGTCTCGAACTCACGAGTTCGTAGACAGTCGGCACGCGGAAAACGGAGTTCGTGGACGGAAGTTATGGGTCTTGATGTGCAAGGGCATTTTGGTAATTTTTGACTTGGGGTAGATATTTTTAACCCCCAAATCAGATATTCTCTGATCCACCTCATCCTCATCTTCATTTCATCTTCATCTTTTCCTTTCTCTCTGGGAAAAACAAACACAAAACCACCAACCCGTGCGAAAACTCACCGAAGAGAAACCAAAAGTCAACTTTGATTTCAAGGCTTCAACTTCCAGTTTTGATCAACTAATCATATTCTACTCCTTCCCAATATCACAACCGTGCCAACCATCGAAGGAGAGGACCACGGTGGAAGCCGAACCGAGGATAGGAAGTTTCGGACCTTCCGATCGATTTTCCGGCTAGCACAGGTACGTGATAGATTTAGACATAAAATTTGTGAAAAATGGTTGAGTTTTGAGGAAGTTAGGAAAGCTTGAAGTTTCGACCGGAAATGGAAGATTCCGGCGAAACCAGACGGCGGCGATGGCGCTGCCGGTCATCTTCTCCGGCCAGCTTCCGGCGACGGCGACGGCAGCCGGTCGTCTTCTCCGGCGAGTCGCCGGTGACCAGTCGGGTCGAGTTGAACCGGTCGGGTCGAGTTGGACCGGGTCAGGTTGAGCCAAACCGGGTTGGACCGGTTCAGGCGCGTGGGTACTGTAGCAGGCGCGTGGCCGGCGCGTGAGGGCGCGTGGCGGCGCGTGGGCGCGTGTTTCGACCTTCCGTCGGCGCGTGGCGGCGCGTGGGGCCGAGTCTGATGTCACGGTGGCGCGTGACAAGTAGTTTTTGACGTTTCGGACCTGTTGGCGCAGGTTTCGAGTCGATCGGATGTCGTTTAGGGGTTGTTTCAGACGTTTTAAAGTTGCTGCGTTTTCTAGGCCAGCATAGTTAGACTCCCGGGGTTTAGGGGGTTTATATTTAAGGTTCTTATGATTAGCTGGTAATTCCGATTATTAATTTGGATAGGCGATACTGCTCCAGGAGCTTCAGGGGAGCGTACAGTTCGGGATTGAGCTTGCTTGAACAGGTTTGTGAGTGGACTTTTGATTTATAAACTGTAATGCATGCATAAATGTATCTTTGATTTAAATACTGTCATGTATGGGTGCAATGAATTTCTGGATTTTAAAAATGATGCTGGACACATGTTTTATAATATTTCAGTGAAAGTGTGTTTTGAGAAATGACCTGGTTTTTGTACTCGATTTTGATATCGTTTTGACGTGGTAACTATTTGAGTATGTGATTTGGGTTGAGACCCATAATTATGATTTATTGATTTTGGTCATAAAATAATATTGCAAAGAATTTGGCTTAGGCCAAGAAACAAAGATTTCGAAGTATGGATTTGATTCACTGGTTCCCGTCCCGATGGTTATTGTTGCTCTGACTGGTGTTGAGGGGCCTTGCTCTACCAGTTGTTGAGGGTTCGGACCTTAGGTGTTGAGGGGCCTTGCTCCGCCGGGTCGCGAAGCTGTCTATGCATAGTACAGAGAGTACAGATAGTACAGATGGTACACAGAGTTGTACAGATTTGAACACATCTCAAGGGATACCCTGGTGTGTTATGGATATGTCGGGAACAGTGAAATTTGAGATATTATGTGACAGATGGAACGAAATGATTTGAATTTGAGATAATTTGTGTCCAGATTGAATTAAATGATTTTAAACTCCTTTGAAGAGAGTTTTCAAACCAAATTGTGGATCACGAGGTATTTTTATTATATAGATTTTATGTGAGTCCAACTAAATGGTTTTAAAGAGAAATGTGAATTTTGGATGATTTACATATGATGCTTTTATATGATAAATTGTTTTATGCTATGCATGCATGATTTTATAAATGGAGGGGAAGAAAGGTAATTCTTCGAAAAGGAATTTATAAATGATTATTTTTGTCCACTCACAACTTTTGTGTTTAAACCCCCTTCAGGCAGTTGAGTAGAGTTGACGCGAACACTGATCTCGAGGATGAGGCATTAGTACTTCGACTGCGCTGTGTAATTATATTTGAGTAGGATATCTAAATTTTACTCTTGATCATACTTAGACGCTCTGATATTATATGGTATTTGATTGGTCATTAATTACGGGAATTATTGAGTGCTTAAGTCCCTTGTCTGACAAGAGGAAGTATTTATTATTGTTATTATAATTTGTAAGGATTGAAGGGTATTTTGGGAACTTTTTCTTCGGTTGTCAGACGGGATCAGGGTTCTTCCTGGGTTTCGAGGGGAAATTTGGGACGGGTCCTGACACCTCAAGGTACTCCAAAGTGGACTCTACTGGCCCACACTTTTCAAGGATGCACACGAATTTGTACTCACCTGTGACCGCTACCAACGCCTAGGTAACATTGGCCCTCGAAATCAAATGCCATTACACCCTATTCTTGTGGTCGAAATCTTCGACGTATGGGGCATTGATTTTATGGGGCATTTTCCGAATTCCTTTGGCAATCTTTATATTCTGCTTGCAGTTGATTATGTCTCCAAATGGGTGGAAGCAATTCCCACCAAAACTAACGACGCCAAAGTAGTGGTGCGTTTTTTACAGAGTCATATCTTAGCCAGATTCGGCGCACCTAGGGCAATCATCAGCGATGGGGGGGGGCACACTTCTGCAATCATTCGTTTGCAGCCCTAATGAAGAAGTATGGCGTCACCCACAAGGTCTCAACAACGTATCACCCTCAAACGAGTGGCCAAGCGGAAGTGTCCAATCGGGAAGTAAAGGCCATATTGGAAAAAACGGTAAATCCTAACCGCAAAGATTGGTCCAGCAAATTGAATGATGCGCTGTGGGCCTATCGGACCGCATACAAGACCCCGATTGGCATGTCTCCCTTCCGGCTAGTTTTTGGAAAAGGCTGCCACCTACTAGTGGAATTGGAGCATAAAGCATTCTGGGCTATTAAGCAGATGAACCTGAACTTCGATGACGCTGGAATACATAGGAAGCTTCAGCTAAGTGAATTAGAGGAGTTGCGAAACGAGGCCTTTGACAGTGCTCGTATCTACAAGGAAACGACCAAAGCTTTCCACGACAAGCGCATTCAGCCCAAGGACTTTCACATCGGACAGGAAGTCCTCCTCTTTGACTCCCGGCTCAGATTAATGCCAGGTAAGTTGCGTTCAAGATGGACTGGACCATTTATTATTACTAACGTTTTTCCTCATGGTGCTGTTGAAATCCAGCACCCGGAACGGCAGGATCCGTTCAAGGTAAATGGCCACCGCCTCAAACACTACTTCAAGGACCTTTCTAATCCAAGCGCAGTCAACCCTGCAACTCCGCATGCGCCCAGCTCCTAGCATGTCAGCCCCGTCTTGCCTAGACGTTAAATAAAGCGCTCCTAGGAGGCAGCCTAGCCCTGGTTTGTATTTCTCACTTCCTTTTCTATTGCTGCCCGTTATATCTCTCAAACCTTTCTACTGTTGTCAAGCTTACTGCTTATCACATTGAGGACAATGTTCAGTTTAGGTTTGGGGGTGTGGATTTAAAATTTTACATATAGAAACAAGTAGGTTTGGGGGTGATACACGGCCAGGACATTTAAATTTCTGCTTGTGATTAGTATGATAACTTGTTAATAGGAATGTATATGCTAAGTTAACTATCTTTGCTTTACTAAGAGTCATGCCATGGTCAAGTAGTTCATAATTTGCACTTCACAATGCCATGTTTTAAGTGATTAAGTGAACGAAATAACCGAATTTGAGTGAACCTTAGAAAATTAGTGGAGACTACCCAGTGAGATCTTTGAGCCTAATTGCCATTCTTTCTGAGGGATATACTTGTTTCTACTCTTAAACACTCATCACTTTTGTTCTTAATTGTTGGTCTCATTACATCATATTTGCATTGAATTTTAAAGAACTAACATCATTTAGATACTCTTGATTTAATGTATGTTTTGCCATAAGAAGTGATGTAGGCTATGTGTGCTTTAACCTCTAAAGGCCTTATCCTACCCTATTGCATGCTCCCTAAGCCAATTTTGAAGCCAAAGACTCAACCTTTTCTTTCATCACCCAAAGTATAACCTAACCCAAAATACTTAGCCATTCATCACAGCCATACCCTATAACCTCAGTTTGTGCTAAGGTTGCCACAAATGAGATTCATGGTGAGAATGAGAGGTGAAAGAAGATGATGCCCAATTCAAAGGACATTGGCGTCAATTGAAAGTTCAAAAGTAAAGAAAAGATTTACAAGTTGGAAGCTGCATGAAAATTTGAGGAAATCATTGCATGATCTTGGTTCAATTCAATTCAAAGACGAACAGAAACAAAAAAACGTTCAAATCAAAAGAAAGAAAGAAACGTTGAGAAAAAGAAGGAAAAAAATAAGTGAAAAACAAAGTGAATTGAGCCAAGTGAGCCAAGAGCCTCAAAATAAGCCACAAGAGCCACAAAATAAGTCATCAGGAAACCACAATGTCGTGGGCCTTAAGAAAGGATTCAGTTCAGAAATTCCAAGTTCAATTCATGACTTCTCATGCCTTGGCACAACTCAGGTTCTTTGAATCCCATCCTTCCTTGCTAAACCCCAAAGCTTAGCCCCAATACAACCTAAATAGGAAGACCTAACTGATCTTACGGACAATCATGCTGAGGATTAAGGTACGTATCTATGTTCTTAAAGTTCAATTCCTTTCATGAGATCTTTATTTCCATAAAGTGCTATTCTTCATTGTTACTCATATGTGATTAAATTTGAATTTCATAACATAAACTCATCACATACGCTTGAAAAGAGTGTAAGCCTAGGATTCTTTTGTGAATTGAGAGTTGCCTAGTGAGGATTAGAGTCGAGGCGAAATCTTTCTAGGGCACTTAGATGAAGTTGTTTTCAAACTTGATCACCTGAAAATATTGGCATTTAAACACGTACACCTTCACATGACACTCACGGCTATGGCATTCCTTTTAGTTCTGCAAAGCATGTCTACTTACTTTGATTCTTATTAGCTTGTTAAGAGTACTATATCTAGCATCTTTTTGTTTAAGTAAAACGTTTGTGGGTATCGTACTGTTATAAGCGTCAGGAGACAAAACTCCTCCTACTAGGTGAACCTAGGGGTTTAAATGTTCTATCTTAACTAAAATCGAGTCTTTTCATTTTGTTAGCATTTGTTTTGCTCAGGGACTAGCAAAAGATAGGTTTGGGGGCATTTGATCAGTCGTTATTTATGCATCATTTTGAGGTCTTTATATGCCTTTCTTACATGTCTTTTTAATGATTTCGTGCCATCAATAGTAGAAAATGATCAATCTTGTGAGACTTGTGCAGAGTTAGAAAGATAGGTAAAATCTGGAAAGAACGCAAAAAGAATGACTCAAATCGGAGTCTAGATGAAGGAGATGTCCTCATTTCAATATCAGGTCCTCAACGGGGTCCTGAGTGCGCCAGTGCGCCTATTTTGGGCCACTGGCCAAGTACCTCATATTAGGCCCTTCGGGTCTCAAACCTGTGTTTCATGACATCAAGGTCAAGTCCTAGAAGTGCCAAGGTCGCGCCAAGGCAGGTCGAGGACATGTCCCAAGAACTCCCATCCGAGCCCAGATGTGCGCCTAAGCTAGGGTCCCTGTTCCGCCAGCGGTGGATCAGAGGTTCTCCCTCTGCGCTAAGCCTGACAACATTTGCGCCAAGCCTGAACAACGATGCGCTTCTATTATACTCCTAACGTACTTCAAAAGCGCGGTCCCAGATCCTGATTACGAAGACAGTCAAAAATCCAAGTTTGGCCAGCTTGCGTTCCCACTTGCCAGCTTGTATTCACACTCCCAGCCGTGTTCTGATTGGTTCGAATAGATTTTAAAGACTTTTTAATTAATCAAAAGTAAAATAACTTACCCTATTCCTATAGGACAAGGTTTTACCAATCTGTATAGAACAAGGTTTTACCAATCTGTATAGAACAAGGTTTTACCAATCTGTATAGAACAAGGTTATACCAATCCTTATAGAACAAGGTTATACCAATCCTTATAGAACAAGGTTATACCAATCCTTATAGAACAAGGTTTTCCCTTGTCTATAAAAAGGAGAATCAGATAGAGGATTAGGGGCGTTTTTGTTTTCTGGAAAAACAGAGACCTGAGCCACAGAGTTCCGTTTTGGTTTTCTAGAGAATTAGGGACCATATTTTCGGAGATAATCTTTCACATAGATTATTGGACGTGGAGCTTGGAGAAGAAGGTCCTGCCGTGTCTTCTACTGCATCTGTTCTTAACAATCTCCTCTGTACCCTTATTTTCATTATTACAATTTACTTATGGATTCAATTATACTTTTGTTTATTTCAGTTATGTGTGAGTAGTCATTAGGATTAGGGCTGCTTGAAGCCCTAGCCATGTTAGCTTATTGATTGGATTTCTGGCTCTTGATTATGATTGCTATGCATGCTGAATAAGTTGGATTACTATGCTTAATGAACTTAATTTATGCCTATAAGATTAGCTACCTTGTTTGCATATAATTATAGATGTAATTGCTTGAGTGACCGTCATATCATCTTGTGATTTGGAGCATCGAAAGTATTCGTACTTGTAATCTTAACTCATGACGACCTAGGATTGCATGCCACTTTGCTAGGCTAGTGTGGTGTCATTAAATTCTCTTTAAACTTCATGCATCATCTTAAAAGGTAGGTGATAGACGTTCTAGGCATATGCCCTGTTTAGAACATGCTAAGTAAGAGGGAATAAGATGTGTCTAGTGAACCAACGCCAGGTCCTAGGCACGGGCACCTAATTCAGAAAATGCATAGTAATTAGGTCAAGGAAATTTGGTTAAGAGCTATAATTGGTTAGAGTGGATAGTAAGCCTTAATTCTCCTTAGTTAACAACTTTTCATTCTTGCATTGTTAATTTCTGTACTTTGATTTACTTCTCTTTAAATTTCAGTTATCACATCATAAACCCCCCCAACCCCCCCCCCCCCCCCCCCCCCCCCCCCCCCCCCCCCCCCTGTGTGTGTGTGTGTGTGTGTTTTTATTTAAGTTAACAAATCTGAACTAAATTGGTCATAACGTTGATACAAGTCCTCGAGGGATCGACTCTTGCTGTGCTACTATACTATACTTATCGATTTGTGCACTTGCAAGGATTTTATAACTGTTAGAATTGAATTGCATATTTCTTGCTCTTTAAATTTACCAACAACACCTTCAAGATTATTCTTCTTCTGGTCAGTATTTGGTTGTCCCACCTGTGATAAAGCATGATAATTATTTCCCTGCTGGAAGTTTTTCTGCTGCCCTTGTGGATTAAGCACATTCTGACTGTTGCTCCAAGAGAAATTTGGGTGGTCTTTCCATCCTGGATTATAAATGTTCGAATATGGGTTGTTCTTGGGATGATAGTTGTTTTGCCCCACATAACTAGCTTGCTCATGATCTGTAAAACAAGAAATGGGACAAGTCTCAGTAGTATGATTAGAATGAGAACATATAGCACATACCTCGACTTTAGAAACTTGTTGAACTTGAGAGATGTTCTGAGCTGACATTGCTTTCACCAACATATCTAACTTCTTCTCCATTGCTGCCATTTGACTCTGGACTCCACCATTTGTGCTAACTTCATAAACAGCTTTACTTTTTACTCCTTGTCTCCCTCTTGATGAGAATTGCTGAGAATTTTCACTTAGGGTCTCAAATAGCTCAATGGCTTCATCACTGCTCTTTTCCATAAGGACACCTCCACAAGCTGAGTCAACAAGACTTTTATTAATATCATTTAAACCTTCATAAAAAGCTTGTACCTGATCGTCTTGAGATAAATTGTGGTGTGGACACTTTGAGAAGCAACTCCTTGAAATGCTCCCATGCCTCAAAGAAAAGATCTCCATCCTTCTGTTGAAAGGCTTGAATCTCCCTTTTAAGTTGTATTGTCTTTTGTGCTGGGAAAAACTTCTTCAAGAATTTAGTAGCCAATTGTTCCCAAGTAGTAAGGGAACCTGCAGCCAGAGAATTCAACCATAACTTAGCATTATCTTTTAAGGAGAAAGGAAAAAGAATTAAACTAATTCCTTCGGGAGTTAAGCCCTAGATGTTCTGAGCCTTGCAGAGATCGAAGAAATCCCTAATGTGCAAGTATGGATCCTCAGAAGGTGTGCCTCTGTAGTGCGGCACCATGTTAAGCAATTGAGGTGATAAATTGAAGCTGCCTTGCGCAGTTGGTTGGTAGGCAATGCATGATGGTAGATTAAGGTTCTGAGGAACAAAGGAGTCCTTCATTGGCCTTTGAACCTGTTCATCCCCCATTTCGTTCAAAGATTCTGATCTTTTTCCTTCTTCAAAATATTCTCTTTGTGTGTTAAGTTTTGCCCTTTCAACTGCTTTCGAAGACGTCTAAGAGTTTGTTCAATCTCAGGATTGTAAACACCGACCGCTAACTTTTGGGATCGACGACCTTGCATAAACAAAATTTAACCTGTAAAAGAAAACCAAAAAACCATTTCGGCACAAACTAATACCAATCCCCGGCAACGGCGCCAAAAACTTGTTGTACAAATAGCAACATAAAAATTACGCAACTATATGCACGTTTTAACTTGCAAGTGCACAAGAAAAGACAAATAGTATAGAAAGAAAATAGGAGATCATTCCCACGAGGACAGGATTAATATGTGTTTAAAATTGATTTTAAGATGATTTTGAAAACTGAAAATTTATAAACAAAATATTACAAAAAACAGCGTTTCATTAAAAATAGAATTGGATTGAGGTTAAAACAATGAGAAAACCTGTTAGGGATTCGATGTTCCCCGCTAATCTTCTTCCTTAAGCAAACGACATGCACAATGCTACAAAACAGATTTTAGATGCTCATGTTTGTCAACCTAAAGGCATGATATCTACTCTTTAAATTATTGATTTCCCTAAGCGACAAGTTAGGGATGGGTATCTACACTAACTCTTTTCATTCTTAAAGTATTTAGCATGGTATCTACTAAGTTGCACTTTAAGAACGCATAACACAATGGAAATCGACAAACACACAACTCCTAGAACATGGTATCTATTCTAGTTATTCATGATGATTAATTTCAAGAACTTATAACTAGTTCTTTTGTTACTCTCATAGGCACAAGATTCGGTCATCTAAATTTACCTATGTAACAAACTCAATACACAGCATGCATATGGTGATCAAGCATAACATAACGTATGTAAAGAGTAAAATATAATATGAAATTAATCAATTAAGCATCACAAAAGTAGTTTGCAGTAAAGGCATATCGAAATCCTTAAAGAAACATGATGAGGGCTTCAATAGAGCCCTAACTAAAGTACGTAGTTACCCATAATTTAAATAGACATCAAGAACATAAAAAACAGAAAATAAAAAGAGGAAGAAGATAGCTCTTTGATGATGTGTTGGTCAGCCAGAATGATTGGATGACGCCTTGACGTTCCTCCTTGCTTCCTAAGCCTTTTAGACCTTGGAACCTTGAGGGATGGAGCATAATGAGATGGTGTGGCTGAGTCCTTATGTGATAGCTTCCAACGTTTCTCTAGTTTTCTTTTTGGGCTAAAAAAGACGTTCCAAAGTATGAGATATAGAGAGAGAGATGTTTCTCACTTTTTGTGTGGGAGAGTGACTCTTTGATGGTTGCCTTTTTGTCTTCACTCACGTTTTCCCCTTGTCCCATGTATGTGTCTGCCCCTTTGCTGCCTAGAATTGATGTGGGTGTTAATTTCCTTAATGAGGGAGAGAGACGTGACTGTTTGCATTCGCTGCTCAATCAATCCTCACGTTGTGGCTGCTCCTCTCCCTTTATTATTTTTTTATCTTCCTTTTTCTGATTAAAATGTTTCCTCCCGTAACCTTAATAAACTTGGCCTCTAGTCATCCAAGCCCGATAAGGATTAGAAAACTTGAAATAGAAGGAATGCTGAATTCCAGCTCAGACTGACCTTGCTGTACTAAAACGGCCATAACTCATTCTAGAAAACTCCAATTCAAAAACCGTAAAATTCTCTAGAAAATAGACTTCCGTATCTTTCCAACGATATATGGCCGATCAGCTAGTTCTTCCCGAGCAGGTGCAGTTAATTTCGAGAAGTTGACACATCTGCTGAAGTCTGTTTCAAAGTTTCCTCCTTAGATTTCCAAAACAGCACTCATTAACTCCTTTTGTAACTTTTCTTCCAAAAATCCTACAAAACACGAAAGCAAGCTAAGTATTAAGAAAACATATTAAACATGCTAAGAAAATCATAAGAAAACAAGATAAAACGTCGCATAAATATGCTCATATCAGCCACGATTGGGACTTAGCTGAGAGCTTTGAAGACGCGCCGTGGCTCGTCTGGGCTAGTCTTGGATCAGGGCACAGATGGAGTATCTTTGAGACATGTCAGAGACACGTCTTGCCATGCACCTTGGCTCATCAGGGGCTTGATCTGCTAGTCCTAAAACATGGATTCAGGATTCGGATGGCTTGATTCGAGGTTCTTGGTCCTGCACCCTAAATAGGGCGCAAGGATGCACTAGGGCTCTTCTTACGATCCAATATTGAGTTAAGGACATCTCCTTCATTTGAACTCCGAGTTAAGCCATTCCTTGTCCTTTATTCTCAGAGTTAGGTTATCATTCCTAATCCTGCACATGTCTCACAAGAACATCACTTTCTACTATGAATGACACAAAATTAAGCAAAAGACACGTAAAATGGCCTATAGTGACGTCTAAAATATGTGTAAATAATGACTGAACAAATACCCGCAAACCTATCTTTTGCTAGTCCCTGAGGAAAACAGAAAAGGATAAGACTAAACAAATTCAAAAACTCAATCTTAATTAAGAATAGATCATTTGAACCCTAACGTGTCCCTAGCAGGAGGAGTATTGTCTCATGAGGGTTTACTAGTTACGATACCCACAAACGTTTTACTTAGACATCTAAATTTGCTAGAGCTGTAGTTCTTTAGCAAGCTAATAAGAATCAATGAAAGTACACAAATGTTGCAAAACTTAAAAGTATGCCACAATAGTAAAGGTCATGTGTTAAGTGTGAGTGCCAATATCTTAAATAGTCAAGCTGAAAAACAACCTCAGTCAAGTGCTCCAGAAAGATTTCGCCTTGACTCTAATCCTCACTGGGTATCTTTCAATTCACTCGAGAGTCATAGGCTTACAGCATATGTGATGGAGTTTATATAATGGAATCAAAGTATAATCACAGATGAGTATTCAATAAAAAACCGCAATTTCTGAAAGTAAAATCTCATGAATGGAATTGAACTTTATGAACATAGACACTTACCTCAATCCTCAAAATGATTTCCCACAAGATCAGTTAGGTCTTCTCATTAAGTTGCAATGGGGCAAGGCTAATTGGGTTCAAGAAAGAAGGGATTGGATTGAATGGCCTCATCCTGACTTGAATTCCTGACTTGATGCTAATCATTGATTTTTGAATCATATTGGCTCATTTTTGTTAGTTCAACACTTTTCTTTCAATTTTCTTCCAATTTTTTTTTTCTTTGAACTAACCCAAGATCATGCCATGATGTGATATGTTGCCATCCCATGTCTTTAATTGGGGCTGGTTTATGTTAGGTCATAATTCTTACATGTATTTCATGCCTCTTTGCTTGTCTTTTGCCTAATTTCAGGCCATCCATTGTAGAAAGTGATGCTCTTGTGAGACATGTGCAAGTTATAGAAAGATAATGCAATTTTAAGAATACAGGAAAAAGAATGACTCAAATCAGAGTTCAAATGAAGGAGATGTCCTCATTTCAATATCGGGTCCTGAACTAGGCCCTGAGTGCGCCATTGCTCCCTATTTTGGATCCTTGAATAAGTACCTCAGATCAGCCCTTCTGAGACACAATTCCATGTCGCATGACATCGAGTTCATGTCCTAGAAGTTCCAAGGTCATTCTAGGACATGTCGAGGCCATGTCTCGAGTCTCTGGTCGTGTTCCGGACATGCCCAAGACATCGAGTACCCGTCCCAGAGGAGCCAAGTCATAGTTGAGGTTCCCGCTATCGAGACAAAGCACGACTGCGTAGCAGACGAGTTCTAGAGTGCCGCAGCAGTACTAGTTCTAGTATCAGGTCAGGTCGTTGACATGACCCGATAAGTTCCAATGAAGATTTTTTCAGGCCTACAACCATTTGATTGAGACATGGAGTGCGCTTAGACTCTTTGACCTATAACAAAGCGATTCAAGTGCCAAGGCGCGCTATGGCAAGACAAAGACATCCTTAGAACGAAATTCCAAGTTTTCAGGCCCTGATTGAGGTCTTGCCCTGACTCCAGCCTGTCCGCCCAACGACTGGCTGTGTTCGCACCTGCCAACTTGCATTTGCACGCCCAGCCTTATTCAGATTGGTTTTCATAGATTTTAAGGACTTTGTAATTACATAGGAAGCGCCATAGCTATTCTTAGAGGAGTGCTTGAAGTTGTGCTTGGAGCCTGCCTTTGAGAGTATAATTGGCTTTAAACTTTCACTTTCACATTCAAATACAATTAATGTTTATGTTTTTCATTATGAGTAGTGAGTAGTTCCCTTTAGGTTAGGGCTGATTTTGAAGCTCTAACCATGACAGCTTCATGACTTGGTTTTGGCGCTTGGTGTGATTGTTGTGTTTGCCTTGTAGATTGATTCACTGCTTTAATTACTGTTCTGTTTATGTTGTTGAAACTGGCCACTTTAATTGCATGACTTAAATATGACTTTGCATCAAGGGTTGTGGTAAATATAATATGTGAAAAGATCCATGACATTCCTAGGGTTAACGTGTAATCCCTAGGGTTAGTGTAGTGTCATTAAATCCCTTTAGAACTTAATGCTTCTCTTTATGTTTAACTCGGAAACCATGGGACTCAGTTGAGCATAATTTGATAGACGTCTTAGGTTCCCGTGAGGCCTAAGACATACTAAGTAAGAAGAGATAAAAGACGTGAGGGTGAGCTTAAGAGACCCTTGCGTGGGCACTAAACCAAGAAGGAACATGATAGTTGAACTTTGCAAACCAAGTTGGAAAACGTTGTGGTTAGGTGTGGATAGGGGCTGCCTTAACCTTCTTTTAATTTGATTACAATCTCTTGTTTGTTTACTTTGTTTCTTGCATTACAAGTGTTTTACTTTGACATAATACTTTGAACTAAAACCCCCCTTGTCCGTGTCTTGTTTTAGTGTCTTTTGTTTAGAGTCAAGCATATCTACGTAGTGTTTTGTTTCTGTTTGAGTACCTAACTTGTGAGCTAAGCAATCTATTCTCTGGTTACATTGTTGAGTCAAGTCCTTGTGGGATTCGGCCCTTACTTGTACCACTATATTGTCTATTGATTAGTGCGCTTGCTAGGATATTATTGTTAAGGATTGTGTGCATTTACTTGTCATACATTTCGTCCAACAGTTTTTTTGGCGCTGTTGCTGGGGACTTGTCCCTCAATGGTGTCCATTGATTAGATTGTTTGAACTTAGTTCCTTTTTGTTTGTTTTAGGTACTTTTATATCATCACAAGGATCTGGTAGGGGATCTGTTCACAGCTCTTCAATTCCATCGTCTGCTTCATCATCTGTCCACGATTCTCCTCATCCAAATCCACTACCAAGCCCTAGGAGAACGTGTCTTAGCTAACCCACCACCATGTTTGCTTAAGGATTGTGCCACGCCTCATGTCAGTGAGGACCTATTCCCTATTGTCTTTCCACCGTCCACGGTGGAAAATTTTTAGCTCAAATCAGGCACAATCCACATGTTGCCTAAGTACCATGGCCTCTCGGGTGAGCATCCCCATTTACACATCAAGGAGTTTGTGGAAGTCTGTCCCACATTAAGGATCAATGGCATGACTGAGTCTGAGAACAGATTGAGGTTGTTCCATTTTAGTCTTAAGGACAAGGCTAAAGCATGGTTCCATTCACTAGCACCTGCTTCCATAACCTTGTGGAGGGAATTGTCCTCTATGTTCCTCACTCATTACTACCCCGTGGATAAAACCAATATGCTCAAGGCTCAGATTGTGGCACCCCCACAAGCACAGGATGACTCTTTCTATGTGTTTTAGAAAAGGTTTAATCAGATGATCCAAGAATGCCCTCATCACAGCATTGATGAGTGCCACTTAATGCTATACTTCTATGGTGGCTTGAAGACTAGTGATAGGGTAATGGTGAACTCTCAATCCAAGGGAGTTGAGGAAGCTGGGGCAACATTTGAGAGAATGATTCGGAGAGAAAAGCAGTTTACCTATAGAGGACAACAAGCTAAAACCCTTAGTAGCGTGAGAAGGGACAAGGATGACACCGTAGCCCAACTCACATCTATGGTGAAGCAGCTATGTGATGCCAGGGCTAAACCTACTAGGACGTGTGATGTATGCTCAGTTCAAGGATTGACTCTCAGACATGTCCTATGGTAGATGATGCAAACTATTTTGGAAGGTACAATGAGGGACCCTTATTCCAACTTTTACAATCATGGATGGAGGAACCATCCAAACTTCAAGTGGAACAATAATTAGAATGTTCCAAACCCCACGACACCCCCTGGATTCCAAGGGCATGCCGTGGGCCCTCAAGTCCATCAACATCTTCAAGGCAATCCTGCCCCAGCAAGGAGATTTTTGGATGACATCATGGCTGACTTAATTCAGCACACCACAGCCAATCAGCAGAGAACAGACCGTGCCATCACAACCATAGAGACCCAAATTGGCCAAATGGCAAGGAAACTCAATAGATTAGATCCTGGCCCACAACTCCCTAGCCAAACCCAAATTAATCCCAAAAACACCATCCACAAGGCCAATATCAATGCCATTTAGCTTAGGAGTAGAAAGGAACTCTAAGGTTCACCTAAGACCCAAAGTGCCGCAGAAGACCCTGAAAACCAAGTCTAGGCCCCTGCCACAAAACTGCCCATGCGCCTGATTTAGGGAGCAGTTCCAGCTGAGGGCCTGATTTAAGGTGCAGTTCCGCCTCAGGACCAGAACCTAGCCAACCCGAGACACCTCAGGACATACCTGACCAGGACATGGGAACACCTCGTAATGATCCTTCCAACCCTATTTTTCCTTTAAATGCTAAGTCTGAAGTTAGTTTCAGGAATCCACTAGTTAATAATGTTGTTGACTTACCTTTTCCTCGTAGGTTCCAAAAGAAGGACAAGAATGCTCAATTTGAGCAACAGCTCACAAGCATGCTTCACAAGCTTTAAATCACATTACCTTTCTCTAAGCTTGTAAGGACCATGCCTATCTTTGCTAAGCTTCTCAAGGACCTAGTAGCTAGAAAGCGTGGCTTTGACCCCAACAATGTCCTAGACATTAGTGCAGCCACTTTGAATGAGTTCCAAGGCCTGCCACGCAAGGCCAGTGACCCAGGCACTCCTGCCCTGCCGTGTGTCATTCCATCCAAAAGGTTTGAGCATTGCCTTTGTGACAGAGGAGCCTCTATAAGTATCATGCCTTTTCATGTCTATAATTCACTTGCATTAGGAGACTGAAAACCTACTCATTTATGTGTTAGGCTTGCTAGTTCTTATGTGACACAACTTATGGGTATGACTGAAGATGTGATAGTTCAAATAGGAGACACATGCATACTAGCTGACTTTTATATCTTGAAAATGTAAAAGACAATTGAAAGTGAGGATCCTCCCTTCATCTTTGGGAGATCTCTCTCGGCCACCATAAACTGCAAATTTAACTTGAACCAAGGCCAAATATCTATCAAGGTGTTAGATAAGACTAGGACCTTTTCCATACATTATACTATGCAATATCCTCAAGAGCTTATCATTGATTTTCCTTTGAATACTATGGAGTCCTTATTACATCAAACTATTATGCATACTTGTATAGATGACCCTCTTTGAGAAGGCTCTCACCTTGTCTTCTCAAAGTAACAATGAACTCGATGGCCCTGACATAGAGGAAATACACATGCTTGAGGCCGTGCCTCCACTCACAACCCCCAAGCTATACATGTATGAGGCCCTTCCCATTAAGGCAGAAAAGGCTCTGCCTTCCATCATTCAGGCTCCCAAGCTTGAGCTTAAGCGCTTGCCTGCACATTTAAAGTATGCCTGTCTTGGAAAGGATAACACATTACATGTCATAATTGCTTCTTATCTAACATCTTTGCAAGAAAGTCAATTAGTGTAGGTTCTAAAAGACAACACGCAAGCTATTGGATGGAGCATAGCTGACAGCAAGGTGATAAGCCCTTCAAAGTGCATGCACATAATCAACCATGAAGAGGATGCCAAGCCCACAAGGGAAGCTCAAAGGCGCCTCAATCCGCCCATGAAGGAAGTAGTCAAGAAAGAGGTTCTCAAGTTTTTGGACGTGCGGATCATCTTCACCATCTTAGATTCCAAGTGGGTCAGCCCAGTTCAAGTTGTGCCTAAGAAAAGTGGCATCACTGTCATCAAGAATGAACAAGATGAGCTTGTTCGACAAAGTTTCCAAACTAGATGGAGAGTATGCATAGATTATAGGAAACCTAATGCTACTACTTGCAAAGATCACATTGCATTACCTTTTATTGACCAAATGCTTGAAAGACTTGCATGTCATTCTCACTTTTTTTTCTTAGATGGCAGTTTAGGGTACAACCAGATTGCCATTGCACCTGAGGACCAAGAGAAGACAACCTTCACGTGTCTCTATGGCACTTTTGCTTATAGGTTCATGCTCTTTGGTCTTTGCAATGCTCCTACCACCTATCAAAGATGCATGATAAGCATATTTTCAGACATGGTAGAGGACATCATTGAGGTATTCATGGATGACTTTTCAGTTTTTGGTAATTTCTTTGATTTATGTCTAACAAACTTGTCAAGAGTCCAAGAAAGATGCAGGGAGTCCAATTTACTTTTAAATTGGGAAAAAATGTGACTTCATGGTCCAGCAAGGTATTGTGCTTGGCCATGTCATATCCAGCCGTGACAAAGAAGTCGACAAGGCCAAGATTGATGTCATAAGTGGCCTGCCCTATCCCACTTCAGTCAAGGAGGTCAGATCCTTCTTGGGACATGCTGGGTTATATAGGAGATTCATTAAGGACTTCTCCAGAATCACAAGGCCCTTGTGTAACTTATTAGCCAAGGATGCACCATTTGACTTCACCAAGGAATGTCGTGAGTCCTTTGAGGCCATCGAGGACAAGTTCACGGCTACACCTGTCATCATGCCACCTAGGTGGGACCTGCCCTTTGAGCTTATGTTTGATGCCTCAGACTACTCCATTGGGGTAGTCTTGGGATAAAGAATAGATAAGTTGCCACATGTTATTGACTATGCAAGTAGGACTTTAAACGATGCTCAACTTAACTATTCTACTACTGAGAAAGAACTATTAGCTGTTATATTTTCTTTAGAGAAGTTTAGGCCATATTTGCTTCAAACAAAGGTTATTATCTATACTGACCATGCAGCTCTTAAGTATTGCTTAACAAGAAGGATGCCAAGCCGAGGCTCATTAGGTGGATACTATTGCTTCAAGAGTTTGATCTTGTAAGCAAGAACAAGAAAGGAAGTGAGAATGTGGTAGCTGACCACTTGAGTAGACTCATCCATAGGTCCAATGATGAAGTGGACTAATTACCTCTCCAGGAGGGCTTTCCTGATGAGCAGCTCTTCCATCTCGAAACCTTTGATTACCTTGCTACTAAATTAATCCCTTCTCATATGTCTAGGTTTCAAAGGGACAAGCTTGTCAAGCATGCCAAATACTACATCTGGGATGAGCCCAATCTATGGAAGCACTGCCCTAACCAGCTCATAAGGAGGTGCATTCCAGAAACTAAAGTCATGTCCATCTTGGACTTCTCCCACAACCAGGCGTGTGGAGGACACTTTGGTGCCAAGATGACAGCCCTCAAAGTCCTTCAATGCAGCTTCTATTGGCCCACCACCTTCAAGGACGCCCATGAACATGTCCTCACGTGTGACAAGTGCCAAAGACAAAGTAATATTGGCCCTAAAGATCAAATGCCCCTAAACCCTATTTTAGTTGTTGAAATCTTTGATGTTTGGGGCATTGACTTTATGGGACCCTTCCCTAGCTCCTTTGGTTTTCTTTACATTCTACTTGCTGTTGATTATGTTTCTAAATGGGTGGAAGAAATTGCAACCAAGACTAATGACTCTAAAGTAGTGTGTAGCTTCATTCAATCACATATCTTATCAAGGTTTGGAACACCACGAGCCATCATTAGTGATTGTGGCTCACACTTTTGCAACAGAACCTTTGAGGCCTCATGAGCAAATATGGAGTCACACATCGAATATCAACTCCATATCATCCTCAAACAAGTGGAAAAGTTGAGATCTCAAATAGAGAAATCAACATCATCCTTGAGAAGATAGTGGGACCATCAAGGAAGGATGGGTCCAATCGGCTCAATGATGCCCTTTGGGCATATAGGTCATCATACAAGACACCAATTGGTATGTCCCCTGTAACGACCCGGACTAGAAATTTAATTATTTTGAGAATATGACAATTTTACCCTTGGTCGGTAAAGGGCATGGAAATCAAATTTTATTTCAGAACTTATTAGGCGGTGTTTCGGGTACCGTTGCGTAGGTCTCGAACTCACGAGTTCGTAGACAGGTGGCACGGAGAAAATGGAGTTCGTGTATGAAAGTTATGGGTCTAGATGTGCAAGGGCATTTTGGTAATTTTGGTTTGGGAGAAGATATTTTAACCCCAATTATATTACATCTTCATTTTACATCTTCACTGGGATTGATCTTCATCTCATGATCACTCATCTCTCTCAAAAAAAAAAAAAACACAAACACATCGAACCCGTGAGAAAACACCCAAAACCCAAAAAGTCAACTTTTTATTCAAGGCCTTAACTTCCATTGTTGATCCACTAATTGTATTCTACTCCTTCCCACGATCACAACCGTACCAACCATCGAATGAGAGGACCACGGGGGAAGCCGAATCGAGTATAGGAAGTTTCGGATCTTCCGATCGATTTTCCGGCTTACACATGTACGTGTTTGATGTTTTGAGGTCATATTTGGATTCCTGGGTTCGAGTAGATAGATTTAGACGTAAAATTTGAGAAAAATGGTTGAGTTTTGAGGTGGTTATAAAAGCTTGAAGTTTCGGCCGAAAATGGGGGATTCTGGCGAAACCAGACAGCGGCGACGGCGGCTGCCGGTCATATTCTCAGGCCAGACTTCGGCGACGGCAACGGCAGCCGATCGTCTTCTCCGGTGACCGGTCGAGTCAGGTCAGAACAGGTCGGGTCGAGTGAGCCGGTCGGGGTTGAGTGAATCGATCGGGTCAAGTGAACCGATCGGGTTGAGTCGAGTTAGAACGGATCAGGTCGAGCCGGGCCGAGTTGGACCGGTCCAGGCGCGTGAACACTGTAGCAGCACGTGGCGTTGCGTGAGCGCGTGTTCTGACGTTCCGGTGGCGCGTGGCGGCACCTGGGACTATTCCCGATGTCACAGCGGCACGTGGGACTGTTCCCGATGTCACGGCGGCGCGTGACTAGGGTTTTGGGACGTTTCAGATAAGATTTTGTTGGTTTCAAGGCCATAGGAGTTCGTTTAGGGCTCGATTGGGCAATCCCAACGGTAATGGTTGACCGTGGAGCGGGTTTTAAGCTCGGAAAGTTAAGGTAGTTGGGTCATTATTGTCCATGTGTTGCTTGGGCTAGAGCGTCCATGAATTTTGGGTTGGATGATGTTTGTGAGCGGACTTTTAGTTTATAAATTGTAATGGATGCATAAATATCTTTGATTTAAATACTGTTGTGTATGGTTGTAATGATTTCCTGGAATTTATAAATGACTGCTGGGCATTTGTTTTTCCAATATTTCAGTGAAAGTGTGTTATGAGAAATAGCATGGTTGTTGGATTCGGTTTTGATATTGTTTTGACGGGGAAATTATTAGAATCCATGATTTTGAGCTGAAATCGTATTTGTGATTATAAATACTTGATTTTGGATCCAATACTATTTTGAGGGGGCCCAGGAGCCGGGGTTAGGATCAGCTGAGACGGAGAACCCGGTGAACCTCAAATATAAACAATACGGTTTTGATGGGGCCCAGGAGCCGAGGTTAGGATCCGCTGAGACGGAGAACCCGGTGAACCTCCAATATAAACAATACGGTTTTGAGGGGGCCCAGGAGCCGGGGTTAGGATCTGCTGAGACGGAGAACCCGGTGAACCTCCAATATAAACAATACGGTTTTGAGGGGGCCCAGGAGCCGGGGCTAGGATCTGCTGTTGGCGGTGAACCCGGTGAACCTCCGAGATAAACATTGAATTGAATGAGGGCAGGACCCGGGGCCAGGATCCGTTATTCGCAGTGAACCCGATGAATCTCCAAGATAAACATATTTGAGGTGGACCAGAATATGGGACTAGGATCCGCTGTTGGCGGTGAACCCGGAGAACCTTCAATATAATTGGTTACTGTTTCTTCGACTAGCGTCGAGAGTTTTACTCCGTTGGTTCGTTGAGTGCTCCGACTTTGGCATCGAGGGGTTTTGGCTCCGCTGGGTAGCGAGGCTGTCTATGGATAGTACATAGAGTTGTGATACAGGACTAGCACACCCCAAGGGATACCCTGGTGGCTAGGGATATGCCAGTCGAGGATACTTGCCGACTTATATTATATGATAGCCGAGGATATTTCCAGCTCTAATATGGATTGACGACAATTGTCATGTGATTAATCAGCCTATGGAAATACTTCGTCATCCGGGTCTGTGGGTTGGTGTGGGCGGTGACCCAGAGTGACGAATTATTGTTGGTTCACAAGTATCTGACTAGTCAGTTGGCTTGTGGTATTCTAGTATAGGTGTCAGTAGTGTCTGACCTATTGACATTTGGTATCAGATGGTATTCCTATTTGGACCACCACTATTCCGAGATCTTGGCTTTGACCTGTATACTATCCTGCGTCTGACAGGTAGGAGTGGTCAGTAAGTACAGAGGTTCTGTCGGGAACCCTGTATGGTTTACTACAAATTATTTAAGGATAAAGGGTATTTATGGTATTTAAATTTTGAGGTAAAAGAGCTTTCAGACGGGATAAGGATTCTTTCCGGGTTTCGAGGGAAATTTCGGGAAGGGTCCTTGTAAGTGGTATCAGAGCTCTAGGTTAACTTCCTACAGACCGCACACTTGTGTGCAAATTATTTAAGGATTTATGTTAACAAGATGCCTTCGAGGCGTTTACCTCTTTAGCGATCTTGAAATGAATAGGAGGTGGGTTCTTTAACCTGAGTTAGTGAAATTTCGGGGATGAAATTTCTGTAAGGGGGGGAAATTTGTAACTACCTGGAATAGAAATTTAATTATTTTGAGAATATGACAATTTTACCCTTGGTCGGTAAAGGGCATGGAAATCAAAATTTATTTCAGAACTTATTAGGCGGTGTTTCGGGTACCGTTGCGTAGGTCTCGAACTCACGAGTTCGTAGACAGGCGGCACGGAGAAAATGGAGTTCGTGTACGAAAGTTATGGGTCTATATGTGCAAGGGCATTTTGGCAATTTTCGCTTGGTAGAAGATATTTTAACCCCAATTATATTACATCTTCATTTTACATCTTCACTGGGATGGATCTTCAGCTCATGATCACTCATCTCTCTAAAAAAAAAAAAAAACACAAACACATCGAACTCGTGAGAAAACACCCAAAACCCACAAAGTTAACTTTTGATTCAAGGCCTTAACTTCCATTGTTGATCCACTAATCGTATTCTACTCCTTCCCACGATCACAACCGTACCAACCATCGAAGGAGAGGACCACGGGGGAAGATGAACCGAGTATAGGAAGTTTTGGATCTTCTGATCGATTTTCCGGCTTACACAGGTACATGTTTGATGTTTTGAGGTCATATTTGGATTCCTGGGTTTGAGTAGATAGATTTAGACGTAAAATTTGTGAAACATGGTTGAGTTTTGAGGAAGTTATAAAAGCTTGAAGTTTCAGACGGAAATGGGGGATTCCGGCGAAACCAGACTGCGGCGACGGCGGTTGCCGGTCATCTTCTTAGGCCAGACTTCGGCGACGGCGTCGGCAGCCGATCGTCTTCTTCGGCGACCGGTTGAGTCGTGTCAGACCTGGTCGGGTCGAGTGAACCGGTCGGGGTTAAGTGAACCGATCGGGTCGAGTGAACCGATCGGGTTGAGTCGAGTTGGACCGAGTCAGGTCGAGCCAGGCCGAGTTGGACTGGTCCAGGCGCGTGAACACTGTAGCAGCGCGTGACCGGCGCGTGGCGGCGCTTGAGCGCGTGTTCTGACGTTCCGGTGGCGCGTGGCGGCACGTGGGACTGTTCCCGATGTCATGGTGGCGCGTTACTAGGGTTTTGGGACATTTCAGATCAGATTTTGTTGGTTTCGAGGCCATAGTAGTTCGTTTAGAGTTCGATTGGGCAATTCCAAAGGTAATGGTTGACCGTGGAGCGGGTTTTGAGCTCGGAAAGTGAAGGTAGTTGGGTCATTATTGTGCATTTGTTCCTTGGGCTAGACCGTCCTTGAATTTTGGGTTGGATGATGTTTGTGAGCGGACTTTTAGTTTATAAATTGTAATGCATGCATAAATATCTTTGATTTAAATACTGTTGTGTATGGTTGTAATGATTTCCTGGAATTTATAAATGACTGCTGGACATTTGTTTTTCCAATATTTCAGTGAAAGTGTGTTGTGAGAAATAGCATGGTTGTTGGATTCGGTTTTGATATTGTTTTGACGGGGAAATTAGTAGAGTCCTTGATTTTGAGCTGAAATCGTATTTGTGATTATAAATACTTGATTTTGGATCCAATACTATTTTGAGGGGGCCCAGGAGCCGGGGTTAGGATCCGCTGAGACGGAGAACCCGGTGAACCTCCAATATAAACAATACAGTTTTGAAGGGGCCCAGGGGACGGGGTTAGGATCCGCTGAGACGGAGAACCCGGTGAACCTCCAATATAAACAATACAGTTTTGAGGGGGCCCAGGAGCCGGGGCTAGGATCCGCTGTTGGCGGTGAACCCGGTGAACCTCCGAGATAAACATTGAATTGAGGGAGGCCAGGACCCGGGGCCAGGATCCGTTATTCGCAGTGAACCCGGTGAATCTCCAAGATAAACATATTTGAGGTGGACCAGAATATGGGACTAGGATCCACTGTTGGCGGTGAACCCGGAGAACCTTCAATATAATTGGTTACTGTTTCTTCGACTAGCGTCGAGAGTTTTACTCCGTTGGTTCGTTGAGTGCTCCGACTTTGGCATGGAGGGGTTTTGGTTCCGCCGGGTCGCGAGGATGTCTATGCATAGTACATAGAGTTGTGATACAGGACTAGCACACCCCAAGGGATACCCTGGTGGCTAGGGATATGCCAGTCGAGGATACTTGCCAACTTATATTATATGATAGCCGAGGATATTTCCGGCTCTAATATGGATTGACGACGATTGTCATGTGATTAATCAGCCTATGGAAATACTTCGTCATCCTGGTCTGTGGGTTGGTGTGGGCGGTGACCCAGAGTGATGAATTATTGTTAGTTCACAAGTATCTGACTAGTCAGTTGTCTTGTGGTATTCCAGTAGAGGTGTCAGCAGTGTCTGACCTACTGACATTTGGTATCAGAGGGTATTCCTATTTGGACCACCACTATTCCGAGGTCTTGGCTTTGACCTGTATACTATCCTGCGTCTGACAGGTAGGAGTGGTCAGTAAGTACAGAGGTTCTGTCAGGAACCCTGTAAGGTTTAATAAAAATTATTTAAGGATAAAGGGTATTTCTGGTATTTAAATTTTGAGGTAAAAGAGCTGTCTGACGGCATAAGGGTTCTTTACGGGTTTCGAGGGAAAATTCGGGAAGGGTCCTTACATCCCCCATTCAAGCTTGTTTTTGGTAAAGGCTGCCACTTACCTGTGGAATTGGAACACAAAGCCTTTTGGGCAATCAAGCGTGTCCACATGGACATGGATGCAATAGGACGCCGAAGGAAGCTCCAATGGCAAGAACTTGAGGAGATAAGGATTGAAGCCTATGAGACCTCATAGATCTACCAAGAGAAGTCCAAAGCTTATAATGATAAGCACTTGGTCAGGAAAACCTTCCAAGTAGGACAAAAGTTCGTGCTATTCAATTCCTGATTGAGGCTCTTCCCTGGCAGGCGCAGATCTCGATGGCCAAGGCCCTACATTGTTCTTAAGTTCTTACCCCACGTGGCCGTGGAGATCAAGCGTGCCAAATTAGGTCAAGAAGTGAAGGTCAATGGACACCGCTTAAAGCCCTACTTTGAAGCATATCAAGCAGAACTTGAGCAAGTGTACCATCTGGACGTGCCACCCCTTGCTTGACTTGCAAGCCAAGTCTTGCATACACGTTAAATCCAGTGCTCCTTGGAGGCAACCTAGCCCTAGTTTGTGTATCATACCATTCTCTTTATGTTCTGTCTTACCATGCCTTCTTTACATCTTTAGTTATTTTGATCTTAGTGTTTTCACTTGTTAACATTGAGGACAATGTTTAGTTTAGGTTTGGGGGTGTGGATCAAAATTTTGCAACATTTAGGTTTGGGGGTACACGGCCAGGAACTTAATACTTTACTTGTTAGTAAGCTGCATTGTTGAATTAATCATTAGGGTCTTACTAGAGCCATTCCATTCTTAAGTTTGTGCCATATCTTTACACTTCATGCCTAACTTCAAGAAATTAAGCTAAAAGATGACTCTGTTTAAGTGAACCCAAGAAAATTAGTGGAGACTACCCCATGTAAGATTTTGAGCCTAAGGCCTTCCTTTTTGAGAGATTTACTTTGTTCTACTCTTAAACACTATTCAATTCTTTCTATATTGATTGATCTCATTATGATTACTTTGCATTGAATTTTAAAGGACTGACATCTTAAGTAGAGGCTCTTGGTTCTCAGTTGGATGTACCATAAGAAGTGATGTAGGCTATGCATGCTTGAGCCTCTAAAAGCCATATCTATCCCTTTTCATGCTCCCTTAACCCACTTGGAAGCCAAACCCTTAACCTTTCTTCATCACCCACATCAAAACTGAGCTCTAGATAGGAAGCCCTCAATCTTGTCCATTCCCTATAGCTTAGGTTTTGACATGGCCGTGCCAAATGAAGTTCATGACATGGAAGGGAAGACAAGCCTCAAAGTGTGAAAATTCAGAGACAAGCCGTATGAGCGCACTAAGGACACGTCAAAGCAATGTCACGGCCAAAAGTGGCCAAATTACAAAGTTGATATCAAAATGATGTCTTAGACATCCCAACTGACCCAAAGTCCTAACTTGGACATAAACAAACACAATGTAAACCATTGCATGATCTTGGCTTAGAAAAAAGAAAAAAATGTGAAAAGAAAAATAAAGAGAAAAAGACAAAAGAAAATACTAAGGTAAGCCAAGTGAGCCAATGAGAATAGAAGTCACAACTCATTATTCAAGGAAATCCTGCCTCAACTTGAGGAATTAAGTAAAAGCAAAAGCCAAGTCTGGCCTTGGGCCAGGGAAAAGTCCAAGAAAAAGAGCAAGTTTCCAAGTCATGATACTTCATGTCTTGTCAGAGCCTAGGCTTTTGAATTCTGATCCCCTTCTTCTAAACCCATGAGCCTAGCCCCATTACAACCCTTGAATGAAGACCTAACTGATCTTATGGGAACTCTTTCTTCGAGTTAAGGTATGTGTCTAAGTTCTTCAAGTTCAATTCCTTCATGAGATCCATTTGTTGAAATTGGCTTTGTTTTATAATATTCCATATGTTATTATATTTGATTCCTTTACGTAAACTCATCACATATGCTGGCAAGAGTGTAACCTTAAGATTCATGAGAGAATGAGAATTTCCTAGTGAGGTTAGAGTCTAGGCGAAATCTTTCTAAGGCATTTGAACTTTGTTGTTTAGAGCTTGAAATTTTGAAGTAAAGGGCATTCACACTTAACACATGGTGCTTACTTGAAATTGGCATATCTTTAGCTTGGCATGACATGATCTATTTGATGTGTTCCTTATTAACCTGTTAAGTATTCTGTTTAGTATTTTGTTTGTGTTTTAGTTGTTAAGTAAAAGGAGACAAAACTCTTCCTACTAGGTTAACCTAGGGGTTTAAATGATCTATCCTTAATTAGATTGAGTCTTTTAGTTTTATTTCAATTTATTCTTTGTTTTCCTTGAGGATTAGCAAAAGCTAGGTTTGGGGGTATTTGTTAGGTCATAGTTATTACAGGTATTTCATGTCATTTCATGCCTCTTTGCTTGTCTTTTGCTTAATTTCTGGCTATCCATAGTTGAAAGTGATGCTCTTGTGAGACATGTGCAGGTTTTTAGAATGATATTGCATTTCTAAGAATACAGGAAAAATAATTACTCAAATCGGAGTTCAAATGAAGGAGATGTTCTAATTTCAATATTGGGGCTAGAACCAGGCCCTAAGTGCGCCAGTGCACCCTATTTTGGGTCATTGACCAAGTACCTCAGATCAGCTCATTCGGGTCCCAAAGCCATGTCTCATGACATCAAGTTCATGTCCAAGAAGTGCCAAGGTCATGCCAGGACATGTCGAGGACATTTCCCAAGAACTTCCCATCCAAGTCCCTAGTCGTGTCCCGGACATGCCCAAGACATCGAGTACACGTCCCAGAGGAGCCAAGTCACAGTTGAGGTTCCCACTATCGAGACAAAGCGCGACTGCGCCGCAAATGAGTTCTAGAGTGCTGCAGTAGTACTAGTTCTAGTATCAAGTCAAGTCCTTGACATGACTCGATAAGTTCCAATGAATATATTTTTAGGCCTACAACTATTTGATCGAGACATGAAGTGCGATTAGACTCTTTGACATATAATAAAGCCATTGAAGTCCCAAGGCGCGTTGTGGCGTGACAAAGACATCCTTAGAACAAAATGCCAAGTTTTAGGGCCCTGACCGAGGTCCTGCCCTAATTCCAGCCTGCCTTCCGAGCGACTGGTTGTGTTCACACTTGCCAGCTTGCATTTGCATGCACAACCTTTCTCTGATTGGTTTTCAAAGATTTTAAGGACTTAGTGATTACATAGGAAGTGCCATAGCTATTCCTAGAGGAGTGCTTGAAGTTGTGCTTGAGTCCGCCTTTGAGAGTATAATTGGGTTTAATATTTCATTTTCATATTCAATACAATTAATGTATATTTTTTCGTTATGTGTAGTGAGTAGTTCCCTTTAGGTTAGGGCTGATCTTGAAGCTCTAACCATGACAACTTCGTGACTTGGTTTTGGCGCTTGGTTTGATTGTTGTGTTTTCCTTGGTAGATTGATTCACTGCTTTAATTACTGCTCTGTTTATGTTGTTAAAACTGGCCACTTTACTTGTATGACTTAAAGATGACTTTGCATCAAGGGTTATGGTAAAAACAATCTGTGAAAAGATCCATGAAATTCCAAGGGTTACCGTGTAATCTCTAGGGTTAGTATAGTGTCATTAAATCCCTTTAGAACTTAATGCTTCTCTTTATGTTTAACTCGAAAACCGTGGGACTCAGTTGAGCATAATTTGATAGACGTCTTAGGTTTCTGTCAGACTTGAGACATACGAAGTAAGAAGAGATAAAAGGTGTGAGGGTGAGCTTAAAAGACCCCTTGCATGGGCACTAAACCAAGAAGGAACATGATCGATGAACCTTGCAAAACAAGATAGAAAACGTTGTTGTTATTTACTTTGACAAGATAGAAAACGTTGTTGTTATTTACCTTGCAAAACAATCTCTTGTTTGTTTACTTTGTTTCTTGCTTTACAAGTTATTTACTTTGACATAATCTTTTGAACTAAAACCCCCCTTGTCCGTGTCTTGTTTTAGTGTCTTTTGTTTGGAGTCATGCATATCTACTTAGTATTTTGTTTCTGTTTGAGTACCTAACTTGTGAGCTAAGCAATCTATTCTCTGGTTACATTGTTGAGTCAATCCTTGTGGGATTTGACCCTTGCTTGTACCACTATATTGTCTATTGATTAGTGGGCTTTCTAGGATATTATAGTTAAGGATTGTGTGCATTTACTTGTCATACTTTTCTTCCAACAAGTTTTTTGGCGTCGTTGCCGGGGACTTGTCCCTCATGGTGTCCATTGCTTAGATTGTTTGAACCTAGTTTGTTTTTGTTTGTTTTGATTGAATTACTAAAGCAAATTAAAGGCAACTATACACCACTAACCAATTAAGTTCCTAACACAATTTCCAATGTTCAATTACATTGAATTATCTGAATCTGATGCCCATGCAAAGGTCTGGTTATAATTCACTTTACACATTTATTCCCTCTTACTTAGCATGTCCTAAGCCGTTTCCCTGCTTAAAACGTCTATCAACTTAATTAAGATGATGCATGAAGCATGAAGATAATTTAATGACACCACACTACCCCTAGAAGATGATTAATGATCTAGGTTGTCATGGATTCAGATTACAAATATATGTAAAGCCATATATCGTTGATGCCTAACAATCACAAGAAGATGACTAGTCTAACAAGCAATTATTCATCAATAGATTTTGTAAACGAATTAATCAGATTCATAAACATAAACTAAGCTCATGACGCACAGTAATCTAAATCATATTCAACGTTCAACATAATATAAACCAAGGGCAAAAACTGCATTGAGGAACTACATGGCTAGGGCCTCAAGCAACCCTAATTCTAATGGAACTACTCACACATGGTATTGAAGAAAATGATAAAGAATTTCATTATTGCAAAGTACAAGTAAAGAGAAGAAGACAAAACACTGAGATCAATGGTGAGGCAAGGACACGCCCAGGTGATATTAAATAAAACAAGCAACAATAATGTAACCTATTTTATCCAGTTAAAATCTTTGCAAGTGCATGAAATTGAATGAGATAGTATAGTAGTAAAGCAAAGGTCCATCCCTCGAGGACTTGTTCAATAGTTATTCCACTTAAGTTCAGAACTATCTACTCAACCAAAAGACTCAAAATTAACAAGAAAGACAAAACACACACTAGTTTAGATATGCAAGGAATTAAAGACATGACAAGGACTCAAAACAATGACTTGACAAGCAAGACACACAAAACATACTCCAAACAAGACACTAACAAAGACACCCGGCAAAGACTCAATGAGGACTAAAAACAAGAAAACGGCAAATGGGGGTTTTTATGATGTCTTTGAAATTGAAAAGTGAAGCAATTACTTAAAATGCAAGAAATTGAAAATGCAGCAATAATGATGATTGATTAAAGTTATTAACTAAGGAGAATTAAGGAAAACTATCCACCACTAACCAATTAAGTGATTAACATGATTTCCAGGATTTAATTACTAAGGAACTTCTGAATGTGATGCCCATGCAAAGGTCCAACTAAGGCCCACTCTACATATATTACTCTCTCTTACTTAGCATATTTTAGACCGGATGAGTACCTTAGAACGTCTATCAAATTTTATCAAGATGATGCATGAAGTACGAAGAGAAATTAGTGTCACAACACTATCCCTTGAAAAGTGATGTGTAGTCCTAGGTTGGCATGAGTTGAATTACAAGTAAGATGTAAGCCACTACCTTTGATGTTAATAAACACAAGAAGATGACTAGTCAAACAAGCAATCATTCATCAATAGTTCATACCAACAAGCAGGCCAAACTCATATCCAGCATCCTTAGCAATATAAATCAAAGGCAAAAATCTTATCAAACGACTATCATGATTAGGGCTTCATGCAACCCTAATTCCGTATGAAATTATTGTAAGGACCCATCCCGAATTTCCCCTCGAAACCCGGGAAGAACCCTTATCCCGTCTGACAGCTATTTTACCTCAAACATTAAATACCAGGAATACTCTTTATCCTTACAAAAACAATATTTAGTAAACCTTACAGGGTTCCCGACAGAACCTCTATACTTACTGACCACTCCTACCTGTCAGACGCAGGATAGCATACAGGTCAAAGCCAAGACCTCGGAATAGTGGTGGTCCAAATAGGAATACCCTCTGACACCAAATGTCAGTAGGTCAGACACTGCTGACACCTCTACTGGAATATCACAAGACAACTGACTAGTCAGATATTTGTGAACCAACAATAATTCGTCACTCTGGGTCACCGCCCATACCAACCCACTGACCCGGATAACGAAGTATTTCCGTAGGCTGTTTAAGCCCATGACAAGCGTCGTCAAATCATATTAGAGCCGGAAATATCCTCGGCTATCATATCACATCAGTCGGCATATCCTTCGACTGGTATATCCCTAGCCACCAGGGTATCCCTTGGGGTGTGCTAGTCCTGTATCACAATTCTCTATACTATGCATAAATAGCCTCGCAACCCGGCGGAGCCAAAACTCCTCGATGCCAGAGTCGGAGCACTCAATGAACCAACGGAGTAAAACTCTCGATGCTATTCGAAGAATAGTAACCAATTATATTGAAGGTTCACCGGGTTCACCGCCAATAGCGGATCCTGGCCCAGATCCTAGCCTACCTCAATCAATGTTTATCTCGGAGGTTCACCGGGTTCACCGCCAATAGCGGATCCTGGCCCAGATCCTAGCCTCCCTCAATCAATGTTTATCTCGGAGGTTCACCGGGTGCACCGCCAATAGCGGATCCTGGCCTAGATCCTAGCCTCCCTCAATCAATGTTTATCTCGGAGGTTCACCGGGTTCACCGCCAATAGCGGATCCTGGCCCAGATCCTAGTCTCCCTCAATCAATGTTTATCTCGGAGGTTCACCGGGTTCACCGCAAATAGCTGATCCTGGCCCAGATCCTGGCCCCCCCTTAAATCGGTATTGTTTATTTTGGAGGTTCACCGGGTTCACCGTCTCAGCGGATCCTACCCCCGGATCCTGGCCTCCTCAAATCGGTATTGGATAAAAAATCAAGTATTTTATAATCACAAATACGGTTTCAACTTCAAATCATGGACTCAAATAATTACCGCGTCAAAACAATATCAAAATCGAATCCAACAACCATGCCATTTCTCACAACACACTTTCACTGAAATATTGGAAAAAACAAATGTCCAGCAATCAATTATAAATTCCAGGAAATCATTGCACTCATACATAACAGTATTTAAATAAAAGATATTTAATAATCACAATTACGGTTTCAACTCAAAATCATGGAATCAAATAATTACCACGTCAACATGATATCTCGCTGTGACTCATGTATTTCACCGAATGTATCATACCTCACGACTTGATATCGTGATACGTATCTCGGAATTGACCCTCGAGATACCCTAATCTAGTGGTAGTTTATACTCACATCTCATAATTAACAATGCTGGGTCCTAAAGCAAACCCTGGCATAATCTAGATTTCCTATCATCATCTTGCATCATTCTCATTCCATAAATATATTAATAGTCAACCAAACATTCATCACCACACGCATAATTACATCAAATATTACTAACACAATAATAACCCAACTACCTTAACTTTCCGAGCTCAAAATCCGCTAATACGGTCAACTATTACCGCTGAGATTGCCCAAAATGACCTCTAAACGACGTCCGATCAACCTGAAACCTGTACCAACAGATTTGAAACGTCGAAAACTTGTTACCACGGGCCACCGTGACCTCAGACTCGGCCCCACGCGCCGCCACGCGCCGCCGGAAGTTCGGCACACGGTCCTACGCGCCATCACGCGCCGGTCACGCACTACTACAGTGTTCACACGCCTGGACCGGTCCAAGCCGGTCCTGCTCAACCTGACTCGGTCCAACTCGACCCGACCGATTCACTCGACCCGATCGATTCACTCAACCCGACTGGTTCACTCAACCCGACCGGTTCACTCAACCCGACCGGTCTCCGGTGACTCACCGGAGAAGACGACCGGACGGCCGTCGCCGTCGTCGGAGGCTGGCCAGAGAAGATGACCGGACCGCCACCTCCGCCGCCGTCTGGTTCGCCGGAATCGCCATTTCCGGTTGATTTTCAAGGTTTTCTAACTTCTTCATTTCTTGACCGTTTTTCACGATCCACACATGTAAATTCATCTACTTTTCACCAGGAATCCAAATATGGGGTCAAAGTTCAGAGATCGTACCTGGTTTGGCCAGAAAAATGGCCGAGAAGATTCGGTTCCCTCCCTCCTCCGTCCGTCGCCTACGGTGGTGCTCCCGCTCCAACAACTACCCCAAAATGCTCGTGGGGTCCAGAGAAAGATTCTCCCGACCTTGGTTTCGGTCGAATCGGATCGAAATCCCTCCGATGAGAATGGGTCTTCGGTGTTCGCACGGGGAGGATTCGGGTAGGAGAGAGACGGACCAATCTGCCGAGGAGAGAGAAAAAATATCTCCTATATAGTTCCAACTTTTCCAAATTTACCAAACTGCCCCTGAAGCTTCTAGACCCGTAACGAACTCACCGGGTCTCCGTTTTCCACGTGCCGCCTGTCTACGAACTCGTGAGTTCAAGACCTACGCAACGACCCAAGAAAAATTCCCCAAAGCACTGCCAGTCAAAAAGTGACTCCCGAACCCGTCCAAAATCGAGGGTAAAATCGTCCAATTCTCAAAATAATTTAATTTCTGGTCCGGGTCGTTACGATTATTCACGCATAATTGAAAAGCAAAGCATAATTGAATTCATAATTAGATTTAAATAATGACAGTAAAACTACAATTGAGATCGTTTCACGAGACCATTCCCGAATTTCACCTCGAAATCCACGAAAAGCCATGCTCCCGTCTGACAGCTATTAACCAAAAAATTTAATACCTGAAATACCCTTAATCTTTGGAAACATCAAATGAACTTTACATGGGTTCCAACAAAACCTCTTCTGTACTTGATTGATCTTCACCTACCTATAAGACAAATGATAGACCAGTAGTTCACAAACTACCTCGGAGGACCTCCTCCGAAAGCAAACAAGACAACTGACGTGTCACCTTCGTGTGAACCATCAACAACTCGTCAATCTGGGTCACCGCAAGCAAACAAGACAACTAACGTGTCACCCTCGAGATATCGAGTTACGACTCAGGGTGCTCAAGATGAGCCAAGATATAAGGTTACGACTCGGGGTAAGTCAATGAGACTCAATTAAACCAAGTCTGGTACCTTTGTCATCAAGGTCAGTGGGTGGTGACCCAGATTGACGAGTTTTGGTCCTCAGAGGTAGTTTGTAAACTACTGGTCTATCCTTTGTCTGACAGGTAGGTGAAGGTCAATCAGGTACATAGGAGGTTTTGTTTGAACCCCTGTATTTCTGGACCGGGTCATTACATCGTTGAAGATGAGGCACATCAAAGAACCATGCCAAGGCTTCTCCTTCAAAGCTCCACGCTCAACTGTTTCACAAAATAGAAAATAAAGTGCTTTAAAGCTGAAAACTATGTAATTTGCGGCTAGGGTGTCTAGAGGCCCCCACCAGTGAGCATTAGGGCCCTTTAAATAGGGCCTCTAAACCTCTACAAAGTAGGAGAAATTCTAGGACATAATCCTATTCAAAAACTGACTTAAAATTCTTAATCTACTTAGATATGGAAAAGCACTCCAAAAAGGCAATCCTTTTTCGATTTGGACTAGGAATTGCAGCACTCTTTGTGATAAACTCTTCTTATCTTCCATGCACACCAAGACAGCTTCTGGAGTCTTTTGGTGGGTTCTTGGATGTCAAGGACTGGGCTTGTCCAACCCTAAGTGCTTGAAACATGGTTGGGCCAGATTATGGGCTCAAAACCTTCAAAATTGGACTTTTAAGAACTTAACGTGTCATTGGCCAATCCCATCGAAACAAACCACCCCAGGCATTCCCAAATGTTGTATCTAGTATGGTTCGGGGCTTTATCCTGCTCAAAAGCTTGTAGAAAAGCCGATGGCCCAATTTTGCTCAAATAGGGCTCCCTTGAAGTCTTTTACGGAAAAACAGGACATGAACGTGTCATGGGAATTTCCAGGCAAGACACAAGCTTCCATTAACTTAGATAGGTCATTTGAAGTCCAACTATGAGTGGTGTCTTGCCTTGTTCCTTCGAAATCTAGGTCAGGGCCTCTTTTAAACCTCCCGGGCCTAAAAAGGGCGCAGAGGAATTTCTTGGGCTGAGGAACCTGGGACACATCTTGGGCACCAGGCACTTGTTACAGGCGTGGTATGGCTCAGTTTGGTGCATGAGGTTCTAGGATGGTGCAGCTTGGCTCGTCACACAAGAATCCAAGGCTTTCACTCTTCTTGAGCATATGTGATGAGTTCATGTTATGGAATTCAAGTTTAATTACATATGAGTATTAATGAAGAATAGTACTTTATGGAAATGAAGATCTCATGGAAGGAATTGAACTTTAAGAACATAGATACATACCTTAATCCTCAACATGATTGTCCATAAAATCAGTTAGGTCTTCCATTTTAAGTTGTAATGGGGCAAAGCTTAGGGTTTAGAAAGGAAGGATAGGATTCAAACAACCTGAGCTACGCCAAGGCATGAGAAGTCAAGACTTGAACTTAGAATTTCTGAACTGAATCCTTGCATAGGGCCCACGGCATTGTGCTTCCTTGATGGCTTATTTCGAGGTTCTTAGCTCACTTAGCTCAATTCACTTTGTTTTTCTCTTTTCTTTCTTTTATTTTCTTGATTTTTTCTTCTTCTCTCTTTTATTTTGTTGATTTTTTCTTTCTTCTTTTGAATTGAATTGAACCAAGATCATGCAATGATTTCCTCATTCTTGTTATGCTGCTGGTCACTTGTAAACCTTTTCACTCGAAACTTTTGAACTTTGAACTTTTGATAATGACGCCAATGTCTTGGAATTGGGCAACATTTTCTTTCACTCCTCATTCTCACCATGAATCTCATTTAGGGCAACCTTAGCACAGACTAAGGTTATAAGCCATGGCTTTGATGCATGGCTGAGTATTTTGGATAGGTTATACTTTGGGTGATGAAAGAAAAGGCTGAGTGTTTGGCTTCAAAGTTGGCTTAGGGAGCATGCAATAGGGTAAGACAAGGCCTTTAGAGGTAAAAGCACACCCAACCTACATAACTTCTTATGGCAAACCACACATCAAATCAACAGTATCTATAAGATGTTTGTTATTTAAAATACAATGCAAATATTATGTAATGAGATCAGCATTTAAGAACAAAAGCGATGAGTGTTTAAGAGTAGAAACAAGTATATCCCTCAGAAAGAACGACAATTAGGCTCAAAGATCTCACCGGGTAGTCTCCACTAATTTTCTATAGTTCACTCAGATTCAGTTATTTAGTTCACTTAATCACTTAAAACATGGCATTGTGAAGTGCCATTTACGAACTTTCTAGCTATGGCATGACTCTTAGTAAAACAAAGAAAGTTAACTTAGTATGTACATTCCTATTAACAAGTTATAATACTTATCCCCAGCAAAACTTAAACTAACTAATCAATTTAAAATTTTAACTTATTTCTGGCCGTGTATCACACCCAAACCTAGATGTTTCTATATGCAAAATTTTAATCCACACCCCCAAACCAAAACTGAACATTGTCCTCAATGTGATAAGAACAAGGCATGACAACACAACATAAAGATTTAGAGGGTGTAAGAGGGCAGAAACAGTAAAGTAAGAAAGAATGACAGGACCCTTCTCGAATTTCATCTCGAAATCCGCGAAAAGCGCTGCTATCGTCTGACAGCTTTTAACCACAAAAGTTAATACCTGAAATACCCTTAATCTTTGGAAACGTTAAATAAACTTTACAGGGGTTCCAACAAAACCTCCTCCTTGACTGACTTCACCTACCTGTCAGACGTAGGATAGCCAAGTAGTTCACAAACTACCTCGGAGGACCTCCTCCATAATAAAACAAGACAACTGACGTGTATCCCTCGTGTGAACTGTCAACCACCCGTCAATCTGGGTCACCGCCCACACCAACCCACTAACCTAGAAGACGAAGGTACTAAACTTGGTTGAATTGAGTCTCACTAACTTACCCCGAGTCGTAACTCGATTTCCCAGCTCATCATGAGCACCCCGAGTCGTAACTCGATATCCCAGCTCATCCTGAGCACCCCGAGTGATAACTCGATATCCCGGCTCATCTTAAGCACCCCGAGTGGTTACTCGATATCCCGGCTCATCCTTAGCACCCCGAGTGTTAAATTGATATCCCGGCTTATCCTGAGCGCCCCGAGTGGTAACTCGATATCCTTGCTCATCCTGAGCACCCCGAGTGGTAACTCGATATCCCGGTTCATCCTGAGCACCCCGAGTGGTAACTCGATATCCCGGCTCATCCCGAGCACCTGGAGTGGTAACTCAATATTCCGACTCATCTTGAGCACCCCGAGTGGTAACTCGATATCCCGGCTCATCCTGAGCACCCCAAGTGGAAACTCGATATCCCAGCTTATCCTGAGCTCCCCGAGTGGTAACTCGATATCCCGGCTCATCTCGAGCATCCTGAGTGGAAACTCGATATCCCGACTCATCCTAAGCACCCCGAGTGGTAACTCGATATCTCGGCTCATCCTAGGCACCCCGAGTCGAAACTCGATATCCCGGCTCATCCTGCGAGTATGATGGAATCCTCCATGACATACCTCATATAATCTTGAGAGTATGATGGAATCCTCCATGACATACCTCAAATCCTCCTGAGAGTATGATGGAATCCTCCATAACATACCTCAAATCATCTTGAGAGTGTGATGGAATCCTCCAAAACATAGCACAAACCTCAACGATGTGGCGGAGGAAGATCCCGAGAACGCCAACATCGAAGAACCCCTCAACAATCTAGCAGAGACAAATCCTCCAATGCCAGTCGGAGAAACCTCAACAATGTGGCGGAGAAAACACCCTCCACGCCAACATCGGAGAACCTCGTGGTATAACATAATACATAGAAGTACAGATGCCACGCAATCCCGGAAACACAATTCGTTCAAAGTATATCCAAGTACCAACTCTAGAAAACCGTAGCCCCAATGAACCATTTTACATACCAATAACCAAGCCCCTTTGTCCTCCTGAGCCAAAAACCGCTCCGTGGTCATCCATTACCGTTGGGATTACTCAAAAGGGGCTCTAAACGAACTCCAACGACCTCGAAACTACCAAAATCCAATCAGGAATGTCCCAAAACCTTAGACGCGCATAGTTGTGGGTCAGGAAATAGTCCCACGTGCCACCACGCATCAGCAACGGCCGCCATGCTCCCTCACACGCCATCCACTCTCCCTCACGCGCCCCTAGGTGCCCTGTACTGTTCACAGTGGAATATTCCTTCACTCTGACGGAATATTCCATGGAACTTGACGGAATTTACCGATGAAATTGGAATATTTCGTCCTAACTAACGGCATTAGGGTTCTGTCATAACGCCTTTACCTTTTGACGAAATATGCTAACACCGTCAGCATATTCCGTCAAACCCTGACGGCATCAGTTGACCCAACGGTGAACTGACTGTTGACTGGATGCTGACTGTGTTGCCACGTGGCATCTGAGTCAGCTACTGACTGTTCACCACGTGGCTACCAGGTAGCCTACCACGTCAGCCACCTCAGGTCGAACCAGTCACCAGAGTTCGTCGGAGACGACGACCATACCACCGTCGCCATTGCCGTCGACGGTGGCCAAAATCTGGGTTCCCTCGTTGTAATTCGCCATTACCGTCCGGAAGCCCAAGCTTCCCAGATTCCTCTAAACTCTACATTTTTTCTGATCCAAGTGTGTAAACTCATCTACTCCTTCCAAGGACTCCGAATCCAAGCTTAGAATTTGGAAAACATACCTCAATCTATCGGAATCAGGTCGAGAAGTTTCGGTCCACCTCTCCTCTTCCATCCGCCGTCTACGGCGATGCTCCCACCTCAATAATGACACCAAACTGCTCTTGGAGTCGAGGGGAAGACTTCCACTACCTTGGATTTGGTCGACTAGACCCCAAAACGGGACGATGAAGGTAATGGGGTGCGATGATCGTACGGGGAGAGAGATAGTGGTCGAGGGAGGAGAGTGAGTGATTCTGGGCTGGATCTGCACAGAGTCTCTTAAAAGAGAGAAAATATCCCCCCAATTTTTGACTTTTTTGAAATGACCAAACTGCCCCTGAAGCTTCTAGACCCACAACGCTCTCACCGGGTCTCCGTTTTTCGTGTGCCTTTTGTCTACGAACTCGTGAGTTCGAGACCTACAGAATAACCCAAGAAAAACTTCCAAAAGCACTGCCAGTCAAAAAGTGACTCCCTTCCGAAACTTATGGTAAAATCGTCCTTTCTTTAATTAAATTCTCAAATTAATTAAATTTCTGGTCTAGGTCGTTACACCCCCCCCCCTTAAAGAAATTTCTTCCCTAAAATTCCCTTAACTCAGGTCAAAGAACCAACCTCCTGTTTCAAGTCCTCTCTCGTCACCACCGACACGAACTGGGCCTCAGCTGCGATTCCCAATTGAACCTGTGTATTCGCACATTTCTCTGTTCCAGTCTCGACAACAAACCATAAGCAAAAAAAAATCTAGTAGATATTATAAAGGCATCAGAATCCATTCAACTAGGAACATACCTCAAAACAAGGCTCTGAGCCCGAGAGGTACACTGCGGGGCCTACTCCCAACATGATTACAATTACTTCATATCATGACATCACTTGACCGAATAGATCTCGAAGTCAGGTGTCGGATATGGTCGCGTATACCAAGTGCAGTCAGCCCCAACGATCTGGGGGAGAACTACCTGTCACGCTAGCATCATAAAATATCGACGATCTGGCAGAGGAAATGCCGTACCACGATAGTCTCGGAGAAATCCCTCCACACATCCGAGTATCTCAATTTATATATATATATATATATATATATATATATATATATATATATACATATACGAGTCCTTGTACAACGCATAAACCGCCTCAACGACCTGGCGGAGGACTACCCTCCAACGCTAGTCGGAGAAAACCTCGACGAACACGTGATGGAAAAATACCCTTCATCATGTGCCGGGGAAAAACCATGACCCGTGTGGATAGCAATTCAGTGAAAACCATGTTTTGTTAAAACACTCAGTGGGAACCTCGAAAATCCGAATAATGAAAACATCCCGTGGTCCATAACCCTGCTTTGAAAACCCTCCACAAAGGAGCTTAAGAACCATAAAACCAACTTGGACACAAAATATCATAAACCTGACTCACCGCTCTCCGGATGGAATCTAGAGCCGCAGCTCGCCTCAACGATCTGGTGGAGAAATACCCTCAACGCCAGCAACGGAGAAAACCTTGACCCTCGGGGACAGTAATTCAGATCCATGTCTTGAAATCCTTACCGGGTTTAAACTCAAAATCATGGACTCGACTGAAATCCCAATATCAATCAAGTTAAACCATATAAATCTCGAAACCATAAAGCCAGTCCACAGCCCAAAATGTCATTTCCAAATAATTTTTGAAAGCCTGTGTCTAGCCAATACTTTAATAATATGCAGAATTTTTCCAAAACAATATGGAATAAGCAATTATATCTAACATACCTTTAAGCATGCATTATACTTTACAAAATCAAAGCCCACTCACCAGCAACAGTGACGCCTACCTCACCCCGTGCATCACATGATTCCCAACTCTCCGCTTCCCTCAGTTCTAGGTCGCTGAAGAGATAAACGTCTCGGAGGCATCTCACTGAAATGAACCATTTCCACACTAGTGTGCAGTCTACAGGAAGTGAAACCTAGAGCTCTAATACCAAATTGATAGTAGGTTAGACACTGCTGAATCCTCAGACCAGTGGTGGTCCTACAAGGCAACTTCCCAAACTTGATTTACGCCCTAGCCTCTTGTTAAGTCATTATTATGCATCTTTTTTATGCCATCTAATGCTCATTTACTTGTCTTTTGTGTGATTTAATTTCCATCCATAGTAGAAAGTGATCATTTTTTTGAAGTGTGTGCAGAAGTAGAAAAGTTCATATACGAGTGGAAAAGGAAGAAAGATTGAATCTTTCTCGAACTCAAGTCAAAGAAGGAGGAAAGCAAATTTCTTGCCATCCAAGAAGAAGTATTCAATGTCAAGATTGTTCCTTTCCACATAAGGAAGGCCTGAGCATTTCGAAAAGGGAAAGTACCACATAAGGAAAGCTTGTGCGTACCAAAGAGGAAAGTGACGTCCAAAGAAGTCTCAAGAAGGGCCAAGAACACAACTTGCTGCACCAGGAAAGTCCAAGACCTCATGAACCTTCATTGCCTAGAGAATTTCAGCCAACAAATAAGACAAGGGCATGACTTTTAGGACCCTTGTCTCAGCCCTGTTAGGAAAAACGTTTTTAGGATTTTATTTTCTTGTTTTAGGTCTGATCATGAGTCTTTGAAGTTAGAGATATTTCCTATTTATTCTCCTAACTTCTAGGGATTGGACACTCCTATTTAAAGGAGTTCAGTTTAGAAAAAAAAGAGGGAGGGAACTGATCAGTCGTTATTTATGCATCATTTTGATGTCTTTATATGCCTCTCTTACATGTCTTTTGAATGATTTCATGCCATCAATAGTAGAAAATGATCAATCTTGTGAGACTTGTACAGAGTTAGAAAGATAGGTAAAATATGGAAAGAACGAAAAAAGAATGACTCAAATCGGAGTCCAGATGAAGGAGATGTCCTCATTTCAATATCAGGTCCTAAACGGAGTCCTGAGTGCGCCAGTGCGCCTATTTTGGGCCACTGGCCAAGTACCTCATATCAGGCCCTCCGGGTCTCAAACCTGTGTTTCATGACATCAAGGTCAAGTCCTAGAAGTGCCAAGGTCGCGCCAAGGCAGGTCAAGGACATGTCCCAAGAACTCCCATCCGAGCCCAGATGTGCGCCTAAGCCTGGGGTCCCTGTTCCGCCAGCGGTGGATCAGAGGTTCTCCCTCTGCGCTAAGCCTGACAACATTTGCGCCAAGCCTGAACGACGATGCGCTTCTATTATACTCATAACGTACTTCAAAAGCGCGGTCCCAGATCCTGATTACGAAGACAGTCAAAAATCCAAGTTTGGCCAGCTTGCGTTCCCACTTGCCAGCCTGCATTCACACTCCCGGCCGTGCTCTGATTGGTTCGAATAGATTTTAAAGACTTTGTAATTAATTAAAAGTAAAATAACTTTCCCTATTCCTATAGGACATGGTTTTACCAATCTGTATAGAACAAGGTTATACCAATCCTTATATAACAAGGTTATACCAATCCTTATAGGACATAGGTTTGACCAATCCTTATAGAACAAGGTTTTCCCTTTGTCTATAAAAGGGAGCCTTTGTTCAGTGTTTTAGGGGGGAGATAACTAGCTAGAGGCGTTTTTGTTTCTGGGAAAACAGAGACCTGAGCCACAGAGAGTTCCGTTTTGGTTTTCTAGAGAATTAGGGACCATATTTTGGGAGATAATCTTTCACATAGATTATTGGACGTGGTGCTTGGAGAAGAAGGCTCTGCCGTGTCTTCTGCTGCACCTGTTCTTAACAATCTCTTCTGTACCCTTATTTTCATTATTGCAATTTACTTATGAATTCAATTATAGTTGTGTTTATTTCAGTTATGCATAGTAATTAGGTCAAGGAAATTTGGTTAAGAGCTATATTTGGTTAGAGTGGATAGTAAGCCTTAATTCGCCTTGGTTAACAACCTTTCATTCTTGCATTGTTATTTTCTGCACTTTGATTTACTTGTCTTTAAATTTTAGTTATCACAGCATAAACCCACCCCCCACCCCCACCCCCCCCCCCCCCCCCCCCCCCCCCCCCCCCCCCCCCCCCCCCGTGTGTGTGTGTGTGTTTTTATTTAAGTTAACAAATCTTGATACAAGTCCTCGAGGGATCGACTCTTGCTGTGCTACTATACTATACTTATCGATTTGTGCACTTGCAAGGATTTTATAACTGTTGGAATTGAATTGCATAATTCTTGCTCTTTAAATCTGCCAACAAGTTTTTGGCGCCGCTGCCGGGGACTTGTCCCTCAACGGTGCCCATTCAAGTTTAGATTTGTAAGTTAGTTTTTCTTTTTGTTAGGTACCCGCGTATGTCATTCCAAGGTTCAGTGCACGGGTCATCAAGTGGACCATCATCGCAAGCATCTTCAGTCCATGGCTCCCCGCCACCAAGCCCAAGGAGGATGGCGGACCACAGAGAAGAGCAGGGCCTGGAACGTGGCCTAGTACCGCAAGCCCCATGGCGCCTTAAGGATTTTGCCATGCCCCATGTCTCGGAGGATCAATTTCCAATTGTTTTTCCCGAGTCAACAGTGGCAAACTTCGAATTAAAGTCGGGGACAATTCACATGCTGCCTACAATCCACGGCCTTGCTGGCGAGGACCCGCACTTTCATATCAAGGAATTTGTTGAGGTTTGTTCAACATTGCGCATCAATGGTATGACAGAATCGGAAATCCGCCTGCGGCTCTTTCACTTCAGTCTCAAGGATCGCGCCAAGACATGGTTTCATTCATTGGCGCCGGCTTCCATTCACTCTTGGAGGGACTTGACGTCCAAATTCTTAACACTGTACTTTCCCGTGGAAAAGACAAATGAGTTAAAGTCCAAGATCATGAACCCACGGCAAGACATGGAGGAGTCTTTCTACGAGTTTTGGGAGCGGTTCAATCAGATGCTACGGGCGTGCCCCCACCACCATATTGATGCCCATCATCTTATGCTATACTTCTATGGAGGCTTGAAAACTAGCGATCGGACAATGGTGGATTCTCAATCCCAAGGGATTCTAGAAGGCACAGCCGAGGAAGCAAGGACCACCTTTGAGAACATTGCTCAAAGGGAAAAACAGTTCAGCTACAGGGGTCCCTCCTCTAGAGCTACGGGTGATGCATCCGCCAAATACAAAGATGACGCCATTGCTCAGCTCACGGCAATGGTAAAACAATTGTGTAGCGAGAAAGCCAAAGGAGTTCACATATGCGAGGTATGTTCAATTCAGGGCCACACATCCCAGGACTGCCCGGTTGTGGAAGAGGCCAACTTTGCTAGAGGGTTCAATTGCAATTCTCGACCCCAGAATCACCCATATTCTAACACTTACAATCCGGGGAGGAAAAATCATCCACATTTCCTTTGGAGCAACAATCAAGCAGCCACAAATCCCTTGCCACCCACCGGATTTGAGCAGCAAGACGCAGGCCCTCAGGGGAACTATCACGGTCCTTCCTCAAACCAGAATGGCGGAAGCAAGTCTGTCGAGGACTCCCTCCATATCCTGACTCAATAGCATGCTCAATTCATAAAATTCATGCAAGATAGCCAGAGTCAGACGGGAGACATGAAAAATGCAATTTCAAACTTGGATCGTCAAATGGGATAGGTGGCGAACCAACTAAATCAGCGAGAGCAGGGCAAGCTACTGAGTCAAGTCCTGGTAAATCCGAAAGGATTTCACAATCCTACGGCTAATACCATCATGCTGTAGATGGAAACACCACATCAAGACCCCACATAGGCCATCCTCGGAGGACCTGAAACCGAGCCTCAACCTACTCTGCCAAGGATCGCCGACCAGGGCGCGCTGCAAAACGTGCCACAGCCAACACCTCTAGCGCAGAACCGGCCCAACGAGTCACCAAGTGCCCTACTGCAAGGAGGACCTGACACTGCGCCTACTTCGGCCATGGCTGGCATGCAACCTGCTCCTAAGCCCAAGTCGCAGCACTCGAATACTTCTAACTCTAAACCTCAGAATTCAAATTCTAAAAAAGTCACTTTTGAGTTAGCTAATAATGTTGATTATCCATTTCCTCGCAGGTTCCAAAACAGGAGTAAGCAAAGGGAGGACTTTGAAGAAGAGATCATCAGCATGTTGCAGAAGCTTCAGATCACACTGCCTTTCCATAAAATTTTCAAGCACATGCCTATCTTTGCGAAGCTGATCAAGGACTTAGTTGCAGGAAAGTGTGGTTTTATCTCCACGGACACCATTGACATCCCTAAGGCCTGCTCGGCTGCCCTTTTGCGCATGCCCCTTAAGGCTAACGATCCTGGGCCTCCATCCCTTCCATGTGTCATTCAGTAAAAAACATTCGAACATTTCCTTTGTGAAACGGGAGCATCAGTGAACATCATGCCATTCCACATTTATAGGTCACTCAACATAGGCGCACTCAAACCCACGCACCTATGTGTCAGATTGGCTAACGCTTCTGTAACCAACCTAATGGGGGTTCTTGAGGACGTACTGGTACAAATCGGAGATACATGCATCCTTGCAGACTTCTACGTACTAAGAATGGACATAATTGACAAAAGTGAGGATCCTCCCCTCTTCGTCGAAAGGCCCTTACTAGCCACAGCCGAGTGCCTCATCGACGTCAGAAAGGGCCAGGTTTCCATCAAGGTCTTGGACCAGCTTCGGACATTCTCCATCCATGACACCATCCAGTACCCTGCCGAGCCTATTGTAGATTTTTTGTTAAACACAATGGACTTACTACTACGGGAGACAATTGCTCAGTCTTGCATGACGGATGACCTTGAGAAGGCCGTTACTAATAACCCACAGTCCTCCCTTCGAAGCATTACCACTCACAAGTCAGAAAACCCTACCGTCCATCATAAAGGCTCCTGAACTCGAGCTGAAGCCCTTGCCCGAGCACTTAAAGTATGCATATTTGGGCGACAATCAAACCCTTCCAGTCATCATTGCGTCTGCCCTAAGTACGAAAGAGGAAGAGGCATTGGTTCACGTCCTTAAGGTCAATCAAACGGCAATTGGATCGACAATAGCTGACATCAAAGGCATAAGTCCCACAAAATGCATGCATCGGATACTGCTGGAGGAAGACTCCAAACCATCACGGGAGGCGCAGAGGCGATTGCATCCACCTATGAAGGAGGTCGTGAAGAAAGAAGTCCTAAAGCTTCTGGACGTTGGAATCATCTATCCAATTAGTGACTCCAAGTGGGTGAGCCCAGTCCAGGTCGTGCCAAAGAAAAGTGGGATCACAGTGGTTAAAAACGAGCATGATGAGCTTGTACCTCAATGGATTCAAACAGGATGGAGAGTGTGCATTGACTATCGAAAGCTAAATATAACCACACGCAAGGACCACTTTCCTTTGCCCTTTATTGATCAAATACTCGATCGCCTGGATGGACATTCCCACTATTGCTTCTTGGACGGCTACTCAGGATACAATCAGATAGCTATTGCACCCGAAGATCAAGAAAAAACAACATTCACATGCCCATATGGCACTTTTGCATACAGAAGAATGCCGTTTGGATTTTGCAATGCCCCAACTACCTTTCAGCGTTGCATGATGAGCATCTTCTCCGATATGGTCGAAGATATAATTGAAGTATTCATGGACGACTTCTCGGTGTTTGGACATTCATTCGAACTGTGCTTAGTTAACCTAACCCGAGTACTGGAACGGTGCAGAGAAAGCAACTTAGTGCTGAACTGGGAAAAGTGCCATTTCATGGTACAACAGGGAATTGTCTTGGGTCATGTGATCTATAGCCGAGGCATATAAGTGGATAAAGCAAAGTTAGACATAGTGGAGAGGCTGCCATACCCCACTACAGTCAAAGAGGTTCGATCGTTCTTAGGGCACGCTGGCTTTTACCGCAGATTCATCAAAGATTTCTCAAAAATCACAAGACCTTTGTGTGATCTTCTAGCCAAGGATGCCACATTTGAGTTCACAAAGGGATGCCGTGAGGCATTCAACACACTCAAGGCAAAGCTCATGGCATCACCCATCATCATGCCACTGAATTGGGACTTACCATTCGAACTAATGTGTGATGCCTCGGACTTCGCCATAGGAGCTGTTTTGGGATAGCGTGTCGACAAGCTCCCTCATGTCATGTCATTTACTACGCAAGTCGAACCCTGAATGATGCCCAGCTGAACTACTCCCCCACCGAGAAGGAGCTCATTGTTGTTATCTTTGCCCTTGAGAAGTTCCGCTCATATCTAATTCAAACCAAGGTCATAGTATACACGGATCATGCTGCCTTGAAGTATTTGCTCCTTAAAAAGGACGCCAAGCAAAGGTTGCTACGTTGGATGCTACTGCTCCAGGAATTCGACCTTGAAATCAGAGACAAGAAGGGCAGCGAAAACGTGGTCGCTGACCATATGAGCCGATTGCTTCACAATTCCAATGAAGAGGCCAATCAGTTGCCCCTCCTCGAGACCTTTCCTGATGAACAACTCTTCGCACTCCAAGCTATTGATCCATGGTACGCCGATCTCATTAATTACCTTGTCACTAAGCAAATTCCTTCGTCTTTAAACAGGTACCAAAAGGACAAGCTGGCTAAACAAGCTAAGTACTTCATATGGGATGAGCCGTACCTATGGAAGCATTATGCAGACCAAATCATTCGGCGCTGCATCCCCGAAGACGAGATGGAATCCATGTTGACATTTTGCCATAGCTTGGCATGTGGGAGCCATTTTGGAGCTAAGAAGACTGCCCTCAAGGTACTAAAATGTGGTCTCTACTGGCCCACACTTTTCAAGGATGCACACGAATTTGTACTCACCTATGACCGCTGCCAACGCCTAGGTAACATCGGCCCTCGAAATCAAATGCCATTACACCCTATTCTTGTGGTCGAAATCTTCGACGTATGGGGCATTGATTTTATAGGGCCTTTTCCGAATTCCTTTGGCAATCTTTATATTCTGCTTGCAGATGATTATGTCTCCAAATGGGTGGAAGCAATTCCCACCAAAACTAACGACGCCAAAGTAGTGGTGCGCTTTTTGCAGAGTCACATCTTAGCCAGATTCGGAGCACCTAGGGCAATCATCAGTGATGGGGGGGCACACTTCTGCAATCATTCGTTTGCACCCCTAATGAAGAAGTATGGCGTCACCCACAAGGTCTCAACACCGTATCACCCTCAAACGAGTGGCCAAGTGAAAGTGTCCAATCGGGAAGTAAAGGCCATATTGGAAAAAACGGTAAATCCTAACCGTAAAGATTGGTCCAGCAAATTGAATGATGCACTGTGGACCGATCGGACTGCATACAAGACCCCGATTGGCATGTCTCCCTTTCGGCTTGTTTTTGGAAAAGGCTGCCACCTACCAGTGGAATTGGAGCATAAAGCATTCTGGGCTATTAAGCAGATGAACATGAACATCGATGATGCTGGAATACATAGGAAGCTTCAGCTAAGTGAATTAGAGGAGTTGTGAAATGAGGCCTTCGAAAGTGCTCGTATCTACAAGGAAAAGACCAAAGCTTTCGACGACAAGCGCATTCAACCCAAGGACTTTCACATCAGACAGGAAGTCCTCCTCTTTGACTCCCGACTCAGACTAATGCCAGGTAAGTTGTGTTCAAGATGGACTGGACCATTTATTATTACTTATGTTTTTCCTCATGGTGCAGTTGAAATCCAGCACCCGGAATGGCAGGATCCGTTCAAGGTAAATGGCCACCGCCTCAAACACTACTTCAAAGACCTCTCTAATCCAAGCGCAGTCAACCCTGCAACTTCGCATGCGCCCAGCTCCTAGCATGCCAGCCCCGTCTTGCCTAGACGTTAAATAAAGCGCTCCTAGGAGGCAGCCTAGCCCTGGTTTGTATTTCTCACTTCCTTTTCTGTTTCTGCCCGTTATATCTCTCAAACCTTTCTACTGTTGTCATGCTTACTGCGCTCCTAGGACAATGTTCAGTTTAGGTTTGGGGGTGTGGATTTAAAATTTTGCATATAGAAACAAGTAGGTTTGGGGGTGATACACGGCCAGGACATTTAAATTTCGACTTGTGATTAGTATGATAACTTGTTAATAGGAATGTATATGCTAAGTTAACTATCTTTGCTTTACTAAGAGTCATGCCATGGTCAAGTAGTTCATAATTTGCACTTCACAATGCCATGTTTTAAGTGATCAAGTGAATGAAATAACTGAATTTGAGTAAACCTTAGAAAATTAGTGGAGACTACCCTGTGAGATCTTTGAGCCTAATTTCCCTTCTTTCTAAGGGATATACTTGTTTCTACTCTTAACTACTCATCACTTTTGTTCTTAATTGTTGATCTCATTACATCATTTTGCATTGAATTTTAAAGAACTAACATCATTTAGATACTCTTGATCTAATGTGTGGTTTCCCATAAGAAGTGATGTAGGCTATGTATGCTTTAACCTCTAAAGGCTTTATCCTACCCTATTGCATGCTCCTAAGCCAATTTTGAAGCCAAACACTCAGCCTTTTCTTTCATCACCCAAAGTATAACCTAACCGAAATACTTAGCCATTCATCACAGCCATAGCATATAACCTCAGTTTGTGCTAAGGTTGCCCTAAATGAGATTCATGGTGAGAATGAGAGGTGAAAGAAGATGCTGCCCAATTCAAAGGACATTGGCGTCAATTCAAAGTTCAAAAGTAAAGAAAAGCTTTACAAGTTGCAAGCTGGATGAAAGTTTGAGGAAATCATTGCATGATCTTGGTTCAAGCTCAATTCAAAGAACAGAAAAAAAACGTTCAAATCAAAAGAAAGAAACAAACATTGAGAAAAAGTGAAAAACAAAGTGAATTGAGCCAAGTGAGCCAAGAGCCTCAAAATAAGCCACAAGAGCCTCAAAATAAGCCACAAGAGCCTCAAAATAAACTCATCACATATGCTTGAATAGAGTGAAAGCCTAGGATTCTTGTGCGAATTGAGAGAGCCTACTGAGGATTAGAGTCGAGGCGAAATCTTTCTAGGGCACTTAGATGAAGTTGTTTTCAAACTTGATCACCTGAAAATATTGGCATTTATACACGTACACCTTCACATGACACTCACGGCTATGGCATTCCTTTTAGTTCTGCAAAGCATTTTTACTTACTTTGATTCTTATTAGCTTGTTAAGAGTACTATCTCTAGCATCTTTTTGTTTAAGTAAAACGTTTGTGGGTATCGTGCTGTTATAACCCTCAGGAGACGAAAATCCTCCTACTAGGTGAACCTAGGGGTTTAAATGTTCTATCTTAACTAAAATCGAGTCTTTTCATTTTTTTAGCGTTTGTTTTGCTCAGGGACTAACAAAAGATAGGTTTGGGGGTATTTGATCAATCGTTATTTATGCATTATTTTGATGTCTTTATATGCCTCTCTTACATGTCTTTTGAATGATTTCGTGCCATCAATAGTATAAAATGATCAATCTAGTGAGACTTGTGTAGAATTAGAAAGATAGGTAAAATCTAGAAAGAACGCAAAAAGAATGACTCAAATCGGAGTCCAGATGAAGGAGATGTCCTCATTTCAATATCAGGTCCTGAACGGAGTCCTGAGTGCGCCAGTGCGCCTATTTTGGGACACTGGCCAAGTACCTCATATCCGCCCTCCGGGTCTCAAACCTGTGTTTCATGACATCAAGATTAGGTCCTCGAAGTGCCAAGGTCTCGCCAAGGCAGGTCGAGGACATGTCCCAAGAACTCCCATCCAAGCCCAGATGTGCGCCTAAGCCCAGGGTCCCTGTTCCACCAGCGGTGGATCAGAAGTTCTCTCTCTGAGCTAAGCCTGACAACATTTGCGCCAAGCCTGAACAAAGATGCGCTTCTACTATACTCATGATGTGCTACAAAAGCGCAGTCCCAGAGCCTGATTACGAAGACAGTCCAAAAGCCAAGTTCAGCCAGCTTGCGTTCCCACTTGCCAGCTTGCATTCACACTCCCAGCCGTATTCTTATTGGTCTGAGAGATTTTAGGGATGTTGTAATCATCTAGAAGGATTAGGACTGTCTTAGTACACGTTAGGATAGGGTTTTGATTCTATTAAAAGTCTAGTTGAACAAGGATTCCCTTACCTTGACAAAGGAGGAACCATGTTCAGTAAAAAGGAAAAAAAAAGATATATATACGTTGATCAAAGAGAGAGAGTTCCGTTTTTGTTTTCTGGAAAAACAGAGACCTGAGTCGCAAATAGTATTTTGTTTTTTTAGAGTTTTACATTAAAGCTTGGTTCTTCCCCAAGTTGAGTGTGTTGGACGTGGAGCTTGGAGAAGAAGGCTTTGTCGTGTCTTCTGATGCACCTGTTCTTCACAATATCTTCTGTACCCTTATTTTCATTATTGCAATTTACTTATGAATTCAATTATATTTGTTTCAATTTCAGTTATGTGTGAGTAGTCGTTAGGATTAGGGCTGCTTGAAGCCCTAGCTATGTTAGATTGTTGATTGGATTTCTGGCTCTTGATTATGATTGCTATGCATGCTGAATAAGTTGGATTACTGTGCTTAATGACCTTAATTTATGCCTATAAGATTAGCTACCTAGTTTGCATATAATTATTGATGTAATTGCTTGAGTGACTGTCATATCATCTTGTGATTTGGAGCATCAAAAGTATTCTTACTTGTAATCTTAACTCATAACGACCTAGGATTGCATGTCACTTTGCTAGGCTAATGTAGTGTCATTAAATTCTCTTTAAACTTCATGCATCATCTTAAAAGGTAGGTGATAGACGTTCTAGGCATATGCCCTGTTTAGAACATGCTAAGTGAGAGGGAATAAGATGTGTCTAGTGAACCAACGCCAGGTCCTAGGCACGGGCACCTAATTCAGAAAATGCATAGTATTTAGGTCAAGGAAATCTGATTAGTAACTATAATTGGTTAGAGTGGATGGTAAGCCTTAATTCGCCTTATTTAATAATCAATCAACCGTTAATTCTTGCATTGTTCTTTTCTGCATTTTATTTTACTTGTCTTTAAATTTCAGTTCTCACATCATAAACCACCCTGCGTGTGTGTGTGTGTGTGTGTTTTCACTACGTTAATAAATCTGAACTAAAGTGGTCATAACGTTGATACAAGTCCTCGAGGGATCGACTCTTTGTGTGCTACTATACTATTCTTATCGATTTGTACACTTGCAAGGATTTTATAACTGTTAGAATTGAATTGCATATTTCTTTCTCTTTAATTTTACCGACATATACCACCAAACCTAATTGTTTCTATATTGTTCAGTCATTATTTAAGCATCATTTTGATGTCTTTAAGTACCTCTCTTACATGTCTTTTGAAAGATTTCGTGCCATCAGTAGTAGAAAATGATCAATCTTGTGAAACTTGTGCAGATTTGGAAAGATGGGTGAATTCTTAGAAGAACGCAAAAAGAATGGCTCGAATCGGAGTTATAACGAAGGAGATGTCCCAAGTTGAAGTTCGGGTCCTCATTAGGTCCTTAATCGAGTCCTGGTACCTATCAAGACACGCCAAAACCAAGCCCCAGGATATTTCCCGTGACATGTCCCAAGGACATCCGACCGAGCCTTAATCTAAGTCCAGAAGAACTCCTAGTCGAGTCCCAAGACCAATTGATCAGTCATTATTTATGCATTATTTTGATGTCTTTATATGCCTATCTTACATGTCTTTTGAATGATTTCGTGCCATCAATAGTAGGAAATGATCAATCTTGTGAGACTTGTGCAGATTTGGAAAGATAGGTAAATTCTAAGAAGAACGCGAAGGTGAGCCTATTTTGAGTGCGCCAGTGCGCCTATTTTGAGTCCTTGACCAAGTACCTCAGATCATGCCATCCGGGTCCCAAACCTGTGTCTCTTGACTTCAAGTTCATGTCCTAGAAGTGCCAAGGTGGATCAAAGTTCCTCCTCTGCGCTAAGCCTAACAATCTGTGCGCCTAGTCTACACGAAGATGCGCTTCTACCATTCTCAGGGTGTGCCTCAAAAGCGCAGTCCCATACCCCTATGACGAAGACATACGAAGGGCCAAGTTCTAAGTTCCAGCGTCTGACCGTGGGAAGACCGCGGGCTACCCGCGGTCAGCTTGTGTTCCCACTTGCCAGCTTGCATTCACACTCCCAACTATGTTCAGATTGGTTCTAATAAATTTGAAGGACTTTGTATGTAATTAGAACTACAATAACTATTCCAGAACATTTTTAGGATTAGGGCTGCTTGAAGCCCTAACCATGTTAGTTTGTTAATTAGATTTTGGCTCTTGATTTTGATTGCTATGCATGCTGAATAACTCTGATTACTGCTTTAACTGCCATTCCTTTATGCCTATGAGCTTTGCTACCTTGTTTGTATAAATTATTGATGGAATTGCTTGATTGACAAGAGGTTGAGGTTAAGAAAAGATCTTGTAGTCGGAATTCACAATGCTCTAAGAATGCACATCACTTTTCTAGGCTAGGTGATAGACGTTCTAGATTACACATCATGCTTAGAACATGCCAAGTAAGTGAGAATAATATATGTGGAGTGGGCCAACCATCGAGACCTTTGCATGGGCACCTAATTCAGAAGTTGCATAGTAATTAGGTCAAGAAAATCTGGTTAAGGACTATAATTGGTTAGAGTGGATAGTAAGTCTTAATTTGCCTTAGTTAATAATCAATCAATCTATCATTCGTGCATTTTAATTTACTGTTTTACTTTCGTGCGTGTTTAATTTAGTTCTTGTTAGGATTAGGGCTGCTTGAAGCCCTAACCATGTTAGTTTGTTAATTAGATTTTGGCTCTTGATTTTGATTGCTATGCATGCTGAATAACTCTGATTACTGCTTTAACTGCCATTCATTTATGCCTATGAGCTTTGCTACCTTGTTTGCATAAATTATTGATGGAATTGCTTGAGTGACAAGAGGTTGAGGTTAAGAAACGATCTTGTAGTTGGAATTCACAATGCTCTAGGAATGCACATCACTTTTCTAGGCTAGGTGATAGACGTTCTAGAGTACACATCATGCTTAGAAATGCCAAGTAAGAGAGAATAATATATATGGAGTGGGCCAACCATCGGGACCTTTGCATGGGCACCTAATTCAGCAGTTGCATAGTAATTAGGTCAAGAAAATCTGGTTAAGGAATATAATTGGTTAGAGTGGATAGTAAGCCTTAATTTGCCTTAGTAATAATCAATCAATCTATCATTCGTGCATTTTAATTTACTGTTTTACTTTCGTCCGTGTTTAATTTAGTTCTTGTTAGGATTAGGGCTGCTTGAAGCCCTAACCATTTTAGTTTGTTAATTAGATTTTTGGCTCTTGATTTTGATTGCTATGCATGCTAAATAACTTTGATTACTGCTTTAACTGCCATTCCTTTATCCCTATGAGCTTTGCTACCTTGTTTGCATAAATTATTGATAGAATTGCTTGAGTGACAAGAGGTTGAGGTTAAGAAACGATCTTGTAGTACGAATTCACAATGCTCTAGGAATGCACATCACTTTTCTAGGCTAGGTGATAGACGTTCTAGAGTACACATCATGCTTAGAACATGGCAAGTAAGAGAGAATAATATATGTGGAGTGGGCCAACCATCGTGACCATTGCATGGGCACCTAATTCAGAAGTTGCATAGTAATTAGGTCAAGAAAATCTGGTTAAGGACTATAATTGGTTAGAGTGGATCGTAAGCCTTAATTTTCCTTAGTTAATAATCAATCAATCTATCATTCGTGCATTTTAATTTACTGTTTTACTTTCGTGTGTGTTTCTCAAAATCATAAACCAACGCCCCACCCCCCCCCCCCCCCCCCCCCCCCCCCCCCCTCCTCCTTTGGTGTGTGTGTGTGTGCTTTTATCTAAGTTAATTAAATCTGAACTTAATTGGATTACTCGTTGAGGCAAGTCCTCGTGGGAACGACTCTTGATGTTCTACTATACTATTCTTATCTATTTGTGCACTTGCAAGGATTTTATAACTGTTAGAATTAGATTGAATATTGCTTGTTCTCTAATTTTACCAACAACCATGTCCTGGGGCGTCCCAGCCATGTCTTAGCGAGGTCCCAGCCGAGAACCTCAGTTCATGTCCCTTGAGAAGGATCAGCGCTAATCCTAGAAATCCATACACCAAGCCAACCAACAATACGCTTGTGACAAGCCAATGGTGCGCCTAAGAAGCGCAGTACCAGATTGTCCAAAGGCACCCCTTCATGATCCGCCAGCGGTGCACCAGAATTACGACCTATGCGCCTACGAGTTTCCAAGCCTGACAACCTAGACGCTTATGCGCTTCTGACATTCCCGGGGAGTACTTCAGAAGCGCACTACCAGAGCAGGGATTGGGGCGTGTCCAGATCATGTCCAGAATTGGGTCCCAAGACATGTCTGCGCCCTAATTAGGGCACAGTTTTGTGATCAGGTGTCTAAGTGAGCACTGGGCCATAAACCATCAAGTTACATTGCAAATGAGTTCAAGACATGGTTTGGGCCAGGTTCGTAGGTTAAGGACATGCTCAGTTTTCAAGAAAGTCTATAAAAAGGCCCAAAAGTGCTTAATTGAGGTCCAAATGTGCTTTGAACGTCCAAGGCTTGGCCAGCCCATTACTTCGTCCCATAAACCCTAGAAGACTCCCAGAAGCAGTCTTGGCATGGAAGAAAGTCCAAAAGATCTTGTCATAGTCCTAGCCGCATGGAATTCCTAAACCTAATCTAAAAAGGATTGTTTTTTATGCTTCTTCTATCCTAACTAGGATAGTACTTCTAGTCAGCTTGTAATCAGGTTTCTACCCTAATTAGTCTCCTAAAATTTAGGGGACTAGGAGCCATATATATAGGACCCTAAAGCTCACGGCTCAAGGACCTTAGACCCTAGCCGCAATTTACATTGTCTTTCAATTTTATAATTTCAACACTTTTATTTTTCAAGTTAACTTCTACAAATTGGCGTGGAGCTTGGAGAGGAGCAGGTCCTACTGTGTTCTTATGCCGTGCCTCATTGTTCAACAATCCTATTTTAATTTACATTTTTATTTCGTTGTAATTATAAATGAGAATTAACATTATGTCTTTAATTTCAGTTATGCGTGAGTAGCCGTTTTAGGATTAGGGATGCTTGAAGCCCTAGCCATGTTAGTTGTTTGATTAGATTTCTAGCTCTTGATTATGATTGATATGCATGTTGAATAAGTTGGATTACTTTTCTTAATGACCTTAATTTATGCCTATAAGATTAGCTACCTTGTTTGCATATAATTATTGATGCAATTGCTTGAGTGACCGTCATATCATCTTGTGATTTGTAGCATCAAGGGTAGGTGGTGGGACACCTATTTGTAATCTAAACTCATGACAACCTAGGATTGCACATCACTTTTCTAGCGGTAGTGTAGTTTCATCAAATTCTCTTCGTATGTCATGCATTATCTTAAACGGTAGATAATAGACGTTCTAGGTACACATCATGCTTAGAACATGCCCCCATCACCGTGAATGCAACTTACCTGGGAATAGCTTGAGCCGCGAGTTAAAGAGGAGGACATTCTGTCCAATTTGAAAGGCTTTGGGTTAAATGTACTTGTCATGAAAAGCTTTTGTCTTTTCCTTGTAAATCCGAGCACTTTCATAAGCCTCATTTCGGAGCTCCTCTAATTCACTTAGCTGAAGTTTTCGATGAAGCCCGGCTTCATTGAATTCCATATGCATCTTCTTAAGGCACCCAGAATGCCTTATGCTTTAATTCCACTGGCAAGTGACATCCTTTGCCGAAGACAAGTCGGAATGGAGACATGCCAATAGGGGTCTTGTTGGCTGTCCTATAAGCCCACAAAGTGTCATTCAATTTGTTGGACCAGTCCTTGCTGTTGGGGCTCACGGTTTTCTCCAATATGGTCTTCACCTCTCGGTTTGAAATTTCAGCTTGGCCACTCGTTTGATGGTGACGCCATACGTCTTCATTAAAGCTTCGAATGAACGATTGCAAAAGTGCGTGCCCCCATCACTGATGATGGCTCTTGGCACTCCGAACTTGGCTAAGATGTGACTCTACAAAAAGCTCACAACTACTTTGGTATCGTTAATTTTGGAAGGAATTGCTTCCAGCCATTTAGACACACAACCGACAGCTAATAAAATATAGAGATTACCAAAAGAGTTCAGAAAAGGTCCCATAAAATCGATGCCCCGTACGTCAAAGATCTCTACCACGAGGATAGGGTTTAATGGCATTTGATTTCGAGGGCCTATGTTACCTTGTAGTTGGCATTTGTCACAAGTGAGTACAAGTGTATGCATCCTTAAATAATGTAGCCCAATAGAATCCGCTTGGAAGGACCTTGAGTGCCGTTTTCTTAGCTCCAAAATGGCCTCCACACGCCAAGCTATGGCAGACGGTTAGAATGGGTGCCATCTCATCTTCCGGGATGCATCTTTGAATTATTTGATTAGGACAATGCTTCCATAAGTAGGGATCGTCCCAGATGTAGTACTTAGCATGTTTAGCTAGCTTGTCCTTTTGACACCTGCTCAAAGAGGAAGGAAATTGTTTAGTGACAAGGTAATTAATCTGATCGGTGTACCATGGATCGATTGCTTGGAGCGTGAAGAATTGTTCATCTGGGAATGTCTTCAGGAGCGGAAATTGATCAGCCTTTTCGTTGGATCCATGTTGAAAGCGGCTCATATGATCAGCCACTATGTTTCACTCCCCTTTTTATCTCAAATTTTGAGGTCAAACTCTTGGAAAAGTTGTAACAACCCGGAATTTTAATTATTGGATTTACGTAATTATTTTTGTAAGAAGACGATTTTACCCTTGGTGGTTAAGGGTGTGGAAATCAAGTTTTGTTTAAGAGCTTTTTAGGTTGTGTTTTGGATACCGTTACGTAGGCCTCGAACTCACGAATTCGTAGACAGGCGGCATGAGGAAAACAGAGTTCGTGTACGAAAGTTATGGGTTTACATTATTAGGGGCATTTTGGTAATTATTGACTTGGGGTAGATATTTTAACCCCAACCCATTATTACATCTTCAATTATTCATCTCATTCTCATCTTTCTCTCTGAATCACACAGACTACCTCGATCCCGTGTGCGACTTTTACACCCAAAACCCACAAATTCCAAGTTTGATTCAAGGCATAAACTTCCATTTTTATTCCACTAATCGGATTATACTTCTTCCCACGATCTCAACCGTACAAACCATTGAAGGAGAGGACAACGGGAGGCGTCGGGCCTAGTATAGGAAGAACCGAACCTTCCGATCAAATTTTCGACTAGGACAGGTACGGGTTTGATGTTTTAAGGTCATATTTGGATTCTTGGGTTCGAGTAGATAGATTTGGACATAAAATTTATGAAAAATGTTTGAGTTTTGAAGAAGTTAGGAAAAAGCTTGGACTGGCCGGAAATGGAGGATTCCAGCGACGCAGACAGTGGCGGCGGCGGTGGTCCAGTCATCTTCTCCGTCCAGACTACGGAGATGGCGACGGTTGTTCGGTCGTCTTCTCCAGCGAGTCACCGGTGATGGGTCGGGTCGAGTTTAACCGATCGGGTTGAGTGAACCAGTCAGGTTGAGTGAACCGGTCGGGTTGAGTGGACCGGGTCAGATCGAGTTGGTTCGGGTTGGACCAGTCCAGGCACGTGATTATTGTAGCAAGCACGTGGCCAGCGCGTGACGGCGCGTGGCAGCGCGTGGACGAGTGGTCCAACCTTCCGCCGGTGCATGGCGGCGTGTGGGGTCGATTCTGAGGTAATGGTGACGCGTGGTAGCTAGTTTTCAATGTTCCGGATCTGTTGGTGCAGGTTTCGGGTCGATCAGACGTCATTTAGAGGTAGTTTTGGGAGTCCTTAGCTGTTGCGTTTTCTAGGGCAGCGTAGGTGGATATCCCGGGGTTTAGGGAGTTGTTATATAAGAGTCTTATTACTAGCCGGTAATCCCGATTGTTATTATTGACAGGCGATATTGCTCTGGGAACCTCGGAGGGACAAACAAGTCGGGATTGAGCTTGCTTGGACAGGTGGTGAGTGGACTTTTGGTTTATAAACTGTAATGCATGCATCAATGTATCTTTGTTTAAATACAGTTATGTATTGTTGCATTGAATTTTCGGAATTGAGAAATAATTGATGGACACATGTTTTCTAATATTTCAGTGAAAGTGTGTTTTGAGAAATGACATAGTTTTTGGACTCGGTTTTGATATCGTTTTGACGTGGTAATTATTGAGTCCATGATTTTGAGTTTAACTATTTGAGGGGGGCCAGGATCCGCCGTTGGCAGTGAACCTGGTGAACCTTTAATATAAACAATACCAATTTGAGGGGGGCTAGGATCCGCTGTCAGTGGTGAACCTGGTGAACCTCCAATATAATTGGTGATTTTTCAAAGAATTGATTTTCACTGGTTTTCTGTCCCGATGGTTACTGTTTCTCAGACTATGGCGTTGAGGGTTTTGCTCCGCCTGGTCGCTAGGCTGTCTACGCATAGTACATGGCTAGCACACCCCAAGGGATACCCTGGTGGCTAGTGGATATGTCGGGAATAGTGAATTTGATATTTTATGTGTCCAGGTCGAAATAAATGATTTTAAACTCTTTTGAGGAGAATTTTCAAACCAAACTGTGGACTACGATGTGTTTTCATTATACCGATTTTGCGTGGGTCTAACCAAGTGGTTTTAAAGAGAAATAGAATTCCGGTGATTTGCAGATGATGTTTTATATCATGAACTATTTTATTTGATGCATGCATGGTTTTATACGTGGAGGGGGAAAAAGGTAAGATTTCCTCGGAAAACGATTTTTAAACGATTATTTTTGTCCACTCACAACTTTTGTGTTTAAATCCCCGCCAGGCTGTTGAGTTGACACGGACACTTCTTACGAGGCGGAGACATTAGTATTTCAGCTGCACAGTGTATTTAAACTTCGAGTAGGATATCTAAATTGTACTATTTTTCCTACCTAGACGCTCTGATATTATATTTTAATTGGTTGGTCATTATTTGTTGGAAATGTTGAGTGCTTTGAATTCCTTGTCTGACAGGTGAAGTTGGTCATATTATATTTGTAAGGATTGAAGGGTATTTTGGGAATCTTTCCTTAGGTTGTCAGACGGGATCAGGGTCCTTCTCGGGTTTGGAGGGGAAATTCGGGACAGGTCCTGACAATTGGTATCAGAGCACTAGGTTAAATTCCTGTAGACCGTACACCTAGTGTACACGTGAATATTTGGTATTGATGAGTTACAGTTTCTTTTTACCGTAATGCCTCCGAGACGCGAGCCCCGTCAGCAGTCTGGGAACGGTGGAGACACCCATGAACCGGTAGTGGAGCCTGATTTGAGGCAGACACTAGAACAGCTGGGTCAGACTTTATCTTCAGTACTTCAAGATAGGCCTACTACTGAGGTTTCAGATATTAAGAGAGCCCACAGATTAGGGGCGACGATATTTACGGACGAGTCTGCCCCAGATGATGCTGAGGATTAAATTATTCACTAGGAGCGAGTGTTCTTGGTCATGAGATGTCCTCCAGGGGACAGGGTGCTGTTGGCCACATTTTTGCTAAGTGGTTCTGCTTACCACTGGTGGCACTCATTGGAGGTGTCAGGCTGGGGTCCATACACTTACGTGGGAGGCTTTCCGGGAGCGCTTCCTTGAGCAATTTTACCCTCACTCATACTGGCAGGCCAAGGAGGTCAAGTTCTTGCATTTACAGCAAGGAGACATGACTGTGACCCAGTACGAGCAGAGATTTATAGCGCTGATTCGCTTTGCACCTGCTTTGGTGGTGACCGAGAGAGACAAGTGTCGCAGATTTAAAAGAGGGTGAGATTCGGTCAGCAGTTACGGCTATGGCTCACACTTCCTTGAGAACTTTGTCTGATACTGCATCCCGAGTCGAGTTGAGTTTGGGTTTGCCAGTCCAGCAGCAGTACAGTGGTTCCAGGCGACGTCGGGAGCGCTGGAATGTCGGAACCTCTAGTCAAGGACCATCCAACAGAGGCAGTCATAGTTCTGGGTCTTCTGAGAGTGCGAGATCCAGGTCGGGCAGTGGTGGAGCTGGCCAAGCACGGCAATCATTTGCTCAGTCTAGCGGTGCCTCAGTGCAGTCAACCGGAACACAGGATGGCAGATCTGGTGGCTTCAGTTGTTTCATCTGTGGAGAGACTGGTCACATCAAGAGATTCTGTCCACATCGTCGTTCGGGCAGTAGTTCCTTGGGTTGTGATGCTACTGAGCCGAGCCAGAAGGTAGGACAGATGTCTGGTACTGTAGTTGGGGGCCAGACCCAATTCAGTGTGGCCGGTAGAGCTAGTGGGACCAGCAGGGCCAGAGGTCGATATGGGGATCGTGGTCGATCTTCGAGTACACCAACCCGAGTACGTTTCGGGGAGATCGTAGGGAACTACCCTCCGGAGTGATATCAGTGTTGACCGCTGAGAAATTATTGACGAAAGGTTGTGAGGGTTACTTGGCTCATTTGTTTGATACTCGGGATACTCCGATGAGAGTGTGGGATATTCCTGTGGTGAGTGAGTTCTCTGATGTGTTTCCAGAGGATCTTCCAGGATTGCCACCTCACCGGGAGATTGAGTTCACCATAGAGCTTCTACCAGGTACTCAACCTATCTCGCAAGCACCATACAGAATGGCACCGATAGAATTAAGAGAGTTGAAGACTCAGTTGCAGGATTTGGTGAATATGGGATTTATTCAACCAAGTGTTTCACCATGGGGTGCGCCGGTATTATTGTGAGGAAAAAGGATGGTAGTTTGAGATTGTGTATCGACTACCGGCAGTTAAACAGGGTAAAGGTGCGGAATAAGTATCCTTTTCCAAGAATTGACGATTTATTTGATCAACTGAAGGGGGCAAAGTATTTCTCAAAAAATTGACCTTCGATCCGGGTACCATCAGTTGAGGATCAGGGAAGGGGATGTTCAGAAAACAGCTTTCAGGACACGTTATGGTCATTATGAGTTCTTGGTGATACCCTTCGGGTTGACTAATGCCCCTGCAGCTTTTATGGACTTGATGAACAGGGTGTTCCGAAAGTATTTGGATCGATTTGTAATTGTGTTCATCGACGATATCTTAGTGTATTCAAGGAGTGCCAAGGCACATGAGAAGCACTTACTGTTGGTGCTGAATATGCTTAGGAAAAAGCAATTGTTTGCCAAGTTCAGTAAATGCCAGTTTTGGTTGACCGAGGTGGGGTTCTTGGGTCATGTGATTTTGACTGAAGGTATCAGCGTGGATCCCCAAAAGGTTGAGGCAGTGGCAAACTGGGAGCAACCGAGGACAGTGACAGAGGTGAGGAGCCTTCTGGGTTTAGCGGGATATTATAGACGGTTCGTAGAAGGATTTTCTACGATACCTATCCCGTTGACTCGGTTGACTAGGAAAGGAGTCAAGTTTGATTGGGATGTTGATTGTGAGCAGAGCTTTCAGGAGCTAAAGAAAAGGTTGACTTCTGCTCTAGTATTAACCACTCCTGATGATACGGGGGGATTCGAGGTGTATAGTGATGCATCATTGCGGGGTATAGGCTGTGTGCTGATGCAGCATGGGAAGGTAATAACGTATGCTTCCAGGCAACTTAAACCCAATGAGAGGAATTACCCCACTCATGATTTGGAGTTAGCTGCAGTGGTGCATGCACTGAAAATCTGGCGACATTATTTATATGGGGAGAAGTGTCGGATCTTCACCGACCATCAAAGTTTGAAATACTTGTCCACTCAGAAGGACCTGAATCTGAGGTAGAGAATGTGGCCTGAGCTGATAAAAGATTATGATTGTACTATAGAGTACCATCCAGGGAAAGCCAATGTTGTGGTAGATGCCTTGAGCCGGAAGACCATGGGTTCTTTGGCCCATTTGCATACAGTCTACCTACCATTGTTGGCAGAGTTTCGTAGAGCGGGGATTGTACTGGACATGGATAGCTAGGGGGCTTTGTTGGCTAGTTTCCATGTGAGGCCTGTTCTGATTGATCGGATTATTGAGGCCCAACTCTAGGATCCTACATTGTGCATTATCAGGATGGAGTTTGAGGCTGGAAATAGGCAGGATTAGGCGCTTAGGGATGATAGAGCCTTGGTTAAGGATGGACGGTTGTGTGTACCGAATGAGCTGGAGCTTAAGAGGGAAATTCTTGATGAGACTCATAGTTCGGCTTATGCTATGCATCCAGGAGGTATCAAGATGTATCATACCCTAAGGGAACACTATTGGTGGACTGGGATGAAAAGGGAAATTAAGGAGTTTGTGAGTAGATGCCGGACATGTCAGCAAGTGAAAGTAAAGACGCAGAAACCATAGGGGACACTTCAACCATTACCTATCCCGGAATGGAAGTGGGATCAAATTACGATGGACTTTGTGTATAAATTTCCATGGACACAGAATGGGTTCCCTCTCATCTTCCGGGATGCATCTTCAAATTATTTGATTAGGACAATGCTTCCATAAGTAGGGATCGTCCCAAATGTAGTACTTAGCCTGTTTAGCTAGGTTGTCCTTTTGACACCTGATCAAAGAGGAAGGAAATTGTTTAGTGATAAGGTAATTAATGAGATCGGCGTACCATGGATCGATTGCTTGGAGCGCGAAGAGTTGTTCATCTGGGAATGTCTTCAGGAGTGGAAATAGATCAGCCTCTTCGTTGGATCCATGTTGAAAGCGGCTCATATGATCAGCCACTACGTTTTTACTTGTAAGGACCCGTCCCGAATTTCCCCTCGAAACCCGGGAAGAACCCTGATCCCGTCTGACAACCTAAGAAAAGGTTCCCAAAATACCCTTTGTTCTTAAATAATTTTTATTAAACCTTACAGGGTTTCCAACAGAACATTTGTACTTACTGACCACTCCTACTGTCAGACGCAGAATAATATACAAGTCAAAGCCAAGACCTCGGAATAGTGGTGGTTCAAATAGGAATACTCCCTGACACCAAATGTAAGTAGGTCAGACATTGCTGACATCTCTACTGGAAAACCACAAGACAACAGACTAGTCAGATACTTGTGAACCAACAATAATTCGTCCCTCTGAGTCGCCGCCCACACCAACCCACTGACCCGGATGACGAAGTATTTTCTTAGGTTGATTAAGCCTATGACAATTGTCGTCTGGTTCATATTAGAACCAAAAATATCCTCAGCTATCATACCGTATCATCAGCCGGTATAACATTCGGCTATCATATCACATCAGTCGGCATATCTCTCGACTATCATATCACATCAATCGGCATATCTCTCGACTATCATATCCCTAGCCACCAGGGTAACCCTTGGGGTGTGCTAGAATCTGTACTACTTGGACTCGACCACAATCTTTGCAAAATCACCTTTTATATTGGGGGTTCACCGGGAGTCCGCCAACACGGAACCAAGGCCCGGCTTCTAGGCCCCCTTCAAATCGAATTTGTTTATATAGGGGGTTCACCGGGAGTCCGCCAACACGGAACCAAGGCCCGGCTCCTAGGCCCCTTCAAATCGGTTTTGTTTATATTGGGGGTTCACCGGGAGTCCACCAACACGGAACCAAGGCCCGGCTCCTAGGCCCCTTCAAATCGGTTTTGTTTATATTGGGGGTTCACCGGGAGTCCGCCAACACGGAACCAAGGCTTGGCTCGACCTGACCCAGTCCAACTCGACTCAACCCGATCGGTTCACTCAACTCGACCGGTTCACTCAACTCGACTGGTTCACTCGACTCGACCGGTTCACTCGACTCGACCGGTTCACTTGACTTGACCGGTTCACTCAACTCGACCGGTTACCGGTGACTCACCGGAGAAGACGACCAGACGGCCCTCGCCGTCGTCAGAGGCTGGCCGGAGAAGATGACCAGACCGCCACCTCCGCCGCCGTCTGGTTCGCCGGAAACTGCCATTTCCGGCCGATTTTCAAGGTTTTCTAACTTCTTCATTTCTTGACCGTTTTTCACGATCTACACATGGAAATTCATCTACTTTTCACCAGGATTCCAAATATGAGGTCAAAGTTCCGAGATCGTACCTAGTTTGGCCGGAAAACGGCCAAGAATGTTCGGTTCACCTCCCTCCTCCGTCCGTCGCCTACGGCGGTGCTCCCGCTCCAATAACTACCCCAAAATGCTCGTGGGGTCCCGGGGAAGATCCTCCCGATCTTGTTTTCGATCGAATCGGATCGAAATCCATCCGATGAATATGGGCCTTCGGTGTTCACACGGGGAGGACTCGGGTTGGAGCGAGACTGCATCGACCAATCCCCCGAGAAGAGAGAAAAATATCTGCTATATAATTCCAACTTTTCCAAAATTACCAAACTGCCCCTGAATCTTCTAGACCCGTAACGAACTCATCGGATCTCCGTTTTCAGCGTGCCGCCTGTCTACGAACTCGTGAGTTCGAGACCTACGCAACAACCCAAGAAAAATTCCCAAAAGTACTGCCAGTCAAAAAGTGACTCCCGAACCCATCCAAAAAAGAGGGTAAAATTGTCCAATTCTCAAAATAATATAATTTCTGGTCCGGGTCGTTACAATCTACCCCCCTTACAGAAATTTCGTCCCTGAAATTTTCCTAACACAGGTTAAAGAACCAACCTCCTATTCAGTTCAAGGTCGCTAAAGAGGTAAATGCCTCGGAGACACCTTGTTAACAGAAATCCTTAAATAATTTCCACACCAGTGTGCGGTCTGCAGGAAGTTAACCTAGAGCTCTGATACCACTTGTAAGGACCCGTCCCGAATTTCCGCTCGAAAGCCGGGAAGAACCCTGATCCCGTCTGACAACCTAAGAAAAGGTTCCCAAAATACCGTTTGTTCTTAAATAATTTTTATTAAACCTTACAGGGTTTCCAACAGAACCTCTGTACTTACTGACCACTCCTACTGTCAGACGCAGAATAATATACAGGTCAAAGCTAAGACCTCGGAATAGTGGTGGTTCAAATAGGAATACTCCCTGACACCAAATGTAAGTAGGTCAGACATTGCTGACATCTCTACTGGAAAACCACAAGACAACAGACTAGTTAGATACTTGTGAACCAACAATAATTCTTCCCTCTGAGTCGCCGCCCACACCAACCCACTGACCCGGATGACGAAGTATTTTCATAGGTTGATTAAGCCCATGATAATTGTCGTCTGGTTCATATTAGAACCGAAAATATCCTCAGCTATCATACCGTATCATCAGCCGGTATAACATTCGGCTATCATATCACATCAGTCGGCATATCTCTCGACTATCATATCACATCAGTCGGCATATCTCTCGACTATCATATCCCTAGCCACCAGGGTATCCCTTGGGGTGTGCTAGAATCTGTACTACTTGGACTCGACCACAATCTTTGCAAAATCACCTTTTATATTGGGGGTTCACCGGGAGTCCGCCAACACGGAACCAAGGCCCGGCTTCTAGGCCCCCTTCAAATCGAATTTGTTTATATAGGGGGTTCACCGGGAGTCCGCCAACACGGAACCAAGGCCCGGCTCCTAGGCCCCTTCAAATCGGTTTTGTTTATATTGGGGGTTCACCGGGAGTCCGCCAACACGGAACCAAGGCCCGGCTCCTAGGCCCCTTCAAATCGGTTTTGTTTATATTGGGGGTTCACCGGGAGTCCGCCAACACGGAACCAAGGCCCGGTTCGTAGAAGGATTTTCTACGATAGCAGGGCCGTTGACTCGGTTGACGAGGAAAGGAGTCAAGTTTGACTGGGGAGCTGATTGTGAACAGGGATTTCAGGAGCTGAAGAGGAGGTTGACTTCTGCTCCAGTATTGACCATTCCTGATGATACTGGTTGATTCGAGGTGTATAGTGATGCATCATTGCGGGGTATAGGCTGCGTGTTGATGCAGCATGGAAAGGTGATAGCTTATGCTTCTAGACAACTTAAACCCCATGAGTTGAATTACCCCACACATGATTTGGAATTAGCTGCAGTGGTGCATGCATTGAAAATATGGAGACATTATTTGTACGGGGAGACGTGTCGGATCTTCACCGACCATAAGAGTTTGAAGTACTTGTTCACCCAAAAAGACCTAAATCTGAGGCAGAGAAGATGGCTTGAGTTAATAAAGGATTATGATTGTACTATAGAGTACCATCCAGGGAAAGCCAATGTTGTGGCAGATGCTTTAAGCAGAAAATCCATGGGTTCTTTAGCCCATTTGCATACAGTCTACTTACCGTTACTGGTAGAGTTCCGTAGAGCAGGGATAGTACTGGACATGGATAGCCAGGGGGCTTTATTGGCTAGTTTTCATGTGAGGCCTGTTCTGATTGATCGGATTATTGAGGCTCAACTCCAGGACCCTACATTGTGCATTATCAGGATGGAGTTAGAGGCTGGAAACAGGCAAGACTATGCGCTTAGGGATGATGGAGCCTTGGTTAGGGATGGTCGGTTGTGCGTACCGAATGAGCTGGAACTAAAGAGGGAAATTCTTGATGAGGCTCATAGTTCGGCTTACGCTATGCATCCAGGAGGTACCAAGATGTATCATACCCTAAGGAAATATTATTGGTGGACTGGGATGAAAAGGGAGATTGCTGAGTTTGTGAGTAGATGCCTGACGTGCCAGCAAGTGAAAGCAGAGAGGCAGAAACCATATGGGGCACTTCAACCATTACCTATTCCGGAATGGAAGTGGGATCACATTACGATGGATTTTGTGTATAAACTTCCAAGGACACAAAAAGGACATGATGGGATATGGGTAATTGTTGATAGACTCACGAAGTCTGCACATTTCTTGCCAGTGCGGGAAGATTTTCGGATGAGTCAGTATGCCAAATTGTTCATTGATGAGATCATACGGCTACATGGGACTCCAGAGTCCATTGTTTCGGACAGGGATCCTAGATTTACCTCCAGGTTTTGGCGGAGTTTGCAGAAGGCTTTTGGCACTACATTGCATTTTAGTACAGCTTTTCATCCTCAGACGGATGGTCAGTCTGAGAGGACAATCCAGATTTTGGAGGATATGATGAGAGCTTGTGTACTACAGTTTAAAGGAAACTGGGATTCACATCTGGCTCTGTTGGAATTTTCTTATAATAATAGTTATCAGTCAAGTATTGGGATGTCTCCTTTCGAGGCACTGTATGGGAGGCAGTGCAGGACACCATTATGCTGGAACGAAGTGGGTGAAAGGAAACTGTTAACACCAGAGTTGGTTGATACGACTGAGGAAAAGATAAGGATCATCAGAGAAAGGTTGAAGACAGCTCAGGATCGCCAGAAGAGCTATGCAGACCGTAGAACCAGAGACCTTGAGTTTGAGGTAGGTGATTGGGTGTTCTTGAAACTATCTCCTTGGAAGGGAGTTGTACGTTTTGGTAGACGAGGAAAACTGAGTCCTCGCTACATTGGTCCATATGAGATTTTGGAGAGGATAGGACCAGTGGCATATCGTCTTGCTTTACCATCGGAATTATCCAGAGTTCATAATGTTTTCCATGTATCTTTGCTCCGGAAATATCTGTTTGATGAGTCTCATGTGTTGGAAGAGCAACCACTTGAGCTGAAAGATGATTTGACCTTTGAGGAGCAACCGGTGCAAATTTTGGATTGGAAAGAGAAGGTACTGCGTCGAAAGAGTATTCCTCTAGTTAAAGTGTTGTGGAGGAATCATAACGTGGAGGAAGCCACGTGGGAAACTGAGGAACTAATGAGGACGCAGTATCCTTATTTGTTCCAAGAGTAGAGTTGAATTTCGGGGACGAAATTTCTTAAGGGGGGTAGATTGTAACAACCCGGAATTTTAATTATTGGATTTAATTAAATTATTTATGTAAAATGACGATTTTGCCCTTGCTTGTTAAAGGGCATGGAAATCAAGTTTTGTTTCGAAACCTTTTCGGTGGTGTTTTGTATACCATTGCGTAGGTCTCGAACTCACGAGTTCGTAGACAGGCGGCACGCGGAAAACGGAGTTCGTAGACGAGAGTTATGGGTCTAAATGTGCAAGGGCATTTTGGTAATTTGGTTTTGGGAGAGATATTTTGTTACCAAAACAGTGTAATCTGATCCATCTTCAATTCATCTTTATCATCTCTTTCTTCTCTCTCTGTGACAAAGCAAACAAACAAACACAAACCACCCACCCCGTGCGAAAACTCCCGAAGAGAACCAAAAGTCAACTTTGATTTCAAGGCTTCAACTTCCAGTTTTGATCAACTAATCGTGTTCTACTCCGTCCCGCGATCACAACCGTACCAACCATCGAAGGAGAGGACCACGGAGGAAGCCGAACCGAGGATAGGAAGTTTCGGACCTTCCGATCGATTTTCCGGCTAGCACAGGCGATACTGCTCCAGGAACCTCAGGGGAGCGTACAGTTCGGGATTGAGCGTGCTTGAACAGGTTTGTGAGTGGACTTTGATTTATAAACTGTAATGCATGCATAAACGTATCTTTGCTTTAAATACTGTTGAGTATGAGTGCAATGAATTTCTGGATTTTAGAAATGATGCTGGACACATATTTTACAATATTTCTGTGAAAGTATGTTTTGAGAAATGGCCTGATTTTGTACTCGATTTTGATATCGTTTTGACGTGGTGACTATTTGAGTATGTGATTTGGGTTTTGACTCATAATTGTGATTTTACCGATTTTGGCCATAAAATGATATTTTAAAGAATTTGGCTTAGGCCGCGAAACAAGATTTCGAAGTATGGATTTGATTCACTGATTCCCGTCCCGATGATTGTTGTTGCTCTGACTGGTGTTGAGGAGCATGACTCTACCGGTTGTTGAGGGTTCGGACCTTAGGTGTTGAGGAGTATGTCTCCGCCGGGTCGCGAAACTGTCTATGCATAGTACAGATATTACAGACAGTACATATGGTACACAGAGTTGTACAGATTTGAACACATCTCAAGGGATACCCTGATGTGTTATGAATATGTCGGGAACAGTGAATTCTTGATTTTGAGATATTTGTGAGATGGAACCAAATGATTTGAAATTGAGATATTCGTGAGTTTGAACCAAATGATTTGAATTTGAGATATTATGTGTCCGATTGAACCAAACGATTTGGATTTGAGATAATTTGTGTCCAGATTGAATTATATGATTTTAAACTCCTTTGAAGAGAGTTTTCAAACCAAATTGTGGATTACGAGGTATTTTTATTATACAGATTTTATGTGAGTCCAATTCATGATTTTAAAGATAAATGTGAATTTTGGATGATTTACATATGATGCTTTTATATGATAAATTGTTTTATGTTATGCATGCATGATTTTATAAATGGAGGGGAAGAAAGGTAATTCTTCGAAAAGGAATTTATAAATGATTATTTTTGTCCACTCACAACTTTTGTGTTTAAATCCCCCTTCAGGCAGTTGAGTAGAGTTGACGCGAACATTGATCTCGAGGCTGAGGCATTAGGATTTCGACTGCGCTGTGTTGTATATTTGAGTAGGATATCTAAATTTTACTCTTGATCCTACTTAGACGCTCTGATATTATGTTGTATTTGTTTGGTCGTAAATTACGGGAATTATTGAGTGCTTAAGTCCCTTGTCTGACAAGAGGAAGTATTTATCATTGTTATTATAAATTGTATGGATTGAAGGGTATTTTGGGAACCTTTTCTTAGGTTGTCAGACGGGATCAGGGTTCTTCCCGGATTTTGAGGGGAAATTCGGGACGGGTCCTGACAGAGTGAACCGATCGGGCTGAGTTGGATCGGGTCAGGCCAAGTTGGGCCAGGTTGGATCGGTCAGGCGCGAGGGCACTGTAGCAGGTGCGTGACCGGCGCGTGAGGGTGCGTGGCGGCATGTGGGCACGTGTTCCGACCTTCCGTCGGTGTGTGGCGGCGCGTGGGGCCGAGTCTTAGGTCACGGTGGCGCGTGACAGCTAGTTTTTGACGTTCCGGATCTGTTGGCGCAGGTTTTGGGTCGATCGGACGTCTTTTAGGGGTTGTTTTGGGAGTTTGAAGTTGCTGCGTTTTCTAGGCCAACATAGGTAGACCTCCCGGGGTTTAGGGGGTATATATTAAACGTTCTTATTATTAGCTAGTAATCCCGATTATTAATTTGGACAGGCGATAATGCTTCAGGAACATCAGGGGAGCGTACAATTCGGGATTGAGCTTGCTTGGACAGGTTTGTGAGTAGACTTTTGGTTTATAAACTATAATGCATGCATAAATGTATCTTTGAGTTAAATACTGTTATGTATGGGTGCAATGAATTTCTGGAATTTAGAAATGATGCTGGACACATGTTTTCCAATATTTCAGTGAAAGTGTGTTTTGATAAATGGCCTGGTTTTTGTACTCGATTTTGATATCGTTTTGAAGTGGTAACTATTTGAGTCTGTGATTTGGGTTTAGAGCCGTAATTATGATTTTACCGATTTTGGCCGTAAATGATATTTCAAAGAATTGGCTTTGGCCAAGAAACAAAGATTTCAAAATACGGATTTTGTTCACTGGTTTTCTGTCCCGATGGTTACAGTTGCTCTGACTGGTGTTTAGGGGTTTTGCTCCGCTGGTTGTTGAGGGCTCCGACTTTGGTGTTGAGGGGTTTTGCTCCGCCGGGTCGCGAGGCTGTCTATGCGTAGTACAGATTTTAACACATCTCAAGGGGTACCCTGGTGTGTTGTGGATATGTCGGGAACAGTGAATTTTAGTTATTATGTGTCCAAGTTGAATTAAATGATTTTAAACTCCGTTGGGGAGGATTTTCAAACCAAATTGTGGACCACGAGGTATTTTCATTATACAGATTTTATGTGAGTCCAACTAAGTGGTTTTAAAGAGAAATGGAATTCCGATGGTTTCAAATAATGTTTTTATATCATAAATTGTTTTATGTGATGCATGCATGGTTTTATAAATGGAGGGGGAAAAAGGTAATATTTCCTAGGAAAAACGATTTATAAATGATTATTTTTGTCCCCTCACAACTTTTGTGTTTAAACCCCCTTCAGGCAATTATGTTGACGTGGACACTTATCTCGAGGCAGAGGCATTAGTACTTTCGACTGCGCTGTGTATTTATACTTGAGTAGGATTGTAACAACCCGGAATTTCAATTATTGAATTTAAGTAAATTATTTATGTAAAATGACGATTTTACCCTTGGTCGGTAAAGGGCATAGAAGTCAAATTTTGTTTCGAGACATTTTTGGTGGTGTTTTGGATACCGTTGCGTAGGTCTCGAACTCACGAGTTCGTAGACAGGCGGCACGCGGAAAACGGAGTTCGTGGACGGAAGTTATGGGTCTAGATGTGCAAGGGCATTTTGGTAATTTTTGACTTGGGGTAGATATTTTAACCCAATCATTGTCTCATCTTCATTTCATTTTCATCTTTATCTTCATTATCACTCATCTCACTCTCTCTCTGTGACAAACATAAACACAAAACATTGAACCCGTGTGCGAAAATTCACCCAAACACCCACAAAGTCAACTTTTGATTCAAGGCTCTAACTTCCAGTTTTGATCAACTAATCGTATTCTACTCCTTCCCACGATCACAACCGTACCAACCATCGTAGGAGAGGACCACGGAGGAAGCCAAACCGAGTATAGGAAGTTTCGGACCTTCCGATCGATTTTCCGTGTTTGTGGTCTTGAGGTCATATTTGGATTCCTGGGTTCGAGTAGATAGATTTAGATATAAAATTTGAGAAAAGTGGTTGAGTTTTGAGGAAGTTAGGAAAGCTTGAAGTTTCGGCCGGAAATGGAGGATTCCGGCGAAACCAGACGGCGGCGCCGGCGACTGGTCGTCTTCTCCGGTGAGTCGCCGGTGACCGGTCGGGTCGAGTAAATCGGTCAGGTCGGGTGACCGGTCAGGTCGAGTTGAACCGATCAGGTCGAGTTGGATCGGGTCAGGCCGAGTTGGACCGGGTTGGACCGGTCCAGGCGCGTGGGTACTGTAGCAGGCGCGTGACCGTCGAATGGGCGCGTGTTCCGACCTTTCGTCGGCGCGTGGCGGCGCGTGGGGCCGAGGCTGATGTCACGGTGGCGCGTGACAAGTAGTTTTTGACGTTTCGGACCTATTGGCGCAGGTTTTGAGTCGATCGAACGTCGTTTAGGGGTTGTTTCGGACGTTTTAAAGTTGCTGCGTTTTCTAGGCCAGCATAGTTAGACTACCGGGGTTTAGGGGGTTTATATTTAAGGTTCTTATTATTAGCTGGTAATCCCGATTATTAATTTGGACAGGCGATACTGCTCCAGGAACTTCAGGGGAGCGTACAGTTCGGGATTGAGCTTGCTTCGACAGGTTTGTGAGTGGACTTTTGGTTTATAAACTGTAATGCATGCATAAATGTATCTTTGATTTAAATACTATTATGTATGGGTGCAATGAATTTCTGGATTTTAGAAATGATGCTGGACACATGTTTTACAATATTTCAGTGAAAGTATGTTTTGAGAAATGGCCTGGTTTTTGTACTCGATTTTGATATCGTTTTGACGTGGTAACTATTTGAGTATGTGATTTGGGTTTAGACTCCTAATTGTGATTTTACCGATTTTGGCCATAAAATGGTATTTCAAAGAATTTGGCTTAGGCCGCGAAACAAAGATTTCGAAGTATGGATTTGATTCACTGGTTCTCGTCCCGATGGTTATTGTTGCTCTGACTGGTGTTAAGGGGCCTTACTCTGCCGGTTGTTGAGGGTTCGAACCTTAGGTGTTGAGGGGCCTTGCTCCGCTGGGTCACGAGACTGTCTATGCATAGTACAGATTGTACATATTGTACAGAGAATTGATGTACATATTTTAACACATCTCAAGGGATACCCTGGTGTGTTGTGGATATGTCGGGAACAGTGAATTTGAGATATTATGTGTCAGATTGAACGAAATGATTTGAATTTGAGATATTATGTGTCGGATTGAACGAAATGATTTGAATTTGACATATTTTGTATCCAGATTAAATTAAATGATTTTAAACACCTTTGAAGAGAGTTTTCAAACCAAATTGTGGATCACGAGGTATTTTTATTATACAGATTTTATGTGAGTCCAACTAAGTGGTTTTAAAGAGAAATGAGAATTTTTGGTGATTTACATATGATGTTTTAGTATGATAAATTGTTTTATGTTATGCATGCATGATTTTATAAATGGAGGGGAAGAAACGTATTTTCTCGAAAAGGAATTTATAAATGATTATTTTTGTCCACTCACAACTTTTGTGTTTAAACCCCCTTCAGGCAGTTGAGTAGAGTTGACGCGAACACTGATCTCGAGGCAGAGGCATTAGAACTTTGACTGCGCTGTGTAATTATATTTGAGTAGGATATCTAAATTTTACTCTTGATCCTACTTAGACGCTCTGATATTATATTGTATTTGATTGGTCATTAATTACGGGAATTATTGAGTCCTTGAATCCCTTGTCTGACAAGTGGAAGTATTTATTGTTATTATATTTTGTAAGGATTGAAGGGTATTTTGGGAACCTTTTCTTAGGTTGTCAGACGGGATCAGGGTTCTTCCCGAGTTTCGAGGGGAAATTCGGGACTGGTCCTGACAATTGGTATCAGAGCACTAGGTTAAATTCCTGTAGACTGTACACTACGTGTACAATTATTTTGGTATTGATGAGTTATAGTTCTTTTCAGCGTAATGCCTCCGAGACGCGAGTTCCGTCAACAATCGGAAAATATTGGGGACACACCTGAACCTGCAGTGGAGCCTGATATGAGGCAAACACTGGAACAATTGGGTCATACGTTGACTTCTGTACTTCAGAGTAGGACTGCTACTGAAGGTTCAGACATTGAGAGAGCCCAGAGATTAGGGGCTACAATATTTATGGGCGATTCTAGCCCAGATGATGCAATAGAGTGGATTACTCGTTTAGAGCGAGTGTTTTCGGTTATGAGATGTCCTTAGGGGGACAGGGTACTGTTAGCCACTTTTCTGCTGGGTGGTTCCGCTTATCATTGGTGGAACGCATTAGAGGTATCAGGTTGGGAAGTCAGTACAATTACCTGGGCGACCTTTCGGGAGAAGTTCCTTGAGCAATTTTATCCTTGCTCGTACCGAGATGCCAGGGAGGCTGAGTTCTTGCACCTACAGCAGGGAGATATGACAGTGGCTCAGTATGAGCAGAAATTCATAGAGTTGGCTAGTTTTGCACCAGCTCTAGTGGCAACCGAGAGGGACGGACGCCGCAGATTTGAAAATGGGCTGAGGGGCGAACTTCGGTCAGCGGTAACGGCTGCATCCCATACTTCATTGAGAGAAGCGTCTGATGCTGCAGCTCGTGTAGAGTTGAGCATGGGTGTGCCAGTCCAGCAGCAGTTTAGGGGTTCCAGGCGACACCGGGATCGCTGGGATATTGGAGCCCCTAGTCAGGGACCGTCCAAGAGAGGCAGTTTCAGCTCTGGATCTACTGGGGGTGAGGGATCCGGATCAGGCAGTGGCGGAGCCAGACAGGCACTCCAGACATCCACCCGTTCTAGTGGTGCTTCAGTGCAGTCAACTAGAAGACTGAGTGGCAGCTCTGGTGGCACCGGATGTTTCTTCTGTGGGGAGATTGGTCACATAAAGAGATTTTGCCCACATCTTTATCCGGCCAGTAGTTCCTGGGGCCGGGGTGCTACTGAACAGAGGCAGAGGATAATTCAGACGTCCGGTTTTGTAGCTGGAAGTCAGAGTCAATCCAGTGGGGCAAACCGGGCCAATTGGGCAAATAGGGCCCGTGGGTCCAACAGGGCCAGAGGCAGACAGAGGGGTCGTGGTCGATCTTTGGATACACAAGCCCGAGTGTTTGCTACGTCGCAACAGGAGGTCCGAATAGCACCAGATGTGGTCACGGGTACGTTATCTATTTTTAACCGTGATGCTTATGTTTTAATAGATCCTGGGGCGACTCATTCTTTCATTTCTCAGGGTTTTACATTGTTTGCTGATAGAGAATTGTCTCCGATTGGTTGGGACATGGGTATTAGTACTCCTACTGGGAATATGTTAGTGGGGAATCTCGTGATTCGTAGTTGTCCAGTGTTAGTGGAAGGTCATGCATTAGAAGCAGATTTAATCCCCTTAGATATTTTTGATTTTGATGTGATTCTGGGGATGGATTGGTTGACTATGCACCATGCCTCTATTGATTGTTATGACAAGAGAGTGGATTTTCGGAGTCCAGGTTTACCGGAACTTACATTCAGGGGAGATCGTAGGGTACTACCCTGTGGAGTGATATCAGCTTTAACCGCTGGGAAATTGCTGAGGAAAGGTTGTGAGGGTTATTTGGCTCATGTGTTTGATTCTCGGGATACTCCGATGAGAGTGGAGGATATTCTAGTGGTGAGTGAGTTCTCTGATGTGTTTCCAGATGATCTTCCGGGATTGCCACCTCACCGGGAGATTGAGTTCACCATAGAGCTTTTACCAGGTACTCAACCTATCTCACAGGCACCGTATAGAATGGCACCGGTAGAATTGCGAGAATTGAAGACTCAGTTGCAGGATTTGGTGAATATGGCATTTATTCGCCCAAGTGTTTCACCTTGGGGTGCACCAGTGTTATTTGTGAGGAAAAAGGATGGTGGTCTGAGATTATGTATCGACTACCGGAAGCTAAACAGGGCTACGGTGCGGAATAAGTATCCTTTGCCAAGGATAGATGATTTGTTTGATCAAGTTAAGGGGGCAAGATATTTTTCGAAAATTGACCTTCGATCCGGGTACCATCAGTTGAGGATCAGAGAAGGGGATGTTGAGAAAACAGCTTTCAGGACTCGTTATGGTCATTATGAGTTCCTGGTGATGCCTTTCGGGTTGACTACTGCCCCAGCAGCATTCATGGATTTGATGAACATGGTGTTTCAAAAGTATTTGGATCGGTTTGTGATTCTGTTCATCGATGACATCTTGGTGTATTCGAGGAGTGCTAAGACACATGAGAAACACTTAAGGTTGGTGCTGAATATGCTTAGGAAAAAGCATTTGTTTGCAAAAGTAAGGACCCTTCCCGAATTTTCCCTCGAAACCCGGAAAGAACCCTTATCCCATCTGACAGCTCTTTACTTCAAAATTTAAACACCAGAAATACCCTTTGTTCTGGAATAATTTTTATTAAACCTTACAGGGTTCCCGACAGAACCTCTGTACTTACTGACCACTCATACCTGTCAGACGCAGGATAGTATACTGGTCAAAACCAAAACCTCGGAATAGTGGTGGTCCAAATAGGAATACCCTATGTCACCAAACGTCAGTAGGTCAGACACTGCTGACATCTCTACTGGAATACCACAAGACAACAGACTAGTCAAATACTTGTGAACCAACCATAATTCGTCCCTCTGGGTCACCGCCCACACCTACCCACTGACCCGGCTGACGAAGTATTTTCATAGGTTGATTAAGCCCATGACCATTGTCGTCTGTTTCATATTAGAGCCGGATATATCCTCGGCTATCATATCGTATCATCAGCCGGTATAACCTTCGGCTACCATAACATATCAGTCGGCATATCTCTCGACTATCCTGTCCCTAGCCACCAGGGTATCCCTTGGGGTGTGCTAGTCATGTATCATATCATATCAGTCGGCATATATCTCGACTATCATATCAGATCAGTCGACATCTCTCGACTATCATAACATATCAGTCGGCATCTCTCGACTATCATATCCCTAGCCACCAGGGTATCCCTTGGGGTGTGCTAGTCATGTATCATATCATATCAGTCGGCATATATCTCGACTATCATATCATATCAGTCGGCATCTCTCGACTATCATAACATATCAGTCGGCATCTCTCGACTATCATATCCCTAGCCACCAGGGTATCCCTTGGGGTGTGCTAGTCATGTATCATATCATATCAGTCGGCATATATCTCGACTATCCTATCATACCAGTCGGCATAGTCGGCATCTCTCGACTATCATAACATATCAGCCGACATAGTCGGCATCTCTCGACTATCATATCATATCAGTCGACATAGTCGGCATCTCTCGACTATCATATCATATCAGTCGACATAGTCGGCATCTCTCGACTATCATATCATATCAGTCGACATAGTCGGCATCTCTCGACTATCATATCATATCAGTCGGCATATCTCGACTATCATATCATATCAGTCGGCATATCTCGACTATCATATCATATCAGTCGGCATATCCCGACTATCATATCCTATCAGTCGGCATCTCTCGACTATCATAACATATCAGTCGGCATCTCTCGACTATCATATCATATCAGTCGGCATATCTCGACTATCATATCATATCAGTCGGCATATCTCGACTATCATATCATATATTGGAGGTTCACCGGGTTCACCGCTAATAACGGATCCTCGTCCCGAGTCCTGGCCTCCCTCAATATGACCAAATCACACTTTAACCGAAATAGTGGAAAACATATATCCAGTAATCATTTCTAAATTCCATGAAATCATTGCAACAATACATAACAATATGTAAACAAAGATACATTGATGCATACATTACAGTTTATAAACAATAGTCCACTAATATACATCAACCAACCCTTAATTCATGGACGCTCTAGCCCAAGAAACACATGCACAATAATGTCCCAACTACCTGGACTTCCCGAACTCAAAACCCGCTAATACGGTCAACTATTACCGCTGGGATTGCCCAAAACAACCTCTATACGACGTCTGATCAACCTCAAACCTGTACCAACAGATTCGGAACGTCGAAAACTAGTCACCACGCGACGCCGTGACCTCAGTCTCGGCTCCACGCGCCGCCGGAAGGTCGGCACACGTGTCCACGCGCCGGTCACGCGCTGCTACAGTGTTCACGCGCCTGAACCGGTCCAACCCGGTTTGGCTCAACCTGACCCGGTCCAACTCGACCCGACCGGTTCACTCAACCCGACCGGTTCAACTCGACCCGACCGATCACCGGTGACTCGCCGGAGAAGACAACCGGACTGTCGTCACCGTCGCCAGAGGTTGGCCGGAGAATCCAAATATGAGGTCAAAGTTCCGAGATCGTACCTGGTTTGGCCGGAAAACGGCCGAGAAGTTTCGGTTCACCTCCCTCCTCCGTCCGTCGCCTACGGCGGTGCTCCCGCTCCAATATCTACCCCAAAATGCTCGTGGGGTCCCGGGGATGATCCTCCCGACCTTGGTTTCACTCAACTCGGATCGAAATCCGTCCGATGAAAATCAAGCTTTGTGTTCACACGGGGGGTTTTCGGGTAGGAGAGAGAGAGACCATCTTGACCAATCTACCGAGGAGAGAGAAAATATCTACTATATAGTTCCAACTTCTCCAAAATTACCAAACTGCCCCTGAAGCTTCTAGACCCGTAACGAACTCACCGGGTCTCCGTTTTCCGCGTGACGCCTGTCTATGAACTCGTGAGTTCGAGACCTACGCAACGACCTTAGAAAAATTCCCAAAAGTCTTGCCAGTCAAAAAGTGACTCCCGAACCCGTCCAAAACTGAGGGTAAAATTGTCCAATCCTCAAAATAGTTTAATTTCTGGTCCGGGTCGTTACAATCTACCCTCCTTAAGAAATTTCATCCCCGAAATTCATTCCTAACCATGAAACAATAAGGATATTGTGCCCGCATTAGTTCCGCGATTTCCCACGTGGCCTGCTCCACGTTATAATTCCTCCACAACACTTTAACTAGTGGAAAAGTCTTTCTGCGAAGTACCTTTTCCTTCAAATACAGAATTTGCACCGTCACTTTATTTAACTGCCGGTAGTCGATACACAATATCAGACCACCATCCTTTTTCCTCACTATTAATACCGGCGCACCCCATGGTGAAACACTTGGGCGAATAAATCCCATATTCACCAAGTCCTGCAATTGAGTCTTTAACTCTCGCAATTCTGCCGGTGCCATCCTGTACGGTTCCTGTGAGATAGGTTGAGTACCTGGCAAAAGCTCGATTGTGAACTCAATCTCACGGTGTGGTGGTAATCCTGGAAGATCATCTGGAAACACATCAGAGAACTCACTCACCACAGGAATATCCTCCACTCTCATCGAAGTATTCCGAGCATCTATCACATGAGCCAAGTAACCCTCACAACCTTTTCTCAACAATCTCTCAGCTGTTAACGCTGATATCACTCCATAGGGTAATACCCTACGATCTCCCCGAAATGTAAGTTCAGGTAATCCTGGACTCCGAAAAACTACTGTCTTGTCGTAACAGTCTATGGAGGCATGGTGCATGGACAACCAATCCATCCCCAGAATCACATCAAACTCAAAGATATCTAAGGGGATTAAATCTACCTCCAAACCATGGCCTTCAACCATCACCGGACAACTGCGAATCACTAGGTTCGCCACTAACATATCTCCGGTAGGAGTACTAATACCCATGTCCCAACTAATTGGAGACAATTCTCTATCCGCAAACAATGCAAAACCCCGATAAATAAAAGAATGAGTTGCCCCGGGATCTAATAAAACACAAGCATTGAGGTTGAAATTAGATAACATACCCGTGACCACATCCGGTGCTACTCGAGTCTCCTGTTGCGTCATGGCAAAAACTCGAGCTGGTGTACCCGAAGATCGACCACGATCCCCATACCTGCCTCTAGCACTGCTGGTCCCACTAGCTCTACCAGCCCCACTGAAATGGGTCTGACTCCCAATTGCAGTATCAAACATCTCTCCTGTCTTCGGGCTAGGATCAGTCGCACCATGACCAAAGGAACTACTTCCCGGACGTCGTTGTGGACAGAATCTCTTGATGTGACCAGTCTCCCCACAGAAATAACAAACGGAATCACTGAAGCCACTAGATCTGCCACCCTGTCTCCTGTTGAACTGCACTGAGGCACCCCGAGACTGTGCAAAAGATTGTCGTGTCTGACCAGCTCCGCCACTGCCTGTACTAGATCTCCCAGAAGATCCAGAACTATGACTGCCTCTTTTTTATGGTCCCTGACTAGAGGATCCGGCAGTCCAGTGATCTCGACGTCTCCTGTACCCACTGTACTGCTGTGGCATTGGGAAACCCAACTCAACTCTACTCGAGCTGCAGCATCAGCCAAAGTCCTCAACGAAATGGGGTCCATAGACGTAACTGCTGACCGAATCTCACTCCGCAGTCCACTCTCAAATCTGTGGCACTTGTCTGACTCGGTCGCTACCAACGTCGGTGCAAAGCGACTCAGCACTATGAATCTCTGTTCATACTGGACCACCGTCATGTCTCCTTGCTGTAAATGCAAGAACTCGGCCTCCTTAACGTTCCGGTGTGAGCGAGGGTAAAACTGTTCCAAGAAGCGTTCCCGGAAAGTCTGCCAAGTAAGCGTATGGACATTCCAGCCTGACACCTCCAATGAGTGCCACCAGTGGTAAGCTGAACCACCTAGTAAAAATGTGGCCAGTAGAACTCTCTCTTCTAGAGGACACCTCATAATCAAGAACACCCGCTCCATGCGAGTAATCCACTCCTCAGCCTCATCTGGGCTAGAGTCACCCATGAATATCGTCACCCCTAGTCTCTGGGCTCTCTCGATATCAGAGACTTCATGAGAATTTTATCCTGGAGTACAGAAGCTAAAGTTTGACCCAGCTGTTCCAGTGTCTGCCTCAAATCAGGCTCCACTGCAGGTTCATGGTCATCTCCACCATTCCCCGACCGTTGACGAAACTCACGTCTCGGAGGCATCTTGTTAACCGAAATCCATAAAAAATTTGCACACAAGTGTGCAGTCTGCAGGAAGTTAACCTAGAGCTTTGATGCCACTTGTAAGGACCCTTCCCGAATTTTCCCTCGAAACCCGGAAAGAACCCTTATCCCATCTGACAGCTCTTTACTTCAAAATTTAAACACCAGAAATACCCTTTGTTCTGGAATAATTTTTATTAAACCTTACAGGGTTCCCGACAGAACCTCTGTACTTACTGACCACTCATACCTGTCAGACGCAGGATAGTATACTGGTCAAAACCAAAACCTCGGAATAGTGGTGGTCCAAATAGGAATACCCTATGTCACCAAACGTCAGTAGGTCAGACACTGCTGACATCTCTACTGGAATACCACAAGACAACAGACTAGTCAAATACTTGTGAACCAACCATAATTCGTCCCTCTGGGTCACCGCCCACACCTACCCACTGACCCGGCTGACGAAGTATTTTCATAGGTTGATTAAGCCCATGACCATTGTCGTCTGTTTCATATTAGAGCCGGATATATCCTCGGCTATCATATCGTATCATCAGCCGGTATAACCTTCGGCTACCATAACATATCAGTCGGCATATCTCTCGACTATCCTGTCCCTAGCCACCAGGGTATCCCTTGGGGTGTGCTAGTCATGTATCATATCATATCAGTCGGCATATATCTCGACTATCATATCATATCAGTCGGCATCTCTCAACTATCATAACATATCAGTCGGCATCTCTCGACTATCATATCCCTCGCCACCAGGGTATCCCTGGGGGTGTGCTAGTCATGTATCATATCATATCGGTCGGCATATATCTCGACTATCATATCATATCAGTCGGCATCTCTCGACTATCATAACATATCAGTCGGCATCTCTCGACTATCATATCCCTAGCCACCAGGGTATCCCTTGGGGTGTGCTAGTCATGTATCATATCATATCAGTCGGCATATATCTCGACTATCCTATCATACCAGTCGGCATAGTCGGCATCTCTCGACTATCATATCATATCAGTCGACATAGTCGGCATCTCTCGACTATCATAACATATCAGTCGACATAGTCGGCATCTCTCGACTATCATATCATATCAGTCGACATAGTCGGCATCTCTCGACTATCATATCATATCAGTCGACATAGTCGGCATCTCTCGACTATCATATCATATCAGTCGACATAGTCGGCATCTCTCGACTATCATATCATATCAGTCGGCATATCTCGACTATCATATCATATCAGTCGGCATATCTCGACTATCATATCATATCAGTCGGCATATCCCGACTATCATATCCTATCAGTCGGCATCTCTCGACTATCATAACATATCAGTCAGCATCTCTCGACTATCATATCATATCAGTCGGCATATCTCGACTATCATATCATATCAGTCGACATATCTCGACTATCATATCATATATTGGAGGTTTACCGGGTTCACCGCTAATAACGGATCCTCGTCCCGAGTCCTGGCCTCCCTCAATATGACCAAATCACACTTTAACCGAAATAGTGGAAAACATATATCCAGTAATCATTTCTAAATTCCATGAAATCATTGCAACAATACATAACAATATGTAAACAAAGATACATTGATGCATGCATTACAGTTTATAAACAATAGTCCACTAATATACATCAACCAACCCTTAATTCATGGACGCTCTAGCCCAAGCAACACATGCACAATAATGTCCCAACTACCTGGACTTCCCGAACTCAAAACCCGCTAATACGGTCAACTATTACTGCTGGGATTGCCCAAAACAACCTCTAAACGACGTCCGATCAACCTCAAACCTGTACCAACAGATTCGGAACGTCGAAAACTAGTTACCACGCGTCGTCGTGACCTCAGTCTCGGCTCCACGCGCCGCCGGAAGGTCGGCAAACGCGTCCACGCGCCGGTCACGCACTGCTACAGTGTTCACGCGCCTGAACCGGTCCAACCCGGTTCGGCTCAACCTGACCCGGTCCAACTCGACCCCACCGGTTCACTCAACTCGACCGGTTCAACTCGACCCGACCGGTCACCGGTGACTCACCGGAGAAGACGACCGGACTGCCGTCACCGTCGCCGGAGGCTGGCCGGAGAAGATGACCGGACCGCCACCTCCGCCGCCGTCTGGTTCGCCGGAATCCCCCATTTCCGGCCGAAACTACCATATTTCTAACTTCTTCATTTCTTAACCGTTTTTCACGATCTATACATGGAAATTTATCTACTTTTCACCAGGAATCCAAATATGAGGTCAAAGTTCCGAGATCGTACCTGGTTTGGCCGAAAAACGGCCGAGAAGTTTCGGTTCACCTCCCTCCTCCGTCCGTCGCCTACGGCGGTGCTCCCGCTCCAATATCTACCCCAAAATGCTCGTGGGGTTCCGGGGATGATCCTCCCGACCTTGGTTTCACTCAACTCGGATCGAAATCCGTCCGATGAAAATCAAGCTTTGTGTTCACACGGGGGGTTTTCGGGTAGGAGAGAGAGAGACCATCTTGACCAATCTGCCGAGGAGAGAGAAAATATCTACTATATAGTTCCAACTTCTCCAAAATTACCAAACTGCCCCTGAAGCTTCTAGACCCGTAACGAACTCACCGGGTCTCCGTTTTCCGCGTGTCGCCTGTCTACGAACTCGTGAGTTCGAGACCTACGCAATGACCTTAGAAAAATTCCCAAAAGTCTTGCCAGCCAAAAAGTGACTCCCGAACCCGTCCAAAACTAAGCGTAAAATTGTCCAATCCTCAAAATAGTTTAATTTCTGGTCCGGGTCGTTACAGCCAAGTTCAGTAAATGCCAGTTTTGGTTGACCGAAGTTGGATTCTTAGGTCATGTGATTTCGGCTGAGGGTATCAGCGTAGATCCCCAAAAGGTTGAGGCAGTGGCAAACTGGGAGCAACCGAGGACAGTGACAGAGGTGAGGAGTTTTCTGGGTTTGGCAGGATATTATCGACGGTTTGTAGAAGGATTTTCTACGATAGCAGGGCCGTTTACTCGGTTGACGAGGAAAGGAGTCAAGTTTGACTGGGGAGCTGATTGTGAACAGGGATTTCAGGAGCTGAAGAGGAGGTTGACTTCTGCTCCAGTATTGACCTTTCCTGATGATACTGGGGGATTCGAGGTGTATAGTGATGCCTCATTCCGGGGTATAGGCTGTGTGTTGATGCAGCATGGAAAGGTGATAGCGTATGCTTCTAGACAACTTAAACCCCATGAGTTGAATTACCCCACACATGATTTGGAGTTAGCTGCAGTGGTGCATGCATTGAAAATCTGGCAACATTATTTGTACGGGGAGACGTGTCGGATCTTCACCGACCATAAGAGTTTAAAGTACTTGTTCACCCAAAAGGACCTGAATCTGAGGCAGAGAAGATGGCTTGAGCTAATAAAGGATTATGATTGTACTATAGGGTACCATCCAGGGAAAGCCAATGTTGTGGCGGATGCATTGAGCAGGAAATCCATGGGTTCTTTGGCCCATTTGCATACAGTCTACCTACCGTTACTGGTAGAGTTCCGTAGAGCAGGGATAGTACTGGACATGGATAGCCAGGGGGCTTTATTGGCTAGTTTCCATGTGAGACCTGTTCTGATTGATCGGATTATTGAGGCTCAACTCCAGGATCCTACAATATGCATTATCAGGATGGAGTTGGAGGCTGGAAACAGGCAGGACTATGCGCCTAGGGATGATGGAGCCTTGGTTAGGGATGGCCGATTATGCGTACCGAATGAGCTGGAACTAAAAAGGGAAATTCTTGATGAGGCTCATAGTTTGGCTTACGCTATGCATCCAGGAGGTACCAAGATGTATCATACCCTAAGGAAATACTATTGGTGGACTGGGATGAAAAGGGAAATTGCTGAGTTTGTGAGTAGATGCCTGACGTGTCAGCAAGTGAAAGCAGAGAGGCAGAAACCATATGGGGCCGAACCGAGGATAGGAAGTTTCGGACCTTCCGATCGATTTTTCGGCTAGCACAGGTACGTGTTTGTGGTTTTGAGGTCATATTTGGATTCCTGGGTTCGAGTAGATAGATTTAGACATAAAATATTTGAAAAATGGTTGAGTTTTGAGGAAGTTAGGAAAGCTTGAAGTTTCGGCCGGAAATGGAGGATTCCGGCGGAAACCAGACGGCGGCGCCGGCAGCCGGTCGTCTTCTCCGGTGAGTCGCCGGTGACCGGTCGGGTCGAGTAAATCGGTCAGGTCGGGTGACCGGTCAGGTCGAGTTGAACCGATCAGGTCGAGTTGGATCGGGTCAGGCCGAGTTGGACCGGGTTGGACCGGTCCAGGCGCGTGGGTACTGTAGCAGGCGCGTGACCGTCGAATGGGCGCGTGTTCCGACCTTTCGTCGGCGCGTGACGGCGCGTGGGGCCGAGGCTGATGTCACAGTGGCGCGTGACAAGTAGTTTTTGACGTTTCGGACCTATTGGCGCAGGTTTTGAGTCGATCGAACGTCGTTTAGGGGTTGTTTCGGACGTTTTAAAGTTGCTGCGTTTTCTAGGCCAGCATAGTTAGACTCCCGGGGTTTAGGGGGTTTATATTTAAGGTTCTTATTATTAGCTGGTAATCCCGATTATTAATTTGGACAGGTTTGTGAGTGGACTTTTGGTTTATAAACTGTAATGCATGCATAAATGTATCTTTGATTTAAATACTGTTATGTATGGGTGCAATGAATTTCTGGATTTTAGAAATGATGCTCGACACATGTTTTACAATATTTCAGTGAAAGTATGTTTTGAGAAATGGCCTGGTTTTTGTACTCGATTTTGATATCGTTTTTGACGTGGTAACTATTTGAGTATGTGATTTGGGTTTAGACTCATAATTGTGATTTTACCAATTTTGGCCATAAAATGGTATTTCAAAGAATTTGGCTTAGGCCGCGAAACAAAGATTTCGAAGTATGGATTTGATTCACTGGTTCCCGTCCCGATGGTTATTGTTGCTCTGACTGGTGTTGAGGGGCCTTGCTCTGCCGGTTGTTGAGGGTTCGGACCTTAGGTGTTGAGGGTTCGGACCTTAGGTGTTGAGGGGCCTTGCTCCGCCGGGTCGCGAGACTGTCTATGCATAGTACAGATTGTACATATTGTACATAGAATTGTTGTACAGATTTTAACACATCTCAAGGGATACCCTGGTGTGTTGTGGATATGTCGGGAACAATGAATTTGAGATATTATGTGTCAGATTGAACGAAATGATTAGAAGTTGAGATATTATGTGTCGGATTGAACGAAATGATTTGAATTTGAGATATTTTGTGTCCAGATTAAATTAAATGATTTTAAACTCCTTTGAAGAGAGTTTTCAAACCAAATTGTGGAACAAGAGGTATTTTTATTATACATATTTTATGTGAGTCCAACTAAGTGGTTTTAAAGAGAAATGAGAATTTTTTGTGATTTACATATGATGTTTTAGTATGATAAATTGTTTTATGTTATGCATGCATGATTTTATAAATGGAGGGGAAGAAACGTATTTTCTCGAAAAGGAATTTATAAATGATTATTTTTGTCCACTCACAACTTTTGTGTTTAAACCCCCTTCAGGCAGTTGAGTAGAGTTGACGCGAACACTGATCTCAAGGCAGAGGCATTAGTACTTCGACTGCGCTGTGTAATTATATTTGAGTAGGATATCTAAATTTTACTCTTGATCCTACTTAGACGCTCTGATATTATATTGTATTTGATTGGTCATTAATTACGGGAATTATTGAGTGCTTGAATCCCTTGTCTGAGCAGAAGTATTTATTGTTATTATATTTTGTAAGGATTGAACGGTATTTTGGGAACCTTTTCTTAGGTTGTCAGACGGGATCAGGGTTCTTCCCGGGTTTCGAGGGGAATATAAGATTAGCTACCTTGTTTGAATATAATTATTGATGTAATTGCTTGAGTGACCGTCATATCATCTTGTGATTTGGAGCATCGAAAGTATTCTTACTTGTAATCTTAACTCATAACGACCTAGGATTGCATGTCACTTTGCTAGGCTAATGTGATGTCATTAAATTCTCTTTGAACTTCATGCATCATCTTAAAAGGTAGGTGATAGACGTTCTAGGCATATGCCCTGTTTAGAACATGCTAAGTAAGATGGAATAACATGTGTCTAGTGAACCAACGCCAGGTCCTAGGCACGGGCACCTAATTCAGAAAATGCATAGTAATTAGGTCAAGGAAATCTGATTAGTAACTATAATTGGTTAGAGTGGATAGTAAGTCTTAATTCACCTTAGTTAATCATCAATCAACCGTTAATTCTTGCATTGTTATTTTCTGCATTTTATTTTACTTGTCTTTAAATTTCAGTTCTCACATCATAAACCCACCCCCTGCGTGTGTGTGTGTGTGTGTGTGTTTTCACTAAGTTAATAAATCAGAATAAAAGTGGTCATAACGTTGATACAAGTCCTCGAGGGATCGACTCTTGCTGTGCAACTATATTATTCTTATCGATTTGTGTACTTGCAATGATTTTATAATTGTTAGAATTGAATTGCATATTTCTTGCTCTTTAATTCCACCAACAGTGTGGATTTAAAATTTTGCATATAGAAACAAGTAGGTTTGGGGGTGATACACGGCCAGGACATTTAAATTTTCACTCTTAGTTTTTTTGTGTTTAGTTAGTTACTTAATTTTTTTTGCTTTTGAATAATATGATAACTTGTTAATATGGATGTATATTCTAAGTTAATTGTCTTAGCCTTACTAAGAGTCATGCCATGGTCAGGTAGTTCATAATCTGCACTTCACAATGCCATGTTTCAAGTGATGAAGTGAACGAAATAAGTGAATTTGAGTGAATATGACAAAATTAGTGGAGACTACCCTGTGAGATCTTTGAGCCTAATTGCCATTCTTTCTGAGGGATATACTTGTTTCTACTCTTAAACACTCATCGCTTTTGTTCTTAATTGTTGATCTCATTACATCATTTTGCATTGAATTTTAAAGAACTAACATCATTTAGATACTCTTGATCTAATGTGTGCTTTGCCATAAGAAGTGATGTAGGCTATGTGTGCTTTAACCTCTAAAGGCCTTATCCTACCCAATTGCATGCTCCCTAAGCCAACTTTGATGCTAAACACTCAGCCTTTTCTTTCATTACTCAAAGTATAACCTAACCGAAATACTTAGCGATTCATCACAGCCATACCCTATAACCTCAGTTGTGCTAAGGTTGCCCTAAATGAGATTCATGGTAAGAATGAGAGGTGAAAGAAGATGCTGCCCAATTCAAAGGACATTGGCGTCAATTCAAAGTTCAAAAGTAAAGAAAAGCTTTACAAGTTCCAAGCTGCACGAAAGTTTGAGGAAATCATTGCATTATCTTGGTTCAAACTCAATTCAAAGAACAGAAAAAAAACGTTCAAATCAAAAGAAAGAGAGAAATGTTGAGAAGAAAAGAAAAGAAAAAAAAAAGATAAAAAGTGAAAAACAAAGTAAAGTAAGCCAAGTGAGCCAAGAGCCTCAAAATAAGCCTTCAAGAAAGCACAATGCCATGGGCCTTAAGAAAGGATTCAGTTCAGAAATTCCAAATTCAAGTCATGACTTCTCATGCCTTGGCACAGCTCAGGTTCTTTGAATCCCATCCTTCCTTATCAAACCCCTAAGCTTAGCCCCGTTACAACCTAAAAAGGAAGACCTAACTGATCTTATGGACCATCATGCTGAGGATTAACGTACGTATTTATGTTCTTAAAGTTCAATTCCTTTCATGAGGTCTTTATTTCCATAAAGTGCTATTCTTCATTGTTACTCATATGTGATTAAATTTGAATTTCATAACATAAACTCATCACATATGCTTGAAAAGAGTGAAAGCCTAGGATTCTTGTGCGAATTGAGAGTTGCCTAGTGAGCATTAGAGTCGTGGCGAAATCTTTCTAGGGCACTTAGATGAAGTTGTTCTCAAACATGATCACTCGAAATTTTGGCATTTATACACGTACACCTTCACATGACACTAACGGCTATGGCATTCCTTTTAGTTCTGCAAAGCATGTTTACTTACTTTGATTTTTATTAGCTTGTTAAAAGTACTATCTCTAGCATCTTTTTTGTCTAAGTAAAACGCTTGTGGGTATCGTGCTGTTATAACCCTCAGGAGACAAAACTCCTCCTACTAGGTCAACCTAGGGGTTTAAATGTTCTATCTTAACTAAAATCGAGTCTTTTCATTTTGTTAGCGTTTGTTTTGCTCAGGGACTAGCAAAAGATAGGTTTGGGGGTATTTGATCAGTCGTTATTTATGCATCATTTTGATGTCTTTATATGCCTCTCTTACATGTCTTTTGAATGATTTCGTGCAATCAATAGTAGAAAATGATTAATCTTGTGAGACTTGTGTAGAGTTAGAAAGATAGGTAAAATCTGGAAAGAACTCAAAAATAATGACTCAAATCGGAGTCCAGATGAAGGAGATATCCTCATTTCAATATCAGGTCCTGAACGGAGTCCTGAGTGCATCAGTGCGCCAGTGCGCCTATTTTGGGTCACTGGCCAAGTACCTCATATCAGGCCCTCCGGGTCTCAAACCTGTGTTTCATGACATCAAGGTCAGGTCCTAGAAGTGCCAAGGTCGCGCCAAGGCAGGTCGAGGACATGTCCAAAGAACTCCCATTCTAGCCCATATGTGCGCCTAAGCCCGGGGTCCATGTTCCGCCAGCGGTGGATCAGAGGTTCTCCCTCTGCGCTAAGCCTGGCAACATTTTCACCAAGCCTGAACTAAAATACGCTTCTACTATACTCATGACGTGCTTCAAAAGCACAGTCCCAGATCCTGATTATGAAGACAATCCAAAAGCCAAGTTCGGCCAACTTGCGTTCCCACTTGCCAGCTTACATTCACACTCCCAACTATGTTCTGATTGGTTCTAATAGATTTGAAGGACTTTGTAATTAATTAGAAGTACAATAACTATTCCAGAACATTCTAGGATAGGGTTTTTAATACCAATCCTTATAGAACAAGGGTTTCCCTTTGTCTATAAAAGGGAGCCTTTGTTCAGTGTTTTGGGGGGGATAATTAGAGACCATATTTTTAGAATTAATATTTTACACACAGATTATTGGGCATGGAGCATGGAGAAGAAGGCTCTGCCGTGTCTTCTGCTGCACCTGTTCTTCACAATATCTTTTGTAACCTTATTTTTACTACAATTTAATTATGAATTCAATTACGTTTGTGTTTATTTCAGTTATGTGTGCGTAGTCGTTAGGATTAGGGCTGCTTGAAGCCCTAGCCATGTTAGCTTGTTGATTGGATTTCTGGCTCTTGATTATGATTGCTATGCATGCTGAATAAGTTGGATTACTGTGCTTAATGACCTTAATTTATGCCTATAAGATTAGCTACCTTGTTTGAATATAATTATTGATGTAATTGCTTGAGTGACCGTCATATCATCTTGTGATTTGGAGCATCGAAAGTATTCTTACTTGTAATCTTAACTCATAACGACCTAGGATTGCATGTCACTTTGTTATGCTATTGTGGTGTCATTAAATTCTCTTTGAACTTCATGCATCATCTTAAAAGGTAGGTGATAGACGTTCTAAGCATATGCCCTATTTAGAACATGCTAAGTAAGAGAGAATAAGATGTGTCTAGTGAACCAACGCCAGGTCCTAGGCACGGGCACCTAATTCATAAAATGCATAGTAATTAGGTCAAGGAAATCTGATTAGTAACTATAATTGGTTAGAGTGGATAGTATGCCTTAATTCGCCTTAGTTAATTATCAATCAACCGTTAATTCTTGCAATGTTATTTTCTGCATTTTATTTTACTTGTCTTAAAAGTTTAGTTCTCACATCATAAACTCCCCTGCGTGTGTGTGTGTGTGTGTGTGTGTGTGTGTGTGTGTGTGTGTGTGTGTGTGTGTGTGTGTTTGCACTAAGTTAATAAATATGAACTAAAGTGGTCATAACGTTGATACAAGTCCTCGAGGGATCGACTCTTGCTGTGCTACTATACTATTCTTATCGATTTGTGCGCTTACAAGGATTTTATAACTGTTAGAATTGAATTGCATATATCTTGCTCTTTAATTCCACCAACAACATTGTCTCCCGATTATGCTCAGATTGAGTAGTGGGACGCACCCAATTCATACCCTCCAGTATACTCTTCCTTTTATAATGTTTCTGATTCTGATTGCATGTCTAACTATACCTTTTTGCCTTGCACTAACAGATTCGAAAGCGAAATGGAAGAAAACTGGGAGGAAGAGAATAGGATGGATGATGGTGACAAGGACATCCAGGTCAAACCCATGCCCCTGCCCTATGTGATGCCCAGCAGCAACGCATTGCCCCAAGCCATGACCCACAGCCATGAGCACGTTCTGCTTCTTGCCCTGTCGCAAACCCAGGTTCCTGCTGAGTCCCAGAACTCGCCAAATGCCCTGCTGCAGCCACAGCCCAGTGCCACAGAACTTGGACATGTCCAGGGCACGTGTAAGGACCCTTCACGAATTTTCCCTCGAAACCCGGAAAGAACCCTTATCCCATCTGACAGCTCTTTACTTCAAAATTTAAACACCAGAAATACCCTTTGTTCTGGAATAATTTTTATTAAGCCTTACAGGGTTCCCGACAGAACCTCTGTACTTACTAACCACTTATACCTGTCAGACGCAGGATAGTATACTGGTCAAAACCAAAACCTCAGAGTAGTGGTGGTCCAAATAGGAATACCCTATGTCACCAAACGTCAGTAGGTCAGACACTGCTGACTTCTCTACTGGAATACCACAAGACAACAGACTAGTCAAATACTTGTAAACCAACCATAATTCGTCCCTCTGGGTCACCGCCCACACCTACCCACTGACCCGGCTAACGAAGTATTCTCATAGGTTGATTAAGCCCATGACCATTGTCGTCTGTTTCATATTAGAGCCGGATATATCCTCGGCTATCATATCGTATCATCAGCCGGTATAACCTTCGGCTACCATAACATATCAGTCGGCATATCTCTCGACTATCCTGTCCCTAGCCACCAGGGTATCCCTTGAGGTGTGCTAGTCATGTATCATATCATATCAGTCGGCATATCTCGACTATCATATCATATCAGTCGGCATATCTCGACTATCATATCAGTCGGCATATCTCGACTATCATATCATATCAGTCGGCATATCTCGACTATCATATCATATCAGTCGGCATATCTCGACTATCATATCATATCAGTCGGCATATCTCGACTATCATATCATATCAGTCGGCATATCTCGACTATCATATCATATCAGTCGGCATATCTCGACTATCATATCAGTCGGCATATCTCGACTATCATATCATATCAGTCGGCATATCTCGACTATCATATCATATCAGTCGGCATATCTCGACTATCATATCAGTCGGCATATCTCGACTATCATATCATATCAGTCGGCATATCTCGACTATCATATCAGTCGGCATATCTCGACTATCATATCATATCAGTCGGCATATCTCGACTATCATATCATATCAGTCGGCATATCTCGACTATCATATCATATCAGTCGGCATATCTCGACTATCATATCATATCAGTCGGCATATCTCGACTATCATATCAGTCGGCATATCTCGACTATCATATCATATCAGTCGGCATATCTCGACTATCATATCATATCAGTCGGCATATCTCGACTATCATATCAGTCGGCATATCTCGACTATCATATCATATCAGTCGGCATATCTCGACTATCATATCAGTCGGCATATCTCGACTATCATATCATATCAGTCGGCATATCTCGACTATCATATCATATCAGTCGGCATATCTCGACTATCATATCAGTCGGCATATCTCGACTATCATATCAGTCGGCATATCTCGACTATCATATCATATCAGTCGGCATATCTCGACTATCATATCATATCAGTCGGCATATCTCGACTATCATATCATATTAGTCGGCATATCTCGACTATCATATCAGTCGGCATATCTCGACTATCATATCATATCAGTCGGCATATCTCGACTATCATATCATATCAGTCGGCATATCTCGACTATCATATCATATCAGTCGGCATATCTCGACTATCATATCATATCAGTCGGCATATCTCGACTATCATATCATATCAGTATCATATTATAATTCCAGGAATCATTGCAACAATACATAACAATATGTAAACAAAGATACATTGATGCATACATTACAGTTTATAAACAATAGTCCACTAATATACATCAACCAACCCTTAATTCATAGACGCTCTAGCCCAAGCAACACATGTACAATAATGTCCCAACTACCTGGACTTCCCGAGCTCAAAACCCGCTAATACGGTCAACTATTACCGCTGGGATTGCCCAAAACAATCTCTAAACGACGTCTGATCAACCTCAAACCTGTACCAACAGATTCGGAACGTCGAAAACTAGTTCCCACGCGCCGCCACGCGCCGCCGGAAGGTCGGCTCACGCACCCACGCGCGCTCACGCGCCGGTCACGCGCTACTACAGTGTTCACGCGCCTGGACCGGTCCAACCCGGTCCGGCTCAACCTGACCCGGTCCAACTCGACCCGACCGGTTTACTCAACCCGACCGGTTCAACTCGACCCGACCGGTCACCGGTGACTCGCCGGAGAAGACGACCGGACGCCGTCACCGTCGCCGGAGGCTGGCTGGAGAAGATGACCGGACCGCCACCTCCGCCGCCGTCTGGTTCGCCGGAATCCCCCATTTCCGGCCGAAACTACCAGTTTTCTAACTTCTTCATTTCTTAACCGTTTTTCACGATCTATACATGGAAATTTATCTACTCTTCACCAGGAATCCAAATATGAGGTCAAAGTTCCGAGATCGTACCTGGTTTGGCCGGAAAACGGCTGAGAAGTTTCGGTTCACCTCCCTCCTCCGTCCGTCGCCTACGGCGGTGCTCCCGCTCCAATATCTACCCCAAAATGCTCGTGGGGTCCCGGGGATGATCCTCCCGACCTTGGTTTCACTCAACTCGGATCAAAATCCGTCCGATGAAGATCAAGTTTTGTGTTCACACGGGGGGGGTTTTCGGGTAGGAGAGAGAGGGACCATACTGACCAATCTGCCGAGGAGAGAGAAAATATCTATTATATAGTTCCAACTTCTCCAAAATTACCAAACTGCCCCTGAAGCTTCTAGACCCGTAACGTACTCACCGGGTCTCCATTTTCCGCGTGCCGCCTGTCTACGAACTCGTGAGTTCGAGACCTACGCAACGACTTTAGAAAATTTCCCAAAAGTCTTGCCAGTCAAAAAGTGACTCCCGAACCCGTCCAAAACTGAGGGTAAAATTGTCCAATCCTCAAAATAGTTTAATTTCTGGTCCGGGTCGTTACAATCTACCCTCCTTAAGAAATTTCGTCCCCGAAATTCATTCCTAACCATGAAACAATGAGGATATTGTGCCCGCATTAGTTCCGCGATTTCCCACGTGGCCTGCTCCACGTTATAATTCTTCCACAATACTTTAACTAGAGGAAAAGTCTTTCTGCGAAGTACCTTTTCCTTCAAATACAAAATTTGCACCGTCACTTTAGTTAACTGCCGGTAGTCGATACACAACATCATACCACCATCCTTTTTTTTTTTTTTTTTTTTTTTTTCACAATTAATACCGGTGCACCCCATGGTGAAACACTTGGGTGAATAAATCCCATATTCACCAAGTCCTGCAATTGAGTCTTTAACTCTCGCAATTCTGCCGGTGCCATCCTGTACGGTGCATGTGAGATAGGTTGAGTACCTGGAAAAAGCTCGATTGTGAACTCAATCTCACGGTGTGGTGGTAATCCTGGAAGATCATCTGGAAACACATCAGAGAATTCACTCACCACAGAAATATCCTCCACTCTCATAGAAGTATTCCGAGCATCTATCACATGAGCCAAGTAACCCTCACAACCTTTTCTCAACAATCTCTCAGCTGTTAACGCTGATATCACTCCATAGGGTAATACCCTACGATCTCCCCGAAATGTAAGTTCAGGAAATCCTGGACTCCGAAAAACTACTGTCTTATTATAACAGTCTATGGAGGCATGGTGCATGGACAACCAATCCATCCCCAAAATCACATCAAACTCAAAGATATCTAAGGGGATTAAATCTACCTCCAAACCATGGCCTTCAACCATCACCGGACAACTGCGAATCACTTGGTTCGCCACTAACATATCTCCGGTAGAAGTACTAATACCCATGTCCCAACCAATTGGAGACAATTCTCTATCCGCAACCAATGCAAAACCCCGAGAAATAAAAGAATGAGTTGCTCCCGGATCTAATAAAACACAAGCATTGCGGTTAAAAATAGGTAACGTACCCGTGACCACATCCGGTGCTACTCGAGCCTCCTGTTGCGTCATGGCAAACACTCGAGCTGGTGTACCTGAAGATCGACCACGATCCCCATACCTGCCTCTGGGCCTGTTTGTGCCACTAGCTCTACCAGCCCCACCGAAATAGGTCTGCCTCTCAGCTGCAGTATCATACATCTGTCCTGCACTCGGGCTAGGATCAGTCGCACCACGACTAAAGGAACTACTGCCCGGACGTCGTTCTGGACAGAATCTCTTGATGTGACCAGGCTCCCCACAGAAATAACAACCGGCATCACTGAAGCCACTAGATCTGCCACCCTGTCTCCTGTTGAACTGCACTGAGGCACCCCGAGACTGTGCAAAAGATTGTCGTGTCTGACCAGCTCCGCCACTGCCTGTACTAGATCTCCCAGAAGATCCAGAACTATGACTGCCTCTTTTTGATGGTCCCTGACTAGAGGATCCTGCAGTCCAGTGATCTCGACGTCTCCTGTTCCCACTGTACTGCTGTGGCATTGGGAAACCCAAACTCAACTCTACCCGAGCTGCAGCATCAGCCAAAGTCCTCAACGAAGTGTGGTCCATAGACGTAACTGCTGACCGAATCTCACTCCGCAGTCCACTCTCAAATCTGTGGCACTTGTCTGACTCGGTCGCTACCAACGTCGGTGCAAAGCGACTCAGCGCTATGAATCTTTGTTCATACTGGGCCACCGTCATGTCTCCTTGCTGTAAATGCAAGAACTCGGCCTCCTTAACGTTCCGGTGTGAGCGAGGGTAAAACTGCTCCAAGAAGCGTTCCCGGAAAGTCTACCAAGTAAGCGTATGGACATTCCAGCCTGACACCTCCAATGAGTGCCACCAGTGGTAAGCAGAACCACCTAGTAAAAATGTGGCCAGTAGAACTCTCTCCTCTAGAGGACACCTCATAATCATAAACACCCGCTCCATGCGAGTAATCCACTCCTCAGCTTCCTCTGGGCTAGAGTCACCCATGAATATCGTCGCCCCCAGTCTCCTGGCTCTCTCAATATCAGAGACTTCGTGAGAAGCTCTATCCTGGAGTACAGAAGCTAATGTCTGACCCAGCTGTTCCAGTGTCTGCCTCAAATCAGGCTCCACTGCAGGTTCATGGTCATCTCCACCATTCCCCGACCGTTGACGAAACTCACGTCTCGGAGGCATCTTGTTAACCGAAATCCATAAATAATTTTTGCACACAAGTGTGCAGTCTGCAGGAAGTTAACCTAGAGCTCTGATACCACTTGTAAGGACCCTTCACGAATTTTCCCTCGAAACCCGGAAAGAACCCTTATCCCATCTGACAGCTCTTTACTTCAAAATTTAAACACCAGAAATACCCTTTGTTCTGGAATAATTTTTATTAAGCCTTACAGGGTTCCCGACAGAACCTCTGTACTTACTAACCACTTATACCTGTCAGACGCAGGATAGTATACTGGTCAAAACCAAAACCTCAGAGTAGTGGTGGTCCAAATAGGAATACCCTATGTCACCAAACGTCAGTAGGTCAGACACTGCTGACTTCTCTACTGGAATACCACAAGACAACAGACTAGTCAAATACTTGTAAACCAACCATAATTCGTCCCTCTGGGTCACCGCCCACACCTACCCACTGACCCGGCTAACGAAGTATTCTCATAGGTTGATTAAGCCCATGACCATTGTCGTCTGTTTCATATTAGAGCCGGATATATCCTCGGCTATCATATCGTATCATCAGCCGGTATAACCTTCGGCTACCATAACATATCAGTCGGCATATCTCTCGACTATCCTGTCCCTAGCCACCAGGGTATCCCTTGAGGTGTGCTAGTCATGTATCATATCATATCAGTCGGCATATCTCGACTATCATATCATATCAGTCGGCATATCTCGACTATCATATCAGTCGGCATATCTCGACTATCATATCATATCAGTCGGCATATCTCGACTATCATATCATATCAGTCGGCATATCTCGACTATCATATCATATCAGTCGGCATATCTCGACTATCATATCATATCAGTCGGCATATCTCGACTATCATATCATATCAGTCGGCATATCTCGACTATCATATCATATCAGTCGGCATTTCTCGACTATCATATCATATCAGTCGGCATATCTCGACTATCATATCAGTCGGCATATCTCGACTATCATATCATATCAGTCGGCATATCTCGACTATCATATCATATCAGTCGGCATATCTCGACTATCATATCAGTCGGCATATCTCGACTATCATATCATATCAGTCGGCATATCTCGACTATCATATCATATCAGTCGGCATATCTCGACTATCATATCAGTCGGCATATCTCGACTATCATATCATATCAGTCGGCATATCTCGACTATCATATCATATCAGTCGGCATATCTCGACTATCATATCATATCAGTCGGCATATCTCGACTATCATATCAGTCGGCATATCTCGACTATCATATCATATCAGTCGGCATATCTCGACTATCATATCATATCAGTCGGCATATCTCGACTATCATATCAGTCGGCATATCTCGACTATCATATCATATCAGTCGGCATATCTCGACTATCATATCAGTCGGCATATCTCGACTATCATATCATATCAGTCGGCATATCTCGACTATCATATCATATCAGTCGGCATATCTCGACTATCATATCATATCAGTCGGCATATCTCGACTATCATATCAGTCGGCATATCTCGACTATCATATCAGTCGGCATATCTCGACTATCATATCATATCAGTCGGCATATCTCGACTATCATATCATATCAGTCGGCATATCTCGACTATCAGATCATATCAGTCGGCATATCTCGACTATCATATCATATTAGTCGGCATATCTCGACTATCATATCAGTCGGCATATCTCGACTATCATATCATATCAGTCGGCATATCTCGACTATCATATCATATCAGTCGGCATATCTCGACTATCATATCATATCAGTCGGCATATCTCGACTATCATATCATATCAGTCGGCATATCTCGACTATCATATCATATCAGTATCATATTATAATTCCAGGAATCATTGCAACAATACATAACAATATGTAAACAAAGATACATTGATGCATACATTACAGTTTATAAACAATAGTCCACTAATATACATCAACCAACCCTTAATTCATAGACGCTCTAGCCCAAGCAACACATGTACAATAATGTCCCAACTACCTGGACTTCCCGAGCTCAAAACCCGCTAATACGGTCAACTATTACCGCTGGGATTGCCCAAAACAATCTCTAAACGACGTCTGATCAACCTCAAACCTGTACCAACAGATTCGGAACGTCGAAAACTAGTTCCCACGCGCCGCCACGCGCCGCCGGAAGGTCGGCTCACGCACCCACGCACGCTCACGCGCCGGTCACGCGCTACTACAGTGTTCACGCGCCTGGACCGGTCCAACCCGGTCCGGCTCAACCTGACCCGGTCCAACTCGACCCGACCGGTTTACTCAACCCGACCGGTTCAACTCGACCCGACCGGTCACCGGTGACTCGCCGGAGAAGACGACCGGACGCCGTCACCGTCGCCGGAGGCTGGCCGGAGAAGATGACCGGACCGCCACCTCCGCCGCCGTCTGGTTCGCCGGAATCCCCCATTTCCGGCCGAAACTACCAGTTTTCTAACTTCTTCATTTCTTAACCGTTTTTCACGATCTATACATGGAAATTTATCTACTCTTCACCAGGAATCCAAATATGAGGTCAAAGTTCCGAGATCGTACCTGGTTTGGCCGGAAAACGGCCGAGAAGTTTCGGTTCACCTCCCTCCTCCGTCCGTCGCCTACGGCGGTGCTCCCGCTCCAATATCTACCCCAAAATGCTCGTGGGGTCCCGGGGATGATCCTCCCGACCTTGGTTTCACTCAACTCGGATCAAAATCCGTCCGATGAAGATCAAGTTTTGTGTTCACACGGGGGGGGTTTTCGGGTAGGAGAGAGAGGGACCATACTGACCAATCTGCCGAGGAGAGAGAAAATATCTATTATATAGTTCCAACTTCTCCAAAATTACCAAACTGCCCCTGAAGCTTCTAGACCCGTAACGTACTCACCGGGTCTCCATTTTCCGCGTGCCGCCTGTCTACGAACTCGTGAGTTCGAGACCTACGCAACGACTTTAGAAAATTTCCCAAAAGTCTTGCCAGTCAAAAAGTGACTCCCGAACCCGTCCAAAACTGAGGGTAAAATTGTCCAATCCTCAAAATAGTTTAATTTCTGGTCCGGGTCGTTACAGCACGCATTCAACGCGCCAAGTTGCGCCAACTGATTTACTGCAGGGCAAGTCCTTAGCCGATGGACCAGAACCTTCCCAGCACGCATCTGAGATGCGCAGCACTGCGGCCACGCTTCAAGACACATCCACGGCAGAACCCAAGCACCAGCCCGAGCCTCCCAATCTGCTGCTAGCCATGTCTCAGCCCCTGCCCAAGGACAAGGACCGGGTTTTGAAATTCAATACGCCTTGTCAACTCAATCCTGAAACACTTAACTTTCATTTGAATAAGGTAAACTTGGATTTGAATTCTGATTTAGCTCCTAATACTGTTGAACTTTTCCCATGTAGGTTCCACCATAAAAAAACCAAGAATATGCTAAAGGCCCTCAACTTGGTCCCCCTCTTCAAGTTCCGAAGGAAAAATCAACGGAAGGGACCAAGGATGAAGTCTAGAACGTACAGAGGACAACCAAAGCTATTCCACCACGGCCATTGTCCAAGGAAGACAGTCCAGAATGGACAGAAACTGCTCTCATTCAAATCACTCCTCAATCTCTTTCCCGATAAGTTACGTTCTCGTCGGTGGATTCCTTTATGTGTTTCTAACTTTTTCCATATTGCAGCGCATATTCTACAGCAAGAGGCTCATAATCGGTTCCATTTTGACGCTGAAATCCTAAGCACACCATCAAATGCCTAGCATGCCAGCCCCATCTTGCCTAGACGTTAAATAAAACGCTCCTAGGAGGCAGCCTAGCCTTAGTTTGTATTTCTTACTTCCTTTTCTGTTTCTGCCCGTTACATCTCTCAAACCTTTCAACTGTTGTCATGCTTACTGCTTATCACATTGAGGATAATGTTCAGTTTAGGTTTGGCGGTGTGGATTTAAAATTTTACATATAGAAACAAGTAGGTTTGGGGGTGATACACGGCCAGGACTTAATATTGATGTATATGCTAAGTTAACTACCTTAGCCTTTCTAAGAGTCATGCCATGGTCAAGTAGTTCATAATCTGCACTTCACAATGCCATGTTTTAAGTGATTAAGTGAACGAAATAACTGAATTTGAGTGAACCTGAGAAAATTAGTGGAGACTACCCTGTGAGATCTTTGAGCCTAATTGCCATTCTTTCTGAGGGATATACTTGTTTCTACTCTTAAACACTCATCGCTTTTGTTCTTAATTGTTGATCTCATTACATCATTTTGCATTGAATTTTAAAGAACTAACATCATTTAGATACTCTTGATATAATGTGTGATTGCCAAAAGAAGTGATGTAGGCTATGTATGCTTTAACCTCTAAAGGCTTTATCCTACCCTATTGCATGCTACCTAAGCCAATTTTGAAGCCAAACACTCAACCTTTTCTTCCATCACCCAAAGTATAACCTAACCGAAATACTTAGCCATTCATCACAGCCATACCCTATAACCTCAGTTTGTGCTAAGGTTGCCGTAAATGAGATTCATGGTAAGAATGAGAGGTGAAAGAAGATGCTGCCCAATTCAAAGGACATTGGCGTCAATTCAAAGTTCAAAAGTAAAGAAAAGTTTTACAAGTTGCAAGCTGCACGAAAGTTTGAGGAAATCATTGCATGATCTTGGTTCAAACTCAATTCAAAGAACAGAAAAGGGAGCCTTTTTCTATAAAAGAGAGCCTTTGTTCAGTATTTTTGAGGATAATTAGAGACCATATTTTTAGAAATAATATTTTACACACAGATTATTGAGCGTGGAGCTTGGAGAATAAGGCCCTGCCGTGTCTTCTGCTGCACCTGTTCTTAACAATATCTTATGTAACCTTATTTTTACTACAATTTAATTATGAATTCAATTACGCTTGTGTTTATTTCAGTTATGTTTGAGTAGTCGTTAGGATTAGGGCTGCTTGAAGCCCTAGCCATGTTAGCTTGTTGATTGGATTTCTGGCTCTTGATTATGATTGCTATGCATGCTGAATAAGTTTGATTATTGTGCTTAATGACCTTAATTTATGCCTATAAGATTAGCTACCTTGTTTGCATATAAATATTGATGTAATTGCTTGAGTGAACGTCATATCATCTTGTGATTTGGAGCATCGAAAGTATTCTTACTTATAATCTTAACTCATAACGTCCTAGGATTGCATGTCACTTTGCTAAGCTAATGTGGTGTCATTAAATTCTCTTTGAACTTCATGCATCATCTTAAAAGGTAGGTGATAGATGTTCTAGGCATATGCCCTGTTTAGAACATGCTAAATAAGAGGGAATAAGATGTGTCTAGTAAACCAACGCTAGGTCCTAGGCACGGGACCCTAATTCAGAAAATGCGTAGTAATTAGGTCAAGGAAATATGATTAGTAACTATAATTGGTTAGAGTGGATAGTATGCCATAATTCGCCTTAGTTAATAATCAATCAACTGTTAATTCTTGCATTGTTATTTTCTTGATTTTGTTTTACTTGTCATTAAATAACGTTGATACAAGTCCTCGAGGGATCGACTCTTGCTGTGCTACTATACTATTCTTATCGATTTGTGCACTTGCAAGGATTTTATAACTGTTAGAATTAAATTGCATATTTCTTGCTCTTTAATTCCACCAACAGATATCCCGGGGTTTAGGGAGTTGTTATATAAGAGTCTTATTACTAGCCGGTAATCCCGATTGTTATTATTGACAGGCAATACTGCTCCGGGAACCTCGGAGGGACAAACAAGTCGGGATTGAGCTTGCTTGGACAGGTGGTGAGTGGACTTTTGGTTTATAAACTGTAATGCATGCATCAATGTATCTTTGTTTAAATACTGCTATGTATTGTTGCATTGAATTTCCGGAATTAAGAAATGATTGATGGACACATGTTTTCTAATATTTCAGTTAAAGTGTGTTTTGAGAAATGACATGGTTTTTGTGTCAGGACCCGTCCCAGATTTCCCCTCGAAACCCGAGAAGGATCCTGATCTCGTCTGACAACCAAAGGAAAAGCTCCCAAATACCCTTCAATCCTTACGAATATAATGAGATTTCTGCCTAAATCTCGGCAGAATCTCCTCTTAGGAACTTAAATAACTGGTTTCCACCTGTCAGACAAGGGATTTAAAAACACTCTAAATTCCAATAGACAATAACCATCTCAAAATATATCATACCAGAGCGTCTAGGTAGGATAAATAATACATAATTAGATATCCTACTCAAATTTAGGTACAAAGTGCAGTTGTAAAGTCCTAATGCCTCCGCCTCGTAAGAAGTGCCCGCGTCAATTCAACTCAACAGCCTGGAGGGGATTTAAAACGCAAAGTTGTGAGTGAACCAAAATAATCATTTATAAATCATTTTTCGAGGAAAACTTACCTTTTTCCCCCTCCACGAATAAAATCATGCAATGCATCATATAAAACAGTTTATGATAGTAAACATCATTTAATTCGACATGAACACATATTATCTCAAAACCACTATCCCCGACAAATCCACTACACACCAGGGTATCCCTTGAGATGTGTAAACAAAATCTGTGTTACTTGGACTCGACCACAATCTCTACAAAATCACCTTTTATATTGGAGGTTCACCGGGTTCACCGTCTCAGCGGATCCTAGCCCCAGATCCTAGCCCCGGATCCTGGCCCCCCTCAAAACAGTATTGGATCCAAAATCAAGTATTTTATAATCACAAATACGGTTTGAACTCAAAATCATGGACTCAAATAATTACCACGTCAAAACACTATCAAAACCGAATCCAACAACCATGCCATTTCTCACAACACACTTTCACTAAAATATAAAAAAAAACAATTTATAAATTCCATGAAACCATTGCACCCATACATAACAGTATTTAAATCAAAGATACCTTTATGCATGCATTATAGTTTATAAACCAAAAGTCCACTCACAAACCTGTCCAAGCAAGCTCAATCCTGAATTGTACGCTCCCCTGAAGTTCCTGGAGCAGTATCGCCTGTGTAAATTAATAATCAGGATTACCAGCTAATAATAAGAACCTTAAATATAAACCCCCTAAACATCGGGAGGTCTACCTATGCTGGCCTAGAAAACACAGCAACTTCAAACGCCTAAAACAACCCCTAAATGACGTCTGATTGACTCAAAACCTAGGCCAACAGGTCCAAAACGTCAAAAACTAACTGTCACCGGCCACTGTGATCTCAGAATCGACCCCACTCACCGCCATGCGCCGACGGAAGGTCGGAACACGCGCCCACGCGCCGCCACGCGCCTGGACCGGTCCAACCCGGCCCAACTCGGCCTGACCCAATCCAACTCGGCCCAATCGGTTCACTCAACCCGACCGGTTCACTCAACCCGATCGATTCACTCGACCCGACCGGCCCGACCGATTCACTCCACCCGACCGGTCACCTCGACCCGACCAGTCACCGGTGACTCGCCGTAGAAGACGACCGGCTGCCGGCGCCGCCGTCTGGTTTCCGCCGGAATCCTCCATTTCCGGCCGAAACTTCAAGCTTTTGTAACTTCCTCAAAACTCAACCATTTTTCACAAATTTTATGTCTAAATCTATCTACTCGAACCCAGGAATCCAAATATGACCTCAAAACCACAAATACGTACATGTGCTAGCAAAAAAATCGATCGGAAAAACCAAAACTTCCTATACTAGGTTTGGCTTCCCTCGTGGTCCTCTCCTTCGATGGTTGGTACGGTTGTGATCGTGGGAAGTAGTAGAATACGATTAGTGGAATAGAAATGGAAGTTTTGGCCTTGAATCAAAAGTTGGAATTTGTGGGTTTTAGGTGAGTTTTCGCACGGGTTCGGTGTTTGAGAATGTGTTTCACAGAGAGAGAGAGTGAGATGATGATATGAAGAAGAAACAATGATTTGGGGTTAAAAATATCTACCCCAAGTCAAAAATTACCAAAATACCCCTAATAATCTAGACCCATAATTTTCGTACACGAACTCCGTTTTCCGTGTGCCGCCTGTCTACGAACTCGTGAGTTCGAGACCTACGCAACAGTATCCAAAACACCACCAAAAATGTCTTGAAATAAAATTTTACTTTCACGCCCCTTAACAAGCAAGGCTAAAATCGTCATTTTATATAAATAATTTACTTAAATCCAATAATTAAAATTTCGGGTTGTTACATTGTGGACTCGGTTTTGATATTGTTTTTATATCGGTTTGACGTGGTAATTATTGAGTCCATGATTTTGGGTTGAACTATTTGAGGGGGGCCAGGATCCGGGGACAGGATCCGCTGTTGGCGGTGAACCCGGTGAACCTTTAATATAAACAATACCAATTTGAGGGGGGCCAAGATCCGCTGTCTGCGGTGAACCCGGTGAACCTCCAATATAATTGGTGATTTTTCAAAGAATTGTTTTTCACTGGTTTTCTATCCCCGATGGTTACTGTTTCTCAGACTCTGGCGTCGAGGGTTTTGCTCCGCCCGGTCGCGAGGCTGTCTACGCGTAGTACAGGGCTAGCACACCCAAAGGGATACCCTAGTGGCTAGTGGATATGTCGGGAATAGTGGATTTGATATTTTATGTGTCCATGTCGAAATAAATGATTTTCAACTCTTTTGAGGAGAATTTTCAAACCAAACTATGGACCACAATGTGTTTTCATTATACCGATTTTGCGTCGGTCCAACCAAGTGGTTTTGAAGAGAAATGGAATTCCGATGATTTGCAGATGATGTTTTATATCGTGAACTGTTTTATTTGATGCATGTATGGTTTTATTCGTGGAGGGGGAAAAAGGTAAGATTTCCTCGAAAAACGATTTTTAAACAATTATTTTTGTCCACTCACAACTTTTGTGTTTAAATCCCCTCCAGGCTGTTAAGTTGACGGTGGCACTTCTTACGAGGCGAAGGCAATAGTATTTCAGCTGCACAGTGTATTTAAACTTCGAGTAGGATATCTAAATTGTACTAGTTATCCTACCTAGACGCTCTGATATTATATTTTAATTGGTTGGTCGTTATTTGTTGGAAATGTTGAGTGCTTTGAATCCCTTGTCTAACAGGTGAAGTTGGTCATATTATAATTGTAAGGATTGAAGGGTATTTTGTGAACCTTTCCTTAGGTTGTTAGACGGGATCAGGGTCCTTCTCGAGGTTAGAGGGGAAATTCGGGACGGGTCCTGACAGAAGTAGCATCCATCGCAGCAACCTTGGCTTGGCGTCCTTCTTAGTGAGTAAGTACTTCAAGGTTGCATGATCGGTGTAGACAATGACCTTCGTCTGAATTAAGTACGATATGAACTTCTCAAGAGCGAAGTTAACATCAAGGAGCTCTTTCTCAGTGGTGGAGTAGTTCAGTTGGGCGTCATTCAGGGTTTGACTTGCATAGTAGATGACGTGAGGAAGCTTGTTGACACGCTGTCCTAAAATAGCTCCTACAGCGAAGTCCGAAGCATCACACATAAGTTCGAATGGTAAGTCCCAATTTGGTGGCATAATGATGGGGGATGCCATGAGCTTTGCCTTGAGTGTATTGAATGCCTCATGACATTCCTTGCAGAAGTCAAATGCGACCTCTTTAGCTAGGAGGTTGCACAACGGCCTTGTGATCTTCGCGAAGTCTTGAATGAAGCGTCTATAAAAATCGGCGTGCCCTAAGAAAGATCGAACCTCCTTGACTGTTGTAGGGTGTCAGGACCCGTCCCGAATTTCCCCTCGAAAACCGGGAAGAACCCTGATTCCGTCTGACAACCTAAGGAAAGGTTCCCAAAATACCCTTCAATCCTTATAAAATATAATAATAATAAATACTTCCACTTGTCAGACAAGGGATTCAAGCACTAAATAATTCCCGTAAATAATGAACAACCAAATACAATATAATATCAGAGTGTCTAAGTAGGATCAAGAGTATAATTTAGATATCCTACTTAGGTATAACTACACAGCGCAGTCGAAGTACTAATGCCTCTGCTTCGAGATCAGTGTTCGCGTCAACTGAACTCAACAGCCTGAAGGGGGTTTAAACACAAAAGTTGTGAGTGGACAAAAATAATCATTTATAAATCGTTTTCCAAGGAAATATAACCTTTTTCCCCCTCCATTTTTAAAACCATGCATGCATCATATAAAATAGTTTATGATATAAAAACATCATATGTAAATCACCAAAATTTCCATTTCTCTTTAAAATCACTTAGTTGTAATCACATAAAATCTGTATAATGAAAATACCTCGTGATCCACAATTTGGTTTGAAAACTCTTTTCAAAGGAGTTTAAAATCATTTAATTCAATCTGGACACATAATATCCCAAATTCACTATTCCCGACATATCCACAACACACCGGGTATCCCTTGAGATGTGTTAAAATTTGTACAACAATTCTCTATACTATCTGTACTATGCATAGACAGTCTCGCGACCCGGCGGAGCAACACCCCTCAACACCAAAGTCCGAGCCCTCAACAACCAGGGGAGCAAGACCCCTCAACACCATTCAGAGCAACAATAACCATCGGGACGGGAACCAGTGAATCAAATTCATACTTCGAAATCTTTGTTTCGCGGCCTAAGCCAAATTCTTTGAAATACCATTTTATGGCCAAAATCGGTAAAATCACAATTATGAGTCTAAACCCAAATCACATACTCAAATAGTTACCACGTCAAAACGATATCAAAATCGAGTACAAAAACCAGGCCGTTTCTCAAAACACACTTTCACTGAAATATTGGAAAACATGTGTCTAGCATCATTTCTAAATTCCAGAAATTCATTGCACCCATACATAACAGTATTTAAATCAAAGATACATTTATGCATGCATTATAGTTTATAAACCAAAAGTCCACTCACAAACCTGTTGAAGTAAGCTCAATCCCGAACTGTACGCTCCCCTTAAGTTCCTGGAGCAGTATCGCCTGTCCAAATCAATAATCGGGATTACCAGCTAATAATAAGAACCTTAAATATAAACCCCCTAAACCCCGGGAGGTCTAACTATGCTAGCCTAGAAAATGCAGCAACTTTAAAACGCCCAAAACAACCCCTAAACGACGTCCGATCGACTCAAAACCTGCGCCAACAGGTCCGAAACGTCAAAAACTAGCTATCACGCGCCACCGTGACCTCAGACTCGGCCCCACGCGCCACCACACGCCGACGGAAGGTCGGAACATGCGCCCACGCGCGAAATTTCAAGCTTTCATAACTTCCTCAAAACTCAACCAATTTTCACAAAATTTATGTCTAAATCTATCTACTCGAACCCAGAAATCCAAATATGACCTCAAAAGCACAAACACATACCTGTGCTTTCCGGAAAATCGATCGGAAGGTCGGAAACTTCCTCAAAACTACCTACAGAAATGGAAGTCTTGGCCTTGAATCAAAAGTTGGAATTTGTGGGTTTTGGGTGAGTTTTCGCACACGGGTTCGATGGTTTTGGGTGTTTCACAGAGAGATGAGAATGAGATGAAGATGAAATGAGGTGGATCAGATTAGTCTGATTTGGGGGGGGGGGGGGGGGGGGGGGGGGGGGTTTGGTGTTAAAAATATCTCCCCTCTATGGCAAATTACCAAACTGCCCTTACACGTCTAGACCCATAACTTTCGTCCACGAACTCGGTATCCCGCGTGCCGCCTGTCTACGAACTCGTGAGTTCGAGACCTACGCAACGGTATCCAAAACACCACCTAAATGTCTCGAAACAAAATTTGACTTTCACGCCCCTTAACAAGCAAGGGTAAAATCGTCATTTTACATAAATAATTTACGTAAATCCAATAATTGAAATTCCGGGTTGTTACAATCTACCCCCCTTAAGCAATTTCGTCCTCGAAATTCAACTCTACCCTTGGAACAAATGAAGATATTGCGCCCGCATTAGTTCCTCGGTTTCCCACGTGGCCTCCTCCACGTTATGATTCCTCCATAACACTTTAACTAGAGGAATACTCTTTCTGCGCAGTACCTTCTCCTTCCAATCCAAAATTTGCACCGGTTGCTCCTCAAAGGTCAAATCATCCTTCAGCTCAAGTGGCTGCTCTCCCAATAAGTGAGACTCATCAAACAGATATTTCCGGAGCAAACATACATGGAAAACATTATGAACTCCGGATAATTCCGATGGTAAAGCAAGACGATATGCCACTGGTCCTATCCTCTCCAAAATCTCATACGGACCAATGTAGCGAGGACTCAGTTTTCCTCGTCTACCAAAACGTACCACTCCCTTCCAAGGAGATAGTTTCAAGAACACCCAATCACCAACCTCAAACTCAAGGTCTCTGGTTCAATGGTTTGCATAGCTCTTCTGGCGATCCTGAGCTGTCTTCAACCTTTCTCTGATGGTTCTTATCTTTTCCTCAGTCGTATCCACTAACTCTGGTGTTAACAGTTTCCTTTCACCCACTTCGTTCCAGCATAACAGTGTCCTGCACTGCCTCCCATACAGTGCCTCGAAAGGAGACATCCCAATACTCGACTGATAACTATTATTATAAGCAAATTCCATCAGAGCCAGGTGTGAATCCCAATTCCCTTTAAACTGCAGTACACAAGCTCTCATCATATCCTCCAAAACTTGGATTGTCCTCTCAGACTGACCATCCATCTGAGGATGAAAAGCTGTACTAAAATGCAAGGTAGTGCCAAAAGCCTTCTACAAACTCCGCCAAAACCTGGAGGTAAATCTAGGATCCCTGTCCGAAACAATTGACTCTGGAGTCCCATGTAGTCGTATGATCTCATCAACGAATAATTTGGCATACCGACTCATCCGAAAATCTTCCCGCACTGGCAAGAAATGTCCAGACTTCGTGAGTCTATCAACAATTACCCATATCCCATCATGTCCCTTTTGTGTCCTTGGAAGTTTATACACAAAATCCATCATAATGTGATCCCACTTCCATTCCGGAATAGGTAATGGTTGAAGTGTCCCATACGGTTTTTGCCTCTCTGCTTTCACTTGCTGACATGTCAGGCATCTACTCACAAACTCAGCAATTTCCCTTTTCATCCCAGTCCACCAATAGTATTTCCTTAGGGTATGATACAACTTGGTACCTCCTGGATGCATAGCGTAAGCCGAACTATGAGCCTCATCTAGAATTTCCCTATTTAGCTCCAGCTCATTCGGTACGCACAACCGGCCATCCCTAACCAAGGCTTCATCATCCCTAAGCGCATAGTCCTGTCTGTTTCCAGCCTCCAACTCCATCCTTATAATGCACAATGTAGGATCCTGGAGTTGAGCCTCAATAATCCGATCAATCAGAACAGGCCTCACATGGAAACTAGCCAATAAAGCCCCCTGGTTATCCATGTCAAGTACTATCCCTGCTCTACGGAACTCTACAAGTAACGGTAGGTAGACTGTATGCAAATGGGCCAAAGAACTCATGGATTTCCTGCTCAAGGCATCTGCCACAACATTGGCTTTTCCTGGATGGTACTCTATAGTACAATCATAATTCTTTATTAGCTCAAGCCATCTTCTCTGCCTCAGATTCAGGTCCTTTTGGGTGAACAAGTACTTTAAACTCTTATGGTCGGTGAAGATCAGACACGTCTCCCCGCACAAATAATGTCGCCAAATATTCAGTGCATGCACCACTGCATCTAACTCTAAATCATGTGTGGGGTAATTCAACTCATAGGGTTTAAGTTGTCGAGAAGCATATGCTATCACCTTCCCATGCTGCATCAACACGCAGCCTATACCCCGCAATGATACATCACTATACACCTCGAATCCCCCAGTATCATCAGGAAGGGTTAATACTGGAGCAGAAGTCAACCTCCTCTTCAGTTCCTGAAATCCCTGTTCACAATCGGCGTCCCAGTCAAACTTGACTCCTTTCCTAGTCAACCGAGTCAACGGCCCTGCTATCGTAGAAAATCCTTCTACGAACCGTCGATAATATCCTGCCAAACCCAGAAAGCTCCTCACCTCTGTCACTGTCCTCGGTTGTTCCCAGTTTGCCACTGCCTCAACCTTTTGGGGATCTACGCTGATACCCTCAACCGAAATCACATGACCTAAGAATCCAACTTCGGTCAACCAAAACTGGCATTTACTGAACTTGGCAAACAAATGCTTTTTCCTAAGCATATTCAGCACCAACCTTAAGTGCTTCTCATGTGCCTTAGTACTCCTCGAATACACCAAGATGTCATCGATGAACACAATCACAAACCGATCCAAATACTTTTGGAACACCCTGTTCATCAAATCCATAAATGCTGCTGGGGCATTAGTCAACCCGAAAGGCATCACCAGGAATTCATAATGACCATACCGAGTCCTGAAAGCTGTTTTCTGAACATCCCCTTCTCTGATCCTCAACTGATGGTACCCGGATCGAAGGTCAATTTTCGAAAAATATCTTGCCCCCTTAAGCTGATCAAACAAATCATTTATCCTTGGCAGAGGATACTTATTCTGCACCGTAGCCCTGTTTAGCTGCCGATAGTCGATACACAATCTCATACCACCATCATTTTTCCTCACAAATAACACTGGTGCACCCCAAGGTGAAACACTTGGGCGAACAAATCCCATATTCACCAAATCCTGCAACTGAGTCTTCAACTCTCGCAATTCCACCGGTGCCATTCTATACGGTGCTTGTGAGATAGGTTGAGTACCTGGCAAAAGCTCGATGGTGAACTCAATCTCCCGGTGAGGTGGCAATCCCGGAAGATCATCTGGAAACACATCAGAGAAGTCACTCACCACTGGAATATCCTCCACTCTCATCGAAGTATTCCGAGAATCAAACACATGAGCCAAGTAACCCTCACAACCTTTCCTCAACAATTTCTCAGCGGTCAAAGCTGATATCACTCCACAGGGTAGTACCCTACGATCTCCCCTAAACGTAAGTTCCGGTAAACCTGGACTCCAGAAATCCACTCTCTTGTCATAACAATCAATAGAGGCATGGTGCATAGTCAACCAATCCATCCCTATAATCACATCAAAATCAAAAATATCTAAGGGGATTAAATCTGCCTCAAATGCATGACCTTCCACTAACACTAGACAACTACGAATCACGAGATTCGCCACTAACATATTCCCAGTAGGAGTACTAATACCCATGTCCCAACCAATCGGAGACAATTCTCTATCAGCAAACAATGTAAAACCCCGAGAAATGAAAGAATGAGTTGCCCATAAATATTGTAGCCCCTAATCTCTGGGCTTTCTCAATGTCCGAACCTTCAGTAGCAGTCCTACTCTGAAGTACAGAAGTCAAAGTGTGACCCAATTGTTCCATTGTTTGCCTCATATCAGGCTCCACTGCAGGTTCATGCGTGTCCCCAATGTTTTCAGACTATTGATGGAACTCGCGTCTCGGAGGCATTACGCTGAAAAGAACTATAACTCATCAATACCAAAATAATTGTACACTAAGTGTACGATCTATAGGAATTTAAACCTAGTGCTCTGATACCAATTGTCAGGACCCGTCCCTAATTTCCCCTCGAAACCCGGGAAAAACCCTGATCCCGTCTGACAACCTAAGGAAAGGTTCCCAAAATACCCTTCAATCCTTATAAAATATAATAATAATAATAAATACTTCCACTTGTCAGACAAGGGATTCAAGCACTCAATAATTCTCGTAAATAATGAACAACCAAATACAATATAATATCAGAGCGTCTAAGTAGGATCAAGAGTATAATTTAGATATCCTACTCAGGTATAACTACACAGCGCAGTCGAAGTACTAATGTCTCTGCCTCGAGATCAGTGTTCGCGTCAACTCAACTCAACAACCTGAAGGGGGTTTAAACACAAAAGTTGTGAGTGGACAAAAATAATCATTTATAAATCGTTTTCCAAGGAAATATAACCTTTTTCCCCCTCCATTTATAAAACCATGCAAGCATCATATAAAATAGTTTATGATATAAAAACATCATATGTAAATCACCAAAATTTCCATTTCTCTTTAAAACCACTTAGTTGTAATCACATAAAATCTGTATAATGAAAATACCTCGTGATCCACAATTTGGTTTGAAACCTCTTTTCAAAGGAGTTTAAAATCATTTAATTCAATCTGGACACATAATATCTCAAATTCAATGTTCCCGACATATCCACAACACACCAGGGTATCCCTTGAGATGTGTTAAAATCTGTACAACAATTCTCTGTACTATCTGTACTATGCATAGACAGTCTCGCGACCCGGCAGAGCAAGACCCCTCAACACCAAAGTCCGAGCCCTCAACAACCAGCGGAACAAGACCCCTCAACACCAGTCAGAGCAACAGTAACCATCGGGACAGGAACCAGTGAACCAAATCCATATTTTGAAATCTTTGTTTCTTGGCCTAAACCAAATTCTTTGAAATATCATTTTATGGCCAAAATCGGTAAAACCATAATTACGGGTCTCAACCCAAATCACATGCTCAAATAGTTACCACTTCAAAACGATATCAAAATCAAGTATAAAAACCAGGCCATTTCTCAAAACACACTTTCACTATAATATTGGAAAACATGTGTCCAGCATCATTTCTAAATTCCAGAAATTCATTGCACCCATACATAACAGTATTTAAATCAAAGATACATTTATGCATGCATTATAGTTTATAAACCAAAAGTCCACTCACAAACCTGTTGAAGCAAGCTCAATCTCGAACTGTACGCTCCCCTGAAGTTCGTGGAGCAGTATCGCCTGTCCAAATCAATAATCGGGATTACCAGCTAATAATAAGAACCCTAAATATAAACCCCCTAAACCCCGGGAGGTTTAACTATGTTGGCTTAGCAAACGCAGCAACTTTAAAACGCCCAAAACAACCCCTAAACGACGTCCGATCGACTCAAAACCTGCGCCAATAGGTCCGAAACGTCAAAAACTAGCTGTCACGGGCTACCGTGACCTCAGACTCAGCCCCACGCGCCGCCATACGCCGACAGACGGTCGAAACACGCGCCCACGTGCCGCCACGCGCCCCTCATGCGTCGATCAAGCGCCTGCTACAGTACCCACGCGCCTGGACCGCTCCAACCCGGCCCAACTCGGCCTGACCCGGTCCAACTCGACCCAATCGATTCACTCGACCCGACCAGTCACTCGACCCGACCGGTTTACTTGACTCGACCGGCCACCGGCGGCTCGCCGGAGAAGACGACCGGCTGCCGGCGCCGCCGTCTGGTTTCTGTCGGAATCCTCCATTTCCGGCCAAAACTTCAAGCTTTCATAACTTCCTCAAAACTCAACCATGTTTCACAAATTTTTTGTCTAAATCTATCTACTCGAACCCAGGAATCCAAATATGACCTCAAAACCACAAACATGTACCTGTGCTAGCCGAAAAATCGATCGGAAGATCCGAAACTTCCTACACTCGGTTTGGCTTCCCCCGTGGTCCTCTCCTTCGATGGTTGGTACAGTTGTGATCGTGGGAAGGAGTAGAATACGATTAGTTGAATAGAAATGGAAGTCTTGGCCTTGAATCAAAAGTTGGAATTTGTGGGTTTTGGGTGAGTTTTCGCACACGGGTTCGATGGTTTTGGGTGTTTCACAGAGAGATGAGAATGAGATGATAATGAGATGAAGATTTTGAGGTGGATCAGATTAGTCTGATTTGGGGGGGGGGGGGGGGGGGGGGTGGTTAAAAATAACTCCCCTATGGCAAATTACCAAACTGCCCTTCCACGTCTAGACCCATAACTTTCGTCCACGAACTCCGTTTCCCGCGTACCGCCTGTCTACGAACTCGTGAGTTCGAGACCTACGCAACGGTATCCAAAACACCACCAAAAATGTCTCGAAACAAAATTTGACTTTCACGCCCCTTAACAAGCAAGGGTAAAATCGTCATTTTACATAAATAATTTACGTAAATCCAATAATTGAAATTCCGGGTTGTTACGTAGGGTATGGCAGTCTTTCCACTATGTCTAACTTAGCTTTTTCCACCTCAATTCCACGGCTAGAGATCACACGTCCCAACTTGTTGTACCAAGAAGTGGCACTTTTCCCTATTCAACACTAAGTTACTTTCTTGGCAGCGTTCTAGTACTCGGGGCAAGTTAGCTAAGCACAACTCGAATGAATGGCCAAAGACAGAGAAGTCATCCATGGATACCTCAATTATATCCTCCACCATGTCAGATAAGATGCTCATCATGCAGCGTTAAAGGTAGTTGGGGCGTTACAAAGACCAAAAGGCATCCTTCGGTAGGCAAATGTGCCATAGGGGCACGTGAATGTAGTATTTTCTTGGTCTTCTGAGGCGATAGCAATCTGATTATACCCTGAGTAGTCATCCAAGAAGCAATAATGTGAATGACCAGCCAACCTCTCAAGCATTTGATCGATGAATGGAAAGGGAAAGTGATCCTTGCGGGTGGTGGTATTGAGCTTCCGGTAGTCAATGCAAACCCTCCATCCGATTTGAACTCTCTGGGGTACGAGCTCATCATGCTCATTCTTTACCACAGTAATCCCACTTTTCTTTGGAACTACTTGGACTGGGCTTACCCACTTAGAGTCACTTATAGGATAGATAATGCCCACGTACAGTCACTTGATAGGTGGATTTAATCTTCGATGCGCTTCTCTTGATGGTTTGAAATCATCTTCAAGAAGTATTCGATGCATGCATTTGGCAGGACTGATCCCTTTTATATCGGCAATTGTCCATCCTATCACCGTACGATGACCCTTCAAGAATTGTACCAATTACTCCTCCTCTGCTGTACTTAAGTTAGCGGCAATGATGACCGGAAGGGTCTGATTTTTGCCTAAGTAAGCATACTTTAAATGATTAGGCAGTGGTTTTAATTCTAGTTATTGGGGCAATGATAGTCCTTAACCAGATTTAAATTAAAGTGCAGAAAATAACAATGATAGATTGATTGTTTGTTAACTAAGGCGAATTAAGGCTTACTATCCATCATAACCAATTATAGTCCTTAACCAGATTTTCTTGACCTAATTACTATGCAACATCTGAATTAAGTGCCCATGCAAAGGTCCCGATGGTTGGCCCACTCCACATATATTATCCTCTCTTACTTGGCATGTTCTAAGCATGATGTGTACTCTAGAATGTCTATCACCTACCGTTTAAGATGATGCATGAAGGCCAAAGAGAATTTAATGACACGACACTATCCTAAAAAAGTGATGTGCTTTCCTAGAGTGTCATGAATTCCAACTACAAGATCGTTTCTTAACCTCAACCTCTTGATGCTAATGAATTACAAGATGATATACTGGTCCGTCAAGCAATTACATCAATAATTTACGCAAACAAGGTAGAAAAGCTCATAGGCATAAAAGAATGGTAGTTTAAGTAGTAATCATAATTATTCAACATGCATAGCAATCAAAATCAAGAGCCAAAATCTAATTAATGTACTAACATGGCTAGGGCTTCAAGCAGCCCTAATCCTAAACTGTCTACTCACACATAATTGAAATTGAAACAAAAATAATTGAATTCATTAAAGTAAACGCAGTAAAAGTAGAGATACACGCATAAACTCTCTCACACGCATAAACTAAAAACTGTTTAAATTTAAAAGCTGAATTACAATGTAAATTCCGGCTAGGGTGTCTAGATATATTTACCCGCAAACCCAAAGGTCCTTTAAATAGGCCTCTAAACCTTTACAATGTAGGAGATAGTTTTGGATAAAATCCTAATCAGAAATTGACTCAAAACTCCTATTCTAATTAGATATCAAAAAGGACTTAAAAGAGAAATCCTTCTTGGACTTGGACTAGGATTTGCGGCAATACTGTACAATAAGTTTTCTGGGCTTTCTTGCACGCTGAGGTGGCTTCTGGAATCTTCTGGATGTTACTTGGATGTCAAGAACTAGGTTGAGCCAAGCCTAAGCACTTTGAACATAGTTGGGCCAGATTCTGGGCTCAAAACCTTCAAACTTGGACTTTTGAGAACTTAAAATGTCATTGATCAATCCACTCGAGACAACCCAATCCAAGCACTTCCAAATGATGTATCTAGTATAGTTTTCGACTTTATCTCGCTTTGTTCCGTTGAATTGCAGGTCAGGGCCTCTTCTGAACCTTCCGACCCTAAAATACGGCGCAAAGGATCTCTTTGGGACATGGGTCCAGGAAAGCATTTTCAGCACAAACGGAACTATGCTTTTGAGGCGCACCATGGGTGTAGTAGAAGCACATCATGGCTCAGGCAGGGCGCACAGATTTTCAGGCTTTGGGCAGAGGAGAAACTTTGTTCCACTGCTGGCAGAATAGGAACCAGGGTTTAGGTGCATGCGCTGGGCTTGGAAGGAACACAGCTGGGACTGGAGAGGGTGTCCTTGGGGCATGTCGCAGGACACAACCTGGTATGACCTTGGCACTTCTAGGACATGAACTTAATGCCATGAGACACAGGTCTGGGACCCAGATTGCATGATCTGAGGTACTTGGCCAATGACCCAAAATAGGGCGCACTGGCGCACTCAGGACCTAGTTCAGGACCTAATGTTGAAATGAGGACATCTCCTTCATCTGAACTCCGATTTGAGTCATTCTTTTTTCCTGTATCCTTAGAATTTCATTATCTTCCTAAAGCATGCACATCTCTCACAAAACCATTACTTGCTACTATGGATGGCCATAAATCATTCAAAAGACATGTAAGAAAGGTACTTCAGGACATCAAAATGATGCATAAGCACTTGAACACCCACCAATTACATAGCCTGCCAGCCACGTCTTGCCCAGACGTTAAATAAAGCGCTCCTAGGAGGTAGCCAATCCTTAATTTGTGTTTCTCCCTTCCTCTACTGTTTCTGCCTTTATATCTCTCAAACCCTTTGTTCTGTTGTCATGCTTATTACTTATCACATTGAGGACAATGTTCAGTTTAGGTTTGGGGGTGTGGATTTAAAATTTGCATATAGAATCATCTAGGTTTGGGGGTAATACACGGCCAGGAAAGTTAAAATTTAAGTTGTTAATTAGTTAAGTTCTGCTAGTGATAGTATTTTAACTTGTTAATAGGGATATACATGCTAAGTTAAATATCTTTGCTTTACTAAGAGTCATGCCATAGTCAAGTAGTTCATAATCTGCACTTCACAACGCCAAGTTTTAAGTGATGAAATGAACGAAACAACTATATTTAAGTGAACTTTAAGAAAATTAGTGGAGACTTCCCTGTGAGATCTTTGAGCCTAATTCCCATTCTTTCTAAGGGATATACTTGTTTCTACTCTTAAACACTCATCGTTTTTGTTCTTAATTACTGATCTCATTACATTATATTTGCATTGAATTTTAAAGAACTAACATCATATAGATACTCTTGATTTGATGTGTGGTTTGCCATAAGAAGTGTTGTAGGCTATGTGTGCTTAACCTCTAAAGGCTGATCTTACCCCATTGCATGCTCCCTAAGTCAACTTTGAAGCCAAACACTCAGCTTTTTCTTTCATCACCCCAAGTGTGACCTAACCAAAATACTTAGCCATTTGTTCAGTCATTATTTATGCAACATTTTGATATCTTTATATGCCTCTCTTACATGTCTTTTGAATAATTCCGTGTCATCAATAGTAGAAAATGATCAATGTTGTGAGACTTGTGCAGATTTAGAAAGATAGGTAAATTATGAGAAGAACGTGAAAAGAATGACTCAAATCGGAGTTCAGATGAAGGTGGTGTCCTCATTTCAATATCAGGTCCTGCACTGGGTCGTGTGTGCGCTAGTGCGTCTATTTTGGGTCCTTGGCCAAGTACCTCAGATCATGCCATCTGGGTCCCAAACCTGTGTCTCATGACATCAAGTTCATGTCCTAGAAGTGCCAAGGTCATGCCAGGACATGTCGATTACATGTCCCAATAACTTCCCATCCGAGCCCAACCTCTGCGCTTACACCCTGGTTCCTGTTCCGCCAGCGGTGGATCAAAGTTCCTCCTTTGTGCTAAGCCTGACAACCTGTGCCCCTAGCCTTAACCAAGATGCGCTTCTACTATGCTCATGGTGTCCCTCCACCTACCCATCATGCACCAAATCACAAGATGATATAGTGGTCAGTCAACCAATTACATCAATAATTATATGCAAGCCAGGTAGCAAAGCTCATAGGCATAAATTAATTTCATTAAGCTCAGTAATCCAACTTATTCAGTATTCATAGCAATATCAATTGTTTAGTCATTATTTATGCATCATTTTGGTGTCCTTAAGTACCTCTTTTACTTGTCTTTTGAATAATTATGTGCCATCAATAGTAGAAAATTATCAATCTTGTGAGAATTTTGTAGATTTGGAAAGATAGGTAAATTCTGGAAATAACGCAAAAAGAATGGCTCAATCCGGAGTTATAACGAAGGAGATGTCTCAAGTTGAAGTTTAGGGCTAAAGGACCAAAATCGGGTCCTGGTGCAAGCCAAGACAAGCCGAGAACCAAGCCCTAATCTGAGTCTCTGAGAGGTCCAACTGAGCCCCAGCTGTGCCAAGAAACAAGACAAGAATATGTCTTTGACATGTCCTCAGACATCCCAGCCGAGACCTCCCCATGGCCACATTGCGCCTAACCTGTAGGACCTACGCCAACCTTGAATCCCATGTGCCAAGCTGCGCCATGCCATGCCTATAACAAGTGCTTGGTGCCCCTCAAATGCGGAGTACCAGATCGAGCCCAAGGAACTTCCCTGCTTCCTCAGCCCAAGGAGTTCCTTTGCGCCTTATTCTAGGGCCAATAAGGCCAATTTAAGTCCTGACCTAGATTTCGATGGAATAAAGTGAGACACCACGCATAGTTGGCCTTCAAATGAACTATCTAAGCTAATGGAAGCCTGCGTCTCGCCTGAAAATGCCAATGACACCTTCGTGTCCTGTTTTGCCCAAAAAGACTTCCTGGGAGCCCTATTTGAGCCAAAGTGGGCCATCGACTATTCTACAAGCATTAGAGTGGGAAAAAACCCAAAACCAAACTAGATACATCATTTGGAAGTGCCTGGGTAGTTTTTCCTAGTTGGATTGGTGAATGACATATTGAAGTTCTTAAAGATCCAAATTAAGGTCCTATGAGCCCAGAATTTGGCCCAGCCATGTTCCAAGCAATTAGGGATGGACATGCCTAGTCCTTGACGTCCCAGAAACCTCTAGAAGACTGCAGAAGCTACCTTGGCATGCAATAAAGCTCAGAAGTGTTTACCACAAGTCTGGCCGCAATTCCTACTCCAAATCTAACAAGGATAACTTTCCAATTCTCCTGTTCAATCATTATTTATGCATCATTTTGATGTCACTTAGTACCCTTTTTACATATATTTTGAATGATTTCGTGCCATCCATAGTAGAAAATGATCAATCTTGTGAGACTTGTGCAGATTTGGAAAGATAGGTCAATTCGGAGAAGAACGCAAAAAGAATGGCTCAAATCAGAGTTATAATGAAGAAGTTATCTCAAATTGAAAATCGAGTCTCAAAAGTTAGCCGGAGGCTGGTCCTAGACATGCCCTTGATGTGCCATTGGAGATGTCCAACCGAGCCCAGAGACATGCCCTGGCATGTCTTCTACTTAGTCCCTCAGAAGCCTTGATCGAGTCCTAAGACGTGTCCTATGACATTTTCCAAGACAGTCCAACCGAGAACTCAGCCGTGCTCAAGACCTACCCGCCAAGTCCCTACGCCAGTTCCGCCCTGCTAGGACATGTCCCAGTGCATGTTCCTGGTCTGCTAGCGAAAGAACCAAAGTTACTGCGCCAACTTTCAATATCATGCACCTAGCCAAGACACTTATGTGCTTTTGACGAGCCAAGGTGCGCCGCAGAAGCACGGTACCAGATTATCCAGAGGCACCTCCTCACGGTCCACCAATAGTGTGTCCAGAGCATGTCCCGAGACATATCTACGCCCTATGCCCTAATTAGGGTGTAGTTTTGCAATCTCCCAGTTCTGCCAGCTTTTTGAGTGCGCCCAGACTTCAGACCTTCAAAGTACATCATTAGGAAGTCTAAGACGTGGTTTGGGCCAGTTTCTAAAGTTCATGACATGCCAAGTTCAAGAAGTCCTTTAAAAGGCCCTAAAACGGTTAAATTGAGGTCCAGCCGTGTTCAAAAAGCCCAAGGCTTGGCCCAACCCATTAAGTGACGTCCAAGCAACCTCTAGAAGACTCCAGAACTACCTTGGCGTGCAAGGAAGTCCAAGAAGATTGCATCTCAGTCTTTGCCGCAAGTCCTAGTCCTTGTTCAAAAAGGATTAGCCTTTTTGAGTCCTCTTTCTTGTCAAACTAGGAAAGCAGTGTTTAATTCAGATTGTAATCAGATTCTAGCCCTATTTGGTCTCCTATTTCTTAGGGGCGTGGTCTCTTATAAATAGGAGCCTTAGGCGTCAGGTTAAAAGAACTTTTAGAACCCTAGCCACAGTTCCTTGGTAATTCAGTTTTATATATTCAAACAGTTTTAATTTTCAAGTAGAGAAGGAGATTTGGGCGTGGAACTTGGAGAGAAGCAGAACCTGCTATGTTCTCTGCCATGTCTCATTGTTCAACAATCCTCCTTTACTTTACGCTTTTATTTCGTTGTAATTATAAATGAGAATTTGCATTATGTCTTTACTTTCAGTTATGCGTGAGTAGTTTTATTAGAATTAGGGTTGCTTGAAGCCTTAGCCATGATAGTCGTTTAACTTGATTTTGGCCCTTGATTTGTATTGCTATGGATGCTGGATATAGTCTTAATTACTGTGCTTAATTTATATTTATTGCTTATAAGTTTGGCATGCTTGTTTGCATGAACTATTGATGAATGATTGCTTATTTATTACTTAATTTAGATTTTTTGCTTATAAGTTTGGCTATGATTGCTTGTTTGACTGGCCATCTGCTTGTGATTGTTAGCATTGAAGGTGGTGGCTTACATCTTACCTGTAATTCGACTCATGACAATCTAGGTCTGCACATCACTTTTCTAGGGATAGTGTGATGTCATTAAATTCTCTTCGCACTTCATGCATCATATTGATAAAATTTGATAGAAGTTCTAAGGTACTCATCCGGCCTAGAATATGCTAAGTAAGAGAGAATAATATATCTAGAGTGGGCCTTAGTTGGACCTTTGCATGAGCATCATATTCAGAAGTTTCATAGTAATCAAATCTTGGAAATCATATTAATGGCTTAATTGCTTAGTGGTGGAGAGTTTGCCTTAATTCGCCTTAGTTACTTTAATCAATCAATTCATTACTTCTACTACACTTTACTTTCTTGCATTTTAAGTAATTGTTTAGTTGTCGTGTGTTTTGTGTTTTTATTAGTGTTGAGTCTTTAATTGAGTTAATAATCTAAACTAAAGTGGAATGAACTGTTGAACAAGTCCTCAAGGGATCGACCTTTGCTTTGCTACTATACTATCTCTTCCGATTTTGTACACTTGCAAAGAATTTAACTGAATAAAATAGGTTAGATTATTGTGCTTGTTTTATTTCATACCAGCAACCATGCCTAACCACTGACCACGATAACAAGTTTTTTTCCCACGGTCTGATTACCCGTGACAATCGTCGTCAAATCAAATTAGCCGGCATAATCCTCGGCTATCATATCATATAAGCCGGCATAGGCCCTTGGCTATCATTTCTCACCAGCCAGTATAACCCTCGGCTGGCATACTACATAAGCTAGCATATCCCTCAGCTATTGACATGACCCTTCCTGAACTTCGTCTCGAACTCCGCAAAAAGCCCCGCTCCCGTCTGACAGCTTTTAACCACAAAAGTTAATACCCTTAATCTTTGGAAACATCAAATGAACTTTACAAGGGTTCCAACAGAACCTCATCTATACCTGATTGACCTTCACCTACCTGTCAGACGAAGGATGTCAAGTAGTCCACAAACTACCTCGGAGGACCTCCTCCGCAATCAAACAAGACAACTGACGTGTCATCCTCGTGTGAAACGTCACCAACTCATCCATCTGGGTCACCACCCACTGACCCTGATGACGAAGGTACCCGACTTGGGTGAATTGAGTCTCATTGACTTACCTCGAGTCATAACTTGATATCCCAGCTCATCTTGAGCTCCCCGAGTCGTAACTCGATATCTCGGTCCATCTTGAGCACCCTGAGTCGTAACTCGATATCCCGGCTCATCCTGAGCATCCCGAGTCGTAGCTCGATATCCCAGCTCATCCTAAGCACCCCAAGTCGTAGCTCGATATCCCGGCTCATCCTGAGCACCCCAAGTCGTACTCGATATCCCGACTCATCCTGAGTACCCCGAGTCGTAACTCGATATCCCGGCTTATCCTGAGTACCACGAGTCGTAACTTGATATCCCAGCTCATCCTGAGTACCCCGAGTCGTAACTCGATATCCCGGCTCATCCTGAGCACCCCGAGTCATAACTCGATATCCCAGCTCATCCTGAGTACCCCAAGTCTTAACTCGATATCCTAGCTCATCATGAGCACCCTGAGTCGTAACTCGATATCCCGGCTCATCCTGAGCACCCTGAGTCGTAACTCGATATCCCGGCTTATCCTGAGCACCCTGAGTCATAACTCGATATTTCGACTCATCCTGAGCACCCTGAGTCGTAACTCGATATTTCGGCTCATCTTGAGCACCCCGAGTCGTAACTCGATATTCAGGCTCATCTTGAGTACCCCGAGTCGTAACTCGATTTCCCGGCTCATCCTGAGCACCCCGAGTCGTAACTCGATATCCTGTCAAGCCTATGATGGAATCCTCCATGACATAGCTCATCTCAACCCGAGAGTATGATGGAATCCTCCATAACATATCTCATATCATTCCGAGAGTATGATGGAATCCTCTATAATATACCTCATATCAATCACCAGGGTCAAAACCCTAATCACAATCTGGTGGAGAAAAACCCTCCAACGCCATTTGGAGAAACCTCAACGATGTGGCGGAGAAATACCCTCCAACGCCAATATCGGAGAAACTTCAACGATGTGGCGTAGAAATACCCTCCAACGCCAACATTGAAGAAATCTCAACGATGTGGCAAAGAAATACCCTCCAACGCCAACATCAGAGAAACCTCAATGATGTGGCAAAGAAATACCCTCCAACGTCAACATCGGAGAACCCCGTGGTATAACCTAATACATAGAAGTACGCATGTCACATAATCCCGGAAACCCAGTCCGTTAACAGTACATCCAAAACCCGTTCTGTGGTCGTCCATTAGCGCTGGGATTACTCAAATGAGGCTCTAAACGAACTCCAACGGCCTCAAAACCACCAAAATTCGATCCGGAATGTTCCAAACCCATAGACACGCGTCGTCGTGGGCCGGGAAACAGCCCCACGCGCCATCACGCGCTGGTAGAAGGCCGGACCAAGCGCCACGCGCCCCCACGCGCTGCCACGCGCATCTGTACTGTCACGACGGAATATTCCGTCACTCTTACGAAATATTCCGTCAAACTTGACAGAATATCCTGACGGAATCGGAATCTTCCGCCCAAACTAACGGCATTAGGGTTCCGTTAAAATACTGTTACCTTTGGACGGAATATGCTAACGTCGTCAGCATATTCCGTCAAACCCTGACGGCGTCAGTTGACCCAACAGCCAACAAACTGCTGATTGGACGCAGACTATGTTGCCACATGGCTCCACGTGACAGCTGAGTCAACTGCTGACTAGTCACCACGTGGCATGCCACGTCAACCACCGCAGTTCGAACCAGTCACCGGAGTTCATCGGGGACGAAGATCGAATCGCCGCCATCGTTGCTGTCTCCGGTGGTTCGAATCTGGGAATTCTCGTCGGAAAAGATGACCGGACCACCGTCAACGCCGTCGTCAACGGTGGCCGGAATTGGCCATTAACGGCCGAGAATCCAAGCTTTTCCTAATTTCTAAATAGTCAATATTTTTCACGATATTTTAGTCTAAACTCATCTACTCACTCCCAGGAATCCAAAACTGGGGTCCAAAGTTGGAAATCTTACCTCGATCGATGGTGGTTCTCGCACCCCAAAAATGGCCCAATCGGTTCGTACGACAGAGATTAAGAGTTTGGTGGCCTTGGATCGGTTCAAAACGGCCCAAAATGGGTCAATGGTGGTGGAGGTGTGTGGTGTTCGCACGGGGAGAGAGAGAGGGTTTGAGGAGGAGAGAGAGAGAGAGAGAAATAGTGAGTCCAGTCTGAGCAGAGTCTCCTGGAGAGAGAAAAAATATCTCCCTAATTTTTTACTTTTCCAAAATGACCAAACTGCCCCTAAAGCTTTTAGACCCACAACGTTCTCGCCGAGTCTCCATTTTTCGCGTGCCGCCTGTCTACGAGCTCGTGGGTTTGAGACCTACGTAACGACCCAAGAAAAACTTCCAAAAGTACTGCTAGACAAAAAGTGACTCCCGAACCCCTCCGAAATCGAGGGTAAAATCGTCCTTTCCTTAATTAAACTCCCGAATTATTTTAATTTTTGGTCCGGGTCGTTGCAGCTATCATATCTCATCAGCCGGCATAACCCTCGGTTGGCATATCACATAAGCCGGCATATCCCTCGACTATCATATCATGACTCAACCGTCATCTCAGGTATCCCAATGGCACTGTAGTCACACGAGTCACGCGCACGTGACAGGACTGGGTATCTTTGCTCGTACCACGAACATGTGAAGGACTGGGTGCAAGCACTATCAGCTCGAGTCCCCCTAGGAGCTCTGGGACCACAGATTCATAAAAGCTCGAGGACAGGACTGGCGCAGTTTAACTAGTATAGAGCGAGCGCATGTGAACGATTACATGGAGGACTGGTATGTGGCCTACAGAGAAATCACCATATGGGCATACCAAGAAATCATTCATCGTGTGATTTAGCTATAGATTTCTTATGAATCTAAGTTATTTGTAACAAGATACCAAGAAGCAATTAAGCAACTTCTTTCTTAACAAGATACAAACAATCAAAGCAAAGTAAAGTCCGATCGAGTCAAATCTTGATAAGCACCTTGACACAATCTGGATGCTTTAGAAGCTCAATTGCCTGGTTAATGTCTACCAAGGGAACTTCATGAGTTAAAAGTTGGTCAAGTTGCATCTCCTGTGGAAAAACAATGACTTATTAATTAACTGCTGGAATACCTTATTATTATTATTATTGATGGCCTCTTCATCAAAATCTCATCATATTATTATTATTAGTAGTAGTAATAGCAGTAGGAAGGAGTATGGAGTACCTTATTCATCCATTTTTGAATTACAAGGGGAAGGTCGGATTTGGCTTTGAGCCCTCCGAACATGGAACCTTTCAAGGTTCTACCACACAATAGGGAATTTGAATTAATTTCAACTGTTGTGATACTTGAGCTTCCAAGCACTATTGCTGTTCCTATTCCCTGCAGTGCACTTTAATTACTACTGATCTTTATTGTAAATATATAATTAAGAGTAAATTACACTTTAAAATTTGTGTTTACAATAAATTTTAGAATTATACGTAATCTTCAAAAAGTTGCATTTCAGTATTCTAAACTCTTTAAAACTTAATTAATTAAACTTAATGTAAATATTTGTGTAATGCCCTTGTAATTGGTGTTTGTGGATCCTAGTGTTTGTGGGAAAAAAGACAAAAGAAGAAGAAGCCGAAGAAGAATAATAAGAATCTTCTTAAGTAACGTCATGGCAAAACAAGATTGTTCACCTTTTTTTTTTTCAATTTTTATTGTTGTTGTTAATTTGATTTTTATACGACTAATTTTAATATGGCAACTTAACTTTAAAAGGTAGATTCTACAAATGACACATTAAGGTAATGAAATATAATTTTTAAAATGTTAAATATAACTCTTAAACTTTATATAAAAATAAAATATTAGGTAATAAAATGTAATTTATTCTATAATTAAATAATGTATGTATTGGTACCAATTTTGTGGCTTCAAGGGCTTGATTGATGAGGGGTTTAAAGCCAGTACACTCAAAGCAATAATCAACGCCCATTCCTGCAGTCAAGTCTTTGATGAGGTCAGAGACTGATTTCTGATCATCCCCGTCATTGGGGTTTATGAAATCAGTCATTCCAAAAGCTTTTCCTTTGTCTCTTTTCCTCTCATTTTTGTCGACGCCAATGATCATGGCTGCACCTTGCACTCTAGCTCCCTCAATTGCCTGGATATTAATAATATGAATATCTTCAAGTAATTGATTAAGCAAATGGATGGTAATTAATACAATAATATGGATATACCCCTAATCCAACAGCACCAAGACCAATAACAGCGACGGTTGATCCTTTATGGATTTTAGCTTCCTTCCAAGGTGCCCCAAAACCAGTAGAGAATCCACAAGAGAGGAAGCTAGCATGGGGGAGAGGGACACCGTGATGATTGAATGGAAGCTTGGCGAGGTAATTGACATTAACAACCATGTAGTGCGACCAGGTTGAGCAAGAGAAGACATGGTAAAGCTTTTGCTTTTGCTTTTGTGATTGCCCCTCATCTTTGACATCAATGGACATTCTTGAAGTGCCATCCGGCATTAGACCGGTGAAGGAGAAAGGATATTTGAGGCACATGTTTGTCTTCCCGGACACACAATTCTCGCATTCTTGGCACTCTGAAACAAACGTTGGAATCACAACGTCTCCTTGTTTGAAATCTCTTACATCCTCCCCGATGCTCTCCACCACACTGCATATATGCGTAAATTACATTTTACTAACTCCTTCATTATAACTTACTAAAAATTAATTAGGTACGTACCCGACGCCTTCATGCCCGAGAACTCGAGGAAACAGGGACTGTACAAAAATAAATAAATAAACAAATAGTTGATTAGTAGTAAATATTGAAGTACATTTTCATATATTGAATGAATATGATTGGTTGCAGTGGAAGGTTAATTGGTACAATTGGGTGCTTGGCGATTAAGATGTCACTGTGACAGAGACTGGCATAGAGCATTTTCACCCGAACTTCACATGTTTTTGGAGGCTCCACTTGTATCTCTTCCACCTTCAATTCTTCTCCTATTCCCCAGCATACCACCGCTGCATCATAAATATTATTCATATCATGTTCATATATATATATATATATATATATATATATAGATTGAAATAGAGGAACTCCCGAACATTTAACCGTCGGGCAGCCAGTGACATATATACATACATACCTTTGCATGTTATCACCTGTGCCTGTGAGTTTCCAGGCATTATTTGTATATATCTAGATTGTACGCAGGTGGCAGCCAGCTTCTTCACTCTATATATCTCCAGCCTCCTACCTACATATACCCTCTCTTTGCGTCTCCACTCTCCATCTATATATACATATATAATTTGAGTTCAGATGATGGATTAGTACGCTTCCTTCATTTATGCCTCGTTTATTAGATCCATATATAATTGTCAATTTAAGAAATTGAAACATTCTTGATTTTGTATTGTTAATGCTTAATTAGATTCATAGTTTCCAAATGTGTTTTTATTTTCAAGTAGTCAAAGGTTGTTTAATATAATATTTACATTCCAAATATATTAGTGTTTGGAATAATTTAGGAATTTAGATAAGGAAATCATTTTCATTTCAATTTTGTCCAAAATTTTAAAATAAAATTCAGATTTGGAAAGAAAAATTTTAATGACGGACTTTTTAAAAATCTTATAGAACTAATATGGACATGAGGGATACCATCCAAAGACTTTTTTATTATTTATTTGGACATCCGTTACAAATTTTGGTGGACATTTAACAATGTTTGTGGACATCTATTAAAAGATGTATTTCTTATTTCTTGTTGTTCAAGAGTAGGAAGTCCTCTAATTGTGGGATCCATCGAATTTTCTCCTTCATCCACTGCCATTTGAGTTCTTTGAGAATTAATCCCTCTGCCTCTAGTATTGTTTGACTCTAGTTTGGTTTGCTAGGCTTGCTCTGTGCTTGGTTGTGGTTCCTCGTGGTCTTCCCGTTTTGTTCTTCGCAGGCTTGTCCCTCTGTTTATTGCTGGGTTTTGCCCTTGTTAATATATATTGTCCTTATGTGATGATCACGTAATCATCAAAGTTCATAAATCGGTTTACGACAGTTTTGTTGAATATACACCAGAGTAATCATCAGAGTTCATGCTGGTAAGGATCACCAAGTCTACCTAGAAAAAATATTCTTAAACGAAAGAGACGTTCTTGAGAAAAATATCTTGTGAGGTTCTCAAATAAATCCCTCCACTGGAGGCAAGACATTTTATGCCTTAGGATATGTATATTTCTAACCCTAAAACCCATCAAAGTCTATAACTTAAACAAGTCCTTAAAAAAACAAATCCTAATTGAATAATTCATGATTTGTTTTGACATTTTTTTTACAAGATACGTCTTAATTGAATACATCCGAACTTTTTAAAAGTCTTTTAAAATATATAAATGTCTTAATTGAATACACCAGTATTTTTAAAAACTTTAAAATATTTAAATTTCTTAATTGAATAAACCAGTCTTTTTAAAGACTTTAAATGTCTGTAATATTTACATTCCAAATATATTAGTGTTTGGAACAATTTAGGAATTTAGATAAGGAAATAATTTGCATTCCAATTTTATTCAAAATTTTAAAATAAAATTCAGATTTGGAAAAAAAAAATCTAACAATTTTTATTGTTAATACTTTATTAGATCCATAATTGTCAATTTAGAAATTGAAACATCCTTGATTTTGTATTGTTAATGATTAATTAGATTTATAGTTTCCAATTGTGTTTTTATTTTCAAACAGTCAAAGGTTATTTAATGTAATATTTACATTCTAAATATATGATGGAATTGAAATAAACACACCCCTCTAGGTCGTAATTCTAATCCCCCTCTGAGATAGAATTGATTAGTCAATTCCTTCCTCATTTTTTATTCCATAATTCTTCAAGTATGAAAACTTGGTAGAATGGGAAATAAGTTATCATGTCTTTATTACATTAAAACTGCAATTGATTACAACCATGAACAGTGGGAAATAAGTTAGTATTGATTTTTTTTTTTTTTTGAGAAGGTAGAGAATATATTGATAGAGATCTCGTACAAAAGTTTGGGTGCCTAAATGTGGCCTCATTAAAATTTTGCCGGGAATTTCAACCCGACTATGGAAAAAGAGTACCACACACCACTAATACAACCCTGGGGGCTAAGTAAAACAACCAATGCAAAACTGAGAATTAGCAGAATTCAAACACTGCAGAGAGGGGCAACTGCCATAGACCCCAGTGATCAGCAAGCTCCGATGTAGCTGCGATTTGGAGTTAGGGATGAACATCCAACAAAAGCCTAAACTGCCACCAATCCCAGAAACCACTCAGAATAGAACTCAACCCACATCTTGGGCTGGCCTTGTGTGGACTTGATTGCTGTTTTAAAGTAAGTACAGTTTATAGGCTGTTTTGTTCGTAGTCCAATTAGAATCGTCGGAGGGGGGGCATAGATACTAGCTAGAGGGGAGATCCCGAACAAATCAATTCTTTCATTTCATTTCATTTAGCTATTGATTTCTTATGAATCTAAGCTATTTGTAACAAGATACCAAGAAGCAATTAAAGCAACTTATTTCTTAACAAGATACAAACAATCAAAGCAAAGTAAAGTCGGATCGAATCAAGTCAAATCTTGATAAGCACCTTGACACAATCTGGATGCTTTAGAAGCTCAATTGCCTGGTTAATGTCTACCAAGGGAACTTCATGAGTTAAAAGTTGGTCAAGTTGCATCTCCTGTGGAAAAACCATGGAACCCTTCATCAAAATCTCGTCATATTATTATTATTAGTAGGAGGAGGGAGTATGGAGTACCTTATTCATCCATTTTTGAATTACCAGGGGAAGGTCGGATTTGGCTTTGAGCCCTCCGAACATGGAACCCTTCAAGGTTCTACCACATAAGAGGGAAAGTGAATTGATTTCAACTGTTGGGTTATTTGAGGTTCCAATCACTATTGTTGTTCCTATTCCCTGCAGTGCACTTTAATTAGTACTCTTTACATATATTATTGTAAATATACTTCATTTTTACATCAAGTTTCAGAAATATACCTAATTTTTCAAAAATTGCATTTTAGTATCCAAAACTCTTTATAACATGATAACTTATTGGCTCCGCCGTTAACTATTTCGTTAAAAAATAAGTTAAGTGTTGATGAGACATTATTGGGACTTACCTTTTAAAGTTAAGTTTTTTATATAGATAAAACAAATAATCAAATTAAAAACAAACAATAAAAATTGAACCAAATAAAAAAAAGGCTAAATATGATCAATAGTCCCTGAACTTTATCATAATTTTAGAAATCGTCTCTAAACTTCATTATTAGTTTTTCCCGTCCCTGAATTTTGCCATAATAGTTTATTTAATCCCTCCGTCAAAAATTTGAACGGATTTCGTGAGAAAAATCTCACTTGAAAATACAGTTTTGCCCTTAATTTAGCGGACTCCGTTCGAATTTTTGACAGAACGACTAAATCAACTATTATAATAAAGTTCAGAGACGGGGAAAACTAATATTGAAGTTTATGGTCGATTTCTAAAATTATGTTAAATTTCAGGAACTATGACTCTAATTTTGCCCAAAAAAAAATAACTATGATGATCCATAAGAAGTTCTTCCGTCTTCTTCTTCTTATTGTTCTTCTTCCTCTTTCTTACACAAACACCAAGACCCACAAATGTTTTAGAGAAAGAATAATAATAATGGATTAAAAATTAAACGAGATAATTAAAAAAAAAATCTGAAATTTCTAGAAAAAAGTTTGAATGTTTATGCATTAAGAATATCTTTAGTAACAAACTCTTTGATGAATAGCATCACAAAAAAAGAGCGTTTTCATCGATGTTCATCACAAACTTCGTCACTAAAGGTACTCTTCACCTTTAGTGACGAAAAATGCATAAACCCATGAATTTTTATTGTTTGTTTTTAATTTGATTTTTATACTACTAATTTTAACATGGCAACTTAATTTTAAAAAGTAGATTCCACAAGTGACACATTAATACTTAACAAAATAGTTAATGGTGGAGCAAAATTATCGCGTTTTAAATAGTTCAAAGTAATGAAATGTAACTTTTAAAATGTTAAATATAACTCTGAAATTTAATACAAAAATAAAATATTAGATAATAAAATGTAATTTATTCTATAATTAAATAATGTATGTATTGGTACCAATTTTGTGGCTTCAAGGGCTTGATTGATGAGGGGTTTAAAGCCAGTACACTCAAAGCAATAATCAACGCCCATTCCTGCAGTCAAGTCTTTGATGAGGTCAGAGACTGATTTCTGATCATCCCCGTCATTGGGGTTTATGAAATCAGTCATTCCAAAAGCTTTTCCTTTGTCTCTTTTCCTCTCATTTTTGTCGACGCCAATGATCATGGCTGCACCTTGCACTCTAGCTCCCTCAATTGCCTGGATATTAATAATATGAATATCTTCAAGTAATTGATTAAGCAAATGGATGGTAATTAATACAATAATATGGATATACCCCTAATCCAACAGCACCAAGACCAATAACAGCGACGGTTGATCCTTTATGGATTTTAGCTTCCTTCCAAGGTGCCCCAAAACCAGTAGAGAATCCACAAGAGAGGAAGCTAGCATGGGGGAGAGGGACACCGTGATGATTGAATGGAAGCTTGGCGAGGTAATTGACATTAACAACCATGTAGTGCGACCAGGTTGAGCAAGAGAAGACATGGTAAAGCTTTTGCTTTTGCTTTTGTGATTGCCCCTCATCTTTGACATCAATGGACATTCTTGAAGTGCCATCCGGCATTAGACCGGTGAAGGAGAAAGGATATTTGAGGCACATGTTTGTCTTCCCGGACACACAATTCTCGCATTCTTGGCACTCTGAAACAAACGTTGGAATCACAACGTCTCCTTGTTTGAAATCTCTTACATCCTCCCCGATGCTCTCCACCACACTGCATATATGCGTAAATTACATTTTACTAACTCCTTCATTATAACTTACTAAAAATTAATTAGGTACGTACCCGACGCCTTCATGCCCGAGAACTCGAGGAAACAGGGACTGTAGTCACACGAGTCACGCGCACGTGACAGGACTGGGTATCTTTGCTCGTACCACGAACATGTGAAGGACTGGGTGCAAGCACTATCAGCTCGAGTCCCCCTAGGAGCTCTGGGACCACAGATTCATAAAAGCTCGAGGACAGGACTGGCGCAGTTTAACTAGTATAGAGCGAGCGCATGTGAACGATTACATGGAGGACTGGTATGTGGCCTACAGAGAAATCACCATATGGGCATACCAAGAAATCATTCATCGTGTGATTTAGCTATAGATTTCTTATGAATCTAAGTTATTTGTAACAAGATACCAAGAAGCAATTAAGCAACTTCTTTCTTAACAAGATACAAACAATCAAAGCAAAGTAAAGTCCGATCGAGTCAAATCTTGATAAGCACCTTGACACAATCTGGATGCTTTAGAAGCTCAATTGCCTGGTTAATGTCTACCAAGGGAACTTCATGAGTTAAAAGTTGGTCAAGTTGCATCTCCTGTGGAAAAACAATGACTTATTAATTAACTGCTGGAATACCTTATTATTATTATTATTGATGGCCTCTTCATCAAAATCTCATCATATTATTATTATTAGTAGTAGTAATAGCAGTAGGAAGGAGTATGGAGTACCTTATTCATCCATTTTTGAATTACAAGGGGAAGGTCGGATTTGGCTTTGAGCCCTCCGAACATGGAACCTTTCAAGGTTCTACCACACAATAGGGAATTTGAATTAATTTCAACTGTTGTGATACTTGAGCTTCCAAGCACTATTGCTGTTCCTATTCCCTGCAGTGCACTTTAATTACTACTGATCTTTATTGTAAATATATAATTAAGAGTAAATTACACTTTAAAATTTGTGTTTACAATAAATTTTAGAATTATACGTAATCTTCAAAAAGTTGCATTTCAGTATTCTAAACTCTTTAAAACTTAATTAATTAAACTTAATGTAAATATTTGTGTAATGCCCTTGTAATTGGTGTTTGTGGATCCTAGTGTTTGTGGGAAAAAAGACAAAAGAAGAAGAAGCCGAAGAAGAATAATAAGAATCTTCTTAAGTAACGTCATGGCAAAACAAGATTGTTCACCTTTTTTTTTTTCAATTTTTATTGTTGTTGTTAATTTGATTTTTATACGACTAATTTTAATATGGCAACTTAACTTTAAAAGGTAGATTCTACAAATGACACATTAAGGTAATGAAATATAATTTTTAAAATGTTAAATATAACTCTTAAACTTTATATAAAAATAAAATATTAGGTAATAAAATGTAATTTATTCTATAATTAAATAATGTATGTATTGGTACCAATTTTGTGGCTTCAAGGGCTTGATTGATGAGGGGTTTAAAGCCAGTACACTCAAAGCAATAATCAACGCCCATTCCTGCAGTCAAGTCTTTGATGAGGTCAGAGACTGATTTCTGATCATCCCCGTCATTGGGGTTTATGAAATCAGTCATTCCAAAAGCTTTTCCTTTGTCTCTTTTCCTCTCATTTTTGTCGACGCCAATGATCATGGCTGCACCTTGCACTCTAGCTCCCTCAATTGCCTGGATATTAATAATATGAATATCTTCAAGTAATTGATTAAGCAAATGGATGGTAATTAATACAATAATATGGATATACCCCTAATCCAACAGCACCAAGACCAATAACAGCGACGGTTGATCCTTTATGGATTTTAGCTTCCTTCCAAGGTGCCCCAAAACCAGTAGAGAATCCACAAGAGAGGAAGCTAGCATGGGGGAGAGGGACACCGTGATGATTGAATGGAAGCTTGGCGAGGTAATTGACATTAACAACCATGTAGTGCGACCAGGTTGAGCAAGAGAAGACATGGTAAAGCTTTTGCTTTTGCTTTTGTGATTGCCCCTCATCTTTGACATCAATGGACATTCTTGAAGTGCCATCCGGCATTAGACCGGTGAAGGAGAAAGGATATTTGAGGCACATGTTTGTCTTCCCGGACACACAATTCTCGCATTCTTGGCACTCTGAAACAAACGTTGGAATCACAACGTCTCCTTGTTTGAAATCTCTTACATCCTCCCCGATGCTCTCCACCACACTGCATATTTGCGTAAATTATATATTACTAATTCCATCATTGTAACTTATTAAAAATTAATTAGGTACTTACCCGACGCCCTCATGCCCGAGAACTCGAGGAAATAGAGGCTGTAAAAAAATAAATCGTTGATTAGTAATAAATATTGAAGGGCATTTTCATGTATTGTATGAATATGTTGGGCTGAAGTTGTAGGTTAATTGGTACAATTGGGTGTCCTTTGGCGATTAAGATGTCAGTGTGACAGAGACTGGCATAGAGCATTTTCACCCGAACTTCACACGCTTTTGGAGGCTCCACTTGTATCTCTTCTACCTTCAATTCTTCTCCTATTCCCCAGCATACCACCGCTGCATCATAAATATTATTCATATCATATTCATATATATATATATATATATATATATAGATTGAAATAGAGGAACTCCCAAACATTGGGGAGCCTCAGACGTACATACATACCTTTGCATGTTATGGCCACCTGTGACTCTGAGCTTCCTGGCATTATTTGTATATATATCTAGCTTGTATGTAGGTGTTAGCTTCTTCTTGTTCCGGGATCTCTTGCCTACACCAGCCTCTATATATCTCCGACCTCCTACCTACTAATACCCTCTCTTTATTATGTCTCCACTCTCCATCTATATATATATATATATATATATATTGCAGGGCCCCGGCCGCCAATACGTGCTGCCGCCCCTCCTTATCCATTGTTAGGGTCGTAACTCTTACGTACATTCAATTTCAGTCACATACGGAGGCTGACCGTCACCTGACGTCAGGCCACCTCACATGTACGTACCCCTTACCCTATACACGGCTAGCTACCAAAATTTGTTTATTTTCCAAAGTCTTTCTACCTATACACGGCTACACTGCATTTCTGAATTTAATGTATTAATTGACTTTGACCAAAGTAAATAAATTAAGGACAATATTTGTATAGCAGCTTGGTTATATCTTCTCGTACAATCTTTTCGATTTATCTAATTGTCGTTATACATATATCATGAACGAAATCGTTTAATTTCTAAATTATCATTTCAAAATTATTTATGTAAAAATTCAATAAAATTAGAGATCATTTAGTTACTCATATATAGTAACTAAATGGATGATTCGCTATGAATATCTTAATTCTTACAAAAACTATTTATTTATTCGATACATATGAATGGCTAAATGACCTCCAATTTTGTTGATTTTTTATAAATATGATCTTGATATAATAATTTAGAAAATAAACGGCTCCAATTATTATATATAAAAAAATAATTCGATAAATTGAAAAGATGGTATAAGAAAATATCATCAGAGTGAAATGCAAGTATGGTACATTTCGTAATATGTAGTCTCGGGACCAACTGCACTCGAAGAGTTTTAATGAGTTTAAATTTGCTCGGCCCGACCCCAAGTGGAAGTCAACACAAATTAGGTCGCCAAGTTTGACCATATAACGTGCGTAATGGTGAGAGCTGAGAGGTAACAATAACAAATGTGGGTAACTGGGAAGGCAAATGATGCTATGTACATAGATGATTATGCATATCCGACATGAAAAAATACAATAGGGATTGGGTTGGGTTGGGTGTAGAATGTAATACATCACAGATTGGACCAAAGTCCAGACCAAATGATTTCATTTTCTTCTTTCTTTCTCCGTCAAAATCCCGCCCATTGAATCTGAAGAAAATTAGATTGAATCAGGATTATTCTTCAGGTATGAGTCACTGTATGAGCAGAGCAGCAGTTTCCTTGTTCCTTAGGAACAAATAGTCATACTCATACCTCCATCTCGAGTGAGTCTGGGCTGTGGCGTCTCGCCTGGCCTCACCACTTGAGTACATGACTTGGGTTTGCGTTGTTTTATCAAAATTCAAAGGATCCAATTCAAATGAAGCTCCTCCCTGCAGCAGCAGCAGCAACCTCATTCTCAATTGTACCACCATGGCACCATAGCAGTCGCAGATGGCAGGCGAGGGCACTGACACTCATCATCACTCACAGTGATATTCCTAAAGACAAAAGCACAACAAGGACAACGTATTTCAATTTCAAATTCTTTATCACCTGCATACTCCTCCTGTTGTTCCTTTTTCATTTTCATTTATCATTTCACAAATAATATTCTGCTTTCTCAAGTTGAAAAAGCTGGGAGTGGATCACATTACTAAATCTGGACTTGTTTCAGTCACTAACTAAGGTCTGAGACTCTGAGGGGTGAATTAAATCAAAACAAAACAACAAACATAACATTCAGGTTTTGTTTGTCCTATTTATTTTTTTCCCTAAACCCTAAATTGCTAAATGTAAATGCTAAGGGCTCATTTGGTGAGTAGAATTGGATTGGATAACTCATCAAATTCAATGTATTTTAAATGTAAAAAATGCATGTGCTTTCATGGTAAAGGGACGAGACATAAAAGAAAATTTATCCAATGTAATCCCCTAAAAATAGTACAATTAGAAAATGTAAGTTTCTTTTTTATGTCTAATCCTATATAATCCTCCTATTTTTACATTCAAAATACGTTGAATTTGAAGAGTTTTGCGATTCACTCCAATGCTACTCACTAAAGAGTTTTGAAGAGTGTTGAGGTGGTTTGTTTGTTTAAGATTTAGGTGTATTTAGTAGCTACATATACGGAGTGAAACTGTAATAGGGGATAGGATTGAGTAGCACAGACACAAGTCACACAAGTCACAAAGCAAGAATTGTGATGCTGTCAAGTGGAGGATACTACAAGCAGTACTTCATTGTGAACCTGTAGATGAGATTCAGTTTCAGGAATAATATGTTGCCAGATTCAAAGGAATGATACTTACATACATGCAGTGGCCTGTAGCCCGTAGCCTGTAGCCTGTAGCCTGTAGCCTGGGAATTGGCCATACATCAACATGGTAATAGTAATAGCAGTAAATGCAGGAAATTTTACAACAACCTACATTTGATAATTGATAAATGATAAATGATGAAGAAATGAAAAAACTCAACACTTGTGGCTTGACACACAATTCTTTCTCTTTCTCTTTCTCCATATATAATGATGCAGGAGCAGGACACAACAACTCATGGCTTTGGCTTAACACAAAAATAAGGTATATATATATATATATATATATATATATTTATGGTGACTGATTGGTGCCTTGGCCTTGGCCTTTTCACAACTCTGGGTTCAATTCAATGCTTTCTGTTGTTGGCCCAGAAAGTAGCTTCTATAATTTTCAAAAAACGAAAAAACAAAATAATTATAGTATGAGGCTATGAGCAAGGAATCATTACAACCTAATCTAATTTGAAAAATGTAGTAGAAGTGAAGAGCATCTCCAATAATGAATGCATCTCCAATGATTCTGATAAACTTTATTTCCTCTCCAAAACTTGGAAACACAGTCATGATATTTCAAACAAATCAATCTTCCTACTTCCTACAACTGCCATTCAGCACTTTTTCGGTGAAATTAATGTGTTACCCTAAGAAAACAAGAAGAAGAAAAATACTAATCTGTTCTGCTGCTGCCTGCTGCTGAAGAAGAGGAATAGGAGGAGGACAGAAATAGATGAATGTGTTGGAGAAAGGTGAGATGCTGCGGCCTATCTTTGCGCTTCACGTACCCATGCGCTTCTTTCTCCGAGTACGCGCTTAAACCCCTTCTCCCGTTCTTCATCCACAGCTCCATCGCGTAGCTGCCGTGCGCAAAATACGCATACGCATCCTCCTCCTCAGCAGCCGTCGCATCCTCCTCCTCTTCCTCTCGCTCTACCTTTAGCTTTATGGACAGCCTCTCGTAGTGCCCGCGACTCGTGCCCTCCAACTCATCCATGCGGGCGAGTCCGTGTCTCGACACGCCGTACAACTCGCCCATGACCCGTTGACCCGATCCTGGGAGGTTGAGGAGAAAGGGCACCCGGTAGGGCCCACACACCAGCGGGTACTTTTCTTGGGTCCGGCATTTGCCCAAGAAAACGGCGTCCCCGCTTCTCATCAACTCCTGGATTAAGGTGTGGTTCCAAAAGCCCTGCTTTAGGGTGCCGTACGTGAACACCAGACTCCTCCGAGGGGGCATTCTATTTGTACCACCATCCTCTTCCTCAACCTCAACCTCAACCTCAACCTCATCACCAGCCACCATCTTCTTCTCCTCTTAATTTTTCTATTCTTGTAATTTTTTTATTTATTATTTAATAGAAATTTGCAGAGGGAAGATCATACTCATAGATCATGCGTGGCTGGAATTAAAAAAGCTATCGCCAAATTGCCAATGGTTTAGAAACTAGAAAAGGGGATTCCCTCTTTATCAGAATTCTTTTCTGTTTTGGGATCGCAATCTCTTATTTGTTGTTGGACTCAACAAATTGAGATCCAATCATTGAAGCCTGTTGCCTAAGCCCAAACTTGAATGAACCCGCCAAAGAATATAGGGCTCCTTCCTTGAATTCGACACGGGCAAAAAAAGAAAATATTATAATACAATATAGTAAGCTATCAAACTCGGCCTTTGGGAGAGTCAGAACAAGATATATGTTTATTTTTTTTTATATAAAATAAAAAGATTAAAACAAAGAGGCGCCCACATCCTGAAAAATCGAATCTCCAAGCCAAGCCCCTAAAGCTTCATTGGGAAGACTTCTCGTCCAACTGAGATTCAAGCTTTGATGATGACCCAAACCAACAAGGGAGTCAACCACAAAATTGGCTTTTCTAAGTACATGGGAGAAGGAAATCTTCTTCTACTCCGCCGCTTGACATTTGAGATAATTCTGATAATACGCCAAGGCGGCTTGAGTTTGTTGTTTACTGCATCTATGATTCCCTTTCCACTTGGAGATTTTGACAACCTGCATCAATAGCAGCTTTAAGCCCAACAAGCAGCGCTGTGCCTTTAGCCACCAAGCTATTGGTGCGATCAAGGTTCATAGCGCTAGAAATCACCGGAAGCCCTGCATCATCACGAACAACATAACCAACAGCAGCAAACTGATTAGCTTTAACTGAGGCATCGAAGTTCAGTTTGAAGCATCCAGCATTCGATTGAGAAGCTTGGACTGAGGATGATCTGACACTCCTTCTTCCATGAAATCAATTGTAGACTTGATTGTGAAGTTGCCTTTAGGATCAGGTGCCCAGATGATCTTATCCTTACCATTACTACCAGCATTAGGAAGAGGGATAGCCCTAATGATATGAACAACACATTGAAGAGCTGGAATATCCCATGAGTTATTTGAGATGAATCTATCCACCGTGAGGCTCCAATCAATGGTTTGTCTATATGTAGAGCTAAGAAGATTCGCTAGAGGGAATGGTAATGCCCAATTAGCGGCCCAAAAATTAATATCTTTCTCATTACCAACAATCCAAGCCATGCCCTTGTAGACTATCTCTTTGTTATCCAAAATGCATTTCCAAGGCATTGAGTGATTAGTCTTCTTTGAACATAAAAACAACGGTTTTTGTCTCAAGTATTTGACTCTTACTAACTTTACCCACCAATTCTCATGATCAGTTAGAACCCTCCAACCAAGCTTGGCAAGGCAAGCTTGATTAAAAGACTCAACAGAACGAAGACCAGTACCACCTTTAACCTTAGGCCTGCACACTTCCTTCCAAGCTATCGGAGGAGCACAATTCTGATTTCCCCAAAAGAAATTCCTGCATTCCTTGTTTATATCCTTCGAAAGCTTCTTTGGACATGGAAAACATGATAACACATTGTTAGGCATACTAGTGATACTAGATTTCAAAAGAGTTCACTTACCTCCTCTCCAGAGTATGTTCCTTTTCCAACCAGCAAGTTTATTCTGGATTTTGAGAAGGAGCTCTTTGGCATTAACATGGTCTTTCCATAACACAATATTGTGTATGCCCAGATACTTTCCAATTATACTCTCGTGTTGTATATTAAGAATAAAGGCAATATTATTTCTAACCAGGGAAGTGACATTTGCTGAAAAGTAGAGTGAAAACTTGTGGAAATTGATTCTCTGCCCAGTCGCTGCAGCAAAGCTATTTAAAACCTGAAGAGTCTTTCTAGCAGCAGTATTATTAGCTTTACAAAAAAGTAAGCAATCATCCACAAACATAAGGTTTGAACTTCTAAGTCCGCGAGGAGATGAAAGAATTCCAATTTGAGACTTGGAAGAGCTAGTAAGAGTATTCAAGTGCCGAATAAGAGGCTCCATACTTAAAATAAAAATATGGGGAGACAGAGGGTCCCCCTGTCTAATACCAAGAGAAGGGCAAAAGAAACCTTCAGGTTTACCATTAATGAGAATGGAGAAGGACGCTGAAGAAATACATTCCATGATAAGATTCGTCCAGTGTAAAGAAAACCCAAATCTCAGAAGGCAATTCTTAATATAATGCCAGTCTAAAAGATCATAAGCCTTCTCCAAGTCTAGTTTTAAAGCCATTGAGCCTACCCTGCCTTTTTTCCTTTTAAAATCTGAAAATAACTCGTGCGCAATTAGGATATTATCAAATATTGATCTACCAGGAGCAAAAGCCCCTTGATTTTGAGATATAATTTTCTTTAGAGTGTTTCTCAGCCTGTTAATGATAACCTTAGTTATTAATTTATAAACCACATTACAAAGACTGATTGGTCTGAAATGATTAGTGGACTCAGGATTTTCCACTTTAGGAATGAGCGTGATATTAGTATGATCAATAGATTTCAGAGACGTACCGTTTTGGAAGAAATCATTTACCATATTCAAGATCTTGTGTTTCACTTCAGGCCAAAATCGATGAAAAAATTTAGCATGAATTCCATAAGGCCCAGGTGCTTTCAAGGCACCAATACTACGAATAGCCCTCTCCACTTCTCTTTCAGAAACCTGCGCAGTCAAAAACAAATTATGAGAATTGGAAATACATGGATTAATAATCGACAGAAAATCCTCCATAATAGGTTGGCTAGGGATACTAGTTTGATGAAACCGCTTTTTGAATTCGGAGATGAAAACATGGCACATCCCTTCCCCTTCAAGATGCCATAATCCATTACTATCTCTAATCTTGGTGATATGGTTCATTTTCCTACGCGTAGTGGCTTGCAAGTGGAAGTACTTTGTGTTTTTATCACCCAATTTCAGCTAGTTTGCTTTGGCACGTTGAGCCCAAAACAGCTCTTCCTGACTGTGGATGTCAAACAGTTTCTGCTGCACCTCATTCTCCCTTGAAACAAGATAGTTAGAAAGTGGATTCTGCATTAATTGTTGTTGAACATCCCTCAGCTCATCAGAGACTTCCTTAACTCTTGATAAAAAATTCCCAAACACCTTCTTATTCCAATTACTTGCCAGACAAGCAAGGCTAGAACAAGTGGTAGCCACTTGCTGTCCCTGGTTACCAGATAGATCATTATTTGCCCAGATCTTCTTAACAATCTCTATAAATCCTGGTTGCTCAAACCAAATGGCTTCCAACTTAAAAGGTCTATGCTTCTTGGGAATATGGGTGGAAGTCGAGAGACAGATAGACCATGATCGGATCCTTGAATGGGAAAATTATGCAGATTGAAGTTTGGGAAGAGGTTTAACCACTCAGAATTAGCTAATCCCCTGTCAAGGCGTCCAAAAATTATGGAGCTATCTTTATGCCCATTTGTCCAAGTGTAGGGGGACCATATAGATGGGAGAGAAACCAGCTCATTCACATTGATAAAATCCAAGAACCTGTTCATATACGTGTTATGCACATCAGGACCTCCAGTTTTCTCATTAAGAGAGTTGATGCTATTGAAATCTTCAATGAGAAGCCAAGCCTCAGCCGGCGGGTTCAGTTGAGAAATTAAGTTCCAAATTGGCTCTTGAGCAGCTTTTTGAGGAGGCATATAAGTAAAGGTTATTAAGCAAGTTTGCCTAGAGTTGAGGGAAGTAACTCTGCAATGCAAGAACCTGTGATGGGAGGCAATAACTGAAATAGAAACGCTACTAGAGTTGCACAAAAGTAAAATAACACCACATTGACCCAGAGATGGTATAACAGAGTTACAATCAAAAGGCAGCTTAGAGGCTAATCCTCTAGCCTGTGACACACTAGCTCTAGTGTCTAGAAAGCAGAATACATCTAGAGACATTATTCAATGGAAATAACTAGCTTGACTAAGAAAGGTTGGCCGAGAAGAACCTCGCCAATTCCATGATGCAATCTTCATTAATTGGGGACAGCACTCGAACTCTGAGACTTCTATGACTTCACTTGCTCTCTTCCTAGGGGTTTTTCCAGAATCTTCCTCAAACATTGCCTTCAACATCCTATCAGGGCTATCAAAACCAGCTTCAAGGAAAAGCAATTGATCATCGAGACTCGAAAAGGTTTTCCTACTGACCAATAAAAGCAAGCGCTACAAATCGCCCAAATCGAAACCCTAGAAAATCCGATTGCGATACCCAAATCAATCCTAAAAGCGAAGGATTTGTTAGAGATAAACCTCCTCCCCTACGCCGAACAACTATGTTGCGTGAGCTCCTAATCGCAAAGCTCGTTAACCAGCGAAGCTCTTGAGACAAGTAGTCACGGCAAAGATAAATCCTAATCCGGAGGTTTCTAATCCAGCAAGAGCTCAAGAGATTCACTCTACCCACCCCCGTATCCTGAAGAAAACTAGGCGGATCCCAGCCGTGCCTCCACGCGATAAGCAAAATGTCACACCTAAGCCCTAGTAGAGCTTGTTCGGGTTCCAAACCCCTTGTTCGAAACCCCAACAAGCTATATGTTACCATACATTGAAATAAATAAGAATATCACTAATTATAATAGTGGTTAAAAAAAATTTGGCATCTTAAATTTGTCATTTTAGAATTAACTTTCTTTTTATGTAACTAAAAACATTTCCAACAGAGTCCTTAAAACATATTTTTAGTTAATTTAGAAATTTTTAGTTAATTTAGGGATTTTCAAAGAAAAAATAGTTCTAGCATAGTCCATATCTCACTCTCTACTTTAAAATTTTGATATTTTAGGGGTTTTGAATACCTAAATTTAACAAATATGGGAGAGAAAATAGGGATTCCTATCTCCTCATAATTGGATGCATTTCATAAATAATAAAATAATAAATTGAAGATATTCAAATGTTTCACTTGAAACAAATAATAAAATATTTGATATTTGTCAAAATAGAAAACATTGCTGGACTAAACTTTTTCAAGGTAGTTTGCTAAAATAATTTTCCAACTATTTTAACTAGAATTTAGCTTAAATTCAGAGACTCTACTAAAGATGCTCTAATTCTCAAAAGAACCCTAGATTCAATTATGGAGTCCTTATTTTCTTTGGCAGAAGAATCAAATCATTCTAAATCCAATCAATCTAACATTATTGTTTGATATAAACCTAAGACATAAGAGATTAAGGCCCATTTGGTATTGTTTTTTTTCTCAAAAAACTTTTTTTTAATAAAGCAGTACAAAAGTGTTTGGTAAAAATGAAAAATCTTGTTTTTTTTAGGATAAACTACATAAAAGTACCCAGTTATAGGAGTCATTTCAAGTTCGTACCCCAACTATGAAAATTGCCATCTAGGTACCCAAATAATTAAAACACAACATTTAGGTACCCACCGTTAGCAATCTGTTAAAAAAATCTATTAAGTGTCCAAGTGGTATTTATGGGGCCTTTTTTATACTGACATGGATGCTATGTAGACAAAAAAATTAATAAAAATTGAATATTATTAAAAATAATTAATAAAATCTTAAAATAAATAAATAAAAAATTTTTAAAAAACAAAACAAAGCCCAACTTCCTTCTCGATCCTTCTTCGCCTTCTCCGTCTTCCCGTAACCCAAAAACCTACCCTCTACTCCATCGACGATGACCACTTTAATTGCCTCCCGGATTCCCTTATTCTCTTCGTCTTCACCAAGGTCGGCGACGCCAAGGTCGTCGACCGCTGCTGCGTCGTTTCCCACTGCACCTGCGTCGTTTCTGCCTTCTCCGTTGAAGACTTGATTCTATGCCGACAACAGCAGCCACGACCAATCTGGTGTCCAAATCCAAATTCAAACACCCAAAATCCAACCACCCAAAATACCCAAAACCTTGCAAATAAACACCACCAAATCCAAACACCGAAACCCACACAACCAGACATTGAAACCCCAAAAATGGAAGTGAAACTCTGAACGGCTTGCTCCTTGGTCTCCAAGCTCAGCTCAGTCTCCTCACAAACCCGAGCTGATGCCTTGAAAGAGCTTCACCTCATCACCAAGTTTGACCCCGACTGCCGCGACAATCCGGCACCGCCGCCGCCACTTGATAATGTTGATCTCGATTCCAATAACGGGAAGAAGCCTTTTCGACGGAAGAATGGCGATTTCATGTTTACACAGTCTTTGTACGCTGATCGGAACGAGATGACCCGAGACTTGGTTAACGACCCGAACGGCAACTGCCTCTTGCTCCAGAAACTCCATTTCTGGTACCTCCAAGCTCCATCATTCTATCCGTCGATGCCGAGTGCGACCATTTCAGGAAGGACCTAGGCACGGAGGCCTTGCCCAATAGGATCCTGCGGTGGCGATGGACTTCTTGAGAGAGAGACGTTGATGATATATTTCTTGATGAAGTCCTCCGGAGTGACTCTAGGGATGTAGAACGACTGGGTGCCATGGACGAGCAATAGGAAGATCTCAGAGATCGTAAGTGTACGGATTCCCATGGTGGATCTACAAGACTCCATCGCCTCTGACTGAGAGAGAGATCAGAGGGAAAATGGGTGTTTGTGGTATTTTCCTTAACCCCAAATTCATCAAAAATCGAAGATAAAGGGAGGGATTTGGGTGGAATTAAAGCTTACATGTATGAGATGCCAGGATTAGTTTTCTGCTTTCTTTTTGTTTCTTTAAATTGTTTTGTTTTTTTTAATTGTTTTGTTTTGTTTATTTTGAAATTTTATTAATTGTTGTTAATATATATTCAAATTTTATTATTTTTTATCTGACATGGAGTCTATGTCAACATTAAAAAAAAAAGGCCCACAAGTGCCACTTGACACTTAACAGATTTGTTTTTAATATATTACTAACAATGGGTACCTAGATGTTGTATTTTGATAGTTTGAGTACCTAGAATCCAATTTTCATAGTTGGGGTACGATTTGAAATGACCCCTATAGTTTGGGTACTTTTATGTAGTTTATCCTTTTTTAAAAAAAGTAATTGATTTTTGATAATAACTTTTAAAAGTAACATGCAAGTTGCTTTTGAAAGATACTTTCACAAAAAATTAATGAAAACTTTTATTTTTTATAATGACCAACTTAATTTCTAAAACAGTTATCGTTTGTTCACCATTTTTATTTCTCCTTAAAGGAAGAAACCACCACCTGATGCCCAAATCTACTCCGCCGTCACCACCTAACACCACCACCACCTCTTTTACCCTTCTCTCCACCTCCTCTACCACCACATTTTCCACTAACCTCCACCTCCTCCACAATCGTTACCGCCGCTAAAGCGACGCCACCACCACCTTATGATCACCACAGCAACCACCACCTCCACCACTACCACAACTTCTTTCACCCTTACCTCCACCTCGTCCACCGGAACCTCCACCTCGTCCTCCACTACCTCCACCATTGTCACCACTGTCGGCGCCACCACAGTTGTCCACCCACCTTCACCACCACAAGCACCTCCATCTCCACCACCTTCTCGTACACCCCTACCTCCACCACCATCACCACCTCTTCTACCTCTACCTCCACTTTCATCCCCACAACTTCCAACATCTCCTCCACATCCACATCTTCTACTTTTACCTTCACCTTCATCCCCACAACCTTCTCCCTCTCCTCCACATCCACCTCATCTACCTCTACCTCCACCGCCACAACCACCACGACCTCCTCATTCACCCCTACCTCCACCTCCATCACCACCACAACTACCTCTTACACTTTTCAATATCATGTCCATTTTAGTCATTATTTACGTCTGCCACAGTTTTACACTAAAACTTACCAAACACTTTGATATTTTTTTTCATATTCAAAGTGCTTTTAAAAAAAAATTACCAAAAGCTTAACTGCTTCAATATACAGTTGTTTATTAAGAAAGCACATCATAAGCAATTTTTCAAAAAACATAACAATACCAAACTAGCCATAACTCAATGATTTTGGTTTAACTTTTGGTGAGCTCCTATCATTTAGTTGTTTATTTAGATCTTTCACCCTCGACTAAAACTAACATGATTGTGAAACATATTTATGGAGGGATGGATAATAATTTCATTTTTTTTTCTGGGTTTTATTTTTATTTTTACATGTGTTATTGATCTCTTTCAACATTTCGATTTTTATTTACTCAAATCTCAAAAAAAAAAAAAAAAAAAAAAACTGAAAACTAAGAAACAAAAGGTGGACCAATCCTCATTTTGATGGCTCAAACTAGTTCATTGAATGATGAGTCACTCACCCAATTCACCAGACACGAGCATATTTGGAGAAAACCTTGAAAAATGTAGTGTTTTGCTTCCAAGAGGAGAGACCATTGCACAATAACTATGTACTGTACATAGATATGAACAACAGGTGATACATTATCTAACAAAAGAATTTTGGGGAAATTAACGAAGGTTGTGATTAGAATTTTAGAAATTGGATACATGATCTGACCCAATGTCTGACCTAATAGTGTTACTTTTACTATCAAGATTGAATGTGAATGATTGTGCTAAATCTACTGCATCTTGAACTCTAAGCCGAGTGCCCTGTTGCCCTACAACTGTGGCAGCAACCCTAGCTGCTAATGCACCTATTCCTTGCAAATCTGACACTCCTCGCAAAATTCCGTACAAAATTCCAGAAGCGTACGCATCCCCGGCACCACAAGTGTCCACTGGTACACATGGAGATGGAGGGATGTATATAGCTTCTCCTTTAACACCAATGTAAGACCCTCTTGGTCCATCAGTAACTGATGCCAGGGGAACAAAATGACTCAGATACCTTGTAGCTGAAATGGGACTCTCCTTTGAGGAAAAATGACAGAAAGCTCTTGCTTCGTCACTGTTTGCAAATACAATGTCCGCATAGCTTCCAACAATTTCCCTGGACAAAATTAATATGACAACTGAATAAAACACATGCTGCATGTCACAAATGCGGAAAAAATGCATGTCCAATTTTACAAGACAAACCTATTTACTGCCATTGATTGAGTTCATACGTCAGATAATGAAAGAAATTCTTTAAAAGGACTTACATACAAAGACCATATAAAACTCATTCCTTGACGATAACTTATCATCTAGTTTCTTATGTCTTCATCCTTTTAAACTCTTTCCACGTATGTAATACAACAATCTTTGAATGCAATGTTACCATATAAAACTTACTCCTTGACAATACTTATCATCTAGATTCTTATGTCTTCATCCTTTTAAACTCTTTCAATGTATGTAATACAACAGAAACTAGAACTTTGCATTCAAATTTTAATAAAAGCATGTGAGCCACCACAGTAGATTCCATTGCTAAACTAAAATAAAAATACTATTGAAAACAACTAACGAGTCAGAATTAGTTTTAAAAAAAACATCCCTAGCCTTTCTTATATTTAGAAAGGGGTAGAAATATGCTAGACTTGGTGCATAATGCTTAAATGCCATTTGTTGAATGCATAAAGAATAATGCAGTAAACAAAGTTACCAAAAATCATCATAGTGTCTCTCAATGCAGGAGACGTCTGATGCTGTAACTGCAACTAGAGCACCGTTCCTGCGTGCTTCTTCGCATGCTTTTGTAATAGTATTGATTGTATCAGGAATTTCAAATAAATATCCTTCAACTACAAGTATTTTTGTATTGCAAACTGTGCTAGCCAAGCATGGATCATAATTAACAGTAGAAGATGTACCCTGGAATGATTAAGAAAGATATATTAGGGCCTCATTTGATTTACCTCATAGATCATTTACATGACTAACCAAACAAAGAAATCATAAATACTGATGAAACAATTAATGGCTAGAGAACTTAAGTTTCAGTAGGATCTTAGAGCTTTGAGACATCAGAACAGATTTGACCTGATAAGCAAGCATTGTACGTTGGGCATCTGAAGTTGTGAGAACTATTACTGTCCCTGTTGTCCCATCCTTGATAGGTGCAGAAAGAAAATGTAAATTTGCCCGACGTAACTTTGACCTACACATACATTATTGTGGAAGAATACAAATTTTGTCAGATCATTAAAAAAAATTAAGATAACCAGTATAACAGGAACCAAATAGTTCAAATTATTGGCAAAGTAGAATCTTATGATAATTTTTAACACCTCAGACAGTGCTAGAGATGGGAGACCAATAACATGCGAGGACACACTGTAAGAGTAAACTGATAATGCAACTTTCAGTTATATGATGATTACCACATTACAGGCAGATTTTAATGAAATAAAAAAAATATTGATCCCACATTATTTCAAAGGGTTTCATCTCTATTGAATTTTCCAGACAGAAGAAGACGTGGACAAAGGAGAGGGGGGGTTGCAAGATCCTGACCTGTAGAAGCCACCCAATGGATCACTCCCTACACTCCCTGCCATAGCTATATTCAAGGTAGAGCCTCCAATGGGCCTACTACCAAGCCTTGCCAAGGCCACTAGAGTGTTGGAAAGAGACCCACCAGCAGCAGCCTTATAGCTACAACCATCCATCGCTCTCAAAACCCTACCTCTCTCTTCATGATTCACAAGCGTTCTCGTTCCCTTTTCTAATCCCAATTTCTCCAGAAACTCATCATCAACAATGCCAGAAAAGTCCACCTGGAAAAAAGAAATGCAAGATTAAAACTTTTTAAGTAAAAGATTAAAGCTACTTGAGATTCGGTTCCAATTAAGGTTTTTTCTTTTCCCTTCCTTAGTTCCTTTGTATAAAGGAACATGTAAGCAGAACCTCCACTTAGCTCAGCTTAGTGATACAAACCTTTGCCTTACTCTAGGAAAATGGTTGATGATTCGAATTTCAAAGTACCATTTCAATTCCGATAGGAACTGGAATAACATAAGTTAAATGATCTCAAATACCATAATTCGCTTACTATCAAACAAAGGGAACGAGTTTAAAATAAACCGTTCTGTTTTTCGTCAGATAAGTTTGTTTGTTTTAACAAAGAAGAATGACAGCAGCCTACTTCTTCCTTTTCTTTTCTGGTAAATGAAGTTGGTGATACGAATATGATATAGCAAGTATGTTGCAATGCGAAGGGGGACGCTATAGAAGAAAAACAAAAAGAAAACATAACAAAATCAATTGGTTTCTTCTTTTCTCCTAAATTGAAGCAAGCATTGTAATTTGTGCCCGAAAGAGTAATAATCAAGCAAAATATTCAAAGAGAAATCAAAATGGAATGAAAATTACCATGGCTTGTCCAAGACCTAAAACGTCCCATCTATCAGGAGAAAGAGACTCAAAATCGTCTTCTTCTACGTATTCTTCTTCCTCCTCATCAACAACACTGTCATCTTCATCGTCATCGTCAGCAGCGTTGGCACTCTGAAATTCAGCACCCGTACAATCAGAGGAGGCCCTGAGAAACCCAAGTTGCCGTCTCGTCATGGAAGCGGATGCGGTATTTGTTTTTGGATGGAGAAAAGCAAAGGCAGAGGTTGTGGAAATGATATTGCTATTATTACTAGGAGCATGTGAATGTGGATGTGGCGGATAAGGCGCCTGAATTGGTGGGTTTAAGAAGAAAGAAAAGCGAGGGAAAGTCGGAGAATAGAATGGTGGAGAGGACAAATTGGCCGGACTGGTGGTGGCGATTATGTGGGGTGGAGAAGAGATAGGAGGAACAACAAATGAAAGAGACATGCTCTCTAAGCCCTCAGCTCTCAGCTCTCAGCTCTACCTACCCTCTTCTCTCTCTCTCTCTTTCTCTCTTTCTCTCTTTCTCGCTTCTCTTCTTCACTACCAAAACCAAAACAATTTTCTTTTGAATTTACGGTCACTCTTTCGCTTTCTCTCTGCGCCTCCACTCTATCTTCGTCTACCTTTTTTTCTTTTTCTGTTCATTCATCCAACAATACATCCATCTTCAACTTCTCCTTAGTTTTTTTTTTTATTCTAAAATAAAATATAAAATGAATAGGATATATTTTAATTAGGTTTCGATTGGATTAGTGACAGAGAGAGCCGGAAAAATATGTTTGATTAAAAATCAAACTCTATTATAAATAATGCTATGGGCACTAAAAAAAGTGAAATCTCAAATTTTCTATCTCAATTCATGTAGCGGATGACGTGACAATCTAAATCGTTTTTTTTAAATTAACTATTTCAAATTAAATACAAATATAAACAATTAAAATTAAGAAAAATAAAACTCTAAGGTTACGTTTGGTACGCCGTATAAGAAACAGAATAAGATAATATAGTATGAAACCGGTGTTTGATACCACTTGTATTAATTAGACACCGAATAAGTTAATACGGTTGAGTACATTTATACGGTCCATACTCACTAAAATAATAACCTCGAAATTGTCCGCATCAAATAGTCGGATGACTAACAATCTCGAAAAAAAAAATAATAATAATAAATAGTAATAATAATAATAAAAGAATAATAATAATAAATTGAAAATTAATAATAATTAAATAAATAATAATAATAACATCAATAATTAATTAAAATAAATAATAAATAATAATAATAATATACATAATTATATTTATGATATATAGATATTTTTTATCAACTAATATAATATAATCCGGCCAGTATAATATAGTAGGCATTTTAAGCCGGTATAACACCAAACGCCGATTAAATAGTTAATCTATCTGGTGGACATATTAGTCTATCCGACTGAAATAATCAGTACAATACGGCATACCAAACGAGGCCTAAAAACATAAACAAAGAATAGAGGAGAGAATTAAGAGTTGAGTTTTTAGGGTTTTATTTTTCTTAATTTTATTTTTATTTTTTAATTTTTTATATTTGTTTTTTAATTTGAAACAGTTAATTGAAAAAATATGATGTGGATTGCTATGTCGTTCGCCACATGTGTTGGGATAGGATATTTGGAATTTCACTTGGTGCCCATAGCATTATCCCTCAATTATTAGGTCAGAAATTTTTGTTAATGACAAACTTTAACCCAAATTTTAGATTGGCTAAACATACATTTATTAATGGGATGGGCTAATTAATTTTTTTTTCCTTGAGTAATTTTTTTTTCTGCACTATTATTTTGTGATAGTCCGTCAGCATTGCACATTGCAACTAATCCAGTCTTTCGTGAGCACAACACATTGAAATCGACTGAGGTTTTTTGTGTTTTCACAAACACCCCCTCAAGTTTTAGACCTTACATAAACACCCCTCAAGTTCCAAAAATATTACACATAAACTCGTTAAAGGTTTATTACTTAAAATGCACCTAGAACAAGACACGAAGTCTCAATTTGCATCAATAACAGAAATTCGTATCACTTTGCACCTAAAATTGGATTTCCGTTTACTTAGTTACACAAATTGAGTCACGGCATTACAAATGCGTAAGTAAGCTTATGTGGCATCCATGTAGCAACAAAACATCGGGCATTTAGTAATTTTGTTATTATGTTAAATGGGATAATCTTTGCTTGCCAATTCTGACCTAAGCTCCCCACCAGCCATATCTAATTCCAACAAAAAAGAGAAAGAGTTGAAGACCCTCAAGCTCACACACGACTCTCCTTCCTCTTCCTCCGCCGCACAGAACCAGAATACCATCAAGTTCTATCTCCACATTGGCGGCAACACTCCCAAGGCGAAGTGGATCGTCTCTGATAAGACATTGTACTCTTTTCTTAAGAGTTCTAATGTCAACGGCTACAATGATGATGTTGGATTGGACCGAGAGGGACAGTGGGTTCTGAAAGTTGGGTGCAAGTTCCGGGCTAGGGTTTCCATTGACTTGCAATTGATGATGTTCGGCGATCAGCGCTGAGTCATTTTCGTGTCCAAGGGCCTCTGGGCTTTGCAATTCTATACCGACGAGCAGTACCAGAGGTTTGTGTCCTCGTTTCAGGACTACTTGTTCAAGAACGTGCTTACTTGATTCACCCAAATAGATCTAATGCTTCATTTTCCCCTATTAAAAAAATAAGAGAACCAAACGGTGAGTAAAAAAGCACCCCAGCAATGTCGAAGCAAACCCAGCAATGTAGAACCTCTCCCTTGTTCATTAGGTTCTCTCCTCTTAATTTTCCTTGCAAGTGCACAAGTTGTAGATGGTATAGCGGAGTATAACTAAGGGTTATCGTACAACAAAGACTGATTATAATGAAGCAGAAACTAGTCTTAAACTATTCTATATAAATACAACAAAAACAGAAAATTGAAAGTTCAAGGTTTTGATTTGGTTTTGAATTAGTAACTGAATTACCTTAGAAGAACTAAGTAGAGAACAGACTAAACAAGGAAGAAGACGGATAAATAAAAGGCCTAGGGTCTTGACTTCACCATTACAATTCAATTCCATGTAAATTAAACCAAGTACAAATCAATTTCACTAGATTGTTTCATAGGTTCGTTTTCACTTACTTATGGTCAGTCGTGGGTGTCCGATCAAACCAAGTTCCTTTAACCCCAATCTAGATGTCATGTCCAACGAAGATTTCAATCAAAGAACCAATAAGAACAGGAAAAAAATAGAACCAAATAACTCCATGGAATGGGTGTCTTCTCAGGATATTATTCATTCAACTACAGATCGTCCAACAAAGGTATGGGTGTCTACTCAGTATTTGGATAAGAAAACTAACAAACAATCTTAATGGTGATCAGACATCAAAATAGAATGTTAATTATCAATAGAGCATAGTAATTGAATCATAAAACACAGCAAAAAACTGAAAAACACTTAAATTCAATACATGGAATGAGAACTGCAAGGTTACAACAAAACCCTAGATATGAATTTAGTTACACATCATGATCAAAGAAAGTATAAACACAATATGAAGCATGAGTGAAATCAAACTCAAAAGGAGAAGAAGGAACCCATTGAAGGAATTCTGATGTCGAACTCCTTCCTCTTGCGTTCAGCCTCTCTCTCCAAAATCAGAGACTGAGCTTTCTATGTTAAACGACAACAACTATTTTTGGATCAAAAAAATAAAAGATGCGGCTAGGGTTATTCGCCTTGTAATCAGAAACTAAACTCCTTTAAATAGGAGTGTACAATCCCTAGAAGTTAGAAGAATAAATAGGAAATATCTCTTACTTAAAAAAAACTTCTAATCAGACCTAAAACAAGGCAATAAAATCCTAAAAATGTTTTTCCTAACAGGGCTGAGACAAGGGTCCTAAAAATCAGGCCATTTTCTTATTTCTTGGCTGAAATCCTCTTGGCAATGAAGGTTCCTAATGTCTTGGACTTTCCTGGTGCAACAAGTTGTGTTCTTGGCCCTTCTTGAGACTTCCTTGGACGTCACTTTCCTCTTTGGTACACACAAGCCTTCCTTATGTGGTATTTTCCCTTTCTGGAATGCTCAGGCCTTCCTTATGTGGAAAGGCACAATCTTGACATTGAAGACTTCTTCTGGATGGCAAGAAATATTCTTTCCTCTTTCTTTGACTTGAGTCCGAGAACAATTCATTCTTTCTTCCTTTTCCACACTTATATGAACTTTTCTACTTCTACACACACTTCACAAGAATGATCACTTTCTACTATGGATGGCAATTAAATCACACAAAAGATAAGTAAATGAGCATTAGATGACATCAAAAAGATGCATGAATAATGACTTAACAGATACCCCCAAACCTATCTTTTGCTAGTCCTTGAGCAAAACAAAGAAAAACTAAACTAAACAAAATGAAAAGACTCAATCTTAGTTAAGGATAGATCATTTAAACCACTAGGTGTTCCTAGTAGGAGGAGTTTTGTCTCCTGAGGGTCATGGTAGTTACGATCCCCACAAACGTTTTACTTATACACCTAACATGCTAGAGATAGTTGTTAACAAGTTAATAAGAATTAAAGAAAGTAGACATGCTTCGCAAAACTAAAATGAATGCCACAACATTAAGTATCATGTGTGATGTGTAGATGCCAATATCTCAAGTAATCATGTTTAAAAACAACTTTATCCAAGTGCTCCAAAAATATTTCGCCTCTACTCTAATCCTCACTAGGCATCTCTCCATTCTCACAAGAATCCTAGGCTTACACTCTTATCAAGCATATGTGATGGGCATTATGTAGAGGAATTCAAGTTTAATCACATATGATTTGCAAGGAAGAATAGCACTTTCTGGAATTTAGATCTCATGAATGGAATTGAACTTTAAGAACATAGATACATACCTCAATCCTCAGCATGGTTGTCCATAAGATCAGTTAGGTCTTCAGTTTTGGTTGTAATGGGGCTAATCTTATGGTGAAGAAAGAAAGGGTTGGATTCAAAGAACTTGAGTTGTGCCAAGGCATGAGATGTCATGACTTGAAATTTGAAGTTCTACTTTGATTTCTTGCTTAGAACCCACGACAACATTGATAAGAACTTGATTCCTCTTTTGAAGTCTTCTTGAGTTCATTGCCTCACTTGGATCAATTCAATTTTTCTTTCACTTTTTTTTTCTGAATTGAACCAAGATCATGCAATGGTTTCCTCATTCCTTGTATAGCTTTTCCCGACATTCAGACTTTAACTTTCACATTATTGTCATTGTTGCAATAGCTCTTTTTGAATTGGGCAGCAACATCTTTAACTCTTCATTCTCACCATGAATCTCATTTAATGCAGCCTTAACACAAACTTGGGTTATAGGGCATGTCTTGATTGAATGGTTGAGTGTTTGGCCGATTATGCTTAGGGTGATGATACAAAAGGCTGAGTGTTTGGCTTCAAAATGGCTTAGGGAGCACACAACAAGGTAGGACAAATTCTTGAGAGGTTTAATCACACAATACTACATCACTTCTTATGGAAAACCACACCTCAAATCAAGAGCATCTATATGATGTCAGTTCTTTAAAATTCAATGCAAATGTAATGGAATGAGATCAACATTGAAGAACAAAATCAGAGTGTTTAAGAGTAGAAACAATGTATATCACTCTAAAAGAATGGCAATACAACTCAATAACCTCACAAGGTAGTCTCCGCTAATTTTCTGAAGTTCACTCAAGTGCAGTAGTTTTGTTATCTTAATCACTCGAGACATGGCATTGTGAAGTGTAAGGTTATGATACAAACGGATTATGGCAGAACTCTTAGTAGAACAAAGATAGTTAACGTAGCATATACACTCTTATTAACAAGTTAACACTTATGACAAGCAAAAACTTAAACTAACTAACTAAACATACTAACAAAAACTAAAGCTGAAATTTTCAAAATCAGGCCTTGTATAACCCCCAAACCTACTTGTTTCTATATTCTAATTATCTAATCCACACCCCCAAACCTAAACTGATCATTGTCCTCAATGTGATAAGCAATATGCAATGAGAAGACTAAAACAGATTCGATGCTTAGAGAGTGCATTACAGCAGAAACAAGAGAATGAAAGAAAACACAAACCAATTATAGGTTGCCTCCTAGGAGCGCTATATTTAACGTCTAGGCGAGACGAGGTAGAAATATCTAAGTTGCTGAAATCTCGACCAAGGCGACATCATAGTGGGATAGATATGGATTATCCTCTAAATAGGATTTAAGTCGATGCCCATTAACTTTGAATCGATTCCCATTCTTCTCGCTCTCAATCTCAATGGCTCCATGAGGGAATACGTGAATCACTTTGAAAGGACCAAGCCATCTAGACTTCAACTTTCCTGGAAAAAGTTTCAACCGTGAGTTAAACAAAAGAACTTTCTGGTTAGGAGTGAATACCTTTCTCAAGATTGCCTTGTCGTGATAAAGCTTGGTTCTCTCTTTGTAAATCTTGGCATTTTCATAAGCTTCATTTCTCAACTCCTCAATCTCGTTCAATTGAAGTTTCCTCATTGTCCCAGCTTCTTTTAAATCAAAATTGAACTTCTTGATTGCCCAAAACACACGGTGCTCAAGCTCCATAGGTAAATGACAAGCTTTTCCGAAAACCAGCCTATAGGGACTCATTCCCATTGGAGTTTTATAAGCTGTCTAGTAAGCCCAAAGAGCATCGTTGAGGCGTAAGGACCAATCCTTCCGAGTAGGGGACACAGTCTTTATCAGTATGTTCTTAATCTCCCTATTGCTTATCTCAACTTGTCCAGAACTCTGTGGATGGTACGGAGTTGCAACTCTATGACTGATGTTGTACTTTTTCATTAGAGCATCAAACGGACGATTACAAAAGTGATTGCCACCATCACTTATAATCACCCTTGGAGTTCCAAATCTTGTAAAGATCATGTCTCGGAGAAAGATGAGAACCATTATGTGATCATTACTTCTTGTAGAAATTGCTTCCACCCATTTGGATACATAATCTACTGCCACTAGAATATATGTATAACCATATGAAGATGGAAAAGGACCCATAAAATCGATTCCCCATACATCAAAGAGATCGACCACCAAGATGTTAGTCAATGGCATCGGATTCCTACTACTTATGTTCTCCATCCTTTGGCATTTGTCACACTTAGAACAAAAGTTAAAAGCATCTTTAAATAAAGAAAGCTAAAAGAAACCATATTGAGGAACCTTAAGTGTTGTTTTCTTCGCACCAAAGTATCCCCCGCAAGCAAATTCATGGCTGAACTTGAGTATGCTTTGTTGTTCAGTTTCTGGTACACATCTCCTTATAATTTGATCTAGACAGTACTTGAATAGGTACGGGTCATCCCACAAATAGTGCTTCACCCAGGAGAGAAACTTCTTTCGTTCCTAAAATGAAAGATCATCTCTAATCACTCCACAAGTAAGATAATTCACAAAATCAGCATACCATGGTTCTTTTTCTTGAATAGCTAAGAGCTGCTTATCAGGGAATGATTCATTAATGGGGACAACACTTTTTTCTTTTGCACCATCATCAACTAGTCGAAACAAGTGATCAAAAACTAGGTTATCACTTCCACTCTTATTACGAATTTCAAGGTCAAACTCTTGAAGCAAGAGTATCCACCTTATCAACCGAGGCTTAGCATCTTTCTTCGTAAGTAAGTACCTAATGGTTGCATGATCAGCATAGACAATCACTTTAGATCCAACAAGATAAGAACGAAATTTTTCTAAAGCAAAGACAACAGCCAAAAACTCCTTCTAAGTTGTTGAGTAGTTGAGTTGAGCGTCATTCAAGGTTCTACTAGCATAGTAGATCACATGAGGTAACTTATCAACATGTCGTCCCAAAACTACACCTATAGCATAATCAGAGGCATCACAAATTAATTCAAAAGTTAAAGACCAATCGGGAGCCATGATAATAGGCGAAGAGGTTAGTTCACGTTTTAGGGTATCAAATGCATTTAAACACTCCTCGTTAAACTTAAAAACAGAATCCTTAGAATGCAAATCACAAAGAGGACGCGTTATTTTGGAAAAATCCTTGATAAACCGCCTATAAAAACCTGCATGCCCTTGAAAACTTCTAACACCCTTAACTGATGTAGGTAGGGGGCAGATTAGAGATGAGATCAATTTTAGCTTTATCAACCTCAATTCCCTTGCAATAAATCACATGACCAAGTACAATACCTTGCTTTACCATGAAATGACACTTCTCCCAATTCAATATCAGATTGGTTTCTTTGCATCTTTGAAGCACTAGAGACAGATGGTTAAGGCAATTATCAAATGAGGAACCGAACACTGAAAAATCATCCATGAATACCTCTATAAACCTCTCAATCATATCCGAAAAGATGGCCATCATGCATCTTTAGAAGGTGTTGTACAAATAGCAACCTATAAATTACGCAACTATATGCACGTTTTAACTCGCAAGTGCACAAGATCAGACAAATAGTATAGAAAGCAAATACGAGATCATTCCCACGAGGACTGGATTAATATGTGTTTAACATTGATTTTAAGATGATTTTGAAAACTGAAAATTTCGAAACAAAGTTGAAGTGTGATGGTGGTCTTCTTTAACTCCCCCAAACCTAATTGAACGATCGGCAAGTTGAAGTGAGATGGCAGTTTCCTTTGTGGCACATCACTAACATTTTCACTCACCACAACCTTCTCATTTGGTCCATATATTCTGTTGTGGCTATTCAGCTCCTTGAAAAACTTCCCATATGCAGGCATGTTCCTAATGACATCAAGCAAAGGCAAATTAATGTTCACTTTACTTAACAGATCATATATTTCTTTAAAAGACTTATCCTTCTTGCTTTTAGCAAGTCTTCCAGGGAAAGTAATTGGTGGTATATAAGGCTTTTTAGCCTTGTGAAGTGGCTTATCAATTTGGCTTAATCTTGCATGAATTGAATTCTTTGGTTGTTGCTCCCTCTCCGTTTGGCCCCCCAAGTTCTTCTCTTCCGTAGCCCCTGCATTAATTTCAGATTTGTTGTTAGAACCATCATTACTAACACCATTATCAATCATCTTACCACTCCTAAGCATTGTAATTGCTTTGGCTTGCTCTTGATTTCTTTGAATCACAAGTGGTTGGTTTGGCAATTTTCCAGGCTACCTTTGATTAAGATCCTCTGCAATCTGCCCTAGTTGAATCTCCATCTTATTTAAGGCTGCATAATGGTTTTGAAGCATGCTATTCGTTGATTGTTGGAATTGCAAAGTATTCTGGGCAAGCAGCTTCACGGTGTCCTCGAGTGAATTGTTGGCTTTCGGTTGGAAAGAGGAACTAGCTTGATTCTGAACATTGTTGTTGTTGCTCCATGAAAAATTGGGATGATTCCTCCACCCATGATGGTATGAGTTAGAGAATGGATCATTCCTTGGCCTCTGATTGTAGGAGTTTATGAAATTGACATGTTCTTGTCCAATTTCTGGATAAGCAGGTCCCATAGGGAAATCATGTGTGGTATGATCAAAGGCTTCACATACCCCACATGATTCCTTCATGTTAGACCTTGGTTGAGCAGCAACTAACGCATCCAACTTCTTTGCTGGCATAGATATCTGAGCATCAAGTTTAGCATCGTTAGAACCACAAATTTCATAAATTCCAACTCGCTTACCCCTAGTGTCCATGTGTTGAGTTTCCATGGCAATCTGTTCGAAAATAGTACATGTTTGTTCAGGAGTCTTGCTCTTCATGGAACCCCCTGAAAAATTTGTAACGATGTTCTTGCTCGAGAGGTTAGTCCTTTATAAAAAAATACGCATTTGTAAGTTTAAAGGAATGCCATGATGGGGGCATTGGAGAAGTAACCCATTGTATCGTTCTGATGCCTCTAAGAATGACTCATCAACTTGTTGTGTGAATGTCATGATTTGATCCCTCAACATATCTGTCTTGGCTATAGAAAAGTACTTCTCTAGGAATTTCTTTTGAATCTCAGCCCATGTGGTTAGTGATCTAGGCCTAAGAGAATTAAGCCAATACTTAGCTCTTTCCTTCAATGTGTACGAAAACACTCTCATCTTTAATTGCTCTTCAGATACACCTGTCAAAGGAAAAGTACTCACTACGTTAAATAAGTCTTTTAAATTTGTGAGTGGATCTTCAATAGATAAACCGTGAAATGAAGGGAGCATATTAAGATGAGAAGATTTCAGCTCATAGTTTCGGGCTTGCGATGACAGCGTAATGCAAGAAGGATTTGTATCAAAGGTTGGGATATCAAGGTCTCCCATGAAGTTCTCATCTTTTTCCATATCTTCCTTTTCCTTAGACTCAATGCCAATACTCTCGGACTCAGATAGATCCTCGTTAGAAAGATTTCTGTAAGGCTCTAAGGTAGCAAGCTTTGCAGCTTTGAGCTTCTCTTGTAGGATGTTCATAATTGGTTCCCCTCGGATTGGCTTGTGTCCCAATGCTCTGGAATGCTTACTTCTCGCAGATTTGATTTGTTCCAAAAGACTACTAGACATAACCTACCTGCAAATAGAGTAAACAAAACAAAATTAAGTAAACTAGAACTAAAACAGAAAATGAAAAATAGAATAGGTAAAAGGCACGCTATGTTTTGACTGAATCAGTCCCCGGCAACGGTGCCAAAAATTTGTTGTTTAATTTTCCTTGAAAGTGCACAAGTTGTAGATGGTATATCGGAGCACAAATAAGGGTTATCGTACCACGGAGACTGATTAGAATGAAGCAGAAACTAGTCTTAAACTATTCTATGTAAATGCAACAAAAACAGAAAATTGAAAGTTCAGGTTTTTTATTTGGTTTTGAATTAGTAACTGAATTACCTTAGAAGCAACTAAATAATGAACAGACTAAACAAGGAAGAAGACTGATGACTAAAAGGCCTAGGGTCTTGACTTCACCATTACAATTCAATTCCATGTAAATTAAACCAAGTACAAATCAGTTTCACTAGATAGTTTCATAGGTTCGTTTTCACTTACTTATGGTCAGTCGTGGGTGTCCGATCAAACCAAGTTCCTTTAACCTGAATCAAGATGTCATATCCAACAAAGATTTCAATCAAAGAACCAATAGGAACAGGAAAACAATATAACCAAATAACTCCATGGAATGGATGTCTTCTCAGGATATTATTCATTCAACTTCAGATCGTCCAACAAAGGTATGGGTGTCTACTCAGTATTTGGATAAGAAAACTAACAAACAATCTTAATGTTGATTAGACATCAAAATAGAATGTTAATTATCAGTAGAGCATAGTAATTGACTCATAAAACACAGCTAGAAACTGAAAAACACTTAAGTTCAATAGATGGAATGAGAACTGCAAAGTTACATCAAACCCCTAGATATGAATTTAGTTACACGTCATGATCAAAGAAAGTATAAACACAATATGAAGCATGAGTGAAATCAAACTCAAAAGGAGAAGAAGGAACCCCTTGAAGCAATTCTAATGTCGAACTTCTTCCTTTTGCGTTCAGCCTCTCTCTCCAAAATAAGAGACTGAGCTCTCTATGTTAAATGACAACAACTATTTCTGGATCAAAAAAATAAAAGATGCGGCTAGGGTTAGTCGCCTTGTAATTAGAAACTAAACTCATTTAAATAGGAGTGTACAATCCCTAGAAGTTAGGAGAATAAATAGGAAATATCTCTGACTTAAAAAAAAACTCCTAATCAAACCTAAAACAAGGCAATAAAATCCTAAAAAAGTTTTTCCTAATAGGGTTGAGACAAGGGTCCTAAAAATCAAGCCCTTGTCTTATTTCTTGGCTGAAATCCTCTTGGCAATGAAGGTTCCTAATGTCTTGGACTTTCCTGGTGCAGCAAGTTATGTTCTTGGCCCTTCTTGAGACTTCCTTGGATGTCACTTTCCTCTTTGGTACGCACAAGCCTTCTTTATGTGGTACTTTCCCTTTCCGGAATGCTCAGGCCTTCCTTATGTGGAAAGGCACAATCTTGACTTTGAAGACTTCTTCTTGGATGGCAAGAAATATTCTTTTCTCCTTCTTTGACTTTAGTCCGAGAACGATTCGTTCTTTCTTCCTTTTCCACACTTATATGAACTTTTCTACTTCTGCACACACTTCACAATGATCACTTTCTACTATGGATGGCAATTAAATCACAGAAAAGACAAGTAAATGACCTTTAGATGACATCAAAAAGATGCATGAATAATGACTTAACAAAACTATTCTTTGTGGTATTTGGTTTGTATAGATACTTGATTCTTTGGTGATTTTTCTTATTTATGTAAAAGTTTTTTACCTTAAAGGCACCCTGAACTCGTATAGAAGTTGCACTTTGCACCCTATTTTCATTCAAAATGCACCCTGAAACACACGACTCGTCCCATTCATGAGCTTTTCTATTCAATCTGTTAAGTAAGCATCAAAAAAGTAGGGTAAAACCGAAAATTTACCTTGAAAATTGAAGAGGGCATTTTTGTCAAATAATCCCTAAAATACAATACTAAAGGAGATGCTAATCCCAAACACAAGCCTAAACCCAGAATTGATAGGACCCTTCCTGAAAATTCGTGAAAAGCCCTGGTCCCATCTAACAACTCCACTTCCTAAAATACCCTTACCACTCGTAATGACTCTACGAGAATTCTACCAAAAATTCGACAGAATTTCCCTTGTAAACCAGTCAACCAGACTTCCACCGGTCAGGCGATGGATTTAAACATTGAACTAATATCCACATAATCTAGAACAATTTACATCAAACAAATTCCAAGACCTAGAAGTTTACAATGCCCAGAAGTGGATCAGAGCAAACTAGGTTAATTTTAACTTTAAAGAACTAGTGAAAATCCTACGTGATGGCAGCGCAGTAAAAGATGATGCCTCCTCCTAATCTTGTCGCCTCATCCCGCTACAACCTGGAGGGCATAAAATCAAAACAACCGTGTGTGGACAAAAGAATGATAATAAAGTATAACCACGCTAGTAAAGTGATGATAACCATAATAAGTAAAATCATGATAACCTACCTCATGGTAAACCATACTTATAATAAGGCTCTCATCTATAGAGAGAGAGAGAGATATATATATATATATATATATATATAAATTACCGGGTACCGCTTGGTTTACCTCAAAGGAGCCCACGCCATATCTAATCCTACATGTCATCATGATAACCCGGCCGAAGCCACTAATTCGAGCCTTAGCCCCCCATCTTGACCGAAGTAATCCTCTCGAGCCATAGCTCGATATCCCGATGGTAGCCGTCATCCTCGAGCCGTAGCTCGATATCCCAGCTCATCCCGAGCCGTAACTCTATGTCTCATCAAACCTATGATGGAATCCTCCATGACATAGCTCATACCATACCGACTGTATGATGTAATCCCCCATGACATACCTCATATCGTCTCGAGAGTATGATGGAATCCTCCATAACATATCTCATATCGTCCCGAGAGTATGATGGAATCCTCCATAACATATCTCATATCGCCCCGAGAGTATGATGGAATCCTCCATAACATACCTCATATCATCCTGAGAGTATGATGGAATCCTCCATAACATACCTCATATCGTCCCGAAAGTATGATGAAATCATCTATAACATACCTCATATCGTCCCGAGAGTATGATGGAATCCTCCATAACATACCTCATATCGTCCCGAGAGAATGATAGAATCCTCCATAACATACCTCATATCGTCCCGAGAGTATGATGGAATCCTCCATAACATATCTCATATCGTCCCGAGCATATGATGGAATCCTCCATGACATACCTCATATTACGCTAAGTGTATGAGGGAATCCTCCATGACATACCTCGTATTATGCTAAGTGTATGAGGGAATCCTCCCTGCAATACCTCACCGAGAGACTCCCACCAGGGTCAAAGCCTAACCCACCATCCTGTGCCGAAACCCCAAAACCAATAGATACGTAGGCCTAAGCCCAAATACGTAATCTCGGGCCTAAGCCTAAAATCTATTACTCGGGGCTGAGGCCCAATATCCGTATGTGGACAATGCCCCAAACCATGACCAAATTATTATCGAAATCCATAATCAATAACAAATTCACAAAGTCGAGTCGTAGCTACCATAGCACCGGCCCAAGCAAAAAAAGTTCCCAAATCATTAACCTTAATTAGCACATGTATTAAACCATAGTCCAAAATCCATAATCCACGATTAACGATCCATAATTCAAGCATAATCGTCCTTCATTCCATAAATGCATAATTGATAAGCAATTCAATAAATCCATGATTCGTAATAAATCATTAAAACGATTATCCGTAGTTCTCTGGTCTCATAACTAATAATTAAATATTAGGAAGGTCACCTTAAATTACCAAAATGCATAATCAATAATAAAACAAATATAACGTATATTTATGCATGCATTATAATTTAAAAAAGCAAAATCCACTCACCGGAAGCCTAAGCAAGCCTAACTCCGAGCTTTGGGGTCCTCTGCAGTCCCCGGAGCAGCGTAGCCTGTCATCCTTGCGTAGGGGCCATGCTAATCTTCTCATTATCGTTCCAATTTTATCGGATGTCGGGGACTGCAGTGCTCTGCGCAAAGATACAAAAGATTAGCATGGCCCCTGCAGTTCACTGCAGTCCCCAACATCCAATAAAATTGGAACGATACTGAGAAGATTAGCATGGCCCCTGCGCAAGGATGACAGGCTACGCTGCTCCGAGGACTGCAGAGGACCCCAAAGCTCGGAGTTAGGCTTGCTTGGGGTTTCCGGTGAGTGGATTTTGCTTTTTTAAATTATAATGCATGCATAAATATACGTTCTATTTGTTTTATTATTGATTATCCATTTTGAAAATTTAAGGTGATCCTTCCTAATATTTAATTATTAGTTATGAGACCAGAGAACTACGGATAATCGTTTTAATGATTTATTACGAATTATGGATTTATTGAATTGCTTATCAATTATGCATTTCTGGAATTAAGGACGATTATGTTTGAATTATGGATCGTTAATCGTGGATTAGGGATTTTGGACTATGGTTTAATACATGTGATAATTAAGGTTAATGATTTGGGAACTTTTTGGCTTGGGCCGGTGACATGGTTTAGCTACGACTCGGCTTATTGAATTGGTTATTAATTATAAATTTTGATAATGATTTGGGGCATGTCTGGATACAGATATTGGGCCTCGACCCCGAGTCATAGATTTTAGGCTTAGGCCTGGGATTACGTATTTGGACTTAGGCCTACGTATCTGATGATTTTGGGGTTTCCGCCCAGGATGGTGGGTTAGGCTTTGACCCTGGTGGGAGGGTTGGTGGGAGTCTGTTGGCGAGGTATAACAGGGAGGATTCCCTCATACACTTAGCGTAATATGAGGTATGTCATGGAGGATTCCATCATACGCTCGGGACGATATGAGATATGTTATGTAGGATTCCATCATACTCTCGGGACGATATGAGGTATGTTATGGAGAATTCCATCATACTCTCGGGATGATATGAGGTATGTTACGGAGGATTTCATCATACTCTCGAGATGATATAAGGTATGTTATGGAGGATTCCATCATACTCTCAAGACGATATGAGGTATGTTATGGAGGATTCCATCATACTCTCAGGACGATATGAAGTATGTTATGGAGGATTCCATCATACTCTCAGGACGATATGAGATATGTTATGGAGGATTTCAACATACTCTCGGGACGATATGAGATATGTCATAAGGGATTACATCATACACTCAATATGGTATGAGCTATGTCATGGAGGATTCCATCATAGGTTTGACGAGACATCGAGTTAAGGCTCGGGATGAGCCAGGATATCGAGCTACGACTCGGGGATGACGGCTACCACCGGGATATCGAGCTATCGCTTGGGAGGATGACTTCGGTCGAGATGGGGGGCTAAGGCTAGAATTAGTGGCATCGACCGGGTTATCATGATGCCATGTATGATTAGATATGGCGTGGGCTCCTTCGAGGCAAACCAAGCGGTACCCGGTAAGTTATATATATATATATATATATATCTCTCTCTCTATAGATGAGAGCCTTATTATAAGTATGGTTTACCACAAGGTAGGTTATAATGATTTTACTTATTATGGTTATCATCACTTGACTAGCGTAGTTATACTTATTATCGTTCTTTTGTTCACTCACGGTTGTTTTGGTTTTATGCCCTCCAGGTTGTAGCGGGACGAGGCGACAAGATTAGGAGGAGGCATCATCTTTTGCTGCGCTGCCATCACGTAGGATTTTCACTAGTTCTGTAAAGTTAAAATTAACCTAGTTTGCTCTTATCCACTCTTGGGTATTGTAAACTTCGAGGACTTGGAATTTGTTTGATGTAAATTGTTCTAGATTGTGTGGATATTAGTTCAGTGTTTAAATCCTTCGTCTGACATGTGGAAGATGGGTTGCCTGGTTTACATGGGAAATTCTGCCAAATTTTTGGTAGAATCCTCGTAGAGTAGTTATGAGTGGTACAGGTATTTTAGGAAGTGAGTTGAGTTGTCAGGGTTTGTTAGACGAGAGTAGGACTTTTCACGGATTTCGAGGGAAAATTCGGGGAGATTCCTATCAAGAACAGTCAATTTACTCTCTTTTTTACGCCCACTTAACATATTAAATAGAAAAGCACATGAATGTGACGAGTCTCGTGTTTTAAGGTGCATTTTGAACGAATAATGAGAATAGGATGAAAAGTGCAACTTCTATGCGAGTTCATGGTGCATTTAAGGTAAACACCCTTATGTAAATATAGGTGTTAGGGTTTTGTCTCTGTTTGGCAATTTTGGTTCATATAAGATCTTAATTAGTTTATTTTTCAACATTGGGATAATGTGTGGCTTGGATTTTGAAATGGTTGCAGATTCAAAATGGGTTTGAATTTTCTCGTTTGTCCGTGCTATATTATCAGGGTAGTTTCCTATTTTGTAGCCAATTTATATTCTATTGATTTTGTCTAGTTTGGAGTTTTAGATCACATGAGATGTTTTGAATTGGTGAGAAAAAATGCTCCCATTTAACATAATAATTAAATTCCTAAAATGCCCTATGTTTTGCTACCACATGGATGCTACATAAGTTTTTTTACCAGCGTTTGTAACGCCGTGACTCAATTGGTGTAACAGAGTAAATAGGAGCCCTATTCTGAGTGCAAATTCCTGTTATTGGTGCAAATTGAGACTTTGTTTCTTGTTCTTGATGCATTTGAAGTAGTAAGCCTTTGTTAATTGATTATCAATTAAAAGCTGACATCAACCTAAAAATTGACAAAATTGACCTTCTATAGTAATATTTTCAGAATTAGAATGATAATGTATCCAAATAACCATAAGGGAATTTTAGTATTTACATAACTTATACTACATTTAATTAAAAAAAATCATATTTTATGGGTTATATGTAATGTTTTTGGAACCTGATGGGGTATTTGTGTAAAATCCAAAACCTGAGGTGTTGTTTGTGAAAACACAAAAAATCTCAGGAGGTATTTGTGTAAATAACTCAAAATTAAACTCAGATTGATTCTTAATTCACATATATTACTTTAAAAGTCCATTTGATAAATATTCTATTTTCACTTTTCACTTTTTACATTTGATATAAAAGGAGGTGAGATGAAGAAGAATAGATGAAGGTTATGGTGAAAAAAAAAATAGAGTACAAATGAGGAAGAAAAAGTGGATAAAAAAATAAAAACTTAGAGTTTAGAATTTACAGAAATTCAGTGAAATCCTACTAAGTAAGGTCACAACAGAAATAATGCCTCCTCCTAGTCTTGAAGTCTTGTCTCGCCACAACCTGGAGGGTACAAAACCAAAAGAAAATGTGAGTGGTCAATAGAACAATTAAAAAGCATAATTTCGTGAATAAATAAACTACAACTAACTTTCACATCATTATAAAATAATACATGCATAATAAAGATCCGTATATAAATATATACAACTTACTGGAAAACCATTTGATTTAAATCAGTGGAACCCACGTTACATACAACTGTACCCCCACAATCCCCCCAATGGTACTAGGAAAGGCAGTCCAACAAGGCAACATTTTCCCCAGACACACATGTCCAAAAATACCTCAAAGACATGCGGCTGAAAGCCCGGCCAAAGCCAATCATCTCGGCCGAAGCCAATATCCTAGGTGGTAGCCCAATATCCAGGGTCGTCGCCCGATATCCTAGTCGAAACTATAATTCCAAACCGTAGCCAAATATCCCCGTCGAAGCCAAAACCCGAGTTGTACAACCCAATATCCCAGCTAAAGTAGATAATCCTAGGTGGTAGCCTAATATCCCGGACTGTCGCCCAATTTTCTAGTCGAAGCCGATATCCTAAGTCGTGAACAATATCCCGGGTCGTCGTTCGATATGCTAGTCGAAGTTGTAATCCCAGGCCATAGACCAATATCCTGGGTCATCACCTAATTTCACGGCTGAAGTCGATATACCGGGTCGTCGCCCAATATCCCGATCGAAGATGATAATCCAGATCCGTAGCCCAATATACCGACTGAAGCCGATAATCCCGAGTTGTACCTAACAGGACCCTTCCCGAATTTCCCCTCGAAACCGAGGAAGAACCTTGCTCCCGTCTGACAACCTAAAGAAATTCCCAAAATACCCCTAAGTCCTTGCAAATTAATTATGAGAATTCTGCCAAAAATCCGGTAGAATTTCCCCTTAAGGACTGGTTAACCGTCTTAGCCTCTCGACTGAGCAACCGCATCGGTGGCTAACCGACCTGGTCATGTAAATGTAAGAGCCAATACTTTACCACAGATCACAATGTGAGAACCCCTGATGATGATTCAAAGTTTATAGTCCTCTGCTAACAAGCTTTGATACCAAGTTGACAATAGGTCAGACACTGCTGAAACCTCAGACCAGTGGTGGCCCTACAGGGTAACCTCACGAACTTGTTTTACGCCCTAGCCTCTCGACTGATAGCTTTTAACACAAAAATTTAATACCTGAAATATCCTTAACCTTTTGAAATATTAAAAAAACTTTACAGGGGTTCCAACAGAACCTCATATGTACTTGACTGAACCCACCTACCTGTCAGTCACATGATAGCCTAGTAGTTTACAAACTACCTCGGAGGAACTCCTCCGCAATCTAACAAAACAACTGACGTGTCACCCTCTTGTGAACCGTCAATAACTCGTCAATCTAGGTCACTACCCACACCAACCCATTGACCCTGATGACGAAGGTACCAGACTTGGTTGAATTGAGTATCATTGACTTACCCCGAGTCATACTCGATATCCCGGCTCCTCCTGAGCACCCCGAGTGGTAACTCGATATCCGGCTCCTCCTGAGCTCTGAGTGGTAACTCGATATCCAGCTCCTCCTGAGCACCCCGAGTGGTAACTCGATATCCGGCGCCTCCTGACTCGATATCCGGCTCCTCCTGAGCACCCCGAGTGGTAACTCGATATCCGACTCCTCCTGAGCACCCCGAGTGGTAACTCGATATTCGGCTCCTCCTGAGCACCCCGAGTGGTAACTCGATATCCGGCTCCTCCTGAGCACCCCGAGTGGTAACTTGATATCCGACTCCTCCTAAGCACCCCGAGTGGTAACTCGATATTCGGCTCCTCCGGAGCACCCCGAGTGGTAACTCGATATCCGGCTCCTCCTGAGAGTATGATGGAATCCTCCATAACATACCTCAAACCTCAACGATATGGCGGAGAAAGATCCCTCGAACGCCAATATCGGAGAACCCCTCAACGATCTGGCGGAGACGTACCCTCAACGCCAGTCGGAGAACCCTCAATAATCTGGCGAAGAAAGACCCCTCGAACGCCAACATCGGAGAACCCCTCAATGATCTGACAGAGATGTACCCTAAATGCCAGTCGGAGAACCCTCAATAATGTGGCGGAGAAAAACCCCTTGAACGCCAACATCAGAGAACCCCTCAACGATCTGGCGGAAACGTACCCTCAACGCCAGTCAGAGAACCTTGTGGTATAACATAATACATAAAAGTACACATGCCACGCAATCCCAAAAATCCAGTTCGTTCTCAATACATCCAAATACCAAATCAAGGAAGCCCTGGCCCAAAGGAATTCCTTGACACATTAATAACTCAACTCTCTTGACCTCCCGAGCCAAAACCTGTTCCCTGGTCAACCATTACCGCTAGGAATACTCAATCGGGGCTAAAAACGAACTGCAATGGCCTCAAAACTGCCAAAATTCGATTCGAAATGTCCTAAAACACTAACCACGCACCGTCGTGGGCCGAAAAATAGCCCCACGGGCTAGTAGAAGGCCGAACCACACACCACGCATCGGCCAAGCGCCCTCACGCGCCACCACACACCCTGTACTGTTCTCGATGGAATATTTTGTCACTCTAACGGAATATTTTGTCACTCTGACGGAATATTCCGTCAAACTTGATGGAATATCATGAAAAAATTGGAATATTCCATTCAGACTAACGGCGTTAGGGTTCCGTTATATCATCGTTATCATTTGACAGAATATGCTAACGTCGTCAGCATATTCCATCAAATCCTGATGGCATTAGTTGACTCAACGGTCAACTGACTGCTGACTGTGCTGCCATGTGGCACCACCTGGCATGCCACGTCAGCCACCGTCGGTCGACCAGTCGCCAGAGATGATGATCGGACCGTCGTCGTCGTCGCCGTCTCCGATGGCCGGAATCTATAAATTCTCACCGAAAATCACCATTTCCGCCGAGCTTCCAACTTCCTTATTTCTCTACCATTTTTCTTGATCCTCACATGTAAATCCATCTACTTTTCACCAGGAACCCAAAAATGAAGTCTGGAGTTCGAGTTCTTACCTAGTTCAAACGGAATCCGACTAGAAATTTTCGGCCAACTTCCTCTCTTCGTTTCGTCATCCTCGGTGGTGTTTGTGCTTCGAGATTGACACCAAAAGCTTCGTGAGGTTGAGGGGAATCCGTCCCTAGACTCTTTTTAGATCAAAAAGACTAGTCACTAGAGATGATGACCGAACTGCCGTCATCATCGCCGTCTCCGATGGCCGAAATCTAGAAATTCTCGTCAAAAATTGCCATTTCCGGTGAGCTTCCAACTTCCTTATTTCTCGACCGTTTTTCTCAATCCGCACATGTAAATCCATCTACCTTTCACCAGGAACCCAAAAATGAAGTCTGGAGTTCGAGATCTTACTTGGTTCGAACAGAATCTGACTAGAAAGTTTCAGCCAACTTCCTCTCTTCGTTTCGCCTTCCTCGGTGGTGTTCGTGCTTCGAGATTGACACCAAAAGCTTCATGAGGTTGAGGGGAATCCATCACTGGCCTCGGTTTAGATGAAAAAGACCCAGAAATGGGTCGAGTGTGGTGGTGGATTCGATGTTCGCTCGAGGAGGAGAGAGAGATTTCTAAGGGAGGAGAGAGAGAGAGTTCGAGTTTAGGTCTAGGTAGAGTTTGAAAATAGAGAAAATATCGCCCTAAATTTTTGGACTTTCCAAAATGACCAAACTGCCCCTAAAGCTTCTAGACCCACAATGATTTCACCGGGTCTCCATTTTCCGCATGTCGCCTATCTACGAACTCGTGAGTTCGAGACCTACGCAACGACCCAAGAAAATTTTCCAAAAGCACTGCCAATCAAAAAGTGACTCCCGAACCCTTCCGAAATCAAGGGTAAAATCATATTTTCCTTAGTTAAATTCTCAAATTAATTTAATTCTTGGTCCGAGTCGTTATAGTACCATATCCCGACCAAAGGCCATTTCGTTGGTCGTAGCCCAATATCCCGGGGCATCGCTCAATATACCAGCTGAAGCCGATATCTTAGGATGTAGCCCAATTCGGACAGTCGCCCAATATCTCGGTCGAAGCCAATACCTCGACGAGCGCATGACGGAATCCTCTACATCGTGCGTCGGAGAAATCACTAAACCCGGGTCGTTGCCCAAAATCACATTACCCAGGCCGAAGCCCAAAACCACTTTTCCAAGTCTTGATTTTCTGAAATCCATAATAAATATAATGTAATGCCTCGTATGCAAATTGATTTTAATTTTGTAATTTAATTAGGAAAATACAATTTTACTCTTGAGTTTAAAGGGGGTCCGAGCTAACTTTTTGTTTGGAAATTTTACTTAGACTGAGGCGTAGGTCTCGAACTCATGAGTTCGTAGAGCACACAGAAATGGAGTCCGTACAGAAAAGTTATGGGTCTAGAAAAATTAGGGGCAATTTGGTAATTTTGGAAGTAGGAATATTCTAAGTCTTCATTTTCTCTCTCCTTCTAGAATCACCCAAAACCTTCTCCCGATTATCCCTCTTTCTTCTATGCGATCAACCGAAAACCCACCACCAGGTTGACCCCATTTTCAACCAGACCAGCCGTCGCCACCACCACCGTTAGAACCACCGTGACAAAATGAACCCAGCCATACCAACCTCCATGGTCGATGGCCACAACAAAGCGAGATCAATGGGGAACAATCGTTCGGAGATTTTTGAGCTTTCCAGCCATTTTTCAGTCACCACAGGTTAGATTTCCCACTTCTCAAATTTGAGTTCCTAAGCTCGAGTAGATAGATTTATACTATTGCATTGTGAAAATCGCTTGAACGAATTAATTAGAAAAGCTTGAGTTTCACGTCAAAAATGGAGTTTTCTGGCCAATGACTGCCATGTCAGCCATTTGTCAACGATAGGGCCGTTAGCTTAATGAAGCCATCAACTTTTAACGAAATTTACTAACGTCGTTAACATCTTCCGTTAAAGGCTAATGGCGTCATAACGGAGGCGAGTGGAACATGCAATCGCGCATGGGGACGGTCGCCAGCACGTGGTGGCACGTGGAGGAGTTTCTTAGTCTTTGACCGGCGCGTGGAGTCAGTTTCTGACCCACGGTGGTGCATAACATGGGTTTTGCAACATTCCAGAGCTATTTTGCGGGTTTCGGGTTCATTTTGAGGTTGTTTTAGGGCCGTTTTGAGCGTTCTAAGTTAGTTTGGGGTTGTTTAAGGATGTGTGGGCACATACGGGGATTAGGGACCCAAATTTAAAGCTTAGAATTTTTGTTCATTAATGCTAGTTGTCACTTTTGATAGGCAATACGGCTCCGAGGACATCAAAGGACCACACTGCTCAAAGTTAAGCTTTGAGCTTTTGGTGAGTGGACTTTTGTTTTCTAACTTATATTTCATGTACATTTATGAGTTTTGAATGATAATGTAATTTCTACAATTTTCGTGTTGTGAAACATAGTTTTGGGATTCGACCCGGTCATGTGGTTTTGGACTTCGTCCTGGTTATATAGCTTTGGGCTTCGGCCTAGGGTTATTGATTTTGGGCTTAGGGCCGGATTTTGATGATTTTGGTTTAGGCCAGGTAAATGGTTTTTAGTTTTGAGATTTTGAGTTCACACTACTACCTTTCACTACTTGTACCATCCCAGGTTACTATGGTTATTTTTCTGACGCATGATGTTGAGGTATTTTTCATCATGCGCTCGTTGAGGGTTGGATTATTTCTCCGACACATGATGCTAAGATATTTTTCTTCATGTGCTCGTCGAGGGTTGGATTATTTTCTCCAACGTATGATGTTGAGGTATTTTCCGTCATACGCTTGTCGAGGTTGTCTATGCGCGTAGTACAGGATTTCAGTCGCATATCTTTGAGGTATTTTTAGATATGTGTGACTGGAGAGTTTATCCCCGTGTTGGACCACTCGGTTCTCTAGCCATTGCTTTGAGGTATTTTCAGCAGCGATTAGATGAGTCAATCCCCGTGTTGGATCTCTCGGTTTCATAGCCATTACTTTGAGATATTTTCATCGGTGGTTAAGAGGGCATGTCCCCATGTTGGATTGCCCTTCCATGTACATCAGGGGGATGGTGGGATACTTTATTATGAGTAGTGTAAGTATGTGTTTTCTTGGGTTTTAAGCTCCTTCAGGGAGGATTTTCAAAGTATTGGTGTGGACCACGGGGCACCGTTCTTTCGAGGATTGCGTGGGTCCCACCGGATTTATAATAAAAGGCTTTCCCTGTAAGATTTTATATATATACATACATATATAAATATATATATATATATATTATTTATCTGATTATCTATTTAAATGGATTTAATTATGTATGCATGGTTTTTCATTGAGGACGAGATATTATGTTTTCCTCGGAAATTATGTTTTAAAATTGTTATTTTTGTCCACTCGCAACTTTCTCTTGTTTTGGGGCCCTACAGGCCGTAGAGAGCCACGAGGATACAACCCTAGGCGGAGGCATCATCTTCTGCTACGTTACCACTGTGTAGGACTTTTGGTGGACTTGTAAATTTAAAATTAAACCTAATATGCTCTGATTACCCTTACGAGTTTATTTGTTGAGATATTCTGTGGTTCAGTTGGATTTGGATTATCTGAGATTGTGTGGTTCAAAGTTGGTTTGGATAATTGATTTTTTCTTACATGTGAAATTTTGATTTTGACACTTTTACTAGGGAATTTTAAAGTCTTGGTTGGTAGTGTAAGGGTAATCGTGGAAAGGTTTTGAGTTTTCAGGTGTTGTCAGACAAGAGCAGGGCTTCTCACAGATTTCAAGGGGGAAATTCGGGAGGAGTCTTGTCAATAATATCATTAGACAATAAATATGGATGCAAAAAAATTTAGAAAACAAAAGTCCACTCACCTAAAACCCCGTGCAAACTTAACTATGAGCAATCCGGTCCTCCGCAATATTCTGAATTGCTGTGCTTGTCAAACGTGACACTCGAAAACAATAAACACCAATTCCAAACCCTAAACCCGAGACCCAAACTCCCTTAGTACCTTAAACGCCCTCAAACAGGCCAAAACTAGCTTAGAACGCTCAAATCAGCCACAAACGGACCTAAAATGTGGAAAAAAAAAAACAGCTCCGAAAATCCCGAAAGCATGATCACGCGCCGCGGGGAATTGTAAACAAGCCACACACGCATATGAGAGGCCAAAAATCTGCCCCCACGCGTCAGCTAGGGGTCAGCGCACTCGTCCCCAAGCGTACTCACACGCCTCCACACGCCTGGCGGAATATTTTGTTGCCCTCACGGAATATTTTGACGGTGTTGGAATATTCCGTCAAGCGCCTCTGTTACATTTTCTGTCAGACAGCAAACCAGAGAAGACGTTGACCACCGGTCGAACCGCCATGCACGGCGGCCGGAATCTGGAAATTCTCGCCGGAAATCACCATTTTCGACGAGCTTCATTTTTCTTAGTTTCTTCACAGATTTTTATGATCTAATAGTCTAAACTCAAGGGTTTTTCACAAGGAATCCAATGGTGAGGTTTCTAGGGCGAGATGTTACCTCTAAACACCGAAAAATGGCCGGAAAGCCTCGAGTTCGTCGCTGAATTCTTGCTTTGAAACTCACTACACGGTGACCGTCAATGGAAGAGGTTGGTACGGCTAGAATCGTGACAAGGAGAGGATGAATTTAGTGGTGGTGCGAGGGTCTCGTTCGCCATCGAACGATGGCGAAGGCGGTGTCTTGTTTTTTGGCGTTTTCGGTGAGAGAGAGAATAGAGAAAGAAAGTTGAGATAGGAGAGAGAGAGAGAGAGAGAGAGAGAGGGTTTTCAGCCAATGGCTGGATGTGAGAGAGTGTTCCACATAGAAATATTTGTGGTTTGAAAAATTACCAAAATACCCCAAGTAATTCTAGATCCGTAACTTTTCCGTACGAACTCCAATTTTCCGTGCCGCCTATCTATGAACTCGTGAGTTCGAGACCTACGCAACGGTCTAAGAAAAAATTCCAAAAGTAATTGCAAACAAAAAATGACACCCGGACCCCCTAACACTCAAAGGCAAAATCGTCATTTCTAAATTAATTTTACGAAACTAATTTATTTCTAGATACGAATCGTTGTATCTAGTGAGTGGGAGAGACCATAGAGAAGCAATATTAAAGTGAGAGAAAAGAAAATGTAGATTTGTTTTTGGCCAAAAAAATTGTAGATTGAAGATGGAGAGTTGCTGAATTAAGAGGGCGCATAAAAAAAGAATAAACTACATAAAAGTACCCAAACTATAGGAGTCATTTCAAGCTCATACCCGAACTATGAAAATTTTCATCTAGGTACCCAAACTATCAAAACACAACATCTAGGTACCAACTATTAGCAATCAGTTAAAAAAATCTGTAAATGCCCATGTGGCATTTGTGGGGCTCTTTTTTATGCTGACATGGACGCCATGTAGACAAAATATTAATAAATTTATAATTATAATAATCCATGTAGGCAAAAATAATAATAATAAATTCTTTTATGAAAAAAAAAAGACTAATAAAAAAGAAGACAAAACAAACAAAAAATAAGCAAAAAAAAAGAGAAAAAAAAGGGCAATCACCATTGAACCAACCACATCATCTTCAACATCAACCTCAGCATCTTCATCTTCAACATCATCCTCACATCTTCATCTTCATCAACCTCATCCACGCCATCGTACCAGGACCGCGTCACCACATCAGAGCCAAGAAGACTCATGTATTTTGAAATCTTAGATCCAAACACAAAACCCAGAAATTCAAAACCCCGTAAAACCCAGAAATCCAAAAAACTCATAAACCCAGAAACATTCGAACAAATAAAGATGAAGATTGGAACATTCGAACAAATCCAAACACAAACCCAGAAATTCAAAACCTCGTAAAATCCAGAAATCCAAAACCCCGTAAAACCCAGAAAATTAGAATAAATCTGATCTCTCATGGACCTTAAATCCTTATTTCACTAACTCAATTCGATGAACACCCAAAATAAAATCAAAAAAATAGTGTAACAACCCGGAATTTCAATTATTGGGTTTACGTAATTATTTTTGTAAAATGACGATTTTACCCTTGTTTGGTAAATGGCTTGGAAATCAAGTTTTGTTTCGAGACACTTTTGGTGGTGTTTTTGGTACTGTTGCGTAGGTCTCGAACTCACGAGTTCGTAGACAGGCGGCACGCAGAAAACGGAGTTCATGTACGGAAGTTATGGGTCTAGATGTGCAAGGGCATTTTGGTAATTTGGTTTTGGGAGAAGATATTTTAACCCCCCAAATCAGACTTATCTGATCCATCTTCATTTCATCCTTATCATCTCACTCATTTCTCTCTGGGACAAACAAACACAAAACCACTTCGAACCCAACCCGTGCGAAAACTCACCGAAGGAAAACCATAAAGTCAACTTTGATTTCAAGGCTTTAGCTTCCTGTTTTGATCAACTAATCGTATACTACTCCTTCCCACGATCACAACCGTACCAACCATCGAAGGAGAGGACCATAGTGGAAGCCGAACCGAGGATAGGAAGTTTCGGACCTTTCGATCGATTTTTCGGCTTACACAGGTACGTATTTGATGTTTTAAGGTCATATTTAGATTCCTGGGTTCGAGTAGATAGATTTAGACGTAAAATTTGTGAAAAATGGTTGAGTTTTGAGGAAGTTGGAAAGCTTGGAGTTTCGGCCGGAAATGGAGGATTCCGGCGAAACCAGACGGCGGTGACGGCGACTGCCGGTCATCTTCTCCGGCCAGCCTCCGGCGACGGTGACGGCAGCCGGTCGTCTTCTCCGACGAGTCGCCGGTGACCGGTCGGGTCGAGTCGAATCGGTCGGGTAGAGTTGAACCGGTCGGGTTGAGTTGGATCGGTCGGGTCGAGTTGGACCGAGTCAGGTTGAGCCGAACCGGGTTGGACCAGTCCAGGCGAGGGGGTACTGTAGCAGGCGCGTGACCGGCGCGTGAGGGTTCGTGGCGGCGCGTGGCGGCGCGTGGGGCCGAGTCTGAGGTCACGGTGGCGCGTGACAAGTAGTTTTTGACGTTTCGGACCTGTTGGCGCAGGTTTTGAGTCGATCGGACGTCGTTTAGGGGTTGTTTCAGACGTTTTTAAGTTGCTGCGTTTTCTAGGCCAGCATAGTTAGACTCGCGGGGTTTAGGGGGTTTATATCTAAGGTTCTTATTATTAGCTGGTAATCCCGATTATTAATTTGGACAGGCGATACTGCTCCAGGAACTTCAGGGGAGCGTACAGTTCGGGATTGAGCTTGCTTGAACAGGTTTGTGAGTGGACTTTTGGTTTATAAACTGTAATGCATGCATAAAGTATCTTTGATTTTAAATACTGTTATGTATGGGTGCAATGAATTTCTGGATTTTAGAAATGATGTTGGACACATGTTTTACAATATTTCAGTGAAAGTATGTTTTGAGAAATGGCCTGGTTTTTGTACTTGATTTTGATATCGTTTTGAAGTGGTAACTATTTGAGTATGTGATTTGGGTTGAGACCCATAATTATGATTTATTGATTTTGGCCATAAAATGATATTGCAAAGAATTTGGCTTAGGCCGAGAAACAAAGATTTCGAAGTATGGATTTGATTCACTGGTTCCCGTCCCGATGGTTATTGTTGCTCTGACTGGTGTTGAGGGGCCTTGCTCTACCAGTTGTTGAGGGTTCGAACCTTAGGTGTTGAGGGGCATTGCTCCGCCTGGTCGCGAAGCTGTCTATGCATAGTACAGAGAGTACAGATAGTACAGATGGTACACAGAGTTGTACAGATTTGAACACATCTCAAGGGATACCCTGGTGTGTTATGGATATGTCGGGAACAGTGAAATTTGAGATATTATGTGTCGGATTGAACGAAATGATTTGAATTTGAGATATTTTGTGTCTAGATTAAATTAAATGATTTTAAACTCCTTTGAAGAGAGTTTTCAAACCAAATTGTGGATCACGAGGTATTTTTATTATACAGATTTTATGTGAGTCCAACTAAGTGCTTTTAAAGAGAAATGAGAATTTTTGGTGATTTACATATGATGTTTTAGTATGATAAATTGTTTTATGTTATGCATGCATGATTTTATAAATGGAGGGGAAGAAACGTATTTTCTCGAAAAGGAATTTATAAATGATTATTTTTGTCCACTCACAACTTTTGTGTTTAAACCCCCTTCAGGCAGTTGAGTAAAGTTGACGCGAACACTGATCTCAAGGCAGAGGCATTAGTACTTCGACTGCGCTGTGTAATTATATTTGAGTAGGATATCTAAATTTTACTCTTGATCCTACTTAGACGCTCTGATATTATATTGTATATGAGATTGGTCATTAATTACGGGAATTATTGAGTGCTTGAATCCCTTGTCTGACAAGTGGAAGTATTTATTATTATTATTATATTTGTAAGGATTGAAGGGTATTTTGGGAACCTTTCCTTAGGTTGTCAGACGGGATCAGGGTTCTTCTCGGGTTTCGAGGGGAAATTCGGGACGGGTCCTGACAATTGGTATCAGAGCACTAGGTTAAATTCCTGTAGACTGTACACTACGTGTACAATTAGTTTGGTATTGATGAGTTATAGTTCTTTTCAGCGTAATGCCTCCGAGACGCGAGTTCCGTCAACAGTCGGAAAATATTGGGGACACACCTGAACCTGCAGTGGAGCCTGATATGAGGCAAACACTAGAACAATTGGGTCACACGTTGACTTCTGTACTTCAGAGTAGGACTGCTACTGCAGGTTCAGACATTGAGAGAGCGCAGAGATTAGGGGCTACAATATTTATGGGCGACTCTAGCCCAGATGATGCAATAGAGTGGATTAATCGTTTAGAGCGAGTGTTCACGGTTATGAGATTTCCTCAGGGGGACAGGGTGCTGTTAGCCACTTTTCTGCTGGGTGGTTCCGCTTATCATTGGTGGAACGCATTAGAGGCATCAGGTTGGGAAGTCAGTACAATTACCTGGGCGACCTTTCGGGAGAAGTTCCTTGAGCAATTTTATCCTTGCTCGTACCGAGATGCCAGAGAGGCTGAGTTTTTGCACCTACAGCAGGGAGATATGACAGTGGCTCAGTATGAGCAGAAATTCATAGAATTGGCTCGTTTTGCACCAGCTCTAGTGGCAACCGAGACGGACATACGCCGCAGATTTGAAAATGGGCTGATGGGCGAACTTCGGTCAGCGGTAACGGCTGCAGCCCATACTTCATTGAGAGAAGCGTCTGACGCTGCAGCTCGTGTAGAGTTGAGCATGGGTGTGCCAGTCCAGCAGCAGTTTAGGGGTCCCAGGCGACACCGGGATCGCTGGGATATTGGAGCCTCTAGTCAGGCACCGTCCAAGAGAGGCAGTTTCAGCTCTGGATCTACTGGGGGTGAGGGATCCGGATCAGGCAGTGGCGGAGCCAGACAGGCACCCCAGTCATCCGTCCGTTCTAGTGGTGGTTCAGTGCAGTCAACTAGAAGACTGAGTGGCAGCTTTGGTGGCACCGGATGTTTCTTCTGTGGGGAGATTGGTCACATAAAGAGATTTTGCCCACATCTTTATCCGGCCAGTAGTTCCTGGGGGCGGGGTGCTACTGAACAGTGGCAGAGGACAGTTCAGACGTCCAGTTTTGCAGCTAGAAGTCAGAGTCAATCCAGTGGGGCCAACCGGGCCAATTGGACAAACAGGGCCCGTGGGTCCAACAGGGCCAGAGGCAGACAGTGGGGTCGTGGTCGATGGATACACAAGCCCGAGTGTTTGCTATGTCGCAACAGGAGGCCCGAGCAGCACCAGATGTGGTCACGGGTACGTTATCTATTTTTAACCGTGATGCTTATGTTTTAATAGATCCTGGGGCGACTCATTCTTTCATTTCTCGGGGTTTTACATTGTTTGCTGATAGAGAATTGTCTCCGATTGGTTGGGACATGGGTATTAGTACTCCTACTGGGAATATGTTAGTGGCGAATCTAGTGATTCGTAGTTGTCCAGTGTTAGTGGAAGGTCATGCATTAGAGGCAGATTTAATTTCCTTAGATATTTTTGATTTTGATGTGATTCTGGGGATGGATTGGTTGACTATGCACCATGCCTCTATTGATTGGTATGACAAGAGAGTGGATTTCCGGAGTCCAGGTTTACCGGAACTTACATTCAGGGGAGATCGTAGGGTACTACCCTGTGGAGTGATATCAGCTTTAACCGCTGAGAAATTGCTGAGGAAAGGTTGTGAGGGTTATTTGGCTCATGTGTTTGATTCTCAGGATACTCCGATGAGAGTGGAGGATATTCCAGTGGTGAGTGAGTTCTCTGATGTGTTTCCAGATGATCTTCCGGGATTGCCACCTCACCGGGAGATTGAGTTCACCATCGAGCTTTTGCCAGGTACTCAACCTATCTCACAAGCACCGTATAGAATGGCACCGGCAGAATTGCGAGAGTCAAAGACTCAGTTGCAGGACTTGGTGAATATGGGATTTATTCGCCCAAGTGTTTCACCTTGGGGTGCACCAGTGTTATTTGTGAGGAAAAAGGATGGTGGTCTGAGATTGTGTATCGACTACCGGAAGCTAAACAGGGCTACGGTGCGGAATAAGTATCCTTTGCCAAGGATAGATGATTTGTTTGATCAACTTAAGGGGGCAAGATATTTTTCGAAAATTGACCTTCGATCCGGGTACCATCAGTTGAGGATCGGAGAAGAGGATGTTGAGAAAACAGCTTTGAGGACTCGTTATGGCCATTATGAGTTCCTGGTGATGCCTTTCGGGTTGACTAATGCCCCAGCAGCATTTATGGATTTGATGAACAGGGTGTTTCAAAAGTATTTGGATCGATTTGTGATTGTGTTCATCGATGACATCTTGGTGTATTCGAGGAGTGCTAAGGCACATGATAAACACTTAAGGTTGGTGCTGAATATGCTTAGGAAAAAGCATTTGTTTGCCAAATTCAGTAAATTCCAGTTTTGGTTGACCGAAGTTGGATTCTTAGGTCATGTGATTTCGGCTGAGGGTATCAGCGTAGATCCCCAAAAGGTTGAGGCAGTGGCAAACTGGGAGCAACCGAGGACAGTGACAGAGGTGAGGAGTTTTCTGGGTTTGGTAGGATATTATCGACGGTTCGTAGAAGGATTTTCTACGATAGCAGGGCCGTTGACTCGGTTGACGAAGAAAGGAGTCAAGTTTGACTGGGGAGCTGATTGTGAACAGGGATTTCAGGAGCTGAAGAGGAGGTTGACTTCTGCTCCAGTATTAACCCTTCCAGATGGTAACGGGGGTTTTGAGGTATATAGTGATGCCTCATTGCGGGGTATAGGTTGTGTGTTGATGCAGCTTGGAAAGGTGATAGCGTATGCTTCTAGACAACTTAAACCCCATGAGTTGAATTACCCCACACATGATTTGGAGTTAGCTGCAGTGGTGCATGCATTGAAAATCTGGCGACATTATTTGTACGGGGAGACGTGTCGGATCTTCACCGACCATAAGAGTTTAAAGTACTTGTTCACCCAGAAGGACCTGAATTTGAGGCAGAGAATGTGGCTTGAGTTGATAAAGGAATATGATTGTACTATTGAGTACCACCCAGGAAAAGCCAATGTTGTGGCAGATGCCTTGAGCAGGAAGTCTATGGGTTCTTTGACCCATTTGCATACAGTCTACCTACCGTTACTGGTAGAGTTCCGTAGAGCAGGGATAGTACTGGACATGGATAGCCAGGGGGCTTTATTGGCTAGTTTCCATGTGAGGCATGTTCTGATTGATCGGATTATTGAGGCTCACTCCAAGATCCTACATTATGCATTATCAGGATGGAGTTGGAGGCTGGAAACATGCAGGACTATGCGCTTAGGGATGATGGAGCCTTGGTTAGGGATGGCCGATTATGCGTACCGAATGAGCTGGAACTAAAAAGGGAAATTCTTGATGAGGCTCATAGTTTGGCTTACGCTATGCATCCAGGAGGTACCAAGATGTATCATACCCTAAGGAAATACTATTGGTGGACTGGGATGAAAAGGGAAATTGCTGAGTTTGTGAGTAGATACCTATTCCGGAATGGAAGTGGGATCACATTACAATGGATTTTGTGTATAAACTTCCAAGGACACAGAAGGGACATGATGGGATATAGGTAATTGTTGATAGACTCACGAAGTCTGCACATTTCTTGCCAGTGCGGGAAGATTTTCGGATGAGTCGGTATGCCAAATTGTTCATTGATGAGATCATACGGCTACATGGGACTCCAGAGTCGATTGTTTCGGACAGGGATCCTAGATTTACCTCCAGGTTTTGGCGGAGTTTGCAGAAGGCTTTTGGCACTACCTTGCATTTTAGTACAGCTTTTCATCCTCAGACGGATGGTCAGTCTGAGAGGACAATCCAGGTTTTGGAGGATATGATGAGAGCTTGTGTACTACAGTTTAAAAGGAACTGGGATTCACACATGGCTCTGATGGAATTTGCTTATAATAATAGTTATCAGTCGAGTATTGGGATGTCTCCTTTCGAGGCACTGTATGGGAGGCAGTGCAGGACACCGTTATGCTGGAACGAAGTAGGTGAAAGGAAACTGTTAACACCAGAGTTGGTTGATACGACTGAGGAAAAGATAAGGATCATCAGAGAAAGGTTGAAGATAGCTCAGGATCGCCAGAAGAGCTATGCAGACCGTAGAACCAGAGACCTGAGTTTGAGGTAGGTGATTGGGTGTTCTTGAAACTATCTCCTTGGAAGGGAGTGGTACGTTTTGGTAGACGAGGAAAACTGAGTCCTCGCTACATTGGTCCGTATGAGATTTTGGAGAGGATAGGATCAATGGCATATCGTCTTGCTTTACCATCGGAATTATCCAGAGTTCATAATGTTTTTCATGTATCCTTGCTCCGGAAATATCTGTTTGATGAATCTCACGTATTGGGAGAGCAGCCACTTGAGCTGAAGGATGATTTGACCTTTGAGGAGGAACCGTTGCAAATTTTGGATTGGAAAGAGAAGGTATTGCGCAGAAAGAGTATTCCTCTAGTTAAAGTGTTGTGGAGGAATCACAACGTGGAGGAAGCCACGTGGGAAACCGAGGAACTAATGCGGACGCAGTATCCTTATTTGTTCCAAGGGTAGAGTTGAATTTCGAGGACGAAACTTCTTAAGGAGGGTAGATTGTAACAACCCGGAATTTCAATTATTGGGTTTACGTAATTATTTTTGTAAAATGACGATTTTACCCTTGTTTGGTAAAGGGCTTGGAAATCAAGTTTTGTTTCGAGACACTTTTGGTGGTGTTTTTGGTACCGTTGCGTAGGTCTCGAACTCACGAGTTCGTAGACAGGCGGCACGCAGAAAATGGAGTTCGTGTACGGAAGTTATGGGTCTAGATGTGCAAGGGCATTTTGGTAATTTGGTTTTGGGAGAAGATATTTTAACCCCCCAAATCAGACTTATCTGATCCATCTTCATTTCATCCTTATCATCTCACTCATTTCTCTCTGGGACAAACAAACACAAAACCACTTCGAACCCAACCCGTGCGAAAACTCACCGAAGGAAAACCATAAAGTCAACTTTGATTTCAAGGCTTTAGCTTCCCGTTTTGATCAACTAATCGTATACTACTCCTTCCCACGATCACAACCGTACCAACCATCGAAGGAGAGGACCACGGTGGAAGCCGAACCGAGGATAGGAAGTTTCGGACCTTTCGATCGATTTTTCAGCTTACACAGGTACGTATTTGATGTTTTAAGGTCATATTTGGATTCTTGGGTTCGAGTAGATAGATTTAGACGTAAAATTTGTGAAAAATAGTTGAGTTTTGAGGAAGTTGGAAAGCTTGGAGTTTCGGCCGGAAATGGAGGATTCCGGCGAAACCAGACGGCGGCGACGGCGACTACCGGTCATCTTCTCCAGCCAGCCTCCGGTGACGGTGACGGCAGCCGGTCGTCTTCTCCGAAGAGTCGCCGGTGATCCGTCGGGTCGAGTCGAACCGATCGAGTCGAGTCGAACCGGTCGGGTCGAGTCGAACCGGTCGGGTTGAGTTGGATCGGTCGGGTCGAGTTGGACCGGGTCAGGTTGAGCCGAACCGGGTTGGACCGATCCAGGCGCGGGGGTACTGTAGCAGGCGTGTGACCGGCGTGTGAAGGCGCGTGGCGGCGCGTGGGCGCGTGTTCCGACCTTCCGTCGGCGCGTGGGGCCGAGTCTGAGGTCACGGTGACGCGTGACAAGTAGTTTTTGACGTTTCGGACTTGTTGGCGCAGGTTTTGAGTCGATCGGACGTCGTTTAGGGGTTGTTTCGGACGTTTTTAATTTGCTGCGTTTTCTAGGCCAGCATAGTTAGACTCCCGGGGTTTAGGGGGTTTATATTTAAGGTTCTTATTATTAGCTGGTAATCCCGATTATTAATTTGGACAGGCGATACTGCTCCAGGAACTTCAGGGGAGCGTACAGTTCGGGATTGAGCTTGCTTGAACAGGTTTGTGAGTGGACTTTTGGTTTATAAACTGTCATGCATGCATAAATGTATCTTTGATTTTAAATATTGTTATGTATGGGTGCAATGAATTTCTGGATTTTATAAATGATGCTGGACACATGTTTTACAATATTTCAGTGAAAGTATGTTTTGAGAAATGGCCTAGTTTTGTACTTGATTTTGATATCGTTTTGAAGTGGTAACTATTTGAGTATGTGATTTGGGTTGAGACCCATAATTATGATTTATTGATTTTGGCCATAAAATGATATTGCAAAGAATTTGGCTTAGGCCGAGAAACAAAGATTTTGAAGTATGGATTTGATTCACTGGTTCCCGTCCTGATGGTTATTGTTGCTCTGACTGGTGTTGAGGGGCCTTGCTCTACCAGTTGTTGAGGGTTCGGACCTTAGGTGTTGAGGGGCCTTGCTCCGCCTGGTCGCGAAGCTGTCTATGCATAGTACAGAGAGTACAGATAGTACAGATGGTACACAGAGTTGTACAGATTTGAACACATCTCAAGGGATACCCTGGTGTGTTATGGATATGTCGGGAACAGTGAAATTTGAGATATTATTTGTCGGATTGAACGAAATGATTTAAATTTGAGATATTTTGTAACGACCCGGACCAGAAATTAAATTATTTTGAGAATTGGACAATTTCACCCTCAGTTTTGGATGGGTTCGGGAGTCACTTTTTGACTGGTAATACTTTTGGGAATTTTTCTTGGGTTGTTGCGTAGGTCTCGAACTCACGAGTTCGTAGACAGGCGGCACGCTGAAAACGGAGATCCGATGAGTTCGTTACGGGTCTAGAAGCTACAGGGGCAGTTTGGTAATTTTGGAAATGTTGGAATTATATAACAGATATTTTTCTCTCTCCTCGAGAGATTGGTCGAGGCAGTCTCGGTCCTATCCGAGCCCTCCCCGTGCGAACACCGAAGGCCATATTCATCGGAGGGATTTCGATCATTCGAACAAAACCAAGGTCGGGAGGATCTTCCCCGGGACCCCACGAGCATTTTGGGGTAGTTCTTGGAGCGGGAGCACCGCCGTAGGCGACGGACGGAGGAGGGAGGTGAACCGAACATTCTCGGCTGTTTTCCGGCCAAACCAGGTACGATCTCGGAACTTTGACCTCATATTTGGATTCCTGGTGAAAAGTAGATGAATTTCCATGTGTAGATCGTGAAAAACGGTCAAGAAATGAAGAAGTTAGGAAACCTTGAAAATCGGCCGGAAATGGAAGTTTCCGACGAACCAGACGACGACGGAGGTGGCGGTCCGGTCATCTTCTCCGGCCAGCCTCCGGCGACGGCGAGGGCCGTCCGGTCGTCTTCTCCGATGAGTCACCGGTACCCGGTCGAGTCAAGTGAACCGGTCGAGTCGAGTGAATCGGTCGAGTCGAGTGAACCGGTCGAGTTGGACCGGGTCAGGTCGAGCCGGACCGGGTTGGACCGGTCCAGGCGCGTGAACACTGTAGCAGGCGCGTGACCGGCGCGTGGCAGCGCGTGGGCGCGTGTTCTGACCTTCCGGTGGCGCGTGGCGGCGCGTGGGACTGTTCCCGAAGTCACGGCGGCACGTGACTGAGGTTTTGGGACGTTCCGGATCAGATTTTGTTGGTTTCGAGGCCATAGGAGTTCATTTAGAGCTTGGTTGGGCAATCCCAGCGGTAAGGATTGACCGTGGAGAGGGTTTTGAGTTTGGAAAGTCAAGGTAGTTGGGTCATTATGGTGTAGGTGTTCTGAGGCTAGAGCGTACATGAATTTTGGGTTGAATGGTGATGGTAAGCGGACTTTGATTTATAAATTGTAATGTATGTATAAATATCTTCGATTTCATTACTGTTGTGTATGGTTGTATTTATAAATTGTGATGCATGTATTAATATCCTCGATTTAATTACTGTTGTGTATGGTGGTATGTATAAATTGTAACGCATGTATTAATATCCTCGATTTAAATACTGTTGCGTATGGGTGCAATGATTGCTGGATAATTGTTGTTCCAATATTTCAGTGGAAGTGCGTTGTGAGAAATGATATGGTTGTTGGATTCGGTTTTGATAGTGTTTGGACGTGGTAATTATTTGGGTACATGATTTTGAGTTGAAACCGTATTTGTGATAAATGATAAACAAAATATATATTTGATTTTGGATACAAAACCGATTTGATGGGGCCTAGGAGCCGGGCCTTGGTTCCGTGTTGGTGGACTCCCGGTGAACCCCTAATATAAACAAAATCGATTTGATGGGGCCTAGGAGCCGGGCCTTGGTTCCGTGTTGGCGGACTCCCGGTGAACCCCTAATATAAAAGCGATTTGATGGGGCCTAGAAGCCGGGCCTTGGTTCCGTGTTGGCGGACTCCCGGTGAACCCCAATATAAAAGGTGACTTTGCAGAGATTGTGGTCGAGTCCAAGTAGTACATATCCTAGCACACCCCAAGGGATACCCTGGTGGCTAGGAATATGATAGCCGAGAGATATGCCGACTGATGAGATATCATGGTACAGAGAGTTATGATACGATATGATAGCCGATGATATTCTCGGCTCTAATATGAACCAGACGACAATTGTTATGGGCCTAATCAACATATGAAAATACGTCGTCATCCGGGTCAGTGGGTTGGTGTGGGCGGTGACCCAGAGTGACGAATTATTATTGGTTCACTAGTATCTGACTAGTTTGTTGTCTTGTGGTTTTCCAGTAGAGATGTCAGCAATGTCTGACTACTGACATTTGGTATCAGAGAGTATTTCTATTTGAACCACCACTATTCCGAGGTTTTGGTTTTGACCGGTATTTTTATCCTGCGTCTGACAGTAGGAGTGATCAGTAAGTACGGAGATTCTGTTGGGAACCATGTAAAGTTTAATAAAAATTATTTAAGAATAAAGGGTATTTCTGGTACTTAAATTTTGAGGTAAAAGAGTTGTCAGACGGGATAAGGGTTCTTTCCGGGTTTCGAGGAAAAATTCGGGAAGGGTCCTTACATATTTTGTGTCCAGATTAAATTAAATGATTTTAAACTCCTTTGAAGAGAGTTTTCAAACCAAATTGTGGATCACGAGGTATTTTTATTATACAGATTTTATGTGAGTCCAACTAAGTGGTTTTAAAGAGAAATGAGATTTTTTGGTGATTTACATATGATGTTTTAGTATGATAAATTGTTTTATGTTATGCATGCATGATTTTATAAATGGAGGGGAAGAAACGTATTTTCTCGAAAAGGAATTTATAAATGATTATTTTTGTCCACTCACAACTTTTGTGTTTAAACCCCCTTCAGGCAGTTGAGTAAAGTTGACGTGAACACTGATCTCGAGGCAGAGGCATTAGTACTTCGACTACGCTGTGTAATTATATTTGAGTAGGATATCTAAATTTTACTCTTGATCCTACTTAGACGCTCTGATATTATATTGTATTTGATTGATCATTAATTACGGGAATTATTGAGTGCTTGAATCCCTTGTCTGACAAGTGGAAGTATTTATTATTATTATTATATTTGTAAGGATTGAAGGGTATTTTGGGAACCTTTCCTTAGGTATCAGACGGGATCAGGGTTCTTCCCGGGTTTCGAGGGGAAATTCGGGACGGGTCCTGACAATAGACACAAAATAGAATCCCCCAATTCACCAATTCAAGTCGATGAACACCCAACCCCATCCCCCACACATAAAGAAGACCGGTGGTTGCGCTCCTCTTGCAAAACAAACCAATACCACCGAAACCCAAACACATAATAACATCCTTCATTCCATTTTTTTCTACAATATAGCCTTCACACCAAAGTCAAGCAACAACTACCCAATAATAGAAAATAAAAACTAAAACTAAATCTAACAAATAGAAAAATCTAAACCCACCCGTGAAAACCCTAGAAAATTTCACCACCTAATAGATGAAAACGACAGTGACGACGATGTGCATGTTCTCATCTCCGAGTGTGAGAACGCGTCGTCCTCGTCGATTGGCTAGTGTCGCGGGTTTGTGGACTGGGTGGTTGCAGATTCATCAAGAGGGGATGTGGGGTGTTCGCTCGCAAGGAAGATGGATCCCAACCTCACAGCCCTCCAAGTTTCAGAGTCGAGGGAGGGGTTACTTCCTTTGTGGATCAAGACGACGATAGTGTGATGGTGTGGGTTGGGGAGTGGCTGGGTTTGGGTCATCGTTCTCGGTGCTAGGGAGGGTTTTGATTTTGACTAGAAGCTGCTGACTATAGGCTGAATTGAAGGAGTTTTACAACTCGAATTCATGGCCGGCGAGGGCGTTGGGGTGAGGTGGAGTTGGAGACGATGGAGAAGACGAATGAGAGGTCATCGTTCTCGGTGGGGAGGGTTTTGATTTTGTATTTGTTTTTTGTTTATTTATTTTAAGATTTTATTAATTACTTTTAATAATATTCAAATTTTAATATATTGCTAACGGTGAGTACCTAAATGTTGTGTTTTGGTAATTTGGGTACTTAGACGAAAATTTTCATAATTCGAGTATAAATTTGAAATGACCCCGATAATTTGGGTACTTTTATGTAGTTTATCCTAAAAAAACTGTATATTGAAGACTCATATTTATGACATTACCCCTTTATAATGTGTTCCTACATTATAAAAAAAAAAAACTAGTGTAAAAAACTCATCAATGTGGACGCGCAAGTGAGAGGAGTGGAATGACAAGAAACAATTTGGTAGCCTTCGGGCTTCGGCCCACTTCGTTGGTCCTTGCAAGTAAGGACACAGAACCCACCACGCGTCCATTTCTGATTAGGCCACCTATGCATAATAGCATAATTGCGGTTCCTCCTTCCTTTCCTCTTCTCTCTTCTCCCCTTCTTCGTCTCTTTCCTGAGTCCTGACGAAACCACACAAACACAGCGAGGAGAGGTTAGCCCACCGATCCCAAATTCAGATGGGATACAATACAATTGGTTTCAAATTACAATTATAATTGACGATTTTCAGTGCCTTTCTTCATCTGTTTCTTTTTCTTTCGGTTCAATGAAAGTAAAGTGAATCTGAGTTGTGGCTTGTGTAATCTGATCTGATTTGTCCATGTCCATGGGCAGTAGGTACTTAAACTGGTGAAATTCGGAGATAATTTGAGCTTGGTTTTGCTTTATCAAAGCAATGGTGGACCATGCTGAGCTCACCACTGAACAGGTTGGTCCTCCATTTGAATTGGGGTTTGCCTCTGGTTGTACGAGATGTTGTTCAATTGTTTAGAATTATAATTTGTCATACTTTTGATTGATAATATGTATATATATATGTATATATAGCATGGTGTCCACATTCTCTGTATACTTTATTTAATTGACCGACGATTTTTCCATCATGAAGGTTTTGAATAGGGACATCCCATGGGAGACTTACATGACGACTAAGCTCATCACTGGAACCTGCCTTCAGCTCTTAAGGCGTTACGATAAAAGATCCGAGAGTTACAGATCACAGTTGCTCGATGATGTAATGCCTCCTTCGCTTTATCTCAAGTTCTCAACTTTCTTTACTTGTATCTCATCATATCTTAAACTTTATGCCCTCCTTCAACTCAAACACATTTTGATTTGTACATTCATCCCAAACCATACCATATTACTGGGTGCTGGTTTCTTTCAATGCTTCACCTTTTATCTCCAGTGGGAATTGGCTGACCAGAGTGATTTTTACTTCTACTTTGTACCTCACAAATGATATTGACAAGGTACTCAAATGTGGCAGGATGGCCCTGCTTATGTTCAAGTGTTTGTTGGCATTTTACGTGATATTTTCAAGGAAGAAACAGTAGAATATGTCCTTGCTTTAATTGATGAAATGCTTACAAGTAAGTGGAAGATTTCTTGGCTTTAGTCTGCTAGCACATCCATTGACAAAACAAGAAGAAAATAACCCTTTTCTATCTTTTTTTTGGCTCCCAGCTAACCCGAAAAGAGCAAGATTGTTTCATGATGGTACTCTTGTTGATCAAGATATTTATGAGCCTTTCTTGAGGTCAGCACCTATTTTCAGATTCCGAGATACAAGTAATATTTTAATCTGTTTAATAAAACCATTGAGTTTGTTTTATATTATTTCTTTTTTCAGGTTGCTTTGGAAGGGTAATTGGTTCATACAAGAGAAGAGCTGCAAGATACTTGCTTTAATAGTGAGGTACTCATATGTTAATACATACCAAAAGTGAAATTCAAATATGCAAGGAATCAACTAAGTGCAGTTTCTTGAACTTTTATTAATTGCATTTATTTATTTTCTTGTATATTTCTGTTTTATCCAGTGCCAGGCCAAAACCCCAAGATGGTACTGTTGAAAATGGAGAAGCCTCAAATTCAAAGAGAAAAATAACTACCATTGATGATGTTTTGAAAGGATTGGTAGAATGGCTTTGTGCACAGGTATGCTTTCAGCTTTGGGTTATACATTCTACTGAACGCAACTGGGTGCCAGCATAAGTCTTTTGGCAGTTATTGGCTAGGTGGTTAACACATACCAATGATTTATGGAACTGGAAACCTATTCAACCTTAGATTTGTGGAGATGCCTTTTGGTGCAAAAGTAATTGGCATAAGGAAGACCTCCATCGTGCTGTGTATCTATCTCTGGGCCTTTTCCACTACACCATTCTAGTTCTCATTGTTGTGAAGGTTCAAATATACTGCATGACTACCTTGTTGAGATGCAAACACTTGTTCTTTTCTAGCTACTCACAAAATTAAGCTTTGATTTTTGACATTTCAAAGTGCATAATTTGTAGTCAAGGAAAGTCCTCTTGAGACCTTATTCTTTGAAAAAATTAGAAAACAAAAGTCTGCAGAAAAAAGTGTTATTTTGTATGTTATTGTGGAAAAGAAACAATATTTGTGATTTATCCCTTGTCTTCGATGTGTATTCTTTTTTGGAAATTCTATACTCGATTAGAGTTATGTAGTGCATTATCTCCTCCTCTCAGTAAGCCCTCAAATTCAGTCGGTTATTCTGATGATATCACCACTTGGTGGTTATTAGTTTGGATGATATTGGCTGTAAAACCATGTTTCTGATGGTATTTGTAATTGACAGCTGAAGAAGCCTTCCCATCCCAGTCGGGGCATCCCAACTGCAATCAATTGCCTGGCAACCTTACTGAAAGAACCTGTCGTTAGGTCTTCCTTTGTTCAATTAGATGGGGTGAAGCTGCTTGTTCCCTTAATTTCTCCAGCTTCCACCCAACAATCTATTCAGGTACTTCCTTTGTATTTTGGACATTAAACTGGGGAGAAAAATTTCTGTTTACAACCCAATTTACTTTCCACATTCCTGTCACTTGGCAGGCTAAATAATCATGTAGTACCTCTAATCATGCTTGTCATGCAAGTTTCAATATTAGTTTCTTGATTGCTATATTTTTATATTGACCACATATTATGTTTGAAACAGCTTCTTTATGAAACATGTCTATGCATCTGGCTCCTATCCTATTATGAACCCGCGATTGAATACTTGGCTACTTCTAGAACTCTTTCACGACTCACTGAAGTTGTCAAGAGTTCCACAAAGGAGAAGGTGAGGATTTTGCCTTTTGGGATGTTAATTTTTCGCAAAATTTTTTTTATTGAGTAATTAGCCCCCTTCCAAAATTTTTGTTCTTACGATATTAAACGCCTATAGAGGACAAACTTTACAGCATCCACAAAATTTCTGATTTTCTCGTCTTTTAAGTAATGTTTTGTGTTATATCAGAGGATTACATGTGAAATGCTTCTTTTATTGGTAATGTAGGTTTTGTTATTCTTGGTAGGTTGTTCGAGTTGTTGTTTTGACCCTAAGGAACTTGCTCTCCAAGGGGACGTTTGGTGCTCAAATGGTGGACCTTGGACTGCCACAAATTGTTCAAAGTTTAAAAGCACAAGCATGGAGTGATGAGGTGAGAACTATTTTTGATAATTACGTTCTATATAGTCAAAGTTAGTTTCTTTTCTTCGTTTGGGCTATCTTGGGCACACCAAGTTAAATCATGGGACAATGTAACTATTGTTGGTTTTCTATATTTGTGCTTTTAAACTAATTACATTTCTTGTTGGGATGAATTGATTCACTTAGTTGCTTAATTTCTAGTAAATGATGATAGACAAGATATCATTATTTATATAACTATATCCTTTCATTTCTTTCTCTCCTTCCTCTTTCCAGCCACTATGAGCTCTGACCCCAAGGGGCACCCCCCTTGTGAACCTGGAATAAATTAGTATGTTTTCCTTTAAATCATCGGTACCATTTTTTCCAATTAATTGAAGTTTCTCATAGGATCTCCTGGAGGGATTGAATCAACTGGAAGAGGGTCTGAAGGATAACATCAAGAAGTTAAGTTCTTTTGATAAGTATAAGCAAGAGGTTCTCCTTGGCCACCTTGACTGGTCACCCATGCACAAGGATCCAAATTTCTGGCGTGAGAATATCACCAATTTTGAAGAGAATGACTTTCAGGTAATTTTTTTGTTTTTTTCCCAAGATGTCTCTCTTCTACTTTTTGTTTCGTTGTAGGAAAGAAAATTGGATTATTTGCGTACCAGTTTTGTTGCATATCATGCTTTAATCAATTCAGTGGGAACTGAACAAATCCTTAAAATTATTTGGCATTCCAAAGATGTCTCCAATGGTGTGTTATTTTTAGGATAACTACTAACTAATCCTTGACAAGATTGTACTTACTTAAAAGTTGGAATATGACAATTCATAAGTCTTAGGTCCCTCCACTATTTTTTAGCCATGCATGTTTATTATCATCTTCTTGTACAATGTATGATTAGGATTCTAACACCTATTTTATAATTAAACTTATAACACTTTTATAATTAAACTTATATATTACAATTGATTTTTTTTTTCTTTAACGAAGAATGAAATCCGTGTTGTCTGGAGTTTAGGTAGGGGTGGTGGTGGAAGAGCTTATGAATTAGGGTTTAGGGTTTAATTTTGCCCAAAATCCAAGAACTAAACCCTAAACCATAAGCGATTAACATAATCTTTTAATATCGGATAATAAATACTTTTTCAAATTTGAAGTTTAAAAGTATTTTTGAAGAATTCATGCTCTTAATTATCTTGTTTTAAGTTGGATTGTCCTTACACTACTCCTTAAAATGAACAAGTGAAAAAGAAAAAAGATTATAAGTGGGAGTAATGTTTTCATAAAATAGAAAGGAAAAAAAGGGCCACTAAATAGGGATTAAAAGCTTTAAAGGGTCAATTTCATTGTTTGAGTAATTATTATGGTGGTTAGGGATTAGAAAGTTTCAAAAATATGGTTAGTGGAGTTTTGAATAAATATTGATGTTGTCGAGGACTCATCAATGGATAGCCCTAATTTTTATTGGAATGGGGTCCCTGTCATGAATTCTAGGTTTATGCTATTACTTGGTCGTAGATACTTTTATTGTCCAACCATGCATGCAGAGACACATGCTAATGCGTGTGGGATTTGGGTTAGTGGACAACTCAAGGTGAGCCTTCTGTTGTTCCAGGAAAGCCTTCCATGGAAAATTGGTAGTAAATTTGGTGTTGTTGTATGGATTTCCTTGTGCTTTCACCGCTGCCTTGGTCTTATGGTTAAAGGTGGTATTAAAATATTGTGATAGTTTACTGCTGCCTAAATATATTGCAGGTGTGAATGCTTTTGAATAATCTTTGAAGAAACTTGTGGCTTTCTTAATACTAATAATGCATGACCTTCTCTTGCAGATTCTGAGAGTCCTGATTACTATTTTGGACACATCGAGTGATCCCAGGGCTTTGGCTGTTGCTTGCTTTGACATCTCACAGTTTGTCCAACAGCATCCGGCTGGAAGAGTCATAGTGACAGACCTCAAGGCCAAGGAACGCGTGATGAAACTGATGAATCATGAAAATGCCGAGGTTACCAAAAATGCCTTACTGTGTATCCAAAGGCTTTTCCTAGGTGCCAAGTACGCGAGCTTTTTGCAGGCTTAGATCCTTCCAATGGTGGAACCATGATGTGCCGTTTTAGTGTTAATCCTATGGTCCAAAAGTCCCCAAGAGTATTGGTGATGAATGGATGTCACTGCCATTGTCTAGTGATTTGCATATTATTGCTTGGTAATCCACTTTATAGGAATCTTGGTTATGAAGCAACTTCTGAATATATATTGTTTCTATTTTTGGCTTTGGAATGTTATTCTTGGCATTGAGCTATCGAATAAAATAAATTGTGTAATCTCTTTGGGAGAACTTACTTTATGAGCTATTTACCGATCATTACGGTGATGTTTGTTGCCAAGATTTTCCACTTTAAGGTTTTACATGGATCCTTCCTTGGACACGATCAACTCACCTGTGAGGATCTTTGTTGTACCTCTTGGCTCTTAATTTGTGTTCTCTCTCGGCTCTTGATTGTGTTCTCTTCGCAAGCTAACATTTTTAAAAGGAAAAAGGGACTTCGAAAAATATTTATTGAAAAAAGTTTGAAGTTGGAATTCCCATAAATAATGAAGAAATTAAGACAAACTACACGACCAAAATACCTATGTGCATATTTTATTATGGATAATACTTGCACTTCATTCTAGGATACTTTCTCGTACCATTTTTTTTATTTATCCAATAATTCTTATACATATATCATAATCGAAACCGTTCAATTTCTAATTATTATTTTAAGATCACTTATACAAAAATCAACCAAATTGGAGATTGTTTAGTCATTTATATACATAAACTAAATGAACGGTTTGTTACGAGGATCTTTGATATGAATTCTGTTGATTTGTTTGATTACATATGAATGACCAAATGATCTCTAATGTTATTTGATTTTTTGCAAAGATGATCTTGAAACGATTATTTAGAAGTTGAACATTTATGATTATGATATATGTATAAAGATTATTTGATAAATTAAAATTGTGGCGAGTAGGTGCCCTATAGGCTTCATCAAAAATTTCAGACGAAACTACCCTTCGACTAATAACCTTAAAAAAATTAATAAATAAGGATGCAATAGTAAAATTAAATATTAAATTTATAAATTAAAAAAATAAAAAAATAATGGTTAATGGAAAAATGGAGAGTAAAAAAATGGTAGTGGGCTCAGGTTGTTTATTGGAAAACTATCACTAATGTCCTTTTCTCACAAAAAAAAACACTAATAACCATTTCTTATATACTCAACCAAATATAGTTTTTAGGTTTTGCTATTTGCACTTTTGCCCCAAAATATATAAACAAAAAAAATTAAGTTAGTTCACACTTAGTTACTCAAGTCTCTCTACCCAAATGTCTACCTCCCTCTTTACCCAATAATGCTCAACCACACAAATAGTAAGATGAATATGAAAATAAAGATGAAGGTGAATGTGAATGTGAATGTGAAGATGAAGTTAGTTTCTGGGTTTCCATAGTTTCTCAGTTAGTTACTGATTAATTTTCATTTACATATAACCACTTAGTTACCCAATTGTTTCTGGGTTTTCTAGATGAAGATGAAGGTGTAGGTGAAGGTGAAGGTGAAGGTGTGGGTGAAGATGAAGATGAAGAGGAAGATGAAGATGAGGATGAAGATGAAGTTAATTTCTGGGTTTCCCTGATTTTGCAGTTATTTACCGATTAGTTTCTACTTACATACCACTTAGTTACTTACTTAGTTACTTAACTATTTCTGGGTTTCTGAGTTTTCATGATTTCGCAGTTAGTTACTTAACTATTTCTGGGTTTCTAAGTTTTCATGATTTCGCAGTTAATTACCGATTAGTTTTCACTTACATACAAATTAGTAACCACTTAGTTACCTACCTATTTTTGGGTTAGATAACTAAAAGAAATTCATATTTTACTCTTCATGAAACAAGAAACTGAACAATATATGCCCAGAATAGAACAATAGAGTGCAAGTCAACAACTAATCCAAACAATTTCAAAAACTCATATATCAAGTACATACCAAAACATTGATATATAGTGCAATACCCAAAATTGGAATTGGTTTGCTTCGTCAGTTGGAAAAAAAAAAACTCATATCTGCCCATCAAATAAGAAGAACAAAAGTAGGAAAAAAAACCCAAAAAAAAAGAGAGCAAAATTTTGAAAAAAACCCAGAAAAGTTTCTTCTTTGGCATTGTCTTCGTCGGCTCAGTGAGTGAACTTCTATAATCATTGGCATCGTCTTCGTCATCGTCGTTGGCTTAGTGAGTGAACTTCTATTTTTTGGCATCTTCATCGGAAGTGATTATTATTGGATTGCTGGGTTTGGATGTGAGAGGATTTCTGGGTTTGGATGGGAGAGGATTTTTGGATTTGAGAGATATGAAGTTAAATGGGAAGTAATTAAGGAGGGTTTCTAATAGGTTTTTTTGTTTATATATTTGGGGCAAAAGTGCAAATACACAAACTTAAGAATTATATTTGGAATATATAGGAAATGATTAGCTGTTTTTTTTTTTTTTTTTGAAAAATAGATATTAATGATAATTTTTCTTGTTTATTTCTCTTATTTTCATTTTTTTAAATTAAAATTTTTTTATTTTAACTTTAAGATAAAATAGTAAATTGCCACACCTCCACAATAATAATTATCAGAGGAGAGTAGAGCAAGAGAGCGATGGAGAAAAAGAGGGAGAGTGAGGAGGAGGAGGATAAGGGAAAGGAATGCAAGAGGTGCAAACAAAGCTTTAGGCCTTCCTTTAACACCCCTTCATCATGCCGCTTCCACCCTTCTTTCTTCGTCTGTCGCCGTCATGATGTCCAGAAAAGGTATCTCTCTCTCTCTCTCTCTCCATCCAATGTATTCAATCTTTTTTTTTCCTACTATATTTTTGTTCAATTTCGAATCTTTATTAGTGTAGTTGATGTTTGGAGTGAAAAATTTTGAGTCTGGATTTAACTGGACTGGTGATGCCGATTTGTGTATTCTGTGTTTCTGATTCATGGGTTTAAGATGTTTCCAAAGAACCCCACATGTGTTTTAGTTCTGTAAAATGTTGTCTTTCCCCAAATGCAAATGTTTAGACTTTAGAATGAGGAATTCAGGTTTTTGGTTTAGTTAGTTGATCGGTAGAGTATAGATTCCCCTTATAGTCATTGATTCGAATGGCTTTATCTCCGCTGATTAGTTTATGACAGTTTAATGTAGGTGTGAAAACTCAAACTAGGCATGTTGTTTTGCTTTTCTTGTGGTAAACAAATTTCAAGGTTGTTGTTTCAGCTTGGTATTTACAAGTGCCAAGGAACATGAAAATGAAACTCCAAGGAAGGTTATGCTAGATGTGCAATTTCATCGTCTCTAGAAGCAGTTCGGAGCTAATGGAACTCAAAGTGTTTCAAAACCAAAGAGAAGTAGCTCATAATGAAATTATGATGATTCTGAATCTGTGGGAAATAAATTTGCATACCACTATGTTCGTACCTAATATGACCAAGCAACGGACCTAACGGAAATACCCGGAAGATCACTTGGGTCAAGACCAAGCCCGTCATCAAGGCCCATCAACAAGGCCCATGCCTAAAACCTACTAGCGTGGCCCAACACCTAACCTAGATATTGCCTATATATAGGGAGCTTCCTCCCTCATTCAAGACAAGACTCTCTCTCTCTACAATCCCCACTCTCTCTCTAGGGACAACTCTCTCCCTTCTCTCTACATTCATATCATGTACAAAACATATATATTATTAATGAGAGTAGAGCAACACCGTGGACGTAGCCCTATTTGGGTGAACCACGTATATCGTTGTGTGAGTGTGTGCTTTCACAGTTCGACAGATCCATTTTATGGTTCAACACACTAGATAGATTTTAACATGAAATAATCCGTGACTCTTGTAAGGGAGAGGAGGCAATGGCTGGGGGATTGCCCATTGCTAATGACTGAGCAACTTCGTATGGTCTGCTAAGTTGAATTTATAAATTCCCTTAGAAATCTAATCAGTTTGCACTTTGCAGCTCTGATAATGAGTAATAAGGCTCATACATCAATCTATGAAGACAAATATAGGAGAAGGCCATTGTCCGGACTTAGAATTATAGGCTATGTTTATATTATCTTTTAAAAAAATGCTGAAATTGCATAGATGTAGAACCAAAGAACATGATTGATTTGACATTCACAACTTAAAAAAGATGGATGAAGTAAACGTATTTTAATCTCATTGGTCTTTGACGTAGATATGGAAAACTGTGAGCTGTTGCAGAGGGAGTATACGGATGAAGAAGCTATACAAAGGTTAGAAGTATCTTGGGAAGCAAAAGTGGTAATGGTAGAAATATTTAGCCTATATCAGCAGAGGAAGAGTGAGGGTGAGAAAGGGGTTGGAATGATTTTGCTTATGCGCTGTGTTCGGGAATTCTAACTTGGGTTCTCTTCCCTATGATCGTTGTTATAACTTGAGTTTTCACTGGTTGATGTTTATTCTTATTATTCTTATTGGTTGAAGGTACTATGAATTGGGACCCGAAGATCCACCTTATGCTGCCAAGTTTTATGACTGTTGTGGGGCTGAGGATCCTGAGGCATCCGGTTGCACTACCAGCTTCCATGTTTCGTATGATGATGATTGATGTAATATCTCTCTTTCCTCGTTTTATTCTTGCACTGTATGTGTAAAAATAAATACGTAGATATATCTTTGGATCTCAAATAATACTAATTTTGACAAATAATTGGGCTTCTTAGTAATGTGTTGGCGTGTTTCATGAGAGTCATGGTTGTGTAGTTTAGACATGTGAATTCTACTGCTTCAGTATTGACTATGATAGTCTTCAGACAGGGAACTAAGAGGTATTCGCTGCTGTGTTTTTGGGCTCTGGAGAAAACAAATGTGAATAGGTCCGGTTTCTTGGTCTGTAAGATGAAACAGCCGAAAAAATGTAAGAAGTTTTCAGTTAAGAGATCAGTTTAACAAAAATATGTAATACACTTGAAAGTACATGCGATGTGCAATATTGACTATTGAGTGACGATGTAATTCGGTGGTGTGCGGTGTAATTGGTTTTCTCAGCTGATACCAGCATGAGGCTGCTGCGTTGGGAGTTGGGAGTTGGGAGTTGGGAGTTGGGAGTTGAGACGACCATCAGGCAGGAGTGGTGACTCAGGGGGGCTGCCTGCTTCATATATAGTTAGTTGTTCATGCATTATACCGATATAGAAAATGATGAATAATGAAAACTTGAGTTCTTTGCTTGCACTGCCATTTGCAACTACTACCTCTTTTCTTTTCTTTTCTTTGTGTTATTTGTTGGTGCAGCCAATTTGATGATTGGATCGATCCCACCCCAACCATGCCTCCGTCCCCCCACCCATGTGTGTGTGTGAGAGAGAGAGGGAGAGAGGGGGATGTCATGAATATGATTTGCTTCCTCCTTTATTTTTTGATGTTGTCGTTTTCCTTGTCATGACTTGTTATGGAAAAGGCAGGTAGGCCTATTTATTGAAACATGACATGTGGGGGGATTAAGTAGTTGGTTACGCAAATATCCATTTATCCCGCTTCTTGTTATATTAGTCTTTTGATATTCTCAAAAATGCCCCTTCTTGTCCTTATTGGATTTATGATTAGCGGTGGCGGTGGTTGAATTAGATGCATATATAACAGGATGCAAATACATTCAGTATTAAGTAGTATTGAATGGTGCATGAATTAGATGCCACATTCCCAAACAATTGCAGATTTCCAGTACAGCAAGAGGCGGGTTTTGTATAAATAATTGCCCACGCACAAACCACGTTTCATTATTTAGTCAACACCAAATACAGAACCTTATTACCCCCTTTACTCGCACTTTCTAGTTTCTACACACTAATTAACCCTTACAACCAACTGCTAGATTTCCTTATATATTGGAATTGGAATTTCATTTTCATAATTATCAATTCAAGATTATTCATACAAAATGTATAGGTACAAGCTAATGTACAACACTCAAGATTATTCATACTTTTGATCTATTTTCAGCAATATCATTTTTGTATACATATACGCTACGTGTCTACCGTGGGAAATGGATCAACAACTTAGATGTAGGACTCTTAAATTGGTGCCTCCTCGGTGAGACCTATTACAAAAAAGGAGCGAGCGGTGATCAGACACCCGTGTGGTGCTGGTCAAAGACTCGTATATGAGTGAGGATAGAATAGTAATTTTAAAAGAGCAAAGGTAGAATAGTCAAGTTACTTTTTGAGCAGGAGTAGGAGTGATATTCCTTATTTATAGAGAAATGCTAAGGCGTGTGGTGCGGTCTAGGAAAGAGAGTTTGCGGCCTGCGTCTCACGTGAGGTGGGGCCCTTTTTGGTTTTGGGGTAGGCCTTGTTGTTGATGGGCCTTTTCTTTATTGAGAGAGCCCATTGATTGAGTCGGTCGTATTTAGTACGAACACATATGAAATGAATGCGCGTATGTGGTGCAAAATACATACATGCAGATATGATCATGCCACTGCCATTCATGGATATATATATATATATATATATAGTAATAAAAAATCTCCCAGAAGTAGATCTCATGATTGATCGATGATGATCATGAATTTATGAGTAGCCTCAGAGTTTGTTAGGACTTGAGAGTTAGGAGAGAGATTTGGATGTAATTAATTATATAATTGCGTACGTTTTCAATCACCTTTCCTTTTTATTATATAAGTTTGGAAGGAAAAATGATGGAAGGGTTTGTTGGTTGGGTGGTCAGTTTTCCCACCCTACAAAATGATCCAAAAGCCAAAAGGATTTTAGTTTAATCACACTCTGCCTTACGAATCTTATATTCAGGCCCTCCAAATCCAATTCATCAGATGGATCCCCGCCGGCCACTTGATTCTTGAATGAACATTAATTCTTGTTTACTTTACTTAATTGATTATTAATTCCTTCCACATGTTCTTCTCATATATTGCTAATAACAATTTCATGTTTGGTGACTGCTAATTGTACGTCTATATCCATCCATAACTACCTGCCATGCTAAATTGCTAATACCTAGAAATGAAACTAATCCATCATTATAACCACATGGTGTGATGCAGTTATCAAGTTGCTACATCCTGATGTCTAACTGACAAGAGTTTAAAACTCGTTGGGATTATTTTGTGATTAGGGACAAGCCGAACCCCCAATGGGACTAGTCATTTCCTTCGTATATAAAGACACCTCGTAGTATTTACGGAACAAAACAAAACTCATCCATCATCTTTATTCAATTTATTTAAGGAACGTCCATACAACTAGGATTTTGGAGGTAACGTTTCAAATATAAGAAAGGAAATTGTATGTTTTTTTTGTACAAGGAAATTGTATGTTACCATCTTTCATTCATATTAATATCCAATTGATTCAAAATGAGTAAATATCATATAAATATTCAATTTATCCCAAAAAATAAAAAAGTCCATCTATATCCAATTATCCATCCTAATAATTCTCTCCACCTTGCCTACTTCTAGGCCTCGTTTGGTAACTCGTATTGTACTAACTATTTCAGTCGGATAGACTAATATGTACACCGGATAGACTTACTATTTAGTCGGGCATTTGGTGCTCTACCGGTTTAAAATACCGACTATATTATACTGGCCGGATTATATTATACTAATTGATAAGAAATTTCTATATATCATAAATATTAATGATGTATATTATTATATATTTTATTTTAATTCATTAGTGATATTATAATTATTACTATTTATTTAATTATTATTAATGATTAATGATTAATGATTAATTTATTATTATTCTTATTCTTTTTATTATTATTATTATTATTATTATTACTTTTCAAGATTGCTAGTCATCCGAATATTCAATACAGACAATTTCGAGGATATTATTATAGCGGGTGTGAACCGTATAAAAATATTTAACCGTATCAACTTATCTGATGACTAATTAATACGAGTGATACCAAACACCGATTTCGTACTATATTATCCTATCTAGTCCCTTATACGATGTATCAAACGTAGCCCTACTGTATAAATGAGAAATTGATTGGGTGAAGTTATCTACTTAATAGAGCCATCAAAACAAAGGAAAATGCCAACTTTGCCCCCATCTTGAAATATTTTTCATTATTGCTCCCTCTCCAACCGATATTTCAAGCTAGGAGCAAAACCGATATTTCCCTTTATTTTTTGTGGCTCCATTATCAAACATTCATTTTCATCGGTTGAAAAATGAAAGAATCTTAATAAGTTATTACATTTATGTGATTTTTTTAAAAACAAATATTTATGTGACTTTTTATGAAAACGAAAATAAATTAAATCCCACCTATTTGGTATTCTAAATTTGTATAAAATGTAATTAATATTATAATATTATACTTATCACTACTTATTTTTTTTAAATGACTTTTAACTACTTTTTTTTAATTTAGTACGCATTTACCTGTTTAGTTATGTAGTGAATATTTAAAAGAGATGATTAGATATAGGCGTAGGTTGAATATAGTCCACATCGTTAATTGTAGTCCACTAATTCAACTCTCCAACCAAGTAAATAGAATTTTATCCCCATTTTTAATCAAAATTTACACATGATACCATTTTTAAAAATATCTCACAAAATTTAATTCACCTATAAAAAAAGGTTATTATATGTTATCCTTTATTAAAATAAAAAACATATTTATTCGTTTAAAAAAAAAAACTATTTTCCCTCCTAGTAGAAGTCATATATATTTTGAAACCTAAAATTAGATGCAACCTACATTCTGCTCTAGTTTCTTCGACATGAGTCTTTTCTTTATGTTCAGTTGATGCCCATAGCTTTTAGGTTTTTGTTTATATACCTAATAAATAGGAATGAATTCTTTCTTTTCTTTGATGTAGTTTCATTATGTAAGATTTTGAGTTAATTATTTCGATTTTGGTTTGCATTGGGGGAGGTGTTTTTTGTTTGATATTATTATATATCTTCATCACAGGTCACATTATATTTATTTTTCTATTTAATGAGTCGATATTGGGTTAATTTCTCTATCTAAAAGGTATTTTCTCATTTGGCTTGTCATCAAAATTTTTTTATCTATATAATATTTTCAATCAATTTAATTCACAGATAATGTTTTCAACCTCTTTCATAGGTTTGTAAAAAAAGAAAAACCCTAATTTTTACAAAATTATCATTTCATCGAAGGTATGTTACTTATACCTTAAAATTACTAAGGAATGAACCTACCTAATAGGCTTATTCCATTAACCTTTTGTATAGTTATTTTCTATGTGTATGTACTATTATATGTCTCCCACTTTTTCTAATATGATTATATGTTTTCTGTTTGCAGAGAAGAAGACTTAAATCCTTTTCAAATTCAAACACTTCCCAAATAAATTCTAAAAAAAATAAAATAGTTGAGATAATATGAAATTCTTGTATAAAAAAGAAGAAGAAGAAGATAAAATGAATTTAAATTATAAGGGTAATATTGGAAGAACAAACTAATATTAAAAAAGAAAACATAATATGCTGATGTTGAATTTGAGTAATTAGTAAATAGATTATTTTCAATATTGGTTATAAAAAGTGGACTAATATATAATAAATTCTAGTTAAAATTATCTAGATTTATAATTTATTTGGTATTCTAAAAACGTTGATGCACTTAATAACGCATACACAATAAGCAGTAAGGTAAAATCCTAGAGGTGAACATAAATCCATTAAAACAACTAAGCGATTCGATCCAAACCTATATTGAACAACAATTTAGTTTTGACAGGATAAAAGGTAAACGGTTTGAGAATCCAAATCGTTCTGTTAGTAACAGTTCGGTTTTGGATTTTTGGATTTTCGTTTTAGAAATCCGTGAAATTCAAACCGAACCGTTAAATAATATATTTATTTATATTAATTGTGAAGTATTATTTGTCACTTTATGATTGGTTATAGAAGGCTTACCATGTATCTTTAGGTATTAATATCAAGCTTAGAATATTTGAAAGGTATTAATTTCAAGCTTAGAATGTTTGAAATTTAATTGTGAATTAATGCAGTGCTAAGGTGAATGTCACAATTGAGGAAAGATGAAATTGTTTACCGTAATAATATAATGTTAAAATTTCGTTTTTTGAAAGAATTTATGTTATATTATTAGAGATAAATGATATGTTATTTTTTATGCCTAAACCGTTCAATATGGGTTTGAATACTTGTCCTCATAAAAAATCCCATTCCCCATTGAAGAATACTTCTCTTCTCCTTCCGGGTTCCCAACCATTATCCGTTTTTTTTCTTTGATCCAAGCCCTGGCATTTCCATTGTTTCTTCTTTGATACAAGCATTTCCTAATCTCACAATTCAGTGGGTAGTTGCTTTATGGAAAAGAGAAAGGCGGAGGGGTCAGTGGTCAGCATCAGCGATGGTCATTGACTGTTTGTGTGCTTTTCTCCTGATGATAGGGGCACTTTTGTCTATTCGCGTGCGTGGTATTGTTCCTGAAAATACACACACGCACACTCGAACAAGTAAACGAGATTAAGAGAGTGAGAGAGTAGAAAGTAGAACTGAAGCAGTGGGTGTGTGGCCACTTCAGAGACAGGAAAACCAACCCAAATCATCATTTTCATTTTCATTTTCATTTTCATTTTCATTTTCGTTTTCATTTTCGTTTTCGTTTTCGTTTTCGTTTTTATTTTCATTTTCGTTTTCATTTTAATTATAATATATAATTATGTTCGTCTTCTCTTCCCTGTAAATTCCTTTCCTTTCCTTTCCTTTCGCTCTCCTTCAACTGCCTCCTCCCTGTCCCTGACTGCCTGCTTGCTGCTTCATCTCCTTTATCAGCCTTTTTTTGTTTTTTTTTTCCTTTTTCTTTACCATTTTCTTTTTCAGAAATAAAGAAATTATTATAGCAGGATGTTATCTGTCATCTAAAAACTCTTCACCTTGCTGCATCCCTATTAGCTATTACATACATTTTCCCCTTAGAATGCCTGGAATAACAACATTTTATTTTTACTTCCGTCTCTAGTTCTCTGCAGACTCCAGCCCCCCCCATCTTGCAATAATAACCCACAAATTAGTCTTCTTTTCTACCTGATACCCACTCCACTGCTCATCCACCGCCATCATCACCATGTCTTCCAAGCCCAAGTAAGCTCTCTTTCTCCCTCTGCATACTTGCTACTCACTAATTACAGGAAATGAATTGAAGATCTGATTTTGTTGTGGATCTATCTGCTTTAATGATTCTGTTCATCCACTAGATTTGAATTGAATCATTTCGAATATTGGTCTTACTTGTTTATCTTAATTCTTGATCCTTCTGATATTTGTTATTCAGACATTTAATCCTTAGATTTTTCCCCATGTTTTCGCTGGATCTGTGCTTGAACAATTCCTGAATACTCATATATAAAGGTTGTCCGAGTGTGAGGTTTAAATTTCCAATTTTGTTCCAGATCCATCTTGTTTAGACCCCATAATAGGATTATTTGCATTGTTTGTTTGTTCCCTGATGTAATCACTTGTTGATATGATATGGTGTGATGTGATATGATCTGATACGATTGACGGTTTGAATTTCAACAGATCTACTAGTACTACTACTAGTAGTATATCTGGAACTCCTAAAAAAGCATCACCTTCACCGAGGCTTAGTAAACTCAGCAGCAAGGGAGTTGCCAAATCAGAATCCGATTCACCCTCTCCTTCTCCTTTGCAAAACTCTCGCCTTTCAATTGATCGCTCTCCGCGCTCTGTCACTTCCAAGCCCACAATTGAGCGTCGCTCACCAAAGATCACTGCTTCAGCTCCTGAAGTGAGTTTTACCAACTACATTACTACTGCCTAGTAGCTACTGCTTTTTCCAGTTCAATATCTTACGCACCACATTTCATTTTTTTTCTTTTCAACTTTTTAACTAACGTAAACGGATAACGTAATCACTATCAGTTGTAGTGTGCTTGGACAGAGAGAAATTAAATTAAGGGAATTTTTCCAAAGTAATAAATGTGAATTTTAATCTACATTGTTGATTTATGAAATTTTCAGAAACAAGGAACACGGGTTGCAAAGGGATCAGACATACAGGCTCAATTGAGTCTTGTTCTGGAAGATCTAAAGAAAGCAAAGGAGCAGATAGCTTTGATTGAGAAAGACAAGGCAAAAGCAATTGATGAATTGAAACAAGCGCAGAAAGTGGCTGATGAAGCGAATGAGAAGCTCAGAGAGGCTTTGGTGGCTCAAAAGCGAGCCGAGGAGAATTCTGAAATTGACAAGTTTCGCGCTGTTGAGTTGGAGCAGGCAGGAATCGAAGCATCCCAAAAGAAGGAAGAGGAATGGGAGAAAGAGCTCGAAGCTGTGAGGAACCAACATGCTGTGGATGTGGCCACTCTACTTTCTACCTCCCAGGAACTTCAAAGGGTGAAGCAAGAGCTAACCATGACCTGTGATGCAAAAAACCAGGCACTCATTCATGCTGATGATGCAACTAAGATCGCTGAGATGCATGCCAACAAGGTAGAAATTCTCTCAGCTGAGTTGATTCAGTTGAAGGCCTTGCTAGAATCAAAGCTTCAAACTGAGGCTAGCGAAAACAGCGAAATGGTGCTTAAGCTTAAATCGGAAATAGACTCTCTCAAACAAGAGCTTGAGAAGGCAAAAGGTTATGAGCAGAGATTGATAGAGAAGGAGGCTTTCATCGAACAACTCAATGTTGAGCTAGAATCAGCCAAGATGGCTGAATCTTATGCACATAGTGTAGTTGAGGAGTGGAAAGATAGGGTTGAGGAGTTAGAGAAGCAGGTTGAGGAAGCACATAAGTTGGAGAGGTCTGCATCGGAGTCTTTGGATTCAGTCATGAAACAACTAGAGGGAAACAGTGAGTTATTGCATAATGCAGAATCTGAAATTTCTACTCTTCAGGGGAAGGTGAGCTTGCTGGAAATTACAGTTGGAAGACAAATAGGGGATCTTGAGGACTCTGATCGCTGTCTTGATATGGCCAAGGAAGAAAATTATGAGATGGAAAAAATGATCGACTCACTTAAGTCAGAGCTTGAAACTCTCAAGGAGGAGAAATTCCAGGCTTTAAACAATGAGAAGCTTGCAGCATCCAGTGTTCAAACCCTACTTGAAGAGAAAAACAAACTCATAATTGAGTTGGAAAATTCCAGGGATGAAGAAGAGAAGAGCAAGAAAGCCATGGAAAGCTTAGCTTCAGCGTTACATGAAGTATCCGCAGAAGCAAGAGAAGCCAAAGAAAAGTTGCTATCTAATCAAGCTGAGCATGATAGTAATGAATCCCAGATAGAAGACCTCAAAATGGTCTTGAAAGCAACCAATGAAAAGTATGAAGCCATGCTTGATGATACAAAACATGAAATTGATCTTCTTACAAGTAACATAGAAGAATGCAAGACTGAGCTCCATAGCGCAAAAGCTGAGTGGGAGGAAAAAGAACTTCACCTGGTGAATTGTGTAAAACATTCGGAAGAAGAAAACTCTTCTAAGGAAAAAGAAATAAACAGGCTGCTAAATTTGCTGAAAGAAACCAATGAAGAAGCTTGTGCCTTGAAGGATGAAGAAGCCCAGTTAAAAGATAGCCTGAAGGAAGTTGAATCTGAAGTAATCTATTTGCAGGAAGCTCTTGCAGAAGCAAAGACCGAGAACATGAAATTGAAGGAAATCGTATTGGACAAAGAAAATGAGTTCCAGTGCATTGTTCATGAAAACGACGAGCTCCGAAACAAGGAGGCTGCTTCTCTTGAAAAGGTTGAGGAATTGTCTAAGTCACTTGAAGAAGCTGTGGCCAAGAAGCAAGCCGAGGAGGAAAATGGTGAGCTTACGGATAGTGAGAAGGACTATGATTTGCTTCCAAAGGTGGTTGAATTCGCTGAAGAGAACGGACATGGAAGAGAGGAGAAACACAAAGTGGAGCTTTCATCAAACCAGTGTGAGGAACGCAAGAAGGAAAATTCATGGCAAGAGAATAATAATAATGTCATCAACGACAAGGACAAGGCTGAATTATTGGATTCTCCAAAAGCTGATACTTTGAATGGGAAACCAAAAGAAGAGGAGAGCAAAGAGAAAGAAGATGAGTCGGTAAAAGTGGAATATAAGATGTGGGAGAGCTGCAAGATTGAAAAGAAGGAATTCTCGCCGGAGAGGGAACAAGAGCAGGAATCCTTTGAGGAAGAAGTAGAGTCCAAGGTAGGGGGTGGCGATGGGTTTGATCAGATAAATGGAGTAACTTCAAGCGAAAATGGTGACGACAGCAGAATCTCTCCATCAAAGCAGCTGCAACAGAAAAAGAAGAAACCTTTACTCCGCAAGTTTGGAAGCCTACTCAAGAAGAAGAGCACAAGCAGCCACAAATAGAGAGAGAGACCATTAGCAGGCAGGTTTGCTGGATATTGTTTTGCACCTATATGTGTGGTGATTTCTATTTTTGGTTCTGATTTTCAGATTAGGTTAAAAATGAAGAGGTTTGTATTATGTTTAGGGTTTTTATATATGTGACAGTATCTTGTATTTGATGGAGATTTTTAATTTTCCTTCATTTCTTCATATTCCTTGCCCCTTGTAATCCTCGGAGCTTATGAAAAAGGAGTGGCTGCATGAAATTTGTATCTTGAGGTGTCTTTCATCTGTCTCTCACTGGATATATATCATTGTTATTTGTCTCAAGGAGCTGCAAAAATGGATTGTTTGGTTTGATCAATTTTTTTTTCATGAACAGAGTTGCTTCTTATAATGTTATATGTTAAGTGACAGATATAGAATAGATTGTACCCAAGATATTGTACATGCTGCAAAGAAGAAACCACATGATGACATGCATCATCAATTCATCATCCATTCGTGCATTTATGTGAAACAGATTTGATATGAAATGGAAGAAAAACGGCAGGCAGTTGAAGAAGAAGCGTAAAAGTAGGTTGCGTACATTCAACTATACGCATTCAGACTTACTGCACCAAGGTAGGCCTTACTTATCATTTGGTCCAGAAGTCCATGGGTTCGTGGGGACCCAGAAGTGCATGGGTTCGTGGGGACCCAGTAGTCCCATTACTTAATCATCTATCATCTTTCTTTATGCACGCAAACAAATCTGCTAAACTCTTGATCTCTTTTGGTCACGTTTGGTGTTTAAATAATCTCTCCAGTCTTCTCTATACTTAATTTTTGGACAAATTTAACTCATAATTTTCAAAAACATCAAAACACCACTTCTAATTCTAACAAACTCTCTACTTTAAATTTCAAATTTGACCAAATGCATATGGCTAGCTACATATAGCCACATACCTTGATAAGGTCAAATTTAACATCACAAATAAAAAACTAAATTTGAAGAGCTTGTTGCAAATATTTTGAGAGTTTTCAATGAAATTTTAACTCTCTAAAATATAAAGAACATCAATTTTAATAATATTAAAAATTAACTACTTATTCATAAATTTTAAATAATTTTAAATTAAATATAACCTAATATACAGTAATCTACCCAAGATGCTCTAGGGAGGAATTATTTTCAGTATAACAAACGCACAGAGATAGTAAGAAATTATTTTTGAAGTTGGTTCAGCCCACTTCTCGAAAAATGGGCCCAATCTGTTTCTAACCTATCTGGGCCCATCTGAACTGGTGATAATCAATCTTACAAAAAGAAAAATGAGCTGATTTTGACACTCCATAAATTACTTACTGTACTCCATTTTTTTATTTTAATATTTTTTTATTTTTTTATAAATCAAACTTCCAAACTTACCCCTCTTACTTTTGAATTTAATATTTTTTATTTTTATTTCTTTTGTTTATGTAAACATTTTGAAATTTTTTTTCTTGATAAATCATACTCTCTCGTTTCATATGTACGATTAAATTCTATACATAACTCTTCAGTAATTTTTTAACAATTAATTAATCCAGAAACTATTCTTTTCTATGTAAGTATAGATATTTTATTATATATATATATTTTTTATATAAGAGAAAAGGGATTTTTTTAACAATAATATTTGTGGAGTGCAGTATTTGTAGAGTGCACTTCCCTTTAAAAAAAAAAAGGGATAAATTTGAAAATTTAATTCATAAAAGAATAAAAAAATATTAAAATAAAAAAATAAAATGCATCTGTAAAGTATCAAAATTAACTACCAAAGATAAAAGAGCGCGTTAAGCGAGCACAACTGCACATTAGTCTATTTTTCTTTTATTTTTTAAATAAATAAATAAATAGTCCCCGAGTAGATTGTAGGCAGATACTTTGATGGTTGGTTTTCCCTGGAAAAAATCAGACTTGCAGCTGCTGATGCAGTAAAATTCCTCATCTGTGGTTTCAAATAGGATAATTTAGAGTATCGAGAATCGAGGAGGATGTGGTTAGAGATCATTTGCGGTCTGATCATTTACAGGTTGTACAAGTGCTTCTTCTCCGATGACGACGTTTTGGGCGTGGAGACCTCTGATTCTGATGCTCTCTTCTCCGTCGGCGAGAAGCTTGTCAAGCTTTATGGCGGCAAGTTCTATGTAGGCCTCCGGATTCCCGATCCCGATACCGGTACTCGGCAGAACATCGATTTGGTTCTCGTCTCCAAAGGGTATGTACTATGTAATGTATCTCCAAACATTTTTGTACATTTTTCATTCATTACGAGCTGTTTTATTTCATTATCAGTACAGTATATATAGCAAGAATTTGAGGATCACCAGTTTATGAATTATGATTGATGGATTGATGGATTGATTATCCCATTTGCATTTGATTTGATTACAGTCACTCATGATTTACATGTTGATCACAACCACTGATGATTTGCATATTGATTACAGCTTACGTAACTCAAATGTTATGGAATATTGCGTATTTTTTGATTGTTTTTCCAATTAGACGATAAACCCTCACCAATTGTTTGCTTTCTAATTTTGTTTTAAAACAAAAAAATATGTATATCAAAGGGAGACAGTGGTGATAGCTGTCAAGAATTTATCAGGCTTCATCTCAGTCAAGCCGGATGGCAGCTGGGTGTGTGAGGGCTACACTCAACACAAAATGGAGCATTATCCTGATCCTGTAAGTCTCAGTCATACACTCCTACTCGGGCTCAGACTTTTTCTTCTTCATTCCTTATTTAGCATTTCTCCTACTCCTAGCATGTTCATTGCTACCAAAATGTTTCCTGATAAGTTCTATGACTTGTATCTCTGCTCATAAATGATTTGTAACCAAGCTATGCTTGATCGAAGATTAATTCCATGACATACGCAGAGCACGTTATACAATTTCTATGTTAGTTTTCTGTATGGATTCCATTTTCATAGACATGACGTGCAAATTCGTGATGGTCTCTCGTTTGGTTTTTCAGATAATATTCAGCACTACATTTATAGTCCTATATAAGGGGAAAGAAAGGCAATTATGAATTTGGTCTCACTTGTGTTTGTTCAATTTCCATGCTTTTCAGGTGGCGGAGGCTAAAAAACAGGCTTCAATTCTTGAATCTTATCTAGAACAAAGAGGAGTTGCGTTACCTGAAGGATATTTGGCTTGCAAAGTTATACTTTCCAATCCAAAAGTTTGGTACTTATTCATTTTCGATTACCCCTCTCCTGTTTATGAAACATAAGATCTGTTCTTTATTGCTCTAATATATCATTACTCGGACTTATGCGAGTGCAAAGTCATTCACATTGATAGTGCTACGATTACTAGTGATTAAAGCGCAAAATATTTCTTGAACTATAAGGAGAGGTGCTTGAGAGGTGTTGACGTATAAATATATGTGTGTATATATATATATATGTGCTAGAGAAGTCTTTCCGTTTACAATTATGCATGGCCAATGGTCTTTAAGAAAAGAATTTAGGACTGCAGTTCCGCATTGGAATATAATTAGTTGTGATACTAATAAAACTTCTTTCATTTTCTCTTGTAGTACCATTCAGTCAAGCAGTTTTCCATCAGAAATCATAACCTATGACCAGTGGGTGCAGCTGAAACCAGAACCAAAAAGTATGTTTTCCGGTTGGATTAAAGGTGCCTTCCGTGGTGGAAAGAAAGAGATGCAAGAATCTATTCATCAGCAGCTTAATTTCATTCTTAGTACAACTCCAATGTGGGATAGGTTTGTTGCCATCTTTACTTTGAGATTTTGCTGTTCATTTTTCCTTGGAATTGGGATTAGAATCCAATCTGTCGGATGCATATATATGATACATAAGATACAATAAAAACACACACTTAGAAATAAAAAAGAAGGGTAGGCAGACACATGAAATCCATCTATCTAACAAACCCACTACAATCAACCTGAAGGTCAACTCCTCAACTCCTCAGGAAGTCAGGTGGGGATGAGGCACCGTCCTCAACTTTTATGAGGTTACATTTAGCCACTAGTACTATGGTCTAGTGGAATTCCTCTTCACTGTGTAGTAGAAGATGTGGGATTCGACTCTTGTAAAAGGCGTGGTCAAACCCAATGTATACAACCCCTCCCCCAATATCTTTGTATCCAAATATTTAAGCCTTTTCTTTGCTTACAACAACTTACAAGTAATTACCGGGAAATAGGGTGCTTAATATACAACGAATTCGTTAATGTGCATGCTGTTATTATTATTTTTTGTTACCATGGATGGGATATGGTTGCCACTTGAGGAAAAAGCTTTGTTTCTTGATTGACCTGCAGGTTGGAGGTCAAAGGTAATAAGTATGTTCTTGGGGAGTTTCTGGAATTTAAGGGTAAACATGAAGATGTCCAGGCTTTGAAGGGTATCAAAAGATCAAAAATTAGCCGCCTTGTTGTCCAAAAGACCAGCATGCTTGGATTTGGTAATCCCCAAATCATAACCTCTCACTTTATTTATGCTTTAACTAATACAAAATATTCAAGTTTTCTAATCCATATATCCTGATTAACGTTGGGATCTGTGGAATGTTAAAATTGTCAATCGAGATAGACATTTATGTTTATATTATATATTGGGTTTTATTCTCGGCAGCCCCTTCAAGGCTTCAAGTTCTGTACTCGCCTCGGGATTACCGGAGTGAAGGAGGGTCAGCTTCCGAGTGGATGGAGGTAAATGTAAGGTCAAGTACAGAGGTTCTCTTTCAGCCAGCAAATTGTTCGAAAGTTCGAAAGTTTAAGCTCTCTTCAATTGTTTCTCTGTCGCTGAGTGCTTAAAGATTTTTCGTGCTAAGATGCATTGCACCACTGCAATTGTCTCTCTTTAAATTCTGTGTAACTTTGTCCTGGACTCTATAGCTTTGTTCATGTGTGTGTGTTATATACGGTGATGTAGATATGGAAATTAGTTACAGTAATTATTTTGAAGATTTACAATCAAATTTATGATGGTTTGACAAACATAATACTTGCATTCCACTCCGGTGGTCTTCCTCGTACCATCATCCTGATATATTGATTAATCATTGTATGTATATATCATAATCGAAAAAAAAGAAAGGATTATCTAGGAATTGATCGGTTTCGATTATGATATATATACATAATCCTTTGAAGATCATCTTTATACAAAAATCAGAAATTTTAAAGATTCTTTAGTAATTCATATGTATCAAACAAATCAACGGTATTAATATCAATGGAGATTTTTATAATGAACTGTCTATTTATTTACTTTATGCATGAATGACTAGATTATTTTAATTTGATTGATTTTTTATATGATTGATCTTGAAATGATGATTTATGAATTGAACGGTTCTGATTATTGATATATATATAGATATATATATATATATATATATAGATATATATATATATATATATATATATTGATTATTCGATAAATTGAGAAGGTAGTACAAGAAGGTACCACATAGATAAAATACAAGTATTATCCGTACGACAAACGTCGTAGGGAGACGATTTACAAACAAAAGATGGGTGGTTAATGATGTCAAAATTTGAATTAAGGGCATGTTTATTTACTAGTAATAAGAATGAAATTAAATGTAATGATTCCCATTACTTACTTCTTATACGTTTATTTGCAACTATGTAATCATTATCAATTCAAAATAGATAATGAGATTATCTATTTTGGGATAATCCCATTAACTAGAGGAGGGGTTTTAACGATTCCCATTACCTATTTTCATTATTTTAATTTATTAAAGTAACCTACAATTCTACAATAACTCCAATTACCACAATCCAATATTAAAAAAAAAAACTAATTAAAAAAAAACGAAGAACATAGTTTACAAGTATTAATAACAATAATTCTAATTAGTAAATGACGTTCTCATGTGAATAAATCCTCATTTTTCGACCAACTCCTTCAACAATTAAAAACATAATTTACAATATTTATCAATGAGTTATATACTACTAAAAAAAACAAATCGGGCATATTTTCTCATATTTTATTAGTGAATAATCACAATCAAATATATGACATTTTGGATTTTGTTATTAATTGGCTATGCAAGGCTCAATCTCGATCTTAAAAAAACCAAAAAATAAAGAAAATATAGTATATATGTGCAAGGGCATTTTAGTAATCAAGTTAGTTTTATTCCGATTCATAAGAATTAGTAAGCAATAATAATGAAAATCAATTCCATTACTGTTTTAATTCTATATAATTAGTAAACAATTCAATTGAAATGATTACCCACTTATCCGATTGCCTACTTCTCTCTTTATCCGATATTCTCATTCCTGTTCTTGGTAAAGAAATGTGCCCTAAATCGGAGGAATGGTAGGTGACCAAATTAACAGGGAATTTTATTAATATGCGGAAGCCAACAAATCCCTTTGATCTAGAGACATTCTCATCTCATCTCATCTCATCTAATCAAATCACAACAATAAACCATTCTTTTGGTATTGAGGTTAAGCTTAGTGAGGGGGAGGGATGAGACTGAAATAAATTAATGTTGGACTTGAAGAAGAATCCCATCGTCAAAATCCACCATGAGCATGTTCAGTTTCTTGTTGCTTATCCTCTGTTGGTACACTCTTGTGTCCTCCAAACTGCATGCAAAACTTTTATTCAAGATGTTTGAACTCATAACTAATACCTCACTATCAAAACCACATGCTCGTTTGGTGAGCATGATTGGATAACTCATCAAATTCAACGTATTTTGAATATGAAATAGATGTTTTTTCATTATAAAGAGATTTGATGGAGTAGAGATAGAAGAAAACTTATCAAATTCAATTCTTTTTAAGTAGTAGGATTAGAAAAAATAAATTTCCTTTTATGCTTAATCCTATCTAATCATCTTACAATGAAACTGCATTTATTTTTAGATTCAAAATACATTAAATTTGAAGAGTTATCAAATCTAATCTTGCTCACAACGAGCCGCAAGTATAAATGATGGAATGGTTGCATTATTATGTCAAGGAAAGGCAATACCTTTGGGTTTGGGTTTGGTTTTGAGGAGGCGAAGAAGGTTGAGAAGGCGGCAATAGCATGCGGGCAAGCTGAACAGCATCATTGTAGCAATTGATGACGTGGTTGAAGCACACATATCTTCCGTAGGATGACATGTCTTCAAACACGGAGATGTGTGCGTTCACCATGAACTTCAGATCAACGGTCACCAACAATCCATTCTCGTACATCTCAGCCGTTCCTTTCAAATACGGGTTCGTGATGCTGAGATCCGGGCCCATCAACAGCCCGCCGTTGATGGACACCATGTTCAAACCTCGGTCCATCGCCAGCGCCCATGCCGTCTTTTCGGCTAAGGTCTTTGACAGGGCATGCCACAGCTAACCAAAAACAATTTTGAATTTATGTGATTTGTGAATGAAATTAAATAATATTGATTTATAATAATAATGATTTATTAATAATACCTTGAATTTTTTACAAAAATTCACATCGCTCCAATTTCTTTCGTCTATATCAGCGGAAGACGACGACGTATTGGGGTCATCCCTCCAAATAACAGCTGTTACAGAGGATGTAAAAACTACCTTGTCTACGGTATCTGTTTGCGCACAAGCTTCCAGTACGTTGTGAGCGGCTCTGACCTCCACCTCTGCCATAAATTCCTGCATCGTATCAAACACATCACCGCATAGTTCATCTGTGTGTTTATTTCCCCAATTCACTAAAAGGAGATTCAAAGATCCAATTTTTCTTCTTTTGTCTTATTGATATCTTCACCGACGATGCTTGTTCATTTTTAGTTTTCACGTTTTTATGTTTTAAGATACAGATATAACAAAAAGATGAAGTGAGAAATGAGAAGGAAGCCCGAAAGCAATTTAGGAAATGAGAGATGGAGGGATGAGGCATACGTCGTAAGTGGGGTGATCAGAAGGAGGCTCAAAGGAGTAAAACAAGGCAGAGCAACCTTTCAATGCGGCCATTATGCTGTGGTAGTCCAAGGGATCCACTGAATGGAAAACTCTCAGTTTCTTCTTGTGTATCTTCATCAATCCCTCATCAAACCATTCTACTTCATCGCCTGCATAAATTCATAACCATATTGAATTCATGATCAGTAAACAAATTGGAAATGCCTAAAGAAATTAGTACAATAGTGAAGTGAACATACTGTGATGGGTTTGGAGTGCAGCATGAACAGAGTAGCCCCGGTCCAAGAGGCGGTGCACGAGGGCGGAGCCCAGGCGCCCGGATGCATCGAGGACACAAACTGTGGTTTCTGAACAACTGGGTTCCTTTTCTTCATAGAAATTAGAAAGTAGTGCCACTGCTGCTGCTTCTGCTGCTGCAGGAGGAGCCATGGATCAATGGATGAGATCTAAATCTAATTGGGAGAAGATTTGGGGCAGGCAGCTCCAAAGTCCCCAAGCTTAGCTAATAATCTGTGGAATTAAAGGAGGTAGGTAGCTGAAAGCTAGAGCAAGAGTAATAATGCATGTGGGGGGGTGTGTCTGTATTTAAGACAGAAATAAGGAGAGAGAAGGGAAAATAAAGAAAGGGGGAAAGGAAGGAGAGGTGAGCAATGCATTGAAAGAGTGTGCGGTTAAAATGGTTATTAATATGAGAAGATGATAGTTGGGCAGGTGGGAGTTGGGGTAGGGACAGAAATGTCAATGCACATCCCATGTACTATATTTCTACATCTACTTATTATTTCCCACTTCCCAGCTGGGAGCTACCACGGCCACAGCAAGAATGCAACACCACGGTCTGTCTGTCTACTAATGTAGTGGCTGCTATCAATATGTCATGAATAATTGAATACGAGACCATTTTCCTCCCTCACTCACTCCTGAGCCTTGGAGTTGAGAGCCTTGCCTTGGAGTTGAGAGCCTTGGAGAGCCTTGGAGTTGAGAGTTGAGAGTTGAGAGTTGGGTTGGTAGCAATTCGCTCTCTCCCATTAATATGTACCTAACTAGATCCATCTTCTCTCTAGAAGCCTCCACACACACACAGAGCTTGACCTAATCCAATATACAAATAGTAAACAGAATATATCTGATAAGCAATAAGCAAGGTGGATGCATTACTGAGAGACTTCCAACTTGGCCGGGGTTATATTGCAAATTCATTTGGAAGGTCAACCCAACCCCAGCTCATTTCCTTCGTAATTATTAACAGTTAGGCCGCATAAGTTGTAACAACCATGCATGTTAACATATCTTTTTATAACACAACCTCTTTTGAATTGGGGCAAGGCGCTACCTAACATAATTCATGCACAAGATCACAGATAGCTAGAGAATTTGAATTTATTTGGGCGTCTCCTATTGTGCACCAGACAGAATGTGACTTGTGAGAGCTATCATTTCTTGAGAAGAAGAAAATTGCATTATTACCTTGGATACAACTATCTCAGAACGAGAATTCTTCCGGCACTTGTTGATATTTGCTTAACAGGAAGCTTTCGTACCTGTCTTTAAGATCCCCACCTGGGAACATGTAAATACATTACCAGTTAAGTTGTATATCTACATATTCTTCCCCCAATAAGAAGGCAAAGACAAAGAAAGGATCACGAGGTTACTTTTAGCTTGAAAGAATGGGATGTTCTTGGACAAAGTTGATTCCACCAGCTTAGCAAAATCTTTTCCTGATATATCAACCAATGAATTATATTCACGTATCACGAATCACCACTTAATTCTAGCTCAGATTGAAAACACAATAACAAAAAAAAACTGAGGATCGCAAGATTGCGGCTAGTTCAAGCACTGCGCTAGGATTCCAAAAGCTATATCAATAGTCTCGCTTCTATAAATATCCAAGGGGAGAGTTGAAGTCATCCCATTCTCTCTCACCATTTGCATTCTTTTCTCCTCCATTGACATTAAACAGGTAAGATGAGATCTGGTCATCTTTCAACTGCAGAACCATGCAATAAGGTAAATTGTTCACAATTGAGAAATTTATAACAAGATATTAACAAATTCCTATAAATGGTATAAAATAAACAATTAGTTTAGAAATTGACCTTGGACAGAAACGCCTTAGCTAGTTCTAACGGGTCGATAGACGATGGGGCTTTGTTGTATGCAGGCATGAACTTCCCATTCTGATAACCAGCCAAGAAGTGATAAGCTGCCTGGCCAGGGGAGAGCTTTGAAACAGAGGGGATAACACCAGAACTGCTTGAACAGAGTGGAAGTACTAAACAAATTAATATACAAAATTTCTTTGCACACAAGGAAAGAGACGGAAGATGCAAGGAAGCAATGAGTGACGATTTTTCTGACAAATTACTGATGCAACAATATACTAAGAGATGAACAGAAAGAACAAAGAAAACAAAATGAAACTTTTGAGAGAAGAAGAGTGCAGCATAAAGGATAAATTGTGTTTCCAGTAGATGTCAAATACATTTTGCAACTTTACCTTTTATTTTCTTAGAACCAGTATTTAACCGTATTTTAGACAGGTAGGCCAATAACCCATCCTTTTGGATTACAATTACAGTGTAGTGATATGTGCAGGATAACTATTTGGATAGAAGAGCCAAAGAGCGACACACATTCCTATTCAAAGCATGCCGAAAGGAACCAGAGAATTCTATACGGGGATCTACTTCTATCACCTGTCAGAAGATGCAAGGACTACAGCAGCTGGAAATTTGAATAGATTTGAGACTCCAGTTTGAAACAATGGGGTAACACCTTCAGAAGAAAGAATGACACCTGCATCTGAAGGCACCAACAGATCTCTGCAACTCTTAAAGATACCTTTGGGTGCAAATAGAAGAACCACAGAACCACCAGACACTAAAATCCTGAAAATTTGAAACGTCCCAGAGTAAATTATCCATGACATACTTAAAAACTTTATTGCTCACCAAAATAATAGGAAACTGTACCTCGCAGATAGTGGGAGGCCTCCACGTGCAAATATAACAGGTCCAGACAAGGCAGCTAGTGCTTCTTTAGTTCCATTTGAATCTGAAAATGCTTTACCACATAAAACAAGTGATGAACGCTCAATATCAGCAGCTATAAATCCATTATTTCCTTTAGATCCAAGGCCAAGAGTGTCCCCAATTCCTGGACTGCATGATCGAAAGTACGAACTGGATTAAAACTATAGTATTTACAATAATAAATCTAACAAAACAAAAGGATCTGCTAAAGCAGTAGCAGCTAAACCATAATAGCAAAAACCAGTCCACATAGAGTATCTCAGCAATTGTCTCTCATGCTATTTTTTTTCATTTTCACTGTATATATGCACATACACAGATATCGAGCTTTGACGGGTTGAGAATTCTTATGCATATTTGGTTGTAGTTGGTTGTGCAAAATAATTGCTGAGGCATATACTAGACAACGAAGATTTATTACCTTATAGTAGTAGCCACATAAACTGTCAAAGGACATGAATCGCGAGAAACTGCACGGGGTGGAGTCCCCCAAAGAATATGGGATAGTGACAGCACAGCAGAGGGACTATCACTTATTAAACGAACTTTCGCATCAAATTTTGGGCATGAACCAATGGCTCCATCATGAACAAAAATGTTTGAGATGGATGATATATGATTTGTAACCTGATAATAGCAAAGAAATTTAATGATAGTATAATAGTCATCAAGATGAAATAAACATGGTAGAAGTAAGCCAAGCAAGAACAAAGAAAAGAAAAAGGCGAAAATTCAAACGTGCCTGTTTCAAAAGTTTGGTGAACTGTGCCCTGGAAATTGAAGCACCTCCAGAGACATTTCCTCTAACAAGAAGTGGAAGTCCTGACAATGATTCTAAGCGGGAAACAAACAAAAATGAAAACCTTAAACTAACTGAATTAATCAAACGAAATATCTAGGACATTTCCTCTAATAGTGTGCAAAAAATTATATTAATTTATACCTGCAAATATTGCACCCTTGTGCTGTAGTTGAGAGGAGTTCAAATTTTGAAAAGCTTGGTCCTTGACAATTACACCTTTTCCGGCCAAAGCCAAGTTAAGGCCATAAGAAAAATCGAGGACCCTCCCAGTCCCTGCAATAAGGAAGAAGATGAAGAACATGAGCACCTGAAAGGTCGATTACGCAATGCTGAACCTCGATATGCAGATCAATCATTGCTATCAATGGGCAATACAAAGTAAGAGGTACACCTTGAAAAATAGATAAATGGTAGAAGAAAACACTTCACCTTCGTCTTGGGAAACTGTGGTTGAAGCTACAAATTTCTGCAAAATCCCAAAACCCACTATAAATATTAGCACCAAATGTTGATGATATGAGTTGTAAAAGGAACTCGCACTTTCATTTCCAAACAATGAATTTTCAGCTCAAGAAAGCCATTTCCAAGAAGAAGAAACAGTGAATGAATAAATTCAAATACTTTTATGTAGTACATGAAGAGATTGCGAGAGAGAAAGAAAGAAACTGACGAGTAGGGAAGAGAGGATGAAAGGGTTGATTTTCTGGCGTGAGCGACTGAATGAGTTTTCAGTGAACAGCTTGAAGTTGACGCTGAGGACTCTCATCCTCTCTCTCACAGGCACAGCCGCACAGCACCACAGCACCACAGTTTCCGGCGTCTGAGACGAAAGAGCAGACAGCGGACGTGGAAATAAGGGTGATGCCTATATGGGCCCTTTGCCATATTGGGCCCAACCATTTGGGCCTGGTCTCTCTGTACTGGTTCATTGTTGGATAAAGTCAGCTATTTCACTTTCAATTTCAGTTTTTCAACAATAGAAAAGAATTGAAAAAAGAAAAATCACGAAGGGGCTGGAGCTTGAAGGGGAAGAAGAAGAAGAAGAAGGGCTTATCATCATCATCATCATCGTCATCATCATCATCATCATCATCATCATCATCATCATATCTTCTAAGTTCTAAGTTTGGAAACCCTAGCTCAAGTCAACTGGATCTCATCTATTTATCAATAAGCAAAGTGAGTGAGCAGCAGTACATTTTTTTGATTTCATTTCGTCTCTGTGTTTGCTTGCTTCAACTTTCTTAACTTAGGGTTCATCTAATTCTGTTAGGGATCTTCATCTACTAGTAAACTTCTTGCTCAGACATTAAATCTTTAGATCACGTATCCTCCTGCATCAGGCTGTCTACCTTGGTAATGGGAACACTGAGCCAAATTCTTAATTTATGTCCATGGGCGGAGAAGCTTCTGTTCAATGTTTACGGGACCTATGAAAACCTTTAGAACCATTGGCAGTACCTTTGAAGGTGAAGTGCATGGTGGATTCAAAATTGATTTGAATTTTCCCACAACCGTCATGGATTCTAATGCCCTGGCGCTCACTGGCACTTCAATTGTAGAGCCTAATGATGCCATGGAGTTTGAATCTCATGAAGCCGCATATACATTTTACAAAGCATATGCCAAATCTGTGGGTTTCGGCACTGCTAAGCTGAGCAGCCGTCGGTCTAGAGCATCCAAGGAATTCATTGATGCCAAATTTTCATGCATTAGATATGGAAGTAAGCAACAGTCTGATGATGCCATTAATCCTCGCCCCTCGCCAAAAATTGGTTGCAAGGCAAGCATGCATGTCAAGCGCAGGCCAAATGGTAACTGGTATGTTTATAGTTTCGTAAAGGAGCACAACCATGAGCTTTTACCTGCTCAAGCACATTTCTTTCGCAGCCACAGAAGTACTGACCCGCTAAATAATGATGTTAGAATACGGAGGAGGAAGAATTCAGCTGCGGTATCCAGCCTCTTCAGTGCATATCAAAATGTTGATTGCTTAGATGGTTATTTGAGAAATCAGAATGACAAAGGACGGAGTTTGGTGTTGGAAGCAGGGGATGCTCAAGTGCTTCTTGAATATTTCATGAGCATGCAGGAAGAGAATCCAAAGTTCTTCTATGCAGTCGATCTAAATGAACAGCATAGGTTGAGAAATGTGTTCTGGGTGGACGCCAAAGGAATGGAAGATTACACTAACTTCAATGATGTTGTTCTCTTCGACACCACCTACTTCACAAACAAGTATAAAATACCGTTGGTTCTTTTTTTAGGAGTGAACCATCATATTCAACCCACGTTACTTGGCTGTGCATTAGTTGCAGATGAGACAGTTTATACTTTTGTTTGGCTAATGCAAACATGGTTTATAGCAATGGGGGAACAGGCTCCACGAGTAATACTCACTGACCAGAACAACACCATCAAAGAAGCTATTGCAGCAGTATTTCCAGGCACTCGCCATTGCTTTTCTTTGTGGAATATAATGTCTAAAATACATAGGCAGCTCGAGTTTTTGAGCATGTGGCATGATAGTTTTATGCAAAAATTTAACAAATGTATTTTCAAGTCCTGGTCAGAACAACAATTTGAAAAGAGATGGTGGAAACTACTTGAGAGATTTAATCTTAGGGACGTTGAATGGATCCAGTCTTTGTATGAGGATCGTACTCATTGGGTGCCTACTTTCATGAGAGAGATATCCTTTGCTGGGTTGTCGCCAACTTCACGGTCAGAAAGTTTGAACTCTTCGTTTGACAAATATATTCAAGGTGAAACTTCACTGAGAGAGTTTATGGAAAGATACAAAGTAATTATTGAAGATAGGTATGAAGAGGAAGCAAAAGCAAATTTTGATGCTTGGCATGAAACACCTGAGTTGAAGTCTCCATCACCTTTTGAGAAACAGATGTCACTAGTGTACACGCACGAGGTTTTCAAAAACTTCCAAGTTGAGGTTTTGGGAGCAGCTGCTTGTCATCTTAAGAGAGAAAATGAAGACGAGGCAACGACAATGTACAGTGTAAAAGATTTTGAAGATAATCAGTATTATTTAGTGGAGTGGAACGAATCAAAATCAGATATATATTGTTCTTGCCGCTCATTTGAATATAAAGGCTATCTATGTAGGCATGCTATTGTTGTTCTCCAAATGTCTGGTGTTTTCACCATCCCTCCCAAATATATATTGCAGCGATGGACAAATGCTGCTTTGAGCAGGCATGCCATTGGAGAGCGATTGGATGAGGTTCAGTCTAAAGTCCGTCGTTATAATGATTTATGTCGACGAGCCATAATATTGGGTGAAGAAGGGTCACTATCTCAAGAGAGTTATGATGTAGCATTATGTGCCATAAAAGAAGCTTTGAAGCAATGTGCAACTTTGAACAACTCTGTTGAGAATAAAGCAAAACCCACTGGATCGGCAATACAAGGTGTTTGTGGTGTTGATGAAGAGAATCAATGCAGTGCTACATCTAGTGACAAGTTGTTTGGTACTAAAGTGACTAATGCCAACACGACTCTGAGGAGAGCCGGAAGCGGGAAGGGGGTGGCTAGGAATGAGAATAATGCAAGCAAGAAAGGAAAGGTACATGATATATATATGGTCACTTTTTGTTTTTTGTTTTCGAAAGATAGTTTAGAAGAGTAATGAAAAATAAAAGTACATTACTAATAACTGAAGTTTGTTTTATTTTCATACCAGGTACCTCAGTTGGAAGTTTTGGGTGTTGGAACACAAGATGGCTTTCACCAATTGGTATGTCATGTTTTCATCTTAATGCCAGTTTAGTGATGGGTGATTGCTTGCTTTCATGATTTATTTTTGGGGTACTGAAATCTTTTTTAAATTGAATGGAGGTATTCCTAAAGATGGATCCACCTCTGGAAACTGCTGATTTTAGTTTTTCTAATCAAGATCAGATAGTATTAATGCTCATAGGGGCCGTGATCTTATTGCAAATAAATTTAATCGTGGATCTAACACACTGCTAGTATAAGTTAAAAATGGGGATGGCAAACTTTTGCTGACTATCAGTCTCCGCATTTGTGTTCAAGGGCTTGGGTTGAGGTTTCTGACTTGCTTTGATGGATTGACCTGAGAATTCTTGACTGTCTGTAGCCCTTTACAGATTGACTAGGTTGAGCTACAACATTTGAATTCAATGAGTTATTAACTTATTGAATTGTGTTTACGTTTATGTTATGTGAAATATATTCAACCATTTCTTAGATTGATGATGTTTGAGATGAACCTTTTGAAAATGGTTAACCGTGAAGCATATAAGAGACTTTTGTCTATACGTGTAATATTTGTAGGGTTCTTAATAGATTTAAAAAAATACATATGTTGATCACTAAGGTTGAGTTTTGTATCTAACTTTTCTTTTTTGGGAAAAAAAATGAAAGGAAAAGAGCTGAGCTTGAAGTTGAGCTTGAAGTTGAGCTTGATAGACTAATAGATATTTGTTACTTGTGGCAGCAACCTTCTGGCACAAGGCTTATGCAGATACATAATGCTGTGCCGCCGACAATGTTTCAAAATGTTGCATTAACACAGTTCCATATTGTGGGCTCAACACATGTGGCTGAGAATCATCTCCCTCAGTAACTCAAACTTGACCACCTTCTCCTTGGAAGAGTAATGCATGTACAGAGTACAGACCAACTGCTGAAGGCCGACTGCAGTATAACTCAGGCAGGTGCTATTGCTGGTAAAATATCTGTTTTTGAGTTAGCTGGGCAGCATTTGTATTCAATTAGCTGGGCAGAAAGTGAGGGTAAAGAAACAGTTGTTTTTTTTTGGGTAAATACGATGAGGTGTCCCCACACCCGAAGGATGGCCTAATCTCCGCTTGGGGAGCGGCTTGGCCCCGGCCACAAAGTACTCCCAGCGAGAGTTATGCATTTTGTTAGGTTTGTTCAACAAGTTCATTTCTTTGTGTATTTGCTGTTGAAACACAAACTGGGCAGATTTGTTTATAAGAAAGAATAGAAATCCACCTGTTATAGAAAGTACTATCTATAGACTATAGTTGTGTTGCCTCCCCCCGCCTAATAAATATTGAATCCGATATGCTTGTGTTGTATTATTACGATTTACCTGACTTTCTTTTAGTTCCAGAACCAAAGTGCGTCATTTTCGTGCTCCTCTTCCTCTTTTAATACCTCATTCAGTGCTATAAATTATTATATTTCTCTCCACACGTTATGTGAGAAGTCTCAGATTTGAATTTCGTAAATAACGAAGTCGATACCCTACACTATCTATACTCCTATGAAGTGAAGTGAGGTGCATGCATACGAGGATAAAGAATGAGTACACAAAAATTGTCACCGGCGAAAACAGAGTATTCCAATTGGTACGGTAGGTTATTCAAAATTTGATTCAAAAAATTAATAAAAAAAGTGTATGCCATAATCAATATTGGCAGTTGATGCTAGCATCTGAGTATTCCCAGTATTAGATTCCGATTCCCGTTTTAGTCTTTGTTTTTTGCTTCTTTGTTTCTGCTAGGTAAAGGATTAAAGGATTCGGCCTTTAGTTAATTGAGAACGACGGTGGACCGTGGAAGTGGAATTCTACGTTTGAAATTGAAAGTAAGAATAAGAACATAATATAAAACAAAAGAACTTGCGTGAAGTAAAATATTATAATAACAAAACCAACATTATTTGATTAAAATATCTCCCCCTTTAGCGAAAGAATAAATAAAATATCTCTTCTTTTGCCAAGGAAAAAAAAAACCAAAGGAAAAAAAACACAAACGTTGAACAAACAAATAACGAAGAGGGGTCCCACCCACCGAAGAGAGCGGGCAGCCTATTTTAGCCGGGGGACATCGATCTAAGATCTCAAGCTTAGGCCTCTCACTAAATTCCCAATTCTTAAAGAAAATATAAATTCGAAATGTCGCCGAGCAGAAACTCTGAATCAGATGCAGCAGCAGCGGCGGTGAATCGCTACCGCATCGGATATGCCTTCGCACCAAAGAAAGAGCAGAGCTTCATCCAGCCCTCTCTCATCGAGCATGCCTCCCAAAACGGCATCGATTTGGTCCCAATTTCAAACACCGACTCCACCAACAACGCCGAGGGGTTGAACCAGCAAGGCCCCTTCCACTGCATCATCCACAAGATCTACGGGCCCCAGTGGAACCAGCAGTTGAAAGAATACGCGTCCCAGCATCCAGAAACCCTCATACTTGACCCGCCCGAGTCCATCGAGCGCCTCCACAACCGGGTCTCCATGCTCGACGTCGTGAGCGCCTTGAGTCTGAAATTAACCGGAAACAAGTACAAATTTAAGATGTGGGCGCCTAAACAGGTGTTGGTTGAACAACCAGATAATTTGTTTGGGTTGGAGTTTCCGGTGATCGCGAAGCCGCTGCTGGCCAATGGCAGTGCCAAGTCGCACGAGATGTGTTTGGTTTTTGGCCCCAAAGGGCTGCAGAGTCTTGTGAGTAATTCGAGTGCGCTTCCCGTTTTGCTGCAGCAGTTTGTGAACCATGGCGGGGTCATCTTCAAGGTTTACGTGATTGGGGAATTCGTCCAGTGCGTGAAGCGGAGGTCTTTGCCGGACATTTCCAAGGAGCAGATGGCGAGATTGGAAGGGGCAGTGTTGCCATTTTCGCAGATATCAAATTCAGCTCAGGATGAACAACAACTTGCTGTGGCTCATGATCCTCATAAAATGCCTCCTTCCGACTTTGTTGAGGAAGTTGCCAATGGGATACGCCGGGGCCTGAAACTAAACTTCTTCAACTTTGATATCATCAGGGATTCTAGCAACCCTCAAAGCTATTATGTCATTGACATCAATTACTTTCCTGGCTTTGCCAAACTGCCTAACTTTGAGCATGTCATTACCAACTTCTTGTTGGGTCTTCTTTCAAGTCCTCAGAATCCCCAAAAGCGGCAGGGGGAAGGGGAGTCAGCTACCAGTGACTAGATCTGATAGCACTAACAGCCGCAGTAAGTGGAGGCCTTTCTCTTACCTGTTTGTCTTCTACTACCGTATGTTTTTCTTTTCTTGTATCAACTATCATGTAGGGCAGGATACCAATGAATGAATGAATGATTATATATGGGTGTTTCTTTCTTTGGAACAAATAAATACATATGTAGGGCTGTAAGCTGCTACTTGTGGTGTGACCTAACATCATCTGAACAAATAAATAATCATCAAGTGTGAGTTGAGGCACAGGCACCTTTAGATTTCAAACCTTAATTGGTTATGGACCCTCTTTTGGCCTGGTTATTCTGTTCATTATAGTTTGTGAAGGTTTAAGAGCTCTCATGTCATTGATCCCTTGAATATGATTCTTAATCCTACTGCCATCATTCAAAATAGGCTATATGGTGGGGATCGATCCGAAAATTCAAACTAATTCGAGAACCAATTTATCAGACTAGTTTAAAAAACTGATAGTTCCACTTTGATATAGTTTGGATAAAAGAAAATTCAAAGATGTCGGTTCAAGCAAAATCCGACTCACTCCCAGCCCTAATATCCACTACTTCTCGTCTTATAAATGAAGCTCTTCTCAGTCCATTGCACTCTAGTCTGTAGGGAAATTAGCCAAGTATTTCCGTAATAAATTCATAGACCGACTATCAAGGTCCACATGGTATGCAACGGAGACTGCATGCAGTAAGGGTCGAGGGTCGAGGCCCTCGAGGAGTACCACGTGTTCATCTCATTTGAAAACAAAATGTAATCCTCAACTATGATTAATTATTGTGGGGAATCACTCACAAGTCACAACTTGAACCAGCCTTCTTCTATTGGGATGCACCGTCCATGCCACAAGCCAACATATGGAATGCCACAAGTCAGCAGGCTCACAAGTCAAGAAATGGCCAATACGTATTTCAAAGGGGTTATAATAACAGTTTGTGAGGTCCCCTTTAGTACGCTCTATTGTACTAATTCGATTAATTCATCCCTATTGTACTAATTCGGATAGACCATCCAATAAGAAAAACAACTATCTCGTTCAAAGATTCTATACATCTGCCATTTTTCAAGACATTTTTTTAGACGAAGACCAAGTGCAAAGCTTATGATTATTTTTAATGAATAATTAGGTGTTTGGTATTCATCCGACTAAAATGCAGAAATTATATTTACTATCTACTAAAAGAGTTGGATGGGTGCATAAGGATGGACAAAAAAATCACGGTTATGGCTAACCGCGGTTACCATAATCATTTATATTACATGGTGTGATTATGGTTTAACCATTTATCTAAATGGTATAGTTATGATATAACCATTTAGATCCTTTTTTTTTTTATCAGAAAGAACGGATTCATTCATGATAAAAAAACCATTACAAACCATAGAAGTTAGGGCTTAACAAACGTACTGGGGGCCTCATTAAAACAATTACCATAAAATCCGAGAGTCGGGGAAAATTCGGCAAGGGAAAAAGAGTACCCCACCCCAATCACAATAAACACAATAGCAAATCTATACTAGGTTACTTTCCAAGGCCATTTAGATCCTCTTTTAAATGGTATGGTTATGATTTTTAACCAATAGATAAACCATTTAACCACTTTAACATAACCATTTAACCATTAAACAATTTATTACATAACCAAATAATTTTTTTGTGGTCATATTTATTTAACCATTGTATAGTGTTGTTTAATTAAAGTCATTTGAAAACAAAAATTGAAAAAATTAAAAAAAAATTGACAAAACTTAGTAAAAAAAAAAAACTCATCACTGCAGACCCGTGGGTGACTCGCGACGCCGGCGGGTCGACCCGAATTTTTCGACCATTTCCGACCACCTCAGGCGGCGATCTTGGTACGAATTTGTTTCTCTCTTCGAATCTAACAAGTCTATGTGTAACAACCCGAAATTTTAATTATTGGGTTTACGTAATTATTTTTGTAAAATGACGATTTTACCCTTGGTCGGTAAAGGGCTTGGAAATCAAGTTTTGTTTCGAGACACTTTTGGTGGTGTTTTGGGTACCGTTGTGTAGGTCTCGAACTCACGAGTTCGTAGACAGGCGGCACGCAGAAAACAGAGTTCGTGGACGGAAGTTATGGGTCTAAATGTGCAAGGGCATTTTGGTAATTTTCCATGGAGGGGAGATATTTTGTTAACTAAATCAGACTTATCTGATTCATTTCATCCTCATCTTCATTCCATCTTCATCTCCTTCTCTCTCTCTGTGACAAACTCAAACACACCCGAAACCATTGAACCAAACCGTGCGAAAAACTTACCCGAAGAGAAACCAAAAGTCAACTTTGATGTCAAGGCTTCAACTTCCCGTTTTGATCAACTAATCGTGTTCTACTCCTTCCCACGATCACAACCGTACCAACCATCGAAGGAGAGGACCACGGTGGAAGCTGAACCGAGTAAAGGAAGTTTCGGATCTTTGGATCGATTTTCCGGCTTATACAGGTACGTGTTTGATGTTTTGAGGTTATATTTGGATTCCTGGGTTTGAGTAGATAGATTTAGATGTAAAATTTGTGAAAAACGGTTGAGTTTTGAGGAAGTTGTAAAGCTTGGAGTTTCGGTCGGAAATGGGGGATTCCGGCGAACCAGACGGCGGCGGAGGTGGCGGTCCGGTCATCTTCTCCGGCCAGCTTCCAGCGATGGCGACGACAGTCTGGTCGTCTTCTCCGGCGAGTCACCGGTGACCGGTCGGGTTGAGTTGAACCGGTCGGGTCGAGTTGAACCGGTCGGGTCGAGTTGAATCGGTCGGGTTGAGTGAACCGGTCGGGTAGAGTTGAACCGATCGGGTTGAGTGAACCGGTCGGGTCGAGTTGGACCGGGTCAGGTTGAGCCGAACCGGGTTGGACCGGTCCAGGCGCGTGAACACTGTAGCAGGCGCGTGTGCCGACCTTCCGGCGGCGCGTGGGGCCGAGTCTGACATCACGGCGGCGCGTGGTAACTAGTTTCCGACGTTCTGAATCTGTTGGTACAGGTTTCAGGTTGATCGGACATCGTTTAGAGGTCGATTTGAGTGTCTGAAGCTGCTGTGTTTTCTAGAAACAGCATGGGTAGACTTCCCGAGATTAGGAAGTTGTTATATAAGAGTCTTATTACTAGCTGGTAATCCCGATTGTTGTTTTTGACAGGCGATATTGTTCCTGGAACCTCAGAGGAACGAGCAAGACGGGATTGAGCTAGCTTGAACAGGTTTGTGAGTGGACTTTGGTTTTATAAACTGAAATGCATGCATCAAAATATCTTTGTGTAAATACTGTTACGTATTGTGGCATTGAATATCTGGATTTTAGAAATGATTACTAGACTCATGTTTTCCACTATTTCGATTAAAGTGTGATTTGAGAAATATCATGGTTTTTAGACTCAGTTTTGATATCGTTTTGATGAGGAAATTATTGAGTCAATGATTTGGGTTTTGACCCTGTTGTATGAGTTTATCGGATTTGGTTATATGTGAGGGAGGCCAGGACCCGGGATGAGGATCCGTTATTAGCGGTGAACCCGGTGAACCTCCAAGATAAACACTGATTTGAGGGAGGCCAGGACTCGGGACGAGGATCCGTTATTAGCGGTGAACCTCCAAGATAAACTCTGATTTGAGGGAGGCCAGGACTCGGGACGAGGATCCGTTATTAGCGGTGAACCCGGTGAACCTCCAATATAATTGATATGATATGCCAGTCGAGGGATATGCCGACTGATGTGATATGATAGCCGAAGGTTATACCGGCTGATGATATGATATGATAGTCGAGGATACTTGCCGACTGATGTGATATCATAGTACAGGGAGTTGTGATACATGACTAGCACACCCCAAGGGATACCCTGGTGGCTAGTGAATGTGTCGGGAACAGTGGATTTGAGATATTATGTGTCTAGGTTGAATTAAATGATTTTGAACTCCTTTGAGGATGATTTTCAAACCAGACTTTGGACCACAATGTGTTTTCCTTATATGGATTTTGTGTGAGTCCTACTGAGTGGTTTTAAAGAGAAAATGAAATGCCGGTGATTTAAAGATGATGTTTTTATAACATGAACTGTTTATGTGATGCATGCATAGTTTTATAAATGGAGGGGGAAAAATGTAATATTCCTTGGAAAATGATTTATAAACGATTATTTTTGTCCACTCACAACTTTTGTGTTTAAACCCCCTTCAGGCAATAGAGTTGACGCGGACATTATCTCGAGGCAGAGGCATTAGCACGTTCGGCTACGCTGTGTAGTTGTACTTGAGTAGGATATCTAATTTGTATCTTGATCCTACTTAGACGCTCTGATATTATATTGTTTTTGGTTGATATTTACTTACGGGAATTTTAAGTGCTTAAATCCTTTGTCTGACAAGTGAAAGTATTTATTATTATTATAATTGGTAAGGATTGAAGGGTATTTGGGAACTTTTTCTTAGGTTGTCAGACGGGATCAAGGTTCTTCCCGGGTTTCGAGTGGAAATTCGGGACGGGTCCTGACACTATGTCATTAGATTTCTCATATCTTAGTCAATTTTTTTGGATTTAACTTGAAAAGTTTCATAGTTCGAAATGTTTTTCTCATTTTCCGACCACCTTTGGCCACTTTTGGTAGTTGACCTAAGTATTAAAGTTGTTCTACTCGTTGAGCTCTACGTGGTAATAAAAAATTTGTTGATATTCGAGTTGGTTGATTATCCCTTGCAATTTTACATATTTTTATTATTTTTGGCTTTTTAAAATATTAATTTTATTTATTTTAGTCTTTTAAAAAAATAGAAATAATAAAATAAAAAATTAAAATTATTATCGCAGTGCACCGCGGTTAACCATATATTAATGATTATGGTAATGGTTAATAACTGTTTAATTAAATAACTAATGGTTATAAATAATTGCGGGTATAATACTAAATAGTTATAGCAAAAAAAATCTCGATTAATAGCCATTTAATCATTTGCTCATTTTTAAGAGTGCACTGTTTATCAACAGTATTTTTACGCTTTCGCCCTTACTTTTTTCCTTTTCCTTTGTTGTCAACAGTGGAATTACCGATTTGCCCTCCTTTAACACCTGTCTTTGCCTTTCGTGGACAGCACTCCATTGTTTAATTCACTTCTTTGCCTTTCGTTGACAGCTATTCATTGTTTAATTCACTTCTCGACGCGTCGATGCTGCATTCAAGCCCTTCTACAAAAACACACTGCTTGCAATCGACCATGGCCATCGCCACACGTCCAACAGCTGCGACAAAAACCACCGTTTGCGATGCTCTCTTCTTCTTCTTCTCGATTTAAGTCTTCTTCCGTCTCTTCCTTATTTCTCTTCCACATTCACAGTCCAACTCTCTTTTGTTCAATCTTTTCTTCCATTTCACCTTTCTCTTCTCGCTTTAATTTTCATCCATCCACCAACACCTGTCTTTTGATCTTTCTCGAAGAAGCAAGAGATCAGTAGCAAATTTTTAGGTCAGAAATTTTCTTATTTTATTCGGTTTTTCTATGGACATGGGTTTTATCCAGTTTTGTGAATTCTTTCTAAACTTTGTATGTTAATTTGTTTGGAAGGGTTGAGGAAGAGAATTCTGCGTTTTCCACAAGTGTTGAGGTAAATTTTCTTTTCCCATTTTGTTTTCAATTTTCAGTTTATTGGCTTCTCTTATTCATATGGATTTTGTGGGGTATTTGTAAATATTATGTTTTTGTTTTTCGGCAAGGATTGAAGAAGATCCTGTTGGGTTTTCTTCAACAGCGGAAGACGAAAGCAAAATTTCGGCTCAACTGTCGTCGATCTTAAATTTGGTGAGAATTCTCTTATATTATTAATTGTATAATAATAGAAAAGTTATATATATAGAGACTAGGAATGTTACTATAGGCCTAATTAGTAGACTGAGTTTAATTAGGAATGTACAACTTATTGACACTCCCTCTCAAGTTGGAGCATGTATGTCTTCAATGCCCAACTTATTAAGTGAGTTGTGGAATACTCTGTCTGTGACTGTTTTAGTGAGGACATCTGCAAGTTGATCTTCAGATTTAACAAATGATACCTCAATGATCTTTGCCTCGAGTTTCTCCTTGATGAAATGCCTGTCAACTTCAACATACTTGGTTCTATCATGTTGCACTGGATTATGTGCGATGTTTATTGCGGCTTTGTTGTCACAATTCAGTTGCATGGCATGATTGGATTTTAACCCCAATTCCCTCAACAAATTCCTTATCCGAAGTAGCTCAAATACTCCTTGTGCCATACCTTGATATTCTGCTTTAGCACTTGATCTTGACACTACTTTCTATTTTTTATTTCGCCAATATACTAGATTGCCTCCCACAAAGGTAAAGTATACATATGTTGATTGCCTGTCAGTAACAGAATCCGCCCAGTCTGCATCAGTGTGACCCTCAACATCTAGATGACCATGTCGTGAGAACATCAATCCTCTTCCAGGAGCTAACTTCAAGTATCTCAGAATTCGGTTTACCGCATCCATGTGGGCTTCACTTGGTGCATGCATGAACTGACTCACCACACTTACGACATATGCGATATCAGGTCTAGTGTGTCCTAGATAGATTAACTTACCCACAAGGCGTTGATATCTTTCTTTATTGGTGGGTACCTGATCAGGATATTCACCAAGCTGATGATTCAACACCATTGGCGTATCTGCTGGTTTGCTGGCTAGCATTCCAGTGCCAGTTAGAATGTCAAGGATATATTTCCATTGTGATAGAAATATTCCTTGGTCTGAACGAGCCACTTCGATGCCTAAGAAATATTTCAGAGCACCAAGATCTTTCATTTCAAACTCACTCGCCAAGTGGAGCTGCAATGCTGCCTTTTCCTCTGGGTCATTCCCGGTAACTCATCAATATATACAATAAGGGCAGTGACTTTACCTTTCTTATGTTTCAAGAAAAGAGTATGATCTGAGTTACTTTGCTTGTATCCGAAATCCTTCATTGATTTGCTGAACTTTCCAAACCATGCTCTGGGTGATTGCTTCAATCCATAAAGAGACTTTCTCAATTTACACACCATGTTTGTAAGGACCCTTCCCGAATTTTCCCTCGAAACCCGGAAAGAACCCTTATCCCGTCTGACAGCTCTTTTACCTCAAAATTTAAATACCAGAAATACCCTTTGTTCTTAAATAATTTTTATTAAACCTTACAGGGTTCCCAACAGAACCTCTGTACTTACTACCCACTCCTACTATTAGACGTAGGATAATATACAGGTCAAAGCCAAGACCTCGGAATAGTGGTGATTCAAATAGAAATACTCTCTGACACCAAATGTCAGTAGGTCAGACATTACTGACATCTCTACTGGAAAACCACAAGACAACAGCCTAGTCAGATACTGGTGAATCAACAATAATTCGTCCCTCTAGGTCACCGCCCACACCAACCCACTGACCCGGATAACGAAGTATTTCCATAGGTTGATTAAGCCCATGACAATTGCCGTTTGGTTCATATTAGAGCCGGAAATATCCTCGGCTATCATATCGTATCATCAGCCGGTATAACATTCGGCTATCATATCACATCAGTCGGCATATCTCTCGATTATCATATCCCTAGCCACCAGGGTATCCCTTGGGGTGTGCTAGTCCAGTATCACAACTCTCTGTACTATGATATCTCATCAGCCGGCATATCTCTCGACTGGCATATCATATCGGTCGGCATATCTCTCGTCTATCATATCATATCAGTCGGCATATCTCTCGACTATCATATCATATCCCTAGTCACCAGGGTATCCCTTGGGGTGTGCTAGAATATGTACTACTTGGACTCGACCACAATCTCTGCAAAATCACCTTTTACATTGGAGGTTCACCGGGAGTCCGCCAACACGGAACCAAGGCCCGGATCCTAGGCCCCCTCAAATCGGTTTTGTTTATATTGGGGGTTCACCGGGAGTCCGCCAACACGGAACCAAGGCCCGGCTCCTAGGCCCCTTCAAATCGGTTTTGTATCCAAAATCAAGTATATATTTTGTTTATCATTTATCACAAATACGATTTCAACTCCAAATCACGGACCCAAATAATTACCACGTCAAAACGATATCAAAACCGAATCCAACAACCATATCATTTCTCACAACACTCTTCCACTGAAATATTGGAAAAACAAATATCCATCAATCATTTATAAATTCTAGGTAATCATTACAACCATATACAACAGTATTTAAATCGAGGATATTATACATGCATTACAATTTATAAATACAACCATACACAACAGTATTTAAATCAAAGATATTCATACCTGCATTACAATTTATAAATCAAAAGTCCGCTTACCAACATCATCCAACCCAAAATTCATGGATGCTCTAGCCTAAGAAACACCTACACAATAATCACCCAACTACCTTGACTTTCCGAGCTCAAAACCCTCTCCACGGTCAAGCCTTACCGCTGGGATTGCCCAACCGGGCTCTAAATGAACTCCTATGGCCTTGAAACCAACAAAATCTGATCTGGAACGTCCCAAAACCCTAGTCACGCGCTGCCGTGACTTCGGGAACAGTCTCACGCGTCGCCACGCGCCACCGGAAGGCCAGAACACGCGCTAACGCACCGCCACGCGCGCAGTCACGCGCATGCTACAGTGTTCACGCGCCTGGACCGGTCCAACCCGGCCCGGCTCGACCTGACCCGGTCCAACTCGACTTAACCCGACCGGTTCACTCGACTCGACCGGTTCACTCGACTCGATCGGTTCACTTGACTCGACCGGTTCACTCGACTTGACCGGTTCACTCGACTTGACCGGTTACCGGTGACTCGCCGGAGAAGATGACCGGACGGCCCTCGCCGTCGCCGGAGGCTGGCCGGAGAAGATGACCAGACCGCCACCTCCGCCACCGTCTGGTTCGCTGGAATCCCCCATTTCCGGCCGAACTTCAAGGTTTTCTAATTTCTTCATTTCTTAACCGTTTTTCATGATCTACACATGGAAATTCATCTACTTTTCACCAAGAATCCAAATATGAGGTCAAAGTTCCGAGATCGTACCTGGTTTGGCCGAAAAATGGCCGAGAAGGTTCGGTTCACCTCCCTCCTCCGTCCGTCGCCCACGGCGGTGCTCCCACTTCGATGATTACACCAAAAGACTCGTGGGGTCGCGGGGAAGATCCTCCCGACCTTGGTTTTGTTCGAATCGGATCGAAACCCATCCGATGAAAATTGGTCTTCGGTGTTCACACGGGGGAGGTCTTCGGGTGGAGCGAGATTGAATGGGCCAATCTCCCGAGGAGAGAGAAAAATATCTTCTATATAATTCCAACTTTTCCAAAATTACCAAACTGCCCCTGAAGCTTCTACACCCATAACGAACTCATCGGGTCTCCGTTTTCCGCGTGCCGCCTGTCTACGAACTCGTGAGTTCGAGACTTACGCAACAACCCAAGAAAAATTCCCAAAAGTACTGCCAGTCAAAAAGTGACTCCCGAACCCATCCAAAACTGAGGGTAAAATTGTCCAATTCTCAAAAGAATTTAATTTCTGGTCCGGGTCGTTCCAATCTACCCCCCTTAAGGAATTTCGTCCCCGAAATTTCACTAACTCAGGTTAAAGAACCAACCTCCTATTCAGTTCAAGGTCGCTAAAGAGGTAAACACCTCGGATGCATCTTGTTAACATAATTCCTTAAATAATTTGCAAACAAATGTGCGGTGTGTAGGAAGTTAACCTAGAGCTCTGATACCACTTGTAAGGACCCTTCCCGAATTTTCCCTCGAAACCCGGAAAGAACCCTTATCCCGTCTGACAACTCTTTTACCTCAAAATTTAAATACCGGAAATACCCTTTGTTCTTAAATAATTTTTATTAAACCTTACAGGGTTCCCAACAGAACCTCTGTACTTACTACCCACTCCTACTATCAGTAAGGATAATATACAGGTCAAAGCCAAGACCTCGGAATAGTGGTGATTCAAATAGAAATACTCTCTGACACCAAATGTCAGTAGGTCAGACATTGCTGACATATCTACTGGAAAACCACAAGACAACAGACTAGTCAGATACTGGTGAATCAACAATAATTCGTCCCTCTAGGTCACCGCCCACACCAACCCACTGACCCGGATAACGAAGTATTTCCATAGGTTGATTAAGCCCATGACAATTGCCGTCTGGTTCATATTAGAGCCGGAAATATCCTCGGCTATCATATCGTATCATCAGCCGGTATAACATTCGGCTATCATATCACATCAGTCGGCATATCTCTCGATTATCATATCCCTAGCCACCAGGGTATCCCTTGGGGTGTGCTAGTCCAGTATCACAACTCTCTGTACTATGATATCTCATCAGCCGGCATATCTCTCGACTGGCATATCATATCGGTCGGCATATCTCTCGGCTATCATATCATATCAGTCGGCATATCTCTCGACTATCATATCATATCCCTAGCCACCAGGGTATCCCTTGGGGTGTGCTAGAATATGTACTACTTGGACTCGACCACAATTTCTGCAAAATCACCTTTTATATTGGAGGTTCACCGGGAGTCCGCCAACACGGAACCAAGGCCCGGATCCTAGGCCCCCTCAAATCAGTTTTGTTTATATTGGGGGTTCACCGGGAGTCCGCCAACACGGAACCAAGGCCCGGCTCCTAGGCCCCTTCAAATCGGTTTTGTATCCAAAATCAAGTATATATTTTGTTTATCATTTATCACAAATACGGTTTCAACTCCAAATCACGGACCCAAATAATTACCACGTCAAAACGATATCAAAACCGAATCCAACAACCATATCATTTCTCACAACACTCTTCCACTGAAATATTGGAAAAACAAATATCCAGCAATCATTTATAAATTCTAGGTAATCATTACAACCATATACAACAGTATTTAAATCGAGGATATTATACATGCATTACAATTTATAAATACAACCATACACAACATTATTTAAATCAAAGATATTCATACCTGCATTACAATTTATAAATCAAAAGTCCGCTTACCAACATCATCCAACCAAAAATTCATGGATGCTCTAGCCTAAGAAACACCTACACAATAATCACCCAACTACCTTGACTTTCCGAGCTCAAAACCCTCTCCACGGTCAAGCCTTACCGCTGGGATTGCCCAACCGGGCTCTAAATGAACTCCTATGGCCTTGAAACCAACAAAATCTGATCCGGAACGTCCCAAAACCATAGTCACGCGCTGCCGTGACTTCAGGAACAGTCTCACGCGCCGCCACGCGCCACCGAAAGGCCAGAACACGCGCTCACGCGCCGCCGCGCGCGCAGTCACGCGAATGCTACAGTGTTCACGCGCCTGGACCGGTCCAACCTGGCCCGGCTCGACCTGACTCGGTCCAACTCAACTTAACCCGACCGGTTCACTCAACTCGACCGGTTCACTCGACTCGACCGGTTCACTCGACTCGATCGGTTCACTCGACTCGATCGGTTCATTCGACTCGACCGGTTATCGGTGACTCACCGGAGAAGACGACCGGACGGCCTTCGCCGTCGCCGGAGGCTGGCCGGAGAAGATGACCGGACCGCCACCTCCGCCGCCGTCTGGTACGCCGGAATCCCCAATTTCCGGCCGAACTTCAATGTTTTCTAATTTCTTCATTTCTTAACCGTTTTTCACGATCTACACATGGAAATTCATCTACTTTTCACCAGGAATCCAAATATGAGGTCAAAGTTCCGAGATCGTACCTGGTTTGGCCGGAAAATGGCCGAGAAGGTTCGGTTCACCTCCCTCCTCCGTCCGTCGCCCACGGCGGTGTTCCCACTCCGATGATTACACCAAAAGACTCGTGGGGTCGCAGGGAAGATCCTCCCGACCTTGGTTTTGTTCGAATCGGATCGAAACCTATCCGATGAAAATGGGTCTTCGGTGTTCACACGGGGGAAGTCTTCGGGTGGAGCGAGATTGAACTGGCCAATCTCCCGAGGAGAGAGAAAAATATCTTCTATATAATTCCAACTTTTCCAAAATTACCAAATTGCCCCTGAAGCTTCTAGACCCGTAACGAACTCATCGGGTCTCCGTTTTCTACGTGCCGCCTGTCTACGAACTCGTGAGTTCGAGACCTACGCAACAACCCAAGAAAAATTCCCAAAAGTACTGCCAGTCAAAAAGTGACTCCCGAACCCGTCCAAAACTGAGGGTAAAATTGTCCAATTCTCAAAAGAATTTAATTTCTGGTCCGGGTCGTTACAATGTTGCCCTTATTGGGCCCCATCTTGCATCTAGGAGGTGAATCCATATAGACTTCTTCTTCTAAGTCGCCATGCAGGAAGGCATTTTTGACATCAAACTAGTGTAATGACCAGTCTAGGTTTGCTACCAGAGAAAGAAGTACCCGAATTGTGTTGATCTTGGCTACAGGGGCAAAGGTCTCTCCATAGTCAATCCCATAAGTCTGAGTGTAACTTTTTGCCACCAGTCTTGCTTTGTATCGTTCAATGGTGCCATATGCCTTGAACTTTACTGTATATATCCATCTACAACCCACTATTCTCTTCCTTTGCGGAAGGATAGTCATCTCCCAAGTGGAATTCTTCTGGAGAGCCTTCATTTCATCATTCATCGCTTGTGTTCACTTGGGATCTTTAAGAGCTTCCTGTACATTACTTGGAATAGATACAATAGATAATTGACACACAAATGATGCACATGACGGAGACAGCCTATGTAGGGACACATGATTAGCAATAGGGTATTTAACTTTTGCTTTAGGGTCAGGGTCATACTGTTGTCTAGGAATCCCTTTAGTCGTGCGTGGGGGTAACTGATAACCTGTGTTTCCTGTATAACTTGACGCATGTAAGGTGCTTGAGATAGAGTTTGAATGTTCAGTTACCTGGGGAATCTTTATGACCTGATTGGATGCGTGGTGATGGTACTGTAGTAGGAGCTATAGGTGGGAATTATCTGAACCAGTATATGAAGTATCTAGGAACTCTTGAGCTCGTTGCACTACTGTAGCTGGTTTCTCGGGCACTGACTGCTCTAAAGAATGTTGTTGAATTTGGATGATCTGAGTATCTTCTGCAAGATAGAGCTCGTCCCCTGCAGAGGATGCTCAAAGACTCCCCCTGAACAATAGAACTCACTCTCGTTGAAGGTCACATTTGCGGTAACGTGCGTGGTCTGAGTGGGATGATGGAAACACTTATAGCCCTTCTGAGTGTTAGCATAACCCACAAAGACACAACGCCGTGCACACGAATCAAGCTTGCCACACTGATGTGGATACACCTGAACATACGCAACACAACCAAAGATATGTGGTTCGAGATTTGGTGTGGATGGCATGGTGAGGAGAGTAGTCAATGTTCGAAATGGAGTTTGATACTGAAGAGTGCTGGAAGGTGTTCGATTGATGAGGTAAGCAGCAGAACAAAGAGCCTCCCCCAAAAAATGATGAGGCATACGGGCCTCAAATAAAGAGGCACGAACAACTTTCAAGAGATGCCGATTCTTACGCTCCGTGACACCATTCTATTGTGGTGTATAGGCGCATGTGGTTTGATGAACAATACCATGTTGACTTAAAAAATTATGTAGTTCATGGTTGATGTACTCACCTCCATTGTCAGACCAAAGTGTCGTGATTTTCTTGTCAAACTGAATAGCAACGTGTTGATAAAATACCTTGAATTTGGCGGGGACGTCACTTTTCTGTTTTAGGGGAAAGACCCAAGTCATCCGGGTGCAATCATCAATAAACGTCACAAACCACTTAAAACCACTAATAGTGGGAACTCGTGATGGTCCCCAAACATCAGAATGGACAATCATGAATGACATAGAGTTTTTATTCAATCTTAATGGGTAAGAAATACGATGACTTTTCGCCAAAATGCAAGTTTCACAATGAAAGTCTGATTCAGGAAACTGGGAAAATAAATCTAGAAATAGAAGTTTCAGATAACCAAAAGATGCATGCCCTAATTGTCTATGCCATAGCAAAATTTTCTTCATCCTGATGGATTCATCGCCTCTCACATGATATGCGTGACTCAATCTCTTACTGTTGTCGGTTGTCAAGTCCTGATAATACAACTTTCCCCTTCTAATACCACATCCAATCACGGCCCTGGTGAGAAGATCTTGAAAGAGACAATACAATGGCCAAAAACACACGGTACAATTAAGGGAATCAATGATTTGCGGAACAGATAACGAGTCATAGTCGAGAGAAGGGACAACTAAGACATGATCAAGACTTAATGAGGGTGTAAGAGATAAGGACCCCTCTCCCATGACTTGGGAGGTGGTTCCGTTGGCACTGGTAATATGTGTTTGGTTTGAGGGTTTGGTAGAGTGCAACCCAGTGAAACTAGATGTCATGTGATCAGTAGTGCTAGTGTCAATAATCCATGATCTATTACAAGTAAGTGAAGATGGGCAAGAGGTACCTGAGGTGGCCAAGGCCGTGGAGCCAGATGTACATGATGGAGGTTCGGATGCGGTCTCCTGGGATGACTGAACGGATGCAAATGAGGCTCTGTTTGAATCCTTCTTGCGCCCTTTGTGACCCATCCGTCCGGATAACCAATGATCTCATAACAACCCTTAATTATGTGGTTATCTAAACCACATTTGGTACACTTCATTGGAGGCTGGTTACGAGTAGGGTCGACATTGTAGTTGTTCGGTCGAGATTGTTTGGACCTGGCAGTAGCCAAGGCTGTGGTGTCGGAGGTTACACCAGCTTCAGACATGGTTCCTTGTCGGTTACTCTCTCTTTTAATATGTGCATATGCTGCCTCAAGTTTTGGCTTAGGCTCCATCCTCAAAATCTCTCCTCGGATTTGATCAAAATTATTGTCCAAACCTGCAAGAAATATATAAACTCGGAGACGATCAATCTCTCTGCGTCAAGTTTCAATATCTTTCGGATGCTCCATGGTGCTTGGACTTAATTGATCAAGCTCCTAAAAAATCTCAATGAGCTCACTATAATATTTGGCAAGTGATGCACTAGTCTGCTTCATTATGAATGACCTTCTATGAGGGTCATAAATCTTGGCTTCATCCGCACCATTTGAATAGGTTTGCTTGATTGCATCCCAGACTTGCTTTGCTATGTCATAACGAATAAACTGTTTAATCTGATTAGGTTGCATGGTGTCGAATAACCAACTCTTGACTTGGCAATTCGATGCACGCCATTTATTAAATATGGGATATGTGGCTGCAGGCTGGGCAATATCACTAGCCAGGTGGCCATGTTTTTCTCGCCCATCTATCTTCATCTCTATGATTTGATGCCATAGAGAATAATTATTCTCATCCGGTTTGATTCATGCGGAGAAGTTGGAGGTGTCACTCTGCAACGTGACAATTTGTATAGTAGTGTTGGAGCCTCCCGACACCAAGGATTGATTGTTGTTTGTCGACCCATCAATGTTGGGCATGATATTGGCTTACAATTGATGAGATACAGACAAAACACAAGGATTTGGTCGCGGGGAAGGAGTTTGCTGCGAGAAGGATTTTTTTGCGGGAAGGTTTCTGGCCGCGGGAAGGAGTTTACTGCAGGAAGGATTTTTCTGCGGGAAGGTTTTTACTGCGGGAAGGTTTCTATTGCGAGAAGGTTTTTGCTGTGGGAAGGTTTTTGCTGCGGGAAGGTTTTTGCTGCGGGAAGGGATTTTGCTCCGGATGGAAGTGGACGGCTGGTGTTTTAGGGTTGTATGACGACTAGGGGCTGTGGAAGTGATTTCTAGGGTTAGGGCAAGAGACAGTCAAGATCGACTGCTCTGATACCATCTTAGATTTGGTGAGAATTCTCTTATATTATTAATTGTATAACAATAGGGAAGTTATATATATATATATATATATATATATATATATATATATATATATATATATATATAGGGACTAGGAATGTTACTATGGGCCTAATTAGTGGACTGAGTTTAATTAGGTATGTACAGTTCATTGACAGGCGGAAAAAGAAAGCAGAATTTCGATAAATTTGTAGAGTAAGCCTTTGGGGTTTAATTATTTGATGCTTTAGTTAGGTTATTGTGATGGATTTTGTTTGTTGATTCTCCTGCATGTTGGTTTTTGAAAGGATTGAGGAAGAAGAAGGTGTTGTTGAATTTGGATGATTTTTCAGGTAAATTTTTTTTTTATGCTAATTAAATTTTCTTTGAATTTTTTTACATTTTTCATAAATTTGTTACGAGTTTAAGGTTAAAGGTTAATTCAATAATTTTTTGGGTGAAGCAATAACAACCTCCAAATCAGATTCAATAACAACCTCGAATTCATTTCATAGATAACAATCATTTTTTATAACAACCTCCAAAGTCCAAATCATTTACAAGATAACAATAATTTTTTGTGATGGAATTTCACTGCCCATTTGCAATAATTATCAAATTGAATATGTTACTGTGTGTAACAGTATAGCTACAGAATTGGATTCTATTTCCAATTGTTGTTGTCGTGTTACTTATTCATGATTATCTATATGATGTGTGGTTTTGATAAAGTATTCCTAAGATACAACCTACAACCTGGTGTTGATGTTCAACTCAGATTATAAATTAAGAACCTATTAAGCACAAGAAAACATGAAAGAACCAAAAAGATTATACGACATGATTTGTGCATAATAATCAACTTATTCATTCACAAGTCATTCAAGTAAAGGCATGGTGTTTACTCTAAACTTGAACCAGAAAACTAGTATGCAATTCTAATGGTGTGCAGGCATCAAAATAAGCATATCAATCAACAATTAAATATGGTGAATGGAACAAGAAATCAGATCAGAAAATTGAACACTTTAACTTAATAACATAGAACAGTTTTGCACGGTTACATCGAAATCCCTAGCTATGAATTTAGTTACACATCATGATCAACGAAGGTATAAACATAATAAAGAATATGAGTGAAATCAAACTCATAAGGAGAAGAAACCCTTGAAGCAATTCTGATGGTGGTGAACGAATTCATTTGTCAAAGGTGGAAGAAAACGTTCAATAGCAGCAGCCCCTCCTCCTATAGTATAATTGTAAATTCAATACAGTAAAAGTCTCTGGTTTCGATGTAGTCTTGCAAAACTGTTCTATGATGATAATGTGTATGATGGTCTTGAAGACATTGCTCCCGGTCATTAGGTAACTCTTACCAAATCTGTTTTTGCTTTTTGCTATACATGATCTTGGTGTTTTGTTAATTTGGTCAGATTTAAATCCAAGAATCTTATTTTGGAAGATCTGTTTTCAGTTTCAAATCCAAGATCGTTGTGATCAACCATGTTTCTTTTGTTACCTTGGTCAGATTCATCATACTTAATCTGACCAAGTGATTGTGATCACACTTGACTCAATTAGGTTGTATTTAGACTTAGAAGTCTTATGAAGTATGGTATGGATGAATATCCCACTATCGATGTTTAGTTAAGCTATGTATATCTTATCAAAACTTGAACAATTCTTATAAATTAAGTAGCTTATTTTCTTATGGTATGTTTCATTAATATCTATTTATTTCCATTATGTACTGTTGATGCAGAAATCGTTCAGACTTGTAGAATTCTTTTTCGATCCCCACATACAGTAACAAGAGACGAACAGGGTTAAGGTTGAACCCTGGAGGGGGTGGTTCAACCAAGAACACTCCGATGCCTAAGTCGGTTTAATCGAGAGAATAAACAGGCAGAGTATTGATATGAGTGTTGTGAATTACCTTTAGAAGTGAGGGGATGACCTCTAGTTATAGTGAAGAATTGAGAGTCACCGGAGCGTCTGATAGTTTGAAGGAAATAGTGTTTAATAGGTGATTCTATTGGGAGAAATCACTTATTAGTAACTATATAAATAATAATAAATAACTCACAGAAATATTATTTATTATAGGCATTGATCTAATTAATTAATATATCCAGCTGATAAATATATTAAATTAATGCGGAGACCGTTACATGTCGTTGTTGTCTATACCAGGGATAATATCAACATTATGAGAATTATGGGTCACGTGGCAACTCCACAATTTTCGGGTGATTTATGGTCTCATAAATACCCCATATCACTTAGGAATTCAGGAAATTCTAAGGGATGTAATTTTTATTGTGGTCCTAATAATCCATTTTTTTTTATGGGAGTAGGACTCCACATTGAATATTCCTTTGAGCAGTTGAAGTCCCGATAGGCCTTAGATGTCGCTCTGTTTGCAATAGGAAGTTTTGGGCTTGAAACCTTGCCTTCAGTTGATTTTTGGAGTCCAATAGATAATTAGGGTTTGTTCGTTTTCTTTATTTAAATGAGGTCATGGTGATCTTCATTTTCAATAAAGAAAAACTAAACCCTAGCATTGGCCTACTGCTGGTGAAGGAGGATTGCTGCCGTCAAGTTGTTGCAGTGAAGGGGTTGAGTCGCTGTGTGAAGAGGTAGAAACTTTTCTATTATTTTCTTCTCGGTTGTCTGTGTAGGCGGAAGTGGTGAGAAAAATAAGAAAAAAAAAATATATATTCTTATTTTATTCTGTTTCTGTCCTCCTTTGTAGGTTGAATTCGCCGACGGAGAGAGCTACAAGTGAGAGAGAGGTAGCAGCAAGTGGGGTCCTTGATTAGAGATGGCAGAGCCCTGTTGGCATGGCAGGTGCACCGGCAGAGTGGTCCGGCTCGACTGGGAGTAAGTCGGCGAGCAAGGAGCTGGCGTCTGGGTTTGCCATCATGCGAGTGGAGGCGGAGACGCAGCTGGGCACGTGCATGGAGTGAGGCATGTTTGGCTCTTGGCGCGCGTGATGGGAGTGCTGCGGCGCTGGCAGGCGCGAGGCAGTAGCTATCGGGCAGCGGCTTGGCCCCAATGACTCGGCTCGGCTAGGTCGTCTTCTCTCCACTCGGATTGCAGTCGCTCTTTATTTTTTTTTGTTTCTGAGAACTCTGACTTTTGTTGTTGTACTTTGATGTCTGCTGCAAAGCAGACTTATGCTCCCTTTGTCAAAGATGTATAATAAAATATGTATACATTTTGTATTTAATATATATATATGTCTATATAAATATTGCATATATATTTTGTTTCTTTTTTTCAGCTTCATATTTTTGAGGATTACAGGAGCTCGAGGAGTCGGATTGCAGTAGCGGTGGTGTGCTCTACTCTCCGAGATGATCATTTCAAGATGCATGAAGGCAAGCTTCCGGTGAAATCTCGAAGAACTCACATTGTGGGAGTGTAGCAATTTGTGGGACAAAAATTCATCTTGTGGCGTCCATCGAATTTTGCTGGGGTTGCTGACTTCCAGAGGTGGTGAAGCCAACAACGAGATGTTCTTCCAATTGACATGCACCTCATCGGAATTTGCTGGAGTTGCTGACTTCTAGACGTGGTGGAGTCAACATTGAGATATTCTTCCAACTGACATGCACCTCATCAGAATTTGTTGGAGTTGCTGACTTCTAGAGGTGGTGGAGTGAACATCGAGATATTCTTCCAATTGACATGCACGTGGTGTTTGGCGAATTGGAGAGCTTAGCGTATTGATGGACTTGTCGTCTTTAAGTACTGGTGGAGCCAATATCGAGACGTTCTTCCCAATGACCATGCACGTGGTGCTTGGTGAATAGGAGAGCTCGACGAGTAGGGAGCGGGACGTGCCATGACACATCGAGGCTTTCAATAGCGGGAGGCGAGGCGTCCCATGACTTGAAGTAAGGTGTGTCAGTGCAAGGGAGGCAGGTTACAGCTGCAAGGTGAGGCATGCTACAACACAAGGCGAGGTGTGTCACAGTGCAAGGCGAGGCGTGTCACAATGCAAGGCAAGGCGTGATTGGAGTGCGAAGCGATGCGCCCTATGACATGAGCAGGCACGCCACATCGCAAGGCGAGGTGTGCCATGTTGTGAGACGAGGTGCGTGTGGTGCCATGGAGTGACTGAATCTTTTCGAGGAGTTATTTTGGCTGGCGGAAGACCTTTCAGAGACTTGATCTCGAAAGCCCCGTTGTGAACGGGGTGGCACCAAGGTGGAACACAGCAATGGATGATCGATCATGCCCCATGTGAAGCCCGTGACATTGTACCTCGTTGTCCAGTTGAAGAAGGAGAGCTTGGAAGTGTCCTCCAAGGTGACAAAGAAAACTTACCCTGCTAAGGTTTCGACTCTATCTCCTTAATGAAAGACAAGGAAAGTGTTCATTGATCTCAAGGCGAGTGGTGTGAAAACACGGAGTGCCAAAGCCACTGTTGGAGTCCTAGAGTTGAAGTTGCTTTTGAGGAGTCAAGCAGTGGTGAAGTTGCTTTCGTGGAGTCAAGCAGCATTGAAGTTGCTTTCACAGAGTCAAGCAGCACTGAAGTTGCTTTCGTGGAGACAAGCAACACTGAAGTTGCTTTCGCGGAGTCAACCATCGTTGAAGTTGCTTTCGCGGAGTCAAGCATTGTTGAAGTTGCTTTTGCGAAGTCAACTGTGCCAAAGTGAGTGAAGTTGAGGAGGTTGCCTCCATTGCTCGAAGAAGGTCATAGACGCATCATGGGAAGTCCGTGATGGAGTTGTCGGAGACCTTGAAGTTTAAAGCTAGAAGATTGATGGGGAGACTCTGAGGTTGTGTCAATCTTGATGAGGAGCTTCATGGCTTTTCTTGACTTGTAGCTAGATCTCAATGTTGAATAAATGGTTGAGCATTTGACTTGTGAATCGCCAACTCCTTCAATTTTTCATTAGTAGAAAATTTTCGTTTTATGTGTTTTGCGATTCTCGGCAGATTTGACCTTCATGCGCTAATTTCGATCTTCCAACTTCGTTTTAACTCGGAATTGAGTATTATTAGTGAGGCTAGAAATATGACTTCCATACCTTTTCGTTGCCACCAAGCTCTACCCAATAGGACAAAAATTGAGCTTGGTAGGTCCGAATGAATCTTTGTCTTGTGCGCTGAAACTCGCAGCTGAGCTCAGTGCGCTAATTTTGATCTTCCGACTTCGTTTTAACTCAGAATTGAGTACCGTCAATGAGGTTGGAAAGTTAACTTCCATACCTTTTCGTTTCAACAGAGATCTGCCCAAGAGCACACAAATTGAGCTAGGTAGGTTGGAATGAATCTCAGTCTTGTGCGCTGAAACGCGTAGCTGACCTATGTGCGCTAAAACATTTGCCCAGGATTCATTACGACTCGGACTTTGCTCCCATTAGTGGGGTTGGGAAGCTATCTTTAGTAGTTTTTCCAATGCCCCCAAGACCATTTGTTGGGTGTGAGTGATGAATCGTTAGTGATGTTTGCAAGTCGTATGTACTTTACTGTTGGTTAACTACCTCGAACTTAGAGGTCGAACATAAGTTTTCTAAATTGGTTGAGGTATTGACTTAGCCCTTTTTTGCATAGCTTGTCAGTTTTTCAAATGCCCCCATTGTAGCCATGGGCGTTCAATGTTGGGGTCTTGATTCACTCGAGGGAGGCTTTTATTTCTCCTTTGCTGATGGGATTTTTCTTCTTGGTAGAAAGCATGGACTATTTCCAGTGCGCAGGCTTAGACGCTTTGGAGTATGAAGGCATGGTGCTTCGCAACGAGAAGGCTTTGACTGTTTTGCAAGGCAAAGACGATGATACTTCACGTGACGAATGCGTTGAGGCTTCACGTTACGAAGGCGTTGATGCTTCGCAAGGCGAAGGCGTTTTTGCTTCACGGGGCGAAGGCGTTGTTGCTTAATGCATTTATGCCTTGTGGGCTAATGCATTGATGCTTTGGTGCTTCACGGAGTGAGGACGTTGATGCTTTGATGCTTCGTGGGGTGAAGGCGTGGATGCTTTGCGGGACAAAGGCATTGGTGCTTCGTGAGATGAAGGCGTTGATGCTTTGTAGGGTGAAGGCATTGATGCTTCTATGGGAGAAGGCTTAATTGCTTCTTGAGACGAAGGCGTTGATGCTTCGCGGAGCGAAGGCATAGATGCTTCGCAAGACGAAGGCATTGATGCTTCGCGGGGCGAAGGCGTAGATGCTTCTACGGGAGAAGGTGTTGATGCTTCGCGTGACGAAGGCGTTGATGCTTTGCGAGGCAAAGATGTAGATCCTTCTACGGGAGAAAGTGTTGATGCTTTGCGGGACGAAGGCGTTGATGCTTCGCGGGACGAAGGCGTTGGTGCTTCACAGGGCGAAGACTTTGAGTTGCTTCGCAATGGAAGGCTTTGATTTGCTTCGCAGTGGAAGGCTTTGAGTTGCTTCGCAATGGAAGGGTTTGAGTTCTTCGCAGTGGTAGGCTTGGATTCTTCTCGAAATAAGGCTTAGAGTGCTTCCCGAGGGAAGGTTTGGATGCTTCTCGAAAGAAGGCTTAGAGTGCTTCGCAGGGCGAAGGCTTGGATGCTTGTCGTAAGAAAGCTTAGAGTGCTTCGTGGGGGTGAAGGCTTGGATGCTTCTCGTAATAAGGCTTAGAGTGTTTCCCAATGGAAGGCTTAAGGTGCTTCCCGGAGGAAGGCTTAGATGCTTCCCGGAGGAAGGCTTGGATGCTCCCTGGTGGAATGCTTAGAATGCTTCCCAGAGGAAGGCTTAGAGTTTCCAATTCTATGTAAAATTGGCTAAGCAAGATCTCAAGTTTCTTGATAATTTTTTTGAAGGCAATAATACAACAGAAAAAAAAACTGATATGGGGCCTTATTCATCAATGATGGCATTGATGCGGATCACCTTTGAAGTAGGATCTTTGTGACCTTCGTTGCTGAGATGTTCTGCAGCTTTATAGGCAGGGTATTCAGTGCAATGCCCCTCCTTCACGGGGTTCGCAGTTGTGATAGGCACACCATAGTAGTTGTGATAGGTGCACCATAGTAGTTGTGATAGGCGTACCACCTAGTCTTGTCGGTCTTCTCTTGGTCGCCTTTAATGATTGCTAGCCTGTTTAATCAAGGATTGTACTTGATTTCACTATAGATTCAGTGGATAAGAACCGAGAACTGCTTGCTAGACTTCATACTAGCCAAAGCGTCGGAAGTCAGGGTTGCCTTGCGTTTTTTGTCCTTACTTGGCATGGCCTCAAAGTCGATGTCTCCTTCGGGTGGTGTCATCATCTCGGATGTTACCTTGCGAGTCGCGGCTTGTGCGGCGTTCCTCTAATCCTCCCAGTATGCGTGTCGCTCAGCTATGGAAAGCATTTTTGTGAGGCTGCACGCATTGTCCATGACAATGTTGCTGTAGACCTGACTATCTCGAGGGAGGCCTTACTTGAACGCCATTGCTACGATGAGGTCGTTCAACCCACGATACGAGACTTCTCCTTGCAATATCTCCGGATATACTGACGGAGGGTCTCTTTGGATCTCTTCCTAACAGAAAAGAGATGGTCATCCTTCACTTCGACGACGCAAAGTTGTGAGTACTCCTTCAAGAATACAAGTGCTAGTTCTTCGAAGGAGGTTATTGATCTTCGGGGGAGGTGGTTGAACTACGTCATGGCTGGGCCGTGGAAGGAAGCTTGGAAGACCTTGCACATGAAAATGTTGTTATGCTTGTACGGGACCATGACTCCTTTGTAGTATTCGATATGCTTCACCGGGTTTGACGTTCCTTTGAATCGATTAAAGTTCGGAGTTATGAACCGTTGTGGAAATTGTAACGATCCGGACCAGAAATTAAATTATTTTGAGAATTGGACAATTTTACCCTCAGTTTTGGACGGGTTCGGGAGTCACTTTTAGACTGGAAGTACTTTTGGGAATTTTTCTTGGGTTGTTGCGTAGGTCTCGAACTCACGAGTTCGTAGACAAGCGGCACGCGAAAAATGGAGACCCGGTGAGTTCGTTACGGGTCTAGAAGCTTCAGGGGCAGTTTGGTAATTTTGGAAAAGTTGGAACTATATAGGAGATATTTTTCTCTCTCCTCGGCAAATTGGTCCGTCTCTCTCCTACCCGAGTCATCCCCGTGCGAACACCGAAGGCCCATTTTCATCGGATGGATTTTGATCCGATTCGAACGAAAATAAGGTCGGGAGGATCTTCCTCGGGACCCCACGAGCATTTTGGGGTAGTTATTGGAGCGGGAGAACCGCCGTAGGCGACAGACGGAGGAGGGAGGTGAACCGAATCTTCTCGGCCGTTTTTCGGCCAAACCAGGTACGATCGCGGAACTTTGACCTCATATTTGGATTCCTGGTGAAAAGTAGATGAATTTCCATGTGTAGATCGTGAAAAACGGTCAAGAAATGAAGAGGTTAGAAAACCTTGAAAATTGACCGGAAATGGCAATTTCCGGCGAACCAGACGACGGCGGAGGTGGGGGTCCGGTCATCTTCTCTGGCTAGCCTCCGGCGACGGCGACGGCCATCCGGTCGTCTTCTCCGGCGAGTCACCGGTGAACCGGTCGAGTTGAGTGAACCGGTCGGGTCGAGTGAACCGGTCTGGTCGAGTGAACCGGTCGGGTTGAGTGAACCGGTCGAGTCGAGTGAACCGGTCGGGTCGAGTCGAGTTGTACCGGGTCAGGTCGAGCCGGGCCGGGTTGGACCGGTCCAGGCGCGTGAACACTGTAGCAGGCGCGTGACTGGCGCGTGGCGGCGCGTGAACGCGTGTTCTGGCCTTCCGGTGGCGCGTGGGACTGTTCCCGAAGTCACGGCGACGCGTGACTAGGGTTTTGGGATGTTCCGGATCAGATTTTGTTGGTTTCGAGGCCATAGGAGTTCATTTAGAGCCCGATTGGGCAATCCCAGCGGTAAGGATTGACCGTGGAGAGGGTTTTGAGCTCGGAGAGTCAAGGTAGTTGGGTCATTATTGTGTAGGTGATTCTTAGGCTAGAGCGTGCATGAATTTTGGGTTGGATGATGTTTGTAAGCGGACTTTTGATTTATAAATTGTAATGCATGTATAAATCTCTTTGATTTAAATACTGTTGTGTATGGTTGTATTTATAAATTGTAATGCATGTATAAATATCTTTGATTTAAATACTGTTGTGTATGGGTGCAATGATTTCCTGGAATTTATAATTGATTGCTGGACATTTGTTTTTCCAATATTTCAGTGGAAGTGTGTTGTGAGAAATGATATGGTTGTTGGATTTGGTTTGATATTGTTTTGACGTGGTAATTATTTGGGTCTATGAACCGTATTTATGATAAATGATAAACAAAATATATAATTGATTTTGGATACAATATCGTTTTGAGGGGGCCCATGAGCTGGGCCTAGGATCCGCTGTTGGCGGTGAACCTGGTGAACCCCCAATATAAACAAAATTGATTTGAGGAGGCCCAGGAGCCGGGCCTAGGATCCGCTGTTAGCGGTGAACCGGGTGAACCCCCAATATAAACAAAATCGATTTGAGGTGGCCCAGGAGCCGGGCCTAGGATCTGCTGTTGGCGGTGAACCCGGTGAACCCCCAATATAAACAAAATCGATTTTAGGGGGCCCAGGAGCCGGGCCTAGGATCCGCTGTTGGCGGTGAACCCGGTGAACCCCCAATATAAACAAAACCGATTTGGGGGGGCCAAGGAGCCGGGGTAAGGATCCGCTGAGACGGTGAACCCGGTGAACCTCCGAAATAAACAATACCGATTTGAGGGGGGGCCAGGATCAGGGGCTAGGATCTGCTGAGACGGTGAACCCGGTGAACCTCCAATATAAAAGGTGATTTTGTAAAGAGTTGTGATACAGGACTAGCACACCTCAAGGGATACCTTGGTGGCTAGGGTTATGCCGACTAATGTGATATGATAGCCGAATGTTATTCCGGCAGAGGATACGATATGATAGCCGATGATAATTTCGACTCTAATATGGTTTGACGATGATTGTCATGTGATTAATCAACCTATGAAAATACTTCGTCATCTGGGTCTGTGGGTTGGTGTGGGTGGTGACCCAGAGTGACGAATTATTGTTGGTTCACAAGTAATAGACTAGTCGGTTGTTTTGTGGTATTCCAGTAGAGATGTCAGCAGTGTCTGACCTACTGACATTGGTGTCAGAGGGCATTCCTATTTGAACCACCACTATTCCGAGGCCTTGGCTTTGACCTGTATACTATCCAGCGTCAGACAGGTAGGAGTGGTCAGTAAGTACCGAGGTTCTATCGGGAATCCTGTAAGGTTTAATAAAAATTATTCAAGAATAAAGGGTATTTCGGGTATTTAAATTTTGAGGTAAAAGAGCTGTCAGACGGGATAAGGGTTCTTTCCGGGTTTCGAGGAAAATTCGGGAAGGGTCCTTACAGAAATGGTTCATCTTCAATGTCATGAATGAATGGTGAAGTCGAGGATATCCTAATTTGGAGTCGAAGGTCATCATCCAGGTCTCTATCACGCCAAACTACTTGAAGGCGTCGATCTAGGATTCTTCGGAGATCGTCCGCATGCAATTCACCTTGGTGAGTCTGGGAGTCGCGGCGACCGGTGTGGCGTTTCCCTCCTTGCATATATGTCCCCATGGCATGTGCTTGTGATGGTGAATACATCTCGCCCTCTTCACTGCAATGGCTAGTTCACCTTGAACTCCCATTGACTCGTCCATTGGAGCTAGTGCGTGTTGTTTGAGAAGATGCTCGACCCCGTCAACTTCCTTGTGGGTACTTGATGTATGATAGAGCTCTGACGCGCCTTCAAGGTCGTTCATGCACTGAATGTAACAACCCGAAATTTTAATTATTGGGTTTACGCAATTATTTTTGTAAAATGACGATTTTACCCTTGGTTGGTAAAGGGCTTGGAAATCAAGTTTTGTTTCGAGACACTTTTGGTGGTGTTTTGGATACCGTTGCGTAGGTCTCGAACTCACGAGTTCGTAGACAGGCGACACGTAGGAAATGGGGTTCGTGTACGGAAGTTATGGGTCTAGATGTACAAGGGCATTTTAGTAATTTTGATTTGGGAGAAGATATTTTAACCCAATCATTTTTCATCTTCATGGCATGATCACTCATCTCTCTCTCTGAAAAAAAAACACCCACATCGAACCCGAAACCGTGCGAAAACACCTGGAGAAAAACGATAAAGTCAACTTTGAATCCTAGGCTTTAGCTTCCAGTTTTGATCAACTAATCGTATTCTACTCCTTCCCACGATCACAACCGTACCAACCATCGAAGGAGAGGACCACGGTGGGAGCTGAACCGAGTATAGGAAGTTTCGGATCTTCCGATCGATTTTCCGGCTTACACAGGTATGTGTTTGATGTTTTAAGGTCATATTTGGATTCCTGGGTTTGAGTAGATAGATTTAGACGTAAAATTTGTGTAAAATGGTTGAGTTTTGAGGAAGTTGTAAAGCTTGGAGTTTCGGCCAGAAATGGGGGATTCTGGCGAACCAGATGGCGGCGGAGGTGGTGGTCCGGTCATCTTCTCCGGCCAGCCTCCGACGACGGCGACGGCCGTCCGGTCGTCTTCTCGGGTTGAGTTGAACCGGTCGGGTCGAGTTGGACCGGGTTAGGTTGAGCCGGACCGGGTTGGATCGGTCCAGGCGCGTGAACACTGTAGTAGGCGCGTGACAAGCGCGTGAGGGCACGTGGGCGCGTGTGCCGAACTTCCGGGTGCACGTGGAGGCGCGTGGGGTCGAGTCTGAGGTCACGGCAGCGCGTGGTAACAAGTTCTCGACGTTCTGAATTTGTTGGTTCAGGTTTCAGGTTGATCGGACGTCGTTTAGAGGTCATTTTGGGCAATCCCAGCGGTAATAGTTGACCGTATTAGCGGGTTTTGAGCTCGGAAAGTCAAGGTAGTTGGGTCATTATTGTACATGTGGTCCTTGGGCTAGAGCGTCCATGAATTAAGGGTTGGATGATGCATTTGAGTGGGCTTTTGTTTTATAAACTGAAATGCATGCATCAGAATATCTTTGTTTAAATACTGTTATGCATTGTGGCATTGAATTTCTGGATTTTAGAAATGATTACTAGACATATGTTTTCCACTATATAAGTTAATGTGTGATTTGAGAAATATCATGGGTTTTGGACTCGGTTTTGATATCATTTTGACGTGGAAATTATTGAGTCCACGATTTGGGTTTTGACCCGGATGTTTGAGTTTATCAGAATTGGCCATATATTTGAGGGAGACCAGAACCCGGGAATAGGATCCGTTATTAGCGGTGAACCCGGTGAACCTCCAATATAATATGATATGATATGATAGCCGACGGTTATACCGGCTGATGATATGATATGATAGTCAAGAGATATGCCGACTGATATGATATGATAGCCGAAGGTTATACCGGCTGATAATATGATATGATAGTCGAGAGATATGCCGACTGATATGATAGCCAAAGGTTATACCGGCTGATGATATGATATGATAGTCGAGAGATATGCCGACTGATATGATAGCCGAAGGTTATACCGACTGATGATATGATATGATAGTCGAGAGATATGTCGACTGATATGATATGATAGTCGACGGTTATACCGGCTGATGATATGATATGATCGTCGAGAGATATGCCGACTGATAAGATAGCCGAAGGTTATACCGGCTGATGATATGATATGATAGTCGAGAGATAAGCCGACTGATATGATAGCCGAAGGTTATACCGGCTGATGATATGATATGATAGTCGAGAGATATGCCGACTGATATGATAGCCGAAGGTTATACCGGCTGATGATATGATATGATAGTCGAGAGATATGCCGACTGATATGATATGATAGTCCAAGGTTATACCTGCTGATGATATGATATGATAGTCGAGAGATATGCCGACTGATATGATAGCCGAAGGTTATACCGGCTGATGATATGATATGATAGTCGAGAGATATGCCGACTGATGTGATATTATAGCCAAAGGTTATACCGACTGATGATATGATATGATAGTCGAGGGAAAATGCTTCGTCATCCGGGTCAGTGGGTTGGTGTGGGTGGTGACTGAGAGTGACGAATTATTGTTGGTTCACAAATATCTGACTAGTTGGTTGTCTTGTGGTATTCCAGTAGAGATGTCAGCAGTGTCTGACCTACTGAAAATTGGTGTAAGAAAGTGTTCCTATTTGGACCACCACTATTCCGAGGTCTTGGCTTTGACCTGTATACTATCCTGCGTCTGACAGGTAGGAATGATCAGTAAATACAGAGGTTCGGTCGGGAACCCTGTAAGGTTTACAAAAAAAAGAAAAAAATTTATTTAAGGATAAGGGGTATTTCTGATATTTAAAATTTGAGATAAAAGAGCTGTCAGACGGGATAAGGTTCTTTCCGGGTTTCGAGGGAAAATTCGGGAAGGGTCCGGGAAGAGGATGTTTGAAGGGGGCAAAGTATTTTTCGAAAAATTGACCTTCGATCCGGGTACCATCAGTTGAGGATCCGGGAAGAGGATGTTCAGAAAACAACTTTCAGGACTCGGTATGGTCATTATGAGTTCCTGGTGATGCCCTTCGGGTTGACTAATGCCCCGGCAACGTTTATGGATTTGATGAACAGGGTGTTCCAAAAGTTTTTGGATCGATTTGTAATTGTGTTCATCGACGATATCTTGGTGTATTCGAGGAGTGCCAAGGCACATGAGAAGCACTTGAGGTTGGTGCTAAATATGCTTAGGAAAAAGCATTTGTTTGCCAAGTTTAGTAAATGCCAGTTTTGGTTGACCGAAGTTGGATTCTTGGGTCATGTGATTTCGGCTGAGGGTATCAGCGTAGATCTCCAAAAAGTGGAGGCAGTGACGTTTGAGGAGCAACTGGTGCAAATTCTGGATTGGAAGGAAAATGTACTTCGCAGAAAGACTATTCCTCTAGTTAAAGTGTTGTGGAGGAATCATAATGTGGAGGAGGCCACGTGGGAAATCGAGGAACTAATGCGGGCACAATATCCTCATTTGTTCCATGGTTAGGAATGAATTTCGAGGACGAAATTTCTTAAGGAGGGTAGATTGTAACAACCCAGAATTTTAATTATTGGGTTTACTTAATTATTTTTGTAAAATGACGATTTTACCCTTGGTTGGTAAAGGGCTTTGAAATCAAGTTTTGTTTCGAGACACTTTTGGTGGTATTTTGGATACCGTTGCGTAGGTCTCAAACTCACGAGTTCGTAGACAGGCGGCACGCAGGAAACAGGATTCGTGTACGGAAGTTATTGGTCTAGATGTGCAAGGGCATTTTAGTAATTTTGATTTGGGAGAAGATATTTTAACCCAATCATTTTTCATCTTCATGGCATGATCACTCATAGAGGACCACGGTGGAACCCGAACCGAGTATAGGAAGTTTCGGATCTTCCGATCGATTTTTCGGCTTACATAGGTATGTGTTTGATGTTTTAAGGTCATATTTGGATTCTTGGGTTTAAGTAGATAGATTTAGACGTAACATTTGTGTAAAATGGTTGAGTTTTGAGGAAGTTGTAAAGCTTGGAGTTTCGACCGGAAATGGGGGATTCCGAAGAACCAGACGGCGGCGGAGGTGGTGGCCCGGTCATCTTCTCCGGCCAGCCTCCGGCGATGGCAACGGCCGTCCGGTCGTCTTCTCGGTTCGAGTTGAACCGGTCGGGTTGAGTGAATCGGTCAGGTCGAGTTGGACCGGGTCAGGTTGAGCTGGACCAGGTTGGACTGGTCCAGGCGCGTGAACACTGTAGCAGTCATGTGACCGGCGCGTGAGGGCGCGTGTGCCGAACTTCCGGCGACGTGTGGCGGCGTGTGGGGCCGAGTCTGAGGTCATGGCGACGCGTGGTAACTAGTTCTCGACGTTCTGAATCTGTTGGTACAGGTTTCAGGTTGATCAGACTCGTTTAGAGGTCATTTTGGGCAATCCCAGCGGTAATAGTTGACCGTATTAGCGGGTTTTGAGCTCGGAAAGTCAAGGTAGTTGGGTCATTATTGTACATGTGTTCCTTGGGCTAGAGCGTCCAAGAATTAAGGGTTGGATGATGTATGTGAGTGGGCTTTTGTTTTATAAACTGGAATGCTTGCATCAGAATATCTTTGTTTAAATACTGTTATGTATTGTGGCATTGAATTTCTGGATTTTAGAAATGATTACTAGACATATGCTTTCCACTATATCAGTTAAAGTGTGATTTGGGAAATATCATGGGTTTTGGACTCGGTTTTGATATCATTTTGACGTGGAAATTATTGAGTCCACGATTTGGGTTTTGACTCGGATGTATGAGTTTATCGGAATTGGCCATATATTTGAGGGAGACCAGAACCCGGGACTAGGATCCGTTATTAGCGGTGAACCCGGTGAACCTCCAATATAATATGATATGATATGATAGCCGAAGGTTATACCGGCTGATGATATGATATGATAGTCGAGAGATATGCCGACTGATATGATATGATAGCCGAAGGTTATACCGGCTGATGATATGATATGATAGTCGAGAGATATGCCGACTGATATGATAGCCGAAGGTTATACCGGCTGATGATATGATATGATAGTCGAGAGATATGCCGACTGATATGATAGCCGAAGGTTATACAGGCTGATGATATGATATGATAGTCGAGAGATATGCCGACTGATATGATATGATAGTCGAAGGTTATACCGGCTGATGATATGATATGATAGTCGAGAGATATACCGACTGATATGATAGCCGAAGGTTATACCGACTGATGATCTGATATGATAGTCGAGAGATATGCCGACTGATATGATAGCCGAAGGTTATACCGGCTGATGATATGATATGATAGTCGAGAGATATGCCGACTGATATGATATTATAGCCGAAGGTTATACCGGCTGATTATATGATATGATAGTCGAGAGATATGCCGACTGATATGATAGCCGAAGGTTATACCGGCTGATGATATGATATGATAGTCGAGAGATATGCCGACTGATATGATAGCCGAAGGTTATACAGGCTGATGATATGATATGATAGTCGAGAGATATGCCGACTGATATGATATGATGGTCGAAGGTTATACCGGCTGATGATATGATATGATAGTCGAGAGATATGCCGACTGATATGATAGCCGAAGGTTATACCGACTGATGATCTGATATGATAGTCGAGAGATATGCCGACTGATATGATAGCCGAAGGTTATACCGGCTGATGATATGATATGATAGTCGAGAGATATGCTGACTGATATGATAGCCGAAGGTTATACCGGCTGATGATATGATATGATAGTCGAGAGATATGCCGACTGATATGATATGATAGTCGAGAGATATGCCGACTGATATGATATGATAGTCGAGAGATATGCCGACTGGTATGATATGATAGTCGAAGGTTATACCGGCTGATGATATGATATGATAGTCGAGAGATATGCCGACTGATATGATATGATAGTCGAAGGTTATACCGGCTGATGATATGATATGATAGTCGAGAGATATGCCGACTGATATGATAGCCGAAGGTTATACCGGCTGATGATATGATATGATAGTCGAGAGATATGCCGACTGATGTGATATTATAGCCAAAGGTTATACCGACTGATGATATGATATGATAGTCGAGGGAAAATGCTTCGTCATCCGGGTCAGTGTGTTGGTGTGGGCGGTGACTGAGAGTGACGAATTATTGTTGGTTCACAAGTATCTGACTAGTTGGTTGTCTTGTGGTATTCCAGTAGAGATGTCAGCAGTGTCTGACCTACTGAAAATTGGTGTAAGAAAGTGTTCCTATTTGGACCACCACTATTCCGAGGTCTTGGCTTTGACCTGTATACTATCCTGCGTCTGACAGGTAGGAATGGTCAGTAAATACAGAGGTTCGGTCGGGAACCCTGTAAGGTTTACAAAAAAAAGAAAAAAATTTATTTAAGGATAAAGGGTATTTCTGATATTTAAAATTTGTGATAAAAGAGCTGTCAGACGGGATAAGGTTCTTTCCGGGTTTCGAGGGAAAATTCGGGAAAGGTCCGGGAAGAGGATGTTTGAAGGGGGCAAAGTATTTTTCGAAAAATTGACCTTCGATCCGGGTACCATCAGTTGAGGATCCGGGAAGAGGATGTTCAGAAAACAACTTTCAGGACTTGGTATGGTCATTATGAGTTCCTGGTGATGCCCTTCGGGTTGACTAATGCCCCGGCAACGTTTATGGATTTGATGAACAGGGTGTTCCAAAAGTTTTTGGATCGATTTGTAATTGTGTTCATCGACGATATCTTGGTGTATTCGAGGAGTGCCAAGGCACATGAGAAGCACTTGAGGTTGGTGCTAAATATGCTTAGGAAAAAGCATTTGTTTGCCAAGTTTAGTAAATGCCAGTTTTGGTTGACCGAAGTTGGATTCTTGGGTCATGTAATTTCGGCTGAGGGTATCAGCGTAGATCTCCAAAAAGTGGAGGCAGTGACGTTTGAGGAGCAACTGGTGCAAATTCTGGATTGGAAGGAAAATGTACTTCGCAGAAAGACTATTCCTCTAGTTAAAGTGTTGTGGAGGAATCATAATGTGGAGGAGGCCACGTGGGAAATCGAGGAACTAATGCGGGCACAATATCCTCATTTGTTCCATGGTTAGGAATGAATTTCGAGGACGAAATTTCTTAAGGAGGGTAGATTGTAACAACCCGGAATTTTAATTATTGGGTTTACTTAATTATTTTTGTAAAATGACGATTTTACCCTTGGTTGGTAAAGGGCTTGGAAATCAAGTTTTGTTTCGAGACACTTTTGGTGGTATTTTGGATACCGTTGCGTAGGTCTCAAACTCACGAGTTCGTAGACAGGCGGCACGCAGGAAACAGGATTCGTGTACGGAAGTTATTGGTCTAGATGTGCAAGGGCATTTTAGTAATTTTGATTTGGGAGAAGATATTTTAACCCAATCATTTTTCATCTTCATGGCATGATCACTCATCTCTCTCTCTGAAAAAAAAACACCCACATCGAACCCGAAACCGTGCGAAAACACCCGAAGAAAAACGATAAAGTCAACTTTGAATCCAAGGCTTTAGCTTCCAGTTTTGATCAACTAATCGTATTCTACTCCTTCCCACGATCACAACCGTACCAACCATCGAAGGAGAGGACCACGGTGGAAGCCGAACCGAGTATAGGAAGTTTCGGATCTTCCGATCGATTTTTCGGCTTACATAGGTATGTGTTTGATGTTTTAAGGTCATATTTGGATTCCTGGGTTTAAGTAGATAGATTTAGACGTAACATTTGTGTAAAATGGTTGAGTTTTGAGGAAGTTGTAAAGCTTGGAGTTTCGACCGGAAATGGGGGATTCCGACGAACCAGACGGCGGCGGAGGTAGTGGCCCGGTCATCTTCTCCGGCCAGCCTCCGACGATGGCAACGGCCGTCTGGTCGTCTTCTCGGGTCGAGTTGAAACGGTCGGGTTGAGTGAACCGGTCGGGTTGAGTGAATCGGTCAGGTCGAGTTGGACCGGGTCAGGTTGAGCTGGACCAGGTTGGACTGGTCCAGGCGCGTGAACACTGTAGCAGGCACCTGACCGGCGCGTGAGGGCACGTGTGCCGAACTTTCGGCGGCGTGTGGCGGCGTGTGGGGCCGAGTCTGAGGTCATGGCGGCGCATGGTAACTAGTTCTCGACGTTCTGAATCTGTTGGTACAGGTTTCAGGTTGATGGGACTCGTTTAGAGGTCATTTTGGGCAATCCCAGCGGTAATAGTTGACCGTATTAGCGGGTTTTGAGCTCGGAAAGTCAAGGTAGTTGGGTCATTATTGTACATGTGTTCCTTGGGCTAGAGCGTCCATGAATTAAGGGTTGGATGATGTATGTGAGTGGGCTTTTGTTTTATAAACTGGAATGCTTGCATCAGAATATCTTTGTTTAAATACTGTTATGTATTGTGGCATTGAATTTCTGGATTTTAGAAATGATTACTAGACATATGCTTTCCACTATATCAATTAAAGTGTGATTTGGGAAATATCATGGGTTTTGGACTCGGTTTTGATATCATTTTGACGTGGAAATTATTGAGTCCACGATTTGGGTTTTGACTCGGATGTATGAGTTTATCGGAATTGGCCATATATTTGAGGGAGACCAGAACCCGGGACTAGGATCCGTTATTAGCGGTGAACCCGGTGAACCTCCAATATAATATGATATGATATGATAGCCGAAGGTTATACCGGCTGATGATATGATATGATAGTCGAGAGATATGCCGACTGATATGATATGATAGCCGAAGGTTATACCGGCTGATGATATGATATGATAGTCGGGAGATATGCCGACTGATATGATAGCCGAAGGTTATACCGGCTGATGATATGATATGATAGTCGAGAGATATGCCGACTGATATGATAGCCGAAGGTTATACAGGCTGATGATTTGATATGATAGTCGAGAGATATGCCGACTGATATGATATGATAGTCGAAGGTTATACCGGCTGATGATATGATATGATAGTCGAGAGATATACCGACTGATATGATAGCCGAAGATTATACCGGCTGATGATATGATATGATAGTCGAGAGATATGCCGACTGATATGATATGATAGTCGAAGGTTATACCGGCTGATGATATGATATGATAGTCGAGAGATATGCCGACTGATTTGATAGCCGAAGGTTATACCGGCTGATGATATGATAGGCTGATGATATGATATGATAGTCGAGAGATATGCCGACTAATATGATATGATAGCTGAAGGTTATACCGGCTGATGATATGATATTATAGTCGAGGATACTTGCCGACTGATGTGATATCATAGTATAAAGAGTTGAGATACAGGACTAGCACACCCCAAGGGATACCCTGGTGGCTAGGGATATGCCAGTTGAGGGATATGCAGACTGATGTGATATGATAGCCGAAGGTTATACCGGCTGATGATATGATATGATAGTCGGGGATACTTGTCGACTGATGTGATATCATAGTACAGAGAGTTGAGATACAGGACTAGCACACCCCAAGGGATACCCTGGTGGCTAGGGATATGCCAGTCGAGGGATATGCCGACTAATGTGATATGATAGCCGAAGGTTATACCGGCTGATGATATGATATGATAGTCGAGGATACTGGCCGACTAATGTGATATCATAGTACAGAGAGTTGTGATACAGGACTAGCACACCCCAAGGGATATCCTGGTGGCTAGGGATATGCCAGTCGAGGGATATGTCGACTGATGTGATATGATAGCCGAGGATATTTTCGGCTCTAATATGATATGACGACGATTGTCATGGGCTTAATCAGCCTATGGGCTTAATCAGCCTATGAAAATGCTTCGTCATCCGGGTCAGTGGGTTGGTGTGGGCGGTGACCCAGAGTGACGAATTATTGTTGGTTCACAAGTATCTGACTAGTCGGTTGTCTTGTGGTATTCCAGTAGAGATGTCAGCAGTGTCTGACCTACTGAAAATTGGTGTCAGAGAGTGTTCCTATTTGGACCACCACTATTCCGAGGTCTTGGCTTTGACCTGTATACTATCCTGCGTCTGACAGGTAGGAATGGTCAGTAAGTACAGAGGTTCGTTCGGGAACCCTGTAAGGTTTACAAAAAAAAAGAAAAAAATTATTTAAGGATAAAGGGTATTTCTGATATTTAAAATTTGAGATAAAAGAGCTGTCAGACGGGATAAGGGTTCTTTCCGGGTGTCGAGGGAAAATTCAGGAAGGGTCCTTACACTGAAGGTCACTGGCGAAGCCGGGCTCCTGTTTCGCGGATGTAGCTTTCCTCGCTGGAGTCGCCTAGAAAGGTGTCATGGGACATGATCTGACACTTGAGATGCTCATTTCTTGGATGCCTAGGTATGTCTTCCTTGGCGCTTCGGGGCGTGGCACGTCTCTCATTGGTGCGAGATGCTCCTTGTCCATGTAGAAGTTGTTGCAGAAGCGCTAACTAGGCTTGATTTGATTGCTCAGCTACTCGACTTGCTGCGATAAGTCAACTTGTGGGGGTGAGTGCTGTGATGCCCCACTTGCCGTATAACGCATTGGGACTCATGCTCGAAGCTCCTTTGTCGTGGTGCTACACCGCGCTCTTCATGGGTTTGAGTGTGTCCTCGTACGTCGCGTAGGTCATCTAGAAGCCTCCGAAGATATGCATCTGTAATGACCCGGATTAGAAATTAAATTATTTTGAGAATTGGACGATTTTACCCTCAATTTTGGACGGGTTCAGTAGTCACATTTAGACTGGCAGTACTTTTGGGAATTGTTTTTGGGTCGTTGCGTAGGTCTCGAACTCACGAGTTCGTAGATAGGCGACACGTAGAAAATGGAGACCCGGTGAGTTCGGTACAGGTCTAGAAGCTTCAGGGGCAGTTTGGTAATTTTGGAAAAGTTAGAACTATAAAGCAGATATTTTTCTCTCTCCTCGAGAGATTGGTCCATTCAGTCTCTCTCTCTCTCCTACCCGAAATTCTCCCCGTGCGAACACTGAACATCCCTTTTAATCAGACGGATTTCAGTCCGATTCGACCGAAACCAAGGTTGGGAGGATCTTTCCGGGAACCCCATGAGCATTTTGGGGTATTTATCTGAGCGGGAGCACCGCCGTAGGCAACGAATGGAGGAGGGAGGTGGACCGAATCTTTTCGATCGATTTTCGGCCAAACCAGGTACGATCTCAGAACTTTGACCTCATATTTGGATTCTTGGTGAAACGTAGATGAATTTACATGTGTGGATCGTGAAAAATGGAGAGTCGCCGGCGATCGATCATGTAGAGTGGACCGATCGGATCGAGCGAAATTGTCGGGTCGAGTGGACCGATCGGGTCGAGTGGATCGATAAGGTCGAGTTGACCGGGTCGGGCTGGATCGGGTCAGGTCGAGTTGGGCCGAGTTGGACCGGTCCAGGCCCGTGGGTACTGTAGCAGCGCGTGACTGGCGCGTGGCGGCGCGTGTGCGTGTGTTTCGGCCTTCTGTCGGCGCGTGGGACTGTTCCCGCTGTCACGGTGGCGCGTGACTATGGTTTTGGGACGTTCCGTATCAGATTTTGTAGGTTTTGAGCCCATAGGAGTTCGTTTAGGGCCCGATTGGGCAATCCCAACGATAATGGTTGACCGTGGAGCAGGTTTTGAGCTCGGATGGTCAAGGTAGTTGGGTCATTATTGTGTCATGTGTTCCTTGGGGCTAGAGCGTCCATGATTTTGGGTTGGATGATATGTGTGAGTGGGCTTTTGATTTATAAATTGAAATGCATGCATCAATGTATCTTTGTTTAAATACTGTTATGGATTGTTGCATTGAATTTCCGGAATTTAGAAAAGATTGTTGGACACATGTTTTCCAATATTTCAGTTAAAGTGTATTTTGAGAAATGTCATGGTTTTTGGACTCGATTTTGATATCGTTTTGACGTGGAAATTATTGAGGCCATGATTTGGGTTTTGACCCGTATGTATGAGTTTATCGGATTTGGCTATATTTGAGGGAGGCTAGGACCCGGGACTAGGATCTGCTATAGGCGATGAACCCGGTGAACCTCCAAGATAAACATTGATTTGAGGGAGGCTAGGACCCGAGACTAGGATCTACTATAGGCGGTGAACCTCCAAGATAAACATTGATTTGAGGGAGGCTAGGACCCGGGACTAGGATCTGCTATAGGCGGTGAACCTCATGGATAAACATTGATTTGAGGGAGGCCAGAATTCGGAGCCAGGATCTGCTGTTGGTGGTGAACCCGGTAAACCTCCAATATAAATAATACTGATATGTGTAGGGGCCAGAATCCAGAGCCAGGATCCGCTGTTGGCGACGAACCTCCAATATAAATAATACTGATATGTATGGGGGCCAGAATTCGGAGCCAGGATCCGCTGTTGGCGGTGAACCCGGTGAACCTCCAAGATAAACACCAATTTGAAGAGGACCAGGATCTGGGACCAAGATCCGCTATTGGCGGTGAACCCGGTGAACCTCCAATAGAAAAGGTGAAGGTAGTACAAGACTAGCACACCCTAAGGGATACCCTGGTGGCTAGGGATATGCCGATTGATGTGATATGATAGCCAAGGGTTATGCCGGCTGATGATATAATATGTCAGTCGAGGGATATGCCAACTAATGTGATATGATAGTCGAAGGTTATGTCGGCTTATGTGTTTTGCTAGCCGAGGGTTATTCCGGCTGAGGATACGGTATGACAGTCGAGGATACTTGCCAACTTATATGATATGATAGCCGAGGATATTTCCAGCTCTAATATGATTTGACGACGACTGTCATGTGCTTAATCAGCCTATGAAAATACTTCATCATCTGGGTCAGTGGGTTGGTGTGGGCGGTGACCTACAGTGACGAGTTATTGTTGGTTCACAAGTGGTTGACTAGTTAATTGTCTTGTGTTATTCTAGTAGAGGTATCAGCAGTGTCTGACCTACTGACATTTGGTGTCAGAGGGTATTACTGTTTGGACCACCACCATTCCGAGGTCTTGATTTTGACCTGAATGCTATCCTACGTCTGACAGGTAAGCGGGGTCAGTAGGTACAGAGGTTCTATCGGGAACCCGGTAAGGTTTGCTAAATGTATTTAAGAATAAATGGTATTCTTGGTATTTAATTTTGTGAAAAAGAGCTGTTAGACGGGATAAGGGTTTTTTTCGCGGATTTCAAGAGGAAATTCGGGAAGGGTGTAACGACCCGGTCCAAAAATTTAATTATTTTGAGAATTGTTCGATTTTACCCTCAATTTTGGACGGGTTCAAGAGTCACTTTTTGACTGGCCGTACTTTTAGGAATTTTTCTTGGGTCATTGCGTAGGTCTCGAACTCACGAGTTCGTAGACAGACGACATGCAGAAAACGGAGTTCATGTACGAACGTTGTGGGTCTAGATGTGCAAGGGCATTTTGGTAATTTTGGTTTGGGAGAAGATATTGTAACCCCAATTATTTTACATCTTCATTTACATCTTCACTTGAATTCATTTTCATCTGATTATCTCTCATCTCTCTCTAAAACAAACACACACCCCGAACCGTGAGAAAACACCCCAAAAAACCCACAAAGTCATATTTTGATTCAAGTCTTTTTCCATTGTTGATCCACTAATCGTATTCTACTCATTCCCATGATCACAACCGTACCAACCATCGAAGGAGAGGACCACGGGGGAAGCCGAACCGAGTATAGGAAGTTTCGGATCTTCCGATCGATTTTTCGGCTTACACAGATACGTGTTTGTGGTTTTGAGGTCATATTTGGATTCTTGGGTTTGAGTAGATAGATTTAGACATAAAATTTGTGGAAAATGGTTGAGTTTTGAGGAAGTTATAAAAGCTTGAAGTTTCAGCCGGAAATGGGGGATTCCGGCGAAACCAGACGGCGGCGACGGCGGTTGCCGGTCATCTTCTCAGGCCAGACTTCAGCGACGGCGCCGGCAGCCGATCGCCTTCTCTGGCGATCGATCGAGTTGGGTCAGACCGGGTCGGGTCGAGTGAACCGATCGGGGTTGAGTGAACCGGTCGGGTCGAGTTGAATAGGTCGGGTTGAGTGAATCGGTCGGGTTGAGTCGAGTTGGATCGGGTCAGGTCAAGCCGGGCCGGGTTGGATCGGTCCAGGTGCGTGAACACTGTAGCAGGCGCATGACCGGCGCGTGAGGGCGCGTGGCGGCGCGTGAACGCGTGTTCTGACCTTACGGTGGCGCGTAGCGGCGCGTGGGACTGTTCCCGACGTCACGGCGGCGCGTGACTAGGGTTTTGGGACGTTCCAGATCAGATTTCATGGGTTTCGAGGCCATAGGAGCTCGTTTAAGGCCCGATTTGGGCAATTCAAGCGGTAATGGTTGACCTTGAAATGGATTTTGAGCTCGGAAAGTCAAGGTAGTTGGGTTATTATTGTGCATGTGTTCCTTGGGCTCGAGCGTCCATGAATTTTCAGTTGAATGATGTTTGTGAGTGGACTTTTGGTTTATAAACTGTAATGCATGCATAAATGTATCTTTGATTTAAATACTGTTATGTATGGGTGCAATGGTTTCATGGAATTTATAAATTGTTTTTCCAATATTTTAGTGAAAGTGTGTTGTGAGAAATGGCATGGTTGTTGGATTCGGTTTTGATATCGTTTTGACGTGGTAATTATTGAGTCTATGATTTCGAGATAAACATTAATTTGAGAGAGGCCAGGATCCGGGCCAGGATCCACTATAGGCGGTGAACCCAGTGAACCTCCAATATAAACAATACTGATATGTGTGGGGCCAGGATCCGGGCAAGGATCCGATGTAGGCGGTGAACCCAGTGAACCTCCAATATAAACAATATTGATATGTGTGGGGCTAGGATCCGGGCCAGGATCCGCTGTAGGCGGTGAACTCGGTGAACCTCCAATATAAACAATACTGATATGTGCGGGGCCAGGATTCGGGCCAGGATCCGTTGTAGGCGGTGAACCCGGTGAACCTCCAATATAAACAATACTGATATGTGTGGGGCCAGGATCCAGGCCAAGATCCGTTGTAGGCGGTGAACCCGGTGAACCTCCAATATAAAAAATACTGTTATGTGTGGGGGCCAGGATCCGGACCAGGATCCGCTGTAGGCGGTGAACCCGGTGAACCTCCAATATAAAAGGTGATTTATCGAAGAATTTAGTTTCACTAGTTTTCTGTTCAGCTGGTTACTGTTTCTCAAATACTAGTGCCGTGAGGAGCAGGGTTATCGAGTTACCATTTGGGTGCTCTGTATGAGCAGGGATATCGAGTTTGACTCGAGACGAGTCAGTGAGACTCAATTTAACCAAGTCTGGTACCTTCGTCATCCGGGTCAGTGGGTTGGTCTGGGCGGTGACCTAGAGTGACGAATTATTGTTGGTTCACAAGTATCTGACTAGTCGGTTGTCTTGTGGTATTCTAGTAGAGGTGTCAGCAGTGTCTGACCTACTGACATTTTGTCAGGACCCGTCCCGAATTTCCCCTTGAAACCCGGGAAGAACCCTGATCCCGTCTGACAACCTAAGAAAAGGTTCCCAAAATACCCTTCAATCCTTACAAAATATAATAACAATAAATACTTCCACTTGTCAGACAAGGGATTCAAGCACTCAATAATTCCCGTAATTAATGATCAATCAAATACAATATAATATCAGAGCGTCTAAGTAGGATCAAGAGTAAAATTTAGATATCCTACTCAAATATAATTACACAGCGCAGTCGAAGTACTAATGCCTCTGCCTCGAGATCAGTGTTCGCGTAAACTCTACTCAACTGCCTGAAGGGGGTTTAAACACAAAAGTTGTGAGTGGACAAAAATAATCATTTATAAATTCCTTTTCGAGAACCTCCATTTATAAAATCATGCATGCATAACATAAAACAATTTATGTTACTAAAACATTATATGTAAATCACCAAAATTTCCATTTCTCTTTAAAACCACTTAGTTGGACTCACATGAAATCTGTATAATGAAAATACCTCGTGATCCAAAGTTTGGTTTGAAAACTCTATTCGAAAGAGTTTAAAATCATTTAAATCAATTTGGACACATAATATCTCAAATTCATTGTTCCCGACATATCCACAAGACCCCTCAACACCGGTCAGAGCAACAGTAACCATAGGGACGGGAACCAGTGAACCAAATCCATACTTTGAAATATTTGTTTCTCGGCCTAAGCCAAATTCTTTACAATATCATTTTTATGGCCAAAATCAATAAAATCATAATTACGGGTCTCAACCCAAATCACATACTCAAATAGTTACCACTTCAAAACGATATCAAAATCAAGTACAAAAACCAGGCCATTTCTCAAAACACACTTTCACTGAAATATTGGAAAACATGTGTCCAGCATCATTTCTAAAATCCAGAAATTCATTGCACCCATACATAACAGTATTAAAATCAAAGATACATTTATGCATGCATTATAGTTTATAAACCAAAAGCCCACTCACAAACTTGTTGAAGCAAGCTCAATCCCGAACTGTACGCTCCCCTGAAGTTTCTGGAGCAGTATCGCCTGTCCAAATTAATAATCGGGATTACCAACTAATAATAAGAACCTTAAATATAAACCCCCTAAACCCCGGGAGTCTAACTATGCTGGCCTAGAAAACACAGCAACTTTAAAACGTCCGAAACAACCCCTAAACGACGTCCGATCGACTCAAAACCTGCGCCAACAGGTCCGAAACGTCAAAAACTACCTGTCACACGCCACCATGACCTCAGACTTGGCCCCACGCGCCGCCACGCGCCGACGGAAGGTCGAAACATGCGCCCACACGCCGCCACGCGCCCTCACGCGCCGGTCACGCGCTGCTACAGCACCCACGCGCCTGGACCGGTCCAACCCGGTCCAACTCGGCCTGACCCGGTCCAACTCGACCCGACCGGTCACCAGACCCAACTGGTTTACTCAACCCGACCGGTCACCGGCGACTCGCCGGAGAAGACGACCGGCTGCCGGCGCCGTCGTCTGGTTTCCGCCGGAATCCTCCATTTCCGGCCGAAACTTCAAGCTTTCCTAACTTCCTCAAAACTCAATCATATTTCACAAATTTTATGTCTAAATCTATATACTCGAACCCAGGAATCCAAATATGACCTCAAAACCACAAACACATACCTGTGCTAGCCGAAAAATCGATCGGAAGGTCCGAAACTTCCTATCCTCGGTTCGGCTTCCTCCGTGGTCCTCTCCTTCGATGGTTGGTACGGTTGTGATCGTGGGAAGGAGTAGAATATGATTAGTTGATCAAAACTGGAAGTTGGAGCCTTGAATCAAACTTGGAATTTATGGGTTTTCGGGTATTTTTTGTACGGTTTCAGGTGTGTTTTGGAAATGTTTGTCACAGAGAGAGAATGAGCATGAAGATAAGATGAAGATGAAATGAGGTGGATCAGATAATATCTGATTTGGGGGTTAAAAATATCTACCCCAAGTCAAAAGTTACCAAAATGCCCTTGCACATCTAGACCCATAACTTTCGTCCACGAACTCCGTTTTTCGCGTGCCGCCTGTCTACGAACTCGTGAGTTCGAGACCTACGCAACGGTATCCAAAACACCACTAAAAGTGTCTCGAAACAAAATTTGACTTCCATGCTCTTTACCGACCAAGGGTAAAATCGTCATTTTACATAAATAATTTACTTAAATCCAATAATTGAAATTCCGGGTTGTTACACATTTGGTGTCAGAGGGTATTCCTATTTGGACCACAACTATTACGAGGTCTTGGCTTTGACCTATATGCTATCCTACGTTTGATAGGTAAGAGTGGTAAGTAAGTATAGAGGTTCTGTCGGGAACCCTGTAAGGTTTACTAAAAATTATTTAAAGATAAAAGGTATTCCTGGTATAAAATTTTGAGGTAAAAGAGCTGTCAGACGGGATAAGGGTTTTTTCCGGGTTTCGAGGTGAAATTCGGGAAGGGTCCTTACAAAGGGTCCTTACAACATCTGCATCCGATTTGGGGCTTACCGGGATGCCTCTCCTACTAATATCCTATCAGTATGCTGGAAGGTGGTCGTCATTGCGCCTAATACAAAAGGTGGATTGACGTCAAGTAGTGTGCCGTTACCAGTTGAAGTTTTCGGAAAAAAACTAGAGAGCACGCTTTGAGTATTTCTCAATTCGGCTCTCAATGAAAGCACCAATTGTTGATGCAGAAATTGTCCAGACTTGTAGAATTCTTTCTCGATCCCTACACACAGTAACAAGAGACAAACGAGGTTAAGGTTGAAGCCCGGAGGGGGGTTTAACCAAGAACACTCCGATGCCTAAGTCAATTTAATCAAGAGAATAAACTAGTAGAGTATTGGTATGAGTGTTGTGAATAACCTTTAGAAGTGAGGGGAGGCCTCTATTTATAGTGAAGCATTGAGAGTCACCAGAGTGTCTGATTGGTTGAAGGAAATAGTGTTTAATATGTGATTCTACTAGAAGAAATAACTTATTAGTAATTATATAAATAATAATAAATAACTCACGGGGATATTATTTATTATAGGCATTGATCTGATTAATTAATATATTTAGCTAGTAAATATATTAAATTAATGCGGAGACCGTGACATGCCGTTGTTGTCTATACCAGAGGTCATATCGACATTATGAGAATTATGGGTCACGTGACAGCTCCACAATTTTTGGGTGATTTATGGTCCCACATGTACCATTTTCTTCATTAGAGACATGCTTCCATATTGGATACTCGTTTTGTACCCCAAATTATTGGATGATGATCAAAATTTTCGACCAAATTTCGAAGTATAAGCGACCACAATGGTTGTACATTGAACAAAATTCATGACCAAATTTTTAGCAATGAGCAACCAAAATAGCTTGATACCGAATTAAATTTACAACCAAATACTTAACTATAAGCGACCGAAAAAGTTGGACACCAACAAAATTCATGACCAATTACTTGAGTATAGGCAACCAAAAATGTTGGACACCGACACAAACTTACGACCAAATACTTGATTAAATGTTGGACAACAAAACCAGTTCACGACCAAAATTTTAACTATAAGTGACCAAAAATGATAATTAAACTCATCAAAGGAGACTAAATAGTACACTTTAGGCTCCACCATTTCCTGACCCGGATCTAGAACTCCCAGATGATCCAGAACTAAAACTGCCTCTCTTAGATGGTCCATGACTAGAGGCCCCGAAACTCAGGCGATCACGGCGTCGCCTGGATCCGTTAAGCTGATGCCGATATGGCAAACTCATCTCTACCCTGGCAGCATCGTTTGCTAAAACCTTCAAAGAAGTATGTGCCACATCAATTACTGCTACTCTAATCTCATCTCTCAATCCATTCTCAAATCTTCGGCACTTATCCACCTCATTTTCCACTAGAGCCGGTGCAAATCATGAAAAATCAAGAAAATTCTGCTCATATAGTGCTATTGTCATGTCCCCCTGCTGCAACTGCAAGAACTCAGCCTCTTTGGCATCCCGATATGAGTGAGGATAAAACTGCTCGTGGAAGAGCTATCGGAAAACTTCCCAAGTAAGTGTACGGACATCCCAGCCTGTCATCTGCAAGGCATGCCACCAACGGTACGCATAGCCATTCAGAAGAAATTTGGCTAAACGCACCCTATCCTCCGGAGGGGACCTCATAATAGCAAATACTCGTTCCAAATGAGTAATCCAATCATCAGCATCATCTGGGCCTAACTCACCCATCACACTATAGCCCCCAGCCTCTGAGCTCGCTCAATGTCAGAAACTTCAGAAGTAGCCCTACCCTGAAGTACAGTCGTTAGCTCGATCCAATTGATCCAGAGTCTGTCTCAAATCAGGCTCTAATACGGGATCATGTGTACCCCTAACGTTATCAGCTTCTTCATCTTTTCCAAGCAGCGGATGGGGCTCATGTCTCGGAGGCATCACGCTGAAAAGAACCATAATTCGTCAGTACCAAAATAATATGTACACTAAGGTGTACGATCTACAGGAATTTAAACTACAGCTCTGATACCAAGTTGACAGGACCCTTCCCGAATTTCCCCTCGAACCCGTGAAAAGCCCTGCTCCCGCCTGACAACTCATGATAACTTAATAAATTTCCTTGAATACCCTTAAGCCTTTGCAATTAGTTACAAGAATTCTGCCAAAAATCATGCAAAACCACCCCTATAAAATAGTAAAATCGTCTTCCCCCTGTCAGACGAAGGATTAAATACCAATCTCGAAACCCTACAGTCCAATTCTCAACATCACTAAATAACCATCAATGTAATCATAATTTACAATAAGTCCAAAAGGTTTATCAGAGTAACTAGGTTGAAAAGGTAAATACAGAAAATTTATAAGTCATACTCGATAGTCTTAGGTAAAGGCGCAGCTGGAATTTAGTACCTCCGCCTCTGGATGTGCCATCGTCAACTCAACGGCCTGGAGGGGATATAAGACGAGGAAAAGTATGAGTTGACAAAATAATCGTTTAAAATATAACTTCCCGAGGAAAACATACTTTTCCCCCTCCATGAACAAAAGAATGCATGCATAATATAAAATCCTTTTTTTAAAACAAGTAAGCTATAAAGATAATACGAAAATCTTACTGGAAAATTGATTGTTAGTTAAACACTCGGTGGGACCCACGAAAACCCAAATAATGGAAACAACTCGTGGTCCACAACCTTGCTTTGAAAACCCTCCTCAAAAGAGTTTAAAAATCATGTGAAAAGACTTGGACACAAAAATATCATAAACATATCTCACCGCTCCCCGAATGTAATCCCGAGCCGTAGCTCGATATCCGAGCTGACTGACTCGGGGACTGACCCTCCACACACCCAATAATAGCTCGAGTTATGCAGATGTAACCCTGAACTACACGTAGACAACCTTAACGATCTGGCGGAGAAATACCCTTCGACGCCAGCATTGGAGAAACCTCAACGATCTAGCGGAGAAATACCCTCAACGCCAGCATCGGAGAAACCTCGACGAACACATGATGGGAAATACCCCACATCATGTGCCAGAGAAAATCATGACCCTCGGGGACGGTATACATAGTGGAAGCAAACCCGTAAAATAAAATCCAAAATCCACTTTTGAAATCCTTATTTCTTAGCCTAAGCCAAATTCAAAGAAAAATCGGGGTCTATGCCCAAATCCAATAAAGTCGTAATTCAGGGTCTAAACCCAAAATCATAGACTCGACCGAAACCCAAAATCTATAAAGTCAAAACTACATAAAAGCAGAGTCCATAAAACTGGGTCAAGAACCCGTGTCTAGTAATAAATTACTAGAATAATTATTCTAAATTCCAGAAATTTATCAAAACAATAATCATCTTAGCTTATCCAAGTTCAAAGTTCATACTTAACAAGAAATTATTTAAAATATACGTTTATGCATGCATGACAATTTACAAACCAAAGTCCACTCATCGAACGTCCAAGTAAGCTCAATCTCGAGTTGTACGCCCTTCTGAAGTTCCCGGAGCAGTATCGCCTGTGGTGGCCAGAAAATGGCCGGGAAGGTGGTGGTTATTTATCACCTTTGAATCACTTTCTCCTAACACTTCCAAGCTCGATGGTGGATATGGTTGAGCTCAGAATGGCATGAGGAAGATGATGATGTGAATGATTTGTGGTGGTTTGGCCTAAATCAAAAAGTCAGATTTTGAGGGTTTATTGGTTTCACGGTTTGGATGAGGAAATCGCAAAGAGAGAGAGAGGAAAAATGAAGAAAAATCTGGAGAGGGTCTGATTTAAAATATATACCAAGTGAAAATTACCAAAGTGCCCCTGAACATTCTAGACCCACAACTCTCTGATATGAACTCCATTTTTCGCGTGCTGCCTGTCTACGAACTCGTGAGTTCGAGACCTATGCAACGGTCCAAGAAAAACTTTCAAAGGTGTCTGCAAACAAAAATTGACTTTCAAGCCTCTTATAAAATCAAGGGTAAAATTGTCATTTCCTAAATTAATTTACGAAATTCACATATTTAAATGAACGGGTCGTTACAACTCACCCCCTTCAAAGAAATTTCATCCTCGAAATTCATACCTGTCACTGAAACAAATGTGGATGATGCGCCCGCATCAGTGCCTCGGGTTCCCACGTCGCTTCCTCCACGTTATGATTCCTTCACAGAACTTTAACCAGAGGAATAGCTTTTTGCGCAATAGATTTTCCTTCCAATCTAGAATTTGCACTAGTTGTTCCTCAAAACTCAAATCATCTCTCAGCTCAGTTGGTTGCTCCTCCAACACATGAGATTCATCAAATACATACTTCCGGAGCATAGATACTTGAAATACATCATGAACTTTAGACAACGCTGGGGGTAAGGCAAGTCTGTAAGCCACTGGGCCTATCCTCTCGATGATCTCATAAGGGCCCATATAACGAGGACTCAATTTCCCTCGTCTACCAAACCGCACAACTCCCTTCCAGGGGGATAGTTTTAAAAAAGCCCAATCTTCGACCTCAAACTCGAGATCCCTGATCCGTTGGTCTGCATAGCTTTTCTGGTGGTCCTGAGCTGCCTTCAATCTTTCTCTGATGATTCTAATATTTTCCTCTGTCATTTCAACTATCTCTGGTGTCAACAGTCTTCTCTCACCTACCTTATTCCAGCATATCGGTATCCTGCACTGTCTCCCATATAGTGGCTCAAAAGGAGACATTCCAATACTAGACTGATAGCTGTTGTTGCATGCAAACTCCATCAAGGCCAGGTGTGAGTCCCAGTTTCCTTTAAACTACACTACACAAGCTCTCATCATATCTTCCAGAATCTGAATTGTCCTCTTAGACTGTCCGTCAGTCTGAGGATGGAAAACTGTACTAAAATGCAATTTAATTCCAAAGGCTTTATGTAAACTCTGCCAAAACCTCGAGGTAAACCTAGGATCCCTATCTGATACAATCGGCTCTGGTGTTGCATGTAACCGTATGATCTCATCCACAAAAAATTTGGCGTACTGATCCATCCTATAATCTTCCCGTACTGGCAAGAAATATGCTGACTTCGTAAGTCTATCAACAATTACCCAAATTCCATCATGTCATTTCCGAATCCTAGGAAGTTTATAAACAAAATCCATAGTAATGTGATCGCACTTCCATTCAGGAATAGGTAGTAGTGGTTGTAGCGCTCCGTATGGTTTATGCCTCTCTGCTTTTACTTGTTGACACGTCAGGCATCTACTCACAAACTCTGCTATTTCCCTTTTCATCCCAATTAACCAATAGTACTTCTTAAGAGTACAATACATCTTAGTGCCACCTGGATGCATAACATAGGTAGAACTATGAGCTTCCTCAAGAATTTCTCTTTTCAACTCTGTATCATTAGGTACACACAACCGGCCATCCTTGACCAAGGCCCCATCATCACTAACCACATAATCCAGCCTATTCCCAGCCTCCAACTCCATCCTAATAGCACACATCGTAGGGTCCTAGAGTTGAGCTTCAATAATTCGGTCAATCAGGACAGGTCTCACATGAAAGCTAGCAACCAGAGCCCCCTAGTTATCCATTCCAAGTATAATTCCCGCTATTCGGAGTTCCACCAATAAAGGTAAGTAGACATTGTGCAAATAGGCCAAGGAACCCATGGACTTCCTGTTCAGTGCATCTGTCACTACATTGGCCTTCCCTAGGTGATACTCTATGGTACAGTTATAATCCTTTATCAACTCTAACCACCTCTCCTATCTCAAGTTCAGATCCGAAACGTTTCCCCATACAAATAGTGTCTCCAAATCTTCAGTGCATGCACCACTGTAGCTAACTCTAAATCATGCGTGGGGTAGTGCAATTCATGAGGTTTAAGTTGTCTGGAAGCATATGCTATCACCTTCCTATGCTGCTTCAGCACGCAGCCTATACCTCGTAATGATGTGTCACTGTACACCTCAAATCCTCCGCTATCATCTGGAAATCCTCATAAGCTCTTGAAAGCTTTATTTACACTCATTATCCCATTCAAACTTGACGCCTTCCCTAGTCAATCGAGTCAACAGGGTAGCTATCGTAGAGAATCCTTCTACGAATCGCTTATAATATCTTGCTAAACCCAGAAAACTTCTCACCTTTGACACTGTATTCGGTTGCTCCCAAATTACCACTGCTCCCAAATTCTCGACGATCTCTGGCGTCTAGTTCGAACGAGGTATGCTAGCGTGGCATGCCACATAGAAGTCATATGGTGCCATGTGGAGCCACATGGCGACTAGTCAGCAGCTGACTCAGCTACCACGTGGAGCCATGTGGCAACACATTCATCAGTTAGTTAAAGGGTTCCTTGGGGCTAAGGCTGCCTTGAGTTGGTACTTTGGTTGTACTGTGAGCGGACTGGGTTCCGAGATTGCAAGGCATGCGTAACAGTGAATTATTATATTTGTTTTTGGAATAGTATAGACTAGGATGTTGATTTGGAATATGGATATCAGGCTTGGTTCGAGGTTATATGGTTGGGTCGTAGACCCAGCTAATATTTTATTTTAGGGTTTCAGACCGGGATTGTGATTTGGGTTTTGGCCATGATGAATGATATGAGGTATGTTATGGAAGATTCTATCATATTCTCGGGATATTGAGCTACGGCTCGGGATGAGTCGGGATACCGAGTTATGGCTCGGGTTAAGTTCAGTGAGACTCAATTCAACCAAATCTTGAATATTGAATTGGATCAAATCACTATAAGAAGGGTTCAGGGAAACAGAAGCTCGACTAGATTGACATATCTAGGAAATCACTATAGTGCAATGACTGAATCGATGATATGATAGCCACGAAGTGTGACCAATGCTGGAGTTGTGGCAAGGGTACCTTCGACATTAGGGTCAGTGGGTGGTGTGGGCGGTGACCCAGATTGACGAGTTGTTGACGGTTCACATGTGGGTGACATGTTTGTTGTCTTATTTGATTACGGAGGAGGTCCTCTAGGGTAGTATGTGAACTACTGGTCTGTCCTTCGTCTAACAGGTGGGTGAAGGTCAATCAAGTACATGGGAGGCTCTGTTGGAGTCCCTATAAATTTTCATTTGATGTTTCCAAAGAATTAAGGGTATTTCTGGTATTAACTTTTGTGGTCAAAGGCTGTCAGACGGGAGCAGGGCTTTTCATGGATTTCGAGTCAAAATTCGGGAAGGGTCCTGTTAATTTGGGATCAAATCTCTAGGTTTAACTTCCTGCAGACCGCACACTTATGTGTAGAATATTTTGGTGGTTCTTGTCAGCGAGATGCCTACGAGACGTTTGTCTCGTCAACGACCTAGTATTGAGGAGGGTGGAGAGTGCATAGTGGAGGAGGTGCATGATTCCGTGGTTGAGCTAATTTGGGCAGACCCTGGATCCGTTGGGTCGTGCGATGATTAGGATGGTATGGAGTAGAAGTACTACTGAGGTTGGGAGCCATGATAAGTACGGGCGAGGTAGGCCCCGTCGTTGTAGGTGAGTAGACTTTGGTTTGTAAATTGTCATGCATGCATAAATGTATATTTAAATACTTTCTTGTTAATTATTGTTTTAGCAACTTTTTGGACTTTAGAATAATTATTTCGATAAATTATTACTAGACACAGGTTCTCAATAATAAATTGGAAATGACGTTTTGGGCTGTGGCTCGGCTTTTTGGACTCTGCTTTTATGTAGTTTTGACTTTATAAATGATGGGTTTCGGTCGAGTCCATGATTTTTGGGTTTAGACCCGGATTTGTGATTTGATTGGATTTGGGCATAAACCTGGTTTTTCTATGAATTTGGCTTAGGCCAAGTGTAACAACCCTGAATTTCAATTATTGGATTTACGTAAATTATTTATGTAAATGATGATTTTACCCTTGCTTATTAAGGGGCGTGAAAGTCAAATTTTGTTTCGAGACATTTTTGGTGGTGTTTTGGATACCGTTGCGTAGGTCTCAAACTCACGAGTTCGTAGACAGGCGGCACGCGGGAAACGGAGTTCGTTGACGAAAGTTATGGGTCTAGACGTGTAAGGGCAGTTTGGTAATTTGCCATAGAGGGGAGATATTTTTAACCCCCCCACAAATTCCAAGTTTGATTCAAGGCCAAGACTTCCATTTCTATTCAACTAATCGTATTCTACTCCTTCCCATGATCACAATCGTACCAACCATCGAAGGAGAGGACCACGGGGGAAGCCGAACCGAGTATGGGAAGTTTTGGATCTTCCGATCGATTTTTCGGCTAGTACAGGTATGTGTTTGATATTTTGAGGTTATATTTGGATTCCTGGGTTCGAGTAGATAGATTTAGACATAAATTTGCGAAAAATGGTTGAGTTTTGAGGAAGTTGTAAAGCTTGGAGTTTCGGCCGGAAATGGGAGATTCCGGCGGAAACCAGACGGCGGCGCCGGCAGCCAGTCGTCTTCTCCGGCGAGTCATCGGTGACCGATCGGGTTGAGTAAACCGATCGGGTCGAGTGATCGGTCAGGTCGAGTTGAACCGATCGGGTCGAGTGAACCGGTCGGGTTAAGTGAACCGATCGGGTCAAGTTGGATCGGGTCAGGTCGAGTTGGACCGGGTTGGACCGGTCCAGGCGCGTGGGTACTATAGCAGGTGCGTGACCGGCGCGTGAGGGCGCGTGGGCGCATGTTCCGACCTTCCGTCGGCGCGTGGAGGCATGTGGGGCCGAGTCTGAGGTCACGGTGGCGCGTGACAGCTAGTTTTTGACGTTCCGGATCTGTTGTTATATGTTTTGGGTCGATCAGACGTCGTTTAGGAGTTGTTTTGGGCGTTTTAAAGTTGCTGCGTTTTCTAGGCCAGCATAGTTAGACCTCCCGGGGTTTAGGGGGTTTATATTTAAGGTTCTTATTATTAGCTGGTAATCCCGATTATTAATTTGGACAGGCGATACTGTTCCAGGAACTTCAGGGGAGCGTACAGTTCGGGATTGAGCTGGCTTGGACAGGTTTGTGAGTGGACTTTTGGTTTATAAACTATAATGCATGCATAAATGTATCTTTGATTTAAATACTGTCATGTATGGGTGCAATGAATTTCTGGAATTTAGAAATGATGCTGGACACATGTTTTCCAATATTTCAGTGAAAGTGTGTTTTGAGAAATGGCCTGGTTTTTGTACTTGATTTTGATATCGTTTTGACGTGGTAACTATTTGAGTATGTGATTTGGGGTTAGACCCGTAATTATGATATTATTGGTTTTGGCCATAAAATGATATTTCAAAGAATTTGGTTTAGACCAAGAAACAAAGATTTCAAAATATGGATTTGGTTCACTGGTTTTCTGTCCCGATGGTTACAGTTGCTCTGACTGGTGTTGAGGGGTTTTGCTCCGCTGGTTGTTGAGGGCTCAGACTTTGGTGTTGAGGGGTCTTGCTCCGCCTGGTTGCGAGACTGTCTATGCATAGTATAGAGAATTGTTGTTTAGATTTGAACACATCTCAAGGGATACCCTGGTGTGTTGTGGATATGTCGGGAACAGTGAATTTGAGATATTATGTGTCTAGGCTGAATTAAATGATTTTAAACTCCTTTGAAGAGAGTTTTCAAACCAAACTGTGGATCACGAGGTATTTTTATTATACAGATTTTATGTGAGTCCAACTAAGTGGTTTAAAAGAGAAATAGAATTTCGATGGTTTCATATAATGTTTTAATATCATAATTGTTTTATGTGATGCAGCATGGTTTTATAAATGGAGGGGGAGAAAGATATTTCCTTGGAAAAGAATTTATAAATGATTATTTTTGTCCACTCACAACTTTTGTGTTTAAACCCCCTTCAGGCTGTTGAGTTGAGTTGACGCGGACACTTATCTCGAGACAGAGGCATTAGTACTTTCGGCTGCGCTGTGTAGTTATATTTGAGTAGGATATCTAAATTTTACTCTTGATCCTACTTAGACGCTCTGATATTATATTGTATTTGGTTGGTCATTAATTACGGGAATTATTGAGTGCTTGAATCCCTTGTCTGACAAGTGGAAGTATTTATTATTATTATAATTTATAAGGATTGAATGGTATTTTGGGAACCTTTTCTTAGATTGTCAGACGGGATCAGGGTTCTTCCCGGGTTTCGAGGGGAAATTGGGGACGGGTCCTGACACCAAGAAACAAAGATTTCAAAAATGGATTTTGGATTTTACTTTACGGGTTTGTTTCTATTATGTATACTGTCCTGAGGGTCATGATTTTCTCCGGCACCTAATGTAGGGTATTTCCCATCACTTGTTCGTCGAGGTTTCTCTGATACTAGCGTTGCACGGTATTTCTCCGCCAGATCGTTGAGAGGTTTCTTCGATGCTGGCGTTATAGGGTATTTCTCTTCCACATCGTTGAGGTTTCTCCGATATTGGTGTTGCAGGGTATTTCTCCGCCAAATCGTTGAGGGGTTTCTCCGATACTGGTGTTGTAGGGTATTTCTCAGCTAGATCATTGAGGAGTTTCTCCGATGCTGGCATTGCAGGGTATTTCTCCGCCACATCATTGAGGTTTCCCCGATACTGGCGTTGTAGGGTATTTCTCCGCCAGATAGTTGAGGGGTTTTTCCGATGCTGGCGTTGCAGGGTATTACTCCGCCACATCGTTGAGGTTTCTCTTATGCTAGTGTTGCAGGGTATTTATTCGCCACATCATTGAGGCTATCTATGCGTCGTATAGGGATCCGTATATTGTGAGATACTTGAATATGTGGAGGGATTTCTTCGAGACTAGCGTGGTAGGGTGTTTCGTCTGCCAGATCGTCGATGTTTTCTGATGCTGGCGTGACAGGGTATTTCTCTGCCAGATCGTTGAGGTTGACTACACTTAGTACACGTGTACCTATCTGACACCTGACTTTGAGGTATATTCGGTCAGGTGACTTCATGAATTGATGTATTTGTAGTCATGTGGGGACTAGGCCCCGAGGTGGACCTCTCGGGTTCAAATCCTTGCTTTGAGGTATCTTCCACAGAGGTTAAAAAGGGGAGATTTTCGGGTTGAACGGCCTTGGGTATTGAGCATTCTGGTGCCTTCAAGATGTTTCCAGGATATTGTTCTCGCCTACAGTTTGTTGTCGAGATGGAAACAAAGAAATGTGCAGGGTACGGAGGATCTATATCATTTCGGGTCAACATACATTGAGTTGTAGAGGTTCAATTGGGACTCGCATTAGACGCGAGAGGACTCGAAAAGATGGAGGAGGTTAGTTCTTTGACCTGAGTTAAGGGAATTTCAGGGACGAAATTTCTTTAAGGGGGGAAAATTGTAACGACCCGGACCAAAAATTAAAGTACTTTGAGAATTTAATTGGGGAAAGGATGACTTTACTCTCAATTTCAGAGGGGTTCGAAAGTAACATTTTGTTTGGAAGCACTTTTGGAAGTTTTCTTGGATCGTTGCGTAGGTCTCAGACTCACGAGTTAGTAGACAGGCGGCACGCGGAAAATGGAGATCGGATGAGGAAGTTATGGGTCTAGAAGTGCAGGGGTAGTCTGGTAATTTGGGCAAGCAGATATTTTACAAAAAGGCCCTTGTTCCAGATTTTTCTTCATTGTTCTCCTCTCCCTTGTCAACACTCTCTCTTTCTCCGTGAGACTTCAAAGACCATCACAGTCTCTGTCGACTATGTAGGGGTCGAGTTGGTGGAATCCAAGGCCAGGAAAGTACTCCCCTTAATTCTAAGAGTTGATTGATGACCATTTTGAGGCAGGGAAACCACCATACATGGCGGTTCGAAGGTCGGAGATGGAGTCGAATCTTCCCATCGGGTTTTCGATCGAATAAGGTAAGTATTCTGGATTTTAAGCTCGAATTCGAGTTCCTGGTAAGGAATAGATGATTCTAGACACTTAGATCGTGAAAAATGGTGGGATTTGGGGGAATCTGGAAAGCTTGCGCTCTCGGTCGGTAAGGGTGGATTCCGACGAGTGTTTCCAGATTTCGACCACCGGTGACGGTGATAGTGACGGTCTAATCATCGTTCCAGATTTTGACCACATGCCACCTGGCAGCCATGTGGTGCCACGTGGAGCAATGTGGTGACCAGTCAGCAGCTGACTCAGCTGCCACGTCGTAACACAGTCAGTGGTTAGTCAACCATTAGGTCAACTGACACCGTCAGGGTTTGATGGAATATGCTGACGGCGTTAGTATATTTCGTCAAAAGGTAACAGTGTTATAACGGAATCCTAACGCTGTTAATTTGGACGGAAGGTTCCGATTCTGACATGACCCTTCCTAAATTTCTCCTCAAAATCCTTGACAAGCCCTGCACTTGTCTGACAACCTAAAATAATTCCTAAAGTATCCTTACTATCTTATAAACACTTACTGTCAGACGACATATATAAAATAAAAATAAATCAAACAGTGTTACACCCAGCCTCGCATATCCACAATTGTAATCTCGTCTCTCAAGACGGTAATAAATAATTGAAATGTTGTACTCGTGCGAACCAATCACAACTCGTCAATCCAGGTCACATCCCACACCAATCCACTGACCACGGTAACGAGCATTCGCTCATAGGTGCATCGATCACCTATCAAAGCTCGTGAAAGTCATCGTCAACTCCTATAAGCCTGCTTAACTCTCGGCTATCATATCCCACCTCTTTATCAAACCTTATATGCAACAAGATGCACATATAAATAAATACAACTTATCAGAATCCAATTGATTTATCTTGATGAAACCCACGCTATCTTTACCAGTGCCTGCCATATCAGTAACTTGGCCAAAGCCATCATCTTGAGCCATTGCTCGATATCCCAGTTGTACCCGTCATCCCGAGCCGTAGCTCGATGTCTTGGCTCATCCCCAGTCGTAGCTCAATATTTCGGCTCATCCAGAGCCATAACTCAATATCCCAACTCATCCTCAGCCATAACTCAATATCCCGACTCATCCCGAGCCGTAACTCGATATCCCGACTCATCCCCAGTCGTACCTCAATATTCTGGCTCATCCCCAGTCGTAACTCGATATCCTGGCTCCCGTAACTCAATATCCCGGCTCTTCCTGAGCCACAACTCGATATCCCGGCTCCCGTAACTCAATATCCCGGCTCATCCCGAGCTGTAACTCGATATCCCGGCTCATCCCGTAAAGCCTATGATAGAATCTTCCATAACATAGCTTATACCATGTGGAGTGTATGAGGGATCATCCCTGTCATACCTCACCGAGAATTTCCCACAAACCCTCCCACCAGGGTAAAAGCCTAACCCACCATCCTGGGTCGAAACCCCAAAATCATCAAATACCCAAGCCTAAGCCCAAATGCATACCCCGGGCCTAAGCCTAAAATCAATACGCCGGAATCCATAAAATCACCATCCCGGGCCTAAGCCGAAGCCAATACCAAAGTCGTTCCTCAAAATTGTCATTAAGATCCATAATCAATAATAAATCCATATTCTTCAAAATTACAATCCATAACCTGTGGAAAGTCACGTAAATCATTATCCTTTGGTCCCGAGTCTTTGAAAGGTAATAAACGCTATATAATAATTATCCTCAATTCCCGAGACTTATGATAATACTAAATAATCCTTCTATTTAATTCTATAAATTCGTAATTGAAAATAAAACATCACAATATCCATGTATTATAATTTAAAAAACAAAGTCCACTCACCTCGGGCCCCAAACGAGCCTAATTTTCAGCTAATTGGTTCCTCATGACCTTCGTAGCCACCACACTTGTCAAAACGATACATGGCATTATTAAATTACAATTATAAACCTAAATTCCAACCCTTGAAACCCCGGAAGGTATACACCCGTCCTAACTAGAAACGAAGCCACTTCGGACGCCCAAAACTACCTCTAAGCGACCTCCGATTGACTCGAAACCTGCGCCAACAGATCCGGAACATCGAGAGCTTCAAATCTCATGTTCATTGGAGCTCGAGGAGGAACTCCACGCGTCACCACACAATGGTGGACAGCTGGTAAACCTCCCGCCCAGGCGCCAGCAGGTGCGACTGCACCTGGTACTCGCCCCTTACCTCTAGCTGCGGTTACGTTTCATCGCTGAAAAATCCTCCATAACCACCCTAAACTTCCAAGGTTCATATCTTTTTCAATTCTCAACGAAATTCGATGTTCTAATAATGGAAATTCATCTACTCGATCGAAGGAATTCAAATATGAACTCCAAATTGAGAAACCTCACTTGTGGTGGCCGGAAAATGGACGGGAATTTTTGGCCCATGTTTAAAGCTGCACCCCGTCGTCCACGGCGGTCCTCATGGCTCAAGGAGAATATGGATGAGTTTGTGAGGTCTAGAAGAAGGTCATAGTGGGTTTAGTTTTGGTCGAAAAGGCCAAAATCAAAATCTCAAATTTTGGGGGTTCTTGGTTTCATACGGATCAAAGGGAAAAGAAGTTTTGGGAGAGAGAAGAGAGTGTGCTAAGAAAAATTATGGAGAAAAGGAAGATAAAGTCTTCCCAAAATATCTACCTTCCCAAATTACAAAAATACCCCTCAAGGTTATTGATCTGTATATCCCACATATGGGTTCCGTTTTTCACATGCCGCTTGTCTACGAACTCGTGAGTTCGAGACCTACAAAACCGTTCAAGAAAAGTTTCCAAAAGTATCTCTGAAAGAAAAGTGACTTTCGTTCCCCGAGGGTAAAATTGTCCTTTCCCTAATTAGATTCCCTAATTACTGTAATTTCTGGTCCGGGTCGTTAGAACTTTCCCTCATAAAGAAATTTCGTCCTCGAAATTCCCTTAACTAAGGTCAAAGAAACAACCTCCAGCATCCTTTCGAGTCCTATCGCATCTCTATCGACACGAACTGAACCTATGCTGCGATTCCCAATTGAACCTCAACAAACTCAAAATAAGTTGACCCGAAATGATACAAGATGTGAAAACCTTAAATCCTGTGTACCCTGCACATATCTTTGTTCCCCTCTAGACAACAGACCGTAGGTGAGAACAACATCCATGAGACATCCTAAAGGCACAGGAATGCTCAATACACAGGGTAGTTCAACCCGGAAATCTACCCCTTTTAACCTCTGTTGAAGATACCTCAAAGAAATAATCAGAACCTGAGAGGTCCAAGTCGGGGCCTACTCCCCACAAAACGGAAAATACCTCAAGTAAAGACGTCACATGATCAAATATACCTCGAAGACATGTTTCAAATAGGTACACGTATACTAAGTGTAGTCAGCCTCAACGATCTGGGGGAGAAATACCCTACCAAGCTTGCATCAGAAAACATCGACGATCAGGCGGAGAAATACCCTGCAACGCCAACATCGGAGAAATCCCTCCAAATATCCGAGTATCCAAAAATATGCAAATCCCTATACTATTCGTAGACAACCTCAACGATGTGGTAGAGAAATACCCTGTAACGCCCACATCGGAGAAACCCTTCAACGATCTGGCGGAGAAATACCCTGCAACGCCAATATCGGAGAAACCCCTCAACGATCTGGCGGAGAAATACCCTGCAACACCAGTATCTCAGAAACCTCAACGATTTGGCAAAGAAATACACTGCAACGCCAGCATCGGAGAAACCGCGATGAACACTTGATGGGAATTACCCCACATCATGTGCCGGAGAAAACAATGGCCCTCGGGAATTGTATACATAGTGGAAACAAACCCGTAAAAGAAAATCCATGTCCATTTTTGAAATCATTGTTTCCTGGTGTAAGCTAAAACCATAGGAAACCCGGGGCCAAAGCTCAAACCCGATAAAATCACAGTCACAGTCTAACCCAAAGGGCCTAGAATCGAATTAAAACTGTCTCCAGTTCAGATGTTTCTGGGTGAAGAAATATTTCAGGTTCTGATAGTCTATAAAGATCAAGCATGTTTCCCTTACCAATAGTGTCACCAAATCTTCAGTGCATGCATCACTGCAGCTAACTATAATCAACATATGGGGTTTAAGTTGCCTGGAAGCATATGCTATCACCTTCCCATGCTGCATCAGCACGCAGCCTATACCTCGTAATGATGCGTCACTGTACACCTCAAATCCTCCACTATCATCAATGAACACAATTACAAATCAATCGAAATACTGTCGAAACACCCTATTCATCAAATCGATAAATGCCACTGGTGCATTGGTTAAACCGAAGGCCATCACCAGGAACTCATAATGCCCATAGCGTGTCTTGGAAGCCTTCTTTGGTCTACGGTCAATTTTTGAGGAATACCTTGCCCTTTTTAATTAGTCAAACAAATCGTCAATTCGTGGCTAAGGATATTCAAAGCCAATGGAGGCATGACTGGTGGTTAACCAATCCATGCCCAGAATCACACAAATATCATAAATATCTAAGCGGATTAAGTCTGCCTCTAACTCATGACCTCCCATTAGCCCTGCTGGCCCTACTGGTCTAGGACGCCTGCTGCAGTACCAGATGTCTGTGCCACTCTCAAACTCCGTTCAGCAGCATGTTGGCCCATTGAACTATTGCCCAGACGGTGTGTACAATCTCTCTTAAAATGGCCAATCTCAATGTCCTAGACCTCAATAGTACTTCTAATCCATAACATCCTAATCATCGCCCGACCCAACGGATCTAGGTCTGCCCAAATTAGCTCAACCACGGAATCCTGGCACCTCATATCCACTATGCACTCTCCACCTCCCTCAGTACTAGGTCACTGACGAGATAAATGTCTCGGAGGCATCTCATTGATAAGAACCACTAAAATAATCTATACACAAGTGTACGGTCTGCAGGAAGTTAAACCTAGAGCTCTGATACCAAATTGATAGGACCCTTTCCGAATTTCCCCTCGAAATCCGTGAAAAGCCCTACTCCCGTATGACAACCCAAAATAATTCCTAAAATACCCTTACTGTTATAAACACTTATTGTCAGACGACAGATAAAAAATAAAAATAAATCAAACAGTATTACACCCAACCTCGTATATCCACAATTATAACCTCGTCTCTCAAGACGGTATTAAATAACTAAAATGTTGTACTCGTGTGAACCTATCACAACTCATCAATCCGGGTCACCGCCCACACCAACCTACTGACCACGGTAACGAGCATTCGCTCCGAGGTGTATCGATCACCTATCAAAGCCCGTGAAAGTAGTCATAAACTCCTATCAACTGACTTAACTCTCGGCTATCATATCCCACCTCTTTATTAAACCTTACATGCAACAAGATGTGCATATAAGTTGATACAAATTATCAGAATCCAATTGATTTACCTCGATGAAATCCACGCTATCTTTATCTGTGCCCACCATATCGGTAACCCAGCTGAAGCCATCATCCCGAGCTGTAACTCGATATTTCGGCTCATCCCCAATCGTAACTCAATATTTCGGCTCATCCTCAGTCGTAAGTTGATATCCTTGCTCCCGTGACTCAATATCCCATCTCATTCCAAGCCGTAACTCAATATCCCGGCTCCCGTAACTCAATATCCCAGCTCATCCCGAGCCGTAACTCGATATCCCAGCTCATCCCGTCAAGCATATGATGGAATCCTCCATAACATAGCCTCATACCATGCGTAGTGCATGAGGGAATCCTACCTATCATACCTCACCGAGAATTTCCCCCCAACCCTTCCACCATGGTCAAAGCCTAACCCACCATCCTGGGTCGAAACGTCAGAATCATCAAATACCCAAGCCTAAGGCCTAATACATAGCCCGGGCCTAAGCCTAAAATCCATACGTCGGAATCCATAAAATCACCATCCCGGACCTAAGCCCAAGCCAATACCAAAGTCATTCTCCAAAATCGTTATTAAGATCCATAGTAAATAATAAATCCATATTCTTACAAATTACAATCCATAACCAGTGGAAAGTCACGTAAATCATTATCCCTTGGTCTCAAGTCTTGGAAAGGTAATAAACGCTTTATAATAATTTTCCTTAATTCTCGAGACTCATGATAATACCAAATAATCCTTCTATTTAATTCTAGAAATTCGTAATTGAATATAAAACATCACAATATGTATGCATTATAATTTAGAAAACAAAGTCCACTCACCTCGAGGCCCAAATGATCCTAATTTCGACCTAATCGGTTCCTCATGACCTTCGGAGCCACCAAGATTGTCCAAACGATACATGGTATTATTAAATTGCAATTATAAACCTAAAATCCAACCCTCGAAACCCCAGGAGGTATACACGCATCCTAACTAGAAATGTAGCCACTTTGGATGCCCAAAACTACCCCTAAACGAACTTCGATTGACTCAAAAACTTCGCCAACAGGTCCGAAACATCGAGAACTTCAAAGTTCTTGTTCGTCGGAGCACGAGGAGGACAGCCGAGAACCCTCCCTCCCACGTAGCAGGCGCGACTGCATCGTGGTACTCGCCCCCTACCTCTTGCTGCGGTTACTATTCATCTCAGAAAAATCCTCCATAACCACCCTAAACTTCCAAGCTTCATAATTTTCTCAATTCTTAACGAAATTCAACGTTCTAATAATGGAAATTCATCTACTCGATCCAAGGCGGAAAATGGACGGGAAGTTTTGGCCCAAGTTCAAAGCTCCACCTAGTCGTCCACGACGGTCCTCACCGCTCAAGGAGGATATGGATGAGTTCGTGAGGTCGAGAAGAAGGTTATGATGGGTTTAGTTTTGGTTGAAAAGGCCAAAATCAAAATCCCAAATTTTGGGGGTTCTTGGTTTTTCACGGGAGAAAGGGAAAAGAAGTTTCGGGAGTGAGAAGGGAGTGTGTTTAGAAAAATCTGGAGAAAAGGAAGATAAAATCTTCGCAAAATATCCACCTTCCCAAATTACGAAAATACTCCTCAAGGTTATAGACCCGAATCTCCCACATACGGGCTCCATTTTTCGCGTGCCGCCTGTCTACGAACTCATGAGTTCGAGACCTACACAATCGTTCAAGAAAAGTTTCCAAAAGTATCTCCAAACGAAAATTGACATTTGAGCCCTGAGGGTAAAATTGTCCTTTCCTTAATTAAATTCCTAAATTACTTTAATTTATGGTCCGGGTCGTTACAACTTTCCCCAAATAAAGAAATTTCATCCTAGAAATTCCCTTAACTCAGGTCAAAGAACAAACCTCCTGCATGATTTCGAGTCCTCCCGCGTCTCTACCGACACAAACTGAACCTCTGCTGCAATTCCCAATTGACCCTGGGGAAGTTGACTCGAAATGATACAATATATAAAAACCTTAAATCCTGTGCACCTGCACATTTCATTACTTCCATCACGATAATAGACCGTAGGCGAGAATAACATCCATGAGGCATCCTAAAGGCACCAGAATGCTTAATACCCAAGGTAGTTCAACCCAAAAATCTACCCTTTTAACCTCTGTTGAAGATACCTCAAAGCAATGATCAGAACATGAGAGGTCAAACTCGGGGCCTACTCCCGACATGATGGAAAATACCTCAGGTCATGATGTCACATGATCGAATATGTAACAACCCATCCCGGTCCCACCGGCACGAATTGTTATGGCCACCGGGTCCCACCCAGCACAGCCCCTGGTGACAGCCTTGCGCACGTATAGCATCCCAAAGGTATTGTTAGCGAGGCCCATGGTCCAAATCCTTTAGCTGCAGCCTTTGAGGATTGAACCCAGGCCAAGCCTTTTTATTCCACTCAAGGTGGACACCTTTCACCAAGGTTGGACACCTTTCATAATCCTTTATTCCACACCGACCGAAACTAAAACATCCGATCTAGGCCTTCCGTTTACTTCGAGGTTTTGGTGGAGTTTGTAGAAATCCCTAGGAACTACCTTACATTTCAGTACAGCTTTCATCCTCAGACTGACGGTCAGTCAGAGAGGACAATTCAGATTCTAGAGGATATGATGAGAGCTTGTGTACTGCAGTTTAAAGGGAACTAGGATTCACACCTGGCTTTAATGGAGTTTGCATACAATAACAGGTATCAGTCTAGTATTGGGATGGCACCTTTTGAAGCCATATATGGGCGACTGTTAAGTCATTATTCATGCATCTTTTTTATGTCATCTAATGCTCATTTACTTGTCTTTTGTGTGATTTAATTGCCATCCATAGTAGAAAGTAATCATTCTTGTGAAGTGTGTGCAGAAGTAGAAAAGTTCGTATAAGTGTGGAAAAGGAAGAATGAATGAATCTTTCTCGGACTCAAGTCAAAGAAGGAGGAAAGATTATTTCTTGCCATCCAAGAAGAAGTCTTCAATGTTAAGATTGTGCCTTTCTGTAACGACCCGGACCAGAAATTAAATTATTTTGAGAATTGGACAATTTTACCCTCAATTTTGGACGGGTTCGGGAGTCACTTTTTGACTGGTAGTACTTTTGGGAACTTTTCTTGGGTCGTTGCGTAGGTCTCGAACTCACGAGTTCGTAGACAGGCGACACGCGAAAAATGGAGACCCGATGAGTTCGTAACGGGTCTAGAAGCTTCAGGGGCAGTTAGGTAATTTTGGAAAAGTTGGAACTATATACCAGATATTTTTCTCTCTCCTCGGGAGATTGGTCCATTCAATCTCTCTCTCTCCTACCCGAAAACCTCCCCTGCGAACACCGAAGTACCCCTTTCATCGGATGGATTTCGATACGATTTGACCGAAACCAAGGTCAGGAGGATCTTCACCGGGACCCCACGAGCATTTTGGGGTAGTTATTGGAGCGGGAGCACTGCTGTAGGCGACGGACGGAGGAGGGAGGTGAACCGAATTTTCTCGGCCGTTTTTCAGCCAAACCAGGTACGATCTCGGAACTTTGACCTCATATTTGGATTCCTGGTGAAACGTAGATGAATTTACATGTGTAGATCGTGAAAAACGGTCAAGAAATGAAGAAGTTAGAAAAGCTTGAAGTTTCGGCCGGAAATGACAATTTTCGGCGAACCAGACGGCGGCGGAGGTGGCGGTTCGGTCATCTTTTCCGGCCAACCTCCGGCGACGGGGATGGCTATCTGGTCATCTTCTCCGACGAGTCACCGGTAACCGGTCGGGTTGAGTGAACCGATCGGGTCGAGTTGAACCGGTCGGGTCGAGTGAACCGGTCGGGTCGAGTTGGACCGGGTTGGATCGGTCCAGGCGCGTGAACACTGTAGCAGGCGCGTGACCGGCGCGTGAGGGCGCGTGGGCGCGTGTGCCGAACTTCCGGCGGCGCGTGGGGCCGAGTCTGAGGATACTTACCGACTGATATGATATGTTAGCCGAAGGTTATACCGGCTGATGATATGATATGATAGTCGAGAGATATGCCGACTGATATGATATGATAGCCGAAGGTTATACCGGCTGATGATAAGATATGATAGTCGAGGATACTTGCCGACTGATGTGATATCACAGTACAGAGAGTTGTGATACAGGACTAGCACACCCCAAGGGATACCCTGGTGGCTAGGGATATGTCAGTCGAGGGATATGCCGACTAATGTGATATGATAGCCGAAGGTTATACCGGCTGATGATATGATATGATAGTCGAGGATACTTGCCGACTGATGTGATATCATAGTACAGAGAGTTGTGATACAGGACTAGCACACCCCAAGGGATACCCTGGTGGCTAGGGATATGCCAGTCGAGGGATATGCCGACTGATGTGATATGATAGCCGAGGATATTTTCGGCTCTAATATGATTTGACGACGATTGTCATGGGCTTAATCAGCCTACGAAAATAATTCGTCATCCGGGTCAGTAGGTTGGCGTGGGCAGTGACCCAGAGTGACGAATTATTGTTGGTTCGCAAGTGTATGACTAGTCGGTTGTCTTGTGGTATTCCAGTAGAGATGTCAGCAGTGTCTGACCTACTAACAATTGGTGTCAGAGAGTGTTCCTATTTGGACCACCACTATTCCGAGGTCTTGGCTTTGACCTGTATACTATCCTGCGTCTGATAGGTAGGAATGGTCAGTAAGTGCAGAGGTTTAGTCGGGAACCCTGTAAGGTTTACAAAAAAAGAAAAAAATTTATTTAAGGATAAAGGGTATTTCTGATATTTAAAAATTGGGATAAAAGAGCTGTCAGACGGGATAAGGGTTATTTTCGGGTTTCGAGGGAAAATTCGGGAAGGGTCCTTACAAGTGGTATCAAAGCACTAGGTTAAATTCCTGTAGACCGTACATCTGGTGTACAGGTGAAATTTTGGTATTAATGATCTACAGCTTCTACACAGCGTATAATGCCTCTGAGACGAGAGTTCCGTCAACGATCGGGGAATGGTAGAGATGACCATGAACCTGCAGTGGAGCCTGAATTGAGGCAGACACTGGAACAGCTGGGTCAGACTTTAGCTTCTGTACTCCAGAGACTAGGGGCGACGATATTTATGGGCGAGTCTAGCCCAGATGAGGCTGAGGAGTGGATTACTCGCATGGAGCGGGTGTTTTTGATTATGAGATGTCCTCTAGGGGATATAGTTCTATTGGCCACATTTTTTCTAGGTGGTTCTGCTTACCACTGGTGGCACTCATTGGAGGTGTCAGGCTGGAATGTCCATACACTTACTTGGCAGACTTTCCGGGAACGCTTCTTGGAGCAAGTTTACCCTCGCTCACACCGGAATGTTAAGGAAGCCGAGTTCTTGCATTTACAGCAAGGAGACATGACTGTGGCCCAGTATGAACAGAGATTCATAGCGCTGAGTCGCTTTGCACCGACATTGTGGCGAACCTCGTGATTCGCAGTTGTCCGGTGATGGTTGAAGGCCATGGTTTGGAGGCAGATTTAATCCCCTTAGATATTTTTGAGTTTGATGTGATTCTGGGGATGGGTTGGTTGTCCATGCACCATGCCTCCATAGACTGTTATGATAAGACAGTGGTTTTCCGGAGTTCAGGATTACCGGAATTTACATTTCGGGGAGATCGTAGAGTACTACCCTTTGGAGTGATATCAGCGTTGACCGCTGAGAGATTGTTGAGGAAAGGTTGTGAGGGGTATTTGGCTTATGTGTTTGATTCACGGGATACTCCGATGAGAGTGGAGGATATTCCAGTGGGGAGTGAGTTCTCTGATGTGTTTCCATATGATCTTCCAGGATTGCCACCTGACCGTGAGATTGAGTTCACCATCGAGCTTTTGCCAGGTACTCAACCTATGTCACAGGCACCGTATAGGATGGCACCGGCAGAATTGGAAGAGTTAAAGACTCAGTTGCAGGACTTGGTGAATATGGGATTTATTCGCCCAAGTGTTTCACCATGGGGTGCACCGGTATTATTTGTGAGGAAAAAAGATGGTGGTCTGAGATTGTGTATCGACTACCGGTAGTTAAATAGAGTGACGGTGCGAAAATAAGTATCCTCTGCCAAGGATTGACGATTTATTTGATCAACTGAAGGGGGCAAAGTATTTTTCCAAAATTGACCTTCGATCCGGTTACCATCAGTTGAGGATCCGGGAAGAGGATGTTCAGAAAACAGCTTTCAGGACTCGGTATGGTCATTATGAGTTCCTGGTGATGCCTTCGGGTTGACTAATATCCCGGCAACGTTTATGGATTTGATGAACAGGGTGTTCCAAAAGTATTTGGATCGATTTAAATTGTGTTCATCAACGATACCTTGGTGTATTCGAGGAGTGCCAAGGCACATGAGAAGCACTTGAGGTTGGTGCTGAATATGCTTAGGAAAAAGCAATTGTTTGCCAAGTTTAGTAAATGACAGTTTTGGTTGACCGAAGTTGGAGGCAGTAAGGTTTGAGGAGCAACCGGTGCAAATTCTGGATTGGAAAGAAAAGGTACTCCGCAGAAAGACTATTCCTCTAGTTAAAGTGTTGTGGAGGAATCATAACGTGGAGGCCACGTGGGAAATCGCGGAACTAATGCGGGCACAATATCCTCATTTGTTTCATGGTTAGGAATGAATTTCGAGGACGAAATTTCTTAAGGGGGTAGATTGTAACGACGCGGACCAGAAATTAAATTATTTTGAGAATTAGACAATTTTACCCTCAGTTTTGGACGGGTTCGGGAGTCACTTTTTGACTTGCAGTACTTTTGGGAATTTTTCATGGGTCGTTGCGTAGGTCTCGAACTCACGAGTTTGTAAACAGGAGGCAGGCGGAAAACGGAGACCCGATGAGTTCGTTACGGGTCTAGAAGCTTAAGGGGCAATTTGGTAATTTTGAAAAAGTTGGAACTATATAGCAGATATTTTTCTCTCTCCTCGGGAGATTGGTCCATTCAGTCTCTCTCTCCTACCCGAAAGCCTCCCCGTGCGAACACCGAAGTATCCCTTTCATCGGATGGATTTCGATCCGATTTGACCGAAACCAAGGTCGGGAGGATCTTCCCTGGGACCCCACGAGCATTTTGGGGTAGTTATTGGAGCGGGAGCACCGCCGTAGGCGACGGATGGAGGAGGGAGGTGAACCGAATCTTCTCGGTCGTTTTCTGGCCAAACCAGGTACGATCGGACGGAGGAGGGAGGTGGATGAATTTACATGTGTAGATCATGAAAAACGGTCAAGAAATTAAGAAGTTAAAAAATCTTGAAAATCGACGGTAAATGGCAATTTCTGGCGAACCAGACGGCGGCGGAGGTGGCGGTCCGGTCATCTTCTCCGGCCAGCCTCCGACGACGGCGATGGCCGTTCGGTCGTCTTCTCCGGTGAGTCACCGGTAACCGGTCGGGTTGAGTGAACCGGTCGGGTCGAGTTGGACAGGGTTAGGTTGAGCCGGACTGGGTTGGATCGGTCCAGGCGCGTGAACACTGTAGCAGGCGTGTGACCGGCCTGTGAGGGCGCGTGTGCCGAAGTCCCGGCGGCGCGTGAACACTGTAGCAGGCGTGTGATCGGCCGGTGGGGCCGAGTCTGAGGTCACGGCGACGCGTGGTAACTAGTTCTCGACGTTCTGAATCTGTTGGTATAGGTTTCAGGTTGATCAGACATTGTTTGGAGGTCATTTTGGGCAATCCCAGCGGTAATAGTTGACCGGATTAGCGGGTTTTGAGCTCGGAAAGTCAAGGTAGTTGGGCATTATTGTGCATATGTTCCTTGGGCTAGAGCGTCCATGAATTAAGGGTTGGATGATGTATGTGAGTGGACTTCTGTTTTATAAACTGAAATGCATGCATCAAAATATCATTGTTGAATACTGTTATGTATTGTGGCATTGAATTTCTGGATTTTGGAAATGATTACTGGACACATGTTTTCTACTATTACAGTTACTGACTGATATGATATGATAGACGAAGGTTATACCGACTGATGATATGATATGATGGTTGAGGATACTTACCGACTGATATGATATGATAGCCGAAGGTTATACCGGCTGATGATATGATATGATAGTCGAGAGATATGCCGACTGATATGATATGATAGTCGAAGGTTATACCGGCTGATGATATGATATGATAGTCGGGAGATATGCCGACTGATATGATATGATAGCCGAAGGTTATACCGGCTAATGATATGATATGATGGTCGAGGATACTTACCGACTGATATGATATGATAGCTGAAGGTTATACCGGCTGATGATATGATATGATAGTCGAGAGATATGCCGACTGATATTATATGATAGCCGAAGGTTATACCGGCTGATGATATGATATGATGGTCGTGGATACTTACCGACTAATATGATATGATAGCCGAAGGTTATACCGGCTGATGATATGATATGATGGTCGAGGATACTTACCGACTGAGATGATATGATAGTCGAGAGATATGCCGACTGATATGATATGATAGCCGAAGGTTATACTGGTTGATGATATGATATGATGGTCGAGGATACTTACCGACTGATATGATAAGATAGCCGAAGGTTATACCGGCTGATGATATGATATGATAGTCGAGAGATATGACGACTGATATGATATGATAGCCGAAGGTTATACCGGCTGATGATATGATATGATGGTCGAGGATACTTACCGACTGATATGATATGATAGCCGAAGGTTATACCGGCTGATGATATGATATGATAGTCGAGAGATATGCCAACTGATATGATATGATAGCCGAAGGTTATACCGGCTGATGAAATGATATGATGGTCGAGGATACTTACTGACTGATATGATATGATAGCCGAAGGTTATACCGGCTGATGATATGATATGATGGTCGAGGATACTTACCGACTGATATGATATGATAGCCCGAAGGTTATACCGGCTGATGATATGATATGATAGTCGAGAGATATGTCGACTGATATGATATGATAGCCGAAGGTTATACCGGCTGATGATATGATATGATGGTTGAGGATACTTACTGAATGATATGATATGATAGCCGAAGGTTATATGTAAGGACCCTTCCCGAATTTTTCCTCGAAACCCGAAAAGAACCCTTATCCCGTCTGACAGTTCTTTTATCTCAAAATTTAAATACCAGAAATACCCTTTATTCTTAAATAATTTTAGTAAACCTTACCGGTTTCCCGACAGAACCTCTGTACTTACTGACCACTCCCACATGTCAGACGCAGGATAGTATACAGGTCAAAGCCAAGACCTCGGAATAGTGGTGGTCCAAATAGGAACACCCTCTGATACCAAATGTCAGTAGGTCAGCACTGCTGACATCACTACTGGAATACCATAAGACAACTGACTAGTCAGATATTTGTGAACCAACAACAATTCGTCAATCTGGGTCACCGCCCCACCAACCCACAGACCCGGATGACGAAGTGTTTCCATAGGCTGATTTATCACATGACAATCGTCCTCAAACCATATTAGAGCTGGAACCATCCTCAGCTATCATATCACATCAGTCGGCATATCCCTAGCCACCAGGGTATCCCTTGGGGTGTGCTAGTCCTGTATCACAACTCTCTATACTATGCATAAATAGCCTCGTGACCCGGCGGAGCCAAAACTCCTCGATGCCATAGTCGGAGGACTCAAAGAACCAATGGAGTAAAACTCTCGATGCTAGTCGAAGAACAGTAACCAATTATATTGAAGGTTCACCGGGTTCACCGCCAATAGCTGATCCTAGCCCAGATCCTAGCCTCCCTCAAATCAATGTTTATCTCGGAGGTTCACCGGGTTCACCGCCTCAGCGGATCCTAGCCCAGATCCTGGCCCCCTCAAATCGGTATTGTTTATTTTTGGAGGTTCACCGGGTTCACCGCCTCAGCGGATCCTAGCCCAGATCCTGGCCCCTTCAAATCGGTATTGTTTATTTTTGGAGGTTCATTGGGTTCACCGCCTCAGCGGATCCTAGCCCAGATCCTGGCCCCCTCAAATCGGTATTGTTTATTTTTGGAGGTTCACCGGGTTCACCGCCTCAGCGGATCCTAGCCCAGATCCTGGCCCCCCCTCAAATCGGTATTGTTCCAAAATCAAGTATTTTATAATCACAAATACGGTTTCAACTCAAAATCATGGACTTAAATAATTACCACGTCAAAACGATATCTCGCTGTGACTCATGTATTTCACCGAATGTATCATACCTCATGACTTGATATCGTGATACGTATCTCGGAATTGACCCTCGAGATACCCTAATCTAGTGGTAGTTTATACTCATTCCAGAGTACCTACTTCTCATCGATATTCTAATTTAAATCTCGGAATCTATCTTTGAAATGTACCACTAAAGTATTAGTTTATACTTGTTTCCATATACCTACATCTCATAATTAACAATGCTGGGTCCTAAAGCTAACCCTGGCATAGTCTAAAATTCCTATCATCATCTTGCATCATTCTCATTCCATATATATATTATTAATCAATCAAACATTCATCACCACACACATAATTACATCAAATACTACTAACACAATTAAATCAATCATCATTCAACTGAAATCCCGGTCATCACATAATCTATCACATAACAGTACATAAGTCATATAGGTATGAGTTTAGGAAAGGATTCCACTCACCAACATCATCCAACCCAAAATTCATGGACGCTCTAGCCCAAGGAACACATGCACAATAATAACCCAACTTCCTTGACTTTCCGATCTCAAACTCCGCTTCAAGGTCAACCATTACCGCTGGAATTGCCCAAATCGGGCCTTAAACGAACTCCTATGGCCTCGAAACCAATAAAATCTGATCCGGAACGTCCCAAAACTCTAGTCACGCGCCGCCGTGACTTCGGGAACAGTCCCACGCGCCGCCATGTGCCACCGGAAGGTCAAAACATGTGCTCATACGCCGCCACGCGCCGCCACGCGTCCTCACGCGACGGTCACGCGCCTGCTACACTGTTCACGCGCTTGGACCGGTCCAACCCGGCCCAGCTCAACCTGACCCGGTCCACCTCGACCCGACCGGTTCACTCAACCCGACCGGTTCAACTCGACCCGACCGATGATATGATATGATAGTCGAGAGATATGCCAACTGATATGATATGATAGCCGAAGGTTATACCGGCTGATGATATGATATGATAGTCGAGAGATATGCCGACTGATATGATATGATAGCCGAAGGTTATACCGGCTGATGATATGATATGATGGTCGAGGATACTTATTGACTGATATGATATGATAGCCGAAGGTTATACCGGCTGATGATATGATATGATAGTTGAGAGATATGCCGACTGATATGATATGATAGCCGAAGGTTATACCGGCTGATGATATGATATGATAGTCGAGAGATATGCCGACTGATATGATATGATAGCCGAAGGTTATACCGGCTGATGATAAGATATGGTAGTCGAGGATACTTGCCGACTGATGTGATATCACAGTACAGAGAGTTGTGATACAGGACTAGCACACCCCAAGGGATACCCTGGTGGCTAGGGATATGTCAGTCGAGGGATATGCCGACTGATGTGATATGATAGCCGAAGGTTATACCGGCTGATGATATGATATGATAGTCGAGGATACTTGCCGACTGATGTGATATCATAGTACAGAGAGTTGTGATACAGGACTAGCACACCCCAAGGGATACCCTGGTGGCTAGGGATATGCCAGTCGAGGGATATGCCGACTGATATGATATGATAGCCGAGGATATTTTCGGCTCTAATATGATTTGACGACGATTGTCATGGGCTTAATCAGCCTATGAAAATAATTCATCATCCGGGTCAGTGGGTTGGTGTGGGCAGTGACCCAGAGTGACGAATTATTGTTGGTTCGCAAGTGTATGACTAGTCGGTTGTCTTGTGGTATTCCAGTAGAGATGTCAGCAGTGTCTGACCTACTGACAATTGGTGTCAGAGAGTGTTCCTATTTGGACCACCACTATTCCGTGGTCTTGGCTTTGACCTGTATACTATCCTGCGTCTGACAGGAAGGAATGGTCAGTAAGTACAGAGGTTCGGTCGGGAACCCTGTAAGGTTTACAAAAAAAGAAAAAAATTTATTTAAGGATAAAGGGTATTTCTGATATTTAATAATTGGGATAAAAGAGCTGTCAGACAGGATAAGGGTTCTTTCCGGGTTTCGAGGGAAAATTCGGGAAGGGTCCTTACACTTTCTACATAAGGAAGGCCTGAGCATTTTGGAAAGGGAAAGTACCACATAAGGAAGGCTTGTGCGTACCGAAGAGGAAAGTGACCTCCAAGGAAGTATCGAGAAGGGCCATGAAAACAACTTGCTGCACCAGGAAAGTCCAAGACATCAGGAACCTTTATTGCCAATAGAATTTCAGCTAAGAAATAAGACAAGGGCCTGATTTTTAGGACCCTTGTCTCAGCCCTGTTAGGAAAAAGTTTTTAGGATTTTATTGCCTTATTTTAGGTCTGATTAGTAGTCTTTTAAGTCAGAGAAATGTCCTATTTATTCTCCTAATTTCTAGGGATTGTAGACTGCTATTTAAAGAAGTTTAGTTCAGAAAAAGAGGGAGGAGGAAACCCTAGCCGCATCTATTTATGTTTTTGTCATACAGAAAGAGGGGAGGCCATTTTTAACATAAGAAGCAGTCTCTGGTTTGGAGAAAAAAAAAGGCTTAACGGAACCAGGAGGAGTTCGACATCAGAATTGCTTCAAGGGGTTTCTTCTTCTCCTTTTGAATCTGATTTCAGTTATGCTTCATATTGTGTTTATAATTTCTTTTATCATGATGTGTAACTGAATTGATATCTAGGGTTTTGATGTAACCTTGCAGTTCTTATTCCATGTATTGATCTTAAGTGTTTGTCAGTTTCCTGCTGTGTTTTATGATTCAATTACTATGCTCCATTTATATTTAACATTCTATTTTGATGTTTGATCACCATTAAGATTGTTTGTTAGTTTTCTTATCCCAATATTGAGTAGACACCCATACCTTTGTTTGGACGATCTGTAATTGAATGAATAATATCCTGAGAAGACACCCATTCCATGGAGTTATTTGGTTCTATTGTTTTCCTGTTATTATTGGTTCTTTGGTTGAAATCTATGTTGGTCATCACATCTAGATTAAGGTTGAAGGAACTTGGTTTGATCGGACACCCACGACTGACCATAAGTAAGTGAAAACGAACCCATGAAACTATCTAGTGAAACTGATTTGTACTAGTTTAATTTACATGGAATTGAATTGTAATGGTGAAGTCAAGACCGTAGGCCTTTTAATCATCAGTCTTCTTCCTTGTTTAGTTTGTTCTCTACTTAGTTGCTTCTAACGTAATTCAGTGGCTAATTAAAAACCAAATCAAAAACCCGAACATTCAATTTTCTGTTTTTGTTGCATTTACATAGAATAGTTTAAGGCTAGTTTCTGCTTCATTCTAATCAGTCTCCATGGTACCATAACCCTTACTTGTGCTCCACTATGCCATCTACAACTTGTGCACTTGCAAGGCAAATTAAACAACAACGACAGTGCAGGACACCGATATGCTGGACTGAGGTAGGTGAGAGACGACTGTTGACACCAGAAGTTGTGGAAATGACTGAGGAAAAGATTCAGATTATCAGGGAAAGGCTGACGACAGCTCAGGACCGGCAGAAAAGTTATGCAGATCGGCGGAACTAAGATCTTGAATTTGAAGTCGGAGACTGGGTTTTCTTGAAATTATCCCCTTGGAAAGGAGTCGTACGTTTTGGTAGACGAGGGAAACTGAGTCCTCGCTACATTGGGCCGTATGAGATTGTTGAGAGGATAGGGCCAGTGGCGTACAAACCTGCTCTACCCCCGGAACTGTCAAGAGTTCATTATGTTTTTCATGTTTCCATGCTCTGGAAGTACCTATATGATGAGTCTCATGTTTTAGAAGAACAACCACTTGAGCTGAGGGATGATTTAACTTTTGAGGCGCAACCAGTGCAAATTCTGGATTGGAAATAAAAAGTATTGCGTAGAAAGACTATTCCTCTGGTTAAAGTTCTGTGGAGGAATAAGAACGTGGAAGAAGCCACGTGGGAAACCGAAGCACTGATACGGGCACAACATCCACACTTATTCCATTGACAGGTATGAATTTCGAGGACGAAATTTCTTCAAGGGGGTGGGTTGTAACGACCCAGACATTTAATTATTATTATTTTGTGAAAAGATGATTTTACCCTTGGTTTTAAAGGGGGCTCGGAAGTCATTATTATGTGGAGTCATTTGACAGTTTTTACGGATATCGTTGCGTAGGTCTCGAACTCATGAGTTCGTAGACAGGCGGCATGTGAAAAATGGAGAATGTGCGAGAAATTGTCGGGTCTCGATTGTTTAGGGGCATTTTGGTCATTTGTCTTTGGGGATATATATATATATATATATATATATATATATATATATATATGTAAGTCTAAATGGCTAACCTTTCTGCATGATTTTCATTTATCTCACTTTCTAATACTTAAACCAGTGTCCCCTTCACAGACCCGTGATCGAAACCACACCGACCGAAACTAAAACATCCGATCTAGGCCTTCTGTTCACTTGGACTTCGACACTTTTCATCCACAGCATCGTCTTCTCCTCTTCCTCACGAGCCGAACCATACCCACCACCGAAGGAGGCAGTCGCGGGATATACCGATCGTGGGGAAAAAGGACCGAAACCTTTTGTTCGATTTTCCGTCCAGCATAGGTATGGGTTTGGTCTTTTGAGTTCAATTTTGGATTCTTGGGTTTGAGTAGATGAATTTAGACATAAAATTCGTGAAAAACGGTTGAGTTTTGAAGAAGTTAGGAAAGCTTAAAGAATGATCGGAAATGGCAATTTCCGGCGACGGCGGCGGCGGTGCGGCCGTCTTCTCACGCGAGATTCCGACAAGGCTTCGGCAGGTCACCGACGATCGGTCGGGTCGAGTTAGATTGAGGTTGGGTCGAGTCAGACTAGGTCGGGTCAGATCAGACCGGGTCAAGTCGAATTGGGTCAGGCCGAGTTGGGCCGACTTGGACCGGGTCAGTGCGTGGGTGCACTGTAGCAGCGCGTGCCGGATGGTCCAGCCTTCCACCAGCGCGTGGGACCGTGTCTGGGGTCACGACGATGTATGTCCTTTACTTTTCGATGTTCTGGACCTTTTGGCGCAAGTTTCGGGTTAATCGGACGTCGTTTTGGGGTAGGTTTGGACGTCCGAAGTGGCTGCATTTTAGTGTAATGCGAGCGGTTTTCTCGGGGTTTAGGGAGTTTCAATATAGTGTTTCCAAATATCGTTAGTAATCTTGATTGTTACTTTTGACAGGCGATACTGCTCCGAGCACGGCAGAGGAGCGTACGACTCGGGATTGACCTATCGGTGAGTGGACTTTTGTTTATAAATTGTAATGCATGCATAAAGGTATCTTTGATTTAAAGGCTATTATATATTGTTGTGATATGTTTCCGGGATTTAGAACTTATTACTGGACACATGTTTTACATATTTCAGTGAAAATATGTTTTGAGGAAATGGCCTGGTTTTTTGACTCGATTTTGATATCGTTTTAATGTGGTAAGTATTGAGTCCATGGTTTCGGGTTAGAACCGTATTTTATGATTTTACTGGATTTGGTCATAAATGATTTTTCAATTAATTTGGCTTAGGCCAAGAAATAGGGATTTCAAAACACGGATTTTGGTTTTCATTGGTTTTTTTGTCCCCGAGGGTTAAGGTTTTTCTCCAACTGGCATTGAGGAGTTTTACTCCGCTGGTTGCGAGGGCACCGACACTGGTGTTGAGGGGTTTTGCTCCGCCGGGTCGCGAGGGCTGCCTACGCGTAGCACATGGCTCTACACAACTCGAAATATATCGGGTGTGTGGAGGGTATTTCGGGAACAGTGGATTATTGTAACAACCCGAAATTTCAATTATTGGATTTACGTAAATTATTTATGTAAAATGACGAATTTATCCTTGCTTGTTAAGGGGCATGAAAGTCAAATTTTGTTTCAAGACACTTTTGGTGGTATTTTGGATACCGTTGCGTAGGTCTCGAACTCACGAGTTCGTAGACAGGCGGCACGCGAGAAACGGAGTTCGTGTACGAAAGTTATGGGTCTAGATGTGTAAGGGCAGTTTGGTAATTTGCCATAGAGGGGAGATAGTTTTTAACCACCGAAATCAGATTAATCTGATCCACAACATTTGTTCATCCTCATTTTCTCTCTGTGAAACACACTCCCAAAACCATTGAACCCGTGAGAAAAATACACCCAAAACCCACAAAGTCAACTTTTGATTCAAGGCTTTAACTTCCATTTTGATCCACTAATCGTATTCTACTCCTTCCCACGATCACAACCGTACCAACCATCGAAGGAGAGGACCACGGGGGAAGTCGAACCGAGTATAGGAAGTTTCGAATCTTCCGATCGATTTGCCGGTTTACACATGTACGTGTTTGTGGTTTTGAAGTCATATTTGGATTCTTGGGTTTGAGTAGATAGATTTAGACATAAAATTTGTGAACAATGGTTGAGGGCTGAGGAAGTTATGAAAGCTTGAAGTTTCGGCAGGAAATGGGGGATTCCGGAGGAAACCAGACGGTGGCGCCGGCGGCCGGTCGTCTTCTCCGACGAGTCACCGGTGATCGGTCGGGTCGAGTAAATCAGTCGAGTTGAGTGAATCGGTCGGGTCGAGTGAACTGGTCGGGTCGAATTGAACCGATCGGGTTAAGTGAACTGGTCGAGTTAAGTGAACCTGTCGGGTTGAGTGAACCAGTCGGGTTGAGTTGGATTAGGTCAGGCCGAGTTGGGCCGGGTTGGACCGGTCCTGGCTCGTGGCCACTGTAGCTGGCCTGTGATCGGCACGTGAGGACGCGTGGCGGCGCGTGAGGATGCGTGGCGGCGCGTGGGTGCGTGTTCCGACCTTCCGTCAGCGCGTGGCGGAGCGTGGGGCCGATTCTGAGGTTACGGTAGCGCTTGACAGCTAGTTTTTGACGTTCCAGATCTGTTGGCGCAGGTTTTGGGTCGATCAGACTTCGTTTAGGGGTTGTTTTGGGCGTTTGAAGTTGCTGCGTTTTCTAGGCCAGCATTGGTAGATCTCCTGGGGTTTAGGGGTTTTATATTTAAGGTTCTTATTATTAGCTGGTAATCCCAATTATTAATTTGGACAGGCGATACTGCTCCAGGAACTTCGGGGGAGCGTACATTTCGGGATTGAGCTTGCTTGGACAGGTTTGTGAGTGGACTTTTGGTTTATAAACTATAATGCATGCATAAATGTATCTTTGATTTAAATACTGTTATGTATGGGTGTAATGAATGTCTGAAATTTAGAAATGATGCTAGACACATGTTTTTCAATATTTCAGTGAAAGTGTGTTTTGAGAAATGACCTGGTTTTTGTATTCGCTTTTGATATCGCTTTGTAGGCCAAGAAACAAAGATTTCAAAATACGGATTTGGTTCACTGGTTTTCTGTCCCGATGGTTACAGTTGCTCTGACTGGTCTTGAGGGGTTTTGCTCCGCTGGTTGTTGAGGGCTCCGACTTTGGTGTTGAGGGGTCTTGCTCCACCGGGTCGCGAGGCTGTCTATGCATAGTACAGAGTGTAACGACCCGGACCAGAAATTAAACTATTTTGAGGATTGGACAATTTTACCCTCAGTTTTGGACGGGTTCGGGAGTCACTTTTTGACTGGCAAGACTTTTGGGAAATTTTCTAAAGTCGTTGCGTAGGTCTCGAACTCACGAGTTCGTAGACAGGCGGCACGCGGAAAATGGAGACCCGGTGAGTACGTTACGGGTCTAGAAGCTTCAGGGGCAGTTTGGTAATTTTGGAGAAGTTGGAACTGTATAATAGATATTTTCTCTCTCCTCGGCAGATTGGTCAATATGGGCTCTCTCTCTCCTACCCGAAACCCCCCCCCCCTCCCCCCCCGTGTGAACACAAAGCTTGATCTTCATCGGACGGATTTCGATCCGAGTTGAGTGAAACCAAGGTCGGGAGGATCATCCCCGGGACCCCACGAGCATTTTGGGGTAGATATTGGAGCGGGAGCACCGCCGTAGGCGACGGACGGAGGAGGGAGGTGAACCGAAACTTCTCGGCCGTTTTTCGGCCAAACCAGGTACGATCTCGGAACTTTGACCTCATATTTGGATTCCTGGTGAAGAGTAGATAAATTTCCATGTATAGATCGTGAAAAACGGTTAAGAAATGAATAAGTTAGAAAACTGGTAGTTTCGGCCGGAAATGGGGGATTCCGGCGAACCAGACGGCGGCGGAGGTGGCGATCCGGTCATCTTCTCCGGCCAGCCTCCGGCGACGGTGACGGCGTCCGGTCGTCTTCTCCGGCGAGTCACCGGTGACCGGTCGGGTCGAGTTGACCGGTCGGGTCGAGTTGAACCGGTCGGGTTGAGTGAACCGGTCGGGTCGAGTTGGACCGGGTCAGGTTGAGCCGGACCGGGTTGGACCGGTCCAGCGCGTGAACACTGTAGTAGCGCGTGACCGGCGCGTGTGCCGACCTTCCGGCGGCGCGTGGAGGCGCGTGGGGCCGAGACTGAGGTCACGGCGGCGCGTGGGAACTAGTTTTTGACGTTCCGAATCTGTTGGTACAGGTTTGAGGTTGATCAGACGTCGTTTAGAGGTGGTTTTGGGCAATCCCAGCGGTAATAGTTGACCGTATTAGCGGGTTTTGAGCTCGGGAAGTCCAGGTAGTTGGGACATTATTGTGCATGTGTTGCTTGGGCTAGAGCGTCCTTGAATTAAGGGTTGGTTGATGTATATTAGTGGACTATTGTTTATAAACTGTAATGCATGCATCAATGTATCTTTGTTTACATATTGTTATGTATTGTTGCAATGATTTCCCGGAATTTAGAAATGATTACTGGATATATGTTTTCCACTATTTCGATTAAAGTGTGTTTTGGTCATATTGAGGGAGGCCAGGACTCGGGACGAGGATCCGTTATTAGCGGTGAACCGGTGAACCTCCAATATATGATATGATATGATATGATAGTCGAGATATGCCGACTGATATGATATGATAGTCGAGAGATGCCGACTGATATGATATGATAGTCGAGATATGCCGACTGATATGATATAATAGTCGAGATATGCCGACTGATATGATATGATAGTCGAGATATGCCGACTGATATGATATGATAGTCGAGATATGCCGACTGATATGATATGATAGTCGAGATATGCCGACTGATATGATATGATAGTCGAGAGATGCCGACTGATATGATATGATAGTCGAGATATGCCGACTGATATGGTATGATAGTCGAGATATGCCGACTGATATGATATGATAGTCGAGATATGTCGACTGATATGATATGATAGTCGAGATATGCCGACTGATATGATATGATAGTCGAGATATGCCGACTGATATGATATGATAGTCGAGATATGCCGACTGATATGATATGATAGTCGAGAGATGCCGACTGATATGATATGATAGTCGAGATATGCCGACTGATATGGTATGATAGTCGAGATATGCCGACTGATATGATATGATAGTCGAGATATGCCGACTGATATGATAGTCGAGATATGCCGACTGATATGATAGTCGAGATATGCCGACTGATATGATAGTCGAGATATGCCGACTGATATGATATGATAGTCGAGAGATGCCGACTGATATGATATGATAGTCGAGATATGCCGACTGATATGATATGATAGTCGAGATATGCCGACTGATATGATATGATAGTCGAGATATGCCGACTGATATGATATGATAGTCGAGAGATGCCGACTGATATGATATGATAGTCGAGAGATGCCGACTGATATGATATGATAGTCGAGATATGCCGACTGATATGATATGATAGTCGAGATATGCCGACTGATATGATATGATAGTCGAGATATGCCGACTGATATGATATGATAGTCGAGATATGCCGACTGATATGATATGATATGATAGTCGAGATATGCCGACTGATATGATATGATAGTCGAGATATGCCGACTGATATGATATGATAGTCGAGATATGCCGACTGATATGATATGATAGTCGAGAGATGCCGACTGATATGATATGATAGTCGAGAGATGCCGACTGATATGATATGATAGTCGAGATATGCCGACTGATATGATATGATAGTCGAGATATGCCGACTGATATGATATGATAGTCGAGATATGCCGACTGATATGATATGATAGTCGAGATATGCCGACTGATATGATATGATAGTCGAGATATGCCGACTGATATGTTATGATAGTCGAGAGATGCCGACTGATATGATATGATAGTCGAGATATATGCCGACTGATATGATATGATACATGACTAGCACACCCCAAGGGATACCCTGGTGGCTAGGGACAGGATAGTCGAGAGATATGCCGACTGATATGTTATGGTAGCCGAAGGTTATACCGGCTGATGATACGATATGATAGCCGAGGATATATCCGGCTCTAATATGAAACAGACGACAATGGTCATGGGCTTAATCAACCTATGAAAATACTTCGTCAGACGGGTCAGTGGGTAGGTGTGGGCGGTGACCCAGAGGGACGAATTATGGTTGGTTTACAAGTATTTGACTAGTCTGTTGTCTTGTGGTATTCCAGTGGAGAAGTCAGCAGTGTCTGACCTACTGACGTTTGGTGACATAGGGTATTCCTATTTGGACCACCATTACTCCGAGGTTTTGGTTTTGACCAGTATACTATCCTGCGTCTGACAGGTATAAGTGGTTAGTAAGTACAAAGGTTCTGTCGGGAATCCTGTAAGGCTTAATAAAAATTATTCCAGAACAAAGGGTATTTCTGGTGTTTAAATTTTGAAGTAAAGAGCTGTCAGATGGGATAAGTGTAACGACTCGGACCAGAAATTAAATTATTTTGAGAATTGGACAATTTTACCCTCAGTTTTGGATGGGTTCGGGAGTCACTTTTTGACTGGTAAAACTTTTGGGAATTTTTCTTGGGTTGTTGCGTAGGTCTCGAACTCACGAGTTCGTAGACAGGCGGCACGCTGAAAACAGAGATCCGATGCGTTCGTTCCGGGTCTAGAAGCTGCAGGGGCAGTTTGGTAATTTTGGAAATGTTGGAATTATATAACAGATATTTTCTCTCTCCTCGAGAGATTGGTCGATGCAGTCTCGGCCCTATCCGAGCCCTCCCCGTGCGAACACCGAAGGCCATATTCATCGGAGGGGTTTCGGTCCGATTCGAACAAAACCGAGGTCGGGAGGACTTTTCCCGCGACCCCACGAGTCTTTTGGTGTGATTATCGGAGTGGGAGCACCTTCGTGGGCGACGGACGGAGGAGGGAGGTGAGCCGAACATTCTCGGTCGTTTTCCGGCCAAACCAGGTACGATATCGGAACTTTGATCTCATATTTGGATTCCTGGTGAAACGTAGATGAATTTACATGTGTAGATCGTGAAAAACGGTTAAGAAATGAGGAAGTTAGAAAACCTTGAAAATCGGCCGGAAATGGCAGTTTCCGGCGAACCAGACGGCGGCGGAGGTGGCGGTCCTGTCATCTTCTCCGGCTAGCCTCCGGCGACGGCAGGGCCGTCCGGTCGTCTTCTCCGGTGAGTCACCGGTAACCGGTCGAGTCGAGTGAACCGGTCGAGTTGGACCGGGTCAGGTCGAGCCGGGCCGGGTTGGACCGGTCCAGGCGCGTGAACACTGTAGCAGGCGCGTGACCAGCGCGTGGGCGCGTATTCTGTACTTCCGGTGGCGCGTGGCGGCGCGTGGGACTGTTTCCGAGGTCACGGCGGCGCATGACCAAGGTTTTGGGACGTTCCGGATTAGATTTTGTTGGTTTCGAGGCCATAGGAGTTCATTTAGAGCTCGGTTGGGCAATCCCAGCGGTAGGGATTGACCGTAGAGAGGGTTTTGAGCTTGGAAAGTCAAGGTAGTTGGGTCATTATGGTGTAGGTGTTCTGAGGCTAGAGCGTACATGAATTTTGGGTTGGATGGTGATGGTAAGCGGACTTTGATTTATAAATTGTAATGTATGTATAAGTATCTTCGATTTAATTACTGTGGTGTATGGTGATATTTACAAATTGTAACGCATGTATTAATATCCTCGATTGCTGGATAATTGTTGTTCCAATATTTCAGTGGAAGCGAGTTGTGAGAAACGATATGGTTGTTGAATTCCGTTTTGATAGTGTTTGGCCGTGGAATTTAATTGGGTACATGATTTTGAGTTGAAACCGTAATTGTGATAAATGATAAACAAGATATATACTTGATTATGGATACAAAAAAACGAGTTGATGGGGCCTAGGAGCCGGGCCTTGGTTCCGTGTTGGCGGACTCCCGGTGAACCCCCAATATAAACAAAATCGATTTGAGGGGGGCCTAGGATCCGGGCCTTGGTTCCGTGTTGGCGGACTCCCGGTGAACCCCAATATAAAATATGATTTTGCAGAGATTGTGGTCGAGTCCAAGTAGTACATATTCTAGCACACCCCAAGGGATACCCTGGTGGCTAGGAATATGATAGCCGAGGATATATCCGGCTCTAATATGAACCAGACGACAATTGTTATGGGCCTAATCAACATATAAAAATACGTCGTCATCCGGGTCAGTGGGTTGGTGTGGGCGGTGACCCAGATGGACGAATTATTATTTGTTCACTAGTATCTGACTAGTTTGATGTCTTGTGGTTTTCCAGTAGAGATATCAGCAATATTTGACTGGTGTGTTATGAATATGTCAGGAACAGTGAATTTGAGATACTATGTGGCAGATTGAACCAAATGATTTGAATTTGAGATATTTTGTGTCCGGATTGATTTAAATGATTTTAAACTCCTTTGAAGAGAGTTTCCAAACCAAATTGTGGATCACGAGGTATTTCATTATACATATGATGTTTTTATATGATAAATTGTTTATGTGACGCATGCATGATTTTATAAATGGAGGGGAAGAATGGTATTTGATTGGTCGTTAATTACAGGAATTTTGAGTGCTTAAGTCCCTTGTCTGACAAGATGAAGTATTTATTATTGTTTTTATAATTTGTAAGGATTGAAGGGTATTTTGGGAACCTTTTCTTAGGTTGTCAGACGGGATCAGGGTTCTTCCCAGGTTTCGAGGGGAAATTCGGGACGGGTCCTGACAAGTGGTATCAGAGCTTTAGGTTAACTTCCAGCAGACCGCACACTTGTGTGCAAATTATTTACGGAATTATGTTAACAAGATGTATCCGAGGAGTTTACCTCTTTAGTGACCTTGAACTGAATAGGAGGTTGGTTCTTTAACCTGAGTTAGTGAAATTTCGGGGACGAAATTCCTTAAGGGGGGTAGATTGTAAAGACCCGGACCAGAAATTAAATTATTTTGAGAATTGGACAATTTTACCCTCAGTTTTGGATGGGTTCGGGAGTCACTTTTTGACTGGTAAAACTTTTGGGAATTTTTCTTGGGTTGTTGCGTAGGTCTCGAACTCACGAGTTCGTAGACAGGCGGCACGCTGAAAACAGAGATCCGATGCGTTCGTTCCGGGTCTAGAAGCTGCAGGGGCAGTTTGGTAATTTTGGAAATGTTGGAATTATATAACAGATATTTTCTCTCTCCTCGAGAGATTGGTCGATGCAGTCTCGGTCCTATCCGAGCCCTCCCCGTGCGAACACCGAAGGCCATATTCATCGGAGGGGTTTCGGTCCGATTCGAACAAAACCGAGGTTGGGAGGACTTTCCCCGCGACTCCACGAGTCTTTTGGTGTGATTATCGGAGTGGGAGCACCTCCGTGGGCGACGGACGGAGGAGGGAGGTGAGCCGAACATTCTCGGCCGTTTTCCGGCCAAACCAGGTACGATATCGGAACTTTGATCTCATATTTGGATTCCTGGTGAAACGTAGATGAATTTACATGTGTAGATCGTGAAAAACGGTTAAGAAATGAGGAAGTTAGAAAACCTTGAAAATCGGCCGGAAATGGCAGTTTCCGGCGAACCAGACGGCGGCGGAGGTGGCGGTCCGGTCATCTTCTCCGGCCAGCCTCCGACGACGGCAAGGCCGTCCGGTCGTCTTCTCCGGTGAGTCACCGGTAACCGGTCGAGTCGAGTGAACCGGTCGAGTCGAGTGAACCGGTCGAGTTGGACCGGGTCAGGTCGAGCCGGGCCGGGTTGGACCGGTCCAGGCGCGTGAACACTGTAGCAGGCGCGTGACCAGCGCGTGGCAGCGCGTGGGCGCGTATTCTATACTTCCGGTGGCGCGTGGCGGCGCGTGGGACTGTTTCCGAGGTCACGGCGGCGCGTGACCAAGGTTTTGGGACGTTCCGGATCAGATTTTGTTGGTTTCGAGGCCATAGGAGTTCATTTAGAGCTCGGTTGGGCAATCCCAGCGGTAGGGATTGACCGTAGAGAGGGTTTTGAGCTTGGAAAGTCAAGGTAGTTGGGTCATTATGGTGTAGGTGTTCTGAGGCTAGAGCGTACATGAATTTTGGGTTGGATGGTGATGGTAAGCGGACTTTGATTTATAAATTGTAATGTATGTATAAGTATCTTCGATTTAATTACTGTGGTGTATGGTGATATTTACAAATTGTAACGCATGTATTAATATCCTCGATTGCTGGATAATTGTTGTTCCAATATTTCAGTGGAAGCGAGTTGTGAGAAACGATATGGTTGTTGAATTCCGTTTTGATAGTGTTTGGCCGTGGAATTTAATTGGGTACATGATTTTGAGTTGAAACCGTAATTGTGATAAATGATAAACAAGATATATACTTGATTATGGATACAAAAAAACGAGTTGATGGGGCCTAGGAGCCGGGCCTTGGTTCCGTGTTGGCGGACTCCCGGTGAACCCCCAATATAAACAAAATCGATTTGAGGGGGGCCTAGGATCCGGGCCTTGGTTCCGTGTTGGCGGACTCCCGGTGAACCCCAATATAAAATATGATTTTGCAGAGATTGTGGTCGAGTCCAAGTAGTACATATTCTAGCACACCCCAAGGGATACCCTGGTGGCTAGGAATATGATAGCCGAGGATATATCCGGCTCTAATATGAACCAGACGACAATTGTTATGGGCCTAATCAACATATAAAAATACGTCGTCATCCGGGTCAGTGGGTTGGTGTGGGCGGTGACCCAGATGGACGAATTATTATTTGTTCACTAGTATCTGACTAGTTTGATGTCTTGTGGTTTTCCAGTAGAGATATCAGCAATATTTGACTGGTGTGTTATGAATATGTCAGGAACAGTGAATTTGAGATACTATGTGGCAGATTGAACCAAATGATTTGAATTTGAGATATTTTGTGTCCGGATTGATTTAAATGATTTTAAACTCCTTTGAAGAGAGTTTCCAAACCAAATTGTGGATCACGAGGTATTTCATTATACATATGATGTTTTTATATGATAAATTGTTTATGTGACGCATGCATGATTTTATAAATGGAGGGGAAGAATGGTATTTGATTGGTCGTTAATTACAGGAATTTTGAGTGCTTAAGTCCTTTGTCTGACAAGATGAAGTATTTATTATTGTTTTTATAATTTGTAAGGATTGAAGGGTATTTTGGGAACCTTTTCTTAGGTTGTCAGACGGGATCAGGGTTCTTCCCAGGTTTCGAGGGGAAATTCGGGACGGGTCCTGACAATAAGGGTTCTTTCCGGGTTTCGAGGGAAAATTCGGGAAGGGTCCTTACACAGAGAGTTGTAGTACAGATTTTAACACATGTCAAGGTATACCCTGGTGTGTTGTGGGTATGTCGGGAACAGTGGATTTGAGATATTATGTGTCCGGGTTGAATTAAATGATTTTAAACTCCGTTGGGGAGGATTTTCAAACCAAATGTGGACCACGAGGTATTTTCATTATACAGATTTTATGTGAGTCCAACTAAGTGGTTTTAAAGAGAAATGGAATTCTGATGATTTCAAATAATGTTTTTATATCATAAACTGTTTTATGTGATGCATGCATGGTTTTATAAATGGAGGGGGAAAAAGGTATTATTTCCTTGGAAAACGATTTATAAATGATTATTTTTGTCCACTCACAACTTTTGTGTTTAAACCCCCTTCAGGCTGTTGAGTTGAGTTGACGCGGACACTTCTCTCGAGGCAGAGGCATTAGTACTTTCGACTGCGCTGTGTAGTTATACTTGAGTAGGATATCTAAATTGTACCCTTTATCCTACTTAGATGCTCTGATATTATATTGTATTTGGTTGGTCATTAATTACGGGAATTATTGAGTGCTTGAATCCGTTGTCTGACAAGTGAAAATATTTATTATTATTATAATTTGTAAGGATTGAAGGGTATTTGGGGAACTTTTCCTTGGATTGTCAGACGGGGCAGGATTCTTCCCGTGTTTCGAGGGGAAATTCAGGACGGGTCCTGACAATTATGTTATGTTTTGATATACATTTTGTGTCCAGGTTAATTACAAAGGGTTTTAAACTCCTATGAAGAGGATTTTCAAACCATATTGTGGACTACGATGTGTTTTTCATTATACATATTTTACGTAGGTCCAACCAAATGGTTTTAAAGGAACATGGAATTCCGGTGATTTTCAGATGATGTTTTATTATTATAAACTGTTTTATGTGATGCATCCATGATTTTATTCGTGGAGAGGGAAAAGGTATGTTTTACTCGGAAATAGTTTTAATTGATTATTTTTGTCCACTCACAATTTTGATGTTTTAAATCCCCTCCAGGCTATTGAGTTGACGTGGGCAGATCAAGAGGCGGAGACATTACAGTTTAACTGCGCGTTTACCCAGAGTACGATATTTACTTGTGTATTTATTTATCCTACCTAGATGCTCTGATAAATCTGCTGGATTGCTTGTAATTATTGGTAGATATTTCGTTCAGAGGTTGGGTTGTTGGAATTTTGTGTGCTATTTGATCCCTTGTCTGACAGGTGAAAGACGGTTAGCTAGTTTATAAGGGGAAATTCTGCCGGATTTCTGGCCGAAATCTCATAATTGTTTGCTAGGGCTTAAGGGTATTTTGGGTATTTAGTTAAGTTGTCAGACGGGAGCTGAACCTTTTCCGGGTTTCGAGGGGAAATTCGGGATGGGTCCTGTCATAAATATCCTCATCATTTCGATTGTAATCTTCCTTATAGAACAGGAAACTAACTTAAGAACTTAGGAAGTTAGATATCATCATCCTTGTGATTGTAATCTTCCTTATAGAACTTGAAACTAATTTAAGAAATTAGGAACTTATATAGCATCATCATTTTGATTGTAATCTTCCTTATACTTGTTTGAACTAACTTAAGAAGGTACAAACTTAGATATCCACATCCTTTTGGTTGTAATCTCTCTTATAGAACTTGTTTGAACTTAAGAAGTTAGGAACTTAGATATCATCATCCTTTTGATTGTAATCTTCCTTATAGAACTTGAAACTAACTTAAGAAGTTAGGAAGTTAGAAATCATCATCCTTTTGATTGTAATCTTACTTATAGAACTTGTTTGAACTAACTTAAGTAGTTAAGAACTTAGATAACCTCATCCTTTTGATTGTAATCTTCATTATAGAACTTGAAATTAAACATAAGAAGTTAGGAAATTAAATATAATCATCCTTTTGATTGTAATCTTCCTTATAGAACTTGAAAATAACATAAGAAGTTAGGAACTTAAATATCATCAACCTTTTCATTGTAATCTTCTTTATAGAACTTGTTTGAACTAACTTAAGAAGGTACAAACTTAGATATCCACATCCTTTTGATTGTAATCTCCCTTATAGAACTTGATTGAACTAACTTAAGAAGGTAGGAACTTAGATATCCTCATCCTTTTGATTGTAATCTTCCTTATAGAACTTGAAACTAACTTAAGAAGTTAGGAACTTAGATATCCTCATCCTTTTGATGGTAATCTTCCTTATAGAACTTGAAACTAACTTAAGAAGTTAGGAACTTAGATATCCTCATCCTGTTGATTGTAATCTTCCTTATAGAACTTGAAACCAACTTAAGAGGTTAGGAACTTAGATATCCTCTTACTTTTGATTGTAATCTTCCTTATAGAACTCGTTTGAACTAACTTAAGAAGGTACGAACATAGATATCCTCATCCCTTTGATTGTAATCTTCCTTATAGAACTTGAAACAATCTTAAGAAGTTAGGAACTTAGATATCCTCATCATTTTGATTGTAATCTTCCTTATAGAACTTGTTTCAACTAACTTAAGAAGGTACGAACTTAGATATCCTCATCGTTTTGATTGTAATCTTCCTTATAGAAATTGAAACAAACTTAAGAAGTTAGGAAAATAGATATCCACATCATTTTGATTGTAATCTTCCTTAAAGAACTTGAAACTAACTTAAGAAGTTAGGAACTTAGATATCCTCATCCTTTTGATGGTAATCTTCCTTATAGAACTTGAAACTAACTTAAGAAGTTAGGAACTTAGATATCCTCATCCTGTTGATTGTAATCTTCCTTATAGAACTTGAAACCAACTTAAGAGGTTAGGAACTTAGATATCCTCTTACTTTTGATTGTAATCTTCCTTATAGAACTTGTTTGAACTAACTTAAGAAGGTACGAACATAGATATCCTCATCCCTTTGATTGTAATCTTCCTTATAGAACTTGAAACAATCTTAAGAAGTTAGGAACTTAGATATCCTCATCATCTTGATTGTAATCTTCCTTATAGAACTTGTTTCAACTAACTTAAGAAGGTACGAACTTAGATATCCTCATCGTTTTGATTGTAATCTTCCTTATCGAACTTGAAACAAACTTAAGAAGTTAGGAAAATAGATATCCACATCATTTTGATTGTAATCTTCCTTAAAGAACTTGAAACTAACTTAAGAAGTTTGGAACTTAGATATCCTCATCCTTTTGATTGTAATCTTCCTTATAGAACATGAAACTAACTTAAGAAGTTAGGAACATAGATATCCGCATCATTTTGATTGAAATCTTCCTTATAGAACTTGTAAGAACTAACTTAGGAAATTAGATATCCACATCATTTTGATCGTAATCTTCCTTTTAGAACTTGAAACTAACTTAAGAAGTTAGGAACTTAGATATCCTCATCCTTTTGTTGGTAATATTCCTTATAGAACTTGAAACTAACTTAAGAAGTTAAAGAACTTAGATATCCACATCCTTTTGATTGTAATCTTCCTTATAGAACTTATTTGAACTAACTTAAGAAGGTACGAACTTAGATATCCTCATTCTTTTGATTGTAATCTTCCGTATAGAACTTGAAACTAACTTAAGAAGTTAGGAACTTAGATATACTCATAATTTTGATTGTAATCTTCCTTATAGAACTTGTTTGAACTAACTTACGAAGGTACGAACTTAGATATTCTCATCGCTTTGATTGTAATCTTCCTTATAGAACTTGAAACTAACTTAAAAAGTTAGGAAATTAAATATCCACATCATTTTGATTGTAATCTTCCTTATAGAATTTGAAACTAACTTAAGAAGTTAGGAACTTAGATATCCCCATCCTTTTGATTGTAATATTCCTTATAGAACTTGAAATTAACTTAAAAGTTAGGAACTTAGATATCCTCATCATTTTGAATGTAATATTCCTTATAGAACTTGATACTAACTTAAGAACATAGGAACTTAGATATCCTCATCCTTTTGATTGTAATCTTCCTTATAGAACTTGAAACTAACTTACGAAGTTAGGAACTTAGATGTCCTCATCCTTTTGATTGTAGTCTTCCGTATAGAACTTGTTTGAACTAACTTAAGAAGGTACAAACTTAGATATCCTCATCGTTTTGATCGTAATCTTCCTTATAGAACTTAAAAATAATTTAAAAATTAAGGAAATTAGATATCCACATCATTTTGATTGTAATCTTCCTTATAGAACTTGTTTGAACTAACTTAAGAAGGTACGAACTTAGATATCCTCATCGTTTTGATTGTAATCTTCCTTATTGAACCTGAAACTAAATTAAAAAGGTAGGAAATTAGATATCCACATCCTTTTGATTGTAATCTTCCCTATAGAACTTGTTTGAACTAAATTAAGAAGGTACGAACTTAGATATCCTCATCGTTTTGATCGTAATCTTCCTTATAGAACTTAAAACTAACTTAAAAATTAAGGAAATTAGATATCCACATCATTTTGATTGTAATCTTCCTTATAGAACTTGTTTGAACTAACTTAAGAAGGTACGAACTTAGATATCCTCATCGTTTTGATTGTAATCTTCCTTATAGAAATTGAAACAAACTTAAGAAGTTAGGAAAATAGATATCCACATCATTTTGATTGTAATCTTCCTTATAGAACTTGAAACTAACTTAAGAAGTTAGGAACTTAGATATCCACATCCTTTTGATTGTAATCTTCCTTATAGAACTTGTTTGAACTAACTTAAGAAGGTACGAACTTAGATATCCTCATCGTTTTGATCGTAATCTTCCTTATAGAACTTGAAACTAACTTAAAAATTAAGGAAATTAGATATCCACATCATTTTGATTGTAATCTTCCTTATAGAACTTGTTTGAACTAACTTAAGAAGGTACGAACTTAGATATCCTCATCGTTTTGATTGTAATCTTCCTTATAGAAATTGAAACAAACTTAAGATGTTAGGAAAATAGATATCCACATTATTTTGATTGTAATCTTCCTTATAGAACTTGAAACTAACTTAAGAAGTTCGGAAGTTAGATATCCACATCCTTTTGATTGTAATCATCCTTATAGAACTTATTTGAACTAACTTAAGAAGGCACGAACTAAGATATCCACATCCTTATGATTGTAATCTTCCCTATAGAAGTTGAAACTAACTTAAGATGTTAGGAACTTAGATATCCTCATCGTTTTGATTGTAATCTTCCTTATAGAACTTGAAACTAACGTAAGAAGTTAGGAACTTAGATATCCTCATCCATTTCATTGTCATCTTCCTTTAGAACTTGCTTGAACCAACTTAAGAAGGTACAAAATTAGATATCCTCATCCTTTAGATTTTAATATTCCCTATAGAACTTGAAACCAACTTAAGAAGTTAGGAACTTAGATATCCTCGTCCTTTTGATTTTAAACTTGCTCATAGAACTTGTTTGAACAAACTTAAGAAGGTACGAACTTAGATATCCTCATCCTTTTGATTGTAATCTTCCTTATAGGACATGAAACTAACTTAAGAAGTTAGGAACTTAGATATCATCATCATTTTGATTGTAATCTTCCTTATAGAACTTGTTTGAACAAACTTAAGAAGGTACGAACTTAGATATCCTCATCGTTTTGATTGTAATCTTCCTTATAGAACTTGAAACTAACTTAAAAAGATAGTAAGTGAAATATCCACATCATTTTGATTGTAATCTTCCTTATAGAATTTGAAACTAACTTAAGAAGTTAGGAACTTAGATATCCCCATCCTTTTGATTGTAATATTCCTTATAGAACTTGAAATTAACTTAAAAGTTAGGAACTTAGATATCCTCATCATTTTGAATGTAATATTCCTTATAGAACTTGATACTAACTTAAGAACATAGGAACTTAGATATCCTCATCCTTTTGATTGTAATCTTTCTTAGAGAACTTGAAACTAACTTAAGAAGTTAGGAACTTAGATATCCTCATCCTTTTGATTGTAGTCTTCCGTATAGAACTTGTTTGAACTAACTTAAGAAGGTACGAACTTAGATATCCTCATCGTTTTGATCGTAATCTTCCTTATCGAACTTCAAACAACTTAAAGATTAAGGAAATTAGATATCCACATCATTTTGATTGTAATCTTCCTTATAGAACTTGTTTGAACTAACTTAAGAAGGTACGAACTTCGATATCCTCATCGTTTTGATTGTAATCTTCCTTATTGAACCTGAAACTAAATTAAAAAGTTAGGAAATTAGATATCCACATCCTTTTGATTTTAATCTTGCTCCAAGAACTTGTTTGAACAAACTTAAGAAGGTACAAACTTAGATATTCTCATCCTTCTGATTCAAATTTTCCTTATAGAACACTTTTGAACTAACTTAAGAAGGTACGAACTTAGATATCCTCATCCTTTTGATTGTAATCTGCCATATAGAACTGGAAACTAACTTAAGAAGCTAGGAACTTAGATATCCTTATCATTTTGTTTGTAATCTTCCTTATAGAACTTGTTTGAACTAACTTAAGAAGGTTCGAACTTAGATATCCTCATCCTTTTGATTGTAATCATCCTTATAGAACTTGAAACTAACTTAAGAAGTTAGGAACTTAGATATCCTCATCCTTTTGATTGTAGTCTTCCGTATAGAACTTGTTTGAACTAACTTATGAAGGTACGAACTTAGATATACTCATCGTTTTGATCGTAATCTTCCTTATAGAACTTGAAACTAACTTAAAAATTAAGGAAATTAGATATCCACATCATTTTGATTGTAATCTTTTTTATAGAACTTGTTTGAACTAACTTAAGAAGGTACGAACTTAGATATCCTCATCGTTTTGATCGTAATCTTCCTTATAGAACTTGAAACTAACTTAAAAATTAAGGAAATTAGATATCCACATCATTTTGATTGTAATCTTCCTTATAGAACTTGTTTGAACTAACTTAAGAAGGTACGAACTTAGATATCCTCATCGTTTTGATCGTAATCTTCCTTATAGTACTTTAAACTAACTTAAAAAGTTAGGAAATTAAATATCCACATCATTTTGATTGTAATCTAGCTTATAGAATTTGAAACTACCTTAAGAAGTTAGGAACTTAGATATCCCCATCCTTTTGATTGTAATATTCGTTATAGAACTTGAAATTAACTTAAAAGTTAGGAACTTAGATATCCTCATCATTTTGAATGTAATATTCCTTATTGAACTTGATACTAACTTAAGAACATAGGAACTTAGATATCCTCATCCTTTTGATTGTAATCTTCCTTATAGAACTTGAAACTAACGTAAGAATTTAGGAACTTAGATATCCTCATCCTTTTGATTGTAGTCTTCCGTATAGAACTTGTTTGAACTAACTTAAGAAGGTACGAACTTAGATATCCTCATCGTTTTGATCGTAATCTTCCTTATACAACTTGAAACTAACTTAAAGATTAAGGAAATTAGATATCCACATCATTTTGATTGTAATCTTCCTTATAGAACTTGTTTGAACTAACTTAAGAAGGTACGAACTTAGATATCCTCATCCTTTTGATTGTAATCTTCCTTATAGAACTTGAAACAAACTTAAGAAGTTAGGAAAATAGATATCCACATCATTTTGATTGTAATCTTCCATAAAGAACTTGAAACTAACTTAAGAAGTTTGGAACTTAGATATCCTCATCCTTTTGATTGTAATCTTCCTTATAGAACTTGAAACTAACTTAAGAAGTTTGGAACTTAGATATCCTCATCGTTTTGATCGTAATCTTCCTTATAGAATTTGAAACTAACTTAAAAAGTTAGGAAATTAGATATCCCCATCCTTTTGTTTGTAATATTCCTTATAGAACTTGAAATTAACTTAAAAGTTAGGAACTTTGATATCCTCATCATTTAGAATTTAATATTCCTTATAGAACTTGATACTAACTTAAGAACATAACAACTTAGATATCCTTATCCTTTTGATTGTAATCTTCCTTATAGAACTTGAAACTAACTTAAGAAGTTTGGAACTTAGATATCCTCATCCTTTTGATTGTAGTCTTCTGTATAGAACTTGTTTGAACTAACTTAAGAAGGTACGAACGTAGATATCGTCATCATTTTGATCGTAATCTTCCTTATAGAACTTGTTTGAACTAACTTAAGAAGGTACGAACTTAGATATCCTCATCGTTTTGGTTGAAATCATCCTTATAGAACTTATTTGAACTAACTTAAGAAGGCACGAACTAAGATATCCACATCCTTTTGATTGTAATCTTCCCTATAGAATTTGAAACTAACTTAAGATGTTAGGAACTTAGATATCCTCATCCTTTTGAAATCTTCTTTATAGAACTTGAAACTAACTTAAGAAGTTAGGAACTTAGATATCCTCATCCTTTTGATTGTAGTCTTCTGTATAGAACTTGTTTGAACTAACTTAAGAAGGTACGAACGTAGATATCGTCATCATTTTGATCGTAATCTTCCTTATAGAACTTGAAAAAAACTTAAAAAGTTAGTAAATTAGATATCCACATCATTTTCATCGTAATCTTCCTTATAGAACTTGAAACTAACTTAAGAAGTTAGGAACTCAGGTATCCTCATCCTTTTGTTTGTAATATTCCTGATAGAACTTGAAACTAACTTAAGAAGTTAGGAACTTAGATATCCTCATCATTTTGATTGTAATCTTCATTATAGAACTTGATACTAACTTAAGAAGTTTGGAACTTAGATATCCTCATCCTTTTGATTGTAATCTTCCTTATAGAACTTGAAACTAACTTAAGAAATTGGGAACATAAATATCCTCATCCTTTTGATTGTAATCTTCCTTACAGAACCTGAAACTAACTTAAGAAGTTAGGAACTTAGAATTCTCATCCTTTTGATTGTAATCTTCCTTATAGAACTAGAAACTAACTTAAGAAGTTAGGAACTTAAATATCCTCATCCTTTTCTATTGTAATCATCCTTATCAAACTTGAAACTAACGTAGGAAGGAAGAAACATTGATATCCTTATCCTTTTGATTGTAATCTTCCTTATAGAACTTGAAACTAACTTAAGAAGTTAGGAACTTAGATATCCTCATCCTTTTGTTTGTAATATTCCTTATAGAACTTGAAACTAACTTAAGAAGTTAGGAACTTAGATATCCTCATCATTATGATTGTAATCTTCCTTATAGAACTTGATACTAACTTAAGAAGTTATGAAATTAGATATCCACATCCTTTTGATTTTAATCTTCCCTATAGAAATTGAAAATAACTTAAGATGTTAGGAACTTAGATATCCTCATCCTTTTGATTGTAATCTTCCTTATAGAACTTGAAACTAACGGAAGAAGTTAGGAACTTAGATATCCTCATCCATTTGATTGTTATCTTCCTTATAGAACTTCAAACCAACTTAAAAAGTTAGGAAATTAAGTATCCACATCATTTTGATTGTAATCTTCCTTATAGAATTTGAAACTAACTTAAGAAGTTAGGAACTTAGATATCCCCATCCTTTTGATTGTAATCATCCTTATAGAACTTATTTGAACTAACTTAAGAAGGCACGAACTAAGATATCCACATCCTTTTGATTGTAATCTTCCCTATAGAAGTTGAAACTAACTTAAGATGTTAGGAACTTAGATATCCTCATCCTTTTGATTGTAACTTCCTTATAGAACTTGAAACTAACTTAAGAAGTTAGGAACATAAATATCCTCATCCTTTTCTATTGTAATCATCCTTATCAAACTTGAAACTAACGTAGGAAGGAAGAAACATTGATATCCTTATCCTTTTGATTGTAATCTTCCTTATAGAACTTGAAACTAACTTAAGAAGTTAGGAACTTAGATATCCACATCCTTTTGATTGTAATCTTCCTTATAGAACTTATTTGAACTAACTTAAGAAGGTACGAACTTAGATATCCTCATTCTTTTGATTGTAATCTTTCGTATAGAACTTGAAACTAACTTAAGAAGTTAGGAACTTAGATATCCTCATAATTTTGATTGTAATCTTCCTTATAGAACTTGTTTGAACTAACTTAAGAAGGTACGAACTTAGATATCCTCATCGTTTTGATTGTAATCTTCCTTATTGAACCTGAAACTAAATTAAAAAGTTAGGAAATTAGATATCCACATCCCTTTGATTTTAATCTTCCCTATAGAAGTTGAAAATAACTTAAGATGTTAGGAACTTAGATATCCTCATCCTTTTGATTGTAATCTTCCTTATAGAACTTGAAACTAACAGAAGAAGTTAGGAACTTAGATATCCTCATCCATTTGATTGTTATCTTCCTTATAGAACTTGAAACCAACTTAAAAAGTTAGGAAATTAAGTATCCACATCATTTTGATTGTAATCTTCCTTATAGAATTTGAAACTAACTTAAGAAGTTAGGAACTTAGATATCCCCATCCTTTTGATTGTAATATTCCTTATAAAACTTGAAATTAACTGAAAAGTTAGGAACTTAGATATCCTCATCATTTTGAATTTAATATTCCTTATAGAACTTGATACTAACTTAAGAACATAGCAACTTAGATATCCTCATCCTTTTTATCGTAATCTTCCTTATAGAACTTGAAACTAACTTAAGAAGTTAGGAACTTAGATATCCTCATCCTTTTGTTTGTAATATTCCATATAGAACTTGAAACTAACTTAAGAAGTTAAGAACTTAGATATCCTCATCATTTTGATTGTAATCTTCCTTATAGAACTTGATACTAACTTAAGAAGTTAGGAACTTAGATATCCTCATCCTTTTGGTTGTAATCTTTCCTTATAGAACTTGAAACTAACTTAAGAAGTTGGGAACATAAATATCCTCATCCTTTTGATTGTAATCTTCCTTACAGAACCTGAAACTAACTTAAGAAGTTAGGAACTTAGATATTCTCATCCTTTTGATTGTAATCTTCCTTATATAACTAGAAACTAACTTAAGATGTTCGGAACTTAGATATCCACATCCTTTTGATTGTAATCATCCTTATAGAACTTATTTGAACTAACTTAAGAAGGCACGAACTAAGATATCCACATCCTTTTCATTGTAATCTTCCCTATAGAAGTTGAAACTAACTTAAGATGTTAGGAACTTAGATATCCTCATCCTTTTGATTGTAACTTCCTTATAGAACTTGAAACTAACTTAAGAAGTTAGGAACATAAATATCCTCATCCTTTTCTATTGTAATCATCCTTATCAAACTTGAAACTAACGTAGGAAGGAAGAAACATTGATATCCTTATCCTTTTGATTGTAATCTTCCTTATAGAACTTGAAACTAACTTAAGAAGTTAGGAACTTAGATATCCACATCCTTTTGATTGTAATCTTCCTTATAGAACTTATTTGAACTAACTTAAGAAGGTACGAACTTAGATATCCTCATTCTTTTGATTGTAATCTTTCGTATAGAACTTGAAACTAACTTAAGAAGTTAGGAACTTAGATATCCTCATAATTTTGATTGTAATCTTCCTTATAGAACTTGTTTGAACTAACTTAAGAAGGTACGAACTTAGATATCCTCATCGTTTTGATTGTAAACTTCCTTATTGAACCTGAAACTAAATTAAAAAGTTAGGAAATTAGATATCCACATCCCTTTGATTTTAATCTTCCCTATAGAAGTTGAAAATAACTTAAGATGTTAGGAACTTAGATATCCTCATCCTTTTGATTGTAATCTTCCTTATAGAACTTGAAACTAACAGAAGAAGTTAGGAACTTAGATATCCTCATCCATTTGATTGTTATCTTCCTTATAGAACTGGCTTGAACAAACTTAAGAAGGTAAAAAATTAGATATCCTCATGCTTTTGATTCTAATATTCCCTATAGAACTTGAAACCAACTTAAGAAGGTACGAACTTAGATATCCTCATCCTTTTGATTGTAATCTGCCTTATAGAACTGGAAACTAACGTAAGAAGCTAGGAACTTAGATATCCTCATCCTTTTGATTGTAGTCTTCCGTATAGAACTTGTTTGAACTAACTTAAGAAGGTATGAACTTAGATATCCTCATCGTTTTGATCGTAATCTTCCTTATAGAACTTGAAACTAACTTAAAAATTAAGGAAATTAGATATCCACATCATTTTGATTGTAATCTTCCTTATAGAACTTGTTTGAACTAACTTAAGAAGGTTCGAACTTAGATATCCTCACCCTTTTGATTGTAATCATCCTTGTAGAACTTGAAACTAACTTAAGAAGTTAGGAACTTAGATATCCTCATCCTTTTGATTGTAGTCTTCCGTATAGAACTTGTTTGAACTAACTTAAGAAGGTATGAACTTAGATATCCTCATCGTTTTGATCGTAATCTTCCTTATAGAACTTGAAACTAACTTAAAAATTAAGGAAATTAGATATCCACATCATTTTGATTGTAATCTTCCTTATAGAACTTGTTTGAACTAACTTAAGAAGGTACGAACTTAGATATCCTCATCGTTTGGATCGTAATCTTCCTTATAGAAATTGAAACAAACTTAAGAAGTTAGGAAAATAGATATCCACATCATTTTGAATATAATCTTCCTTATAGAACTTGAAACTAACTTAAGAAGTTCGGAACTTAGATATCCACATCCTTTTGATTGTAATCATCCTTATAGAACTTACTTGAAATTACTTAAGAAGGCACGAACTAAGATATCCACATCCTTTTGATTGTAATCTTCCCTATAGAAGTTGAAACTAACATAAGATGTTAGGAACTTAGATATCCTCATCCTTTTGATTGTAATCTTCCTTATAGAACTTGAAACTAACTTAAGAAGTTAGGAACTTAGATATCCTCATCCTTTTGATTGTAGTCTTCTGTATACAACTTGTTTGAACTAACTTAAGAAGGTACGAACGTAGATATCGTCATCATTTTGATTGTAATCTTCCTTATAGAACTTGAAACTAACTTAAGAAGTTAAGAACTTAGATATCCTCATCATTTTGATTGTAATCTTCCTTATAGAACTTGATACTAACTTAAGAAGTTTGGAACTTAGATATCCTCATCCTTTTGATTGTAATCTTCCTTATAGAACTTGAAACTAACTTAAGAAGTTGGGAACATAAATATCCTCATCCTTTTGATTGTAATCTTCCTTACAGAACCTGAAACTAACTTAAGAAGTTAGGAACTTAGATATTCTCATCCTTTTGATTGTAATCTTCCTTATAGAACTAGAAACTAACTTAAGAAGTTAGGAACTTAAATATCCTTATCCTTTTCTATTGTAATCATCCTTATCGAACTTGAAACTAACGTAGGAAGGAAGAAACATTGATATCCTTATCCTTTTGATTGTAATCTTCCTTATAGAACTTGAAACTAACTTAAGAAGGTACGAACTTAGATATCCTCATTCTTTTGATTGTAATCTTCCGTATAGAACTGAAACTAACTTAAGAAGTTAGGAACTTAGATATCCTCATAATTTTGATTGTAATCTTCATTATAGAACTTGTTTGAAATAACTTAAGAAGGTACGAACTTAGATATCCTCATCGTTTTGATTGTAATCTTCCTTATTGAACCTGAAACTAAATTAAAAAGTTAGGAAATTAGATATCCACATCCCTTTGATTTTAATCTTCCCTATAGAAGTTGAAAATAACTTAAGATGTTAAGAACTTAGATAGCCTCATCCTTTTATTGTAATCTTCCTTATAGAACTTGAAACTAACGGAAGAAGTTAGGAACTTAGATATCCTCATCCATTTGATTGTTATCTTCCTTATAGAACTTGCTTGAACAAACTTAAGAAGGTACAAAATTAGATATCCTCATCCTTTTGATTCTAATATTCCCTATAGAACTTGAAACCAACTTAAGAAGTTAGGAACTTAGATATCCTCATCCTTTTGATTTTAATCTTGCTCAAAGAACTTGTTTGAACAAACTTAAGAAGGTACGAACTTAGATATTCTCATCCTTTTGATTGAAATCTTCCTTATAAAACACTTTTGAACTAACTAAAGAAGATACGAACTTAGATATCCTCATCCTTATGATTGTAATCTGCCTTATAGAACTGGAAACTAACGTAAGAAGCTAGGAACTTAGATATCCTTATCATTTTGTTTGTAATCTTCCTTATAGAACTTGTTTGAACTAACTTAAGAAGGTTCGAACTTAGATATCCTCATCCTTTTGATTGTAATCATCCTTATAGAACTTGAAACTAACTTAAGAAGTTAGGAACTTAGATATCCTCATCCTTTTGATTGTAGTCTTCCGTATAGAACTTGTTTGAACTAACTTAAGAAGGTACGAACTTAGATATCCTCATCGTTTCTATCGTAATCTTCCTTATAGAACTTGAAACTAACTTAAAAATTAAGGAAATTAGATATCCACATCATTTTGATTGTAATCTTCCTTATAGAACTTGTTTGAACTAACTTAAGAACGTACGAACTTAGATATCCTCATCGTTTTGAACGTAATCTTCCTTATAGAACTTGTAACTAACTTAAAAATTAAGGATATTAGATATCCACATCATATTGATTGTAATCTTCCTTATAGAACTTGTTTGAACTAACTTAAGAAGGTACGAACTTAGATATCCTCATCGTTTTGATTGTAATCTTCCTTATTGAAATTGAAACAAACTTAAGAAGTTAGGAAAATGGATATCCACATCATTTTGATTGTAATCTTCCTTATAGAACTTGAAACTAACTTAAGAAGTTCGGAACTTAGATATCCACATCCTTTTGATTGTAATCATCCTTATAGAACTTATTTGAACTAACTTAAGAAGGCACGAACTAAGATATCCATATCCTTTTGATTGTAATCTTCCCTATAGAAGTTGAAACTAACTTAAGATGTTAGGAACTTAGATATCCTCATCCTTTTGATTGTAATCTTCCTTATAGAACTTGAAACTAACTTAAGAAGTTGGGAAAATAAATATCCTCATCCTTTTGATTGTAATCTTCCTTACAGAACCTGAAACAACCTTAAGAAGTTAAGAACTTAGATATTCTCATCCATTTGATTGTAACTTCCTTATAGAACTTGAAACTAACTTAAGAAGTTAGGAACTTAGATATCCTCATCCTTTTGTTTGTAATATTCCTAATAGAACTTGAAACTAACTTAAGAAGTTAGGAACTTAGATATCCTCATCATTTTGATTGTAATCTTCCTTATAGAATTTGATACTAACTTAAGAAGTTAGGAACTTAGATATCCACATCCTTTTGATTGTAATCTTCCTTATAGAACTTATTTGAACTAACTTAAGAAGGTTCGAACTTAGATATCCTCACCCTTTTGATTGTATTCATCCTTGTAGAACTTGAAACTAACTTAAGAAGTTAGGAACTTAGATATCCTCGTCCTTTTGATTGTAGTCTTCCGTATAGAACTTGTTTGAACTAACTTAAGAAGGTATGAACTTAGATATCCTCATCGTTTTGATCGTAATCTTCCTTATAGAACTTGAAACTAACTTAAAAATTTAGGAACTTAGATATCCACATCATTTTGATTGTAATCTTCCTTATAGAACTTGTTTGAACTAACTTAAGAAGGTACGAACTTAGATATCCTCATTCTTTTGATTGTAATCTTCCGTATAGAACTTGAAACTAACTTAAGAAGTTAGGAACTTAGATATCCTCCTAATTTTGATTGTAATCTTCTTTATAGAACTTGTTTGAACTAACTTAAGAAGGTACGAACTTAGATATCCTCATCGTTTTGATTGTAATCTTCCTTATTGAACCTGAAACTAAATAAAAAAGTTAGGAACTTAGATATCCTCATCCTTTTGATTGTAATCATCCTCATAGAACTTGCAACTAACTTAAGAAGTTAGGAACTTAGATATCCTCATCCTTTTGATTGTAGTCTTCCGTATAGAACTTGTTTGAACTAACTTAAGAAGGTACGAACTTAGATATCCTCATCGTTTTGATCGTAATCTTCCTTATAGAACTTGAAACTAACTTAAAAATTAAGATAATTAGATATCCACATCATTTTGATTGTAATCTTCCTTATAGAACTTGTTTGAACTAACTTAAGAAGGTACGAACTTAGATATGCTCATCGTTTTGATCGTAATCTTCCTTATAGAACTTGAAACTAACTTAAAAATTAAGGAAATTAGATATCCACATCATATTGATTGTAATCTTCCTTATAGAACTTGTTTGAACTAACTTAAGAAGGTACGAACTTAGATATCCTCATCGTTTTGATTGTAATCTTCCTTATAGAAATTGAAACAAACTTAAGAAGTTAGGAAAATGGATATCCACATCATTTTGATTGTAATCTTCCTTATAGAACTTGAAACTAACTTAAGATGTTCGGAACTTAGATATCCACATCCTTTTGATTGTAATCATCCTTATAGAACTTATTTGAACTAACTTAAGAAGGCAAGAACTAAGATATCCACATCCTTTTGATTGTAATCTTCCCTATAGAAGTTGAAACTAACTTAAGATGTTAGGAACTTAGATATCCTCATCCTTTTGATTGTAATCTTCCTTATAGAACTTGAAACTAACTTAAGAAGTTGGGAACATAAATATCCTCATCCTTTTGATTGTAATCTTCCTTACAGAACCTGAAACCAACTTAAGAAGTTAGGAACTTAGATATTCTCATCCTTTTGATTGTAACTTCCTTATAGAACTTGAAACTAACTTAAGAAGTTAGGAACTTAGATATCCTCATCCTTTTGTTTGTAATATTCCTTATAGAAATTGAAACTAACTTAAGAAGTTAGGAACTTAGATATCCTCATCATTTTGATTGTAATCTTCCTTATAGAACTTGATACTGACTTAAGAAGTTAGGAACTTAGATATCCTAATAATTTTGAATGTAATCTTCTTTATAGAACTTGTTTGAACTAACTTAAGAAGGTACGAACTTAGATATCCTCATCGTTTTGATTGTAATCTTCCTTATTGAACCTGAAACTAAATTAAAAAGTTAGGAACTTAGATATCCTCATCCTTTTGATTGTAATCTTTCTTATAGAACTTGAAACTAACGGAAGAAGTTAGGAACTTAGATATCCTCATCCATTTGATTGTTATCTTCCTTATAGAACTTGCTTGAACAAACTTAAGAAGGTACAAAATTAGATATCCTCATCCTTTTGATTCTAATATTCCCTATAGAACTTGAAACCAACTTAAGAAGTTAGGAACTTAGATATCCTCATCATTTTGATTTTAATCTTGTACAAAGAACTTGGTTGAACAAACTTAAGAAGGTACGAACTTAGATATTCTCATCCTTTTGATTGAAATCTTCCTTATAGAACACTTTTGAACTAACTTAAGAAGGTACGAACTTAGATATCCTCATCCTTTTGATTGTAATCTGCCTTATAGAACTGGAAACTAACTTAAGAAGCTAGGAACTTAGATATCCTCATCATTTTGATTGTTATCTTCCTTATAGAACTTGTTTGAACTAACTTAAGAAGGTTCGAACTTAGATATCCTCATCCTTTTGATTGTAATCATCCTCATAGAACTTGAAACTAACTTAAGAAGTTAGGAACTTAGATATCCTCATCCTTTTGATTGTAGTCTTCCGTATAGAACTTGTTTGAACTAACTTAAGAAGGTACGAACTTACATATCCTCATCGTTTTGATCGTAATCTTCCTTATAGAACTTGAAACTAACTTAAAAATTAAGATAATTAGATATCCACATCATTTTGATTGTAATCTTCCTTATAGAACTTGTTTGAACTAACTTAAGTAGGTACGAACTTAGATATCCTCATCGTTTTGATCGTAATCTTCCTTATAGAACTTGAAACCAACTTAAAAATTAAGGAAATTAGATATCCACATCATTTTGATTGTAATCTTCCTTATAGAACTTATTTGAACTAACTTAAGAAGGTAGGAACTTAGATATCCTCATCGTTTTGATTGTAATCTTCCTTATAGAAATTGAAAGAAACTTAAGAAGTTAGGAAAATAGATATCCACATCATTTTGATTGTAATCTTCATTATAGAACTTGCAACTAACTTAAGAAGTTCGGAACTTAGATATCCACATTCTTTTGATTGTAATCATCCATATAGAACTTATTTGAACTAATTAAGAAGGCACGAACTAAGATATCCACATCCTTTTGATTGTAATCTTCCCTATAGAAGTTGAAACTAACTTAAGATGTTAGGAACTTAGATATCCTCATCGTTTTTATTGTAATCTTCCTTATAGAACTTGAAACTAACGTAAGAAGTTAGGAACTTAGATATCCTCATCCATTTCATTGTCATCTTCCTTATAGAACTTGCTTGAACCAACTGAAGAAGGTACAAAATTAGATATCCTCATCGTTTTGATTGTAATATTCCCTATAGAACTTGAAACCAACTTACGAAGTTAGGAACTTAGATATCCTCATCCTTTTGATTTTAAACTTGCTCATAGAACTTGTTTGAACAAACTTAAGAAGGTACGAACTTAGATATCCTCATCCTTTTGATTGTAATCTTCCTTATCGAACATGAAAGTAACTTAAGAAGTTAGGAACTTAGATATCATCATCATTTTGATTGTAATCTTCCTTATAGAACTTGTTTGAACTAACTTAAGAAGGTACGAACTTAGATATCATCATCGTTTTGATCGTAATCTTCCTTATAGAACTTGAAACTAACTTAAAAAGTTAGGAAATTAAATATCCACATCATTTTGATTGTAATCATCCTTATAGAATTTGAAACTAACTTAAGAAGTTGGGAAATTAGATATCCCCATCCTTTTTTATTGTAATATTCCTTATAGAACTTGAAATTAACTTAAAAGTTAGGAACTTAGATATCCTCATCATTTTGAATGTAATATTACTTATAGAACTTGATACTAACTTAAGAACATAGGAACTTAGATATCCTCATCCTTTTGATTGTAATCTTCCTTATAGAACTTGAAACTAACTTAAGAAGTTAGGAGCTTAGATATCCTTATAATTTTGATTGTTATCTTCCTTATAGAACTTGTTTGAACTAACTTAAGAAGGTACGAACTTAGATATCCTCATCGTTTTGATTGTAATCTTCCTTATTGAACTTGAAACTAACGGAAGAAGTTAGGAACTTAGATATCCTCATCCATTTGATTGTTATCTTCCTTATAGAACTTGCTTGAACAAACTTAAGAAGGTACAAAATTAGATATCCTCATCCTTTTGATTCTAATATTCCCTATAGAACTTGAAACCAACTTAAGAAGTTAGTAACTTAGATATCCTCATCATTTTGATTTTAATCTTGCTCAAAGAACTTGTTTGAACAAACTTAAGAAGGTACGAACTTAGATATTCTCATCCTTTTGATTGAAATCTTCCTTATAGAACACTTTTGAACTAACTTAAGAAGGTACGAACTTAGATATCCTCATCCTTTTGATTGTAATCTGCCTTATAGAACTGGAAACTAACTTAAGAAGCTAGGAACTTAGATATCCTTATCATTTTGTTTGTAATCTTCCTTATAGAACTTGTTTGAACTAACTTAAGAAGGTTCGAACTTAGATATCCTCAACCTTTTGATTGTAATCATCCTTATAGAACTTGAAACTAACTTAAGAAGTTAGGAACTTAGATATCCTCATCCTTTTGATTGTAGTCTTCCGTATAGAACTTGTTTGAACTAACTTAAGAAGGTACGAACCTAGATATCCTCATCGTTTTGACCGTAATCTTCGTGATAGAACTTCAAACTAACTTAAAAAGTTAGGAAATAGAATATCCACATCATATTGATTGTAATCTTCCTTACAGAACACTTTTGAACTAACTTAAGAAGGTACAAACTTAGATATCCTCATCCTTTTGATTGTAATCTGCCTTATAGAACTGGAAACTAACTTAAGAAGCTAGGAACTTAGATATCTGTTAAGTCATTATTCATGAATCTTTTTTATGTCATCTAATGCTCATTTACTTGTCTTTTTTGTTATTTAATTCCCATCCATAGTAGAAAGTGATCATTCTTGTGAAGTGTGTACAGAAGTAGAAAAGTTCGTATAAGTGTGGAAAAGGAAGAATGAATGAATCTTTCTCGGACTCAAGTCAAAGAAGGAGGAAAGATTATTTCTTGCCATCCAAGAAGAAGTCTTCAATGTCAAGATTGTGCCTTTCCACATAAGGAAGGCTTGACCATTTTGGAAAGGGAAAGTACCACATAAGGAATGCTTGTGCGTACCAAAGAGGAAAGTGACGTCCAAGGAAGTCTCGAGAAGGGCCAAGAAAACAACTTGCTGCACCAGGAAAGTCCAAGACATCAGGAACCTTCATTGCCAAGAGAATTTCAGCCAAAAAATAAGACAAGGGCCAGATTTTTAGGACCCTTGTCACAGCCCTGTTAGGAAAACGTTTTTACTCTATTTGCGGTAGTTTATGTCTAGCAGTCTTTTGGAACAAGTCGAATCTACGAGAAGCAACCATTCCAGAGCATTGGGACGCAAGCCAATCCGAGGCGAACCAATTCTGATCATCCTACAAGAGAACCTAAAAGCTGCAAAGCTTGCTGCTTTAGAGCCATACAGAAATCTTTCTAACGAGGATCTATCCGAGTCCGAGAGTATTGGCACTGACTCTGAGGAAGAGGAAGAGATGGCAGAAGAAGAGAACTTCATGGGAGACCTTGATATCCCACCCATTGATACAAATCCTTCTTGCATTACGCTGTCATCGCAAGCCCGAAACTATGAGCTGAAATCTTCTCATCTGAATATGCTTCCTTCATTTCATGGTTTACCTAATGAAGACCCACTTACCCATTTAAAAGAAATATTTAACGTAGTGAGTACTTTTCCTTTGACAGGTGTATCCGAAGAGCAATTAAGGATGAGAGTGTTTCCGTACACATTGAAGGAGAGGGCGAAGTATTGGCTTAATTCTCTTAGGCCAAGATCACTAACCACATGGGCTGAGATTCAAAAGAAATTCCTAGAGAAGTACTTTTCCACAGCCAAGACAGATATGTTGAGGGATCAAATCATGACATTCACCCAACAAGTTGATGAGTCATTCTCAGAGGCATGGGAACGGTACAATGGGTTACTTCTCCAATGCCCCCATCATGGCATTCCTTTAAATTTACAAATGCGTATTTTTTATAAAGGACTAACCCTCTCGAGCAAGAACATTGTTAAAAATTCTGCAGGGGGTTCCATGAAGAGCAAGACTCCTGAACTTGTAATCTTTTCGAACAGATTGCCATGGAAACTCAACACATGCACACTAGTGGTAAGCGAGCTGGAATTTATGAAATTAGTGGTTCTAACAATCCTAAACTTGATGCTCAGATATCTATGCTAGCAAAGAAGTTGGATGCATTAGTTGCTGCACAACCAAGGCCTAACATGAAGGAATCATGTGGGGTATGTGAAGCCTTTGATCATATCGCACATGAGTGCCCTATGGGATCTGCCTATCCAGAAATTGGATAAGAACATGTCAATTTCACAAACTCCTACAATCAGAGGCCAAGGAATGATCCATTCTCTAACTCATACAATCCAGGGTGGAGGAATCATCCCAATTTTTCATGGAGCAACAACAAAAATGTTCAGAATCAAGCTAGTTCCTCTTTCCAATCGAAAGCCAACAATTCACTCGAGGACACCGTGAAGCTGCTTGCCCAGAATACTTTGCAATTCCAACAATCAACGAATAGCATGCTTCAAAACCATTCTGCAGCCCTAAATAAGATGGAGATTCAACTAGGGCAGATTGCAGATGCTCTTAATAAAAGAGAACCTGGAAAACTGCCAAGTCAACCACTTATGATTGAAAGGAATCAAGAGCAAGCCAAAGCAATTACAATGCTTAGGAGTGGTAAGATGATTGATAATGGTGTTGGTAATGAAACTTCTAACACCAAATCTGAAATTAATGCAGGGGCTACGGAAGAGAAGAATTTGGGGGACCAAACGGAAAGGGAGCAGCAACCAAAGAATTCAAGTCATGCAAGCTCAAGCCAAAATGATCAGCCACTTCACAAGGCTGAAACGCCTTATATGCCACCAATTCCTTTCCCTCGAAGACTTGCTAAAAGCAAACAGGATAAGTCTTTTAAAGAAATATATGATCTGTTAAGTAAAGTGAACATTAATTTCCCTTTGCTTGATGTCATTAGGAACGTACCTGCATATGGGAAGTTTTTCAAGGAGCTGAATAGCCACAAGAGAAAATATGAACCAAATGAGAAGGTTGTGGTGAGTGAAAATGTTAGTGCTGTGCTACAAAGGAAACTGCCACCGAAATTGAAAGATCCAGGAAGTTTCTCCATCAACATCACCGTTGGAGATAAAATGATTGAAAAAGCCATGCTTGACTTGGGGGCAAGCATTAATCTGATGCCGTACTCAGTGTACTTACAATTAGGTTTGGGGGAGTTAAAGAAGACCACCATCTCACTTCAACTTGCCGATCGTTCAGTCAAGTATCCTAGAGGTATTGTAGAGGATATCCTAGTTCAAGTTGATAAACTAATCTTGCCTGCTGATTTTGTAGTTCTTGATATGGATGAGGATCCCATACATGACCGTGACTTACCAATCTTGCTTGGAAGACCATTCATGGCCACGGCAAAGACTGTAATTGATGTACGTAATGGGAAGCTTACCAAGACTGTACTAGGAGAGACCGTTCAGTTTAAAGTGTTTGAATCCATAACTCATCCTTCTACTACTTTGGATTGTTTTTATGTTGATGAGTTGGATTCCCTGGTGGTTTCTAAATTTTTGCAGACTGAATCTGGTGATACACTAGAAGTGGCATTAACTCACATGAAAGAAGTAGTGAGAGCTGAAGTGTTGAAATTGCTTGATGTGGGTATCATATACCCAATTTCTGACAGCAAATGGGTGAGCCCCGTCCAAGTGGTGCCTAAAAAGTCAGGGATTACCATGGTGAAGAATGATGACAACGAGCTTGTGCCTACAAGAATGACCACTGGTTGGCGTGTGTGCATTGATTACAGGAAGTTGAATTCTGCCTCTAGAAAGGATCATTTCCCTTTACCTTTTATTGATCAAATGCTGGAGAGATTAGCTGGCCACTCATACTATTGTTTTCTTGATGGATTTTCAGGTTATAATCAGATTTCCATTGCTCCGGAAGATCAAGAAAAGACCACATTCACCTGTCCATTCGGAACATTCGCATATACGAGGATGCTTTTTGGTCTATGTAATGCTCCTGCCACCTTCCAAAGATGCATGATGGCCATCTTTTCGGATATGATTGAGAGGTTTATAGAGGTATTCATGGATGATTTTTCAGTGTTTGGTTCCTCATTTGATAATTGCCTTAACCATCTCTCTCTAGTGCTTGAAATATGCAAAGAAACCAATCTGATCTTGAACTGGGAGAAGTGTCATTTCATGGTTAAGCAAGGTATTGTACTTGGTCATGTGATTTCTTGCAAGGGAATTGAGGTTGATAAAGAAAAAATTGATCTCATCTCTAAGCTGCCCCCACCTACATCAGTTAAGGGTGTTAGAAGTTTTCTTGGGCATGCAGGTTTTTATAGGCGGTTTATCCAGGATTTTTCAAAAATAACTCGTCCTCTTTGTGATTTTCTTGCTAAGGATTCTGTTTTTAAGTTTAATGAGGAGTGTTTGAATGCATTTGATACACTAAAACGTGAACTAACCTCTTCGCCTATTATCATGGCTCCCGATTGGTCTTTACCTTTTGAATTAATGTGTGATGCATCTGATTATGCTATAGGTGCAGTTTTGGGACAACGTGTTGATAAGTTGCCTCATGTGATCTACTACGCTAGTAGAACCTTGAATGACGCTCAGCTGAACTACTCAACAACTGAGAAGGAGTTTTTGGCTGTAGTCTTTGCTTTAGAAAAATTTCGTTCGTATCTTGTGGGTTCTAAAGTGATTGTCTATTCTGATCATGCAGCCATTAGGTACTTACTTACGAAGAAAGATACTAAGCCTCGGTTGATAAGGTGGATACTCTTGCTCCAAGAGTTTGACCTGGAAATTCGTGATAAGAGTGGAAGAGATAACCTAGTTGCTGATCACTTGTCTCGACTAGTTGATGACGGTGCTACAGAAAACAATGTTGTCCCCATTAATGAATCATTCCCTGATGAGCAGCAATTAGCTATTCAAGAAAAAGAACCATGGTATGCTGATTTTGTTAATTATCTTGCTTGTGGAGTGATTAGAGATGATCTTTCTTCTCAGGAACGAAAGAAGTTTCTCTCCGGGGTGAAGCACTATTTGTGGGATGACCCCTACCTATTCAAGTACTGTCCCGATCAGATTATAAGGAGATGTGTACCAGAAGCTGAACAACAAAGCATACTCAAGTTCAGCCATGAATTTGCTTGCGGAGGACACTTTGGTGCAAAGAAAACAGCACTTAAGGTTCTTCAATCTGGTTTATTTTGGCCTTGTTTATTTAAAGATGCTTTTAACTTTCGTTCTAAGTGTGACAGATGCCAAAGGATGGGAAACATAAGTAGCAGGAATCAGATGCCATTGACTAACATCTTGGTGGTCGAACTCTTTGATTTATGGGGAATCGATTTTATGGGTCCTTTTCCATCTTCATATGGTTATACATATATTCTAGTGGCGGTAGATTATGTATCCAAATGGGTGGAAGCGATTGCTACAAGAAGTAATGATAATAGAGTGGTTCTCAGATTTCTCCGAGACATGATCTTTACAAGATTTGGAACTCCAAGGGAGATTATAAGTGATGGTGGCAGTCACTTTTGTAATCGTACGTTTGATGCTCTAATGAAAAAATACAACATCAGTCATAGAGTTGCAACTCCGTACCATCCCCAGAGTTCTGGACAAGTTGAGATAAGCAATAGGGAGATTAAGAACATACTGATGAAGACTGTGTCCCCTGCTCGGAAGGATTGGTCCTTACGCCTCAACGATGCTCTTTGGACTTACCGGACAGCTTTTAAAACTCCAATTGGAATGAGTCCCTATAGGCTGGTTTTCGGAAAAGCTTGTCATTTACCTATGGAGCTTGAGCACCGTGCGTTTTGGGCAATCAAGAAGTTCAATTTTGATTTAAAAGACGCTGGGACAACAAGAAAACTTCAACTGAACGAGCTTGAGGAGTTGAGAAATGAAGCTTATGAAAATGCCAAGATTTACAAAGAGAGAACCAAGCTTTATCATGACAAAGCAATCTTGAGAAAGGTATTCACTCCCACTCCTAACCAGAAAGTTCTTTTGTTTAACTCACGGTTGAAACTTTTTCCAGGAAAGTTGAAGTCTAGATGGCTTGGTCCTTTCAAAGTGATTCACGTATTCCCAATTGGAGCCATTGAGATTGAGAACGAGAAGAATGGGGATCGATTCTAAATTAATGGGCAGCGACTTAAACCCTATTTGGAGGATAATCCAGATCTGTCCCACTATGATGTCGCCTTGGTCGAGATTTCAGTAACTTAGACATGTCTACCTCGTCTCGCCTAGTCGTTAAATATAGCGCTTCTAGGAGGCAACCTAGCATTCGTTTGTGTTTACTTTCATTCACTTGTTTCTGCTGTAATGCACTCTCTAAGCATCGAATCTGTTTTAGTCTTCTCATTGCATATTGCTTATCACATTGAGGACAATGATCAGTTTAGGTTTGGGGGTGTGGATTTGAAAATTGGTATATAGAAACAAGTAGGTTTGGGGGTTATACACGGCTTGATTTTGAAAATTTCACCTTTAGTTTTTGTTAGTATGTTTAGTTAGTTAGTTTAAGTTTTTGCGAGTGATAGGTGTATTAACTTGTTAATAAGAGTGTACATGCTAAGTTAACTATCTTTGTTCTAATAAGAGTTCTGCCATAATCCGTTTGTATCTTAACCATGCACTTCACAATGCCATGTCTCGAGTGATTAAGTAAACAAAACTACTACATTTGAGTGAACTTCAGAAAATCAGTGGAGACTACCTTGTGAGGTTATTGAGCTATATTTCCATTCATTTAGAGGGATATACATTGTTTCTACTCTTACGCTATGTGTGATTAAACCTCTCAAGGACTTATCCTACCAAGTTGTGTGCTCCCTAAGCCATTTTGAAGCCAAACACTCAGCCTTTTCTGTCATCACCCTAAGCACAATCTGCCAAACACTCAACCATTCAATCATGCCATGCCCTATAACCCAAGTTTGTGTTAAGGCTGCATTAAATGAGATTCATGGTGAGAATGAAGAATTAAAGTTGTTGCTGCTCAATTCAAAAAGAGCTATTGCAGCAACGACAATAATGTGAAAGTTAAAGTCTGAATGTGATGGAAAATGCTATACAAGGAATAAAGAAACCATTGTATGATCTAGGTTCAATTCAAAAATTAAAAATAAAAAATAAAAAGGAAATGTGAAAGACCACCTGAATTGATCCAAGTGAGGCAATAAACTCAAGAAGACTTCAAAAGAGGAATCAAGTTTTTATCAATGCTGCCGTGGGTTCTAAGCAAGAAATCGGAGCAGAACTTCAAAGTTCAAGTCATGACATCTCATGCCTTGGCACAACTCAGGTTCTTTGAATCCGACCCTTTCTTTCTTTCACCATAAGCTGAGCCCCATTACACCCAAAACTGAAGACCTAACTGATCTTATGGACAACCATGCTGAGGATTGAGGTATGTATCTATGTTCTTAAAGTTCAATTTCATTCATGAGATCTTAATTCCCGAAAGTGCTATTCTTCATTGCAAATCATATGTGATTAAACTTGAATTCCTCTAAATAATACACATCACATTTGATACTTACTGTTGTGGCATTCTTTTTAGTTTTGCAAAGCATATCTACTCTCTTTAATTCTTATTAACTTGTTAACAACTATCTCTAGCATGTTAGTTGTTTAAGTAAATCGTTTGTGGGGATCGTAGCTGCCATAACCCTCAGGAGACAAAACTCCTCCTACTAGGAACACCTAGAGGTTTAAATGATCTATCCTTAACTAAGATTGAGTCTGTTCATTTTGTTTTAGTTTGGTTTTTCTTTGTTTTGCTCAGGGACTAGCAAAAGATAGGTTTGGGGGTATTTGTTAAGTCATTATTCATGCATCTTTTTTATGTCATCTAATGCTCATTTACTTGTCTTTTGTGTGATTTAATTTCCATCCATAGTAGAAAGTGATCATTCTTGTGAAGTGTGTGCAGAAGTAGAAAAGTTCATATAGGTGTGGAAAAGGAAGAATGAATGAATCTTTCTCGGACTCAAGTCAAAGAAGGAGAAAAGATTATTTCTTGCCATCCAAGAAGAAGTCCTCAATGTCAAGATTGTGCCTTTCCACATAAGGAAGTCTTGAGCATTTTGGAAAGGGAAAGTACCACATAAGGAAGGCTTGTGCGTACCAAAGAGGAAAGTGACGTCCAAGGAAGTCTCGACAAGGGCCTAATTTTTAGGACCCTTGTCTCAGCCCTGTTAGGAAAACGTTTTAGGATTTTATTGCCTAGTTTTAGGTCTGATTAGGAGTCTTTTAAGTCAGAGAAATGTCCTATTTATTCTCCTAACTTCTAGGGATTGTAGACTGCTATTTAAAGGAGTTTAGTTCAGAAAAAGAAAAAAAAAATGGGGAACCCTAGCCGCATTGTTTTATGTTTTTTCATACAGAAATAGATGAGGCCATTTTTAACATAAGAAGCAGTCTCTGGTTTGGAGAAAAAAAAAGGCTTAACGGAACCAGGAGGAGTTCAACATCAGAATTGCTTCAAGGGGTTTCTTCTTCTCCTTTTGAGTCTGATTTCAGTTATGCTTCATATTGTGTTTATACTTTCTTTTATCATGATGTGTAACTGAATTGATATCTAGGGTTTTGATGTAACCTTGCAGTTCTTATTCCATGTATTGATCTTAAGTGTTTTTCAGTTTCCTGCTGTGTTTTATGATTCAATTACTATGCTCCAATGATAATTAACATTCTATTTTGATGTTTGATCACCATCAAGATTGTTTGTTAGTTTTCTTATCCCAATATTGAGTAGACACCCATACCTTTGTTTGGACGATCTGTAATTGAATGAATAATATCCTGAGAAGACATCCATTCCATGGAGTTATTTGGTTCAATTGTTTTCCTGTTATTATTGGTTCTTTGATTGAAATTTATGTTGGACATCACATCTAAATTAAGGTTGAAGGAACTTGGTTCAATCGGACACCCACGACTGACCATAAGTAAGTGAAAACGAACCCATGAAACTATCTAGTGAAACTGATTTGTACTAGTTTAATTTACATGGAATTGAATTGTAATGGTGAAGTCAAGACCCTAGGCCTTTTAATCATCAGTCTTCTTCCATGTTTAGTTTGTTCTCTACTTAGTTGCATCTAACGTAATTCAGTGTCTAATTAAAAACCGAATCAAAAACCCGAACATTCAATTTTCTGTTTTTGTTGCATTTACATAGAATAGTTTAAGGCTAGTTTCTGCTTCATTCTAATCAGTCTCCGTGGTACGATAACCCTTACTTGTGCTTTGCACCGACTTTGGTGGCGACCGAGATAGACAAGTGCCACAGATTTGAAAGTGGACTGAGGAGTGAGATTAGGTCAGCAATTACGTCTATGGATCACACTTCCTTGAGGACTTTGGCTGATGCTACAGCCCGAGTAGAGTTGAGTTTGGGTTTCCCAATTCCGCAGCAGTACAGTGGTTACAGGAGACGTCGAGATCACTGGACTGCCGGAACCTCTAGTCAGGGACCATCTAAAAGAGGCAATCATAGTTCTGGATCTTCTGGGAATGCGAGATCTTGTAACGGCAGTGGAGGAGCTGGTCAGGCACGACAATCTTATGCACAGTCTAGCGGTGCCTCAGTGCAGTTCAACAGAAGATAGGGTGGCAGATCTAGTGGCTTCAGTGATTCCAGTTGTTATTTCTGTGGGGAGACTGGTCACATCAAGAGATTCTGTCCCCAACGTCGTCCGGGCAGTAGTTCCTTGGGTCGTGGTACGACTGATCCTAGCCCGAGGACAGGACAGATGTTTGATACTGCAGCTGGGAGTCAGACCCATTTCAGTGGGGCCGGTAGAGCTAGTGGGACCAGCAGGGCTAAAGGCATGTATGGGGATCGTGGTCGATCTTCGGGTACACTAGCTCGAGTTTTTGCCATGACGCAACAGGAGGCTCGAGTAGCACCGGAGGTGGTCACGGGTACGTTATCTATTTTCAACTGCAGTGCTTGTGTTTTATTAGATCCCGGGGCAACTCATTCTTTTATTTCTTGGGGTTTTACATTGTTTGCGGATAGAGAATTGTCCCCGATTGGTTGGGACATGGGTATTAGTACTCCCACCGGGGATATTTTAGTGGCGAACCTCGTGATTCGCAGTTGTCCGGTGATGGTTGAAGGCCGTGGTTTGGAGGCAGATTTAATCCCCTTAGATATTTTTGAGTTTGATGTGATTCTGGGGATGGATTGGTTGTCCATGCATCATGCCTCCATAGACTGTTACGATAAGACAGTTGTCAGGACCCGTCCCGAATTTCCCCTCGAAACCCTGGAAGAACCCTGATCCCGTCTGACAACCTAAGAAAAGGTTCCCAAAATACCCTTCAATCGTTACAAAAATATAATAACAATAAATACTTCCATTGTCAGACAAGGGATTCAAGCACTCAATAATTCCCGTAATTAATGACCCATCAAATACAATATAATATCAGAGCGTCTAAGTAGAATCAAGAGTAAAATTTAGATATCCTACTCAAATATAGTTACACAGGGCAGTCGAAGTACTAATGCCTCTGCCTCGAGATCAGTGTTCGCGTCAACTCTACTCAACTGCCTGAAGGGGGTTTAGACACAAAAGTTGTGAGTGGACAAAAATAATCATTTATAAATTCCTTTTCTAGGAAAATACCTTTCTCCCCCTCCATTTATAAAATCATGCATGCATAACATAAAACAGTTTATAATATAAAAACATCATATGTACATCACCAAAATTTCTCATTTCTCTTTAAAACCACTTAGTTGGACTCACATAAAATCTGTATAATAAAAATACCTCGTGATCCACAATTTGGTTTGAAAACTCTCTTCAAAGGAGTTTAAAATCATTTAATTTAATCTGGACACAAAATATCTCAAATTCAAATCATTTCGTTCAATCCGACACATAATATCTCAAATTCACTGTTCCCGACATATCCACAACACACCAGGGTATCCCTTGAGATGTGTTAAAATCTGTACAACTCTGTGTACCATCTGTACTGTCTGTACTATCTGTACTATGCATAGACAGTCTCGCGACCCGGCGGAGCAAGGCCCCTCAACACCTAAGGTCCGAACCCTCAACAACCGGTAGAGCAAGGCCCTTCAACACCAGTCACAGCAACAATAACCATCGGGACGGGAACCAGTGAATCAAAGCCATACTTCGAAATCTTTGTTTCTCGGCCTAAGCCAAATTCTTTGCAAAATCATTTTATGGCCAAAATCGGTAAAATCACAATTATGAGTCTAAACCCAAATCACCTACTCAAATAGTTACCACGTCAAAACGATATCAAAATCGAGTACAAAAACCAGGCCATTTCTCAAAACATACTTTCCCTGAAATATTGTAAAACATGTGTTCAGCATCATTTCTAAAATCATGAAATTCATTGCACCCATACATAACAGTATTTAAATCAAAGATACATTTATGCATGCATTATAGTTTATAAATCAAAGTCCACTCACAAACCTGTTCAAGCAAGCTCAATCCCGAACTGTACGCTCCCCTGAAGTTCCTGGAGCAGTATCGCCTGTCCAAATTAATAATCGGGATTACCAGCTAATAATAAGAACCTTAAATATAAACCCCCTAAACCCCGGGAGTCTAACTATGCTGGCCTAGAAAACGCAGCAACTTTAAGACGTCCGAAACAACCCATAAACGACGTCCGATCGACTCAAAACCTGCGCCAACAGGTCTGAAACGTCAAAAACTACTTGTCACGCGCCACCATGACCACAGACTCGGCCCCACGCGCCGCCACGCGCCCTCACGCGCCGGTCACGCGCCCTCACGCGCCGGTCACGCGCCTGCTACAGTACCCACACGCCTGGACCGGTCCAACCCGGTCCAACTCGGCCAGACCCGATCCAACTCGACCCGACCGGTTCAACTCGACTCGACTGGTCACCCGACCCGACCGGTTTACTCAACCCGACTGGTCACCGGCGACTCGCCGGAGAAGACGACCGGCTGCCGGCGCCGCCGTCTGGTTTCCGCCGGAATCCTTCATTTCCGGCCTAAACTTCAAGCTTTCCTAACTTCCTCAAAACTCAATCATTTTTCACAAATTTTATGTCTAAATCTATCTACTCGAACACAGGAATCCAAATATGACCTCAGAACCACAAACACGTACCTGTGCTAGCCGAAAAATCGATCGGAAGGTCCGAAACTTCCTATCCTCGGTTCGGCTTCCTCCGTGGTCCTCTCCTTCGATGGTTGGTACGGTTGTGATCGTGGGAAGGAGTAGAATACGATTAGTTGATCAAAATTGGAAGTTGGAGCCTTGAATCAAAAGTTGACTTTGTGGGTGTTTGGGTGAATTTTCGTACACGGGTTCAATGTTTTGTGTTTATGTTTGTCACAGAGAGAGAGTGAGATGAGTGATAATGAAGATAAAGATGAAAATGAAATGAAGATGAGACAATGATTGGGTTAAAATATCTACCCCAAGTCAAAAATTACCAAAATGCCCTTTCACATCTAGACCCATAACTTCGTCCACGAACTCCGTTTTCCGCGTGCCGCCTGTCTACGAACTCGTAGGTTCGAGACCTACGCAACGGTATCCAAAACACCACCAAAAGTGTCTCGAAACAAAATTTGACTTCCATGCCCTTTACCGACCAAGGGTAAAATCGTCATTTTACATAAATAATTTACTTAAATCCAATAATTGAAATTCTGGGTTGTTACAATCTACCCCCCTTAAGAAATTTCGTCCTCGAAATTCAACTCTACCCTTGGAACAAATAAGGATACTGCTTCCGCATTAGTTCCTCAGTTTCCCACGTGGCTTCCTCCACGTTATGATTCCTCCACAACACTTTAACTAGAGGAATACTCTTTCTGTGCAGTATCGTTTCTTTCCAATCCAAAATTTGCACCGGTTGCTCCTCAAAGGTCAAATCATCCTTCAGCTCAAGTGGCTGCTCTCCCAATACGTGAGATTCATTAAACAGATATTTCCGGAGTAAAGATACATGAAAACCATTATGAACTCTGGATAATTCCGATGGTAAAGCAAGACGATATGCCACTGGTCCTATCCTCTCCAAAATCTCATACGGACCAATGTATCGAGGCCTCAGTTTTACTCGTCTACCAAAACGTACCACTCCCTTCCAAGGAGATAGTTTCAAGAACACCCAATCACCTACCTCAAACTCAAGGTCTCTGGTTCTACGGTCTGCATAGCTCTTCTGGCGATCCTGAGCTGTCTTCAACCTTTCTCTGATGATCCTTATCTTTTCCTCAGTCGTATCAACCAACTCTGGTGTTAACAGTTTCCTTTCACCCACTTCGTTCCAGCATAACGGTGTCCTGTACTGCCTCCCATACAGTGCCTCGAAAGGAGACATCCCAATACTCGACTGATAACTATTATTATAAGCAAATTCCATCAGAGCCAGGTGTGAATCCCAGTTCCCTTTAAACTGTAGTACACAAGCTCTCATCATATCCTCCAAAACCAGGATTGTCCTCTCAGACTGACCATCCGTCTGAGGATGAAAAGCTGTACTAAAATGCAAGGTAGTGCCAAAAGCCTTCTGCAAACTCCGCCAAAACCTGGAGGTAAATCTAGGATCCCTGTCCGAAACAATTGACTCTGGAGTCCCATGTATTCGTATGATCTAATCAATGAACAATTTAGCATACCGACTCATCCGAAAATCTTCCCGCACTGGCAAGAAATGTGCAGACTTCGTGAATCTATCAACAATTACCCATATCCCATCATGTCCCTTCTGTGTCCTTGGAAGTTTATACACAAAATCCATCGTAATGTGATCCCACTTCCATTCCGGAATAGGTAATGGTTGAAGTGCCCCATATGGTTTCTGCCTCTCTGCTTTCACTTGCTGACACGTCAGTCATCTACTCACAAACTCAGCAATTTCCCTTTTCATCTCAGTCCACCAATAGTATTTCCTTAGGGTATGATACATCTTGGTACCTCCTGGATGCATAGCGTAAGCCGAACTATGAACCTCATCAGGAATTTCCCTTTTTAGTTCCAGCTCGTTCGGTACGCATAACCGGCCATCCCTAACCAAGGCTCCATCATCCCTAAGCGCATAGTCCTGCCTGTTTCCAGCCTCCAACTCCATCCTGATAATGCACAATGTAGGATCCTGGAGTTGAGCCTTAATAATCCGATCAATCAGAACAGGCCTCACATGGAAACTAGCCAATAAAGCCCCCTGGCTATCCATGTCCAGTACTATCCCTGCTCTACGGAACTCTACCAGTAACGGTAGGTAGACTGTATGCAAATGGGCCAAAGAACCCATGGATTTCCTGCTCAATGCATCCGTCACAACATTGGCTTTCCCTGGATGGTACTCTATAGTACAATCATAATCCTTTATTAGCTCAAGTCATCTTCTCTGCCTCAGATTCAGGTCCTTTTGGGTGAACAAGTACTTTAAACTCTTATGGTCGGTGAAGATCCGACACATCTCCCCGTACAAATAATGTCGCTAGATTTTCAATGCATGCACCACTGCAGCTAATTCCAAATCATGTGTGGGGTAATTCAACTCATGGGGTTTAAGTTGTCTAGAAGCATACGCTATCACCTTTCCATGTTGCATCAACACATAGCCTATACCGCGCAATGAGGCATCACTATACACCTCGAATCCCCTAGTATCATCAGGAAGGGTCAATACTGGAGCAGAAGTCAACCTCCTCTTCAGCTCCTGAAATCCCTGTTCACAATCAGCTCCCCAGTCAAACTTGACTCCTTTCCTCGTCAACCGAGTCAACGGCCCTGCTATCGTAGAAAATCCTTCTACAAACCGTCGATAATATCCTGCCAAACCCAAAAAACTCCTCACCTCTGTCACTGTCCTCGGTTGCTCCCAGTTTGCCACTGCCTCAACCTTTTGGGGATCTACGCTAATACCCTCAGCCGAAATCGCATGACCTAAGAATCCAACTTCGGTCAACCAAAACTGGCATTTACTAAACTTGGCAAACAAATGCTTTTTCCTAAGCATATTCAGCACCAACCTTAAGTATTTCTCATGTGCCTTAGCACTCCTCGAATACACCAAGATGTCATCGATGAACACAATCACAAACCGATCCAAATACTTTTGAAACACCTTGTTCATTAAATCCATAAATGCTGCTGGGGCATTAGTCAACCCGAAAGGTATCACCAGGAACTCATAATGACCATAACGAGTCCTGAAAACTGTTTTCTCAACATCCCCTTCTCTGATCCTCAACTGATGGTACCCGGATCGAAGGTCAATTTTCGAAAAATATCTTGCCCCCTTAAGTTGATCAAACAAATCATCTATCCTTGGCAAAGGATACTTATTCCGCACCGTAGCCCTGTTTAGCTTCCGGTAGTCGATACACAATCTCAGACCACCATCCTTTTTTCTCACAAATAACACTGGTGCACCCCAAGGTGAAACACTTGGGCCAATAAATCCCATATTCACCAAATCCTGCAACTGAGTCATCAATTCTCGTAATTCTGCCTGTAACAACCCGGAAATTTTAATTATTGATTTTATGCAATTATTTTTATTAAATGACGATTTTACCCTTGATCGGTAAAGGGCTTGGAAATCAAGTTTTGTTTCGTGACACTTTTGGTGGTGTTTCGGGTACCGGCGCGTGAGGGCGCGTGGGCGCGTGTGCCGACCTTCCGGCGGCGCGTGGCGGCGCGTGGGGTCTAGGCTGACGTCAAGGCGACGCGTGGTAACCAGTTTTCGACGTTCTGAATCTGTTGGTATAGGTTTCAGGTTGATCGGACATCGTTTAGAGGTCGTTTTAAGTGTTCAAAGTTGCTGTGATTTTAGGAACAGCATGTGTAGACTTCCCGAGGTTTAGGAAGTTGTTATATACGAGTCTTATTACTAGCCGGTAATCCCGATTGTTGTTTTTGACAGGCGATATCGTTCCGGGAACCTCAGAGGAACGAGCGAGACGGGATTGAGCTAGCTTGAACAGGTTTGTGAGTGGACTTTGTTTTATAAACTGAATTGCATGCATCAAAATATCTTTGTTAAATACGGTTATGTATTGTGGCATTGAATTTCTGAATGTTAGAAATGATTTCTAGACACATGTTTTCCACTATTTCAGTTAAAGTATGATTTGAGAAATATCATGGTTTTGGACTCGATTTTGATAACGTTTTGACGTAGAAATTATTGAGTCAATGATTTGGGTTTTGACCTTGTTGTATGCGTTTATCGGATTTGGTCAGAATTGAGGGAGGCCAGGACTCGGGATGAGGATCCGTTATTAGCGGTGAACCCGATGAACCTCCAAGATAAACATTGAATTGAGGGAGGCCAGGACTCGGGATGAGGATCCGTTATTAACGGTGAACCCGATGAACCTCAAAGATAAACATTGAATTGAGGGAGGCCAGGACTCGGGATGAGGATCCGTTATTAGCGGTGAACCCGGTGAACCTCCAATATAATGATATGATATGCTAGTCGAGAGATAGGCCGACTGATCCAATATAATGATATGATATGCTAGTCGAGGGATAGGCCGACTGATCCAATATAATGATATGATATGCTAGTCGAGAAATAGGCCGACTGATCCAATATAATGATATGATATGCTAGTCGAGAGATAGGCCGACTGATCCAATATAATGATATGATATGCTAGTCGAGAGATAGGCCGACTGATGTGATAGCATAGTACAAAGAGTTGTGATACAGTACTAGCACACCCCAAGGGATACCCTGGTGGCTAGTGGATGTGTCGGGAACAGTGGATTTGAGATATTATGTGTCTAGGTTGAATTAAATGATTTTGAATTCCTTTGAGGATGATTTTCAAACCAGATTGTGGATAACAATGTGTTTTCCTTATATGGATTTTGTGTGAGTCCTACTGAGTGGTTTTAAAGAGAAAATTAAATGCCGGTGATTTAAAGATGATGTTTTTATAACATGAATTGTTTATGTGATGCATGCATGGTTTTATAAATGGAGGGGGAAAAAGGTAATATTCCTTGGAAAACGTTTTATAAACGATTATTTTTGTCCACTCACAACTTTTGTGTTTAAACCCCCTTCAGGCAGTAGAGTTGACGTGGAAATTATCTCGAGGCAGAGGCATTAGCACTTCCGGCTACGCTGTGTAGTTGTACTTGAGTAGGATATCTAATTTGTATCTTGATCCTACTTAGACGCTCTGATATTCTTATATTTGGTTGGTATTTACTTACGGGAATTTTAAGTGCTTAAATCCCTTGTCTGACAAGAGAAAATATTTATTGTTATTATCATTTGCTAAGGGTTGAAGGGTATTTGGGAACCTTTCCTTAGGTTGTCAGACGGGATCAGGGTTCTTCCCGGGTTTCGAGGGGAAATTCGGGACGGGTCCTGACAATTGGTATCAGAGCACTAGGTTAAATTCCTGTAGACCGTACATCTAGTGTACAGGTGAAATTTTGGTATTAATGGTTTACAACTTCTTTTCAGCGTATAATGCCTCCGAGACGAGAGTTCCGTCAACGGTCAGGGAATGGTAGAGATGACCATGAACCTGCAGTGGAGCCTGATTTGAGGCAGACACTAGAACAGCTGGGTCAGACTTTAGCTTCTGTACTCCAGGATAGAGCTTCTCATGAAGTCTCTAATATCGAGAGAGCCCAGAGACTGGGGGCGACGATATTCATGGGTGACTCTAGCCCAGATGAGGCTGAGGAGTGGATTACTCGCATGGAGCGGGTGTTCTTAATTATGAGGTGTCTTCTAGAGGAGAGAGTTCTGTTGGCTACATTTTTACTAGGTGGTTCTGCTTACCACTTGTGGCACTCATTGGAGGTGTCAGGTTGGAATGTCCATACGCTTACTTGGCAGACTTTCCGGTAACGCTTCTTGGAGCAGTTTTACCCTCGCTCACACCGGAACGTTAAGGAGGCCGAGTTCTTGCATTTACAGCAAGGAGACATGACGGTGGCCCAGTATGAACAAAGATTCATAGCGCTGAGTCGCTTTGCACCGACGTTGGTAGCGACCGAGTCAGACAAGTGCCACAGATTTGAGAGTGGACTGCGGAGTGAGATTCGGTCAGCAGTTACGTCTATGGACCACACTTCGTTGAGGACTTTGGCTGATGCTGCAGCTCGAGTAGAGTTGAGTTTGGGTTTCCCAATGCCACAGCAGTACAGTGGGTATAGGAGACGTCGAGATCACTGGACTGCCGGAACCTCTAGTCAGGGACCATCAAAAAGAGGCAGTCATAGTTCTGGATCTTCTGGGAGATCTAGTACAGGCAGTGGCGGAGCTGGTCAGACACGACAATCTTTTGCACAGTCTAGGGGTGCCTCAGTGCAGTTCAACAGGAGATAGGGTGGCAGATCTAGTGGCTTCAGTGATTCCGTTTGTTATTTCTGTGGGGAGACTGGTCACATCAAGAGATTCTGTCCACAACGACGTCCGGGCAGTAGTTCCTTTAGTCGTGGTGCGACTGATCCTAGCCCGAGTACAGGACAGATGTTTGATACTGCAGCTGGGAGGCAGACCTATTTCGGTGGGGCTGGTAGAGCTAGTGGCACCAACAGGCCCAGAGGCAGGTATGGGGATCGTGGTCGATCTTCTGGTACACCAGCTCGAGTTTTTGCCATGACGCAACAGGAAGCTCGAGTAGCACCGGATATGGTCACGGGTACATTATCTATTTTTAACCGCAATGCTTGTGTTTTATTAGATCCGGGAGCAACTCATTCTTTTATTTCTCGGGGTTTTGCATTGTTTGCAGATAGAGAATTGTCTCCAATTGGTTGGGACATGGGTATTAGTACTCCTACCGGAGATATGTTAGTGGCGAACCTAGTGATTCGTAGTTGTCCGGTGATGGTTGAAGGCCATGGTTTGGAGGTAGATTTAATACCCTTAGATATCTTTGAGTTTGATGTGATTTTGGGGATGGATTGGTTGTCGAGGCACCATGCCTCCATAGACTGTTACGACAAGACAATAGTTTTTCGGAGTCCAGGATTCCCTGAACTTACATTTCGGGGAGATCGTAGGGTATTACCCTATGGAGTGATATCAGCGTTAACAGCTGAGAGATTGTTGAGAAAAGGTTGTGAGGGTTACTTGGATCATGTGATAGATGCTCGGAATACTTCGATGAGAGTGGAGGATATTCCTGTGGGGAGTGAGTTCTCTGATGTGTTTCCAGATGATCTTCCAGGATTACCACCACACCGTGAGATTGAGTTCACAATCGAGCTTTTGCCAGGTACTCAACCTATCTCACAGGCACCGTACAGGATGGCACCGGCAGAATTGCGAGAGTTAAAGACTCATTTGCAGGACTTGGTGAATATGGGATTTATTCGCCTAAGTGTTTCACCATGGGGTGCACCGGTATTATTTGTGAGGAAAAAGGATGGTGGTCTGAGATTGTGTATCGACTACCGGCAGTTAAATAAAGTGACGGTGCGAAATAAGTATCCTTTGCCAAGGATTGACGATTTATTTGATCAACTGAAAGGGGCAAAGTATTTTTCGAAAATTGACCTTCGATCCGGGTACCATAAGTTGAGGATTCGGGAAGAGGATGTTCAGAAAACAGCTTTCAGGACTCGGTATGGTCATTATGAGTTCCTGGTGATGCCTTTCGGGTGGACTAATGCCTCGGCAGCGTTTATGGATTTGATGAACAGTGTTCCAAAAGTATTTGGATCGATTTGTAATTGTGTTCATCGACGATATCTTGGTGTATTCAAGGAGTGCCAAGGCACATGAGAAGCACTTGAGGTTGGTGCTGAATATGCTTAGGAAAAAGCATTTGTTTGCCAAGTTCAGTAAATGCCAATTTTGGTTGACCGAAGTTGGATTCTTGGGTCATGTGATTTCGGCTGAGGGTATCAGCGTAGATCTCCAAAAAGTGGAGGCAGTGGCAAACTGGGAGCAACCAAGGACAGTGACAGAGATGAGGAGTTTTCTGGGTTTGGCAGGATATTATCGGCGGTTCGTAGAAGGATTTTCTACGATAGCAGGCCCATTGACTCGGTTGACTAAGAAAGGAGTCAAGTTTGACTGGGATGCTGATTGTGAGCAGAGTTTCCAGGAGCTAAAGAGAAGATTGACTTCTGCTCCAGTATTAACCCTTCCATATGGTAACGGGGGTTTTGAGGTATATAGTGATGCATCATTGCGGGGTATTGGCTGTGTGCTGATGCAGCATGGGAAAGTGATAGCGTATGCTTCCAGACAACTTAAAACCCATGAGAGGAATTACCCCACACATGATTTGGAGTTGGCTGCAGTAGTGCATGCACTGAAAATATGGAGAAATTATTTGTATGGGGAGACGTGTCGGATCTTCACCGACCATCAGAGTTTAAAGTACTTGTTCACCCAGAAGGACCTGAATTTGAGACAGAGAAGGTGACTTGAGCTGATAAAGGATTATGATTGTACTATTGAGTACCACCCAGGGAAAGCCAATGTTGTGGCAGATGCCTGGAGCAGGAAATCTATGGGTTCTTTGGCCCATTTGCATACAGTCTACCTACCGTTATTGGTAGAGTTCCGTAGAGCAGGGATTGTACTGGACATGGATAGCCAGGGGGCTTTGTTGGCTAGTTTCCATGTGAGGCCTGTTCTGATTGATCGGATTATTGAGGCTCAACTCCAGGATCCTACGTTGTGCATTATCAGGATGGAGTTAGAGGCTGGAAACAAACAGGACTATGCGGTTAGGGATGATGGAGCATTGGTTAAGGATGGACGGTTGTGCGTACCGAATGAGCTGGAGCTAAAGAGGGAAATTCTTAATGAGGCTCATAGTTCGGCTTACGCTATGCATCCAGGAGGTACCAAGATGTATCACACCCTAAGGAAATACTATTGGTGGACTTGGATGAAAAGAGAAATTGCTGAGTTTGTGAGTAGATGTTTGACATGTCAGCAAGTGAAAGCAGAGAGGCAGAAACCCTATGGGACACTGCAACCATTACCTATTCCGGAATGGAAGTGGGATCACATTACGATGGACTTTGTGTATAAACTTCCAAGGACACGGAAAGGACATGATGGGATATGGGTAATTGTGGATAGACTTACGAAGTCTGCACATTTCTTGCAAGTGCGAGAAGAATTTCGGATGAGTCGGTATGCCAAAATATTCGTGGATGAGATCATACGGCTGCATGGGACTCCAGAGTCTATTGTTTCGGACAGGGATCCTAGATTTACCTCCAGGTTTTGGCGGAGTTTGCAGAAGGATTTTGGCACCACATTGCATTTTAGTACAGCCTTTCATCCTCAGACGGATAGTCAGTCTGAGAGAACAATCCAGGTTTTGGAGGATATGATGAGGGCTTGTGTACTACAGTTTAAAGGGAACTGGGATTCACACTTGTCTATGATGGAATTTGCATATAATAACAGTTACCAGTCGAGTATCGGGATGTCACCTTTCGAGGCACTGTATGGGAGGCAGTGCAGAACACCTTTGTGTTGGAGTGAAATAGGTGAAAGAAGACTGTTAACACCCGAGTTGGTGGATTTGACTGAGGAAAAGATTAGAATCATAAGAGAAAGGTTTAAGATAGCTCAGGATCGCCAGAAGAGCTATGCAGACCATCGAACAAGAGACCTTGAGTTTGAGGTAGGTGATTGGGTGTTCTTGAAATTATCTCCATGGAAGGGAGTGGTACGTTTTGGTAGACGGGGAAAACTAAGTCCTCGCTACATTGGTCCATATGAGATTTTGGAAAGGATAGGACCAGTGGCATATCGTATTTCTTTACCCTCGGAATTATCCAGAGTTCATGATGTCTTTCATGTATCTTTGCTCCGGAAATATCTGTTTGATGAGTCTCATGTGTTGGAAGAGCAACCACTTGAGCTGAAAGACGATTTGACATTTGAGGAGCAACCAGTGCAAATTCTGGATTGGAAGGAAAAGGTACTTCGCAGAAAGACTATTCCTCTAGTTAAAGTGTTGTGGAGGAATCATAACGTGGAGGAAGCCACGTGGGAAACTGAGGAACTAATGCGGGCACAGTATCCTCATTTATTTCATGATTAGGAATGAATTTCGGGGACGAAATATCTTAAGGAGGGTAGATTGTAACAACCCGGAAATTTTAATTATTGATTTTATGCAATTATTTTTATTAAATGACGATTTTACCCTTGATCGGTAAAGGGCTTGGAAATCAAGTTTTGTTTCGAGACACTTTTGGTGGTGTTTCGGGTACCGTTGCGTAGGTCTCGAACTCACGAGTTCGTAGACAAGCGGCACGCAGGAAACGGAGTTTGTATACGGAAGTTGTGGGGCTAGGTGTGCAAGGGCATTTTGGTAATTTTCCATGGAGGGGAGATATTTTAACCTCAATTATTTGTACAACTTCATTTCATCTTCATCTCCTTATCATTTCACTCACTCTCTCTGTAACAAACATAACACAAACACACCGAAATACATTGAACCCGAAACCGTGCGAAAAACCAAGAGAAAAACCATAAAGTCAACGTCGGATTCAAGGCTTTAACTTCCCATTTGGATCAACTAATCGTATTCTACTCTTTCCCACGATCACAACCGTACCAACCATCGAAGGAGAGGACCATGGTGGAAGCCGAGCCGAGTAAAGGAAGTTTCGGATCTTTGGATCGATTTTCCGCCTTATACAGGTACATATTTGATGTTTTGAGGTTATATTTGGATTCCTGGGTTTGAGTAGATAGATTTAGACATAAAATTTGTGTAAAACGGTTGAGTTTTGAGGAAGTTGTAAAGCTTGGAATTTCTGTCGGAAATGGCGGATTCGGCGAACCAGACGGCGGCGGAGGTGGCGGTCCGGTCATCTTCTCTGGCCAACTTCCGGCGACGGCGACGACAGTCCGGTCGTCTTCTCCGGCGAGTCACCGGTGACCGGTCGGGTCGAGTTGAACCGGTCGAGTTGAGTGAACCGGTCGGGTCGAGTTGGACCGGGTCAGGTTGAGCCGAACCGGGTTGGACCGGTTCAGGCGCTTGAACACTGTAGCAGGCGCTCGACCGGCGCGTGAGGGCGCGTGGGCGCGTGTGCCGACCTTCCGGCGGCGCGTGGCGGCGCGTGGGGTCGAGGCTGACGTCACGGCGGCGCGTGGTAACCAGTTTTCGACGTTCTGAATCTGTTGGTATAGGTTTCAGGTTGATCGGACATCGTTTAGAGGTCGTTTTAAGTGTTCGAAGTTGCTGTGATTTTAGGAACAGCATGTGTAGACTTCCCGAGGTTTAGGAAGTTGTTATATACGAGTCTTATTACTAGCCGGTAATCCCGATTGTTGTTTTTGACAGGCGATATCATTCCGGGAACCTCAGAGGAACGAGCGAGACGGGATTGAGCTAGCTTGAACAGGTTTGTGAGTGGACTTTGTTTTATAAACTGAATTGCATGCATCAAAATATCTTTGTTAAATACGGTTATGTATTGTGGCATTGAATTTCTGAATGTTAGAAATGATTTCTAGACACATGTTTTCCACTATTTCAGTTAAAGTATGATTTGAGAAATATCATGGTTTTGGACTCGATTTTGATAACGTTTTGACGTAGAAATTATTGAGTCAATGATTTGGGTTTTGACCTTGTTGTATGCGTTTATCGGATTTGGTCAGAATTGAGGGAGGCCAGGACTCGGGATGAGGATCCGTTATTAGCGGTGAACCCGATGAACCTCCAAGATAAACATTGAATTGAGGGAGGCCAGGACTCGGGATGAGGATCCGTTATTAACGGTGAACCCGATGAACCTCCAAGATAAACATTGAATTGAGGGAGGCCAGGACTCGGGATGAGGATCCGTTATTAGCGGTGAACCCGGTGAACCTCCAATATAATGATATGATATGCTAGTCGAGAGATAGGCCGACTGATCCAATATAATGATATGATATGCTAGTCGAGAGATAGGCCGACTGATCCAATATAATGATATGATATGCTAGTCGAGAGATAGGCCGACTGATCCAATATAATGATATGATATGCTAGTCGAGAGATAGGCCGACTGATGTGATAGCATAGTACAAAGAGTTGTGATACAGTACTAACACACCCCAAGGGATACCCTGGTGGCTAGTGGATGTGTCGGGAACAGTGGATTTGAGATATTATGTGTCTAGGTTGAATTAAATGATTTTGAATTCCTTTGAGGATGATTTTCAAACCAGATTGTGGATCACAATGTGTTTTCCTTATATGGATTTTGTGTGAGTCCTACTGAGTGGTTTTAAAGAGAAAATGAAATGCTGGTGATTTAAAGATGATGTTTTTATAACATGAATTGTTTATGTGATGCATGCATGGTTTTATAAATGGAGGGGGAAAAAGGTAATATTCCTTGGAAAACGTTTTATAAACGATTATTTTTGTCCACTCACAACTTTTGTGTTTAAACCCCCTTCAGGCAGTAGAGTTGACGTGGACATTATCTCGAGGCAAAGGCATTAGCACTTCCGGCTACGCTGTGTAGTTGTACTTGAGTAGGATATCTAATTTGTATCTTGATCCTACTTAGACGCTCTGATATTCTTGTATTTGGTTGGTATTTACTTACAGGAATTTTAAGTGCTTAAATCCCTTGTCTGACAAGAGAAAATATTTATTGTTATTATCATTTGCTAAGGGTTGAAGGGTATTTGGGAACCTTTCCTTAGGTTGTCAGACGGGATCAGGGTTCTTCCCGGGTTTCGAGGGGAAATTCGGGACGGGTCCTGACACTGCCGGTGCCATTCTATACGGTGCCTGTGAGATAGGTTGAGTACCTGGTAAAAGCTCTATGGTGAACTCAATCTCCCGGTGAGGTGGCAATCCCGGACGATCATCTGGAAACACATCAGAGAACTCACTCACCACTGGAATATCCTCCATTCTCATCGGAGTATCCCGAGAATCAAACACATTAGCCAAATAACCCTCACAACCTTTCCTCAGCAATTTCTCAGCGGTTAAAGCTGATATCACTCCACAGGGTAGTACCCTACGATCTCCCCTGAATGTAAGTTCCGGTAAACCTGGACTCCGGAAATCCACTCTCTTGTCATAACAATCAATAGAGGCATGGTGCATAGTCAACCAATCCATCCCCAGAATCACATCAAAATAAAAAATATCTAAGGGGATTAAATCTGCCTCTAATGCATGACCTTCCACTAACACTGGACAACTACGAATCACGAGATTCGCCACTAACATATTCCCAGTAGGAGTACTAATACCCATGTCCCCCTGAGGACATCTCATAACCGAGGACGCTCTAAACGAGTAATCCACTCTATTGCATCATCTGGGCTAGAGTCGCCCATAAATATTGTAGCCCCTAATCTCTGGGCTCTCTCAATGTCTGAACCTTCAGTAGCAGTCCTACTCTGAAGTACATAAGTCAACGTATGACCCAATTGTTCCAGTGTTTGCCTCATATCAGGCTCCACTACAGGTTTAGGTGTGTCCCCAATATTTTCCGACTGTTGACGGAACTCGCGTCTCGGATGCATTACGCTGTTAAGAACTATAACTCATCAATACCAAAATAATTGTACACGTAGTGTACAGTCTACAGGAATTTAACCTAGTGCTCTGATACCAATTGTCAGGACCCGTCCCGAATTTCCCCTCGAAACCCGGGAAGAACCCTGATCCCGTCTGACAACCTAAGGAAAGGTTCCCAAAATACCCTTCAATCCTTACAAATTATAATAACAATAATAAATACTTCCTCTTGTCAGACAAGGGACTTAAGCACTCAATAATTCCCTTAATTAACGACCAATCAAATAGAATATAATATCAGAGCGTCTAAGTAGGATCAAGAGTAAAATTTAGATATCCTACTCAAATATAATTACACAGCGCAGTCGAAGTACTAATGCCTCTGCCTCGAGATCAGTGTTCGCGTCAACTCTACTAAACTGCCTGAAGGGGGTTTAAACACAAAAGTTGTTAGTGGACAAAAATAATCATTTATAAATTCCTTTTCGAGAAAATACCTTTCTTCCCCTCCATTTATAAAATCATGCATGCATAACATAAAACAATTTATCATACTAAAACATCATATGTAAATCACCAAAAATTCTCATTTCTCTTTAAAACCACATAGTTGGACTCACATAAAATCTGTATAATAAAAATACCTCGTGATCCACAATTTGGTTTGAAAACTCTCTTCAAAGGAGTTTAAAATCATTTAAATCAATCTGGACACAAAATATCTCAAATTCAAATCATTTCGTTCCATCTGCCACATAATATCTCAAATTTTCACTGTTCCCGACATATCCATAACACACCAGGGTATCCCTTGAGATGTGTTCAAATCTGTACAACTCTGTGTACCATCTGTACTATATGTACTCTCTGTACTATGCATAGACAGTCTCGCGACCCGCCGGAGCAAGGCCCCTCAACACCAAGGTCCGAACCCTCAACAACTGGTAGAGCAAGGCCCCTCAACACCAGTCAGAGCAACAATAACCATCGGGACGGGAACCAGTGAATCAAATTCATACTTCGAAATCTTTGTTTCTTGGCCTAAGCCAAATTCTTTGCAATATCATTTTATGGCCAAAATCAATAAATCATAATTATGGGTCTCAACCCAAATCACATACTCAAATAGTTACCACGTCAAAACGATATCAAAATCAAGTACAAAAATCAGGCCATTTCTCAAAACATACTTTCACTGAAATATTGTAAAACATGTGTCCAGCATCATTTCTAAAATCCAGAAATTCATTGCACCCATACATAACAGTATTTTAATCAAAGATACATTTATGCATGCATTACAGTTTATAAATCAAAGTCCACTCACAAACCTGTTCAAGCAAGCTCAATCCCGAACTGTACGCTCCCCTGAAGTTCCTGGAGCAGTATCGCCTGTCCAAATTAATAATCGGGATTACCAGCTAATAATAAGAACCTTAAATATAAACCCCCTAAACCAAGGAAAGTCTGCCTATGCTGGCCTAGAAAACGCAGCAACTTTAAAACGTCTGAAACAACCCCTAAACGACATCCGATCGACTCGAAAACTGCGCCAGTAGGTCCGAAACGTCAAAAACTACTTATCACGCGTCACCGTGACCTCAGACTCGGCCCCACGCGCCGCCATGCGCCGACGGAAGGTCGGAACACGCGCCCACGCGCCACCACGCGCCTCACGCGCCGGTCACGCGCCTACTACAGTACCCACGCGCCTGAACCGGTCCAACCCGATTCGGCTCAACCTGACCCGGTCCAACTCGACCCGACCAGTTCAGCTCGACCCGACTGGTTCAACTCAACCCGACCGGTTCAACTCGACCCGACCGGTCACCGGCGACTCGCCGGAGAAGACGACCGACTACCGTCGCCGTCGCCGGAAGCTGGCCGGAGAAGATGACCGGCAGCGCCGTCGCCGCCGTCTGGTTTCACCGGAATCCTCCATTTCCGGCCGAAACTCCAAGCTTTCCAACTTCCTCAAAACTCAACCATTTTTCACAAATTTTACGTCTAAATCTATCTACTCGAACCCAGGAATCCCAATATGACCTCAAAACCACAAACACGTACCTGTGCTAGCCGGAAAATCGATCGGAAGGTCCGAAACTTCCTATCCTCGGTTCGGCTTCCTCCGTGGTCCTCTCCTTCGATGGTTGGTACGGTTGTGATCGTGGGAAGGAGTAGAATACGATTAGTTGATCAAAACTGGAAGTTGGAGCCTTGAAATCAAAGTTGACTTTGTGGGTTTTTGGATGATTTTCGCACGGGTTCGGGTGGTTTGTGTATGTTTGTAACAGAGAGGATGAGTGAGATGATAATGATAAAGATGAAATGAAGATGTATCAGATTACACTGATTTGGGGGTTAAAAATATATACCCCAAGTAAAAAATTACCAAAATGCCCTTGCACATCTAGACCCATAACTTTCGTCCACGAACTCCGTTTTCCGCGTGCCACCTGTATACGAACTCGTGAGTTCGAGACCTACACAACGGTACCAAAAAAACCACCAAACGTGTCTCGAAACAAAACTTGATTTCCAAGCCCTTTACCAAACAAGGGTAAAATCGTCATTTTACAAAAATAATTACGTAAACCCAATAATTAAAATTCCGGGTTGTTACAATCTACCCTCCTTAGAAATTTCGTCCTCGAAATTCAACTCTACCCTTGGAACAAATAAGGATTCTGCGTCCGCATTAGTTCCTCGGTTTCCCACGTGGCTTCCTCCACGTTATGATTCCTCCACAACACTTTAACTAGAGGAATACTCTTTCTGCGCAGTACCTTTTCTTTCCAATCCAAAATTTGCACCGGTTGCTCCTCAAAGGTCAAATCATCCTTCAGCTCAAGTGGCTACTCTCCCAATACGTGAGATTCATTAAACAGATATTTCCGGAGCAAGGATACATGAAAAACATTATGAACTCTGGATAATTCCGATGGTAAAGCAAGACGATATGCCACTGGTCCTATCCTCTCCAAAATCTCATACGGACCAATGTAGCGAGGACTCAGTTTTCCTCGTCTACCAAAACGTACTACTCCCTTCCAAGGAGATAGTTTCAAGAACACCCAATCACCTACCTCAAACTCAAGGTCTCTGGTTCTACGGTCTGCATAGCTCTTCTGGCGATCCTGAGCTGTCTTCAACCTTTCTCTGATGATCCTTATCTTTTCCTCAGTCGTATCAACCAACTCTGGTGTTAACAGTTTCCTTTAACCCGCTACAGTACCCACGCGCCTGAACCGGTCCAACCCAGTTCGGCTCAACCTGACCCGGTCCAACTCGACCCGACCGGTTCACTCAACCCGACCGGTTCAACTCGACCCGACCGGTCACCGGCGACTCGCCGGAGAAGACGACCGACTGCCGTCGCCGTCGCCGGAGAAGATGACCGGCAGCGCCATCGCCGCCGTCTGGTTTCACCGGAATCCTCCATTTCCGGCCGAAACTCCAAGCTTTCCAACTTCCTCAAAACTCAACCATTTTTCACAAATTTTACGTCTAAATCTATCTACTCGAACCCAGGAATCCCAATATGACCTCAAAACCACAAACACGTACCTGTGCTAGCCGGAAAATCGATCGGAAGGTCCGAAACTTCCTATCCTCGGTTCGGCTTCCTCCGTGGTCCTCTCCTTCGATGGTTGGTACGGTTGTGATCGTGGGAAGGAGTAGAATACGATTAGTTGATAAAACTGGAAGTTGGAGCCTTGAAATCAAAGTTGACTTTGTGGGTTTTTGGATGATTTTCGCACGGGTTCGGGTGGTTTGTGTATGTTTGTCACAGAGAGGATGAGTGAGATGATAATGATAAAGATGAAATGAAGATGTATCAGATTACACTGATTTGGGGGTTAAAATATCTACCCCAAGTAAAAAATTACCAAAATGCCCTTGCACATCTAGACCCATACCTTTCGTCCACGAACTCCGTTTTCCGCGTGCCGCCTGTCTACGAACTCGTGAGTTCGAGACCTACGCAACGGTACCAAAAACACCACCAAACGTGTCTCGAAACAAAACTTGATTTCCAAGCCCTTTACCAAACAAGGGTACAATCGTCATTTTACAAAAATAATTACGTAAACCCAATAATTAAAATTCCGGGTTGTTACACCTTTCCTTAGGTTGTCAGACGGGATCAGGGATCTTCCCGGGTTTCGAGGGGAAATTCGGGACGGGTCCTGACAATATTGATCATTCTGAGGCCTTGATCTGTTATTGAACCTGCCAACCAAGTTGGCTTTTTCCACCATTGGGCAATCCTGGGATCCATGTCCTTGAATCGAGCATACATCACATACTTGTACTCATTTTGCCTTGTCATTACACAATTGCTTTACCATTGCTCTGAGTTGAGCAATGGTGTCATCTTTGTCCTTGTTTGCTCCACCAAGGGTTTGAGGTTGATAACCCCGATAGCTGATTTGCTTATTCCTTTGAGCAATATTCTCAAAGGCCGCTCTAGCCTCATCGGCTGTGCTATCCATGACCCTATCACTGGTCTTCAAAGCTCCGTAGAAATACAACATCAAGTGACATTCATCGATGTTGTGGTGGGGACAAGACTGAAATAACTGATTGAACCGTTCCCAGAATTTGTAGAAGGACTCATCTTCAGCCTGACGTGGGGCCATGATCTCACTCTCAAGTTTATTAATCTTTGACACTGACTAATACTGAGTACGGAACTTGGAGGAGAAGTCTCTCCAAGACGAGATAGACGCATGGGCCAAGGAATGGAACCAGGCCTTGGCTCTGTCCTTGAGACTGAAGTGAAAGAGTATCAATCTGATTTCGGGCTCAGTCATGCCGTTTATCCTCAATGTAGAGCAGGCCTCCACGAATTCCTTTGTATGTAGGTGAGGATTCTCTCCTGAAAGTCCAAGGAATTTAGGGAGCATGTGTATGGTCCCTGACTTAAGCTCAAAGTTTTCCACAGTAGATGGTGGGAAAACAATTGGAAACTGATCCTCAAAGACATGTGGAGTAGCATATTCCTTTAGAAGCTTTGGTGCGGGTTGGTAAGGACACGTTCCTCAGCCATTGGTGGTGATGATGGCGGGGATGTTTGTGGAGATGGGAATTGCGGTGAAGTTGGCAAGGAATGGAAGGTGATCCTCTGAGCGCTGTAGGAGGGGGAAGGTTTGTGAGAATGCAGCTCCAATTGTCGTTTGATGTATGCAAGCTGTTCAACAGACAACGAGTGGGACATAGACCTGGAAAGAGTAACAAACTTGAATTAGTAACCTAAAGCAATGGACACCGTTGAGGGACAAGTTGTCGGCAACGGCGCCAAAAACTTGTTGGTAAAAATAGAGAACAAGATAATGCAATCTATTCTTAACAGTTAAAACCATGCAAGTGTACAAGTAAACTAAGACAGTATAGCAGAAAGCAAGAATTGATCCCACAAGGACTATGTATCAACGTTAAATCAATTAAACCGTAGACTCAAATAACTCAATTAAGACTCAAGAAACAAAAATGAAGAAGACAGCCAAACATGAAAGTAAGACTCACACGAGTTAGATACCCCAAGACACCTAAACACTACTTATGACAGAAACTTGTGACACAAGAAAATACAAAACACCCTGAACAAACACACACAAGACTCACGGCAGGGGGGAGGGGGTTTTGATACTTTTGGAATTGAGAATACTGAAAGTAAAATAGAAACTTAGAGTGCAAGAAACAAATAGGCAGCAAGGTTGATTTTGATTAAAACTAGGTATTAAGTCGAACTAAGGCCAACTATCCACCACTAACCATTACAAGTTTTTAACAAGATTTCCAAGGTTCAATTACTATGAATTAACTGAATCTGATGCCGGTGCAAAGGTCCACTCAAGGTCAAATCACACATTTTATTTCCTTCTTAGTTTCTATGTAGAAGGCTTTCCCGACTCACTACCACAACTATTCAAAGAATGCATTAAGCATGAAAGGAAATATGAGCAATCACACTGCCCCTAGAAAAGTGATGTGCAGTCCTAGGTTATCACACTGCCACTAAACTCATAAACATAAACAAAGATTATTACGCATAGTAATCAAAACCATATTCAATATTCATAACAATGTAAACCAATGGCCAAAATCAAGTTAACAAACTGCATGGCTAGGGCTTCAAGCATCCCTAGTTCTATGAAGAACTACTCACACATGTTATTGAAAACAATAGAATAAGTCATTATTACAAATTAAAGATGAAAGGGAAGAAAATAAAACACTGAAAGAAATGGCAAGCCAAGGACACGTCCAAGCACTCTCCTCTACTCTCTGCATTAAGCTCCTCTTCCAAAAGCACGAACAAAACTAAAAACGCACAAACTGTCTAAAACTGAAAACTATACGGCTACAAAGGGGTGAAACCCAAATTCAGCATTAAAACATTATTTAAATAGACCTAGGGCTTCCCCTACAAACTAGGAATTGAAACTGACAACAAAAAGCCTAAAATAACCTTAATGAAACCCTAAGCCTGTTTTCCTAGCTTAGCAGGGACGCGGGCTGGGCCGAGGGTAGGGCTGGGTCACGGGCTTGAGGCGTGTCAGTGGACACGATTGGGACTTGGCTGAGAGCTCTGAAGGGCTCGCCATGCCTCATCTGGGGCTGGTTCTAGGACTCAACTTAGGGCACATATGAGGTATCTTTGAGACATGTCAAGGACACGTTTTGGCATGAACCTTTACTCACCTTGAACTTGATTTGTTAGTCCTCAAACATGGATTTGGGACTGGCAAGGCTTGAATCGAGGTTCTTAGTCCTATCCCTAAATAGGGCTCATTGCTTTAAATCAGGACATGATTCAGGGCCCGATATTGCAATGAAGAAAACTTCCTCACTATAACTCAAAATTGAGCCATTCTTTTTGTATTCTCCTCAAAATATCCCTGTCTTTCCAATTCTGCACAAGTTTCAAAAAATGCGTCACTTTATACTATGGTTGGCACTCAATCATTCAAAATACATGTAAAAGGGCACAAAGTGACATCAAAATGATGTATAAATAATGACTAAACAACTAGGTTGCCGGAGGAAGACTTGGTTGTTTCCCGGAAGAAGACTTGGTTGCTTCCTGGAGGAAGGCTTGGTTACTTCCCTTAGAAGGCTTGGTTGCTTCCCTAAGGAATGCTTCGACGCTTCACTGGGCGAAGGCTATGACGCTTCTCAAGGTGGAGGAATAGACGCTTCGCAGAGCGATGGCATTAACGCTTTGTGGGGCCAGGCACGACAGTTCGCAGGGCGAAGGCATGACACTTCGCAGGGCAAAGGCATGACACTTCTCAGAGCGAAGGAATCGACGCTTTGCGGGGTGAAGGAATTGACGCTTCGCTGGGCAAAGGCATTGACGTTTCACGGGGCGAAGGCATTGACGCTTCGCTGGGCGAAGAAAATGAAGCTTTGCGGGGTGAAGGCATGGACTCTTCGTCGGGCAAAGGCATGGACTCTTCGTCGGGCAAAGGCATGGATGCTTCGTTAGGCGAAGGCATGGACGCTTCGTCAGGCGAAGGCATGGACGCTTCGTCAGGCGAAGGGATGGACGCTTTGCGCGGCGAAGGCATGGATGCTTGTAACAACCCGGACAATTTTATTTATCATTTTTGTAAATTATTTTGTAAAATGACGATTTTAGCCTTGATCGGTTAAGGGCATGGAAATCAAGTTTGTTTCGGAACATTTTACGCGGTGTTTCGGGTACCGTTGCGTAGGTCTCGAACTCACGAGTTCGTAGATAGGTGGCATGCGGAAAACGAAGTTCGTGTACGAAAGTTATGGGTCTAGATGTGCAAGGGCATTTTGGTAATTTTGGCTTGGGAGAAGATATTTTAACCCCAATCATTTTACATCTTCATTTACATCTTCACTTCATTTTCATCTTCATCTCATTATCATCTCTCTCTCTGTGAAACACAAACACCATCGAACCCGTGAGAAAACACCCCAAAACCCACAAAGTCAACTTTTGATTCAAGGCTTTAACTTCCATTTTTTATCCACTAATCGTATTCTACTCCTTCCCACGATCACAACCGTACCAACCATCGAAGGAGAGGACCACGGGGGAAGCCGAACCGAGTATAGGAAGTTTCGGATCTTCCGATCGATTTTTCGGCTTACAAAGGTACGTGTTTGTTGTTTTGAGGTCATATTTGGATTCTTGGGTTTGAGTAGGTAGTTTTAGACATAAAATTTGTGAAAAATGGTTGAGTTTTGAGGAAATTATAAAAGCTTGAAGTTAAGGCCGGAAATGGGGGATTCCGGCGAAACCAGACGGAGGCGGCTGGTCTTCTTCTTCGGCCAGACTCCGGCGACGGCGTCGGCAGTCGGTCTTCTTCTCCGGCGAGTCACCGGTGATTGGTCAGGTTGACTGAACCTGTAAGGACCCTTCCCGAATTTTTCCTCTAAACCCGGAAAGAACCCTTATCCCGTCTGATAGCTCTTTTACCTCAAAATTTAAATACCAGAAATACCCATTGTTCTTGAATAATTTTTATTAAACCTTATAAGGTTCCCGACAGAACCTCTGTACTTACTGATCACTCTTACCTGTCAGACGCAGGATAGTATACAGGTCAAAGTCAAGACCTCGGAACAGTGGTGGTTCAAATAGGAATACCCTATGACACCAAATGTCCGTAGGTCAGACACTGCTGATATCTCTACTGGAATACCACAAGACAACCGACTAGTCAGATACTTGTGAACCAACCATAATTCGTCCCTCTGGGTCACCGCCCACACCAACCCACAGACCCGGCTGACGAAGTATTTCATAGGTTGATTAAGCCCATGACAATTGTCGTCTGGTTCATATTAGAGCCGGATATATCCTCGGCTATCATATCGTATCATCAGCCGGTATAACCTTCGGCTATCATAACATATCAGTCGGCATATCTCTCGACTATCATATCCCTAGCCACCAGGGTATCCCTTGGGGTGTGCTAGTCATGTATCATATCATATCAGTCGACATATCTCTCGACTATCATATCATATCAGTCGGCATCTCTCGACTATCATAACATATCAGTCGGCAGCTCTCGGTTATCATAACATATCAGTCGGCATCTCTCGACTATCATAACATATCAGTCGGCATCTCTCGACTATCATAACATATCAGTCGGCATCTCTCGACAATCATAACATATCAGTCGGCATCTCTCGACTATCATAACATTTCAGTCGGCATCTCTCGACTATCATATCCCTAGCCACCAGGGTATCCCTTGGGGTGTGCTAGTCATGTATCATATCATATCAGTCGACATATATCTCGACTAAAATATCATATCAGTCGGCATCTCTCGACTATCATAACATTTCAGTCGGCATCTCTCGACTATCATATCCCTAGCCACCAGGGTATCCCTTGGGGTGTGCTAGTCATGTATCATATCATATCAGTCGGCATATATCTCGACTATCATAACATTTCATATCATATATTGGAGGTTCACCGGGTTCACCGCTAATAACGGATCCTCGTCCCGAGTCCTAGCCTCCCTCAAATCAATGTTTATCTTGGAGGTTCATCGGATTCACCGCTAATAACGGATCCTCATCCCGAGTCCTGGCCTCCCTCAAATCAATGTTTATCTTGGAGGTTCATCGGGTTCACCGCTAATAACGAATCCTCATCCCGAGTCCTGGCCTCCCTCAAATCAATGTTTATCTTGGAGGTTCATCGGGTTCACCGCTAATAACGGATCCTCATCCCGAGTCCTAGCCTCCCTCAAATATGACCAAATCCGATAAACTCATACAACAGGGTCAAAACCCAAATCATTGACTCAATAATTTCCACGTCAAAACGTTATCAAAATCGAGTCCAAAACCATGATATTTCTCAAATCACACTTTAATCGAAATAGTGGAAAACATATATCCAATAATCATTGCTAAATGTCCAGGAAATCATTGCAACAATACATAACAATATGTAAACAAAGATACATTGATGCATGCATTACAGTTTATAAACAACAGTCCACTCACATACATCAACCAAACCTTAATTCATGGACGGTCTAGCCCAAGCAACACATGCACAATAACGACCCAACTACCTTGACTTCCCGAGCTCAAAACCCGCTAATACGGTCAATCATTACCGCTGGGATTGCACAAAACAACCTCTAAATGACGTCCGAACAACCTAAAACCTGTACCAACAGATTCGGAACGTCGAAACTAGTTACCACGGGCCGCCGTGACCTCAGTCTCGGCTCCACGCGCCGCGCCCCACCGGAAGGTCGGCACACGCGCCCACGCGCTCTCACGCACCGGTCACGTGCCTGTTACAGTGTTCACTCCCCTGGACCGGTCCAACCCGGTTCGGCTCAACCTGACCCGGTCCAACTCGACCAGACCGGTTCAACTCGACTCGACCGATTCAACTCGACCCGACCGGTTCAACTCGACCCGACCGGTCACCGGTGACTCGCCGGAGAAGACGACCGGACTGTCGTCTCCGTCGCCGGAAGCTGGACGGAGAAGATGACCGGACCGCCACCTCCGTCGCCGTCTGGTTCGCCGGAATCCCCCATTTCCGGCCGAAACTTCAAGGTTTTCTAACTTCTTTATTTCTTAACCGTTTTTCACGATCTACACATGGAAATTCTTCTACTTTTCACTAGGAATCCAAATATGAGGTCAAAGTTCCGAGATCGTACCTGGTTTGGCCGGAAAACGGCCGAGAAGGTTCGGTTCACCTCCCTCCTCCGTCCGTCGCCTACGGCGGTGCTCCCGCTCCAATAGCTACCCCAAAATGCTCGTGGGATCCCGGGGAAGATACTCCCGACCTTGGTTTCGTTCAAATCGGATCGAAATCCATCCGATGAAAATCAAGTCTTTGTGTTCACACGAGGGGGGGGGGGGGGGGGGGGGGGGGGGGGTTTCGGGTAGGAGAGAGAGACTGATTGGCCAATCTCCCGAGGAGAGAGAAAAATATCTACTATATAGTTCCAACTTCTCCAAAATTACCAAACTGCCCCTGAAGCTTCTAGGCCATTAAGGAACTCATCGGGTCTCCGTTTTCCACGTGCCGCCTGTCTACGAACTCGTGAGTTCGAGACCTACGCAACGACCCAATAAAAATTCCCAAAAGTACTGCCAGTCAAAAAGTGACTCCCGAACCCGTCCAAAACTGAGGGTAAAATTGTCCAATTCTCAAAATAATTTAATTTCTGGTCCGGGTCGTTATAGAACCGGTCGGGTTGAGTGAACCAGTCGAGTTGAGTGAACTGATCGGGTCCAGTTGGACCGGGTCAGGTCGAGTCGGGCTGGATTGGACCGGTCCAGGCGCATGAACACTGTAACAGGCGCATGACTGGCGCGTGAGGGGGTGTGGCGGCGCGTGGGCGTTGGTTTCATACTTCCGGCGGCGCATGGCGGGCGTGGGGCCAATTCTGAGCTCACGGCGACGTGCGGTAACTAGTTTTCGACGTTCCGGATCTGTTGGTACAGATTTCAGGTTGATCGGACGTCGGTTAGAGGTTGTTTTGGGCGTTCGAAGTTGCTGCGTTTTCTAGGACAGCATTTGTAGACTTGCCGGGGTTTAGGGAGTTGTTATATAAGAGTCTTATTACTAGCCGGTAATCGCGATTGTTGTTATTGACAGGTGTTACCGCTCCGGGAACCTTGGAGGGACAAACAAGTCGGGATTGAGCTTGCTTGGACAGGTGGTGATTGGACTTTTGGTTTATAAACTGTAATGCATGCATCAATATATCCTTGATTTATATAATGTTATGTATGGTTGCAATAATTTCCTGGAAGTTAGAAATGATGTTGGACACATGTTTTCCAATAATTCAGTGAAAGTGTGTTTTGAGGAATGCCCTTGTTGTTAGACTTGATTTAGATATCATTTTGACGTGGTAACTATTTGAGTATGTGATTTGGGTTTAGACTCGTATTTATGATTTTATCGATTTTGGCCATAAATGAGTTTTCAAAGAATTTGGCTGAGGCCAAGAAACAAAGATTTCAAAATACGGATTTGGTTTCACTGGTTTTCTGTTCCGATGTATAGAGTTAGCTCCCGCTAGCGTTGAGGGGTTTTACTCCGCTGGTTATTGAGGCTATTGCTCCGTTGAATCGCAGAGCCTGTATAGAGTTAGCTCCGGCTAGCGTTGAGGGGTTTTGCTCCGCTGGTTGTTGAGGTTGTTGCTCCGTCGAATCGTTGAGCCTGATTATGCATAGTATAGATTTTAGCACATCACAAGGGATACCCTGGTGTGTTGTGGATATGTTGGGAACAGTGGATTTGAGATATTGTGTGTTTAGATTGAATTAAATGATTTTAAACTCCTTTGAGGGGAGTTTTCAAACCAAACAATGGACCACGATGTGTTCTCATTTTACAGATTTTGAGTGGGTCCAACCAAGTGTTTTTTTTTTTTTTTAAGACAAATGGAAATTCCGATGATTTTCAGCAGATGTTTTATATCATGAATTGTTTTATTTGATGCATGCATGGTTTTATAAAGTGGAGGGAGAAAAGGTAAGATTTCCTCAGAAAAAGATTTCTAAATGATTATTCTTGTCCACTCACAACTTTTGTGTTTAAACCCCTTTCAGGCTGTTGAGTTGACGCATGCACTTCTCTCGAGGCAGAGGCATTAGTACTTTCAGCTGCGCTGTGTAGTTAAACTTGAGTAGGATATCTAAATTGTACCCTTGATCCTACTTAGACGCTCTGATATTATATTTTATTTGGTCGGTCATTAATTGCAGGAATTATTGAGTGCTTGAATCCCTTGTTTGACAAGTGAAAGTATTTATTATTATTATTTTGTAAGGATTGAAGGGTATTTTGGGAACCTTTCCTTAGGTTGTCAGACGGGATCTGGGTTATTCCCAGGTTTCGAGGGGAAATTCGGGATAGGTCCTGACAATGCTTCTCGGGGTGAAGGCTTGGATGGTTTAACGGGTGAAGGCATTGACGCTTGACGAGGTGAAGGCATTAAAGCTTCACGGGGAAAAGGCATGGACACTTCGCGAGGCGAAGGCAAGGACGCTTCATGGGGCGAAGGCATGGACGCTTCCTGGGGCGAAGGCATGGACGCTTCTCGGGGCAAAGGCATGGATGCTTCACGGGGATTATACATGGACGCTTCGCAGGCGGAAGGCATAGACGCTTTGCAAGGTGAATGGTTGGTTGTTACCACTCCAGATGGAGGCGGTGGGGGTGCAGGAGTTGATGGGATAGAAAATGTTGTGAATCCAACAACAGAGTCGGTCCCTATGTCCCGATGGGTGCCAATATCATCACTTGACGCGTCCCACGTGGGGAATGGCTTTGTTGTTCTTCTTTGTTCTCAATGTGTGTTCTATTCCCAACCTGAGTTGCAGAGACGGAAGCAGCCGCTCCGGATGAACGAACGATCGTCGTGTTATTGCTATGATAAGAACGATGAATGGCGATGATGATCGACGAACAAAAATTAATGAACGATGAACGAAGTTCAAGAACGACGAACGAAGTTGATGAACAACGAACGAAGTTAATGAACGACGAACGAGCTAAAGGATACTCTTTGAATATTTCTCAATTCGGCTCTCAATGAAAGCACCAATTATTGAAGTAAAAATCAAACACGCTTGAAAAAGTCTTTACGATCCCTACAAACATATAACAAGAAACAATCGAGGTTAAGGTTGAAGCCCCAAGGGGGTTTTTCAACCAAGAACGCTCTGATGCTTAAGTTAGCTTCGAGAGAGAAATCTGAAGGAGCTTTAGAAGCGAGGAATGAGTTATCTTAGAAATGAGGTGAGGACCTCTATTTATAGTGAAACCTTGAGAGTCGCGAAGCGTTCTGATTGGTCGATGGATTTTGTAATTAGTAAATTGGTCGATGGATTTTGTAATTAATAAATAATTCTTTCTTAATAAAAGATATTATTTCTTAATTGGATTTCAGTAACAATTAATTCTCAAGTAGAATATTATTATTATTGTGGCCTTAACCCGATTAAATAATATATTTAGCTGGAAATACTTTATTTAATGTGTGGGTGTCTGTGAGTCATTCATGTCATTACCATGGGTAATTTAGACATTATATAAGTTATGGACCACGTGGCATCTCCACAAATTTTGGGTGATTTTTGGTTTCACAAATACCCCCACATTGCTTAGGATTCAGGGAGTTCTAAGGGATGTACATTTTTTTGATTAATAAAATAAAAGAATTTGATAATCTAACCTAAATCTTTATGAAATAAAAAAATTAATAAGATTAGAAAAAATAATAAATTAATCATTTCTTTAAGAATCCTATTAATGTTGGTCTGGGTTGCAACAGTCTCATAGCAGAAGAAGATATATCACTAGATTTTTCTATCTTTTTTTACAAAAATAAGAAGAAAATAAGAGGAAGAATAAGCTTTTTTTTTTTTCATTTTAATGTTCATTTAAAATTTTTTTTCTTAGAGAACACAAAGAGAGAGATTGGACCATCCAAAAACAGAGACGACTTTTAAACTTTCATTGTGAAGCTGGTTTCGTTTTCTCCCTAATATCCCATCTCCCCTCCTCCACACCCTGACGAAAACCCACAGAGAAAATACTGGCTAATTTCCTTGGATTCCGATTTTTTTGTATTATGTCTACATTTATTTTTTTGGTCCAAGTATTATGTCCAGTTTGATCTCTCTTTCAGTGAAGAAGAAGTGAAGACTCAAGGCAAATGTCTTTTTTGTCTAATTTAGCACATATGAGTGTCATGTGATGTTTTATAACAGAAAACATTAAAAAAATTGATGGAATGACCATTATTGCACATTTGGGTAAAGTTCAGGGACGACAGACTCTAATATTAAAGTTTAAGGACGGTTGATAAAATTTGGGTAAAATTCAGGGACGTTGGCAAACATATATTTAGCCTTTTCGGAAGGTAAAATTTTTTTTTTCCAAAATCTGGATTGACATATGTACCCTTACTTTTAACATAAATCATATGGAAAATAGATGGAGGGACTAACGGAAACAATTGGGTAAAGTTCAGGGACGGCATACACTAATGTTAAGTATGGGGACAGTTTTTAAAATAATGGTAAAGTTCAATGGCGTTGTAAACTATTCAGCCAAATTACTAATTAATTAAGGATTTTCAAAGTAACACCTATATATCAAGGTTATACTTACAAATCCATTAAATGTCTTGTATCGGCTAATCATTTTGAAATCCGTTGATACTTTGAAATTTTTCATTTTTAATTAATTTAACCTAAATTCTTGTTATTTTGAAGCTTCTCATCCAAAGATGACTTCAGTACACGACATATAATTAACTAGCTAGTTAATATATATGTTCCAAAGAAGAGTTACGAGGTCATGGTGTTATTCTATGGTGTGGGTCTATGACTCGGATATGTCTATGTTACTTTACATACGTGTACAAGATAGAACAAGAGAAAGTTGTGTGTAGTGTTGCTATTGGCTAGCTCTACTAATATGAATGGCATCAAATCGGTATTGGCTAGCTAGTACATTCCATTATAAGTTGCCGGCCGGCTAGCTAGCTAGCTTACCTTATCACATTTCAAGTGGATATCCATTAATTATATACTACTTTAAAATGAGCATCTTTAATTTGGCCGGGGCCAGCCGGCCGAGCCAAACCCAAGCAGATGATGACTGGATCATACGGTCATACCGAGGAGAAAACACAAATAAACCAGCTCAATCACTATATATGTATACAGTATGCCATAAATACCTACTTAGGAAAGTACGTAATTCTAGAATAAATGTATGGCGGAGTAAGATTGTTATATTATAAGCGCGCATATAATAACTGTCAATTATCTCATTAGTAAAGTTATTAAATAAAACAAAAAGGTAAATTTAAAGATTCATGAATAAGGGCTTTGGGTTATCTAAGTGTGGAGATACAGTGGCGGCGGTGGTGTGTAAGGCAAGTTTGCATCGCATACCTGCAACGCTGGGGCTGTGGTTCACGTTCTGCCTTTCAGTGGACCCTTGTGTATCTCTGCAGTGTGACGTACATGCTCTGGGGTCTCTTTCTTTCAGAGATGGCTACTATTGATGAGGTATCAGAGGTTTTTATCGATGTGGTGGCTGTAGCAGAGGTGGAAGTGTGGTAACTCGATATTCGGCTCCTCCTGAGCACCCTGAGTGGTAACTCGATATCCGGCTCCTCTAGAGCACCTCGAGTGGTACCTCGATATCCGGCTCCTCCTGAGCACCCCGAGTGGAAACTAGATATCCGGCTACTCTTGAGCACCCCGTGTGGTAACTCGATATCCGGCTCCTCTTGAGCAACTTGAGTGGTAACTCGTTATCCGGCTCCTCCTGAGCACCCCGTGTGGTAACTCGATATTCGGCTCCTCCTAAGCACCCCGAGTGGTAACTCGATATCCAGCTCCTCCAGAGCACCCCGAGTGGTAACTCGATAACCGGCCCCTCCTGAGCACCCCGAGTGATAACTCGATATCTGACTAATCCCCAGCCGTAGCTCAATATTCAGGTTCATCCTGAGAGTATGATGGAATCCTCCATGAAATACCTCAAATCATCCTGAGAGTATGATGGAATACTCCATGACATACCTCATATCATCCTAAGAGTATGATGGAATCCTCCATGACATACCTCATACCTCAACGATATGGCTAAGAAAGATCCCTCAAACGCCAATATCGGAGAACCTCTCAACGTTCTAACGGAGACGTACCCTCAATGATCTGGCGGAGACGTACCCTCAACGCCAGTTGGGGAACCCTCAACAATGTGGCTGAGAAAGACCCCTCGAACGCCAACATCGGAGAACCCCTCAACGATCTGGCCGAGACATACCCTCAAAGAGTCGGAGAACCTTGTGGTATAACACAATCATAAAAGTACACATGCCACGTAATCCCGGAAACCCAGTCCGTTCTCAGTACATCCAAAATACCAAATTAAGGAAGCCCAAGCCCCAAGGAACTCTTTGATACATGTTGTACAAATAGCAACCCAAAAATTACGCAACTATATGCACGTTTTAACTAGCAAGTGCACAAGATCAGATAAATAGTATAGAAAGCAAATACGAGATCATTCCCACGAGGATTGGATTAATATGTGTTTAAAATTGATTTCCTAGAACTAATAACTAAATGGCACAAACTAAGAAAGCAGAAGTGAAAGAAAACCATAAGATTTCTAATCAAAGTTTATGTGCAATACACAAAGGCACTCGGTGTTCAAAATGATGATTTTAAGATGATTTTGAAAACTGAAAATTTTGAAATAAAATATTAAAAACAGCGTTTGATTAAAAATAGAATTGGATCGAGGTTAAAACAATGAGAAAACCAGTTAGGGATTCGACGTTCACCGCTAATCTTCTTCCTTAAGCAAACGACATGCACAATGCTACAAACAGATTTTAGATGCTCATGTTTATCAACCTAAAAGCATGATATCAACTCTTTAAATTATTGATTTCCCTAAGGAACAAATTAGGCATGGGTATCTACGCTAACTCTTTTCATTCTTAAAGTGTTTAGCATGGTATCTACTAAGTTGCAGTTTAAGAACGCATAACACAATGGAAATCTACAAACACACAACTCTTAGAACATGGTATCTATTCTAGTTATTCACGATGATTAATTTCAAGAACTTATGACTAGTTCTTTTATTAGTCTCACAGGCACAAGATTCGGTCATCTAAATTTACCTATGTAACAAACTCAATACACAGAATGCATATGGTGATCAAGCATAACATAACGTATGTAAAGAGTAAAATATAATCTGAAATTAATCAATTAAGCATCACAAAAGTAGTTTACAACAAAGGCATATCGAAATACTAAAAGAAACATGATTAGGGCTTCAATCGAGCCCTAACTAAAGTACTTGGTTACCCATAATTTAAATAGATTGCAAGAACATGCAAAACAGAAAATAAAAAGAGGAATAAGATAGCTCTTTGATGATGTGTTGGTCAGCCAGAGTGATTGGATGACGCATTGACGTTCCTCCTTGCTTCCTAAGCCTTTTAGACCTTGGAACCATGAAGGATGAAGTAGAATGGGATGGTGTGGCTAAGTCTTTTTGTGTGAGAGCCCGAAACATTTTTTGCATGTTTTTTTAGAGAGAAAAAGAGCCGTTTCAAAGCGAGGTGAGGGGGAGACTCTTAGCTTCCCTGACCCTTGGCTGCCAAGAATTTATGTGCATGTTAATTCACTGAATGATGGAGAGAGACGTTTTTTTTTTTGTTTTTGTGAGGGAGAGCAAGCGTTTCTTTGATCTTGTGTGCTTGTTTGCTTGCCAAGTCCTTCCTCCCATGACCCTAATAAACTGGGCTTCTAGTCGTCCAAGCCGGATAAGGATTAGAAAACTTGAAATAGAAGAAATGTTGAATTCCCGCGCAGCCTGTCCTGGTTGTACTAAAACGGCCTTGACACATTTGCTGAAGTCTGTTTCAAAGTTTCCTCTTTAATTTTCCCAAACAGCACTCATTAACTAAGAAAAGTATAAGAAAACAAGATAAAACGTCGCATAAATTTGCTCCTATCAGTAATACACGAAGGCACTCGGTGTTCAAAATGATGATTTTAAGATGATTTTGAAAACTGAAAATTTCGAAACAAAATATTAAAAACAACGTTTGATTAAAAATAGAATTTAATCGAGGTTAAAACAATGAGAAAACCAGGTAGGGATTCGATGTTCACCGCTAATCTTCTTCCTTAAGCAAACGACATGCATAATGCTACAAAACAGATTTTAGATGCTCATGTTTATCAACCTAAAAGCATGATATCTACTCTTTAAATTATTGATTTCCCTAAGCAACAAGTTATGCATGGGTATCTACGCCAACTCTTTTCATTCTTAAAGTTTTTAGCATGGTATCTACTAAGTTGCACTTTAAGAACGCATAACACAATAGAAATCTACAAACACACAACTCTTAGAACATCATATCTATTCTAGTTATTCATGATGAGTAATTTCAAGAACTTATGACTAGTTCTTTTGTTACTCTCACAGGCACAAGATTCGGTCATCTAAATTTACCTATGTAACAAACTCAATACACAGCATGCATACGGTGATCAAGCATAACTTAACGCATGTAAATAGTAAAATATAATCTGAAATTAATCAATTAAGCATCACAACAGTTGTTTACAGCAAAGGCATATCGAAATCCTTAAAGAACCATGATTAGGGCTTCAATCGAGCCCTAACTAAAGTATGTTATACAAATAGCGACCTAAAAATTACGCAACTATATGTACGTTTTAACTCGCAAGTGCACAAGATCAGACAAATAGTATAGAAAGCAAATACGAGATCATTCCCACAAGGACTGGATTAATATGTGTTTAAAATTGATTTTAAGATGATTTTGAGAACTGAAAATTTCGAAACAAAATATTAAAAAAATAGCGTTTTATTAAAAATAGAATTGGATTGAGGTTAAAACAATGTGAGAAAACCAGTTAGGGATTCGATGTTCACCGCTAATCCTCTTCCTTAAGCAAACGAGATGCACAATGCTACAAAACAGATTTTAGATGCTCATGTTTGTCAACCTAAAGGCATGATATCTACTCTTTAAATTATTGATTTCCCTAAGCAACAAGTTAGGCATGGGTATCTACGCTAACTCTTTTCATTCATAAAGTGTTTAGCATGGTATCTACTAAGTTGTACTTTAAGAACGCATAACAAAATGGAAATCGACAAACACACAACTCCTAGAACATGGTATCTATTCTAGTTATTCATGATGATTAATTTCAAAAAGTTATATGTAACAACCCGCCCCGTACGGCAATCCCGGCCTTGACGGTATCGCTATGGGCACCGGCCTTACTGCACGGCGAACCCCCTGGTGGCAGCCTTAAGCACACACACCAGCCCAAAGGTATTGTTCCCAAGGCCCCATTCGAAATCCCCCAGTCTGCAGCCTTTGAGGGTCGAACCATGGACCAAGGGTTTTTATTCCCCTTAAGATAAAATGTCGCATAAATATGCTCCTATCATAGTACTTAGTTACCGATAATTTAAATAGACAGCAAGAACATACAAAACAGAAAATAAAAAGAGGAAGAAGATAGCTCTTTGATGATGTATTGGTCAGCCATAGTGATTGGATGACGCCTTGACGTTCCTCCTTGCTTCCTAAGCCTTTTAGATCTTGGAACCTTGAAGGATGGTGCAGAATGGGAGGGTGTGGCTGAGTCCTTGTGTGAGAGCCCCCGACGTTTCTGCAGTTTTTTCAAGTGAGGGAAAAAGGAAGAGAAATTGCTACCTTGTGTGTGAGCCTCATGTTTTTCAGATTGAGGGAGATAAGGAGACGTTCCAAGTGAGGTGAGAGGGAGACTCTTTGTTTCTCTCTTGTATGTCTTCCCCTTGGCTGCCAAGAATTTATGTGCATATTAATTCGTTGAATGAGGGAGAGCAAGCGTTTCTTTGTCCCTTGGCTGCCAGGAATTTATGTTCCGTGGCTGCTCTTTTTTTTTCTTTTTTTTCTTCTTTTCTCTGATTAAAAAGGCTCCTCTCACAACCCTAACAAACTGGGCTTCTAGTCGTCCAAGCCTGATAAGGATTAAAAAACTTGAAATAGAAGGAATGCTGAATTCCCATGCAGCCTGACCTTGCTGTACTGAAACGGCCATAACTCCTTCTAGAAAATTCCAATTCATGAACTGTAAATTCGTTTAGAAACTAGACTTCGGTATCTTTTCAACGATATATGGCCCATTAGCTAGTTCATCCCGAGCAGGTGCAGTTAATTTCGAGAAGTCGACACATCTGCTGAAGTCTGTTTCAAAGTTTCCTCTTTAGATTTCCAAAACAGCACTCAGTAACTCCTTTTGTAACTTTGCTTCCAAAAATCCTACAAAACACGAAAACAAGCTAAGTATTAAGAAAACATAGGAAACATGCTAAGAAAAGCATAAGAAAACAAGATAAAATGTCGCATAAATATGCTCCTATCAATACATTAATAACCCAACTCCCTTGACCTCCCGAGCCAAAACCCACTCCATGGTCAACCTTTATTGCTGGGCTTAATCAAACGGGGCTCTGTACGAACTCTAAAGGCCTCAAAACCTCCAAAATCCGATTCGGAATGTCCCAATACCCTAGCCACGCATCGCCGTGGGCCGGAATATTCCGTCAAACCTGACGGAATATCCTGATGAAATCAGAATATTCCGTTCAGACTAACGACGTTAGGGTTTCGTCTTAACACCTTTATCATTCGACGAAATATGGTAACGCCTTTAGCATATTCCGTCAAATCATGACGGCGTCAATTGACTCAACGGTGGACTAACTGCTGATTGGGCTGCCACGTGGCAGCTGAGTCAGCCGCTGACGGTCGCCACGTGGCTGCCACGTCAGCCGCAGCTGGTCAAACCTATCACCGGAGAAGACGACTGTGCCGCCGTACATCGCCGTCTGCCGTCGTCGAAAAACTCCATTGCCGCCCGACCTTAAATTTTTCCTAACTTCCTCAAATCTTAACCGTTTTTCAAAAATGTTTAGTCTAAATTTATCTACTTTTCACCAGGAACCCAAAGCTGAAGTCAAAGCTTCGAAACCAAACTTGATTTGGCCGGAAGACGACCAAGACGCTTTGGACAAATCCTCCCTTCACTCCACCACCTACGGTGATGCTCTCGCCTCGAAAATGGCCTCCAGCAGCTCGAAATCTCGAGAGGAAGCTGCATATGGGCTCGGTTTGGCTCAAATCGGTCCCAAAATGGGAGGATGAAGGCGAGAGGGATACGGTGATCGCACGGGGAGAGAGAGTTTAGGTAGGAGAGAGAGAGTTCTAGGCTGGTCCTGGCAGAGTCCAAAAAGAGAGAAAAAGTCGATGATGTGAATGGTTTGTAGTGGTTTGGCCTAAATCAAAAAGTTGGATTTTGAGGGTTTATTGGTTTCACTGTTTGGATGCGGAAAATCGCGAAGAGAGAGAGGAAAAAGGAAGAAAAATTTGAAGAGAGTCTGTTTTTAAATATCTTCCAAGTGAAAATTACCAAATTACCCCTGAACATTCTAGACCCACAGCTCTCTCATATGAACATTGTTTTTTGCGTGCTGCCTATTTACGAACTCGTGAGTTTGAGACCTACGCAACGGTCCAAGAAAAACTTCCAAAGGTGTCTCAAAAAAAAAAAATTGACTTTCAAGCCTCTTATAAACCAAAGATAAATTCGTCATTTCATAAATTAATTTATGAAATTCACATATTTATATGAACGGGTTGTTATGGAAGAGTAGATTGGTCATTCCAATGTGTCGCACCTTCAGCAGATTATCAATTTCCAATGCCAAAAGTCCAACCGGATTCCACAACAGCCCTGCATTTTTCACCATACAAATGGCCTCGAGCGAGTCCGTTTCAACCAGGACATTCTGCAGACCTTGTTGCTGGACAAGAAGCAGTCCCGCCTTGATGGCTTCCAAATCTGCCACCAAAACACTACAACCAGCAGAGCCTGGCCCTGTAGTTCCAGCAACGAGCACCCCATTGTGGTCCCTCAAGATAACCCCCACTCCCCTTTCATGTCCCGCTGGGTCAGCAGCTCTATGTACGTTCAGTTTCAGCATTTGAGGGACAGGTCTCCTCCACCTAGTTACTGTACCTGTCAGCGGGTTTGCTTTCTTGGTGTGCACCGCTACAAACTCAGCATGTCGAGCAAAGGTGTTTTCCACCACCTCACGGGTGGGAGGAATGTGGGCTTTGTGAATAGTCTTATTCCTACAGTTCCAACTCTGCCAACAAAGGTAAACAAATGCATCAACATCAGGAGTGTTAAGGATACTTACAGCCCTTTCAAATAGATACATAAACTAGCCCTCAGTTGGAAATTTGTCTAGCGAAAATTTAGTTTCCTGCCAAAGCATCTGACTATGCTTACAACTCCAGATTGCATGAAATGCATGATGATGCCATTACTCAACTTACGCCAATGGTAAAGAAGCTTTGCGACGAGAATGCCAAAGGTGTTAAAATTTGTGAAGTATGTTCAATTCAAGGTCATACTTCATAAGATTGTCCAACGGTGGAAGAAGCTAACTTTGCGGGAGGCTTTAATATTGGTGCATGGCCTCGGAATGATCCATACTCTAACACATACAAGCCGGGATGGAAAAATCATTCGAACTTCCATTGGAGCAACAATCTAAACACTCAGAACCCTTTGCCACCCCCTGGGTTCCAAAATCTATCCATGGCGCCTCCAAGCAATCATCAAGGCCATTCATCGAATCAGAATGCCGGAGACCAATCTTTGGAAGAGTTGCTACATGCCAATGAAAGCATGCTGCAAACGGTGCTTCAAAACCAAGCTCAGTATGCGACATATCAACAAAAGACGGATAATGCAATCTCCAATTTAGACTGCCAAATGGAGCAAATTGAAAATCAATTAAATCAAAGGGACCAAGGGAAGCTACCAAGTCAAGTGATAGTAAATCCCAAGGGATGTCAAAATCCCACCGCAAATGCCATCACATTGCGTAGTGGAAAATAACTCCAAGGGTCCACCTCAGCCTACGGCAATGTGATAGATGAGGATGAAGCTGATTTTCCTATGGCCCCCTTCAAGCCCAAGAATGCCATGAAAAGTACCATGCTAAGCCCTATTCCGTAGCCTTATGGCATGTCGCAGACCTCAGTCCAAAATATGTCTCTAAGCAAGCCAAGCCCAACGCCGCAGACTTGGACCAAAACTGTACCGCAAGCGCAGAACCTTGACGCGCCAAAAGCCATGGCGCAAGACATGCCAATGGCCATGCCGCAGGCACCTTCCAGCGCAACACCAGGACACGGCTCCAACATGTATGAGACACGAATGAAGGACCCAGTTCGGCGCCAAAATGCGCCTAACACTCAGCTCCACGCCACGGCAGGACAACAACATTCTTTCAATGCCAAGACCTCAATCTTGAGCTCAAATGCGACCTCTCATCATCCAAATAATTCTAACTCTCACTCTAACACTTCAATTCATAAAACAACTAAAAAAGTGACTTTCGAGTTAGATAATGACATTGATCTTCCTTTTCCTCACAGGTTCCAAAACAAGAATAAGCATAAGGAGGAATTCGAGGAGGAAATCATAAGCATGGTGTAAAAGCTTCAAATCACACAGTGTTTTCCCAAGATAGTCAAGCACATGCCTATCTTCGCTAAGATCATCAAAGATTTAGTCGTCGGAAAATGGTGTTTCAACTCTAATGATATCATCGAAATTCCTAAGGCATGCTCTGTTGCACTTCTGCGCATGCCACTCAAAGAAAATGACCCTGGGCCGCTATCACCTCCATGTGTCATACAATCTAAGCGATCCGAGCATTGCCTTTGCGACACGGGAGCTTCAGTGAACATTATGCCGTTTCACATCTACAAATCACTCAACTTGGGAGAACTCAAACCAACTCACTTACGTGTGAGATTAGCTAACGCCTCTGTTACTAATCTCATGGGCGTACTTGAGGGCATACTAGTGCAAATCAGAGATACGTGCATCCCGGCAAACTTTCACATTCTTAGGATGGATATAATATATTAGAACGAGGAACCTCCACTCATCTTTGGAAGACCTCTCCTAGCCACATCAGAGTGCCTCATTGATGTCAAAAATGGTAAAGTATCCATCAAAGTCTTGGACAAACTGAGGACATTTTCCATCCACGATGCGATCCAATATCTTGCGAAGCCTATCATGGACATACTGCTGCAAAAGACCATTGCAAACTAATGCATGAAGGATGATCTCGAGAAGGCCATCACAAGCACTTCACAAACTTAGGAGGCACTTGATGAGAACGTGATTGAGGAGGTAAAGATCCTCAATGTCGAACCTTCCCTTCCATTCCACAAGCATCCATTCGAAGCTTTACCCCTCACGACCCTGAAGACCTTACCATCAATAGTGAAAGCACCTGAACTCGAACTGAAGCCACTACCGGAACACTTGAAGTATGCATACTTAGGCGACAATCAAACCCTTCTGGTCATCATTCTGCCTAACCTAAGTACGAAGGAAGAGAACGCATTGGTTTAAGTTCTTAAAGTCAATCAAACAGCAATTGGATGGATGATCGCCGACATAAAAAGGCATAAGTCTGCGAAGTGCATGCATCGAATACTTCTCGAAGAAGACGCCAAACCATCACGGGAGGCACATAGGAGGTTGAATCCAGTTGTTTAATTTTCCTTGCAAGTGCACAAGTTGTAGATGGTATAGCGGAGCACAAGTAAGGGTTATCGTACCACGGAGACTGATTAGAATGAAGCAGAAACTTGCCTTAAACTATTCTATGTAAATGTTCGGGTTTTTTATTTGGTTTTTAATTAGACACTGAATTACGTTAGAAGCAACTAAGTAGAGAACAAGCTAAACAAGGAAGCAGACTGATGATTAAAAGGCCTAGGGTCTTGACTTCACCATTACAATTCAATTCCATGTAAATTAAACTAGTACAAATCAGTTTCACTAGATCGTTTTCACTTACTTATGGTCAGTCGTGGGTGTCCGATCGAACCAAGTTTCTTCAACCTTAATCTAGATGTGATGTCCAACATAGATTTCAATCAAAGAACCAATAATAACAGGAAAACAATAGAACCAAATAACTCCATGGAATGGGTGTCTTCTCAGGATATTATTCACTCAATTACAGATCGTCCAAACAAAGGTATGGGTGTCTACTCAATATTGGGATAAGCAAACTAACAAACAATCTTAATGGTGATCAAACATCAAAATAGAATGTTAATTATCAATTGAGCATAGTAATTGAATCATAAAACAAAGCAGGAAACTGACAAACACTTAAGATCAATACATGGAATAAGAACTGCAAGGTTACATCAAAACCCTAGATATCAATTCAGTTACACATCATGATAAAAAAAGTATAAACACAATATGAAGCATAACTGAAATCAGATTCAAAAGGAGAAGAAGAAACCCCTTGAAGCAATTCTGTTGTCGAACTCCTCCTGGTTCCGTTAAGCCTTTTTTTTTCTCCAAACCAGAGACTGCTTCTTATGTTAAAAATGGCCTCCCCTCTTTCTGTATGACAAAAACATAAATAGATGCGGCTAGGGTTCCCTCTCCCTCTTTTTCTGAACTAAACTCCTTTAAATAGCAGTCTACAATCCCTAGAAGTTAGGAGAATAAATAGGACATTTCTCTGATTTAAAAGACTCCTAATCAGACCTAAAACAAGGCAATATAATCATAAAAACGTTTTCCTAACAGGGCTGAGACAAGGGTCCTAAAAATCAGGCCCTTGTCTTATTTCTTGGCTGAAATTCTCTTGGCAATGAAGGTTCCTGATGTCTTGGACTTTCCTGGTGCAGCAAGTTGTTTTCTTGGGCCTTCTCGAGACTTCCTTGGACGTCACTTTCCTCTTTGGTATGCACAAGCATTCCTTATGTGGTACTTTCCGTTTCCAAAATGGTCAAGCCTTCCTTATGTGGAAAGGCACAATCTTGACATTGAAGACTTCTTCTTGGATGGCAAGAAATAATCTTTCCTCCTTCTTTGACTTGAGTCCGACAAAGATTCATTCATTCTTCCTTTTCCACACTTAGACGAACTTTTCTACTTCTGCACACACTTCACAAGAATGATCACTTTCTACTATGGATGGCAATTAAATCACACAAAAGACAAGTAAATGAGCATTAGATGACATCAAAAAGATTCCTGAATAATGACTTAACAAATCCACCAATGAAAGAATTGGTGAAGAAAGAAGTGCTCAAACTTCTAGACGTGGGAATCATCTATCCCATCTGTGACTCCAAGTGGGTGAGCCCGGTTCAAGTTGTTCCCAAGAAGAGTGGAATCACGGTCATAAAAATTAGCATGATGAGCTCGTACCTCAACGAGTTCGAACGGGATGGAGAGTGTGCATTGATTACAGGAAGCTAAACACAACCACACACAAGGATCACTCCTCCTTTTCCTTCATCATTCAAATGCTTGAGCAATTGGATAGCCATCACATTATTGTTTCTTGGATGGATACTCAGGATATAATCAAATCGCTATAGTCCCGGAAGACCAAGAGAAGGCAACATTCACGTGTAAATATGGCACGTTTTCATACAGAAGAATGCCTTTTGGGCTATGCAACGCCCCAGCTAGCTTCCAACACTACATGATAAGCATCTTCTCCGATATGGTAGAGGACATCACCGAAATCTTCATGGATGTCTTCTCGGTTTTTGATCATTCTTTCAAGCTATGTTTAGCTAACCTATCCCAGAGTGTTGGAATGCTATAGAGAAAGCAACTTAGAGCTCAACTGGGAGAAGTGCCACTTCATGGTACAACAAGGCATCGTTTTTGGCCACGTGATTTCCAACCGAGGCATTGAAGTCAACAAAGCCAAACTAGACATAGTAGAGAGACTACCGTACCCTACAACAGTCAAGGAAGTTCGATCATTCTTAGGGCACACCAGTTTCTACAAACGCTTTATCAAGGACTTCTCGAAGATCACGGGCCCTTTGTGCGACCTTCTAGCTAAGGATTACGTATTTGAGTTCACTAAGGAATGTCGCGAGGCACTTAACACACTCAAGGCAAAGCTCATGGCATCACCCAACATCATGCCACCTAATTGGGACTTAACCTTCAAACTGATGTGCGATGATTTGGACTTCACCATAGGAGCTGTTTTGGGACATCGAGTGAACAAACTCCCACACATCATCTACTATGCAAGTCGAACTCTGAATGGCGCCCAATTGAACTATTCCACCACTGAGAAGGACCTCCTTGCTGTCATATTTTCCCTAGCAAAGTTTAGATTGTATCTGATTCAAACCAAAGTCATTGTCTACACAGATAACGGTGCTTTGAAGTACCTACTCACTACGAAGGAAACCAAGCCCAGATTACTCAGATGGGTGCTACTCCTCCAAGAATTTGACCTCAAAATCAGAGATAAGAAAGGGAGTGAAAACGTGGTTGCAGACCATATGAGCCAATTGATCCACGACTCCAACGAAGATGCTGATCAATTGCCACTCCTTGAGACCTTCCCAGATGAACAACTCTTCGAACTCAAGGCCATTGATCCATGTTATGCCGACATCATCAATTACCTTACTACGAAGCGCATTCCATCTTCTATGAGCCAATATCAGAAGGACAAGCTTGTTAAACAAGCTAAGTACTACGTCTGGGACGAGCCATACTTATGGAAGCATTGTACTGATCAAATCATTCGAAGGTGCATCCCATTACTTGTCGTGTGGAGGACATTTTAGGGCTAAGAAGACAGCCCTCAAGGTACTTCAGAGTGGATTCTACTAACCCAACCTATTTAAGGATGCTTACTAGTTTGTTCTCACCTACGAAAGATGCCAACGGCAAGTTAACATAACCCCCGGAATCAAATGTCATTGAACCCTATCCTCGTAGTGGAGGTCTTTGACATATGGGAATACATTTCATGGGGCCTTTTCCAAACTCTTTCGGTTATCTCTGTATCTTACTCGCTGTTGATTATGTCTCCAAGTGGGTGGAAGAAATTTCCACCAAAACTAATAATGCCAAAGTAGTTGTGAGCTTTTTGCAGGGTCACATCTTAGCCAGGTTCGGAGCACCTAGGGAAATCACCAGTGATGGGGGAATGCACTGCTGCAATCTCTCCCTTGAAGCCCTAATGAGGAAGTATGGCGTCACTCATTGAATCTCTACACCATACCATCCGCAGACAAGTGGCCAAGCAGAGATCTCCAATCGGGAAGTGAAGGCCATCTTGGGGAAAACTATGAGCCCAAATCGGAAAGATTGGTCCAATAGATTGAATGATGCACTGTGGGCATATAGGACATCCTATAAGACTCCTATTGGCATGTCTCCCTTCAGACTTGACTTTGGGAAAGGATTTCACTTACCTGTGGAAATGGAACATAAAGCATTCTCGGTTATCAAGAAGATGAACATGGATCTGGATACAGTCGGACTACATAGGAATTTGCAATTGAGTGAATTGGATGAGCTTAGAAACGAGGCTTACGAAAGTGCTCGGATATACAAGGAAAAGACTAAGGCTTTTGATGACAATCAGATTCAGAGAAAGCACTTTCAGATTGGACAGAAAGTCCTCCTCTTCAACTCCCGCCTCAAACTATTCCCAAGTAAGTTGTTCTCTAGATGGTCTGGTCCATATATTATCACTAATGTGTTTCCTAATGGTGTAGTCGAAATTCGACACCCAAGTAAACTGAAGCCGTTCAAAGTAAATGGTCATTTCCTCAAGCATTATTTCGAAACCCTTCCCAATCCAAGTGTTGATGACCCTGACATTCACCTGCCGTCAAAAATTTAGCCAGCCAACCTCCTCTTGCCCAGACGTTAAATACAGTGCTCCTAAGAGGCAACCTAGCCCTGGTTTGTGTTTCTCTCTCACTTTACTGTTTCTGCCCTTTATATGTGTCGAACCTTTATTCTGTTGTCACACTTATTGCGTTTCACATTGAGGACAATGTTCAGTTTAGGTTTGGGGGTATGGATTGAATTTTGCATATTGAAGCATCTATGTTTGGGGGAGATACACGGCCAGGAAGTTTTAAGTTTAGATTTAAGTTAAGTGTTAATTAGTTAAGATCTGCTAGTGATAGTATTATAACTTGTTAATAGGAATGTACATGCTAAGTTAACTATCTTTGTTTTAATAAGAGTCATGTCATAAGTAGTTCATAACTTGCACTTCACAATACCATGCTTTAATTGATTAAGTGAACAAACGACTAAATTTGAGTACACCTTAGGAAATTAGTGGAGACTACCCTGTGAGATCTTTGAGCCTAATTAACATTCTTTCTGAGGGATATACTTGTTTCTACTCTTAAACAGTAAACAATTTTGTTCTTAATTGCAGATCTCATTACATCATATTTCCATTGGATTTTAAAGAACTAACATCAAATAGATACTCTTCATTTGATGTGTGGTTTGCCATAAGAAGTTATGTAGGCTATGTGTGCTTAACCTCTAAAGGCCGATCTTACCCTATTGCATGCTCCCTAAGCCAATTTTGAAGCCAAACACTTAGCCTTTTCTATCATCACCCAAGGTATAACCTAACCAAAGTACTTAGCCATTCATCTAAGCCATGCCCTATAACCTAAGTCTGTGCTGAGGTTGCCCCAAATGAGATTCATGGTGAGAATGAGAAGTGAAAGAAAGTGCTGCCCAATTCCAAGATTGTGGCGTCATTATCAAAAGATGGAAGTTCAAAGTTTTGAAGAATGAAAAGCTCTACAAGTGACAAGCTGCATGAAAAAAATAAGGAAATAATTGCATGATCTTGGTTCAGTTCAATTCAAACGAAAGAAAGAAAGAAAAAGGAAAAAACCAGAAGAAATAAGGAAAGCATTGAAAAATTGAACAAACAAAAAAAGACAAAGTGAATCGAGCCAAGTGAGCCAAAGACCTCAAAATAAGCCATTAAGGAGGTACAATGCCGTAGGCCTTAAGCAAGGATTCATATCAGAAATTCCAAGTTCAACTCATGAATTCTCATGCCTCGGCACATTTTAGGTTCTTTGAATCCTATCCTTCCTTTCTAAACCCCTAAGCTTAGCCCCATTACAAAAGAAAACAAAAGACCTAACGGATCTTATGGACAATCATGTTGAGGATTAAGGTACGTATCTATGTTCTTAAAGTTCAATTCCTTTCATGAGATCATTATTTCCATAAAGTTATATTCTTCATTGATAATCATATGTGATTAAAACTTGAATTCCATGACATAAACTGATCACATATGCTTGAAAAGAGTGAAAGCCTAGGATTCTTGTTTGAATTGTGAGGTTCCTAGTGAAGATTATAGTCGAGGCGAAATCTTTCCCCAAACTGATCACTTGAAATTTTGGCACCTACAGTTGACACATGACACTCAAGGCTATGACATCCCTTTTTGTTCTGCAAAGCATGTCCACTTATTTTGATTCTTATTGACTCGTTAATAGTACTATCTCAAGCATTGTAGTTGTCTAAGTAAAATGTTTGTGGGTATCGTGCTACTATAACCCTCATGAGATAAAACTCCTCCTACTAGGAAGACCTACAGGTTTAAATGTCCTATCTTAACGAAGATCGAGTCTTTTTGTTAAGTTTGGTTTCCTTTGTTTTTCTCAGGGACTAGCAAAGGATAGGTTTGGGGGTATTGGTTCAGTCATTATTTCATACATCATTTTGATGTCATTTAGTACCTCTCTTACATGTCTTTTGAACGATTTTGTTCCAACCATAGTCGAAAATAATCAATCTTGTGAGACTTGTGCAGATTTGGAAAGACAAGTGAATTCTAAGAAGAAACCAAAAAGAATGTCTCAGTTTGGAGTTATAACAAAGGAAATGTCTCAAGTTGAAGTTCAGGCCCTTGAAAAGCCCATATCGAGGCCAAGGACATGTCCTTGGTATGTCCTAGACATGTCCCAGTGAAGTACCCGTCCCAACCAAGCCAAGTTCTCGAGTCCCTAACCAAGCCAAGGTGCCTGCGTCAAGTTCTAGACCATACTAGGACATGTCCCTGGTCCGCCAGTGATAAGTTCCTGTGCGCCATATTTCAGGTCCGTGTAGGCCAAATCAGGCCATGACCTAGAACACGATGGAACAAAGCGAGGCACCACTCAAAGTTGGACTTCAACTCACCTATCTAAGCTAATGGAATCAAATGGTGTGCCAGGAAATGCCAAGGACACGTTCACGTCCAGTTTTGTCCTAAAAGACGTCCTAGGAGCCCTGGTTTGAGCCAAATTGAGCCATCAACTTGTCTACAAGCTTTTGAGCAGGAAAAAGCCCATAATTGTGCTAGATATATCATATGGAAGTGCCTGGAGTGGTTTGTCTTGATTATATTGGTCAATGACATATTGAAGTTCTTAAAGGTCCAAATTGAAGTCCTAGGAGCCCAGAATCTGGCCCAGCTGTGTTTGAAGAACTTAGGGTTGGACAAGCTCGGTCCTTGATGTCCCAACAACCTCAACAAGACTCCAGAAGCTGCCTTGGTTTGCAGGAAAGGTCATAAGTGTTAATCAAAAAGTTGCCACAATTCCTATTCCATGTCCAACAAGGTCTGCATTTTTGAGTCCTTTTTCATACCTAACTAGGATAGGAGTTTTTAAGTCAGATTTTAATTAGGATTTTGTCCCAGATTATCTCCTAATTTGTAGAGGTTTAGAGGCCCTATTTAAAGGACCAAAGTGCTCACGGGTGAGGACCTCTAGACACCCTATCCGCAAATCGTACTCATAATTCAATTTTCAATTCAAACACTTTAGTTTTCTGCCTGTGAGAGAGTTGTGCATAAGCATTGGAGGAGCTAGCTTTGGTATGGTCTTCTGATATGCCTCATCTTCAATAATCTCCTTTGTATCTTTACCTTTATTGCTTTTTAATTATTATTTACATTATGATTTGCTTTATAATTATTAGTTAGTAGTTCTTTATAGGATTAGGGCTGCTTGAAGCCCTAGCCATGTTAGTTCGATAATCAGATTTTGGCTCTTGATTTTAATTGCTATGGATGCTGAATAAGTTAGATTACTGTTTGCATATAATTATTGACGTAATTGCTTGACATACCATCATATCATCTTATTTGCAGCATCAAGGGTAGGTGGAGGGACACTATTCGTAATCTAAACTCATGTAAAAAATCTGATAACAGTACGTTTTCAGCTACAAAACTTCTACTAAATGCTGGTTTTTAAGAGTTATAAATGGAATTCAATTCAAGGTTGTAAATAGAATTACACCTCTTGGAATGTAACGATTCGTATTTTTAATTGGTGAATTTTTGAAAATTAGTAGGACTTTGGAAGCCACTTATTTTTTGGAGATACTTTTGGAAGTTTTTCTTACACCATCGCATAGGTCTCAAACTCACAAGTTCCTAGACATGCGGCATGAGAAAAATGGAATCCAAATGAGAGAGTTATGGGTCTAGAAAGTGCAAGGGCACTTTTGTAATTTCGACCCAAGATGTTTTTTAATTATCTTATCCACTTCTCTCTCTCCTCATCCGATATTTTTTTTTTCTCCCCATCTCTCTCGAATTTTCTCCCTCCATTAGCCGTGAGACACACAACTACACACCATCATCATCACCAAAGATTTTGGCCATTTCGACCCAAACCAAGGACAACGTCACCTTCCTCTCCTCTCCACGAACTCAACTATGCCATCCATGAAGCTTGAGGATAGCTGCGGGCTTAGGAACAAAGCTTGAAGGCTTGGCTGGAATTTTCAGTCCAATTTCTGGACCCATAGGTCGGATCAATATTTAGATTTCATATTTGATACCTTAGCTTGGGTAGATAGATTTCTATTATTAGAAAATCGAATATGGTTGAGAAATGAGCGAACAGTACCCCAAATCGTGATTTCACGTTTTCGACGTTTCGGATCTTTTGGCGCAGGTTTCGGGTCAATCGGAGTTCGTCTAGGGGTAGTTTTAGACATCCAAATTTACGTTGTATGCATTAGAACGCGCGTGTACTCCAGGAGTTTAGGGGGTCGGAATTTAGATTGATAGTTGTCGTTTAGTAATGCCAAGTGACGTTTTTGACAGGCGTGGTGGCTGCGAGGGTAATACCCATGTCCCAACCAATCGGAGACAATTCTCCATCAGCAAACAATGAAAAACCCCGAGAAATGAAAGAATGAGTCGCCCATAAATATTGTAGCTCCTAATCTCTGGGCTTTCTCAATGTCCGAACCTTCAGTAGCAGCCCAACTCTGAAGTACAGAAGTCAAAGTGTGACCCAATTGTTCCAGTGTTTGCCTCATATCAGGCTCCACTGCGGGTTCATGTGTGTCCCCAATGTTTCCAGACTGTTGACGGGACTCGCGTATCGGAGGCATTACGCTGAAAAAAACTATAACTCATCAATACCAAAATAATTGTACAATAAGTGTACGGTCTACAGGACCCGTCCCGAATTTCCCCTCGAAATCCGGGAAGAACCCTGATCCCGTCTGAACATCTAAGGAAAGGTTCCCAAAATACCCTTCACGCCTTACAAATTATAATAATAATAAATACTTTCACTTGTCAGACAAGGGATTCAAGCACTCAATAATTCCCGTAATTAATGACCAACCAAATACAATATAATATTAGAGCGTCTAAGTAGGATCAAGGGTACAATTTAGATATCCTACTCAAGTATAACTACACAGTGCAGCCGAAAGTACTAATCCCTCTGCCTCGAGAGAAGTGTCCGCGTCAACTCATCTCAACTGCCTGAAGGGGGTTTCAACACAAAAGTTGTGAGTGGACAAAAATAATCAGTTATAAATCGTTTTTCAAGGAAATCTTACCTTTCCCCCCCCCCCCCCCCCCCCCCCCCCCCCATTTATAAAATCATGCATACATCACATAAAACAGTTTATAAACCAAAAGTCCACTCACAAACCTGTCCAAGAAAGCTCAATCCCGAAATATACTCTCCCCTGAAGTTCCTGGAGCAGTATCGCCTGTCCAAATTAATAATCGGGATTACCAGCTAATAATAAGAACCTTAAATATCAATAAAGAAGATTACAATCAAAACGATGAGGATATCTAAGTTCCTCACTTCTCATGTTATATTCAAGTTCTATAAGAAAGATTACAATCAAAATGAAGAGGATATCTAAGTTTCGAACTTCTTAACTCAGTTTCAAGTTCTATAAGGAAGATTAAAATAAAAAGGTTGCGGATATCTAAGTTTGTAACTTCTTAAGTTTGTTCAAACAACTTGAATATGGAAGATTACAATCAAAACGATGAGGATATCTAAGTTCCTACCTTCTAAGTTAGTTTCAAGTTCTATAAAGAAGATTACAATCAAAAGGATGAGGATATCTAAGTTCCTACCATCTTAAGTTTATTCAAACAAGTTCTATACTGAAGATTGCCATCAAAACGATGAGGATATCTAAGGTCCTAACATCTAAGTGAGTTCCAAGTTCTAAACGGATGATTACAATAAAAAAGATGAGGATATCTAAGTTCGTACATTTTTATGTTTGTTGAAACAAGTTCTATAAGGAACATTACAATCAAAATGATGAGGATATCTAAGTTCATACCTTCTTAAGTTTGTTTGACAAGTTCTATAAGGAAGATTACAATCCAAAGTATGAGGATATCTATGTTCGTACCTTCTTAAGTTTGTTCAAACCAGTTCTTTTATGAAGATAACTAAGTTCCTAACTTTTTAAGTTAGTTTCAAGTTCTATAAGAAAGATTACAATCAAAATGAAGAGGATATCTAAGTTCCTAACTTCTTAACTCAATTTCAAGTTCTGTAAGGAAGATTAAAATAAAAAGGATGTTGATATCTAAGTTTGTACTTTCTTAACATTGTTCAAACAACTTGAATAAGGAAGATTACAATCAAAAGGATTAGGATATCTAAGTTCCTAACTTCTGAGCTAGTTTCAAGTTCTATAAAGAAGATTACAATCAAAAGGATAAGGATATCTAAGTTCCTACAATCTTAAGTTTGTTCAAACAAGTTCTATACGGAAGATTGCAATGAAAACGATGAGGATATCTAATATTCCTAACATCTAAGTGAGTTTCAAGTTCTAAACGGAAGATTAAAATCAAAAGGATGAGGATATCAAAGTTTGTGCCTTCTTACGTTTGTTCAGACAAGTTCTTTAAGGAAGATTACAATTAAAGAATGAGGATATCTAAGTTTGTACATTTTTAAGTTTGTTCAAACAGGTTCTATGACGAACATTACAATCAAAACAATGGGGATATCTAAGTTCCTAACTTCTAAGTTCGTTTCAAGATTTATAAGGAAGATTACAATCAAAAGGATGAGTGTATCTAAGTTCGTACCTTCTTAAGTTTGTTCAAACAAGTTCTATAAGGATTATTACAATCAAAACGATGAGGATATCTAAGTTCCTAACTTCTTAAGTAAGTTTCAAGCTCTCTAAGGAAGAGTACAATCAAAACGATGAGGATATCTAAGTTCCTAACTTCTTAAGTTAGTTTCAAGTTCTCTAAGGAAGATTACAATGAAAACGATGAGGATACCTAAGTTCCTAACTTCCTAAGTTTGTTTCAAGTTCAATGAGGAAAATTACAATAACAAGGAGGAGGAGATCTAAGTTCGTAACTTCTTATGTTAGTTTTAAGTTCTAAAAGAAAGATTACAATAAAAAAGATGAGGATTTCAAAGTTCTTACCTTCTTAAGTTGTTTCAAACAAGTTCTATAAGAAAGATAACAATCCAAACGATGAAGATATCTAAGTTCCTAACTTCTTAAGTTAATTTTAAGTTCTAAAAGGAATATAACAATCAAATGGACGATGATACCTAAGTCCGTACATTCTTAAGTTTGTTCAAAAAAGTTCTATAAGGAAGATTACAAGAAAAATGATGAGGATATCTAAGTTCCTAACTTCATAAGTTAGTTTCTAGTTCTATGAGGAAAACTACAATAAAAAGGAAGAGGATATCTAAGTTCCTAACTTCTTAAGTTAGTTACAAGTTCTATAAGGAAGATTACAATCAAAACGATGAGGATATCTAAGTTCCTAACTTCTTAAGTTAGTTTCAAGTTCTATCAGGAAAATTACAAAAGAAAAGACACGGATATCTAAGTTCCTAACTTCTTAAGTTAGTTTCATGTACTACAAGGAAGATTAGAATCAAAATGATGAGGATTTCTAAGTTCTAAACTTCTTAAGCTTCATGTTCTATAAGAAATATTAGAATTAAAAGGATTAGAATTAAAACGATGAGGATGTTTAAGTTCCTAACTTCTTAAGTTAGGTTCAAGTTCCATTATGAAAATTACAATGAAAAGGATAAGCATATCTAAGTTCCAAACTTCTTAAGTTAGTTTCAAATTCTATAAGGAAGATTACAATCAAAACGATGGGGATATCTTAGTTCCTAAATTCTTAAGTTAGTTTCATGTTCTATAAAAAAAATTATAATCAAAAGGATGATGATATCTATGTTCGTACGTTCTTAAATTTGTTCAAAAAATTTCTATACGGTTGAATACAATCAACATGGATAGGATATCGAAGTTCCTAACTTCTTAAGTTAGTTTCAAGTCTATAAAGAAGATTACAATCAAAACAATGAGGATATCTAAGTTCCTAAGTTCTTAAGTTCGTTTCAAGTTCTATAGGGAAGGTTACAATCAAAAGGATGAGGATATCTTAATTCCTAACTTTTTAAGTTAGTTTCCAGTTTTATAATAAAAATTACAATAAAAAGGATGAGGATACCAAATTTCGTTGGTTCAAACAAGTTCTATATGGAAGATTACAATCAAAATGATGAAGACATCTAAGTTCCTAACTTCTTAAGTTTGTTTCAAGTTCTCTAACGAAGATTACTATAAAAACGATGAGGATATCTAACTTCTTAACTTCTAAAGTTAGTTGCAAGTTCTATAAGGGAGATTACAATCAAAACGATTAGGATATCTAAGTTCCTAACATCTTAAGTTAGTTTCAAGATTTATGAGGAAAATTACAATAAAAAGGATGAGGAGATCTAAGTTCACAACTTCTTAAGTTAGTTTCAAGTTCTATAAGAAAGTTTACAATAAAAAATATGAGGATTTCTAAGTTCTTACCTCCTACTAGGTGAACCTAGGGGTTTAAATGTTCTATCTTAACTAAGATCGAGTCTTTTCATTTTGTTAAAGTTTGTTTTGCTCAGGGACTAGAAAAAGATAGGTTTGGGGGTATTTGATCAGTCATTATTTATGCATCATTTTGATGTCTTTATATGCCTCTCTTACATGTCTTTTGAATGATTTCGTGCCATCAGTAGTAGAAAATGATCAATCTTGTGAGACTTGTGCAGATTTAGAAAGATAGGTAAATTCTGAGAAGAATGCGAAAAGAATGACTCGAATCGGAGTTCAGATGAAGGAGATGACCTCATTTTTATATCAGGTCCTGAACTGGGTCCTGAGTGCGCCAGTGCGCCATTGCGCCTATTTTGGGTCCTTGACCAAGTACCTCAGATCATGCCATCCGGGTCCCAAACCTGTGTCTCATGACATCAAGTTCATGTCTTAGAAGTGCCAAGGTCGTGCTAGGACATGTCGAGTACATGTCCCAAGAACTTCCCATCCAAACCCAGCCTCTGCGCCGAAACCCTAGTTCATGTTCCACCAGCAGTGGATCGAAGTTCCTCCTCTGCGCTAAGCCTGACAACCTGTGCGCCTGGCATGAGCGAAGATGTGCTTCTACTATGCTCATGGTATGCCTCAAAAGTGCAGTCCCAGACCCCTATGATGAAGACATTCGAAGGCCCAAGTTCTAAGTTCCAGCGTCTGGCCGCGGGAACACCGCGGGCTGCCCGCGGCCAGCTTGTCTTCCCACTGGCCAGCTTGCATTCACACTCCCCAACCATGTTCTGATTGGTTGTAATAGATTTTAAGGACTTTGTAATTAATTAAAGTACAATAACTATTCCAGAACATTCTAGGCTAGGGTTTTTAATTCCAATCCTTATAGGACAAGGTTTTCCCTTTGTCTATAAAAGGGAGCCTTTGTTCAGTATTTTGGGAGGAGATTATTAGAAAAGCGTTATTTCGGATATCTAGACACCTTAGCCGCAATTTACATTGTAACTCAGTTCAATGTAAACAGTTTCTTATTTTCTACACTTTTTGGGGGTGGAGCTTGGAGAGGATGGCTTTGTCGAGTCTCTGCTGTGCACCATTGTTCATCAGTGTTCTTGACTCTAAAATTTTATTTCACAGCAATTTAATTATGAATTCAATTATATCTGTTTTAAACCCAGTTATTCATGAGTAGTTCTTTCTAGGATTAGGGCTACTTGAAGCCCTAACCATGTTAGTTTGTTAATTAGATTTTGGCTCTTGATTTTGATTGCTATTCAAGTTGAATAACTCTGATTACTGCTTTAACTGCCATTCCTTTATGCCTATGAGCTTTGCTACCTTGTTTACATAAATTATTGATGGAATTGCTTGATTGACCACTATATCATCTTGTAATTCATGAGCATCAAGAGGTTGAGGTTAAGAAAGGATCTTGTAGTCATAATTCACAACGCTCTAGGAATGCACATCACTTTTCTAGGCTAGTGTAGTGTCATTAAATTATCTTTGTACTTCATACATCATCTTAGACGGTAGGTGATAGACGTTCTAGAGTACACATCATGCTTAGAACATGCCAAGTAAGATGGAATAATATATGTGGAGTGGGCCAACCATCGGGACCTTTGCATGGGCCATTAATTCAGATGTTGCATAGTAATTAGGTCAAGAAAATCTGGTTAAGGACCATAATTGGTTAGAGTGGATAGTAAGCCTTAATTCGCCTTAGTTAATAATCAATTAATCTATCATTTGTGCATTTTGCTCTACTGTTTTACTTTCGTGCGTGTTTCTCAAAATCATAAACTCCTCCCCCACACCCCACCCCCCTCCTTTCGCGTGTGTGTGTGCTTTTATCTATGTTAATTAAATCCGAACTTAATTGGATTAATCGTTGAGCCAAGTCCTCGAGGGATCGACTCTTGCTGTGCTACTATACTATTCTTATCGATTTATGCACTTGCAAGGATTTTATAACTGTTAGAATTAGATTGCAAATTGCTTGTTGTTGGCACTGTTTTTGGGGACTTGTCCCTCAATGGTGCCCATTAATTCAGATTTAGTTAACTCAATTTTGTATATTAACTATTTATATTTCATTTAGATTGTTTACTAACTTAGCTTTTCATCTTTCTGATGTACATATGAACAACTAATACATGGATATGGGACCATGGAATTATCCATACATGAAGACGGGAGCTTGGAACAATCCACACCCAACTTCATTCAATCAGGGGTGGAGCAATCGTTAAAACCCAGAACCATACAACCCTCGGTGGAGCAATCAGCCGGAATTCCATTATCAAGAACACCCAGAACCATACAACCCAGGATGGTGCTAGCAACCTAATTTCACATGGAACTCCCCTCAAATAGTTCCTCACTACGAACCAACTCCTGACCTCCCACCTTCGCTGAGGGCCTTGATACAAAGCATAAAGGCTTGTACTCAATACATGGCAGACGCTTCTAAAGAAATCCGAGGGGAAAACCAGCGCATGGAGGAGAGACTGGAAAACAGCAGGAGGATGTTTGAGTTCAACATGCGCCAAATCGAAGAAAGGGCACGTTCCCCACCAAGTGAGGCCGTGAATGGTGATTATGATGAAGCTATCATCATGCCAACACTTCGAAAAGTGCTTGCCTTGGAGGCCGCAAAGTCCACCCAACCTTCGCTATGGACCAGGATACAAAGCAAGGAGGCTTGTAAACAGAACCATCACACAGATGAAGAGCATAATTAGGACACCATCAAGTTAACACTTCAACAAGTGCTTGCCATGGATGCCATGAATTCGACCCAAGGCCATGCCGTGACTGTGTCTCCCGATTCTGCTCAGACTGAGCAGTGGGACGCACCCAATTCATACCCTCCAGTATACTCTTCCTTTTATAATGTTTCTGATTCTGATTTCATGTCTAACCATACCTCTTTGCCTTGCACTAACAGATTGGTGCCATCAATAGTAGAAAATGTTCAATCTTGTGAGACTTGTGCAGATTTAGAAAGATAGGTAAATTCTGAGAAGAATACGAAAAGAATGACTCAAATCGGAGTTCAGATGAAGGAGATGTCCTCATTTCAATATCAGGTCCTGAACTGGGTCCTGAGTGCGCCAGTGCGCCATTGTTAAGTCATTATTCATGCATCTTTTTGATGTCATCTAATGCTCATTTACTTGTCTTTTGTATGATTTAATTGCCATCCATAGTAGAAAGTGATCATTCTTGTGAAGTGTGTGCAGAAGTAGAAAAGTTCATATAGGTGTGGAAAAGGAAGAATGAATGAATCTTTGTCGGACTCAAGTCAAAGAAGGAGGAAAGATTATTTCTTGCCATCCAAGAAGAAGTCCTCAATGTCAAGATTGTGCCTTTCCACATAAGGAAGTCTTGAGCATTTTGGAAAGGGAAAGTACCACATAAGGAAGGTTTGTGCGTACCAAAGAGGAAAGTGACGTCCAAGGAAGTCTCGACAAGGGCCTGATTTTTAGGACCCTTGTCTCAGCCCTGTTAGGAAAACGTTTTAGGATTTTATTGCCTTGTTTTAGGTCTGATTAGGAGTCTTTTAAGTCAGATAAATGTCCTATTTATTCTCCTAACTTCTAGGGATTGTAGACTGCTATTTAAAGGAGTTTAGTTCAGAAAAAGAACAAAAAAAAGGGGGTACCATAGCCGCATTGTTTTATGTTTTTTCATACAGAAAGAGATGAGGCCATTTTTAACATAAGAAGCAGTCTCTGGTTCGGAGAAAAAAAAGGGTTAATGTAACCAGGAGGAGTTCGACATCAGAATTGCTTCAGGGGGTTTCTTCTTCTCCTTTTGAGTCTGATTTCAGTTATGCTTCATATTGTGTTTATACTTTCTTTTATCATTATGCGTAACTGAATTGATATCTAGGGTTTTGATGTAACCTTGCAGTTCTTATTCCATGTATTGATCTTAAGTGTTTTTCAGTTTCCTGCTGTGTTTTATGATTCAATTACTATGCTCCATTGATAATTAACATTCTATTTTGATGTTTGATCACCAGTAAGATTGTTTGTTAGTTTTCTTATCCCAATATTGAGTAGACACCCATACCTTTGTTTGGACGATCTGTAATTGAATGAATAATATCCTGAGAAGACACCCATTCCATGGAGTTATTTGGTTCTATTGTTTTCCTGTTATTATTGGTTCTTTGATTGAAATCTATGTTAGACATCACATCTAGATTAAGGTTGAAGGAACTTGGTTCGATCGGACACCCACGACTGACCATAAGTAAGTGAAAACGAACCCATGAAACTATCTAGTGAAACTGATTTGTACTAGTTTAATTTACATGGAATTGAATTGTAATGGTGAAGTCAAGACCCTAGGCCTTTTAATCATCAGTCTTCTTCCTTGTTTAGCTTGTTCTCTACTTAGTTGCTTCTAACGTAATTCAGTGTCTAATTAAAAACCAAATCAAAAACCCGAACATTCAATTTTCTGTTTTTTTGCATTTACATAGAATAGTTTAAGGCTAGTTTCTGATTCATTCTAATCAGTCTCTGTGGTACGATAACCCTTACTTGTGCTCCGCTATATCATCTACAACTTGTGCACTTGCAAGGAAAATTAAACAACAGCAATTGCGCCTATTTTGGGTCCTTGACCAAGTACCTCAGATCATGCCATCCGGGTCCCAAACCTGTGTCTCATGACATCAATTTCATGTCCTAGAAGTGCCAAGGTCGTGCAAGGACATGTCGAGTACATGTCCCAAGAACTTCCCATCTGAACCCGGCCTTTGCGCCTAAACCCTAGTTCTTGTTCCGCCAGCGGTGGATCGAAGTTCCTCCTCTGCGCTAAGCCTGACAACATGTGCGCCTGGCATGAGCGAAGATGCGCTTCTACTATGCTCATGGTATGCCTCAAAAGCACAGTCCCAGACCCCAACAACGAAGACATTCGATGGGCCAAGTTCTAAGTTCCAGCGTCTGACCGCGGGCTGCCCGCGGCCAGCTTGTGTTCCCACTGGCCAGCTTGCATTTACACTCCCAACTGTGTTCTGATTGGTTGTAATAGATTTTAAGGACTTTGTAATTAATTAGAAGTACAGTAACTATTCCAGAACATTTTAGGCTAGGGTTTTCAATACCAATCCTTATAGGACAAGGTTTTCCCTATGTCTATAAAAGGGAGCCTTTGTTCAGTATTTTGGGAGGAGATTATTAGAAGAGCCTTATTTAAGAGATCTAGACACCCTAGCTGTAATTTACATTGTAACTCAGTTCAATGTAAACAGTTTCTTATTTTCTGCACTTTTTGGTCGTGGAGCTTGGAGAGGAAGGCTTTGTCGAGTCTCTGCTGTTCATCAGTGTTCTTTACTCTAAACTTTTATTTCATTGCAATTTAATTATGAATTCAATTATATCTGTTTTAATGCCAGTTATGCGTGAGTAGTTCTTGTTAGGATTAGGGCTGCTTGAAGCCCTAACCATGTTAGTTTGATAATTGGATTTTGGCTCTTGATTTTGATTACTAAGCATGCTGAATAACTCTGATTACTGCTTTAACTGTCCTTCCTTTATGCCTATGAGCTTTGCTACCTTTTTTGCATAAATTATTGATGAAATTGCTTGAGTGACAACTATATCATCTTGTAATTCATGAGCATCATGAGGTTGAGGTTAAGAAACGATCTTGTAGTCGGAATTCACAACACTCTAGGAATGCAAATCACTTTTCTAGGCTAGTGTTGTGTCATTAAATTCTCTTTGTACTTCATGCATCATCTTAAACGGAAGGTGATAGACGTTCTAGAGTAGACATCATGCTTAGAACATGCCAAGTAAGACAGAATAATACATGTGGAGTGGGCCAACCATCGGGACCTTTGCATGGGCACTTAATTAAGAAGTTGCATAGTAATTAGGTCAAGAAAATATGGTTAAGGACTATAATTGGTTAGAGTGGACAGTAAGCCTTAATTCGCCTTAGTTAATAATCAATCAATCTATCATTCGTGCATTTTAATTTACTGTTTTACTTTCGTGCGTGTTTCTTGAACTAACTCAAGATCATGCATTGATGTGATATGTTGACATCCCTGAGCCTGGCGCATCTTGGCGCAGTGTGGCGCATCTCGGCGTAGATTTTTGCAATTTGGCGCAGGTTCTAGCATGTCTGTGAGCATGCCCAGGGGCATGTTCTGGGACATGTCTTGCACTAGCTTGTGGCGGGTGTGTACCATCGGCTAGTGGCTTGAGTCATAAGAAATGCAGGTTCTCCTTCCTCATTCAAGTGATGTGCTTCATTTGGCACTACCTTGTCACCACCTGAGCTATAGGGCATTGTCAATTTGATTGGTTTTTTAATTGGGTAGGATATGCTTAGGGTGATGAAGGAAAGGCTAAGTGTTTGGTTTCAAAATGTCATAGGGTAGGAAAGGTCCTTCAGAGGTTAAGCACACATATCCTACATCACTTCTTATGTCAAATCACACTTCAAACCAAGAGCATTTATATAATGTTAGTTCTTTAAACTTCAATGCAAATATGATGCAATGAGATCAACATTTATGAGCAAAGTGAAGAGTGTTTAAAGTGTAGAAACAATGTGAATCACTCCGAAAGAATGGGATTAGGGCTCAAGTTCTCACAAGGTAGTCTCCACTAATTTTCTGAAGCTATTAGAGCTCAACTTCTCACAAGGTAGTCTCCACTAATTTTCTGAAGCTCACTTTCATTTAGTCATTTTGCACACCAAATCATCTCAGATATGGCATTGTGAAGTGTATGGCATGCTACAAACTGCATATGGCACGACTCTTAGCAAAACAAAGGTAGTAAACTTGGCATGTACACTCTTATTAACCCGTTAAATCACTGGTTACTAACAACAACAAAAACTATCAACTTGAACAAACTAAACAATTGAAAAACAGAAACTGAAGAAAAAATAACAGAAAATTTGGTCGTGTATACCCCCAAACCTATTTGTTTCTATATGTATCAAAGTTTTGATCCACATCCCCAAACCTAAACTAAACATTGTTCGCAATGTTTGAGAATAAGCAAGATAAAACAGAATTTAAGTTTAGTGAAGTCATAGGCGCATAAACAAGAAAATGAGAGAGGGATACAAACCAGCGCTAGGTTGCCTCCTAGGAACTCATGGGTGGGGCGCCTAAGTCCTGGGAACTCATGGGTCGCTCAATAATGGCCTCGATGTAAGGTTTTAGGTGGTGGCCATTCACCTTGAACCTGTCCTGCCGTTTTGGGTTTTGAAGCTCTACTGCACCATGAGGGAATACATTAGTGACAAAGAAGGGTCCAGACCATTTGGAACGAAGCTTACCTGGAAATAGTTGCAGACGGGAATTGAATAGTAGAACTTTTTTTCCGATCTGAAATTGCTTCCGTTGGATGTGTTGATCAAGGAAAGCCTTTGTTTTCTCCTTGTATATGCGGGAACTCTCATAAGCCTCGTTTCTAAGCTCCTCTAATTTACTGAGTTGAAGCTTCCTCTGATTCCCCGCTTCATCAAAGTCCATATTGGCCTTCTTAATGGCCCAAAACGCTTTCTGCTCTATCTCAACCGGGAGATGACATCCTTTTCCAAAGACTAACCTAAAGGGTGACATGCCAATAGTTGTCTTATATGGTGTCCTGTAAACCCACAAGGCATCATTCAAACGTTGAGACCAATCCTTCCTCGTGGGGCTCACGGCCTTCTCTAAGATGGCCTTCGTTTCTCTATTTGATATTTCTGCTTGTCCACTAGTTTGAGGGTGGTGTGGTGTGGAAACTCTGTGTGTGATTCATACTTTCTCATCAGAGCCTTAAACGAACGATTGCAGAAGTGAGTGCCTCCATCACTGATGATGGCTCTAGGTGCTCCAAAGCGTGCTAAGATATGGTTCTGAATAAAACTCACAACTACTTTGGAATCATTAGTACGAGTGGGGATGGCTTCCACCCACTTTGAGACATAGTCCACATCAAGCAAAATGTAATGGAAACCATGAGAGTTTGGGAATGGGCCCATGAAATCAATGGCCCACACATCAAATATTTCGACAACAAGAATAGGGTGCAATGGCATTTGGTTTCTAGGCCCTATGTTACCTCGTTTTTGGCACCTGTCACAAGTGAGTACAAACTCATGTGCGTCTTTGAAAAGGGAAGGCCAATAGAGCCACCCTGTAGGACCTTGAGCGCAGTCTTCTTGGAACCAAAGTGCCCTCCACATGCCAAACCATGGCAGATCCGAGCAGTGTTTCTAGATTAATGGTTCATCCCATACGTAGTACTTAGATTGTTTAACAAGCTTATCCTTCTTAAATCTATTCAAAGAAGAAGGAATACGTTTAGTAGCTAAATAGTTAATAATATCAGCATACCAATGATCAATAGCATTCAGTACAAAGAGTGGCAGATTATCTCAATGGACCCGTGGACTAGTTTGCTTTGATGGTCCGCCACCACGTTTTCACTGCCCTTTTTGTCACGAATTTCCCGGTCCAACTCTTGCAGGAGGAGCATCCAACGCAGTAATCTGGGTTTGGCATCCTTTTTGGTGAGGAGGTACTTTAGAGCTGCATGATCAGTATAAATAATTACTTTAGTTTGAATCAAATAAGATCAAAAATTTTCTAAAGCGAAAATAACGGCGAAGAGCTCCTTCTCTGTTGTGGAATAGTTCAGTTGTGCATCATTGAGTGTCATGCAAGTCTCTCAAGCATTTGATCAATAAAGGGTAAAGGAAAGTGATCTTTTCGAGTATTAGAATTTAGCTTCCTATAGTCTATACATACTCTCCACCCTGTCTGAACTCGCTGGGGCACTAGCTCATCAAGTTCATTTTTAACCAGGGTTATCCCACTTTTCTTTGGGACCACCAGAACGGGACTCACCTATTTGGAATCAGAGATTGGGTAAATGATTCCCACATCCAACAGCTTGCGCACCTCCTTCTTCACAACATCCTTCATTGGCGGGTTCAGTCTCCTCTGGGCCTCTCTAGATGGCTTGGCATCCTCTTCTAGCAGAATTTTGTGCATACACTTTGAAGGACGAATTCCCTTGATGTCTGCTATTGTCCATCCAATAGCTGATTGAATGGCTCTCAAAACCTGCACCAAGTCATCTTCCTCCACAACACTTTAGTTAGAAGAAATAATAAGCGGAAGAGTTTGGTTCTTACCTAGATAAGAATATTTCAGTTGTTTTGGAAATTGTTTCAACTAAAGCTCATGAGCTTGGGTGTTGGATGGCTTGGTTTGCTACTGGGCTGTGAGGGGTAGGTCCTCAAACGACTGCCTGTTCCAAGGAACTTGTGGCAGGACATTGAGGAACAGAACTGTCTCTGTCATGTGCTCATCCATTGGCGCAATGTCGGTTAGGGCCTTCTCTAATGGATCTGCAATGCAGAAGTTAGCAATAGTTTTTTACAATAAAACATCCATCGCACTCAAAGGGAAATAAATTATAGGTTTGCCAGGATATTGAATTGCATCATGGATAGAAAAAGTTCTCAATTGATCCAACACTTTAATTGAGACTTGGCCATTTTTAACATCTATCATGCATTCAGCCATGGCTAATAGGGGCCTGTCAAAAATCAAAGGTGGCTCCTTATTCTTATAAACCCTATCCATCTTAAGAATATAGAAATCAGCTGGTATGCATGTATCACCAATCTGCACAATCACATCCGCAAGCACACCCATTATATTATTAACTTAAGCATTCACTAATCTAACACATAAGTGAGTAGGTTTGAGTTCTCCTAAGTTGAGAGATTTATAGATATGGAATGGCATTATACTCATAGATGCTCCCATGTCACATAAACAATGATCAAACTGTTATGACTGAATGTCACAATGAAGTGTTGGAGGTCTGAGATCATTGACCTTGAGAGGCATGTGCAGAAGTGCAGCATAACAAGCCTTGGGGACGTCTATGATGTCAATTGAACCAAAACCCCGTTTCCCAGCTACCAAGTCCTTGATGAGCTTCGCAAAAATTGGCATGTGTTTTACCAATTTGTGGAAGGGCAGCGTGATCTGAAGCTTCTGTAACATACTAATGATCTCTTCCTCGAATTCCTCCTTCCTTTTGTTCTGATTTTGAAACCTGCGAGGAAAAGTGATAATCACATCATCATTTAAATCAAAATGCACTATTTTAGTTTTATTATGAACTGTAGATTTAGAGGCATGAAGATGAAGGTTAGAGGTCTTATTCTGGTCCAAATTTAGGTCATGGCTCTCAGACAGAGCATGGGACTCAAATTTTCCTTTTTGAAGTGGAACCGGGCCTTGGGTTGAATTCTAGGACTTGTAGAGACATGTCCTATGACATGTCCAGTGGTAGGGGTAGGGATACGGGTTTAGGTCCTGTTTGGGACCAGTTCACAAAAATAGGCCCAATGCCAGTTTTTCCACCTTCTCGGCCAGGTCTTCATCCAAAGTTGTTGGTCCTTCAATCATGTCACGAATTGCACCACTCGGTGGGCTCTGAATTTATGTGCCACTTCGAAGGGTAATAGCATTGACCATGGGGTTCTGGAAACCCTTTGGATTGACCATGACTTGACCGGGCAGCCTACCTGGCTCTCTTTGATTCAACTGATTTGAAATCTGCACCATTTGATTCTCCAACGATGAGATGGCTCAATCAGTCTTCTGTTGGTGAGATGTGGTATTCTAAACGAGTGATTGCACCATGCTATGAGTGGCCATCATCACCTCTTCCAATGATTTCCCCTCGGGGCCTGAGGGGCATGATGTTGTGCTTGAATAGGAGCAGGGGAAACTAGAACCTGATTTTGAAATCCGGGTGGTGGCATGGGGTTCTGAATGTTCTGATTGTTGCCCCACCTGAAGTTGGGATGATTTCTCAACCCAGGATTGTAGATGTTAGAATATGTGTAACAACCCGGAATTTTAATTATTGGGTTTACGCAATTATTTTTGTAAAATGACGATTTTAACCTTGGTCGGTAAAGGGCTTGGAAATCAAGTTTTGTTTCGAGACACTTTTGGTGGTGTTTCGGGTACCGTTGCGTAGGTCTCGAACTCACGGATTCGTAGACAGGCGGCACACAGGAAACGGAGTTCGTGGACGAAAGTTATGGGTCTAGATGTGCAAGGGCATTTTGGTAATTTTGATTTGGGAGAAGATATTTTAACCCCAATCATAATTCATCTTAATCTTCATTTCATTATCACTTATCTCTCTCTCTCTAAACATAAACACCCACATCGCACCCGAAACCGTGCGAAAACACCCGAAGAAAAACCATAAAGTCAACTTTGAATTCAAGGCTTTAGCTTCCAGTTTTGATCAACTAATCGTATTCTACTCCTTTCCACGATCACAACCATACCAACCATCGAAGGAGAGGACCACGGTGCTAGTCGAACCGAGGAAAGGAAGTTTCGGACCTTCCGATCGATTTTTCGGCTTACACAGGTACGTCTTCGATGTTTTACGGTTATATTTGGATTCCTGGGTTCGAGTAGATAGATTTAGACGTAAAATTTGTGTAAAACGGTTTAGTTTTGAGGAAGTTGTAAAGCTTGGAGTTTCAGCCGGAAATGTGGGATTCCGGCGAACCAGACGGCGGCGGAGGTGGTGGTCCGGTCATCTTCTCCGGCGAAGGAGACGGCAGACGGTCGGGTTGAGTGAATCGGTCGGGTCGAGTTGGACCGGTTCAGGTTGAGCCGGACCAGGTTACACCGGTCTAGGCGCGTGAACACTGTAGCAGGTGCATGACCGGCGCATGAGGGCGAGTGGGCGCATGTGCCGACCTTCCGGCGGCGCGTGGGGCCGAGTCTGAGGTCACGGCGGCGCGTGGTAACTAGTTTTCGACGTTCTGAATCTGTTGGTACAGGTTTCAGGTTGATCGGACGTTGTTTAGAGGTCGTTTTGGGCGTATGAAGTAGCTGTGTTTTCTAGAAACAGCATGGGTAGACTTCCCGAGGTTTAGGAAGTTGTTATATAAGAGTCTTATTACTAGCCGGTAATCCCGATTGTTGTTTTTGACAGGCGATATTGTTCCGGGAACCTCAGAGGAACGAACAAGACGGGATTGAGCTAGCTTGAACAGGTTTGTGAGTGGACTTTGGTTTTATAAACTGAAATGCATGCATCAAAATATCTTTGTGTAAATACTGTTATGTATTGTGGCATTGAATATCTGAATTTTAGAAATGATTACTTCACACATGTTTTCCACTATTTCGGTTAAAATGTGATTTGAGAAATATCATGGTTTTTGGACTCAGTTTTGATATCGTTTTGACGTGGAAATTATTGAGTCAATGATTTGGGTTTTGACCCAGTTGTATGAGTTTATCGGATTTGGTCATATTTGAGGGAGGCCAGGACCCGAGACGAGGATCCGTTATTAGCGGTGAACCCGGTGAACCTCCAAGATAAACATTGATTTGAGGGACGCTAGGACCCGGGACGAGGATCCGTTATTAGCGGTGAACCCGGTGAACCTCCAAGATAAACATTGATTTGAGGGAGGCTAGGACCCGGGACGAGGATCCGTTGTTAGCGGTGAACCCGGTGAACCTCCAAGATAAACATTGATTTGAGGGATGCCAGGAACCGGGACGAGGATCCGTTATTAGCGGTGAACCCAGTGAACCTCCAAGATAAACACATTTGAGGAGGACCATGATATAGGATTAGGATCCGCTGTTGGCGGTGAACCCAGTAAACCTCCAATATAATTGGTGATTGATTCTCCGAATAGCGTCGAGAGTTTTGCTCCGTTGGTTTGTTGAGTGCTCCGACTCTGGCATCGTGGAGTTTTGGCTCCGTCGGGTCGCGAGGATGTCTATGCATAGTACAGAGAGTTGTGATACAGGACTAGCACACCCCAAGGGATACCCTGGTGGCTAGTGGATGTGTCGGGAACAGTGGATTTGAGATATTTTGTGTCTAGGTTGAATTAAATGATTTTGAATTCCTTTGAGGATGATTTTCAAACTAGACTGTGGATCACAATGTGTTTTCCTTATATGGATTTTGTGTGAGTCCTACTAAGTGGTTTTAAAGAGAAATGCAAATGCCGGTGATTTAAAGATGATGTTTTTATAGCATGAACTGTTTATGTGATGCATGCATGGTTTTATAAATGGAGGGGGAAAAAGGTAATATTCCTTGGAAAATGATTTATAAACGATTATTTTGGTCCACTCACAACTTTTGTGTTTAAACCCCCTTCAGGCAGTAGAGTTGACGCAGACATTTATCTCGAGGCAGAGGCATTAGCACTCTCGGCTGCGCTGTGTAGTTGTACTTGAGTAGGATATCTAATTTTGTACCTTGATCCTACTTAGACGCTCTGATATTATATTGTATTTGGTTGGTAATTACTTACGGGAATTTTAAGTGCTTAAATTTCTTGTCTGACAAGTGAAAGTATTTATTATTATTATATTCTTTAAGGATTGAAGGGTATTTGGGAACCTTTCCTTAGGTTGTCGGACGGGATCAGGGTTCTTCCCGGGTTTCGAGGGGAAATTCGGCACGGGTCCTGACAATTGGTATCAGAGCACTAGGTTAAATTCCTGTAGACCGTACATCTAGTGTACAGGTGAAATTTTGGTATTAATGATTTACAACTTCTTTTCAGCATATAATGCCTCCGAGACGTGAGTTCCGTCAACGGTCGAGGAATGGTGGAGATGACCATGAACCTGCAGTGGAGCCTGATTTGAGGCAGACACTGGAACAGCTGGGTCAGACTTTAGCATCTGTACTCCAGGATATGGCTTCTTATGAAGTCTCTGATATCGAGAGAGCCCAAAGACTGGGGGCGACGATATTTATGGGCGAGTCTAGCCCAGATGAGGCTGAGGAGTGGATTACTCGCATGGACCGTGTGTGTTTTTATTATGAGATGTCCTCTAGATGAGAGAGTTCTGTTGGCCACATTTTTGCTAGGTGGTTCTGCTTACCATTGGTGGCACTCATTGGAGGTGTCAGGCTGGAATGTCCATACACTTGCTTGGTAGACTTTCCGGGAACGCTTCTTGGAACAATTTTACCCTCGCTCACACCGGAATATTAAGGAGGCCGAGTTCTTGCATTTACAGCAAGGAGACATGACTGTGGCCCAGTATGAACAGAGATTCATAGCGCTGAGTCACTTTGCACCGACTTTGGTGGCGACCGAGATAGACAAGTGCCACAGATTTGAAAGTGGATTGAGGAGTGAGATTAGGTTAGCAGTTACGTCTATGGATCACATTTCCTTGAGGACTTTGGCTGATGCTGCAGCCCGAGTAGAGTTGAGTTTGGGTTTACCAATTCCGCAGCAGTACAGTGGTTACAGGAGACGTCGAGATCACTGGACTGCCGGAACCTCTAGTCAGGGACCATCTAAAAGAGACAGTCATAGTTCTGGATCTTCTGGGAATGCGAGATCTAGTACAGGCAGTGGCGGAGCTGGTCAGGCACGACAATCTTATGCACAGTCTTGCGGTGCCTCAGTACAGTTGTCAGGACCCGTCGCGAATTTCCCCTCGAAACCCAAGAAGAACCCTGATCCCGTCTGACAACCTAAGGAAAGGTTCCCAAAATACCCTTCAATCCTTACAAATTATAATAACAATAATAAATACTTCCTCTTGTCAGACAAGGGACTTAAGCACTCAATAATTCCCGTAATTAACGACCAATCAAATACAATATAATATCAGAGTGTCTAAGTAGGATCAAGAGTAAAATTTAGATATCCTACTCAAATATACTACACAGCGCAGTCGAAGTACTAATGCCTCTGCCTCGAGATCAGTGTTCGCGTCAACTCTACTCAACTGCCTGAAGGGGGTTTAAACACAAAAGTTGTGAGTGGACAAAAATAATCATTTATAAATTGTTTTCCAAGAAATACCTTTCTTCCCCTCCATTTATAAAACATAAAACAATTTATGATACTAAAACGTTATATGTAAATCACCAAAAATTCTCATTTCTCTTTAAAACCACTTAGTTGGACTCACATAAAATCTGTATAATAAAATACCTCGTCATCCAAAGTTTGGTTTGAAAACTCTCTTCAAAAGAGTTTAAAATCATTTAAATCAATCTGGACACATAATATCTCAAATTCAAATCATTTCGTTCAATCTGACACATAATATCTCAAATTCAAATCATTTCGTTCAATCTGACACGTAATATCTCAAATTCACTGTTCCCGACATATCCACAACACACCAGGGTATCCCTTGAGATGTGTTCAAATCTGTACAACTCTGTGTACCATCTGTACTATCTGTACTCTCTGTACTATGCATAGACAGTCTCGCGACCCGGCGGAGCAAGGACCCTCAACACCTAAGGTCCGAACCCTCAACAACCGGCAGAGCAAGGCCCCTCAACACCAGTCAGAGCAACAATAACCATCGGGACGGGAACCAGTGAATCAAATCCATACTTCGAAATATTTGTTTCGCGGCCTAAGCCAAATTCTTTGAAATATCATTTTATGGCCAAAATCAATAAATCATAATTATGGGTCTAAACCCACAATCACATGCTCAAATAGTTACCACGTCAAAACGATATCAAAATCGAATACAAAAACCAGGCCATTTCTCAAAACACACTTTCACTGAAATATTGGAAAACATGTGTCCAGCATCATTTCTAAAATCCAGAAATTCATTGCACCCATACAAAATAGTATTAAAGTCAAAGATACATTTATGCATGCATTATAGTTTATAAACCAAAAGTCCACTCACAAACCTGTTGAAGCACGCTCAATCCCGAACTGTACGCTCCCCTGAAGTTCCTGGAGCAGTATCGCCTGTCCAAATTAATAATCGGGATTACTAGCTAATAATAAGAACCTTAAATATAAACCCCCTTAACCCCGGGAGTCTAACTATGCTGGCCTAGAAAACGCAGCAACTTTAAAACGCTCAAAACAACCCCTAAACGATGTCCGATCACTCGAAACCTGCGCCAACAGGTCCGAAACGTCAAAAACTACCTGTCACGCGCCACCGTGACCTCAGACTCGGCCCCACGTGCCGACGGAAGGTCAGAACACGCTCCCACGAGCCGCCACGCGCCTTCACGCGCCTGCCTGCTACAGTACCCACGAGCTTGGACCGGTCCAACCCGGTTCAACTTGACCTGACCTGGTCCAACTCGACCCGACCGTTCACTCAACCCGACCGGTTCAACTCGACTCGACTGGTTCAACTCGACCCGACTGGTTCAACTCGACCCGACCGGTTACCGGTGACTCGCCGGAGAAGACGACCGGACTGCCGTCACCTTCGCCGGACGCTGGCCGGAGAAGATGACCGGCAATCGCTGTCGCCGCCGTCTGGTTTCGCCTGAATCCTCCATTTCCGGCCGAAACTTCAAGCTTTCCAACTTCCTCAAAACTCTACCATTTTTCACAAATTTTACGTCTAAATCTATCTACTTGAACCCAGGAATCCAAATATAACCTTAAAACATCGAAGACGTACCTGTGCTAGCTGAAAAATCGAACGAAAGATCCGAAACTTCCTTTACTCGGTTCGGCTTCCTCCGTGGTCCTCTCCTTCGATGGTTGGTACGGTTGTGATTGTGGGAAGGAGTAGAATACGATTAATTGACCAAAACTGGAAGTTGGAGCCTTGAATCAAAAGTTGACTTTGTGGGTTTTTGGGTTAATTTTCGCACGGTTTCGGGTTCGATGGTTTGTGTATGTTTCAGAGAGAGATGAGAATGAAATGATAATGAGATGAAGATGAAAGTGAAATGAAGATGAGACAATGATTGGGTTAAAATATCTTCTCCCAAAACAAAAATTACCAAAATGCCCTTGCACATCTAGACCCATAACTTCGTCCACGAACTTCGTTTTCCGCGTGCCGCCTGTCTACGAACTCGTGAGTTCGAGACCTACGCAACGGTATCCAAAACACCACCAAAAGTGTCTCGAAACAAAATTTGACTTACATGCCCTTTACAGACCAAGGGTAAAATCGTCATTTTACATAAATAATTTACGTAAATCCAATAATTGAAATTCCGGGTTGTTACAATCTACCCCCCTTAAGAAATTTCGTCCTCGAAATTCAACTCTACCCTTGGAACAAATAAGGATACTGCGCCCGCATTAGTTCCTCGGTTTCCCACGTGGCTTCCTCCACGTTATGATTCCTCCACAACACTTTAACTAGAGGAATACTCTTTCTGCGCAGTACCTTCTCTTTCCAATCCAAAATTTGCACCGGTTGCTCCTCAAAGGTCAAATCATCCTTCAGCTCAAGTGGCTGCTCTCCCAATATGTGAGACTCATCAAACAGATATTTCCGGAGCAAAGATACATGGAAATCATTATGAACTATGGATAATTCCGATGGTAAAGCAAGACGATATGCCACTGGTCCTATCCTCTCCAAAATCTCATACGGACCAATGTAGCGAGGACTCAGTTTTCCTCGTCAACCAAAACGTACCACTCCCTTCCAAGGAGATAGTTTCAAGAACACCCAATCACCTACCTCAAACTCAAGGTCTCTGGTTCTACGGTCTGCATAGCTCTTCTGGCGATCCTGAGCTGTCTTCAACCTTTCTCTGATGATCCTTATCTTTTCCTCAGTCGTATCAACCAACTCTGGTGTTAACAGTTTCCTTTCACCCACTTCGTTCCAGCATAACGGTGTCCTGCACTGCCTCCCATACAGTGCCTCGAAAGGAGACATCCCAATACTCGACTGATAACTATTATTATAAGCAAATTCCATCAGAGCCAGGTGTGAATCCCAGTTCCCTTTAAACTGTAGTACACAAGCTCTCATCATATCCTCCAAAACCTGGATTGTTCTCTCAGACTGACCATCCGTCTGAGGATGAAAAGATGTACTAAAATGCAAGGTAGTGCCAAAAGCCTTCTGCAAACTCCACCAAAACCTGGAGGTAAATCTAGGATCCCTGTCCGAAACAATTGACTCTGGAGTCCCATGTAATCGTATGATCTCATCAATGAACAATTTGGCATACCGACTCATCCGAAAATCTTCCCGCACTGGCAAGAAATGTGCAGACTTCGTGAGTCTATCAACAATTACCCATATCCCATCATGTCCCTTCTGTGTCCTTGGAAGTTTATACACAAAATCCATCGTAATGTGATCCCACTTCCATTCTGGGATAGGTAATGGTTGCAGTGTCCCATAGGGTTTCTGCCTCTCCGCTTTCACTTGCTGACATGTCAGACATCTACTCACAAGAAACAATCGAGGTTAAGGTTGAAGCCCCAAGGGGGTTGTTCAACCAAGAACGCTCTGATGCTTAAGTTAGCTTCGAGAGAGAAATCCGAAGGAGCTTTAGAAGCGAGGAATGAGTTATCTTAGAAATGAGGTGAGGACCTCTATTTATAGTGAAACCTTGAGAGTCGCGAAGCGTTCTGATTGGTCGATGGATTTTGTAATTAGTAAATTGGTCGATGGATTTTGTAATTAATAAATAATTCTTTCTTAATAAAAGATATTATTTCTTAATTGGATTTCAGTAACAATTAATTCTCAAGTAGAATATTATTACTATTGTGGCCTTAACCCGATTAAATAATATATTTAGCTGGTAAATACTTTATTTAATGTGTGGGTGTCTGTGAGTCATTCATGTCATTACCATGGGTAATTTAGACATTATATAAGTTATGGACCACGTGGCATCTCCACAAATTTTGGGTGATTTTGGGTTTCACAAATACCCCCACATTGCTTAGGATTCAGGGAATTCTAAGGGATGTACATTTTTTTGATTAATAAAATAAAAGAATTTGATAATCTAACCTAAATCTTTATGAAATAAAAAAATTAATAAGATTAGAAAAAATAATAAATTAATCATTTCTTTAAGAATCCTATTAATGTTGGTCTGGGTTGCAATAGTCTCATAGCAGAAGAAGATATATCACTAGATTTTTCTATATTTTTTTACAAAAATAAGAAGAAAATAAGAGGAAGAATAAGCTTTTTTTTTCATTTTAATATTTTTTTCTTAGAGAACACAAAGAGAGAGTTTGGACCATCCAAAAACAGAGACGACTTTTAAGCTTTCATTGGGAAGCTGGTTTCGTTTTCTCCCTAATATCCCATCTCCCCCACTCCACACCCTGACGAAAACCCACAGAGAAAATACTGGCTAATTTCCTTGGATTCCGATTTTTTTGTATTATGTCTACATTTATTTTTTTGGTCCAAGTATGATGTCCAGTTTGATCTCTCTTTTAGTGAAGAAGAAGTGAAGACTCAAGGCAAATGTCTTTTTTGTCTAATTTAGCACATATGAGTGTCATGTGACGTTTTATAACAGAAAACATTAAAAAAATTGATGGCATGACCATTATTGCACATTTGGGTAAAGTTCAGGGACGACAGAGTCTAATATTAAAGTTTAAGGACGGTTGATAAAATTTGGGAAAAATTCAGGGACGTTGGCAACCATATATTTAGCCTTTTCGGAAGGTAAAATTTTCTTTTTCCAAAATCTGGATTGACAAATGTACCCTTACTTTTAACATAAATCATATGGAAAATAGATGGAGGGACTAACGGAAACAATTGAGTAAAGTTCAGGGACGGCATACACATGTTAAGTATGGGGACAGTTTTTAAAATAATGGTAAAGTTTAATGGCGTTGTAAACCATTAAATGCCTTGTATCGGCTAATCATTTTTAAATCCCTTGATACTTTGAAATTCTTCATTTTTAATTAATTTAACCTAAATTCTTGTTATTTTGAAGCTTCTCATCCAAACATGACTTCAGTACACGACATATAATTAACTAGCTAGTTAATATATATGTTCCAAAGAAGAGTTACGAGGTCATGGTGTTATTCTATGGTGTGGAATCTATGACTCGGATATGGCTATGTTAATTTACATACGTGTACAAGATAGAACAAGAGAAAGTTGTGTGTAGTGTTGCTATTGGCTAGCTCTACTAATATGAATGGCATCAAATCGGTATTGGCTAGCTAGTACATTCCATTATAAGTTGCCGGCCGGCTAGCTAGCTAGCTTACCTTATCACATTTCAAGTGGATATCCATTAATTATATACTACTTTAAAATGAGCATCTTTAATTTGGCCGTGGCCAGCCTGCCGAGCCAAACCCCAAGCAGATGATGACTGGATCATACGGTCATACCGAGGAGAAAACACAAATAAACCAGCTCAATCACTATATATGTATACAGTATGCCATATATAGCTAGTTAGGTCTTCAGTTTTGGGTGTAATGGGGCTAAGCTTATGGTGAAACAAAGAAAGGGTCGGATTCAAAGAACCTGAGTTGTGTCAAGGCATGAGATGTCATGACTTGAACTTTGAAGTTCTGCTCTGATTTCTTGCTTAGAATCCACGGCAGCAATTATAAGGACTTGATTCCCCGTTTGAAGTCTTCTTGAGTTTATTGCATCACTTGGATCAATTCAGGTGTTCTTTCACATTTCCTTTTTGTTTTTTTTGGTTCCATTGCCAATTGGAGTTTTTTTTTTTTTTTTCTGAATTGAACCAAGATCATACAATGGTTTCCTTATTCCTTGTATATCATTTTCCATCACATTCAGACTTTAACTTTCACATTATTGTCGTTGCTGCAATAGCTCTTTTTGAATTGGGCAGCAACATCTTTAATTCTTCATTCTCACCATGAATCTCATTTAATGCAGCCTTAACACAAACTTGGGTTATAGGGCATGGCATGATTGAATGGTTGAGTGTTTGGCAGATTGTGCTTAGGGTGATGACAGAAAAGGCTGAGTGTTTGGCTTCAAAATGGCTTAGGGAGCACACAATTTGGTAGGATAAGTCCTTGAGAGGTTTAATCACACATAGCCTACATCACTTCTTATGGAAAACCACACCTCAAATCAAGAGCATCTATATGATGTCAGTTCTTTAAAATTCAATGCAAATGTAATGGAATGAGATCAGCATTTAAGAACAAAATCAGAGTGTTTAAGAGTAGAAACAATGTATATCACTCTAAAAGAATGGCAACATAGCTCAATATCCTCACAAGGTAATCTCCACTAATTTTCTGAAGTTCATTCAAATGCAGTAGTTTTGTTTACTTAATCACTCGAGACATGGCATTGTGAAGTGCAAGGTTATGATACAAACGGATTATGGCAGAACTCTTATTAGAACAAAGATAGTTAACTTAGCATGTACACTCTTATTTACAAGTTAACACACCTATCACTAGCAAAAACTTAAACTAACTAACTAAACATACTAACAAAAACTAAACATGAAATTTTCAAAATCAAGCCGTGTATAACCCCCAAACCTACTTGTTTCTATATACCAATTTTCAAATCCACACCCCCAAACCTAAACTGATCATTGTCCTTAATGTGATAAGCAATATTCAATGAGAAGACTAAAACAGATTCGATGCTTAGAGAGTGCATTACAGCAGAAACAAGTGAATGAAAGAAAACACAAACCAATGCTAGGTTGCCTCCTAGAAGCGCTATATTTAACGTCTAGGCGAGACGAGGTAGACATGTCTAAGTTACTGAAATCTCGACCAAGGCGACATCATAGTGGGATAGATCTGGATTATCCTCCAAATCGGGTTTAAGTCGCTGCCCATTAACTTTGAATCGATCCCCATTCTTCTCGTTCTCAATCTCAATGGCTCCATGAGGGAATACGTGAATCACTTTGAAAGGACCAAGCCATCTAGACTTCAACTTTCCTGGAAAAAGTTTCAACCGTGAGTTAAACAAAAGAACTTTCTGGTTAGGAGTGAATACCTTTCTCAAGATTGCTTTGTCATGATAAAGCTTGGTTCTCTCTTTGTAAATCTTGGCATTTTCATAAGCTTCATTTCTCAACTCCTCAAGCTCGTTCAGTTGAAGTTTTCTTGTTGTCCCAGCGTCTTTTAAATCAAAATTGAACTTCTTGATTGCCCAAAACGCACGGTGCTCAAGCTCCATAGGTAAATGACAAGCTTTTCCGAAAACCAGCCTATAGGGACTCATTCCAATTGGAGTTTTATAAGCTGTCCGGTAAGCCCAAAGAGCATCGTTGAGGCGTAAGGACCAATCCTTCTGAGTAGGGGACACAGTCTTCATAAGTATGTTCTTAATCTCCCTATTGCTTATCTCAACTTGTCCAGAACTCTGGGGATGGTACGGAGTTGCAACTCTATGACTGATGTTGTATTTTTTCATTAGAGCATCAAACGTACGATTACAAAAGTGACTGCCACCATCACTTATAATCTCCCTTGGAGTTCCAAATCTTGTAAGATCATGTCTCGGAGAAAGCTGAGAACCACTCTATTATCATTACTTCTTGTAGCAATCGCTTCCACCCATTTGGATACATAATCTACCGCCACTAGAATATATGTATAACCATATGAAGATGGAAAAGGACCCATAAAATCGATTCCCCATACATCAAAGAGTTCGACCACCAAGATGTTAGTCAATGGCATCTGATTCCTGCTACTTATGTTTCCCATCCTTTGGCATCTGTCACACTTAGAACAAAAGATAAAGCATCTTTAAATAAACAAGGCCAAAAGAAACCAGATTGAAGAACCTTAAGTTCTGTTTTCTTTGAACCAAAGTGTCCTCTGCAAGCAAATTCATGGCTGAACTTGAGTATGCTTTGTTGTTCAGCTTCTGGTACACATCTCCTTATAATCTGATCGGGACAGTACTTGAATAGGTAGGGGTCATCCCACAAATAGTGCTTCACCCCGGAGAGAAACTTCTTTCGTTCCTGAGAAGAAAGATCATCTCTAATCACTCCACAAGCAAGGTAATTAACAAAATCAGCATACCATAGTTCTTTTTCTTGAATAGCTAAGAGCTGCTCATCAGGGAATGATTCATTAATGGGGACAACATTGTTTTCTGTAGCACTGTCATCAACTAGTCGAGACAAGTGATCAGCAACTAGGTTATCTCTTCCACTCTTATCACGAATTTCCAGGTCAAACTCTTGTAGCAAGAGTATCCACCTTATCAACCGAGGCTTAGAATCTTTCTTCGTAAGTAAGTACCTAATGGCTGCATGATCAGAATAGACAATCACTTTAGAACCAACAAGATAAGAAAGAAATTTTTCCAAAGCAAAGACTACAGCCAAAAACTCCTTCTCAGTTGTTGAGTAGTTGAGCTGAGCGTCATTCAAGGTTCTACTAGCGTAGTAGATCACATGAGGTAACTTATCAACACGTTGTCCCAAAACTGCACCTATAGCATAATCAGAGGCATCACACATTAATTCAAAAGGTAAAGACCAATCGGGAGCCATGATAATAGGCGAAGAGGTTAGTTCACGTTTTAGTGTATCAAATGCATTTAAACACTCCTCATTAAACTTAAAAAACAGAATCCTTAACAAAGCAAATCACAAAGAGGACGAGTTATTTTTGAAAAATCCTGGATAAACCGCCTATAAAAACCTGCATGCCCAAGAAAACTTCTAACACCCTTCACTGATGTAGGTGGGGGCAGCTTAGAGATGAGATCAATTTTTGCTTTATCAACCTCAATTCCCTTGCAAGAAATCACATGACCAAGTACAATACCTTGCTTAACCATGAAATGACACTTCTCCCAGTTCAAGATCAGATTGGTTTCTTTGCATCTTTGAAGCACTAGAGAGAGATAGTTAAGGCAATTATCAAATGAGGAACCAAACACTGAAAAATCATCCATGAATACCTCTATAAACCTCTCAATCATATCCGAAAAGATGGCCATCATGCATCTTTGGAAGGTGGCAGGAGCATTACATAGACCAAAAAGCATCCTCGTATATGCGAATGTTCCGAATGGACAGGTGAATGTGGTCTTTTCTTGATCTTCCGGAGCAATGGAAATCTGATTATAACCTGAAAATCCATCAAGAAAACAATAGTATGAGTGGCCAGCTAATCTCTCCAGCATTTTATCAATAAAAGGTAAAGGGAAATGATCCTTTCTAGAGGCAGAATTCAACTTCCTGTAATCAATGCACACACGCCAACCAGTGGTCATTTTTTAGGCACAAGCTCATTGTCATCATTCTTCACCACGGTGATCCCTGACTTTTTAGGCACCACTTGGACGGGGCTCACCCATTTGCTGTCAGAAATAGGGTATATGATACCCACATCAAGCAATTTCAACACTTCAGCTCTCACTACTTCTTTCATGTGAGGATTCAATCTCCTTTGTGCCTCACGAACTGGCTTGGCTCCTTCCTCCATTACAATTCTATGCATGCACATTGTAGGGCTTATTCCTTTGATATCTGCAATAGACCAACCAATAGCAGATTTGTTCTCCTTAAGCACTCTAATAAGCTTGTCTTCTTGCAATGGAGTTAGATCAGAAGATATGATAACTGGGAGGGTTTCTTCTTCACCAATGTAGGCATATTTGAGGTGAGATGGAAGTGGTTTGAGCTCTAACTTAGGGGCTTCAACAATCGAAGGAATCAGGTGGGTGGCGGAGGGTAAAAGTGGTTCAATGGAAGGTTTAATGGAGGATGGGTATGACTTCAATACTTCTAGAGCAGCAACCTCTTCCATTAATGGATATTCCTCTTCAAATTCATCTTGCGGGTGAGTTAATGCCACTTCTAGTGTATCACCAGATTCAGTCTGCAAAAATTTAGAAACCACCAGGGAATCCAACTCATCAACATAAAAACAATCCAAAGTAGTAGAAGGATGAGTTATGGATTCAAACACTTTAAACTGAACGGTCTCTCCTTGTACAGTCATGGTAAGCTTCCCATTATGTACATCAATTACAGTCTTTGCCGTGGCCATGAATGGTCTTCCAAACAAGATTGGTAAGTCACGGTCATGTATGGGATCCTCATCCATATCAAGAACTACAAAATCAGCAGGCAAGATTAGTTTATCAACTTGAACTAGGATATCCTCTACAATACCTCTAGGATACTTGACTGAACGATCGGCAAGTTGAAGTGAGATGGTGGTCTTCTTTAACTCCCCCAAACCTAATTGTAAGTACACCGAGTACGGCATCAGATTAATGATTGGCCCCAAGTCAAGCATTGCTTTTTCAATCATTTTCTCTCCAACGGTGATGTTGATGGAGAAACTTCCTGGATCTTTCAATTTCGGTGGCAGTTTCCTTTGTAGCACAGCACTAACATTTTCACATACCACAACCTTCTCATTTGGTTCATATTTTCTCCTGTGGCTATTCAGCTCCTTGAAAAACTTCCCATATGCAGGTACGTTCCTAATGACATCAAGCAAAGGCAAATTAATGTTCACTTTACTTAACAGATCATATATTTCTTTAAAAGACTTATCCTGTTTGGTTTTAGCAAGTCTTCCAGGGAAAGGAATTGGTGGCATATAAGGCGTTTCAGCCTTGTGAAGTGGCTGATCATTTTGGCTTGACTTTGCATGACTTGAATTCTTTGGTTGCTGCTCCCTTTCCGTTTGGTCCCCCAAATTCTTCTCTTCCGTAGCCCCTGCATTAATTTCAGATTTGGTGTTAGAAGTTTCATTACCAACACCATTATCAATCATCTTACCACTCCTAAGCATTGTAATTGCTTTGGCTTGCTCTTGATTCCTTTCAATCATAAGTGGTTGACTTGGCAGTTTTCCAGGTTCTCTTTTATTAAGAACATCTGCAATCTGCCCTAGTTGAATTTCCATCTTATTTAGGGCTGCAGAATGGTTTTGAAGCATGCTATTCGTTGATTGTTGGAATTGCAAAGTATTCTGGGCAAGCAGCTTCACGGTGTCCTCGAGTGAATTGTTGGCATATAGGAGGATGCCTTTTGGTCTATGTAATGCTCCTGCCACCTTCCAAAGATGCATGATGGCCATCTTTTCGGATATGATTGAGAGGTTTATAGAGGTATTCATGGATGATTTTTCAGTGTTTGGTTCCTCATTTGATAATTTCCTTAACCATCTCTCTCTAGTGCTTGAAAGATGCAAAGAAACCAATCTGATCTTGAACTAGGAGAAGTGTCATTTCATGGTTAAGCAAGGTATTGTACTTGGTCATGTGATTTCTTGCAAGGGAATTGAGGTTGATAAAGCAAAAATTTATCTCATCTCTTAGCTGCCCCCACCTACATCAGTTAAGGGTGTTAGAAGTTTTCTTGGGCATGCAGGTTTTTATAGGCGGTTTATCCAGGTTTTTTCCAAAATAACTCGTCCTCTTTGTGATTTGCTTGCTAAGGATTCTTTTTTTAAGTTTTATGAGGAGTGTTTAAATGCATTAGATACACTAAAACGTGAACTAACCTCTTCGCCTATTATCATGGCTCCTGATTGGTCTTTACCTTTTGAATTGATGTGTGATGCCTCTGATTATGCTATAGGTGCAGTTTTGGGACAACGTGTTGATAAGTTGCCTCATGTGATCTACTACGCTAGTAGAACCTTGAATGACGCTCAGCTCAACTACTCAACAACTGAGAAGGAGTTTTTGGCTGTAGTCTTTGCTTTAGAAAAATTTCGTTCTTATCTTGTGGGTTCTAAAGTGCTTGTCTATTCTGATCATGCAGCCATTAGGTACTTACTTACGAAGAAAGATTTTAAGCCTCGGTTGATAAGGTGGATACTCTTGCTTCAAGAGTTTGACCTGGAAATTCGTGATAAGAGTGGAAGAGATAACCTAGTTGCTGATCACTTGTCTCGATTAGTTGATGACGGTGCTAAAGAAAACAATGTTGTCCCCATTAATGAATCATTCCCAGATGAGCAGCTCTTAGCTATTCAAGAAAAAGAACCATGGTATGCTGATTTTGTTAATTATCTTGCTTGTGGAGTGATTAGAGATGATCTTTCTTCTCAGGAACGAAAAAAGTTTCTCTCCGGGGTGAAGCACTATTTGTGGGATGACCCCTACCTATTCAAGTACTGTCCCGATCAGATTATAAGGAGATGTGTACCAGAAGCTGAACAACAAAGCATACTCAAGTTCAGCCATGAATTTGCTTGCAGAGGACACTTTGGTGCAAAGAAAACAGCACTTAAGGTTCTTCAATCCGGTTTCTTTTGGCCTTGTTTATTTAAAGATGCTTTTAACTTTTGTTCTAAGTGTGACAGATGCGAAAGGATGGGAAACATAAGTAGCAGGAATCAGATGCCATTGACTAACATCTTGGTGGTCGAACTCTTTGATGTATGGGGAATCGATTTTATGGGTCCTGTTCCATCTTCATATGGTTATACATATATTCTAGTGGCGGTAGATTATGTATCCAAATGGGTGGAAGCGATTGCTACAAGAAGTAATGATAATAGAGTGGTTCTCAGCTTTCTCCGAGACAACATCTTTACAAGATTTGGAACTCCAAGGGCGATTATAAGTGATGGTGGCAGTCACTTTTGTAATCGTTCGTTTGATGCTCTAATGAAAAAATATAACATCAGTCTTAGAGTTGCAACTCCGTACCATCCCCAGAGTTCTGGACAAGTTGAGATAAGCAATAGGAAGATTACGAACATACTGATGAAGACTGTGTCCCCTACTCGGAAGGATTGGTCCTTACGCCTCAACGATGCTCTTTGGGCTTACCGGACAGCTTATAAAACTCCAATTGGAATGAGTCCCTATAGGCTAGTTTTTGGAAAAGCCTGTCATTTACCTATGGAGCTTGAGCACCGTAAGTTTTGGGCAATCAAGAAGTTCAATTTTGATTTAAAAGACGCTGGGACAACAAGAAAACTTCAACTGAATGAGCTTGAGGAGTTGAGAAATGAAGCTTATGAAAATGCCAAGATTTACAAAGAGAGAACCAAGCTTTATCATGACAAAGCAATCTTGAGAAAGGTATTCACTCCTAACCAGAAAGTTCTTTTGTTTAACTCACGGTTGAAACTTTTTCCAGGAAAGTTGAAGTCTAGATGGCTTGGACCTTTCAAAGTGATTCACGTATTCCCTCATGGAGCCATTGAGATTGAGAACGAGAAGAATGGGGATCGATTCAAAGTTAATGGGCAGCGAATTAAACCCTATTTGGAGGATAATCCAGATCTATCCCACTATGATGTCGCCTTGGTCGAGATTTCAGTAACTTAGACATGTCTACCTCGTCTCGCCTAGACGTTAAATATAGCGCTTCTAGGAGGCAACCTAGCATTCGTTTGTGTTTACTTTCATTCACTTGTTTCTGCTGTAATGCACTCTCTAAGCATCGAATCTGTTTTAGTCTTCTCATTGCATATTGCTTATCACATTGAGGACAATGATCAGTTTAGGTTTGGGGGTGTGGATTTGAAAATTGGTATATAGAAACAAGTAGGTTTGGGGGTTATACACGGCTTGATTTTGAAAATTTCACCTTTAGTTTTTGTTAGTATGTTTAGTTAGTTAGTTTAAGTTTTTGCTAGTGATAGGTGTATTAATTTGTTAATAAGAGTGTACATGCCAAGTTAACTATCTTTGTTCTACTAAGAGTTCTGCCAGAATCCGTTTGTATCATAACCTTGCACTTCACAATGCCTTGTCTCGAGTGATTAAGTAAACAAAACTACTGCATTTGAGTGAACTTCAGAAAATTAGTGGAGACTACCTTGTGAGGTTATTGAGCTATATTGCCATTCTTTTAGAGGGATATACATTGTTTCTACTCTTAAACACTCTGATTTTGTTCATAAATGCTGATCTCATTCCATTACATTTGCATTGAATTTTAAAGAACTAACATCATATAGATGCTCTTGATTTGAGGTGTGGTTTTCCATAAGAAGTGATGTAGGCTATGTGTGATTAAACCTCTCAAGGACTTATCCTACCAAATTGTGTGCTCCCTAAGCCATTTTGAAGCCAAACATTCAGCCTTTTCTTTCATCACCCTAAGCACAATCTGCCAATGGGATGGGTGACAATGGTTTCTTACAGCGTCAAAGCGAATGGAACGGTGGTGGGGCCTATTTCTCCAACTAGGGGTCTCCGTCAAGGGTGTCCATTATCTCCCTATTTGTTTTTGTTTTGTGCAGAGGGTCTCTCTGCTTTGCTGACCCGTGCCCAGTCTAGAAAACAACTTCACGAAGTGTAGGTAGCCCCTAGAGCACCGGTGATGTCCCACCTTTTCTTTGCTGATTGTCTTGCTTTTTTGCAATGCCCACCTAGACGAATGTAAGTAGCTCCCTAGTATTCTGCAAAGTTATGAGTGAGTGTCGGGTCAAAAGGAAAATTTTGAAAAGTCTGCTATTTGGTTTAGCCCTAGTACTGACCCAATTATGAAACTTCTTGTAGCTCTAATTCTAGGGGTCCAGACTGTGGATTTCCATGAGGGGTATTTGCGACTCCCAACGATGACCCATCGAAAGCAAACGACGGATGTTTAGTCATGTGAGGGACTCTTTGTGGTCGAAACTTTCTGTATGGAATGCTAACTTGTTATCGGCAGCCGGGAAGAGGTGCTCATCAAGGTAGTGGCTCAAGATTTGCCAACTTTTACCATGACCATTTTTCAGCTTCCCCAGAGTTTGTGCCAGGAACTCTCAGCATCTATTGCGAAATATTGGTGGGGAAAGGAGGGCCGGAAGGGTATTCATTGGTTGGAGTTGTAGAAACTTTGTAAGCCAAAGTGCTTGGGAGGTTTAGCCTTCAAGAACTTTGAGGCTTTTAACCGTGCTATGGTAGCAAAGCAAGCTTGGCGTCTACTGGAGTGACCAGATTCCCTGGTCTCAAAACTCCCTAAGGTCTTGCCTTAACACTTTTTGAAGCTCGACAACCGAGTGGGACTAGTTCGTCTAATGTTGGGACTCTAACTAATTTTTGGAAGAAGTTCTGGGGCCTGGGGTGCCTAATCGAGTGAAACTCTTTGTATGGAGGACGTGTCATGATATTCTCCACCCTGGAGTAAACGTCCATAGGTGGAGGATGGTGCCTTCCCCTCTGTGTACTAGGTGTGGAAAGGGGGTTGAGTTAGCTTTTCATGCCATGTGGAAGTGTAAAACAAGCCGCCAACTGAGGGAGCAAATGCAATGCAGGTTTTTTTCAATATTGATGAGGCGGATTTTACTGATATGTTCTTTGGAGCTTCTAAATGTTTGAAGGGTGGTTAGTTGGAGGAATTGGACTGGGTCTATTGGTAAGGATGGAACCTCAGGAACAAGTTGATATATGGCAATAGCCCCCCATGTCTGCGGCGTTCGGTGGAGACATTTTTGGAAAAGCAATTCTTGTATAACGATTTTAGGCACCGTACCTGTGTGGGTATGCTGAGGTTCTGCACTCGTTGGCAGATACCACCTTATTCCTGGATTAAATTGAATTGTGATGGCGCTATGGGAAGTACCGGAAGGCTTAAAGGCATAGGGGGGATTATTCGGGACTATGAGGGTAGATTTGTTGGTGGTTTTGCAGGTCTAGTAGTGCTGGGATTGTCTACTGTGGCTGTGGAACTTACGGCCAAGAGTATTGGTCTGGGCTGGGCGTTACACGGCTACCGATCTGTCACATCCTTCATGGTATCCTCTCAGAGATCGCACAGATTGGTAAGCCCCAACGTGGCGCTTGATCTGTCGCATCATTCGAGGTACCCTCTCAAAGATCGCGCTGATCTGTCCCAACATTCGAGGTATCTTCTTAGAGAATGCGCTGATCGGTAAGTCCCCGACGCGGCGACTGATCTGCCGTATCATTCGAGGTCTTATCTCAAACACTTTGATCGGCAAACGCTACACCTAGCTACCGATCAGACGCATCTTTCAAGGTTACTTCCTCAGGGAAGAATGCTACGACAGTAAATGCTACCTTCTGAACATCAACACAAACAGGTCCAGGCCACCACCAAGTGGAGCATTCAGTCTCCTTCACTCTCGCCAACATGGCTCTCACCCTAGTGACACACTAGATACTTGCAACAACAACATGTGAATTTCCTTCGGCACTCCACCTCAACCGAGTACTTAGGGGACTGGGAGGATAGTGTACTATGGGGATCAGTAAACAGAAATGAAGGAGTTGCTCGGTTAGTGCACTCTCGGTACAAATCCTCGACCGAGGAAATCTACCTCAGTCAAGAACTTGGAGGACTTATGTTGATATCATTACTGACCAAGAAGCAAACGTAACAGAAGACTCGGAAGATCACTCGGACCAAGACCAGGCCCACCATCAAGGCCCATCCTGATGGCCCACCAATGTGGCCCATGATCTAAACCTAGGTTCTTTACTATATAAAGGGAGCCCTCCTCCCTCATAAAGGCTCTCTTGACTCTCTCTCTAGACTAGAGCTCTCACCTCTCTCTACATTCTTAGTCTTCCTCTAAAGGCTCAATGCCTATGTAACATGTACAAACATACTATTACTAATGAGAAGAGCATACCACCGTGGATGTTGTCAGGACCCTTCCTGAATTTCCCCTTGAAACCTGGAAAGAACCCTGCTCCCGTCTGACAACCTAAGGAAAATTCCCAAAATACCCCTAAGTCCTTACAATTTAATTATGAGATCTCTGCCAAAAGTTCAGCAGAGTCTTCTCTTAGGGATTAATTAACTGTCTTCCACCTGTCAGACAAGGGATCAAAAAGCACTCCAAATTTCAACAGACAACAACCATTCAAAAATATATTATTAGAACATCTAGGAAGGATAAATAATACATAACAGTATTTAAATCAAAGATACATGTATGCATGCATTACAGTTTATAAACCAAAGTCCACTCACTACTACGTCGCCCTAAAAATGCAGCAACTTCGAATGCCCAAACTACCCCTAAACGACGTCAGATCAACCTGAAACCTACGCCAACAGATCCGAAACGTCAAAAAAAAGTTGGCACGTGGTACCGTGACCGCAGAACAGGTCCCATTCACCGCTACGCGCAGCGGAAGGCTGGACCACTCACCACGCGTCGCCACGCAACTACTATAGTAACCCCACGCGCCTGCTACAGTGCCACACGCTGACTCGGCCTGACTCGACCGCCAGGTGGCGCCCAAGTGGTTGCCAGGTGGCGCCCAAGTTTTGCTCCGTTGGTTTGTTGAGTGCTCCGACTCTGGCATCGTGGAGTTTTGGCTCCGTCGGGTCGCGAGGATGTCTATGCATAGTACAGAGAGTTGTGATACAGGACTAGCACACCCCAAGGGATACCCTGGTGGCTAGTGGATGTGTCGGGAACAGTGGATTTGAGATATTTTGTGTCTAGGTTGAATTAAATGATTTTGAATTCCTTTGAGGATGATTTTCAAACTAAACTGTGGATCACAATGTGTTTTCCTTATATGGATTTTGTGTGAGTCCTACTAAGTGGTTTTAAAGAGAAATGCAAATGCCGGTGATTTAAAGATGATGTTTTTATAGCATGAACTGTTTATGTGATGCATGCATGGTTTTATAAATGGAGGGGGAAAAAGGTAATATTCCTTGGAAAATGATTTATAAACGATTATTTTGGTCCACTCACAACTTTTGTGTTTAAACCCCCTTCAGGCAGTAGAGTTGACGCGGACATTTATCTCGAGGCAGAGGCATTAGCACTCTCGGCTGCGCTGTGTAGTTGTACTTGAGTAGGATATCTAATTTTGTACCTTGATCCTACTTAGACGCTCTGATATTATATTGTATTTGGTTGGTAATTACTTACGGGAATTTTAAGTGCTTAAATTCCTTGTCTGACAAGTGAAAGTATTTATTATTATTATATTCTTTAAGGATTGAAGGGTATTTGGGAACCTTTCCTTAGGTTGTCAGACGGGATCAGGGTTCTTCCCGGGTTTCGAGGGGAAATTCGGGACGGGTCCTGACAATTGGTATCAGAGCACTAGGTTAAATTCCTGTAGACCGTACATCTAGTGTACAGGTGAAATTTTGGTATTAATGATTTACAACTTCTTTTCAGCGTATAATGCCTCCGAGACGTGAGTTCCGTCAACGGTCGAGGAATGGTGGAGATGACCATGAACCTGCAGTGGAGCCTGATTTGAGGCAGACACTGGAACAGCTGGGTCAGACTTTAGCATCTGTACTCCAGGATAGGGCTTCTCATGAAGTCTCTGATATCGAGAGAGCCCAAAGACTGGGGGCGACGATATTTATGGGCGAGTCTAGCCCAGATGAGGCTGAGGAGTGGATTACTCGCATGGACCGTGTGTGTTTTTATTATGAGATGTCCTCTAGATGAGAGAGTTCTGTTGGCCACATTTTTGCTAGGTGGTTCTGCTTACCATTGGTGGCACTCATTGGAGGTGTCAGGCTGGAATGTCCATACACTTGCTTGGTAGACTTTCCGGGAACGCTTCTTGGAACAATTTTACCCTCGCTCACACCGGAATATTAAGGAGGCCGAGTTCTTGCATTTACAGCAAGGAGACATGACTGTGGCCCAGTATGAACAGAGATTCATAGCGCTGAGTCACTTTGCACAGACTTTGGTGGCGACCGAGATAGACAAGTGCCACAGATTTGAAAGTGGATTGAGGAGTGAGATTAGGTTAGCAGTTACGTCTATGGATCACATTTCCTTGAGGACTTTGGCTGATGCTGCAGCCCGAGTAGAATTGAGTTTGGGTTTACCAATTCCGCAGCAGTACAGTGGTTACAGGAGACGTCGAGATCACTGGACTGCCGGAACCTCTAGTCAGGGACCATCTAAAAGAGACAGTCATAGTTCTGGATCTTCCGGGAATGCGAGATCTAGTACAGGCAGTGGCGGAGCTGGTCAGGCACGACAATCTTATGCACAGTCTTGCGGTGCCTCAGTGCAGTTGTCAGGACCCGTCGCGAATTTCCCCTCGAAACCCAAGAAGAACCCTGATCCCGTCTGACAACCTAAGGAAAGGTTCCCAAAATACCCTTCAATCCTTACAAATTATAATAACAATAATAAATACTTCCTGTTGTCAGACAAGGGACTTAAGCACTCAATAATTCCCGTAATTAACGACCAATCAAATACAATATAATATCAGAGTGTCTAAGTAGGATCAAGAGTAAAATTTAGATATCCTACTCAAATATACTACACAGCGCAGTCGAAGTACTAATGCCTCTGCCTCGAGATCAGTGTTCGCGTCAACTCTACTCAACTGCCTGAAGGGGGTTTAAACACAAAAGTTGTGAGTGGACAAAAATAATCATTTATAAATTGTTTTCCAAGAAATACCTTTCTTCCCCTCCATTTATAAAACATAAAACAATTTATGATACTAAAACAATATATGTAAATCTCCAAAAATTCTCATTTCTCTTTAAAACCACTTAGTTGGACTCACATAAAATCTGTATAATGAAAATATCTTGTGATCCAAAGTTTGGTTTGAAAACTCTCTTCAAAAGAGTTTAAAATCATTTAAATCAATCTGGACACATAATATCTCAAATTCAAATCATTTCGTTCAATCTGACACATAATATCTCAAATTCAAATCATTTCGTTCAATCTGACACGTAATATCTCAAATTCACTGTTCCCGACATATCCACAACACACCAGGGTATCCCTTGAGATGTGTTCAAATCTGTACAACTCTGTGTACCATCTGTACTATCTGTACTCTCTGTACTATGCATAGACAGTCTCGCGACCCGGCGGAGCAAGGACCCTCAACACCTAAGGTCCGAACCCTCAACAACCGGCAGAGCAAGGCCCCTCAACACCAGTCAGAGCAACAATAACCATCGGGACGGGAACCAGTGAATCAAATCCATACTTCGAAATCTTTGTTTCGCGGCCTAAGCCAAATTCTTTGAAATATCATTTTATGGCCAAAATCAATAAATCATAATTATGGGTCTAAACCCACAATCACATGCTCAAATAGTTACCACGTCAAAACGATATCAAAATCGAATACAAAAACCAGGCCATTTCTCAAAACACACTTTCACTGAAATATTGGAAAACATGTGTCCAGCATCATTTCTAAAATCCAGAAATTCATTGCACCCATACAAAATAGTATTAAAGTCAAAGATACATTTATGAATGCATTATAGTTTATAAACCAAAAGTCCACTCACAAACCTGTTGACGCACGCTCAATCCCGAACTGTACGCTCCCCTGAAGTTCCTGGAGCAGTATCGCCTGTCCAAATTAATAATCGGGATTACCAGCTAGTAATAAGAACCTTAAATATAAACCCCCTTAACCCCGGGAGTCTAACTATGCTGGCCTAGAAAACGCAGCAACTTTAAAACGCCCAAAACAACCCCTAAACGATGTCCGATCGACTCGAAACCTGCGCCAACAGGTCCGAAACGTCAAAAACTACCTGTCACGCGCCACCGTGACCTCAGACTCGGCCCCACGTGCCGACGGAAGGTCAGAACACGCTCCCACGAGCCGCCACGCGCCTTCACGCGCCTGCCTGCTACAGTACCCACGAGCTTGGACCGGTCCAACCCGGTTCAACTTGACCTGACCTGGTCCAACTCGACCCGACCGTTCACTCAACCCGACCGGTTCAACTCGACCCGACTGGTTCAACTCGACCCGACCGGTTCAACTCGACCCGACCGGTTACCGGTGACTCGCCGGAGAAGACGACCGGACTGCCGTCACCTTCGCCGGAGGCTGGCCGGAGAAGATGACCGGCAGTCGCCGTCGCCGCCGTCTGGTTTCGCCTGAATCCTCCATTTCCGGCCGAAACTTCAAGCTTTCCAACTTCCTCAAAACTCTACCATTTTTCACAAATTTTACGTCTAAATCTATCTACTTGAACCCAGGAATCCAAATATAACCTTAAAACATCGAAGACGTACCTGTGCTAGCCGAAAAATCGAACGAAAGATCCGAAACTTCCTTTACTCGGTTCGGCTTCCTCCGTGGTCCTCTCCTTCGATGGTTGGTACGGTTGTGATCGTGGGAAGGAGTAGAATACGATTAATTGATCAAAACTGGAAGTTGGAGCCTTGAATCAAAAGTTGACTTTGTGGGTTTTTGGGTTAATTTTCGCACGGTTTCGGGTTCGATGGTTTGTGTATGTTTCAGAGAGAGATGAGAATGAAATGATAATGAGATGAAGATGAAAGTGAAATGAAGATGAGACAATGATTGGGTTAAAATATCTTCTCCCAAAACAAAAATTACCAAAATGCCCTTGCACATCTAGACCCATAACTTCGTCCACGAACTTCGTTTTCCGCGTGCCGCCTGTCTACGAACTCGTGAGTTCGAGACCTACGCAACGGTATCCAAAATACCACCAAAAGTGTCTCGAAACAAAATTTGACTTCCATGCCCTTTACAGACCAAGGGTAAAATCGTCATTTTACATAAATAATTTACGTAAATCCAATAATTGAAATTCCGGGTTGTTACAATCTACCCCCCTTAAGAAATTTCGTCCTCGAAATTCAACTCTACCCTTGGAACAAATAAGGATACTGCACCCGCATTAGTTCCTCGGTTTCCCACGTGGCTTCCTCCACGTTATGATTCCTCCACAACACTTTAACTAGAGGAATACTCTTTCTGCGCAGTACCTTCTCTTTCCAATCCAAAATTTGCACCGGTTGCTCCTCAAAGGTCAAATCATCCTTCAGCTCAAGTGGCTGCTCTCCCAATACGTGAGACTCATCAAACAGATATTTCCGGAGCAAAGATACATGGAAATCATTATGAACTATGGATAATTCCGATGGTAAAGCAAGACGATATGCCACTGGTCCTATCCTCTCCAAAATCTCATACGGACCAATGTAGCGAGGACTCAGTTTTCCTCGTCAACCAAAACGTACCACTCCCTTCCAAGGAGATAGTTTCAAGAACATCCAATCACCTACCTCAAACTCAAGGTCTCTGGTTCTACGGTCTGCATAGCTCTTCTGGCGATCCTGAGCTGTCTTCAACCTTTCTCTGATGATCCTTATCTTTTCCTCAGTCGTATCAACCAACTTTGGTGTTAACAGTTTCCTTTCACCCACTTCGTTCCAGCATAACGGTGTCCTGCACTGCCTCCCATACAGTGCCTCGAAAGGAGACATCCCAATACTCGACTGATAACTATTATTATAAGCAAATTCCATCAGAGCCAGGTGTGAATCCCAGTTCCCTTTAAACTGTAGTACACAAGCTCTCATCATATCCTCCAAAACCTGGATTGTCCTCTCAGACTGACCATCCGTCTGAGGATGAAAAGATGTACTAAAATGCAAGGTAGTGCCAAAAGCCTTCTGCAAACTCCACCAAAACCTGGAGGTAAATCTAGGATCCCTGTCCGAAACAATTGACTCTGGAGTCCCATGTAGTCGTATGATCTCATCAATGAACAATTTGGCATACCGACTCATCCGAAAATCTTCCCGCACTGGCAAGAAATGTGCAGACTTCGTGAGTCTATCAACAATTACCCATATCCCATCATGTCCCTTCTGTGTCCTTGGAAGTTTATACACAAAATCCATCGTAATGTGATCCCACTTCCATTCTGGGATAGGTAATGGTTGCAGTGTCCCATAGGGTTTCTGCCTCTCCGCTTTCACTTGCTGACATGTCAGACATCTACTCACAAGAAACAATCGAGGTTAAGTTTGAAGCCCCAAGGGGGTTGTTCAACCAAGAACGCTCTGATGCTTAAGTTAGCTTCGAGAGAGAAATCCGAAGGAGCTTTAGAAGCGAGGAATGAGTTATCTTAGAAATGAGGTGAGGACCTCTATTTATAGTGAAACCTTGAGAGTCGCGAAGCGTTCTGATTGGTCGATGGATTTTGTAATTAGTAAATTGGTCGATGGATTTTGTAATTAATAAATAATTCTTTCTTAATAAAAGATATTAGTTCTTAATTGGATTTCAGTAACAATTAATTCTCAAGTAGAATATTATTATTATTATTGTGGCCTTAACCCGATTAAATAATATATTTAGCTGGTAAATACTTTATTTAATGTGTGGGTGTCTGTGAGTCATTCATGTCATTACCATGGGTAATTTAGACATTATATAAGTTATGGACCACGTGGCATCTCCACAAATTTTGGGTGATTTTGGGTTTCACAAATACCCCCACATTGCTTAGGATTCAGGGAATTTTAAGGGATGTACATTTTTTTGATTAATAAAATAAAAGAATTTGATAATCTAACCTAAATCTTTATGAAATAAAAAAATTAATAAGATTAGAAAAAATAATAAATTAATCATTTCTTTAAGAATCCTATTAATGTTGGTCTGGGTTGCAACAGTCTCATAGCAGAAGAAGATATATCACTAGATTTTTCTATATTTTTTTACAAAAATAAGAAGAAAATAAGAGGAAGAATAAGCTTTTTTTTTCATTTTAATGTTCATTTTAATATTTTTTTCTTAGAGAACACAAAGAGAGAGATTGGACCATCCAAAAACAGAGACGACTTTTAAGCTTTCATTGTGAAGCTGGTTTCGTTTTCTCCCTAATATCCCATCTCCCCCACTCCACACCCTGACGAAAACCCACAGAGAAAATACTGGCTAATTTCCTTGGATTCCGATTTTTTTGTATTATGTCTACATTTATTTTTTTGGTCCAAGTATTATGTCCAGTTTGATCTCTCTTTTAGTGAAGAAGAAGTGAAGACTCAAGGCAAATGTCTTTTTTGTCTAATTTAGCACATATGAGTGTCATGTGACGTTTTATAACAGAAAACATTAAAAAAATTGATGGCATGACCATTATTGCACATTTGGGTAAAGTTCAGGGACGACAGATTCTAATATTAAAGTTTAAGGACGGTTGATAAAATTTGGGAAAATTTCAGGGACGTTGGCAACCATATATTTAGCCTTTTCGGAAGGTAAAATTTTCTTTTTCCAAAATCTGGATTGACATATGTACCCTTACTTTTAACATAAATCATATGGAAAATAGATGGAGGGACTAACGGAAACAATTGAGTAAAGTTCAGGGACGGCATACACTAATGTTAAGTATGGGGACAGTTTTTAAAATAATGGTAAAGTTTAATGGCGTTGTAAACCATTAAATGCCTTGTATCGGCTAATCATTTTTAAATCCCTTGATACTTTGAAATTCTTCATTTTTAATTAATTTAACCTAAATTCTTGTTATTTTGAAGCTTCTCATCCAAACATGACTTCAGTACACGACATATAATTAACTAGCTAGTTAATATATATGTTCCAAAGAAGAGTTACGAGGTCATGGTGTTATTCTATGGTGTGGAATCTATGACTCGGATATGGCTATGTTAATTTACATACGTGTACAAGATAGAACAAGAGAAAGTTGTGTGTAGTGTTGCTATTGGCTAGCTCTACTAATATGAATGGCATCAAATCGGTATTGGCTAGCTAGTACATTCCATTATAAGTTGCCGGCCGGCTAGCTAGCTAGCTTACCTTATCACATTTCAAGTGGATATCCATTAATTATATACTACTTTAAAATGAGCATCTTTAATTTGGCCGTGGCCAGCCTGCCGAGCCAAACCCCAAGCAGATGATGACTGGATCATACGGTCATACCGAGGAGAAAACACAAATAACCAGCTCAATCACTATATATGTATACAGTATGCCATATATAGCTAGTTAGGTCTTCAGTTTTGGGTGTAATGGGGCTAAGCTTATGGTGAAACAAAGAAAGGGTCGGATTCAAAGAACCTGAGTTGTGTCAAGGCATGAGATGTCATGACTTGAACTTTGAAGTTCTGCTCTGATTTCTTGCTTAGAATCCACGGCAGCAATTATAAGGACTTGATTCCTCTTTTGAAGTCTTCTTGAGTTTATTGCATCACTTGGATCAATTCAGGTGTTCTTTCACATTTCCTTTTTGTTTTTTTTGGTTCCATTGCCAATTGGAGTTTTTTTTTTTTTTTTCTGAATTGAACCAAGATCATACAATGGTTTCCTTATTCCTTGTATATCATTTTCCATCACATTCAGACTTTAACTTTCACATTATTGTCGTTGCTGCAATAGCTCTTTTTGAATTGGGCAGCAACATCTTTAATTCTTCATTCTCACCATGAATCTCATTTAATGCAGCCTTAACACAAACTTGGGTTATAGGGCATGGCATGATTGAATGGTTGAGTGTTTGGCAGATTGTGCTTAGGGTGATGACAGAAAAGGCTGAGTGTTTGGCTTCAAAATGGCTTAGGGAGCACACAATTTGGTAGGATAAGTCCTTGAGAGGTTTAATCACACATAGCCTACATCACTTCTTATGGAAAACCACACCTCAAATCAAGAGCATCTATATGATGTCAGTTCTTTAAAATTCAATGCAAATGTAATGGAATGAGATCAGCATTTAAGAACAAAATCAGAGTGTTTAAGAGTAGAAACAATGTATATCACTCTAAAAGAATGGCAACATAGCTCAATATCCTCACAAGGTAATCTCCACTAATTTTCTGAAGTTCATTCAAATGCAGTAGTTTTGTTTACTTAATCACTCGAGACATGGCATTGTGAAGTGCAAGGTTATGATACAAACGGATTATGGCAGAACTCTTATTAGAACAAAGATAGTTAACTTAGCATGTACACTCTTATTTACAAGTTAACACACCTATCACTAGCAAAAACTTAAACTAACTAACTAAACATACTAACAAAAACTAAACATGAAATTTTCAAAATCAAGCCGTGTATAACCCCCAAACCTACTTGTTTCTATATACCAATTTTCAAATCCACACCCCCAAACCTAAACTGATCATTGTCCTTAATGTGATAAGCAATATTCAATGAGAAGACTAAAACAGATTCGATGCTTAGAGAGTGCATTACAGCAGAAACAAGTGAATGAAAGAAAACACAAACCAATGCTAGGTTGCCTCCTAGAAGCGCTATATTTAACGTCTAGGCAAGACGAGGTAGACATGTCTAAGTTACTGAAATCTCGACCAAGGCGACATCATAGTGGGATAGATCTGGATTATCCTCCAAATCGGGTTTAAGTCGCTGCCCATTAACTTTGAATCGATCCCCATTCTTCTCGTTCTCAATCTCAATGGCTCCATGAGGGAATACGTGAATCACTTTGAAAGGACCAAGCCATCTAGACTTCAACTTTCCTGGAAAAAGTTTCAACCGTGAGTTAAACAAAAGAACTTTCTGGTTAGGAGTGAATACCTTTCTCAAGATTGCTTTGTCATGATAAAGCTTGGTTCTCTCTTTGTAAATCTTGGCATTTTCATAAGCTTCATTTCTCAACTCCTCAAGCTCGTTCAGTTGAAGTTTTCTTGTTGTCCCAGCGTCTTTTAAATCAAAATTGAACTTCTTGATTGCCCAAAACGCACGGTGCTCAAGCTCCATAGGTAAATGACAAGCTTTTCCGAAAACCAGCCTATAGGGACTCATTCCAATTGGAGTTTTATAAGCTGTCCGGTAAGCCCAAAGAGCATCGTTGAGGCGTAAGGACCAATCCTTCTGAGTAGGGGACACAGTCTTCATAAGTATGTTCTTAATCTCCCTATTGCTTATCTCAACTTGTCCAGAACTCTGGGGATGGTACGGAGTTGCAACTCTATGACTGATGTTGTATTTTTTCATTAGAGCATCAAACGTACGATTACAAAAGTGACTGCCACCATCACTTATAATCTCCCTTGGAGTTCCAAATCTTGTAAGATCATGTCTCGGAGAAAGCTGAGAACCACTCTATTATCATTACTTCTTGTAGCAATCGCTTCCACCCATTTGGATACATAATCTACCGCCACTAGAATATATGTATAACCATATGAAGATGGAAAAGGACCCATAAAATCGATTCCCCATACATCAAAGAGTTCGACCACCAAGATGTTAGTCAATGGCATCTGATTCCTGCTACTTATGTTTCCCATCCTTTGGCATCTGTCACACTTAGAACAAAAGTTAAAAGCATCTTTAAATAAACAAGGCCAAAAGAAACCAGATTGAAGAACCTTAAGTGCTGTTTTCTTTGCACCAAAGTGTCCTCTGCAAGCAAATTCATGGCTGAACTTGAGTATGCTTTGTTGTTCAGCTTCTGGTACACATCTCCTTATAATCTGATCGGGACAGTACTTGAATAGGTAGGGGTCATCCCACAAATAGTGCTTCACCCCGGAGAGAAACTTCTTTCGTTCCTGAGAAGAAAGATAATCTCTAATCACTCCACAAGCAAGGTAATTAACAAAATCAGCATACCATAGTTCTTTTTCTTGAATAGCTAAGAGCTGCTCATCAGGGAATGATTCATTAATGGGGACAACATTGTTTTCTGTAGCACTGTCATCAACTAGTCGAGACAAGTGATCAGCAACTAGGTTATCTCTTCCACTCTTATCACGAATTTCCAGGTCAAACTCTTGTAGCAAGAGTATCCACCTTATCAACCGAGGCTTAGAATCTTTCTTCGTAAGTAAGTACCTAATGGCTGCATGATCAGAATAGACAATCACTTAAGAACCAACAAGATAAGAAAGAAATTTTTCTAAAGCAAAGACTACTGCCAAAAACTCCTTCTCAGTTGTTGAGTAGTTGAGCTGAGCGTCATTCAAGGTTCTACTAGCGTAGTAGATCACATGAGGCAACTTATCAACACGTTGTCCCAAAACTGCACCTATAGCATAATCAGAGGCATCACACATTAATTCAAAAGGTAAAGACCAATCGGGAGCCATGATAATAGGCGAAGAGGTTAGTTCACGTTTTAGTGTATCTAATGCATTTAAACACTCCTCATAAAACTTAAAAACAGAATCCTTAGCAAGCAAATCACAAAGAGGACGAGTTATTTTTGAAAAATCCTGGATAAACCGCCTATAAAAACCTGCATGCCCAAGAAAACTTCTAACACCCTTAACTGATGTAGGTGGGGGCAGCTTAGAGATGAGATCAATTTTTGCTTTATCAACCTCAATTCCCTTGCAAGAAATCACATGACCAAGTACAATACCTTGCTTAACCATGAAATGAGACTTCTCCCAGTTCAAGATCAGATTGGTTTCTTTGCATCTTTGAAGCACTAGAGAGAGATGGTTAAGGCAATTATCAAATGAGGAACCAAACACTGAAAAATCATCCATGAATACCTCTATAAACCTCTCAATCATATCCGAAAAGATGGCCATCATGCATCTTTGGAAGGTGGCAGGAGCATTACATAGACCAAAAAGCATCCTCGTATATGCGAATGTTCCGAATGGACAGGTGAATGTGGTCTTTTCTTGATCTTCCGGAGCAATGGAAATCTGATTATAACCTGAAAATCCATCAAGAAAACAATAGTATGAGTGGCCAGCTAATCTCTCCAGCATTTGATCAATAAAAGGTAAAGGGAAATGATCCTTTCTAGAGGCAGAATTCAACTTCCTGTAATCAATGCACACACGCCAACCAGTGGTCATTCTTGTAGGCACAAGCTCATTGTCATCATTCTTCACCACGGTGATCCCTGACTTTTTAGGCACCACTTGGACGGGGCTCACCCATTTGCTGTCAGAAATAGGGTATATGATACCCACATCAAGCAATTTCAACACTTCAGCTCTCACTACTTCTTTCATGTGAGGATTCAATCTCCTTTGTGCCTCACGAACTGGCTTGGCTCCTTCCTCCATTACAATTCTATGCATGCACATTGTAGGGCTTATTCCTTTGATATCTGCAATAGACCAACCAATAGCAGATTTGTTCTCCTTAAGCACTCTAATAAGCTTGTCTTCTTGCAATGGAGTTAGATCAGAAGATATGATAACTGGGAGAGTTTCTTCTTCACCAATGTAGGCATATTTGAGGTGAGATGGAAGTGGTTTGAGCTCTAACTTAGGGATATTCCTCTTCAAATTCATCTTGCGGGTGAGTTAATGCCACTTCTAGTGTATCACCCGATTCAGTCTGCAAAAATTTAGAAACCACCAGGGAATCCAACTCATCAACATAAAAACAATCCAAAGTAGTAGAAGGATGAGTTATGGATTCAAACACTTTAAACTGAACGGTCTCTCCTTGTACAGTCATGGTAAGCTTCCCATTATGTACATCAATTACAGTCTTTGCCGTGGCCATGAATGGTCTTCCAAACAAGATTGGTAAGTCACGGTCATGTATGGGATCCTCATCCATATCAAGAACTACAAAATCAGCAGGCAAGATTAGTTTATCAACTTGAACTAGGATATCCTCTACAATACCTCTAGGATACTTGACTGAACGATCGGCAAGTTGAAGTGAGATGGTGGTCTTCTTTAACTCCCCCAAACCTAATTGTAAGTACACCGAGTACGGCATCAGATTAATGATTGGCCCCAAGTCAAGCATGGCTTTTTCAATCATTTTCTCTCCAACGGTGATGTTGATGGATAAACTTCCTGGATCTTTCAATTTCGGTGGCAGTTTCCTTTGTAGCACAGCACTAACATTTTCACATACCACAACCTTCTCATTTGGTTCATATTTTCTCCTGTGGCTATTCAGCTCCTTGAAAAACTTCCCATATGCAGGTACGTTCCTAATGACATCAAGCAAAGGCAAATTAATGTTCACTTTACTTAACAGATCATATATTTCTTTAAAAGACTTATCCTGTTTGCTTTTAGCAAGTCTTCCAGGGAAAGGAATTGGTGGCATATAAGGCGTTTCAGCCTTGTAAAGTGGCTGATCATTTTGGCTTGACTTTGCATGACTTGAATTCTTTGGTTGCTGCTCCCTTTCCGTTTGGTCCCCCAAATTCTTCTCTTCCGTAGCCCCTGCATTAATTTCAGATTTGGTGTTAGAAGTTTCATTACCAACACCATTATCAATCATCTTACCACTCCTAAGCATTGTAATTGCTTTGGCTTGCTCTTGATTCCTTTCAATCATAAGTGGTTGACTTGGCAGTTTTCCAGGTTCTCTTTTATTAAGAACATCTGCAATCTGCCCTAGTTGAATTTCCATCTTATTTAGGGCTGCAGAATGGTTTTGAAGCATGCTATTCGTTGATTGTTGGAATTGCAAAGTATTCTGGGCAAGCAGCTTCACGGTGTCCTCGAGTGAATTGTTGGCATATAGGAGGATGCCTTTTGGTCTATGTAATGCTCCTGCCACCTTCCAAAGATGCATGATGGCCATCTTTTCGGATATGATTGAGAGGTTTATAGAGGTATTCATGGATGATTTTTCAGTGTTTGGTTCCTCATTTGATAATTTCCTTAACCATCTCTCTCTAGTGCTTGAAAGATGCAAAGAAACCAATCTGATCTTGAACTAGGAGAAGTGTCATTTCATGGTTAAGCAAGGTATTGTACTTGGTCATGTGATTTCTTGCAAGGGAATTGAGGTTGATAAAGCAAAAATTTATCTCATCTCTAAGCTGCCCCCACCTACATCAGTTAAGGGTGTTAGAAGTTTTCTTGGGCATGCAGGTTTTTATAGGCGGTTTATCCAGGATTTTTCCAAAATAACTCGTCCTCTTTGTGATTTGCTTGCTAAGGATTCTGTTTTTAAGTTTTATGAGGAGTGTTTAAATGCATTAGATACACTAAAACGTGAACTAACATCTTCGCCTATTATCATGGCTCCTGATTGGTCTTTACCTTTTGAATTAATGTGTGATGCCTCTGATTATGCTATAGGTGCAGTTTTGGGACAACGTGCTTGTCTATTCTGATCATGCAGCCATTAGGTACTTACTTACGAAGAAAGATTCTAAGCCTCGGTTGATAAGGTGGATACTCTTGCTTCAAGAGTTTGACCTGGAAATTCGTGATAAGAGTGGAAGAGATAACCTAGTTGCTGATCACTTGTCTCTATTAGTTGATGACGGTGCTAAAGAAAACAATGTTGTCCCCATTAATGAATCATTCCCTGATGAGCAGCTCTTAGCTATTCAAGAAAAAGAACCATGGTATGCTGATTTTGTTAATTATCTTGCTTGTCGAGTGATTAGAGATGATCTTTCTTCTCAGGAACGAAAGAAGTTTCTCTCCGGGGTGAAGCACTATTTGTGGGATGACCCCTACCTATTCAAGTACTGTCCCGATCAGATTATAAAGAGATGTGTACCAGAAGCTGAACAACAAAGCATACTCAAGTTCAGCCATGAATTTGCTTGCGGAGGACACTTTGGTGCAAAGAAAACAGCACTTAAGGTTCTTCAATCCGGTTTCTTTTGGCCTTGTTTATTTAAAGATGCTTTTAACTTTTGTTCTAAGTGTGACAGATGCCAAAGGATGGGAAACATAAGTAGCAGGAATCAGATGCCATTGACTAACATCTTGGTGGTCGAACTCTTTGATGTATGGGGAATCGATTTTATGGGTCCTGTTCCATCTTCATATGGTTATACATATATTCTAGTGGCGGTAGATTATGTATCCAAATGGGTGGAAGCGATTGCTACAAGAAGTAATGATAATAGAGTGGTTCTCAGCTTTCTCCGAGACAACATCTTTACAAGATTTGGAACTCCAAGGGCGATTATAAGTGATGGTGGCAGTCACTTTTGTAATCGTTCGTTTGATGCTCTAATGAAAAAATATAACATCAGTCTTAGAGTTGCAACTCCGTACCATCCCCAGAGTTCTGGACAAGTTGAGATAAGCAATAGGAAGATTAAGAACATACTGATGAAGACTGTGTCCCCTACTCGGAAGGATTGGTCCTTACGCCTCAACGATGCTCTTTGGGCTTACCGGACAGCTTATAAAACTCCAATTGGAATGAGTCCCTATAGGCTAGTTTTTGGAAAAGCTTGTCATTTACCTATGCAGCTTGAGCACCGTAAGTTTTGGGCAATCAAGAAGTTCAATTTTGTTTTAAAAGACGCTGGGACAACAAGAAAACTTCAACTGAATGAGCTTGAGGAGTTGAGAAATGAAGCTTATGAAAATGCCAAGATTTACAAAGAGAGAACCAAGCTTTATCATGACAAAGCAATCTTGAGAAAGGTATTCACTCCTAACCAGAAAGTTCTTTTGTTTAACTCACGGTTGAAACTTTTTCCAGGAAAGTTGAAGTCTAGATGGCTTGGTCCTTTCAAAGTGATTCACGTATTCCCTCATGGAGCCATTGAGATTGAGAACGAGAAGAATGGGGATCGATTCAAAGTTAATGGGCAGCGAATTAAACCCTATTTGGAGGATAATCCAGATCTATCCCACTATGATGTCGCCTTGGTCGAGATTTCAGTAACTTAGACATGTCTACCTCGTCTCGCCTAGACGTTAAATATAGCGCTTCTAGGAGGCAACCTAGCATTCGTTTGTGTTTACTTTCATTCACTTGTTTCTGCTGTAATGCACTCTCTAAGCATCGAATCTGTTTTAGTCTTCTCATTGCATATTGCTTATCACATTGAGGACAATGATCAGTTTAGGTTTGGGGGTGTGGATTAGATAATTAGAATATAGAAACAAGTAGGTTTGGGGGTTATACAAGGCCTGATTTTGAAAATTTCAGCTTTAGTTTTTGTTAGTATGTTTAGTTAGTTAGTTTAAGTTTTTGCTTGTCATAAGTGTTAACTTGTTAATAAGAGTGTATATGCTACGTTAACTATCTTTGTTCTACTAAGAGTTCTGCCATAATCCGTTTGTATCATAACCTTGCACTTCACAATGCCTTGTCTCGAGTGATTAAGTAAACAAAACTACTGCATTTGAGTGAACTTCAGAAAATTAGTGGAGACTACCTTGTGAGGTTATTGAGCTATATTGCCATTCTTTTAGAGGGATATACATTGTTTCTACTCTTAAACACTCTGATTTTGTTCATAAATGCTGATCTCATTCCATTACATTTGCATTGAATTTTAAAGAACTAACATCATATAGATGCTCTTGATTTGAGGTGTGGTTTTCCATAAGAAGTGATGTAGGCTATGTGTGATTAAACCTCTCAAGGACTTATCCTACCAAATTGTGTGCTCCCTAAGCCATTTTGAAGCCAAACATTCAGCCTTTTCTGTCATCACCCTAAGCACAATCTGCCAATGGGATGGGTGACAATGGTTTCTTACAGCGTCAAAGCGAATGGAACGGTGGTGGGGCCTATTTCTCCAACTAGGGGTCTCCGTCAAGGGTGTCCATTATCTCCCTATTTGTTTTTGTTTTGTGCAGAGGGTCTCTCTGCTTTGCTGACCCGTGCCCAGTCTAGAAAACAACTTCACGAAGTGTAGGTAGCCCCTAGAGCACCGGTGATGTCCCACCTTTTCTTTGCTGATTGTCTTGCTTTTTTGCAATGCCCACCTAGACGAATGTAAGTAGCTCCCTAGTATTCTGCAAAGTTATGAGTGAGTGTCGGGTCAAAAGGAAAATTTTGAAAAGTCTGCTATTTGGTTTAGCCCTAGTACTGACCCAATTATGAAACTTCTTGTAGCTCTAATTCTAGGGGTCCAGACTGTGGATTTCCATGAGGGGTATTTGCGACTCCCAACGATGACCCATCGAAAGCAAACGACGGATGTTTAGTCATGTGAGGGACTCTTTGTGGTCGAAACTTTCTGTATGGAATGCTAACTTGTTATCGGCAGCCGGGAAGAGGTGCTCATCAAGGTAGTGGCTCAAGATTTGCCAACTTTTACCATGACCATTTTTCAGCTTCCCCAGAGTTTGTGCCAGGAACTCTCAGCATCTATTGCGAAATATTGGTGGGGAAAGGAGGGCCGGAAGGGTATTCATTGGTTGGAGTTGTAGAAACTTTGTAAGCCAAAGTGCTTGGGAGGTTTAGCCTTCAAGAACTTTGAGGCTTTTAACCGTGCTATGGTAGCAAAGCAAGCTTGGCGTCTACTGGAGTGACCAGATTCCCTGGTCTCAAAACTCCCTAAGGTCTTGCCTTAACACTTTTTGAAGCTCGACAACCGAGTGGGACTAGTTCGTCTAATGTTGGGACTCTAACTAATTTTTGGAAGAAGTTCTGGGGCCTGGGGTGCCTAATCGAGTGAAACTCTTTGTATGGAGGACGTGTCATGATATTCTCCACCCTGGAGTAAACGTCCATAGGTGGAGGGTGGTGCCTTCCCCTCTGTGTACTAGGTGTGGAAAGGGGGTTGAGTTAGCTTTTCATGCCATGTGGAAGTGTAAAACAAGCCGCCAACTGAGGGAGCAAATGCAATGCAGGTTTTTTTCAATATTGATGAGGCGGATTTTACTGATATGTTCTTTGGAGCTTCTAAATGTTTGAAGGGTGGTTAGTTGGAGGAATTGGACTGGGTCTATTGGTAAGGATGGAACCTCAGGAACAAGTTGATATATGGCAATAGCCCCCCATGTCTGCGGCGTTCGGTGGAGACATTTTTGGAAAAGCAATTCTTGTATAACGATTTTAGGCACCGTACCTGTGTGGGTATGCTGAGGTTCTGCACTCGTTGGCAGATACCACCTTATTCCTGGATTAAATTGAATTGTGATGGCGCTATGGGAAGTACCGGAAGGCTTAAAGGCATAGGGGGGATTATTCGGGACTATGAGGGTAGATTTGTTGGTGGTTTTGCAGGTCTAGTAGTGCTGGGATTGTCTACTGTGGCTGTGGAACTTACGGCCAAGAGTATTGGTCTGGGCTGGGCGTTACACGGCTACCGATCTGTCACATCCTTCATGGTATCCTCTCAGAGATCGCACAGATTGGTAAGCCCCAACGTGGCGCTTGATCTGTCGCATCATTCGAGGTACCCTCTCAAAGATCGCGCTGATCTGTCCCAACATTCGAGGTATCTTCTTAGAGAATGCGCTGATCGGTAAGTCCCCGACGCGGCGACTGATCTGCCGTATCATTCGAGGTCTTATCTCAAACACTTTGATCGGCAAACGCTACACCTAGCTACCGATCAGACGCATCTTTCAAGGTTACTTCCTCAGGGAAGAATGCTACGACAGTAAATGCTACCTTCTGAACATCAACACAAACAGGTCCAGGCCACCACCAAGTGGAGCATTCAGTCTCCTTCACTCTCGCCAACATGGCTCTCACCCTAGTGACACACTAGATACTTGCAACAACAACATGTGAATTTCCTTCGGCACTCCACCTCAACCGAGTACTTAGGGGACTGGGAGGATAGTGTACTATGGGGATCAGTAAACGGAAATGAAGGAGTTGCTCGGTTAGTGCACTCTCGGTACAAATCCTCGACCGAGGAAATCTACCTCAGTCAAGAACTTGGAGGACTTATGTTGATATCATTACTGACCAAGAAGCAAACGTAACAGAAGACTCGGAAGATCACTCGGACCAAGACCAGGCCCACCATCAAGGCCCATCCTGATGGCCCACCAATGTGGCCCATGATCTAAACCTAGGTTCTTTACTATATAAAGGGAGCCCTCCTCCCTCATAAAGGCTCTCTTGACTCTCTCTCTAGACTAGAGCTCTCACCTCTCTCTACATTCTTAGTCTTCCTCTAAAGGCTCAATGCCTATGTAACATGTACAAACATACTATTACTAATGAGAAGAGCATACCACCGTGGATGTTGTCAGGACCCTTCCTGAATTTCCCCTTGAAACCTGGAAAGAACCCTGCTCCCGTCTGACAACCTAAGGAAAATTCCCAAAATACCCCTAAGTCCTTACAATTTAATTATGAGATCTCTGCCAAAAGTTCAGCAGAGTCTTCTCTTAGGGATTAATTAACTGTCTTCCACCTGTCAGACAAGGGATCAAAAAGCACTCCAAATTTCAACAGACAACAACCATTCAAAAATATATTATTAGAACATCTAGGAAGGATAAATAATACATAACAGTATTTAAATCAAAGATACATGTATGCATGCATTACAGTTTATAAACCAAAGTCCACTCACTACTACGTCGCCCTAAAAATGCAGCAACTTCGAATGCCCAAACTACCCCTAAACGACGTCAGATCAACCTGAAACCTACGCCAACAGATCCGAAACGTCAAAAAAAAGTTGGCACGTGGTACCGTGACCGCAGAACAGGTCCCATTCACCGCTACGCGCAGCGGAAGGCTGGACCACTCACCACGCGTCGCCACGCAACTACTATAGTAACCCCACGCGCCTGCTACAGTGCCACACGCTGACTCGGCCTGACTCGACCGCCAGGTGGCGCCCAAGTGGTTGCCAGGTGGCGCCCAAGTTTTGCTCCGTTGGTTTGTTGAGTGCTCCGACTCTGGCATCGTGGAGTTTTGGCTCCGTCGGGTCGCGAGGATGTCTATGCATAGTACAGAGAGTTGTGATACAGGACTAGCACACCCCAAGGGATACCCTGGTGGCTAGTGGATGTGTCGGGAACAGTGGATTTGAGATATTTTGTGTCTAGGTTGAATTAAATGATTTTGAATTCCTTTGAGGATGATTTTCAAACTAAACTGTGGATCACAATGTGTTTTCCTTATATGGATTTTGTGTGAGTCCTACTAAGTGGTTTTAAAGAGAAATGCAAATGCCGGTGATTTAAAGATGATGTTTTTATAGCATGAACTGTTTATGTGATGCATGCATGGTTTTATAAATGGAGGGGGAAAAAGGTAATATTCCTTGGAAAATGATTTATAAACGATTATTTTGGTCCACTCACAACTTTTGTGTTTAAACCCCCTTCAGGCAGTAGAGTTGACGCGGACATTTATCTCGAGGCAGAGGCATTAGCACTCTCGGCTGCGCTGTGTAGTTGTACTTGAGTAGGATATCTAATTTTGTACCTTGATCCTACTTAGACGCTCTGATATTATATTGTATTTGGTTGGTAATTACTTACGGGAATTTTAAGTGCTTAAATTCCTTGTCTGACAAGTGAAAGTATTTATTATTATTATATTCTTTAAGGATTGAAGGGTATTTGGGAACCTTTCCTTAGGTTGTCAGACGGGATCAGGGTTCTTCCCGGGTTTCGAGGGGAAATTCGGGACGGGTCCTGACAATTGGTATCAGAGCACTAGGTTAAATTCCTGTAGACCGTACATCTAGTGTACAGGTGAAATTTTGGTATTAATGATTTACAACTTCTTTTCAGCGTATAATGCCTCCGAGACGTGAGTTCCGTCAACGGTCGAGGAATGGTGGAGATGACCATGAACCTGCAGTGGAGCCTGATTTGAGGCAGACACTGGAACAGCTGGGTCAGACTTTAGCATCTGTACTCCAGGATAGGGCTTCTCATGAAGTCTCTGATATCGAGAGAGCCCAAAGACTGGGGGCGACGATATTTATGGGCGAGTCTAGCCCAGATGAGGCTGAGGAGTGGATTACTCGCATGGACCGTGTGTGTTTTTATTATGAGATGTCCTCTAGATGAGAGAGTTCTGTTGGCCACATTTTTGCTAGGTGGTTCTGCTTACCATTGGTGGCACTCATTGGAGGTGTCAGGCTGGAATGTCCATACACTTGCTTGGTAGACTTTCCGGGAACGCTTCTTGGAACAATTTTACCCTCGCTCACACCGGAATATTAAGGAGGCCGAGTTCTTGCATTTACAGCAAGGAGACATGACTGTGGCCCAGTATGAACAGAGATTCATAGCGCTGAGTCACTTTGCACAGACTTTGGTGGCGACCGAGATAGACAAGTGCCACAGATTTGAAAGTGGATTGAGGAGTGAGATTAGGTTAGCAGTTACGTCTATGGATCACATTTCCTTGAGGACTTTGGCTGATGCTGCAGCCCGAGTAGAGTTGAGTTTGGGTTTACCAATTCCGCAGCAGTACAGTGGTTACAGGAGACGTCGAGATCACTGGACTGCCGGAACCTCTAGTCAGGGACCATCTAAAAGAGACAGTCATAGTTCTGGATCTTCCGGGAATGCGAGATCTAGTACAGGCAGTGGCGGAGCTGGTCAGGCACGACAATCTTATGCACAGTCTTGCGGTGCCTCAGTGCAGTTGTCAGGACCCGTCGCGAATTTCCCCTCGAAACCCAAGAAGAACCCTGATCCCGTCTGACAACCTAAGGAAAGGTTCCCAAAATACCCTTCAATCCTTACAAATTATAATAACAATAATAAATACTTCCTCTTGTCAGACAAGGGACTTAAGCACTCAATAATTCCCGTAATTAACGACCAATCAAATACAATATAATATCAGAGTGTCTAAGTAGGATCAAGAGTAAAATTTAGATATCCTACTCAAATATACTACACAGCGCAGTCGAAGTACTAATGCCTCTGCCTCGAGATCAGTGTTCGCGTCAACTCTACTCAACTGCCTGAAGGGGGTTTAAACACAAAAGTTGTGAGTGGACAAAAATAATCATTTATAAATTGTTTTCCAAGAAATACCTTTCTTCCCCTCCATTTATGAAACATAAAACAATTTATGATACTAAAACGTTATATGTAAATCACCAAAAATTCTCATTTCTCTTTAAAACCACTTAGTTGGACTCACATAAAATCTGTATAATGAAAATACCTCGTCATCCAAAGTTTGGTTTGAAAACTCTCTTCAAAAGAGTTTAAAATCATTTAAATCAATCTGGACACATAATATCTCAAATTCAAATCATTTCGTTCAATCTGACACATAATATCTCAAATTCAAATCATTTCGTTCAATCTGACACGTAATATCTCAAATTCACTGTTCCCGACATATCCACAACACACCAGGGTATCCCTTGAGATGTGTTCAAATCTGTACAACTCTGTGTACCATCTGTACTATCTGTACTCTCTGTACTATGCATAGACAGTCTCGCGACCCGGCGGAGCAAGGACCCTCAACACCTAAGGTCCGAACCCTCAACAACCGGCAGAGCAAGGCCCCTCAACACCAGTCAGAGCAACAATAACCATCGGGACGGGAACCAGTGAATCAAATCCATACTTCGAAATCTTTGTTTCGCGGCGTAAGCCAAATTCTTTGAAATATCATTTTATGGCCAAAATCAATAAATCATAATTATGGGTCTAAACCCACAATCACATGCTCAAATAGTTACCACGTCAAAACGATATCAAAATCGAATACAAAAACCAGGCCATTTCTCAAAACACACTTTCACTTAAATATTGGAAAACATGTGTCCAGCATCATTTCTAAAATCCAGAAATTCATTGCACCCATACAAAATAGTATTAAAGTCAAAGATACATTTATGAATGCATTATAGTTTATAAACAAAAAGTCCACTCACAAACCTGTTTAAGCACGCTCAATCCCGAACTGTACGCTCCCCTGAAGTTCCTGGAGCAGTATCGCCTGTCCAAATTAATAATCGGGATTACCAGCTAATAATAAGAACCTTAAATATAAACCCCCTTAACCCCGGGAGTCTAACTATGCTGGCCTAGAAAACGCAGCAACTTTAAAAAGCCCAAAACAACCCCTAAACGATGTCCGATCGACTCGAAACCTGCGCCAACAGGTCCGAAACGTCAAACACTAGCTGTCACGCGCCACCGTGACCTCAGACTCGGCCCCACGTGCCGACGGAAGGTCAGAACACGCTCCCACGAGCCGCCACGCGCCTTCACGCGCCTGCCTGCTACAGTACCCACGAGCTTGGACCGGTCCAACCCGGTTCAACTTGACCTGACCTGGTCCAACTCGACCCGACCGTTCACTCAACCCGACCGGTTCAACTCGACATGCTAGAACCTGCGCCAAATTGCAAAAATCTACGCCTAGATGCGCCACACTGCGCCAAGATGCGCCAGGCTCAGGGATGTCAACATATCACATCAATGCATGATCTTGAGTTAGTTCAAGAAACACGCACGAAAGTAAAACAGTAAATTAAAATGCACGAATGATAGATTGATTGATTATTAACTAAGGCGAATTAAGGCTTACTGTCCACTCTAACCAATTATAGTCCTTAACCATATTTTCTTGACCTAATTACTATGCAACTTCTTAATTAAGTGCCCATGCAAAGGTCCCGATGGTTGGCCCACTCCACATGTATTATTCTGTCTTACTTGGCATGTTCTAAGCATGATGTCTACTCTAGAACGTCTATCACCTTCCGTTTAAGATGATGCATGAAGTACAAAGAGAATTTAATGACACAACACTAGCCTAGAAAAGTGATTTGCATTCCTAGAGTGTTGTGAATTCCGACTACAAGATCGTTTCTTAACCTCAACCTCATGATGCTCATGAATTACAAGATGATATAGTTGTCACTCAAGCAATTTCATCAATAATTTATGCAAAAAAGGTAGCAAAGCTCATAGGCATAAAGGAAGGACAGTTAAAGCAGTAATCAGAGTTATTCAGCATGCTTAGTAATCAAAATCAAGAGCCAAAATCCAATTATCAAACTAACATGGTTAGGGCTTCAAGCAGCCCTAATCCTAACAAGAACTACTCACGCATAACTGGCATTAAAACAGATATAATTGAATTCATAATTAAATTGCAATGAAATAAAAGTTTAGAGTAAAGAACACTGATGAACAGCAGAGACTCGACAAAGCCTTCCTCTCCAAGCTCCACGACCAAAAAGTGCAGAAAATAAGAAACTGTTTACATTGAACTGAGTTACAATGTAAATTACAGCTAGGGTGTCTAGATCTCTAAAATAAGGCTCTTCTAATAATCTCCTCCCAAAATACTGAACAAAGGCTCCCTTTTATAGACATAGGGAAAACCTTGTCCTATAAGGATTGGTATTGAAAACCCTAGCCTAAAATGTTCTGGAATAGTTACTGTACTTCTAATTAATTACAAAGTCCTTAAAATCTATTACAACCAATCAGAACACAGTTGGGAGTGTAAATGCAAGCTGGCCAGTGGGAACACAAGCTGGCCGCCGGCAGCCCGCGGTCAGACGCTGGAACTTAGAACTTGGCCCATCGAATGTCTTCGTTGTTGGGGTCTGGGACTGTGCTTTTGAGGCATACCATGAGCATAGTAGAAGCGCATCTTCGCTCATGCCAGGCGCACATGTTGTCAGGCTTAGCGCAGAGGAGGAACTTCGATCCACCGCTGGCGGAACAAGAACTAGGGTTTAGGCGCAAAGGCCGGGTTCAGATGGGAAGTTCTTGGGACATGTACTCGACATGTCCTTGCACGACCTTGGCACTTCTAGGACATGAAATTGATGTCATGAGACACAGGTTTGGGACCCGGATGGCATGATCTGAGGTACTTGGTCAAGGACCCAAAATAGGCGCAATGGCTGTTGTTTAATTTTCCTTGCAAGTGCACAAGTTGTAGATGATATAGCGGAGCACAAGTAAGGGTTATCGTACCACGGAGACTGATTAGAATGAATCAGAAACTAGCCTTAAACTATTCTATGTAAATGCAAAAAAACAGAAAATTGAATGTTCGGGTTTTTGATTTGGTTTTTAATTAGACACTGAATTACGTTAGAAGCAACTAAGTAGAGAACAAGCTAAACAAGGAAGAAGACTGATGATTAAAAGGCCTAGGGTCTTGACTTCACCATTACAATTCAATTCCATGTAAATTAAACTAGTACAAATCAGTTTCACTAGATAGTTTCATGGGTTCGTTTTCACTTACTTATGGTCAGTCGTGGGTGTCCGATCGAACCAAGTTCCTTCAACCTTAATCTAGATGTGATGTCTAACATAGATTTCAATCAAAGAACCAATAATAACAGGAAAACAATAGAACCAAGTAACTCCATGGAATGGGTGTCTTCTCAGGATATTATTCATTCAATTACAGATCGTCCAAACAAAGGTATGGGTGTCTACTCAATATTGGGATAAGAAAACTAACAAACAATCTTACTGGTGATCAAACATCAAAATAGAATGTTAATTATCAATGGAGCATAGTAATTGAATCATAAAACACAGCAGGAAACTGAAAAACACTTAAGATCAATACATGGAATAAGAACGGCAAGGTTACATCAAAACCCTAGATATCAATTCAGTTACGCATAATGATAAAAGAAAGTATAAACACAATATGAAGCATAACTGAAATCAGACTCAAAAGGAGAAGAAGAAACCCCCTGAAGCAATTCTGATGTCGAACTCCTCCTGGTTACATTAACCCTTTTTTTTCTCCGAACCAGAGACTGCTTCTTATGTTAAAAATGGCCTCATCTCTTTCTGTATGAAAAAACATAAAACAATGCGGCTATGGTACCCCCTTTTTTTTGTTCTTTTTCTGAACTAAACTCCTTTAAATAGCAGTCTACAATCCCTAGAAGTTAGGAGAATAAATAGGACATTTATCTGACTTAAAAGACTCCTAATCAGACCTAAAACAAGGCAATAAAATCCTAAAACGTTTTCCTAACAGGGCTGAGACAAGGGTCCTAAAAATCAGGCCCTTGTCGAGACTTCCTTGGACGTCACTTTCCTCTTTGGTACGCACAAACCTTCCTTATGTGGTACTTTTCCTTTCCAAAATGCTCAAGACTTCCTTATGTGGAAAGGCACAATCTTGACATTGAGGACTTCTTCTTGGATGGCAAGAAATAATCTTTCCTCCTTCTTTGACTTGAGTCCGACAAAGATTCATTGATTCTTCCTTTTCCACACCTATATGAACTTTTCTACTTCTGCACACACTTCACAAGAATGATCACTTTCTACTATGGATGGCAATTAAATCATACAAAAGACAAGTAAATGAGCATTAGATGACATCAAAAAGATGCATGAATAATGACTTAACAATGGCGCACTGGCGCACTCAGGACCCAGTTCAGGACCTGATATTGAAATGAGGACATCTCCTTCATCTGAACTCCGATTTGAGTCATTCTTTTCGTATTCTTCTCAGAATTTACCTATCTTTCTAAATCTGCACAAGTCTCACAAGATTGATCATTTTCTACTATTGATGGCACCAATCTGTTAGTGCAAGGCAAAGAGGTATGGTTAGACATGAAATCAGAATCAGAAACATTATAAAAGGAAGAGTATACTGGAGGGTATGAATTGGGTGCGTCCCACTGCTCAGTCTGAGCAGAATCGGGAGACACAGTCACGGCATGGCCTTGGGGCGAATTCATGGCATCCATGGCAAGCACTTGTTGAAGTGTTAACTTGATGGTGTCCTAATTATGCTCTTCATCTGTGTGATGGTTCTGTTTACAAGCCTCCTTGCTTTGTATCCTGGTCCATAGCGAAGGTTGGGTGGACTTTGCGGCCTCCAAGGCAAGCACTTTTCGAAGTGTTGGCATGATGATAGCTTCATCATAATCACCATTCACGGCCTCACTTGGTGGGGAACGTGCCCTTTCTTCGATTTGGCGCATGTTGAACTCAAACATCCTCCTGCTGTTTTCCAGTCTCTCCTCCATGCGCTGGTTTTCCCCTCGGATTTCTTTAGAAGCGTCTGCCATGTATTGAGTACAAGCCTTTATGCTTTGTATCAAGGCCCTCAGCGAAGGTGGGAGGTCAGGAGTTGGTTCGTAGTGAGGAACTATTTGAGGGGAGTTCCATGTGAAATTAGGTTGCTAGCACCATCCTGGGTTGTATGGTTCTGGGTGTTCTTGATAATGGAATTCCGGCTGATTGCTCCACCGAGGGTTGTATGGTTCTGGGTTTTAACGATTGCTCCACCCCTGATTGAATGAAGTTGGGTGTGGATTGTTCCAAGCTCCCGTCTTCATGTATGGATAATTCCATGGTCCCATATCCATGTATTAGTTGTTCATATGTACATCAGAAAGATGAAAAGCTAAGTTAGTAAACAATCTAAATGAAATATAAATAGTTAATATTCAAAATTGAGTTAACTAAATCTGAATTAATGGGCACCACTGAGGGACAAGTCCCCAAAAACAGTGCCAACAACAAGCAATTTGCAATCTAATTCTAACAGTTATAAAATCCTTGCAAGTGCATAAATCGATAAGAATAGTATAGTGGCACAGCAAGAGTCGATCGCTCGAGGACTTGGCTCAACGATTAATCCAATTAAGTTCGGATTTAATTAACTTAGATAAAAGCACACACACACGCGAAAGGAGGGGGGTGGGGTGTGGGGGAGGAGTTTATGATTTTGAGAAACACGCACGAAAGTAAAACAGTAGAGCAAAATGTACAAATGATAGATTAATTGATTATTAACTAAGGCGAATTAAGGCTTACTATCCACTCTAACCAATTATGGTCCTTAACCAGATTTTCTTGACCTAATTACTATGCAACATCTGAATTAATGGCCCATGCAAAGGTCCCGATGGTTGGCCCACTCCACATATATTATTCCATCTTACTTGGCATGTTCTAAGCATGATGTGTACTCTAGAACGTCTATCACCTACTGTCTAAGATGATGTATGAAGTACAAAGATAATTTAATGACACTACACTAGCCTAGAAAAGTGATGTGCATTCCTAGAGCGTTGTGAATTATGACTACAAGATCCTTTCTTAACCTCAACCTCTTGATGCTCATGAATTACAAGATGATATAGTGGTCAATCAAGCAATTCCATCAATAATTTATGTAAACAAGGTAGCAAAGCTCATAGGCATAAAGGAATGGCAGTTAAAGCAGTAATCAGAGTTATTCAACTTGAATAGCAATCAAAATCAAGAGCCAAAATCTAATTAACAAACTAACATGGTTAGGGCTTCAAGTAGCCCTAATCCTAGAAAGAACTACTCATGAATAACTGGGTTTAAAACAGATATAATTGAATTCATAATTAAATTGCTGTGAAATAAAATTTTAGAGTCAAGAACACTGATGAACAATGGTGCACAGCAGAGACTCGACAAAGCCATCCTCTCCAAGCTCCACCCCCAAAAAGTGTAGAAAATAAGAAACTGTTTACATTGAACTGAGTTACAATGTAAATTGCGGCTAAGGTGTCTAGATATCCGAAATAACGCTTTTCTAATAATCTCCTCCCAAAATACTGAACAAAGGCTCCCTTTTATAGACAAAGGGAAAACCTTGTCCTATAAGGATTGGAATTAAAAACCCTAGCCTAGAATGTTCTGGAATAGTTATTGTACTTTAATTAATTTCAAAGTCCTTAAAATCTATTACAACCAATCAGAACATGGTTGGGGAGTGTGAATGCAAGCTGGCCAGTGGGAAGACAAGCTGGCCGCGGGCAGCCCGCGGTGTTCCCGCGGCCAGACGCTGGAACTTAGAACTTGGGCCTTCGAATGTCTTCATCATAGGGGTCTGGGACTGCACTTTTGAGGCATACCATGAGCATAGTAGAAGCACATCTTCGCTCATGCCAGGCGCACAGGTTGTCAGGCTTAGCGCAGAGGAGGAACTTCGATCCACTGCTGGTGGAACATGAACTAGGGTTTCGGCGCAGAGGCTGGGTTTGGATGGGAAGTTCTTGGGACATGTACTCGAAATGTTCTAGCACGACCTTGGCACTTCTAAGACATGAACTTGATGTCATGAGACACAGGTTTGGGACCCGGATGGCATGATCTGAGGTACTTGGTCAAGGACCCAAAATAGGCGCAATGGCGCACTGGCGCAATCAGGACCCAGTTCAGGACCTGATATAAAAATGAGGTCATCTCCTTCATCTGAACTCCGATTCGAGTCATTCTTTTCGCATTCTTCTCAGAATTTACCTATCTTTCTAAATCTGCACAAGTCTCACAAGATTGATCATTTTCTACTACTGATGGCACGAAATCATTCAAAAGACATGTAAGAGAGGCATATAAAGACATCAAAATGATGCATAAATAATGACTGATCAAATACCCCCAAACCTATCTTTTGCTAGTCCCTGAGCAAAACAAACTTTAACAAAATGAAAAGACTCGATCTTAGTTAAGATAGAACATTTAAACCCCTAGGTTCACCTAGTAGGAGGTAAGAACTTAGAAATCCTCATATTTTTTGTTGTAAACTTTCTTATAGAACTTGAAACTAACTTAAGAAGTTGTGAACTTAGATCTCCTCATCCTTTTTATTGTAATTTTCCTCATAAATCTTGAAACTAACTTAAGATGTTAGGAACTTAGATATCCTAATCGTTTTGATTGTAATCTCCCTTATAGAACTTGCAACTAACTTTAGAAGTTAGGAAGTTAGATATCCTCATCGTTTTTATAGTAATCTTCGTTAGAGAACTTGAAACAAACTTAAGAAGTTAGGAACTTAGATGTCTTCATCATTTTGATTGTAATCTTCCATATAGAACTTGTTTGAACCAACGAAATTTGGTATCCTCATCCTTTTTATTGTAATTTTTATTATAAAACTGGAAACTAACTTAAAAAGTTAGGAATTAAGATATCCTCATCCTTTTGATTGTAACCTTCCCTATAGAACTTGAAACGAACTTAAGAACTTAGGAACTTAGATATCCTCATTGTTTTGATTGTAATCTTCTTTATAGACTTGAAACTAGCTTAAGAAGTTAGGAACTTCGATATCCTATCCATCTTGATTGTATTCAACCGTATAGAAATTTTTTGAACAAATTTAAGAACGTACGAACATAGATATCATCATCCTTTTGATTATAATTTTTTTTATAGAACATGAAACTAACTTAAGAATTTAGGAACTAAGATATCCCCATCGTTTTGATTGTAATCTTCCTTATAGAATTTGAAACTAACTTAAGAAGTTTGGAACTTAGATATCCTTATCCTTTTCATTGTAATTTTCATAATGGAACTTGAACCTAACTTAAGAAGTTAGGAACTTAAACATCCTCATCGTTTTAATTCTAATCCTTTTAATTCTAATATTTCTTATAGAACATGAAGCTTAAGAAGTTTAGAACTTAGAAATCCTCATCATTTTGATTCTAATCTTCCTTGTAGTACATGAAACTAACTTAAGAAGTCAGGAACTTAGATATCCGTGTCTTTTCTTTTGTAATTTTCCTGATAGAACTTGAAACTAACTTAAGAAGTTAGGAACTTAGATATCCTCATCGTTTTGATTGTAATCTTCCTTATAGAACTTGTAGCTAACTTAAGAAGTTAGGAACTTAGATATCCTCTTCCTTTTTATTGTAGTTTTCCTCATAGAACTAGAAACTAACTTAAGAAGTTAGGAACTTAAATATCCTCATCATTTTTCTTGTAATCTTCCTTATAGAACTTTTTTGAACAAACTTAAGAATGTACGGACTTAGGTATCATCGTCCATTTGATTGTTATATTCCTTTTAGAACTTAAAATTAACTTAAGAAGTTAGGAACTTAGATATCTTCATCGTTTGGATTGTTATCTTTCTTATAGAACTTGTTTGAAACAACTTAAGAAGGTAAGAACTTTGAAATCCTCATCTTTTTTATTGTAATCTTTCTTTTAGAACTTAAAACTAACATAAGAAGTTACGAACTTAGATCTCCTCCTCCTTGTTATTGTAATTTTCCTCATTGAACTTGAAACAAACTTAGGAAGTTAGGAACTTAGGTATCCTCATCGTTTTCATTGTAATCTTCCTTAGAGAACTTGAAACTAACTTAAGAAGTTAGGAACTTAGATATCCTCATCGTTTTGATTGTACTCTTCCTTAGAGAGCTTGAAACTTACTTAAGAAGTTAGGAACTTAGATATCCTCATCGTTTTGATTGTAATAATCCTTATAGAACTTGTTTGAACAAACTTAAGAAGGTACGAACTTAGATACACTCATCCTTTTGATTGTAATCTTCCTTATAAATCTTGAAACTAACTTAGAAGTTAGGAACTTAGATATCCCCATTGTTTTGATTGTAATGTTCGTCATAGAACCTGTTTGAACAAACTTAAAAATGTACAAACTTAGATATCCTCATTCTTTAATTGTAATCTTCCTTAAAGAACTTGTCTGAACAAACGTAAGAAGGCACAAACTTTGATATCCTCATCCTTTTGATTTTAATCTTCCGTTTAGAACTTGAAACTCACTTAGATGTTAGGAATATTAGATATCCTCATCGTTTTCATTGCAATCTTCCGTATAGAACTTGTTTGAACAAACTTAAGATTGTAGGAACTTAGATATCCTTATCCTTTTGATTGTAATCTTCTTTATAGAACTTGAAACTAGCTCAGAAGTTAGGAACTTAGATATCCTAATCCTTTTGATTGTAATCTTCCTTATTCAAGTTGTTTGAACAATGTTAAGAAAGTACAAACTTAGATATCAACATCCTTTTTATTTTAATCTTCCTTACAGAACTTGAAATTGAGTTAAGAAGTTAGGAACTTAGATATCCTCTTCATTTGGATTGTAATCTTCCTTATAGAACTTGTCAAATAAACTTAAGAAGGTATGAACTTAGATATCCTCATCATTTTGATTGTAATGTTCCTTATAGAACTTGTTTCAACAAACATAAAAATGTACGAACTTAGATATCCTCATCTTTTTTATTGTAATCATCCGTTTAGAACTTGGAACTCACTTAGATGTTAGGACCTTAGATATCCTCATCGTTTTGATGGCAATCTTCAGTATAGAACTTGTTTGAATAAACTTAAGATGGTAGGAACTTAGATATCCTCATCCTTTTGATTGTAATCTTCTTTATAGAACTTGAAACTAACTTAGAAGGTAGGAACTTAGATATCCTCATCGTTTTGATTGTAATCTTCCATATTCAAGTTGTTTGAACAAACTTAAGAAGTTACAAACTTAGATATCAGCAACCTTTTTATTTTAATCTTCCTTATAGAACTTGAAACTGAGTTAAGAAGTTCGAAACTTAGATATCCTCTTCATTTTGATTGTAATCTTTCTTATAGAACTTGAATATAACATGAGAAGTGAGGAACTTAGATATCCTCATCGTTTTGATTGTAATCTTCTTTATTGATATTTAAGGTTCTTATTATTAGCTGGTAATCCCGATTATTAATTTGGACAGGCGATACTGCTCCAGGAACTTCAGGGGAGAGTATATTTCGGGATTGAGCTTTCTTGGACAGGTTTGTGAGTGGACTTTTGGTTTATAAACTGTTTTATGTGATGTATGCATGATTTTATAAATGGAGGGGGAAAAAGGTAAGATTTCCTCGAAAAACGATTTATAACTGATTATTTTTGTCCACTCACAACTTTTGTGTTTAAACCCCCTTCAGGCAGTTGAGATGAGTTGACGCGGACACTTCTCTCGAGGCAGAGGGATTAGTACTTTCGGCTGCGCTGTGTAGTTATACTTGAGTAGGATATCTAAATTGTACCCTTGATCCTACTTAGACGCTCTAATATTATATTGTATTTGGTTGGTCATTAATTACGGGAATTATTGAGTGCTTGAATCCCTTGTCTGACAAGTGAAAGTATTTATTATTATTATAATTTGTAAGGCGTGAAGGGTATTTTGGGAACCTTTCCTTAGATGTTCAGACGGGATCAGGGTTCTTCCCGGATTTCGAGGGGAAATTCGGGACGGGTCCTGTAGACCATACACTTATTGTACAATTATTTTGGTATTGATGAGTTATAGTTTTTTTCAGCGTAATGCCTCCGATACGCGAGTCCCGTCAACAGTCTGGAAACATTGGGGGCACACATGAACCCGCAGTGGAGCCTGATATGAGGCAAACACTGGAACAATTGGCTCACACTTTGACTTCTGTACTTCAGAGTTGGGCTGCTACTGAAGGTTCGGACATTGAGAAAGCCCAGAGATTAGGAGCTACAATATTTATGGGCGACTCATTCTTTCATTTCTCGGGGTTTTTCATTGTTTGCTGATGGAGAATTGTCTCCGATTGGTTGGGACATGGGTATTACCCTCGCAGCCACCACGCCTGTCAAAAACGTCACTTGGCATTACTAAACGACAACTATCAATCTAAATTCCGACCCCCTAAACTCCTGGAGTACACGCGCGTTCTAATGCATACAACGTAAATTTGGATGTCTAAAACTACCCCTAGACGAACTCCGATTGACCCGAAACCTGCGCCAAAAGATCCGAAACGTCGAAACGTGAAATCACGATTTGGGGTACTGTTCGCTCATTTCTCAACCATATTCGATTTTCTAATAATAGAAATCTATCTACCCAAGCTAAGGTATCAAATATGAAATCTAAATATTGATCCGACCTATGGGTCCAGAAATTGGACTGAAAATTCCAGCCAAGCCTTCAAGCTTTGTTCCTAAGCCCGCAGCTATCCTCAAGCTTCATGGATGGCATAGTTGAGTTCGTGGAGAGGAGAGGAAGGTGATGTTGTCCTTGGTTTGGGTCGAAATGGCCAAAATCTTTGGTGATGATGATGGTGTGTAGTTGTGTGTCTCACGGCTAATGGAGGGAGAAAATTCGAGAGAGATGGGGAGAAAAAAAAAATATCGGATGAGGAGAGAGAGAAGTGGATAAGATAATTAAAAAACATCTTGGGTCGAAATTACAAAAGTGCCCTTGCACTTTCTAGACCCATAACTCTCTCATTTGGATTCCATTTTTCTCATGCCGCATGTCTAGGAACTTGTGAGTTCGAGACCTATGAGATGGTGTAAGAAAAACTTCCAAAAGTATCTCCAAAAAATAACTGGCTTCCAAAGTCCTACTAATTTTCAAAAATTCACCAATTAAAAATACGAATCGTTACATTCCAAGAGGTGTAATTCTATTTACAACCTTGAATTGAATTCCATTTATAACTCTTAAAAACCAGCATTTAGTAGAAGTTTTGTAGCTGAAAACGTACTGTTATCAGATTTTTTACATGAGTTTAGATTACGAATAGTGTCCCTCCACCTACCCTTGATGCTGCAAATAAGATGATATGATGGTATGTCAAGCAATTACGTCAATAATTATATGCAAACAGTAATCTAACTTATTCAGCATCCATAGCAATTAAAATCAAGAGCCAAAATCTGATTATCGAACTAACATGGCTAGGGCTTCAAGCAGCCCTAATCCTATAAAGAACTACTAACTAATAATTATAAAGCAAATCATAATGTAAATAATAATTAAAAAGCAATAAAGGTAAAGATACAAAGGAGATTATTGAAGATGAGGCATATCAGAAGACCATACCAAAGCTAGCTCCTCCAATGCTTATGCACAACTCTCTCACAGGCAGAAAACTAAAGTGTTTGAATTGAAAATTGAATTATGAGTACGATTTGCGGATAGGGTGTCTAGAGGTCCTCACCCGTGAGCACTTTGGTCCTTTAAATAGGGCCTCTAAACCTCTACGAATTAGGAGATAATCTGGGACAAAATCCTAATTAAAATCTGACTTAAAAACTCCTATCCTAGTTAGGTATGAAAAAGGACTCAAAAATGCAGACCTTGTTGGACATGGAATAGGAATTGTGGCAACTTTTTGATTAACACTTATGACCTTTCCTGCAAACCAAGGCAGCTTCTGGAGTCTTGTTGAGGTTGTTGGGACATCAAGGACCGAGCTTGTCCAACCCTAAGTTCTTCAAACACAGCTGGGCCAGATTCTGGGCTCCTAGGACTTCAATTTGGACCTTTAAGAACTTCAATATGTCATTGACCAATATAATCAAGACAAACCACTCCAGGCACTTCCATATGATATATCTAGCACAATTATGGGCTTTTTCCTGCTCAAAAGCTTGTAGACAAGTTGATGGCTCAGTTTGGCTCAAACCAGGGCTCCTAGGACGTCTTTTAGGACAAAACTGGACGTGAACGTGTCCTTGGCATTTCCTGGCACACCATTTGATTCCATTAGCTTAGATAGGTGAGTTGAAGTCCAACTTTGAGTGGTGCCTCGCTTTGTTCCATCGTGTTCTAGGTCATGGCCTGATTTGGCCTACACGGACCTGAAATATGGTGCACAGGAACTTATCACTGGCGGACCAGGGACATGTCCTAGTATGGTCTAGAACTTGACGCAGGCACCTTAGCTTGGTTAGGGACTCGAGAACTTGGCTTGGTTGGGACGGGTACTTCACTGGGACATGTCTAGGACATACCAAGGACATGTCCTTGGCCTCGATATGGGCTTTTCAAGGGCCTGAACTTCAACTTGAGACATTTCCTTTGTTATAACTCCAAACTGAGACATTCTTTTTGGTTTCTTCTTAGAATTCACTTGTCTTTCCAAATCTGCACAAGTCTCACAAGATTGATTATTTTCGACTATGGTTGGAACAAAATCGTTCAAAAGACATGTAAGAGAGGTACTAAATGACATCAAAATGATGTATGAAATAATGACTGAACCAATACCCCCAAACCTATCCTTTGCTAGTCCCTGAGAAAAACAAAGGAAACCAAACTTAACAAAAAGACTCGATCTTCGTTAAGATAGGACATTTAAACCTGTAGGTCTTCCTAGTAGGAGGAGTTTTATCTCATGAGGGTTATAGTAGCACGATACCCACAAACATTTTACTTAGACAACTACAATGCTTGAGATAGTACTATTAACGAGTTAATAAGAATCAAAATAAGTGGACATGCTTTGCAGAACAAAAAGGGATGTCATAGCCTTGAGTGTCATGTGTCAACTGTAGGTGCCAAAATTTCAAGTGATCAGTTTGGGGAAAGATTTCGCCTCGACTATAATCTTCACTAGGAACCTCACAATTCAAACAAGAATCCTAGGCTTTCACTCTTTTCAAGCATATGTGATCAGTTTATGTCATGGAATTCAAGTTTTAATCACATATGATTATCAATGAAGAATATAACTTTATGGAAATAATGATCTCATGAAAGGAATTGAACTTTAAGAACATAGATACGTACCTTAATCCTCAACATGATTGTCCATAAGATCCGTTAGGTCTTTTGTTTTCTTTTGTAATGGGGCTAAGCTTAGGGGTTTAGAAAGGAAGGATAGGATTCAAAGAACCTGAAATGTGCCGAGGCATGAGAATTCATGAGTTGAACTTGGAATTTCTGATATGAATCCTTGCTTAAGGCCTACGGCATTGTACCTCCTTAATGGCTTATTTTGAGGTCTTTGGCTCACTTGGCTCGATTCACTTTGTCTTTTTTTGTTTGTTCAATTTTTCAATGCTTTCCTTATTTCTTCTGGTTTTTTCCTTTTTCTTTCTTTCTTTCGTTTGAATTGAACTGAACCAAGATCATGCAATTATTTCCTTATTTTTTTCATGCAGCTTGTCACTTGTAGAGCTTTTCATTCTTCAAAACTTTGAACTTCCATCTTTTGATAATGACGCCACAATCTTGGAATTGGGCAGCACTTTCTTTCACTTCTCATTCTCACCATGAATCTCATTTGGGGCAACCTCAGCACAGACTTAGGTTATAGGGCATGGCTTAGATGAATGGCTAAGTACTTTGGTTAGGTTATACCTTGGGTGATGATAGAAAAGGCTAAGTGTTTGGCTTCAAAATTGGCTTAGGGAGCATGCAATAGGGTAAGATCGGCCTTTAGAGGTTAAGCACACATAGCCTACATAACTTCTTATGGCAAACCACACATCAAATCAAGAGTATCTATTTGATGTTAGTTCTTTAAAATCCAATGGAAATATGATGTAATGAGATCTGCAATTAAGAACAAAATTGTTTACTGTTTAAGAGTAGAAACAAGTATATCCCTCAGAAAGAATGTTAATTAGGCTCAAAGATCTCACAGGGTAGTCTCCACTAATTTCCTAAGGTGTACTCAAATTTAGTCGTTTGTTCACTTAATCAATTAAAGCATGGTATTGTGAAGTGCAAGTTATGAACTACTTATGACATGACTCTTATTAAAACAAAGATAGTTAACTTAGCATGTACATTCCTATTAACAAGTTATAATACTATCACTAGCAGATCTTAACTAATTAACACTTAACTTAAATCTAAACTTAAAACTTCCTGGCCGTGTATCTCCCCCAAACCTAGATGCTTCAATATGCAAAATTCAATCCATACCCCCAAACCTAAACTGAACATTGTCCTCAATGTGAAACGCAATAAGTGTGACAACAGAATAAAGGTTCGACACATATAAAGGGCAGAAACAGTAAAGTGAGAGAGAAACACAAACCAGGGCTAGGTTGCCTCTTAGGAGCACTGTATTTAACGTCTGGGCAAGAGGAGGTTGGCTGGCTAAATTTTTGACGGCAGGTGAATGTCAGGGTCATCAACACTTGGATTGGGAAGGGTTTCGAAATAATGCTTGAGGAAATGACCATTTACTTTGAACGGCTTCAGTTTACTTGGGTGTCGAATTTCGACTACACCATTAGGAAACACATTAGTGATAATATATGGACCAGACCATCTAGAGAACAACTTACTTGGGAATAGTTTGAGGCGGGAGTTGAAGAGGAGGACTTTCTGTCCAATCTGAAAGTGCTTTCTCTGAATCTGATTGTCATCAAAAGCCTTAGTCTTTTCCTTGTATATCCGAGCACTTTCGTAAGCCTCGTTTCTAAGCTCATCCAATTCACTCAATTGCAAATTCCTATGTAGTCCGACTGTATCCAGATCCATGTTCATCTTCTTGATAACCGAGAATGCTTTATGTTCCATTTCCACAGGTAAGTGAAATCCTTTCCCAAAGTCAAGTCTGAAGGGAGACATGCCAATAGGAGTCTTATAGGATGTCCTATATGCCCACAGTGCATCATTCAATCTATTGGACCAATCTTTCCGATTTGGGCTCATAGTTTTCCCCAAGATGGCCTTCACTTCCCGATTGGAGATCTCTGCTTGGCCACTTGTCTGCGGATGGTATGGTGTAGAGATTCAATGAGTGACGCCATACTTCCTCATTAGGGCTTCAAGGGAGAGATTGCAGCAGTGCATTCCCCCATCACTGGTGATTTCCCTAGGTGCTCCGAACCTGGCTAAGATGTGACCCTGCAAAAAGCTCACAACTACTTTGGCATTATTAGTTTTGGTGGAAATTTCTTCCACCCACTTGGAGACATAATCAACAGCGAGTAAGATACAGAGATAACCGAAAGAGTTTGGAAAAGGCCCCATGAAATGTATTCCCATATGTCAAAGACCTCCACTACGAGGATAGGGTTCAATGACATTTGATTCCGGGGGTTATGTTAACTTGCCGTTGGCATCTTTCGTAGGTGAGATCAAACTAGTAAGCATCCTTAAATAGGTTGGGTTAGTAGAATCCACTCTGAAGTACCTTGAGGGCTGTCTTCTTAGCCCTAAAATGTCCTCCACACGACAAGTAATGGGATGCACCTTCGAATGATTTGATCAGTACAATGCTTCCATAAGTATGGCTCGTCCCAGACGTAGTACTTAGCTTGTTTAACAAGCTTGTCCTTCTGATATTGGCTCATAGAAGATGGAATGCGCTTCGTAGTAAGGTAATTGATGATGTCGGCATAACATGGATCAATGGCCTTGAGTTCGAAGAGTTGTTCATCTGGGAAGGTCTCAAGGAGTGGCAATTGATCAGCATCTTCGTTGGAGTCGTGGATCAATTGGCTCATATGGTCTGCAACCACGTTTTCACTCCCTTTCTTATCTCTGATTTTGAGGTCAAATTCTTGGAGGAGTAGCACCCATCTGAGTAATCTGGGCTTGGTTTCCTTCGTAGTGAGTAGGTACTTCAAAGCACCGTTATCTGTGTAGACAATGACTTTGGTTTGAATCAGATACAATCTAAACTTTGCTAGGGAAAATATGACAGCAAGGAGGTCCTTCTCAGTGGTGGAATAGTTCAATTGGGCGCCATTCAGAGTTCGACTTGCATAGTAGATGATGTGTGGGAGTTTGTTCACTCGATGTCCCAAAACAGCTCCTATGGTGAAGTCCAAATCATCGCACATCAGTTTGAAGGTTAAGTCCCAATTAGGTGGCATGATGTTGGGTGATGCCATGAGCTTTGCCTTGAGTGTGTTAAGTGCCTCGCGACATTCCTTAGTGAACTCAAATACGTAATCCTTAGCTAGAAGGTCGCACAAAGGGCCCGTGATCTTCGAGAAGTCCTTGATAAAGCGTTTGTAGAAACTGGTGTGCCCTAAGAATGATCGAACTTCCTTGACTGTTGTAGGGTACGGTAGTCTCTCTACTATGTCTAGTTTGGCTTTGTTGACTTCAATGCCTCGGTTGGAAATCACGTGGCCAAAAACGATGCCTTGTTGTACCATGAAGTGGCACTTCTCCCAGTTGAGCTCTAAGTTGCTTTCTCTATAGCATTCCAACACTCTGGGATAGGTTAGCTAAACATAGCTTGAAAGAATGATCAAAAACCGAGAAGACATCCATGAAGATTTCGGTGATGTCCTCTACCATATCGGAGAAGATGCTTATCATGTAGTGTTGGAAGCTAGCTGGGGCGTTGCATAGCCCAAAAGGCATTCTTCTGTATGAAAACGTGCCATATTTACACGTGAATGTTGCCTTCTCTTGGTCTTCCGGGACTATAGCGATTTGATTATATCCTGAGTATCCATCCAAGAAACAATAATGTGATGGCTATCCAATTGCTCAAGCATTTGAATGATGAAGGAAAAGGAGGAGTGATCCTTGTGTGTGGTTGTGTTTAGCTTCCTGTAATCAATGCACACTCTCCATCCCGTTCGAACTCGTTGAGGTACGAGCTCATCATGCTAATTTTTATGACCGTGATTCCACTCTTCTTGGGAACAACTTGAACCGGGCTCACCCACTTGGAGTCACAGATGGGATAGATGATTCCCACGTCTAGAAGTTTGAGCACTTCTTTCTTCACCAATTCTTTCATTGGTGGATTTGTTAAGTCATTATTCAGGAATCTTTTTGATGTCATCTAATGCTCATTTACTTGTCTTTTGTGTGATTTAATTGCCATCCATAGTAGAAAGTGATCATTCTTGTGAAGTGTGTGCAGAAGTAGAAAAGTTCGTCTAAGTGTGGAAAAGGAAGAATGAATGAATCTTTGTCGGACTCAAGTCAAAGAAGGAGGAAAGATTATTTCTTGCCATCCAAGAAGAAGTCTTCAATGTCAAGATTGTGCCTTTCCACATAAGGAAGGCTTGACCATTTTGGAAACGGAAAGTACCACATAAGGAATGCTTGTGCATACCAAAGAGGAAAGTGACGTCCAAGGAAGTCTCGAGAAGGCCCAAGAAAACAACTTGCTGCACCAGGAAAGTCCAAGACATCAGGAACCTTCATTGCCAAGAGAATTTCAGCCAAGAAATAAGACAAGGGCCTGATTTTTAGGACCCTTGTCTCAGCCCTGTTAGGAAAACGTTTTTATGATTATATTGCCTTGTTTTAGGTCTGATTAGGAGTCTTTTAAATCAGAGAAATGTCCTATTTATTCTCCTAACTTCTAGGGATTGTAGACTGCTATTTAAAGGAGTTTAGTTCAGAAAAAGAGGGAGAGGGAACCCTAGCCGCATCTATTTATGTTTTTGGCGCGGCCGTCTTCTCCGGCGAGCTTCCGGCGGGACTTCTGCGACGGCGGAAGGTGGCGCGGCCGTCTTCTCCAGTGAGTTAACGGCGACTGGGTCGGTCATACGGGCTGACGTGGCACGCCACTTGGATGCCACATGGTAGCCACGTGGGCGCCACCTGGCAACCACTTGGGCGCCACCTGGCGGTCGAGTCAGGCCGAGTCAGCGCATGGCACTGTAGCAGGCGCGTGGGGTTACTATAGTAGTTGCGTGGCGACGCGTGGTGAGTGGTCCAGCCTTCCGCTGCGCGTAGCGGTGAATGGGACCTGTTCTGCGGTCACGGTACCACGTGCCAACTTTTTTTTGACGTTTCGGATCTGTTGGCGTAGGTTTCAGGTTGATCTGACGTCGTTTAGGGGTAGTTTGGGCATTCGAAGTTGCTGCATTTTTAGGGCGACGTAGTAGTGAGTGGACTTTGGTTTATAAACTGTAATGCATGCATACATGTATCTTTGATTTAAATACTGTTATGTATTATTTATCCTTCCTAGATGCTCTAATAATATATTTTTGAATGGTTGTTGTCTGTTGAAATTTGGAGTGCTTTTTGATCCCTTGTCTGACAGGTGGAAGACAGTTAATTAATCCCTAAGAGAAGACTCTGCTGAACTTTTGGCAGAGATCTCATAATTAAATTGTAAGGACTTAGGGGTATTTTGGGAATTTTCCTTAGGTTGTCAGACGGGAGCAGGGTTCTTTCCAGGTTTCAAGGGGAAATTCAGGAAGGGTCCTGACAACATCCACGGTGGTATGCTCTTCTCATTAGTAATAGTATGTTTGTACATGTTACATAGGCATTGAGCCTTTAGAGGAAGACTAAGAATGTAGAGAGAGGTGAGAGCTCTAGTCTAGAGAGAGAGTCAAGAGAGCCTTTATGAGGGAGGAGGGCTCCCTTTATATAGTAAAGAACCTAGGTTTAGATCATGGGCCACATTGGTGGGCCATCATGATGGGCCTTGATGGTGGGATCGGTAGCTAGGTGTAGCGTTTGCCGATCAAAGTGTTTGAGATAAGACCTCGAATGATACGGCAGATCAGTCGGCGCGTCGGGGACTTACCGATCAGCGCATTCTCTAAGAAGATACCTCGAATGTTGGGACAGATCAGCGCGATCTTTGAGAGGGTACCTCGAATGATGCGACAGATCAAGCGCCACGTTGGGGCTTACCAATCTGTGCGATCTCTGAGAGGATACCATGAAGGATGTGACAGATCGGTAGCCGTGTAACGCCCAGCCCAGACCAATACTCTTGGCCGTAAGTTCCACAGCCACAGTAGACAATCCCAGCACTACTAGACCTGCAAAACCACCAACAAATCTACCCTCATAGTCCCGAATAATCCCCCCTATGCCTTTAAGCCTTCCGGTACTTCCCATAGCGCCATCACAATTCAATTTAATCCAGGAATCAGGTGGTATCTGCCAACGAGTGCAGAACCTCAGCATACCCACACAGGTACGGTGCCTAAAATCGTTATACAAAAATTGCTTTTCCAAAAATGTCTCCACCGAACGCCGCAGACATGGGGGGCTATTGCCATATATCAACTTGTTCCTGAGGTTCCATCCTTACCAATAGACCCAGTCCAATTCCTCCAACTAACCACCCTTCAAACATTTAGAAGCTCCAAAGAACATATCAGTAAAATCCGCCTCATCAATATTGAAACAAACCTGCATTGCATTTGCTCCCTCAGTTGGCGGCTTGTTTTACACTTCCACATGGCATGAAAAGCTAACTCAACCCCCTTTCCACACCTAGTACACAGAGGGGAAGGCACCACCCTCCACCTATGGACGTTTACTCCAGGCTGGAGAATATCATGACACGTCCTCCATACAAAGAGTTTCACTCGATTAGGCACCCCAGGCCCCAGAACTTCTTCCAAAAATTAGTTAGAGTCCCAACATTAGACGAACTAGTCCCACTCGGTTGTCGAGCTTCAAAAAGTGTTAAGGCAAGACCTTAGGGAGTTTTGAGACCAGGGAATCTGGTCACTCCAGTAGACGCCAAGCTTGCTTTGCTACCATAGCACGGTTAAAAGCCTCAAAGTTCTTGAAGGCTAAACCTCCCAAGCACTTTGGCTTACAAAGTTTCTACAACTCCAACCAATGAATACCCTTCCGGCCCTCCTTTCCCCACCAATATTTCGCAATAGATGCTGAGAGTTCCTGGCACAAACTCTGGGGAAGCTGAAAAATGGTCATGGTAAAAGTTGGCAAATCTTGAGCCACTACCTTGATGAGCACCTCTTCCCGGCTGCCGATAACAAGTTAGCATTCCATACAGAAAGTTTCGACCACAAAGAGTCCCTCACATGACTAAACATCCGTCGTTTGCTTCGATGGGTCATCGTTGGGAGTCGCAAATACCCCTCATGGAAATCCACAGTCTGGACCCCTAGAATTAGAGCTACAAGAAGTTTCATAATTGGGTCAGTACTAGGGCTAAACCAAATAGCAGACTTTTCAAAATTTTCCTTTTGACCCGACACTCACTCATAACTTTGCAGAATACTAGGGAGCTACTTACATTCGTCTAGGTGGGCATTGCAAAAAAGCAAGACAATCAGCAAAGAAAAGGTGGGACATCACCGGTGCTCTAGGGGCTACCTACACTTCGTGAAGTTGTTTTCTAGACTGGGCACGGGTCAGCAAAGCAGAGAGACCCTCTGCACAAAACAAAAACAAATAGGGAGATAATGGACACCCTTGACGGAGACCCCTAGTTGGAGAAATAGGCCCCACCACCGTTCCATTCGCTTTGACGCTGTAAGAAACCATTGTCACCCATCCCATTGGCAGATTGTGCTTAGGGTGATGACAGAAAAGGCTGAATGTTTGGCTTCAAAATGGCTTAGGGAGCACACAATTTGGTAGGATAAGTCCTTGAGAGGTTTAATCACACATAGCCTACATCACTTCTTATGGAAAACCACACCTCAAATCAAGAGCATCTATATGATGTTAGTTCTTTAAAATTCAATGCAAATGTAATGGAATGAGATCAGCATTTATGAACAAAATCAGAGTGTTTAAGAGTAGAAACAATGTATATCCCTCTAAAAGAATGGCAATATAGCTCAATAACCTCACAAGGTAGTCTCCACTAATTTTCTGAAGTTCACTCAAATGCAGTAGTTTTGTTTACTTAATCACTCGAGACAAGGCATTGTGAAGTGCAAGGTTATGATACAAACGGATTATGGCAGAACTCTTAGTAGAACAAAGATAGTTAACTTGGCATGTACACTCTTATTAACAAATTAATACACCTATCACTAGCAAAAACTTAAACTAACTAACTAAACATACTAACAAAAACTAAAGGTGAAATTTTCAAAATCAAGCCGTGTATAACCCCCAAACCTACTTGTTTCTATATACCAATTTTCAAATCCACACCCCCAAACCTAAACTGATCATTGTCCTCAATGTGATAAGCAATATGCAATGAGAAGACTAAAACAGATTCGATGCTTAGAGAGTGCATTACAGCCGAAACAAGTGAATGAAAGTAAACACAAACGAATGCTAGGTTGCCTCCTAGAAGCGCTATATTTAACGTCTAGGCGAGACGAGGTAGACATGTCTAAGTTACTGAAATCTCGACCAAGGCGACATCATAGTGGGATAGATCTGGATTATCCTCCAAATAGGGTTTAATTCGCTGCCCATTAACTTTGAATCGATCCCCATTCTTCTCGTTCTCAATCTCAATGGCTCCATGAGGGAATACGTGAATCACTTTGAAAGGACCAAGCCATCTAGACTTCAACTTTCCTGGAAAAAGTTTCAACCGTGAGTTAAACAAAAGAACTTTCTGGTTAGGAGTGAATACCTTTCTCAAGATTGCTTTGTCATGATAAAGCTTGGTTCTCTCTTTGTAAATCTTGGCATTTTCATAAGCTTCATTTCTCAACTCCTCAAGCTCATTCAGTTGAATGAGTAATCCAATCATTAGCATTATCTGGGCCTAACTCGCCTGTAAACACTATAGTCCCCAGCCTATGGGCTCGCTCAATGTCAGAAACTTCAGAAGTAGCCCTACCCTGAAGTACCGTCGTCAATCCCCGACCCAATTGATCCAGGGTCTGTCATAAATCAGGGTCTAATAAGGGATCATGTGTACGCCTAACGTTATCCGCTTCTTCATCGTTTCAAGGCCGCGGACGGGGCTTGCGTCTTGGAGGCATCACGCTGAAAAGAACGATCATTCTTCAGTACCACAATCATATGTAGACTAGGTATGCGGTATACAGGAATTTAAACCTAGAGCTTTGATACCAAGTTGACAGGACCCTTCCTGAATTTCCCCTAAAAACCTGTGAAAAGCCTACTCCCGCCTGACAACTCCTGACGACTTAATAAATTTCCAAGAATACCCTTAAGCCCTTGCAATTATTTAGGAGAATTCTACCAAAAATCCGGCTGAACCTCCCCTATAAAATGGTTAAACCGTCTTCCACCTATCAGACGAAGCATCAAATACCAATTTCGAATCCCAACAGTCCAATTCCCAACATCACTAAATAACCATCGACGTAATCAAAACATCAAATACGTGTTCGAAATGAGTAATCCAATCATTAGCATTATCTGGGCCTAACTCCCCTGTAAACACTATAGTCCCCAGCCTATGGGCTCGCTCAATGTCAGAAACTTCAGAAGTAGCCCTACCCTGAAGTACCGTCGTCAATCCCCGACCCAATTGATCCAAGGTCTGTCATAAATCAGGGTCTAATAAGGGATCATGTGTACGCCTAACGTTATCCGCTTCTTCATCGTTTCCAGGCCGCGGACGGGGCTTGCGTCTTGGAGGCATCACGCTGAAAAGAACCATAATTCTTCAGTACCACAATCATATGTACACTAGGTATGCGGTATACAGGAATTTAAACCTAGAGCTTTGATACCAAGTTGACAGGACCCTTCCTGAATTTCCCCTAAAAACCTGTGAAAAGCCTGCTCCCGCCTGACAACTCCTGACGACTTAATAAATTTCCAAGAATACCCTCCCTTGCAATTAGTTAGGAGAATTCTGCCAAAAATCCGGCAGAACCTCCCCTATAAAATGGTTAAACCGTCTTCCACCTATCAGACGAAGCATCAAATACCAAATTCGAATCCCAACAGTCCAATTCCCAACATCACTAAATAACCATCGACATAATCATAATTTACAATAAGTCCAAAAGGTTTATCAAAGCAACTAGGTTGGAAAGGTAAATACAAAAAATTTATAAGTCCTACTCGATAGTCTTAGGTAAAGGTTCAGCTGGAATTTAGTGCCTCCGCCTCTGGATGTGCCTTCGTCAACCCAACGTCCTGCAGGGGATATAAAAGAAGGAAAAGTGTGAATGGAAAAAATAATCGTTTAACATATAATTTCCGAGGAAAACATACCTTTGCCCCTCCATGAAAAAAATAATGCATGCATAATATAAAATCCTTTTTTTTAAAACAAGTAATCTATATAGATAATACAAAAAGCTTACCGGAAAAATCCAATTTTAGTTAAACATTCGGTGGGATCCACGAAAACCCGAACAATAGAAACATCCCGTGGTCCACGACCTTGCTTTGAAAACCCTCCTCAAAGGAGTCTAAAAATCATGTGAACAGACCTGGACACAAAAATATCATAAACATATCTCACCGCTCCCCGAATGTAATTCCGAGCCGTAGCTCGATATCCGAGCTGACTGACCTGGGGACCGACCCTCCACACACCCAATAATACCTCGAGTTGTGCATATGTAACCCTGTACTATGCGTAGACAACCTTAATGATCTGGTGGAGAAATACCCTTGACCCCAACATCGGAGAAACCTCTATGATCTGGCGGAGAAATACCCTTCGACGCCAGCATCGGACAAACCTCAACGATCTGGCGGAGAAATACCCTTGACCCCAGCATCGGAGAAACTTCGACGAACACTTGATGGGAAATACCCCACATCATGTGCCGGAGAAAATCATTACCTTCGAGGACGGTATACATAGTGGAAACAACCTGTAAAGTAAAATCCATAATCCATTTTTGAAATCCTTCTTTATTAGCCTAAGCCCAAATTCATAGAAAAAACGGGGTCTATGCCCAAATCCAATAAAGTCACAATTCCAGGTCTAAACCCAAAATCATAGACTCGACCAGAACTCAAAATCTATAAAGGCAAAACTACCTAAAAGCAGAGTCCATAAAGCCAAACCATAACCCAAAACGTCATTTCCAATTTATTATTGAGAACCCGTGTCTAGTAATAAATTACTAGAATAATTATTCTAAATTCCAGAAATTTGTCAAAATCAATAATCATTTTAGATTAATTATCCTAGCTTATCAAAGGTGAAAGTTCATACTTAACAATAAATTATATAAAATATACGTTTATGCATGCATGACAACTTACTAACCAAAGTCCACTCACCGAACGTCCAATTAAGCTCAATCCCGAGTTGTACGTTCCTTTGAAGTTCCCGGATCAGTATCACCTGTAAAAAGTAACAATCGGGGTTTCCAACGATAATTAAAATCCTAAATCCAATCCCTTTAAATCCTGTACGTGCGCACACTTTAAACCTAAAATGGCAGTGACTTCGGACGTCCAAAACAACCCCTAAAAATTGTCTGATTGACCCGAAACCTGCGCCAACAAGTCCAGAACGGCGAGAGCTTCAAAACTCGTGTTTGTTAGAGCTTGAGGAGGAGCTCCAGGTGCCAATAGACGGCTGGGACTCCTTCCCCCATGCGGCAGCAGGCGCGACTGCACACCCTCCATAACCAACCTACTTTCAAAGCTCAATAACTTCCTCATTTCTCAACCAAATTTAGTGTTCTAATAATGGGAATCTATCTACTCGAGCCAAGCAATTCAAGTATGAAGTTAGAATTGAAATTCATCATAAGTGGTGGCCGAAAAATGGACGGGGAGGTGGTGGTTACTGTTCACCTTCGAATCTCCTTCTCCTAACACTTCCAAGCTCGATGAAGGATATGGTTGAGCTCAGAATGAAGTGAGGAAGTTGATGATGTTTTTAAATATCTTCCAAGTGAAAATTACCAAATTACCCCTGAACATTCTAGACCCACAACTCTCTCATACGAACATTGTTTTTTGCGTGCTGCCTATTTACGAACTCGTGAGTTTGAGACCTAAGCAACGGTCCAAGAAAAACTTCCAAAGGTGTCTCAAAAAAAAAAAAATTGACTTTCAAGCCTCTTATAAACCAAAGATAAATTCGTCATTTCATAAATTAATTTATGAAATTCACTTATTTATATGAACGGGTTGTTACGGAAGAGTAGATTGGTCATTCCAATGTGTCGCACCTTCAGCAGATAATCAATTTCCAATGCCAAAAGTCCAACCGGATTCCACAACAGCCCTGCATTTTTTACCATACAAATGGCCTCGAGCGAGTCCGTTTCAACCAGGACATTCTGCAGACCTTGTTGCTGGACAAGAAGCAGTCCCGCCTTGATGGCTTCCAAATCTGCCACCAAAACACTACAACCAGCAGAGCCTGGCCCTGTAGTTCCAGCAACGAGCACCCCATTGTGGTCCCTCAAGATAACCCCCACTCCCGTTTCATGTCCCGCTGGGTCAGCAGCTCTATGTACGTTCAGTTTCAGCATTTGAGGGACAGGTCTCCTCCACCTAGTTACTGTACCTGTGAGCGGGTTTGCTTTCTTGGTGTGCACCGCTACAAACTCAGCATGTCGAGCAAAGGTGTTTTCCACCAGCTCACGGGTGGGAGGAATGTGGGCTTTGTGAATAGTCTTATTCCTACAGTTCCAACTCTGCCAACTAAGGTAAACAAATGCATCAAAATCAGGAGTGTTAAGGATACTTACAGCCCTTTCAAATAGATACATAAACTAGCCCTCAGTTGGAAATTTGTCTAGCGAAAATTTAGTTTCCTACCAAAACATCTGACTATGCTTACAACTCCAGATTGCATGAAATGCATCCTCAAGCTTCTTACCACACCGCACACAAATTCCCGAGGGTATAATCTGCCTCACAAGTAGATCATAAGACGTAGGGAGGATATCTAAACTTGCCTTCCATCCAAAAATCTTCAATTTATTAGGGACTTGTAAATTTCATAGATGCTTCCAATAACGCTCCACCTTACCCATGTCTGACCCCTCAAAAAGATGCTAGATATAGTACTCTTAACAAGCTAATAAGAATCAAAGTAAGTAGACATGCTTTGCAGAACTAAAAGGAATGCCATAGCCGTGAGTGTCATGTGAAGGTGTACGTGTATAAATGCCAATATTTTCAGGTGATCAAGTTTGAAAACAACTTCATCTAAGTGCCCTAGAAAGATTTCGCCTCGACTCTAATCCTCACTAGGCAACTCTCAATTCACACAAGAATCCTAGGCTTACACTCTTTTCAAGCATATGTGATGAGTTTATGTTATGAAATTCAAATTTAATCACATATGAGTAACAATGAAGAATAGCACTTTATGGAAATAAAGATCTCATGAAAGGAATTGAACTTTAAGAACATAGATACGTACCTTAATCCTCAGCATGATTGTCCATAAGATCCGTTAGGTCTTCCTTTTTAGGTTGTATTGGGGCTAAGCTTTGGGGTTTAGCAAGGAAGGATGGGATTCAAAGAACCTGAGTTGTGCCAAGGCATGAGAAGTCATGAATTGAACTTGGAATTTCTGAACTGAATCCTTTCTTAAGGCCCACGACATTGTGCTTTCCTGATGACTTATTTTGTGGCTCTTGTGGCTTATTTTGAGGCTCTTGTGGCTTATTTTGAGGCTCTTGGCTCACTTGGCTCAATTCACTTTGTTTTTCACTTATTGTTTTCCTTCTTTTTCTCAACGTTTCTTTCTTTCTTTTGATTTGAACGTTTTTTTGTTTTGTTTCTGTTCGTCTTTGAATTGAATTGAACCAAGATCATGCAATGATTTCCTCAAACTTTCGTGCAGCTTGCAACTTGTAAAGCTTTCTTTACTTTTGAACCTTGAATTGACGTCAAAGTCCTTTGAATTGGGCAGCATCTTCTTTCACCTCTCATTCTCACCATGAATCTCATTTATGGCAACCTTAGCACAAACTGAGGTTATAGGGTATGGCTGTGATGAATGGCTAAGTATTTTGGGTTAGGTTATACTTTGGGTGATGAAAGAAAAGGTTGAGTGTTTGGCTTCAAAATTGGCTTAGGGTGCATGCAATAGGGTAGGATAAGGCCTTTAGAGGTTAAAGCACACATAGCCTACATCACTTCTTATGGCAAAACATACATTAAATCAAGAGTATCTAAATGATGTTAGTTCTTTAAAATTCAATGCAAATATGATGTAATGAGATCAACAATTAAGAACAAAAGTAATGAGTGTTTAAGAGTAGAAACAAGTATATCCCTCAGAAAGAATGGAAATTAGGCTCAAAGATCTCACTGGGTAGTCTCCACTAATTTTCTAAGGTTCACTCAAATTCAGTTATTTCGTTCACTTAATCACTTAAAAGATGGCATTATGAAGTGCAAATTATGAACTACTTGACCATGGCATGACTCTTAGTGAAGCAAAGATAGTTAACTTAGCATATAGATTCCAATTAACAAGTTATCATACTAATCACAAGCAGAAATTTAAATGTCCTGGCCGTGTATCACCCCCAAACCTACTTGTTTCCATATGCAAAATTTTAAATCCACACCCCCAAACCTAAACTGAACATTGTCCTCAATGTGATAAGCAGTAAGCATGACAACAGTAGAAAGGTTTGAGAGATATAACGGGCAGAAACAGAAAAGGAAGTGAGAAATACAAACCAGGGCTAGGCTGCCTCCTAGGAGCGCTTTATTTAACGTCTAGGCAAGACGGGGCTGACATGCTAGGAGCTGGGCGCATGCGGAGTTGCAGGGTTGACTGCGCTTGGATTAGAAAGGTCCTTCAAGTAGTGTTTGAGGCGGTGGGCATTTACCTTGAACGGATCCTGCCGTTCCGGGTGCTGGATTTCAACTGCACCATGAGGAAAAACGTTAGTAATAATAAATGGTCCAGTCCATCTTGAACGCAACTTACCTGGCATTAGTTTGAGCCGGGAGTCAAAGAGGAGGACTTCCGGTCCGATGTGAAAGTCCTTGGGCTGAATGCGCTTGTCGTGGAAAGCTTTGGTCTTTTCCTTGTAGATACGAGCACTGTCAAAGGCCTCGTTTCGCAACTCCTCTAATTCACTTAGCTGAAGCTTCCTATGTATTCCAGCGTCATCGTAGTTCAGGTTCATCTGCTTAATAGCCCAGAATGCTTTATGCTCCAATTCCACTGGTAGGTGGCAGCCTTTTCCAAAAACCAGCCGGAAGGGAGACATGCCAATCGGGGTCTTGTATGCGGTCTGATAGGCCCACAGCGCATCATTCAATTTGCTGGACCAATCTTTGCGGTTAGGATTTACCGTTTTTTCCAATATGGCCTTTACTTCCCGATTGGAAACTTCCGCTTGGCCACTCGTTTGAGGGTGATACGGTGTTGAGACCTTGTGGGTGACGCCATACTTATTCATTAGGGCTGCAAACGAATGATTGCAGAAGTGTGCCCCCCCATCGCTGATGATTGCCCTAGGTGCGCCGAATCTGGCTAAGATGTGACTCTGTAAAAAACGCACCACTACTTTGGCGTCGTTAGTTTTGGTGGGAATTGCTTCTACCCATTTGGAGACATAATCAACTGCAAGCAGAATATAAAGATTGCCAAAGGAATTCGGAAAAAGGCCCCATAAAATCAATGCCCCATACGTCGAAGATTTCGACCACAAGAATAGGGTGTAATGGCATTTGATTTCGAGGGCCGATGTTACCTAGGCGTTGGCAGCGGTCACAGGTGAGTACAAATTCGTGTGCATCCTTGAAAAGTGTGGGCCAGTAGAGTCCACTTTGGAGTACCTTGAGGGCTGTTTTCTTAGCTCCAAAATGGACCCCACATGCCAAACTATGGCAAAAAGTCAAGACGGATTTCATCTCGTCTTCTGGGATGCAGCGCCGAATGATTTGGTCTGGACAATGCTTCCATAGGTACGGCTCATCCCATATGTAGTACTTAGCTTGTTTAGCCAGCTTGTCCTTTTGGTACCTGTTTAAAGATGAAGGAATTTGCTTAGTGACAAGGTAATTAATGAGATCGGCATACCATGGATCAATAGCTTGGATTGCGAAGAGTTGTTCGTCAGGAAAGGTCTCGAGGAGGGGCAACTGATCGGCCTCTTCATTGGAACTGTGAAGCAATCGGCTCATATGGTCAGCGACCACGTTTTCGCTGCCCTTCTTGTCTCTGATTTCAAGGTCGAATTCCTGGAGCAGTAGCATCCAACGTAGCAAACCTTGGCTTGGCGTCCTTTTTAGTGAGCAGATACTTCAAGGCAGCATGATCCGTGTATACTATGACCTTGGTTTGAATTAGATATGAACGGAACTTCTCCAGGGCAAAGATAACAGCAAGGAGCTCCTTCTCGGTGGTGGAGTAGTTCAGCTGGGCATCATTCAGGGTTCGGCTTGCGTAGTAAATGACATGAGGGAGCTTGTCAACACGCTGTCCCAAAACCGCTCCTATGGCGAAGTCTGAGGCACCACACATTAGTTCGAATGGTAAGTCCCAATTCGGTGGCATGATGATGGGTGATGCCTTGAGCTTTGCCATGAGTGTGTTGAATGCCTCACGGCATCCCTTAGTGAACTCAAATGTGGCGTCCTTGGCTAGAAGATCACACAAAGGTCTTGTGATTTTCGAGAAATCTTTGATGAATCTGCGGTAAAAGCCAGCATGCCCTAAGAACGATCGAACCTCTTTGACTGTAGTGGGGTACGGCAGCCTCTCTACTATGCCTAACTTTGCTTTGTCCACTTCAATGCCTCGGCTAGAGATCACATGACCCAAGACAATTCCCTGTTGTACCATGAAATGGCACTTTTCCCAGTTCAGCACTAAGTTGCTTTCTCTGCACCGTTCCAGTACTCGGGTTAGGTTAACTAAGCACGGTTCGAATGAATGTCCAAACACTGAGAAATCGTCCATGAATACTTCAATTATATCTTCCACCATATCGGAGAAGATGCTCATCATGCAACGCTGAAAGGTAGCTGGGGCCTTGCACAATCCAAACGGCATTCTTCTGTATGCAAAGGTGCCATATGGGCATGTGAATGTTGTTTTTTCTTGATCTTCGGGTGCAATAGCAATCTGATTGTATCCTGAGTAGCCGTCCAAGAGGCAATAGTGGGAGTGTCCAGCCAGGCGCTCGAGCATTTGATCAATGAAGGGCAAAGGAAAGTGGTCCTTGCGTGTGGTTATATTTAGCTTCCGATGGTCGATGCACACTCTCCATCCTGTTTGAATCCGTTGAGGTACAAGCTCATCCTGCTCGTTTTTAACCACTGTGATCCCACTTTTCTTTGGCACGACCTGGACTGGGCTCACCCACTTGGAGTCACTAATTGGATAGATGATTCCAACGTCCAAAAGCTTTAGGACTTCTTTCTTCACGACCTCCTTCATAGGTGGATGCAATCGCCTCTGTGCCTCCCGTGATGGTTTGGAGTCTTCCTCCAGCAGTATCCGATGCATGCATTTTGCGGGACTTATGCCTTTGATGTCAGCTATTGTCCATCCAATTGCCGTTTGATTGACCTTAAGGACGTGAACCAATGCCTTTACCTCTTTCGTACTTAGGGTAGATGCAATGATGACTGGAAGGGTTTGATTGTCGCCCAAATATGCATACTTTAAGTGCTCGGGCAAGGGCTTCAGCTCGAGTTCAGGAGCCTTTATGATGGACGGCAGGGTTTCCTGACTTGTGAATGGTAACACTTCGAAGGGAGGCCTGTGCAATGGGAGGGCTGGCATGATGTCAAGGGCTCGTACCTCTTCGATCACGCTATCTGTAAGTGAGTCCACAGTGTGTGGGTTACTAGTAACGGCCTTCTCAAGGTCATCCGTCATGCAAGAATGAGCAATTGTCTCCCGTAGCAGTAAATCCATTGTGTTTAACGGAAAATCTACAATAGGCTCGGCAGGGTACTGGATGGTGTCATGGATGGAGAATGTCCGAAGCTGGTCCAGGTCCTTGATGGAGACCTGGCCCTTTCTGACGTCGATGAGGCACTCGGCTGTGGCTAGTAAGGGCCTTCCGAAGATGAGGGGAGGTTCCTCACTTTTGTCAATTCTGTCCATTCTTAGTACGTATAAGTCTGCAGGGATGCATGTATCTCCGATTTGTACAAGTACGTCCTCAAGAACCCCCATTAGGTTGGTTACAGAAGCGTTAGCCAACCTGACACATAGGTGCGTGGGCTTGAGTGCGCCTAGGTTGAATGACCTGTAAATGTGGAATGGCATGATGTTCACTGATGCTCCCGTGTCGCAAAGGCAATGTTCGAATCTTTTTGGCTGAATGACACATGGAAGGGATGGCGGCCCAGGATCATTGTCCTTAAGGGGCATGCGCAAAAGGGCAGCCGAGCAGGCCATAGGGATGTCAATGGTGTCCGTGGAGCTAAAACCACACTTTCCTGCAACTAAGTCCTTGATTAGCTTTGCAAAGATAGGCATGTGCTTGACAATTTTATGGAAAGGCAGTGTGATCTGAAGCTTCTGCAACATGCTGATGATTTCTTCCTCAAAGTCCTCCTTTTGCTTATTCCTGTTTTGGAACCTGCGAGGAAATGGATAATCAACATTATTAGCTAACTCAAAAGTGACTTTTTTAGAATTGGAATTCTGAGGTTTAGAGTTAGAAGTATTCGAGTGCTGCGACTTGGGCTTAGGAGCAGGTTGCATGCCAGCCGTGGCCGAAGTAGGCGCAGTGTCAGGTCCTCTTTGCGGTAGGGCACTTGGTGACTCATTGGACTGGTTCTGCGCCAGAGGTGTTGGCCGTGGCATGTTTTGCGGCGCGCCCTGGTCGGTGATCCTTGGCTGAGTAGGTTGAGGCTCAGTTTCAGGTCCTGTGAGGGTGGCATATGTGGGGTCTTGAAGTGGTGTTTCCTTCTCCAGCGTGATGGCATTAGCCATAGGATTGTGAAATCCTTTCGGATTTACCAGGACTTGACTCGGTAGCTTGCCCTGCTCCCGCTGATTTAGTTGGTTCGCCACCTGTCCCATTTGACGCTCCAAGTTTGCAATTGCATTTTTCAAGTCTCCCGTCTGACTCTGGCTATCGTGCATGAATTTTATGAGTTGAGCCTGCTGTTGAGTCAGGATATGGATGGAGTCTTCAACAGACTTGCTTCCGCCATTCTGGTTTGAGGAAGGACCGTGGTAGTTCCCCTGAGGGCCTGCGGCTTGCTGCTCAAATCCAGGGGGTGGCAAGGGATTCGCGGCTGCTTGATTGTTGCTCCAACGGAAATTAGGATGATTTCTCCACCCCGGATTGTAAGTGTTGGAATATGGGTCATTCCGGGATCGAGAATTGCTATTGAACCCTCCAGCAAAGTTGGCCTCTTCCACAACCGGGCAGTCCTGGGATGTGTGGCCCTGAATTGAACATACCTCGCAGATGTGAACTCCTTTGGCTTTCTCGCTACACAATTGTTTTACCATTGCCGTGAGCTGAGCAATGGCGTCATCTTTGTATTTGGCGGATGCATCACCCGTAGCTCTAGACGAGGGACCCCTGTAGCTGAACTGTTTTTCCCTTTGGGCAATGTTCTCAAAGGCGGTCCTTGCTTCCTCGGCTGTGCCTTCTAGAATCCCTTGGGATTGAGAATCCACCATTGTCCGATCGCTAGTTTTCAAGCCTCCATAGAAGTATAGCATAAGATGATGGGCATCAATATGGTGGTGGGGGCACGCCCGTAGCATCTGATTGAACCGCTCCCAAAACTCGTAGAAAGACTCCTCCATGTCTTGCCGTGGGTTCATGATCTTGGACTTTAACTCATTTGTCTTTTCCACGGGAAAGTACTGTGTTAAGAATTTGGACGTCAAGTCCCTCCAAGAGTGAATGGAAGCCGGCGCCAATGAATGAAACCATATCTTGGCGCGATCCTTGAGACTGAAGTGAAAGAGCCGCAGGCGGATTTCCGATTCTGTCATACCATTGATGCGCAGTGTTGAACAAACCTCAACAAATTCCTTGATATGAAAGTGCGGGTCCTCGCCAGCAAGGCCGTGGAATGTAGGCAGCATGTGAATTGTCCCCGACTTTAATTCGAAGTTTGCCACTGTTGACTCGGGAAAAACAATTGGAAATTGATCCTCCGAGACATGGGGCATGGCAAAATGCTTAAGGCGCCATGGGGCTTGCGGTACTAGGCCACGTTCCAGGCCCTGCTCTTCTCTGTGGTCCGTCATCCTCCTTGGGCTTGGTGGCGGGGAGCCGTGGACTGAAGATGCTTGCGATGATGGTCCACTTGATGACCCGTGCACCGAACCTTGGAATGACATACACGGGTACCTAACAAGAAAGAAAAAAAACTAAGTTACAAATCTAAACTTTAATGGACACCGTTGAGGGACAAGTCCCCGGCAACGGCGCCAAAAACTTGTTGGTAGATTTAAAGAGCAAGAAATATGCAATTCAATTCTAACAGTTATAAAATCCTTGCAAGTGCACAAATCGATAAGTATAGTATAGTAGCACAGCAAGAGTCGATCCCTCGAGGACTTGTATCAACGTTATGACCAATTTAGTTCAGATTTGTTAACTTAAATAAAAAAACACACACACACACACACAGGGGGAGGGGGGGGGGGGGGGGGGGGGGGGGGTGTTTATGATGTGATAACTGAAATTTAAAGACAAGTAAATCAAAGTGCAGAAAATAACAATGCAAGAATGAAAGGCTGTTAACTAAGGCGAATTAAGGCTTACTATCCACTCTAACCAATTATAGCTCTTAACCAAATTTCCTTGACCTAATTACTATGCATTTTCTGAATTAGGTGCCCGTGCCTAGGACCTGGCGTTGGTTCACTAGACACATCTTATTCCCTCTTACTTAGCATGTTCTAAACAGGGCATATGCCTAGAACGTCTATCACCTACCTTTTAAGATGATGCATGAAGTTTAAAGAGAATTTAATGACACCACATTAGCCTAGCAAAGTGGCATGCAATCCTAGGTCGTCATGAGTTAAGATTACAAGTACGAATACTTTCGATGCTCCAAATCACAAGATGATATGACGGTCACTCAAGCAATTACATCTATAATTATATGCAAACAAGGTAGCTAATCTTATAGGCATAAATTAAGTTCATTAAGCATAGTAATCCAACTTATTCAGCATGCATAGCAATCATAATCAAGAGCCAGAAATCCAATCAATAAGCTAACATGGCTAGGGCTTCAAGCAGCCCTAATCCTAATGACTACTCACACATAACTGAAATAAACACAAGTATAATTGAATCCATAAGTAAATTGTAATAATGAAAATAAGGGTACAGAGGAGATTGTTAAGAACAGATGCAGCAGAAGACACGGCAGGGCCTTCTTCTCCAAGTTCCACGTCCAATAATCTATGTGAAAGATTATCTCCGAAAATATGGTCCCAAATTCTCTAGAAAACCAAAACGGAACTCTGTGGCTCAGGTCTCTGTTTTTCCAGAAACAAAAACGCCCCCCAATCCTCTATCTGATTCTCCGTTTTATAGACAAGGGAAAACCTTGTTCTATAAGGATTGGTATAACCATGTTCTATACAGATTGGTAAAACCATGTCCTATAGGGATAGGGAAAGTTATTTTACTTTTAATTAATTATAAAGTCTTTAAAATCTATTCGAACCAATCAGAGCATGGCCGGAAGTGTGAATGCAGGCTGGCAAGTGGGAACGCAAGCTGGCCAAACTTGGATTTATGACTGTCTTCGTAATCAGGATTTGGGACCGCGCTTTTGAAGTACGTTACGAGTATAATAGAAGTGCATCGTCGTTCAGGCTTGGCGCAAATGTTGTCAGGCTTAGCGCAGAGGGAGAACCTCTTATCCACCGCTGGCGGAACAGGGACCCTGGGCTTAGGCGCACATCTGGGCTCGGATGGGAGTTCTTGGGACATGTCCTCGACCTGCCTCGGCGCGACCTTGGCACTTCTAGGACCAGACCCTGATGTCATGAATCACAACTTCGGGACCCGGAGGGCCTGATATGAGGTACTTGGCTAGTGGCCCAAAATAGGCGCACTGGCGCACTGGCGCACTCAGGACCCCGTTGAGGACCTGATATTGAAATGAGGACATCTCCTTCATCTGGACTCCGTTTTGAGTCATTCTTTTTGCGTTCTTTCCAGATTTTACCTATCTTTCTAACTCTGCACAAGTCTCACAAGATTGATCATTTTCTACTATTGATGGCACGAAATCAATCCAAAGACATGTAAGAGAGGCATATAAAGACCTCAAAATGATGCATAAATAACGACTGATCAACGACCGGACTGCCGTCACCGTCGCCGGAGATTGGCCGGAGACGATGACCGGACCGCCACCTCCGCCGTCTGGTTCGCCGGAATCCGCCATTTCCGACCGAAATTCCAAGCTTTACAACTTCCTCAAAACTCAACCGTTTTACACAAATTTTACGTCTAAATCTATTTACTCAAACCCAGGAATCCAAATATCACCTTAAAACATCAAACACGTACCTGTATAAGCCGAAAAATCGATCGAAAGATCCGAAACTTCCTTTACTCGGCTCGGCTTCCACCGTGGTCCTCTCCTTCGATGGTTGGTACGGTTGTGATCGTGGGAAGGAGTAGAATACGATTAGTTGATCCAAATGGGAAGTTAAAGCCTTGAATCCAACGTTGACTTTCGGTTTCTCTTTTGGTTTTTCGCACGGTTTGGTTCAATGGTTTCGGTGTGTTTGTGTTCTCCTTGTTACAGAGAGAGTGAGTGAATTGATAAGGAGATGAAGATGAAATGAAGTTGTACAATAATTGAGGTTAAAATATCTCCCCTCCATGGCAAATTACCAAAATGCCCTTGCACATCTAGACCGACAACTTCCGTATAAGAACTCTGTTTCCTGCGTGCCGCCTGTCTACGAACTCGTGAGTTCGAGACCTATGCAACGGTACCCGAAACACCACCAAAAATGTCTCGAAACAAAACATCATTTCCAAGCCCTTTACCGACCAAGGGTAAAATCGTCATTTTACAAAAATTAATTTCATAAACCCAATTATTAAAATTCCGGGTTGTTACATTCTACCCTCCTTAAGAAATTTCGTCCCCGAAATTCATTCCTAACCATGAAATAAATGAGGATACTGTGCCCGCATTAGTTCCTCGGTTTCCCACGTGGCTTCCTCCACGTTATGATTCCTCCATAACACTTTAACTAGAGGAATAGTCTTTCTGCGAAGCACCTTTTCCTTCCAATCCAGAATTTGCACCGGTTGCTCCTCAAACGTCAAATCGTCTTTCAGCTCAAGTGGTTGCTCTTCCAACACATGAGACTTATCAAACAGATATTTCCGGAGCAAAGATACATGAAAGACATCATGAACTCTGGATAATTCCGAGGGTAAAGAAATACGATATTCCACTGGTCCTATCCTTTCCAAAATCTCATACGGACCAATGTAGTGATGACTCAGTTTTCCTCGTCTACCAAAACGTACCACTCCTTTCCATGGAGATAGTTTCAAGAACACCCAATCACCTACTTCAAACTCAAGGTCTCTGGTTCGATGGTCTGCATAGCTTTTCTGGCGATCCTGGGCTGTCTTCAACGTTTCTCTGATGATTTTAATCTTTTCCTCAGTCAAATCCACCAACTCGGGTGTTAACAGTCTTCTTTCACCTATTTCACTCCAACACAAAGGTGTTCTGTACTGCCTCCCATACAGTGCCTCGAAAGGTGACATCCCAATACTCGACTGGTAACTGTTATTATATGCAACTTCCATCAGAGACAAGTGTGAGGGTGAAAGGCTGTACTGAAATGCAATGTGGTGCCAAAAACCTTCTGCAAACTCCGCCAAAAGCTGGAGGTAAATCTAGGATCCCTGTCCGAAACAATAGACTCTGGAGTCCCATGCAGCCATATGATCTCATCCACGAACAATTTGGCATACCGACTCATCCGAAAATCTTCTCGTACTGGCAAGAAATGTGCAGACTTCGTAAGTCTATCCACAATTACCCATATCCCATCATGTCCCTTCCGTGTCCTTGGAAGTTTATACACAAAGTCCATCGTAATGTGATCCCACTTCCATTCTGGGATAGGTAATGGTTGCAGTGTCCCATATGGTTTCTGCCTGTCTGCTTTCACTTGCTGACATGTCAGGCATCTACTCACAAACCCACCAATAGTGTTTCCTTAGGGTATGATACATCTTGGTACCTCCTGGATGCATAGCGTAAGCCGAACTATGAGCCTCATTAAGAATTTCCCTCTTTAGCTCCAGCTCATTCGGTACGCACAACCGTCCATCCTTAACCAATGCTCCATCATCCCTAACCGCATAGTCCTGCCTGTTTCCAGCCTCTAATTCCATCCTGATAATGCACAATCGAGTTACGGCTCGGGGTGCTCAGGATGAGTCGGGATATCAAGTTACAGCTCGGGGTGCTCAGGATGAGCCAGGATATCGAGTTACCACTCGAGGTGCTCAGGATGAGTTGGGATATCGAGTTACGACTCGCGGTGCTCAGGATGAGCTGGGATATCGAGTTACGACTTGGGGTGCTCAAGATGAGCTGGGATATCGAGTTACGACTCGAGTAGCTCAGAATGAGTCGAATATCGAGTTACGACTAGGGGTGCTCAGGATGAGCCGGATTATTGAGTTACTACTCGAGGTGCTCAGAATGAGCCGGGATATCGAGTGACTACTCGGGGTGCTCAGAATGAGCTGGAATATCAAGTTACGACTCGGGGTGCTCAAGATGAGCCAGGATATCGAGTTATGACTCGGAGTGCGCAAGATGAGCCGAGATATCAAGTTACAACTCGGGGTGCTCAGGATGAGCCGAGATATCGAGTTACGACTCAGGGTGCTCAAGATGAGCTGGGATAGAGAGTTACGACTCGAGGTGCTTAGGATGCAGCTTAGTTGGTGAAAGGCGTCCTCCTTGAGAGGAATAAAAAGGTGTTGGTCGGGTGGTAGGGGGATGCCACTAACGATGTCGTTGTTACCAAGGATTTGGGATGGGTCATTACATAAAAGGCACCTTTTTTGTAACGACCCAAGATAAATTCCCAAAAGCACTGCCAGTCATAAAGTGACTCTCGAACCCGTCCAAAACCGAGGGTAAAATCATTCAATTCTCAAATTAATTTAATTTCTGGTTCGGGTCGTTACAGTCGGGATATCGAGTTACGACTCGGGGGAAGTCAGTGAGACTCAATTCAACCAAGTTAGGTACCTTCGTCATCAGGGTCAGTGGGTTGGTGTGGGCGATGACCCAGATTGACGAGTCCTTGATGGTTCACACGAGGGTGACACGTCAGTTTTCTTGTTTGATTGCGGAGGAGGTCCTCCGAGGTAGTTGTGAACTACTGGGCTATCCTTCGTCTGACAGGTAGGTGAAGGTAAATAAGGTAAAGAGGAGATTTTGTTGGAACCCCTGTAAAGTTTATTTGATGTTTCCAAAGATAAAGGGTATTCCAGGTGTTTAACTTTTCTGGTTAAAGGCTGTCAGACGGGAGCAGGGCCTTTTGCGGATTTCGAGACGAAATTCGGGAAGGGTCCTGTCGTAAATTTGAGTGATGTTGAGACGAAAACGTTAGTGAGAGTTCTAAGAGAGAAAAAGACAGCCATAGGATGGAGTATAGCCGATATCTAGGGAATTAGCCCAACAACGTTCATGTCGTGGATTATCTTGGAGGATGCAGCTAAGCCAACAAGAGAGGCTTAAAGACGGGTTAATCGACCTATGAAGGAGGTGGTGAAGAAGGAAATTTTGAAACTGCTAGAGATGGAAATCATTTACCCAATTTCAGATTCTAAATGGATAAGTCTCTTACAAGTGGTTCCTAAGAAATCCGGCATCACTGTTGTCAAGAACGAGCATGATGAGATGGTGCTAACAAGGGTGAAAACAGGTTGGAGGGTGTGCATTAACTACCGCAAGCTCAACACAACAAATCATAAGGATCATTTTCCTTTACCTTTCATTGATCCAATGCTTGAGCATCTTGCAGGTCATAACCATTATTTCTTCTTTAATGGATACTCCGGTTACAACGAAATAACACTAGCTCCTAATGACCAAGACAAGACCCCATTCACATGCCCATTTGGCACATTCACATATAGGAGGATGTCGTTTGGCTTATGCAAAGCCCCTGCCACATTTCAGCGATGCATGATGAGTATATTCTCCGACATGGTTGAGGACATCATCGAGGTCTTTATAGATGATTTTTCTGTTTTCCGTAATTCTTTTGATTTATGTCTTCACAATCTTTCTCTAGTGTTGTAAAGGTGCAGGGAATGCATCTTAGTGCTTAACTGGAAAAAGTGTCATTTCATGGTGCAACATGGCATTGTTTTAGGCCATGTGATCTCCGCTCGTGATATTGAAGTAGACAAAGCCAAGGTGGACATAATGAGCAGGTTGCCGCCCCCTACATCTATGAAAGAGATCATGTCATTGCTTGGACATGCTGGATTCTACCGTCAGTTCATCAAAGACTTCTCTATGATTTCAAGACCTCTATGCAACCTGCTAGCCAAGGATGCTCCATTTGATTTTGATAGCAAGTGCCATGAAGCTTTCGAGAATCTCAAAAGACTCCTTATTACTGCCCCTATCATAATGCCACCTGATTGGAGCCTTCCCTTTGAGCTTATTTGTGACGCATCTGATTATGCCGTAGGAGCTATTTTAGGGCAGCATGTGAACAAGCTTTCCCATGTGTCCTACGCTAGCCGCACCCTAAATGATGCACAGCTCAATTACTCTACAACTGAAAAGGAGTTGCTTGCTGTGATTTTTTCTTTAGAAAAGGTTAGATCTTATCTAATTGGTACTAAAGTGATTATCTATTATGATCATGCAGCATTGAAGTATTTGCTTACCAAAAATTATGCCAAGCCAAGATTGATCCATTGGATGCTTCTAATCCAAGTGTTTGATGTGGAGATCCGAGACAAGAAGGGTTCTAAAAATGTTGTGGCTGATCATCTCAGCAGCTCTAATGCATTCATCTAATGAGGAAGAAGAACACTTGCCCTTACGAGAAAGTTTCCCAGATGAGCAGCTCTTTGCCCTTAGCATTTCTTACCCTTGGTTTGCCAACATCATCAATTACTTGGCCACCAAGCACTCTTAGCCGATCCCAAAAAGACAAGATAGTTAAGCAAGCCAAGTACTACGTGTGGGATGATCCATTTCTATGGAAACATTGTCCAGATCTCATCATAAGAGGGTGTGTAACCAAATTTGAATTTCATTCTATTCTAACCATCTGTCATGATTGACCTTGTGGAGGTCACTTTGGAGCCAAGAAGACAGCTCGTAAAGTTCTTCAAAGTGGTTTCTATTAGCCAAGCTTGTTCAAAGATGCTTATGAGTTTGTGGCTACATGTGATCCCTGTCAACGTATAGGTAACTTAGGTGCTCATGATCAAATTCCTTTAAACCCAATTCTAGTTGTTGAAATTTTTGATGTTTGGGCCATTGGCTTCATGGGACCTTTTCTTAACTCTCATGGTTGCTTATATATCTTGCTTGCTGTTGAATATGTTTCGAAGTGGGTTGAAGCAATCCCCACTAGGACTGATGACTCACTCTAAGGTGGTTCTTAGTTTCCTCAAAGAATACATATTTGCTAGATTTGGGACCCCTAGAGCAATCATCACTGATGGAGGCACACACTTTTGCAACTGATCATTTGAGGCTTTGTTGAAACGTTATGGAGTGACGCACAAAATCTCCACGCCATACCACCCTCAAACAACTGGACAAGTTGAAATCTCAAACCATGAAATTAAGCAAATCCTTGAGAAGACGATAAGCCCTAATATGAAGGATTGGTCAGTGCGTTTACATGATGCTTTATGGGCCTATAGAACGGCATAGAAGACTCCCATAGGCATGTCACCCTTCCGACTTGTCTTTGGAAAGCCTTGCCATCTTCCTGTGGAATTAGAGCACAGTGCTTATTGGGCAGTCAAGAAGCTTAACTTTGAGCTAAATGAGGCAGGCCAAATGAGAAATCTTCAGCTTATTGAGCTTGATGAGTTGAGGAATGATGCCTATGAGAGTTCCCGCATCTGCAAAGAGAAGACCAAAGTTTACAATGACAAAGCCACCCATAGGAAGACGTTTGAGATAGGGCAGAAAGTTCTATTATTCAATTCAAGCCTCTGAATCTTCCCTAGTAAGCTTCATTCACGTTGGTATGGTCCTTTTCTTATGACTAACATTTACCCTCATGGTGTAGTGGAAATTGTCAAGACCCGTCCCAGATTTCCCCTCGAAACCCGAGAAGGACCCTGATCCCGTCTGACAACCTAAGGAAAAGTTCCCAAAATACCCTTCAATCCATACGAATATAATATGAGATTTCTGCCTAAATCTTCGGCAGAATTTCCTCTTAGAAACTTAAATAACTGGTTTTCACCTGTTAGACAATGGATTAAAAGCACTCCAAATTCCAATAGACAATAACCATCCCAAAATATATCATATCAGAGCGTCTAGGTAGGATAAATAATAGAAAATTAGATATCCTACTCAAATTTAGGTACAAAGCGCAGTTGTAAAGTCCTAATGCCTCTGGCTCGTAAGAAGTGCCCGCGTCAACTCAACTCAACAGCTTGGAGGGGATTGAAAACACAAAGTTGTGAGTGGACCAAAAATAATCATTTATAAATCATTTTTCGAGGAACACTTACCTTTTTCCCCCTCCACGAATAAAATCATTTTTCGAGGATCAAATCCACTGTTCCCGACAAATCCATTACACACCAGGGTATCCCTTGAGATGTGTAAAAATCTGTGTTACTTGGCCTCGACCACAATCTCTGCAAAATCACCTTTTATATTGGAGGTTCACCAGGTTCACCGCCTCAGCGGATCCTAGCCCCGGATCCTGGCCCCCTCAAATCGGTTTTGTTTATTTTGGAGGTTCACCGGGTTCACCGTCTCAGCGGATCCTAGCCCCGGATCCTGGCCCCTCAAATCGGTATTGTTTATTTTGGAGTTCGAGACCTACGCAACGGTATCCAAAACACCACCTAAAATGTTCTGAAACAAAACTTGATTTCCAAGCCCTTACCCGACCAAGGGTAAAATCGTCATTTTACATAAATAACTTACGTAAATCCAATAATTGAAATTCCGGGTTGTTACAATCCACCCCCCTTAAGAAATTTCGTCCTCGAAATTCAACTCTACCCTTGGAACAAATGAGGATACTGCGCCCGCATTAAAGTCACAGTTTCCCACGTGGCTTCCTCCACGTTATGATTCTTCCACAACACTGGACAACTACGAATCACGAGATTCGCCACTAACATATTCCCAGTAGAAGTACTAATACCCATGTCCCAACCAATCGGAGACAATTCTCTATCAGCAAACAATGTAAAACCCCGAGAAATGAAAGAATGAGTCACCCCGGGATCTATTAAACCATAAGCATCACGGAAAATAAATAAATAAACAAATAACGTACCCATGACCCTCTCAGGGGCTGCTCGAGCCTCCTGTCGTGACATAGCAAAAACTCGGGCCGATGTACCCGAAGTCGACCACGACCCCACTGTCTGCCTCTGGTCCTATTGGACCCACTAGCCCCGCTGGCCCCACTGTATTGGGCCTGGTTCCCTATTGAAGTACCAGAAGTCTGCCCTGTCCTCTGACTTTGCTCAGTCGCACGATGACCCATGAAACTACTATCTTGACGATGGTGTGGACAGAATCTCCTGATATGACCAGTCTCTCCACAGGTGTAACATCTGGGGTCACCATATCCACCACTCTGTCTACCAGTTGACTGTATTGAAGCCCCACTAAACTGAGTGGATGACTGCGGTGCCTGTCCGGCTCCGCCACTGCCCGATCCGGATCTTGCACACCCAGAAAATCCAGAACTGATACTGCCTCTCTTGGACGGTCCCTGACTAGAGGCTCCAACATCCCAGTGATCCCGGTGTCGCCTGGAACCACCGAACTGATGTTGGACTGGTAATCCCAAGCTCAACTCTACACGAGCTGCAGCATCAGACACGGCTCTCAAGGAAGTGTGAACCATAGCCGTAACTGCTGACCGAATCTCACCCCTCAGTCCATTTTCAAATCTGCGTCGCTTGTCCCTCTCGGTTGCCACCAGAGCAGGTGCAAAACGAGCCAATTCTATGAATTTCTGCTCATACTGAGCCACTGTCATATCTCCCTGCTATAAGTGCAAGAACTCAGCCTCCCTGGCATCTCCGTACGAGCAAGGGTAAATTGTTCAAGAAACTGCTCTCGAAAAGTCGCCCAGGTAATTGTACTGACATCCCAGCCTTATAGCTTTAATGCGTTCTACCAATGATAAGTGGAACCACCTAGCAGAAAAGTGGCTAACAGCTCCCTGTCCCCCTGAGGACATCTCATAACTGAGAACACTCGCTCTAAATGAGTAATCCACTCCGCTGCATCTTCTGGGCTAGAATCGCCCATAAATATTGTAGCCCCTAATCTCTGGGCTTTCTCAATGTCCGAACCTTCAGTAGCAGCCCTACTCTGAAGTACAGAAGTCAAAGTGTGACCCATTTGTTCCAGTGTTTGCCTCATATCAGGCTCCACTGCGGGTTCATGTGTGTCCCCACTGTTTCCAGACTGTTGACGGAACTCGCGTCTAGAAGGCATTACGTTCAAAATAACTATAGCTCATCAATACCAAAATAATTGTACACTAAGTGTACGGTCTATAGGAATTTAAACATAGTGCTCTGATACCAATTGTCAAGACCCATCCCAGATTTCCCCTCAAAACCCGAGAAGGACCCTGATCCCGTCTGACAACCTAAGGAAAAGTTCCCAAAATACCCTTCAATCCTTACGAATATAATATGAGATTTCTGCCTAAATCTTCGGCAGAATCTCCTCTTAGGAACTTAAATAACTGGTTTCCACCTGTCAGACAAGGGATTAAAAGAACTCCAAATTCCAATAGACAATAACCAACCCAAAATATATCATATCAGAGCGTCTAGGTAGGATAAATAATACAAAATTAGATATCCTACTCAAATTTAGGTACAAAGCGCAACCCGACCGATCACTCGACCCGATCGGTTTACTCGACCCGATCGGTCACCGGTGACTTGCCGGAGAAGACGACCGGACGCCGGCGCCACCATCTGGTTTCCGCCGGAATCCCCCATTTCCGGCCGAAACTTCAAGCTTTTATAACTTCCTCAAAACTCAACCATTTTTCAAAAATTTTATGTCTAAATCTATCTACTCAAACCCAAGAATCCAAATATGACCTTAAAATCACAAACACGTACCTGTGTAAACCGGAAAATCAATCAGAAGATCCGAAACTTCCGAAGGAGTAGAATACGATTCGTGGATCAAAAATGGAAGTTAAAGCATTGAATCAAAAGTTGAGTTTGTGGGTTTTGGGGTGTTTTTGTGTCACGGGTTCGAGGGGGTTTTTGTTTCACAGAGAGAGAGATGATAATGTGATGAAGATGAAAATGAAGTGAAGATGTCATTGAAGATGTAAAATGATTGGGGTTAAAATATATTCTCCCAAGCCAAAATTAACAAAATGCCCTTAAACATCTAGACCCAAAACTTTCGTACACAAACTCCATTTTTTGCGTACCGCCTGTCTACGAACTCGTGAGTTCGAGACCTACGCAACGGTATCCAAAACAACACCTAAAATGTTCCGAAACAAAACTTGATTTCCAAGCCCTTACCCGACCAGGGGTAAAATCGTCATTTTACTTAAATAACTTACGTAAATCCAATAATTGAAATTCCGGGTTGTTACAGATATACAAAACATCCAAACAGGGAACACGTTCAAAGTGAATGGACACCGTCTCAAGCCTTACTATGATGCTTACCAACCTTCAACTGAAGTGGTCGAGACTCTCCATTCACTGCCATCCTCCTCCTGATCTCCAAGCTACGTTGGGCTAAGACGTTAAACGAAGCGTTGATTGGTTGGCAACCCAATGGAAGAGAAAACGCCATTCTCATTCTTCAACAGCTATGTTTTCTCTTCCCTTTCCCTTTTGTTTGCTGTTTTTCCTTTAGTCAAACACTTTCCATGCTTAGATAGTTCATTACTTTCCTATCTTATGCATTTGTTTCCCACTGAGGAAAATGTTCGATTTAAGTTTGGGGGAATATTTTATTGCTATTCAAAATCTGAAATCCATAAAAAAAATTCAAAAAAACAAATTTCAAAATTTTCAAAATATCAAAAATAGAGTCTGTTTTGTTTTGTTTTCGCAAGTTTCTTTTGATGATTATGCTGAGACGATCTTGAATACATCATGCTTAGAATTTTGCTATGACTGATCTGTGACTTGTTCTCACTCTTAGTTTAGCTTAGTTTCATGTTTAACTATGCTTTGAAGGTCACTTTGCATAACTCTAGTTGGTATGATGCTTGTTAATCCTAATCTTTATAGAAACATGCTAGCTTGTATACCTGTGAGTTATTTGAGCCCATTGCAGATTTTATCATCAGTGTACACTAATTCTTTCTTTTCTTGTCATCATAACCAATTTCTGATCTCATTATCTTTATTTTGATCAATTGCTTGAATGAACATCTGTTATGAACTCATAATGCTAGAACTTACTCTCTAATTGATGCAAAACATGTGTCTAACTTCATTGCATTAAGAAGTGATTAAAGGCATTAGGTTTGTGTGTGTTAGCCACCTAAAAGCCTGTTCTACACCCGACCCTTGTGTGCTCCATCAACCCCCTTGCAGCCAAACGCTCTAGCCTTCCTTTCATATCCTACACCATACCTCTATCTCAATATGAGATTGTAAGCTTAATTCTGACCATACCCTTTAACTTAAGAATGTACCAAGCCATTGAAAGACCAAAGTGTTGAAGCAAGGGAGCTGTTGTACTAAATTCATTATGCTTGAGAAGTTTCAAAGTTCTGAAATCAGTCAAGTATAAGCTCGGTATGATTTATTTAAAAATAAAAAAAAATAAATAAATAAAAGAAGAGAATGAGAAAGAATTTTTGTTGTGTACCTCAAGAAAAAGTGATCTGATTCAGTTCAACTTATGAAAGGCCAAGTCCATGCACTCGACTCCTAGAACCAGCTCATCCTTAACCTTGTTGTGTGCCTCAAGAAGACCTTGGTATGTTCTAAGCTTTTGTTGTCTTTCTCTTCCATCAATTAGCCTTCACCTAGGCCCATTACAACCTATTTAGAGTAAAGACCTTTCTGATCTTATTGCATTGTGAAGTTAAGCTTGTGGAGATAAAGCAGAGGTAAGCCTGTGGCATTGTTCATACATTCAAGTACTTGGTATTCCATTCATGAGATCTTTCAATTATGTCTTGATTAGCATTGTTTCATTGTAATTATGTTAGCTATAATACATAACTTCTCTCACATAAACTTTTTGAGTGAACAAATGAATTAGCCAGAAAATCTGAGTGTTCTAAATGAGAGTATTGCCTAGAGAGATTTTGGAAGTCTAACATGAATCTGTTTTGTGCTAGGGTTGGAAGTATCATGTTAAACTTGGAATTGTGCTTAGGAACATGTGTTAAGTCATTATTCATGCATCTTTTTTATGTCATCTAATGCCCATTTACTTGTCTTTTGTGTGATTTAATTGCCATCCATAGTAGAAAGTGATCATTCTAGTGAAGTGTGTGCAGAAGTAGAAAAGTTCATGTAAGTGTGGAAAAGGAAGAATTTATGAATCTTTCTTGGACTCAAGTCAAAGAAGGAGGAAAGATTATTTCTTGCCATCCAAGAAGAAGTCTTCAATGTCAAGATTGTGCCTTTCCACATAAGGAAGGCATGAGCATTTTGGAAAGAGAAAGTACAAAATAAGGAAGTCTCAAGAAGGGCCAAGAACACAACTTGCTGCACTAGGAAAGTCCAAGACTTCAGGAACCTTCATTTCCAAGAGAATTTCAGCCAAGAAATAAGACAAGGGCCTGATTTTTAGGACCCTTGTCTCAGCCCTGTTAGGAAAACGTTTTTAGGATTTTATTGCCATGTTTTAGGTCTGATTAGGAGTCTTTTAAGTCAGAGAAATGTTCTATTTATTCTCCTAACTTCTAGGGATGGTAGACTGCTATTTAAAGGAATTTAGTTCAGAAAAAGTGAAGGAGAGGGGAACCCTAGCCGCATCTTTTGTGTTTTTGTCATACAGAAAGAGTGGAGGCCATATTCAGTCTCTGGTTTGGAGAACAAAAAGGCTGAACGGAACTGATTTCAGTTATGCTTCATATTTTGTTTATACTTTCTTTGATCATGATGTGTAACTGAATTGATATCTAGGGTTTTGATGTAACCATGCAGTTCTTATTCCATGTATTGAACTTAAGTGTTTTTCAGTTTCCTGCTGTGTTTTATGATTCATTTACTATGCTCCATTGATAATTAACATTCTATTTTGATGTTTGATCACCATTAAGCTTGTTTGTTAGTTTTCTTATCCCAATATTGAGTAGACACCCATACCTTTGTTTGGACGATCTGTAATTGAATGAATAATATCCTAAGAAGAGACCCATTCCATGGAGTTATTTGGTACTATTGTTTTCCTGTTATTATTGGTTCTTTGATTGAAATCTATGTTGGACATCACATCTAGATTAAGGCTGAAGGAACTTGGTTCGATCGGACACCCGCGACGGATCATAAGTAAGTGAAAACGAACCCATGAAACTATCTAGTGAAACTGATTTGTACTAGTTTAATTTACATGGAATTGAATTGTAATGGTGAAGTCAAGAACCTAGGCCTTTTAATCATCAGTCTTCTTCCTTGTTGTTAAGTCATTATTCATGAATCTTTTTTATGTCATCTAATGCTCATTTACTTGTCTTTTGTGTGATTTAATTGCCATCCATAGTAGAAAGTTATCATTCTTGTCAAATGTGTGCAGAAGTAGAAAAGTTCGTATAAGTGTGGAAAAGGAAGAATGAATGAATCTTTCTTGGACTCAAGTCAAAGAAGGAGGAAAGATTATTTCTTGCCATCCAAGAAGAAGTCTTCAATGTCAAGATTGTGCCTTTCGACATAAGGAAGGCTTGACCATTTTGGAAAGGGAAAGTACGACATAAGGAATGCTTGTGTGTACCAAAGAGGAAAGTGACGTCCAAGGAAGTCTCGAGAAGGGCCAAGAAAACAACTTGCTGCACCAGGAAAGTCCAAGACATCAGGAACCTTCATTGCCAAGAGAATTTCAGCCAAGAAATAAGACAAGGGCCTGATTTTTAGGATCCTTGTCTCAGCCCTGTTAGGAAAACGTTTTTAGGATTTTATTGCCTTGTTTTATGTCTGATTAGGAGTCTTTTAAGTCAGAGAAATGTCCTATTTATTCTCCTAACTTCTAGGGATTGTAGACTGCTATTTAAAGGAATTTAGTTCAGAAAAAGAGGGAGAGGGAACCCTAGCCGCATCTATTTATGTTTTTGTCATACAGAAAGAGGGGAGGCCATTTTTAACATAAGAAGCAGTCTCTGGTTTGGAGAAAAAAAAAGGCTTAACGGAACCAGGAGGAGTTCGACATCAGAATTGCTTCAAGGGGTTTCTTCTTCTCCCTTTGAATCTGATTTCAGTTATGCTTCATATTGTGTTTATACTTTCTTTTATCATGATGTGTAACTGAATTGATATCTAGGGTTTTGATGTAACCTTGCAGTTCTTATTCCATGTATTGATCTTAAGTGTTTGTCAGTTTCCTGCTGTGTTTTATGATTCAATTACTATGCTCCATTGATAATTAACATTCTATTTTGATGTTTGATCACCATTAAGATTGTTTGTTAGTTTTCTTATCCCAATATTGAGTAGACACCCATACCTTTGTTTGGACGATCTGTAATTGAATGAATAATATCCTGAGAAGACACCCATTCCATGGAGTTATTTGGTTCTATTGTTTTCCTGTTATTATTGGTTCTTTGATTGAAATCTATGTTGGACATCACATCTAGATTAAGGTTGAAGGAACTTGGTTCGATCGGACACCCACGACTGACCATAAGTAAGTGAAAACGAACCCATGAAACTATCTAGTGAAACTGATTTGTACTAGTTTAATTTACATGGAATTGAATTGTAATGGTGAAGTCAAGACCCTAGGCCATTTAATCATCAGTCTGCTTCCTTGTTTAGCTTGTTCTCTACTTAGTTGCTTCTAACGTAATTCAGTGTCTAATTAAAAACCAAATCAAAAACCCGAACATTTACATAGAATAGTTTAAGGCTAGTTTCTGCTTCATTCTAATCAGTCTCCGTGGTACGATAACCCTTACTTGTGCTCCGCTATACCATCTACAACTTGTGCACTTGCAAGGAAAATTAAACAACACTTAGATGGTCCGCCACCACGTTTTCACTGCCCTTTTTGTCACGAATTTCCCAGTCCAACTCTTGCAGGAGGAGCATCCAACGCAGCAATCTGGGTTTGGCATCCTTTTTGGTGAGGAGGTACTTTAGAGCTGCATGATCAGTATAAATAAGCACTTTAGTTTGAATCAAATAAGATCAAACATTTTCTAAAGCGAAAATAACGGCGAAGATCTCCTTCTCTGTTGTGGAATAGTTCAGTTGTGCATCATTGAGTGTCATGCAAGTCTCTCAAGCATTTGATCAATAAAGGGTAAAGGAAAGTGATCTTTTCGAGTATTAGAATTTAGCTTCCTATAGTCTATACATACTCTCCACCCTGTCTGAACTCGCTGGGGCACTAGCTCATCAAGTTCATTTTTAACCAGGGTTATCCCACTTTTCTTTGGGACCACCAGAACGGGACTCACCTATTTGGAATCAGATATTGGGTAAATGATTCCCACATCCAACAGCTTGCGCACCTCCTTCTTCACAACATCCTTCATTGGCGGGTTCAGTCTCCTCTGGGCCTCTCTAGATGGCTTGGCATCCTCTTCTAGCTGAATTTTGTGCATACACTTTGAAGGACTAATTCCCTTGATGTCTGCTATTGTCCATCCAATAGCTGATTGAATGGCTCTCAAAACCTGCACCAAGTCATCTTCCTCCACAACACTTTAGTTAGAAGCAATAATAAGCGGAAGAGTTTGGTTCTTACCTAGATAAGAATATTTCAGTTGTTTTGGAAATTGTTTCAACTAAAGCTCATGAGCTTGGGTGTTGGATGGCTTGGTTTGCTACTGGGCTGTGAGGGGTAGGTCCTCAAACGACTGCCTGTTCCAAGGAACTTGTGGCAGGACATTGAGGAACAGAACTGTCTCTGTCATGTGCTCATCCATTGGCGCAATGTCGGTTAGGGCCTTCTCTAATGGATCTGCAATGCAGAAGTTAGCAATAGTTTTTTACAATAAAACATCCATCACACTCAAAGGGAAATAAATTATAGGTTTGCCAGGATATTGAATTGCATCATGGATAGAAAAAGTTCTCAATTGATCCAACACTTTAATTGAGACTTGGCCATTTTTAACATCTATCATGCATTCAGCCATGGCTAATAGGGGCCTGTCAAAAATCAAAGGTGGCTCCTTATTCTTATAAACCCTATCCATCTTAAGAATATAGAAATCAGCTGGTATGCATGTATCACCAATCTGCACAATCACATCCGCAAGCACACCCATTATATTAGTAACTGAAGCATTCACTAATCTAACACATAAGTGAGTAGGTTTGAGTTCTCCTAAGTTGAGAGATTTATAGATATGGAATGGCATTATACTCATAGATGCTCCTGTGTCACATAAACAATGATCAAACTGTTATGACTGAATGTCACAATGAAGTGTTGGAGGTCTGAGATCATTGACCTTGAGAGGCATGTGCAGAAGTGCAGCATAACAAGCCTTGGGGACGTCTATGATGTCAATTGAACCAAAACCCCGTTTCCCAGCTACCAAGTCCTTGATGAGCTTCGCAAAAATTGGCATGTGTTTGACCAATTTGTGGAAGGGCAGCGTGATCTGAAGCTTCTGTAACATACTAATGATCTCTTCCTCCAATTCCTCCTTCCTTTTGTTCTGATTTTGAAACCTGCGAGGAAAAGTGATAATCACATCATCATTTAAATCAAAATGCACTATTTTAGTTTTATTATGAACTGTAGATTTAGAGGCATGAAGATGAAGGTTAGAGGTCTTATTCTGGTCCAAATTTGGGTCATGGCTCTCAGACAGAGCATGGGACTCAAATTTTCCATTTTGAAGTGGAACCGGGCCTTGGGTTGAATTCTAGGACTTGTAGAGACATGTCCTATGGCATGTCCAGTGGTAGGGGTAGGGATACGGGTTTAGGTCCTGTTTTGGACCAGTTCACAAAAATTGGCCCAATGCCAGTTTTTCCACCTTCTCGGCCAGGTCTTCATCCAAAGTTGTTGGTCCTTCAATCATGTCACGATGTGCACCACTCGGTGGGCTCTGAATTTGTGTGCCACTTCGAAGGGTAATAGCATTGACCATGGGGTTCTGGAAACCCTTAGGATTGACCATGGCTTGACCGGGCAGCCTACCTGGCTCTCTTTGATTCAATTGATTTGAAATCTGCACCATTTGATTCTCCAGCGATGAGATGGCTCGATCAGTCTTCTGTTGGTGAGATGTGGTGTTCTAAACGAGTGATTGCACCATGCTATGAGTGGCCATCATCACCTCTTCCAATGATTTCCCCTCGGGGCCTGAGGGGCATGATGTTGTGCTTGAATAGGGGCTGGGGCAACCACAACCTGATTTTGAAATCCGGGTGGTGGCATGGGGTTCTGAATGTTCTGATTGTTGCCCCACCTGAAGTTGGGATGATTTCTCAACCCAGGATTGTAGATGTTAGAATATGTGTAACAACCCGGAATTTTAATTATTGGGTTTACGCAATTATTTTTGTAAAATGACGATTTTACCCTTGGTCGGTAAAGGGCTTGGAAATCAAGTTTTGTTTCGAGACACTTTTGGTGGTGTTTCGGGTACCATTGCGTAGGTCTCGAACTCACGGGTTCTTAGACAGGCGGCACGCAGGAAACGGAGTTCGTGGACGAAAGTTATGGGTCTAGATGTGCAAGGGCAATTTGGTAATTTTGATTTGGGAGAAGATATTTTAACCCAATCATAATTCATCTTCATCTTCATTTCATTATCACTCATCTCTCTCTCTCTGAAACATAAACACCCACATCGAACCCGAAACCGTGCGAAAACACCCGAAGTACGTGTTTGATGTTTTAAGGTCATATTTGGATTCCTGGGTTGTAGTAGATAGATTTAGACGTAAAATTTGTATAAAACGGTTGAGTTTTGAGAAAGTTGTAAAGCTTGGAGTTTCGGCCGGAAATGGGGATTCCAGCGAACCAGACGGCGGCGGAGGTGTTGGTCCGGTCATCTTCTCCGGCGACGGCGACGGCAGTCCGGTCGTCTTCTCCGGCGAGTCACCGGTGACCGGTCGGGTCGAGTTGAACCGGTCGGGTTGAGTGAATCGGTCGGGTCGAGTTGGACCGGGTCAGGTTGAGCTGGACCGGGTTGGACCGGTCCAGGCGCGTGAACACTGTAGCAGGCGCGTGACCGGCGCGTGAGGGCGCGTGGGCGCATGTGCCGACCTTCCGGCGGCGCGTGGCGGCGCGTGGGGCCGAGTCTGAGGTCACGGCGGTGCGTGGTAACTAGTTTTAGACGTTTTGAATCTGTTGGTACAGGTTTCAGGTTGATGGGACGTTGTTTAGAGGTCGTTTTGGGCGTCCGAAGTTGCTGTATTTTCTAGAAACAGCATGGGTAGACTTCCCGAGGTGTAGGAAGTTGTTATATAAGAGTCTTATTACTAGCCGGTAATCCCGATTGTTGTTTTTGACAGGCGATATTGTTCTGGGAACCTCAGAGGAACGAACAAGACGGGATTGAGCTAGCTTGAACAGGTTTGTGAGTGGACTTTGGTTTTATAAATTGAAATGCATGCATCAAAATATCTTTGTGTAAATACTGTTATGTATTGTGGCATTGAATTTCTGAATTTTAGAAATGATTACTAGACACATGTTTTCCACTATTTCGGTTAAAATGTGATTTGAGAAATTTCATGGTTTTTGGACTCAGTTTTGATATCGTTTTGACGTGGAAATTATTGAGTCAATGATTTGGGTTTTGACCCAGTTGTATGAGTTTATCGGATTTGGTCATATTTGAGGGAGGCCAGGACCCGGGACGAGGATCCGTTATTAGCGGTGAACCCGGTGAACCTCCAAGATAAACATTGATTTGAGGGAGGCTAGGACCCGGGACGAGGATCCGTTATTAGCGGTGAACCTGGTGAACCTCCAAGATAAACATTGATTTGAGGGAGGCTAGGACCCGGGACGAGGATCCGTTATTAGCGGTGAACCTCCAAGATAAATATTGATTTGAGGGAGGCCAGGAACCGGGACGATGATCCGTTATTAGCGGTGAACCCAGTGAACCTCCAAGATAACCACATTTGAGGAGGACCAGGATATGGGATTAGGATCCGTTGTTGGCAGTGAACCCAGTAAACCTCCAATATAATTGGTGATTGATTCTCCGACTAGCATCGAGAGTTTTGCTCCGTTGGTTTGTTGAGTGCTCCGACTCTGGCATCGTGGAGTTTTGGCTCCGTCGGGTCGCGAGGATGTCTATGCATAGTACAGAGAGTTGTGATACAGGACTAGCACACCCCAAGGGATACCCTGGTGGCTAGTGGATGTGTCGAGAACAGTGGATTTGAGATATTTTGAGTCTAGGTTGAATTAAATGATTTTGAATTCCTTTGAGGATGATTTTCAAACTAGACTGTGGATCACAATTTTTTTTCCGTAGACGCTCTGATATTATATTGTATTTGGTTGGTAATTACCTACGGGATTTTTAAGTGCTTAAATCCCTTGTCTGACAAGTGAAAGTATTTATTATTATTATATTCTTTAAGGATTGAAGGGTATTTGCGAACCTTTCCTTAGGTTGTCAGACGGGATCAGGGTTCTTCCCGGGTTTCGATGGAAAATTCGGGACGGGTCCTGACAATTGGTATCAGAGCACTAGGTTAAATTCCTGTAGACCGTACATCTAGTGTACAGGTGAAATTTTTGTATTAATTATTTACAACTTCTTTTCAGCGTATAATGCCTCCGAGACGTGAGTTTCGTCAACGGTCGGGGAATGGTGGAGATGACCATGAACCTGCAGTGGAGCCTAATTTGAGGCAGACACTGGAACAGCTGGGTCAGACTTTAGCTTCTGTACTCCATGATAGGGCTTCTCATGAAGTCTCTGATATCGAGAGAGCCCAGAGACTGGGGGCGACGATATTTATGGGCGAGTCTAGCCCAGATGAGGCTGAGGAGTGGATTACTCGCATGGAGCGTGTGTTTTTGATTATGAGATGTCCTCTAGATGAGAGAGTTCTGTTGGCCACATTTTTGCTAGGTGATTCTGCTTACCACTGGTGGCACTCATTGGAGGTATCAAGAGATTATGTCCCTAACATCGTCCGGGCAGTAGTTCCTTGGGTCGTGGTACGACTGATCCTAGCCCGAGGACAGGACAGATGTTTGATACTGCAGCTGGGAGTCAGACCCATTTCAGTGGGGCTGGTGTAACAACCCGGAATTTTAATTATTGGGTTTACGTAATTATTTTTGTAAAATGACGATTTTGCCCTTGCTTGTTAAAGGGCTTGGGAATCAAGTTTTATTTCGAGACACTTTTGGTGGTGTTTTGGGTACCGTTGCGTAGGTCTCGAACTCACGAGTTCGTAGACAGGCGGCACGCGGAAAATGGAGTTCGTGGACGGAAGTTATGGGTCTAGATGTGCAAGGGCATTTTGGTAATTTTCCATGGAGGGGAGATATTTTTGTTAACAAATCAGACTTATCTGATTTGTTTCATCCTCATCTTCATTTGATCTTCATCTCTTTATTTCTCTCTGTGACAAAACCTCCCAAGCCACACCCGAAACCGAAGAAAAACCAAGAGAAAAACCAAAAGTCAACTTTGATTTCAAGGCTTCAACTTCCAATCTTGATCAACTAATCGTGTTCTACTCCGTCCCGCGATCACAACCGTACCAACCATCGAAGGAGAGGACCACGGTGGAAGCAGAGCCGAGTAAAGAAAGTTTCGGACTTTCCGATCGATTTTCCGGCCAGCACAGGTACGTGTTTGATGTTTTAAGGTCATATTTGGATTCTTGGGTTCGAGTAGATAGATTTAGACGTAAAATTTGTGAAAAATGGTTGAGTTTTGAGGAAGTTGGAAAGCTTGGAGTTTCGGCCGGAAATGGAGGATTCCGGCGAAACCAGACGGCGGCGACGGCGCTGCCGGTCATCTTCTCCGGCCAACTTCCGGCGACGGCAGCCGGTCATCTTCTCCGGTGAGTCGCCGGTGACCGGTCGGGTCGAGTTGAACCGGTCGGGTTGAGTGAACCGGTCGGGTCGAGTTGGACCAGGTCAGGTTGAGCCGAACCGGGTTGGACCGGTTCAGGCGCGTGTGGTACTGTAGCAGGCGCGTGACCGGCGCGTAAGGGCGCGTGGCGGCGCGTGGGCGCGTGTTCCGACTTTCCGTGGCCCGTGACAAGTAGTTTTTGACGTTTCGGACCTGTTGGCGCAGGTTTCGAGTCGATCGGATGTCGTTTAGGGGCTGTTTCGGACGTTTTAATGTTGCTGCGTTTTCTAGGCCATCATAGTTAAGACTCCCGGGGTTTAGGGGGTTTATATTTAAGGTTCTTATGATTGGCTGGTAATCCCGATTATTAATTTGGACAGGCGATACTGCTCCAGGAGCTTCAGGGGAGCGTACAGTTCGGGATTGAGCTTGCTTGAACAGGTTTGTGAGAGGACTTTGATTTATAAACTATAATGCATGCATAAATGTATCTTTGATTTAAATACTGTTGAGTATGAGTGAAATGAATTTCTGGATTTTAGAAATGATACTGGACACATATTTTACAATATTTCAGTGAAAGTATGTTTTGAGGAATGGCCTGGTTTTTGTACTTGATTTTGATATCGTTTTGACGTGGTAACTATTTGAGTATGTGATTTGGGTTGAGACCCATAATTGTGATTTTACCGATTTTGGCCATAAAATGATATTTGCAAAGAATTTGGCTAAGGTCGCGAAACAAAGATTTCGAAGTATGGATTTGATTCACTGATTCCCGTCCCGATGATTGTTGTTGCTCTGACTGGTGTTGAGGGGCCTTGCTCTACCAGTTGTTGAGGGTTCGGACCTTAGGTGTTGAGGGGCCTTGCTCCGCCGAGTCGCGAAGCTGTCTATGCATAGTACAGAGAGTACAGATAGTACAGATGGTACACAGAGTTGTACAGATATGAACACATCTCAAGGGATACCCTGGTGTGTTATGAATATGTCGGGAACAGTGAATTTGAGATATTATGTGGCAGTTGGAACGAAATGATTTGAATTTGAGATAATTTGTGTCCAGATTGAACCAAATGATTTTAAACTCCTTTGAAGAGATTTTCAAACAAAATTGTGGATTACGAGGTATTTTATTATACAGATTGTATGTGAGTCCAACTATGTGGTTTTAAAGAGAAATGAGAATTTTGGATGATTTACATATGATGCTTTTATATGATAAATTGTTTTATGTTATGCATGCATGATTTTATAAATGGAGGGGAAGAAATGTAATTCTTCGAAAAGGAATTTATAAATGATTATTTTTGTCCACTCACAACTTTTGTGTTTAAACCCCCTTCAGGCAGTTGAGTAGAGTTAACGCGAACATTGATCTCGAGGCTGAGGCATTAGGATTTTGACTGCGCTGTGTTGTATATTTGAGTAGGATATCTAAATTTTACTCTTGATCCTACTTAGACGCTCTGATATTATGTTGTATTTGATTGGTCGTTAATTACGGGAATTATTGAGTGCTTAAGTCCCTTGTCTGACAAGAGGAAGTATTTATTATTGTTATTATAATTTGTAAGGATTGAAGGGTATTTTGGGAACCTTTTCTTAGGTTGTCAGACGGGATCAGGGTTCTTCCCGGGTTTCGAGGGGAAATTCGGGACGGGTCCTGACAGCCGGTAGAGCTAGTGGGACCAGCAGGGCTAAAGGCATGTATGGGGATCGTGGTCGATCTTCGGGTACACTAGCTCGAGTTTTTGCCATGACGCAACAGGAGGCTCGAGTAGCACCGGAGGTGGTCACGGGTACGTTATCTATTTTCAACTGCAGTGCTTGTGTTTTATTAGATCCCGGGGCAACTCATTCTTTTATTTTTTATGGTTTTACATTGTTTGCGGATAGAGAATTTTCCCCGATTGGTTGGGACCTGGGTATTAGTACTCCTACCAGGGATATTTTAGTGGCGAGCCTCGTGATTCGCAGTTGTCCGGTGATGGTTGAAGGCCATGCTTTGGAGGCAGATTTAATCCCCTTAGATATTTTTGAGTTTGATGTGATTCTGGGGATGGAACCGTCCATGCATCATGCCTCCATAGACTGTTATGATAAGACAGTTAGTAGGATCAAGAGTAAAATTTAGATATCCTACTCAAATATAATTACACAGCGCAGTCGAAGTACTAATGCCTCTGCCTCGAGATCAGTGTTCGCGTCAACTCTACTCAACTGCCTGAAGGGGGTTTAAACACAAAAGTTGTGAGTGGACAAAAATAATCATTTATAAATTCCTTTTCTAGGAAAATAACTTTCTCCCCCTCCATTTATAAAATCATGCATGCATAACATAAAACAATTTATCATACTAAAACATCATATGTAAATCACCAAAAATTCTCATTTCTCTTTAAAACCACAAAGTTGGACTCACATAAAATCTGTATAATAAAAATACCTCGTGATCCACAATTTGGTTTGAAAACTCTCTTCAAAGGAGTTTAAAATCATTTAAATCAATCTAGACACAAAATATCTCAAATTCAAATCATTTCGTTCCATCTGCCACATAATATCTCAAATTTTCACTGTTCCCGACATATCCCAAACACACCAGGGTATCCCAGTGAATCAAATTCATACTTCGAAATCTTTGTTTCTTGGCCTAAGCCAAATTCTTTGCAATATCATTTTATGGCCAAAATCAATAAATCATAATTATGGGTCTCAACCCAAATCACATACTCAAATAGTTACCACGTCAAAACGATATCAAAATCGAGTACAAAAACTAGGCCATTTCTCAAAACTTACTTTCACTGAAATATTGTAAAACATGTGTCCAACATCATTTCTAAAATCCAGAAATTCATTGCACCCATACATAACAGTATTTAAATCAAAGATACATTTATGCATGCATTATAGTTTATAAATCAAAGTCCACTCACAAACCTGTTCAAGCAAGCTCAATCCCGAACTGTACGCTCCCCTGAAGTTCCTGGAGAAGTATCGCCTGTCCAAATTAATAATCGGGATTACCAGCTAATAATAAGAACCTTAAATATAAACCCCCTAAACCCCGGGAGTCTAACTATGCTGGCCTAGAAAACGCAGCAACTTTAAGACGTCCGAAACAACCCCTAAACGACGTCCGATCGACTCAAAAACTGCGCCAACAGGTCCGAAACGTCAAAAACTACTTGTCACGCGCCACCGTGACCTCAGACTCGGCCCCACGCGCCGCCACGGCCCCTCACGCGCCGGTCACGCGCCTGCTACAGTACCCACGCGCCTGGACCGGTCCAACCCGGTCCAACTCGGCCTGACCCGGTCCAACTCGACCCGACCGGTCACCCGACCCGACTGGTTTACTCGACCTGACCGGTCACCGGCGACTCGCCGGAGAAGACGACCGGCAGCCGGCGGCCGGCGCCGCCATCTGGTTTCCGCCGGAATCCTCCATTTCCGGCCGAAACTTCAAGCTTTCCTTACTTCCTCAAAACTCAATCATTTTTCACAAATTTTATGTCTAAATCTATCTACTCAAACCCAGGAATCCAAATATGACCTTAAAACCACAAACACGTACCTGTGCTAGCCGGAAAATTTATCGGAAGGTCTGAAACTTCCTATCCTCGGTTCGGCTTCCTCCGTGGTCCTCTCCTTCGATGGTTGGTACGGTTGTGATCGTGGGAAGGAGTAGAATACGATGAGTTGATCAAAACTGGAAGTTGGAGCCTTGAATCAAAAGTTGACTTTGTGGGTGTTTGGGTGAATTTTCGTACACGAGTTCAATGTTTTGTGTTTATGTTTGTCACAGAGAGAGAGTGAGATGAGTGATAATGAAGATAAAGATGAAAATGAAATGAAGATGAGACAATGATTGGGTTAAAATATCTACCCCCAAGTCAAAAATTACCAAAATGCCCTTGCACATCTAGACCCATAACTTCGTCCACGAACTCCGTTTTCCGCGTGCCGCTTGTCTACGAACTCGTGAGTTCGAGACCTACGCAATGGTATCCAAAACACCACCAAAAGTGTCTCGAAACAAAATTTGACTTCCATGCCCTTTACCGACCAAGGGTAAAATCGTCATTTTACATAAATAATTTACTTAAATCCAATAATTGAAATTCCGGGTTGTTACAACAGTGGTTTTCCGGAGTTCAGGATTAACGGAACTTACATTTCGGGGAGATCGTAGGGTACTACCCTTTGGAGTGATATCAGCGTTGACCGCTGAGAGATTGTTGAGAAAAGGTTGTGAATGTTACTTGGCTCATGTGTTTGATTCTCGGGATACTCCGATGAGAGTGGAGGATATTCCAGTGGTGAGTGAGTTATCCGATGTGTTTCCAGATGATCTTCCATGATTACCACCTCACCGGGACATTGAGTTCATCATCGAGCTTTTGCCAGGTACTCAACCTATCTCACAGGTACCGTACAGAATGGCACCGGCAGAATTGCGAGAGTTAAAGACTCAGTTGCAGGACTTGGTGAATATGGGATTTATTCGCCCAAGTCTTTCACCATGGGGTGCGCCGGTATTATTTGTGAGGAAAAAGGATGGTGGTCTGAGATTGTGTATTGACTACCGGCAGTTAAATAGAGTGACAGTACGAAATAAGTATCCTCTGCCAAGGATTAACGATTTATTTGATCAATTGAAGGGGGCAAAGTATTTTTCAAAAATTGACCTTCGATCCGGGTACCATCAGTTGAGGATCAGGGAAGAGGATGTTCAGAAAACAGCTTTCAGGACTCGGTATGGTCATTATGAGTTCCTGGTGATGCCCTTCGGGTTGACTAATGCCCCGGCAGCGTTTATGGATTTGATGAACAGGGTGTTCCAAAAGTATTTCAATCGATTTGTAATTGTGTTCATCGACGATATCTTGGTGTATTCGAGGAGTGCCAAGGCACATGAGAAGCACTTGAGGTTAGTGTTGAATATGCTTAGGAAAAAGCAATTGTTTGCCAAGTTTAGTAAATGCCAGTTTTGGTTGACCGAAGTTGGATTCTTGGGTCATGTGATTTCGGCTGAGGGTATCAGCGTAGATCTCGAAAAAGTGGAGGCTAGGACCCGGGACGAGGATCCGTTGTTAGCGGTGAACCCGGTGAACCTCCAAGATAAACATTGATTTGAGGGAGGCTAGGAACCGGGACGAGGATCCATTATTAGCGGTGAACCCAGTGAACCTCCAAGATAAACACATTTGAGGAGGACCAGGATATGGGATTAGGATCCGCTGTTGGTGGTGAACCTAGTAAACCTCCAATATAATTGGTGATTGATTCTCCGACTAGCGTCTAGAGTTTTCCTCCGTTGGTTTGTTGAGTGCTCCGACTCTGGCATCGTGGAGTTTTGGCTCCGTCGGGTCACGAGGATGTCTATGCATAGTACAGAGAGTTGTGATACAGGACTAGCACACCTCAAGGGATACCCTGGTGGCTAGTGGATGTGTCGGGAACAATGGATTTGAGATATTTTGTGTCTAGGTTGAATTAAATGATTTTGAATTCCTTTGAGGATGATTTTCAAACCAGACTGTGGATCACAATGTGTTTTCCTTATATGGATTTTGTGTGAGTCCTACTAAGTGGTTTTAAAGAGAAATGCAAATGTCGGTGATTTAAAGATGATGTTTTTATAGCATGAACTGTTTATGTGATGCATGCATGGTTTTATAAATGGAGGGGGAAAAAGGTATTATTCCTTGGAAAATGATTTATAAACGATTATTTTTGTCCACTCACAACTTTTGTGTTTAAACCCCCTTCAGGCAGTAGAGTTGACGCGGACATTTATCTCGAGGCAGAGGCATTAGCACGCTCGGCTGTGCTGTGTAGTTGTACTTGAGTAGGATATCTAATTTTGTACATTGATCCTACTTAGACGCTCTGATATTATATTGTATTTGGTTGGTAATTACTTACGGGAATTTTAAGTGCTTAAATCCCTTGTCTGACAAGTGAAAGTATTTATTATTATTATATTCTTTAAGGATTGAAGGGTATTTGGGAACCTTTTGTCAGGACCCGTCACGAATTTCCCCTCGAAACCCGGGAAGAACCCTGATCCCATCTGACAACCTAAGGAAAGGTTCCCAAAATACTCTTCAATCCTTACAAATTATAATAACAATAGTAATACTTCCTCTTGTCAGACAAGGGACTTAAGCACTCAATAATTCCCGTAATTAATGACCAATCAAATACAATATAATATCAGAGCGTCTAAGTAGGATCAAGAGTAAAATTTAGATATCCTACTCAAATATAATTACACAGCGCAGTCGAAGTACTAATGCCTCTGCCTCGAGATCAGTGTTCGCGTCAACTCTACTAATCTGCCTGAAGGGGGTTTAAACACAAAAGTTGTGAGTGGACAAAAATAATCATTTATAAATTCTTTTTCGAGAAAATACCTTTCTTCCCCTCCATTTATAAAATCATGCATGCATAACATAAAACAATTTATCATACTAAATCATGCATGCATAACACGCGCCCACGCGCCGCCACGCGCCTCACGCGCCGGTCACGCGCCTGCTACAGTACCCACGCGCCTGAACCGGTCCAACCCGATTCGGCTCAACCTGACCCGGTCCAACTCAACCCGACCAGTTCAGCTCGACCCGACTGGTTCAACTCAACCCGACCGGTTCAACTCGACCCGACCGGTCACCGGCGACTCGCCGGAGAAGACGACCGACTGCCGTCGCCGTCGCCGGAAGCTGGCCGGAGAAGATGACCGGCAGCGCCGTCGCCGCCGTCTGGTTTCTCCGGAATCCTCCATTTCCGGCCGAAACTCCAAGCTTTCCAACTTCCTCAAAACTCAACCATTTTTCACAAAATTTACGTCTAAATCTATCTACTCGAACCCAGGAATCCAAATATGACCTCAAAACCACAAACACGTACCTGTGCTAGCCGGAAAATCGATCGGAAGGTCCGAAACTTCCTATCCTCGGTTCGGCTTCTTCCGTGGTCCTCTCCTTCGATGGTTGGTACGGTTGTGATCATGGGAAGGAGTAGAATACGATTAGTTGATCAAAACTGGAAGTTGGACCCTTGAAATCAAAGTTGACTTTGTGGGTTTTTGGATGATTTTCGCACGGGTTCGGGTGGTTTGTGTATGTTTGTCACAGAGAGGATGAGTGAGATGATAATGATAAAGATGAAATGAAGATGTATCAGATTACACTGATTTGGGGGTTAAAAATATCTACCCCAAGTAAAAAATTACCAAAATGCCCTTGCACATCTAGACCCATAACTTTCGTCCACGAACTCCGTTTTCCGCGTGCCACCTGTCTACGAACTCGTGAGTTCGAGACCTACGCAACGGTACCAAAAACACCACCAAACGTGTCTCGAAACAAAACTTGATTTCCAAGCCCTTTACCAAACAAGGGTAAAATCGTCATTTTACAAAAATAATTACGTAAACCCAATAATTAAAATTCCGGGTTGTTACAATCTACCCTCCTTAGAAATTTCGTCCTCGAAATTCAACTCTACCCTTGGAACAAATAAGGATACTGCGTCCGCATTAGTTCCTCGGTTTCCCACGTGGCTTCCTCCCCGTTATGATTCCTCCACAACACTTTAACTAGAGAAATACTCTTTCTGCGCAGTACCTTTTCTTTCCAATCCAAAATTTGCACCGGTTGCTCCTCAAAGGTCAAATCATCCTTCAGCTCAAGTGGCTGCTCTCCCAATACGTGAGATTCATCAAACAGATATTTCCGGAGCAAGGATACATGAAAAACATTATGAACTCTGGATAATTCCGATGTAAAGCAAGACGCTATGCCACTGGTCCTATCCTCTCCAAAATCTCATACGGACCAATGTAGCGAGGACTCAGTTTTCCTCGTCTACCAAAACGTACCACTCCCTTCCAAGGAGATAGTTTCAAGAACACCCAATCACCTACCTCAAACTCAAGGTCTCTGGTTCTACGGTCTGCATAGCTCTTCTGGCGATCCTGAGCTGTCTTCAACCTTTCTCTGATGATCCTTATCTTTTCCTCAGTCGTATCAACCAACTCTGGTGTTAACAGTTTCCTTTCACCCACTTCGTTCCAACATAATGGTGTCCTGCACTGCCTCCCATACAGTGCCTCGAAAGGAGACATCCCAATAATCGACTGATAACTATTATTATAAGCAAATTCCATCAGAGCCAGGTGTGAATCCCAGTTCCCTTTAAACTGTAGTACACAAGCTCTCATCATATCCTCCAAAACTTGGATTGTCCTCTCAGACTGACCATCCGTCTGAGAATGAAAAGCTGTACTAAAATGCAAGGTAGTGCCAAAAGCCTTCTACAACTCCGCCAAAACGTGGAGGTAAATCTAGGATCCCTGTCCGAAACAATTGACTCTAGAGTCCCATGTAGTCGTATGATCTCATCAATGAACAATTTAGCATACCGACTCATTCGAAAATCTTCCCGCAATGGCAAGAAATGTGCAGACTTCGTGAGTCTATCAACAATTACCCATATCCCATCATGTCCCTTCTGTGTCCTTGGAAGTTTATACAAAAAATCCATCGTAATGTGATCCCACTTCCATTCCGGAATAGGTAATGGTTGAAGTGCCCCATATGGTTTCTGCCTCTCTGCTTTCACTTGCTGACACGTCAGGCATCTACTCACAAACTCAGCAATTTCCCTTTTCATCCCAGTTCACCAATAGTATTTCCTTAGGGTATGATACATCTTGGTTCCTCCTGGATGCATAGCGTAAGCCGAACTATGAGCCTCATCAAGAATTTCCCTCTTTAGCTCCAACTCATTCGGTACGCACAACCGGCCATCCCTAACCAAGGCTCCATCATCCCTAAGTGCATAGTCCTGCCTATTTCCAGCCACCAACTCCATCCTGATAATGCACAATGTAGGATCCTGGAGTTGAGGCTCAATAATATGATCAATCAGAACAGGCCTCACATGGAAACTAGCCAACAAAGCCCCCTGGCTATCCATGTCCAGTACTATCCCTGCTCTACGGAACTCTACCAATAACGGTAGGTAGACTGTATGCAAATGGGCCAAAGAACCCATGGATTTCCTGCTCAATGCATCTGCCACAACATTGGCTTTCCCTGGATGGTACTCAATAGTACAATCATAATCCTTTATTAGCTCAAGCCATCTTCTCTGCCTCAGATTCAGGTCCTTTTGGGTGAACAAGTACTTTAAACTCTTATGGTCGGTGAAGATCTGACACGTCTCCCCGTACAAATAATGTCGCCAGATTTTCAATGCATGCACCACTGCAGCTAACTCCAAATCATGTGTGGGGTAATTCAACTCATGGGGTTTAAGTTGTCTAGAAGCATACGCGACCTTCCCATGCTGCATCAACACACAGCCTATACCCCGCAATGAGGCATCACTATACACCTCGAATCCCCCATTATCATCAGGAAGGGTCAATACTAGAGCAGAAGTCAACCTCCTCTTCAGCTCCTGAAATCCCTGTTCACAATCAGCTCCCCAGTCAAACTTGACTCCTTTCCTCGTCAATCGAGTCAACGGCCCTGCTATCGTAGAAAATCCTTCTACAAACCGTCGATAATATCCTGCCAAACCCAGAAAACTCCTCACCTCTGTCACTGTCCTCGGTTGCTCCCAGTTTGCCACTGCCTCAACCTTTTGGGGATCTACGCTGATACCCTCAGCCGAAATCACATGACCTAAGAATCCAACTTCGGTCAACCAAAACTGGCATTTACTGAATTTGGCAAACAAATGCTTTTTCCTAAGCATATTCAGCACCAACCTTAAGTGTTTCTCATGTGCCTTAGCACTCCTCGAATACACCAAGATGTCATCGATGAACACAATCACAAACCGATCCAAATACTTTTGGAACACCCTGTTCATCAAATCCATAAATGTTGCTGGGGCATTAGTCAACCCGAAAGGCATCACCAGGAATTCATAATGACCATAACGAGTCCTGAAAGCTGTTTTTTCAACATCCCCTTCTCTGATCCTCAACTGATGGTACCCGGATCGAAGGTCAATTTTCGAAAAATATTTTGCCCCCTTAAGTTGATCAAACAAATCATCTATCCTTGGCAAAGGATACTTATTCCGCACCGTAGCCCTGTTTAGCTTCCGGTAGTCGATACACAATCTCATACCACCATCCTTTTTCCTCACAAATAACACCGGCGCACCCCAAGGTGAAACACTTGGGCGAATAAATCCCATATTTACCAAATCCTGCAACTGAGTCTTCAACTCTCGCAATTCTGCCGGTGCCATTCTATACGGTGCCTGTGAGATAGGTTGAGTACCTGGCAAAAGCTCGATGGTGAACTCAATCTCCTGGTGAGGTGGCAATCCCGGAAGATCATCTGGAAACACATCAGAGAACTCACTCACCACTGGAATATCCTCCACTCTCATTGAAGTATCCCGAGAATCAAACACATGAGCCAAATAACCCTCACAACCTTTCCTCAGCAATTTCTCAGCGGTTAAAGTTGATATCACTCCACAGGGTAGTACCCTACGATCTCCCATGAATGTAAGTTCCGGTAAACCTGGACTACGGAAATCCTCTCTCTTGTCATAACAATCAATAGAGGCATGGTGCATAGTCAACCAATCCATCCCCAGAATCACATCAAAATCAAAAATATCTAAGGGGATTAAATATTCCTCTAATGCATGACCTTCCACTAACACTGGACAACTATGAATCACGAGATTCGCCACTAACATATTCCCAGTAGGAGTACTAATACCCATGTCCCCCTGAGGACATCTCATAACCGAGGACACTCGCTCTGAACGAGTAATCCACTCTATTGCATCATCTGGGCTAGAGTCGCCCATAAATATTGTAGCCCCTAATCTCTGGGCTCTCTCAATGTCTGAACCTTCAGTAGCAGTCCTACTCTGAAGTACATAAGTCAACGTATGACCCAATTGTTCCAGTGTTTGCCTCATATCAGGCTCCACTACAGGTTCAGGTGTGTCCCCAATATTTTCCGACTGTTGACGGAACTCGCGTCTCGGATGCATTACGCTGTTAAGAACTATAACTCATCAATACCAAAATAATTGTACACGTAGTGTACAGTCTACAGGAATTTAACCTAGTGCTCTGATACCAATTGTCAGGACCCGTCCCGAATTTCCCCTCGAAACCCGGGAAGAACCTTGATCCCGTCTGACAACCTAAGGAAAGGTTCCCAAAATACCCTTCAATCCTTACAAATTATAATAACAATAATAAATACTTCCTCTTGTCAGACAAGGGACTTAAGCACTCAATAATTCCCTTAATTAACGACCAATCAAATACAATATAATATCAGAGCGTCTAAGTAGGATCAAGAGTAAAATTTAGATATCCTACTCAAATATAATTACACAGCGCAGTCGAAGTACTAATGCCTCTGCCTCGAGATCAGTGTTCGCGTCAACTCTACTAAACTGCCTGAAGGGGGTTTAAACACAAAAGTTGTGAGTGGACAAAAATAATCATTTATAAATTCCTTTTCGAGAAAATACCTTTCTTCCCCTCCATTTATAAAATCATGCATGCATAACATAAAACAATTTATCATACTAAAACATCATATGTAAATCACCAAAAATTCTCATTTCTCTTTAAAACCACATAGTTGGACTCACATAAAATCTGTATAATAAAAATACCTCGTGATCCACAATTTGGTTTGAAAACTCTCTTCAAAGGAGTTTAAAATCATTTAAATCAATCTGGACACAAAATATCTCAAATTCAAATCATTTCGTTCCATCTGCCACATAATATCTCAAATTTTCACTGTTCCCGACATATCCATAACACACCAGGGTATCCCTTGAGATGTGTTCAAATCTGTACAACTCTGTGTACCATCTGTACTATCTGTACTCTCTGTACTATGCATAGACAGTCTCGCCTCCCGGCGGAGCAAGGCCCCCCAACAACAAGGTCCGAACCCTCAACAACTGGTAGAGCAAGGCCCCTCAACACCAGTCAGAGCAACAATAACCATCGGGACGGGAACCAGTGAATCAAATTCATACTTCGAAATCTTTGTTTCTTGGCCTAAGCCAAATTCTTTGCAATATCATTTTATGGCCAAAATCAATAAATCATAATTATGGGTCTCAACCCAAATCACATACTCAAATAGTTACCACGTCAAAACGATATCAAAATCAAGTACAAAAATCAGGCCATTTCTCAAAACATACTTTCACTGAAATATTGTAAAACATGTGTCCAGCATCATTTCTAAAATCCAGAAATTCATTGCACCCATACATAACAGTATTTAAATCAAAGATACATTTATGCATGCATTACAGTTTATAAATCAAAGTCCACTCACAAACCTGTTCAAGCAAGCTCAATCCCGAACTGTACGCTCCCCTGAAGTTCCTGGAGAAGTATCGCCTGTCCAAATTAATAATCGGGATTACCAGCTAATAATAAGAACCTTAAATATAAACCCCCTAAACCCCGGGAGTCTAACTATGCTGGCCTAGAAAACGCAGCAACTTTAAGACGTCCGAAACAACCCCTAAACGACGTTCGATCGACTCAAAACCTGCGCCAACAGGTCCGAAACGTCAAAAACTACTTGTCACGCGCCACCGTGACCTCAGACTCGGCCCCACGCGCCGCCACGGCCCCTCACGCGCCGGTCACGCGCCTGCTACAGTACCCACGCGCCTGGACCGGTCCAACCCGGTCCAACTCGGCCTGACCGGTCACCGGCGACTCGCCGGAGAAGGCGACCGACTGCCGTCGCCGTCGCCGGAAGCTGGCCGAAGAAGATGACCGGCAGCGCCGTCGCTGCCGTCTAGTTTCGCCGGAATCCTCCATTTCCGGCCGAAACTCCAAGCTTTCCAACTTCCTCAAAACTCAACCATTTTTCACAAATTTTACGTCTAAATCTATCTACTCGAACCCAAGAATCCAAATATGACCTCAAAACCACAAACACGTACCTGTGCTAGCCGGAAAATCGATCGGAAGGTCCGAAACTTCCTATCCTCGGTTCGGCTTCCTCCGTGGTCCTCTCCTTCGATGTTTGGTACGGTTGTGATCGTGGGAAGGAGTAGAATACGATTAGTTGATCAAAACTGGAAGTTGGAGCCTTGAAATCAAAGTTGACTTTGTGGGTTTTTGGATGATTTTCGCACAGGTTCGGGTGGTTTGTGTATGTTTGTCACAGAGAGGATGAGTGAGATGATAATGATAAAGATGAAATGAAGATGTATCAGATTACATTCATTTGGGGGTTAAAAATATCTACCTCAAGTAAAAAATTACCAAAATGCCCTTGCACATCTAGACCCATAACTTTCGTCCACGAATTCCGTTTTCCGCGTGCCACCTGTCTACGAACTCGTGAGTTCGAGACCTACGCAACGGTACCAAAAACACCACCAAACGTGTCTCGAAACAAAACTTGATTTCCCAGCCCTTTACCAAACAAGGGTAAAATCGTCATTTTACAAAAATAATTACGTAAACCCAATAATTAAAATCCCGGGTTGTTACAATCTACCCTCCTTAGAAATTTCGTCCTCGAAATTCAACTCTACCCTTGGAACAAATAAGGATACTGCGTCCGCATTAGTTCCTCGGTTTCCCACGTGGCTTCCTCCACGTTATGATTCCTCCACAACACTTTAACTAGAGGAATACTCTTTCTGCGCAGTACCTTTTCTTTCCAATCCAAAATTTGCACCGGTTGCTCCTCAAAGGTCAAATCATCCTTCAGCTCAAGTGGCTGCTCTCCCAATACGTGAGATTCATCAAACAGATATTTCCGGAGCAAGGATACATGAAAAACATTATGAACTCTGGATAATTCCGATGGTAAAGCAAGACGATATGCCACTGGTCCTATCCTCTCCAAAATCTCATACGGACCAATGTAGCGAGGACTCAGTTTTCCTCGTCTACCAAAACGTACCACTCCCTTCCAAGGAGATAGTTTCAAGAACACCCAATCACCTACCTCAAACTCAAGGTCTCTGGTTCTACGGTCTGCATAGCTCTTCTGACGATCCTGAGCTGTCTTCAACCTTTCTCTGATGATCCTTATCTTTTCCTCAGTCGTATCAACCAACTCTGGTGTTAACAGTTTCCTTTCACCCGCTACAGAACCCACGCGCCTGAACCGGTCCAACCCGGTTCGGCTCAACCTGACCCGGTCCAACTCGACCCGACTGGTTCAACTCAACCCGACCGGTTCAACTCGACCCGACCGGTCACCGGCGACTCGCCGGAGAAGGCGACAGACTGCCGTCGCCGTCGCCGGAAGCTGGCCGGAGAAGATGACCGGCAGCGCCGTCGCCGCCGTCTGGTTTCACCGGAATCCTCCATTTCCGGCCGAAACTCCAAGCTTTCCAACTTCCTCAAAACTCAACCATTTTTCACAAATTTTACGTCTAAATCTATCTACTCGAACCCAGGAATCCAAATATGACCTCAAAACCACAAACACGTACCTGTGCTAGCCGAAAAATAGATCGGAAGGTCCGAAACTTCCTATCCTCGGTTCGGCTTCCTCCGTGGTCCTCTCCTTCGATGGTTGGTACGGTTGTGATCGTGGGAAGGAGTAGAATACGATTAGTTGATCAAAACTGGAAGTTGGAGCCTTGAAATCAAAGTTGACTTTGTGGGTTTTTGGATGATTTTCGCACGGGTTCGGGTGGTTTGTGTATGTTTGTCACAGAGAGGATGAGTGAGATGATAATGATAAAGATGAAATGAAGATGTATCAGATTACACTGATTTGGGGGTTAAAATATCTACCCCAAGTAAAAAATTACCAAAATGCCCTTGCACATCTAGACCCATAACTTTCGTCCACGAACTCCGTTTTCCGCGTGCCGCCTGTCTACGAACTCGTGAGTTCGAGACCTACGCAACGGTACCAAAAACACCACCAAACGTGTCTCGAAACAAAACTTGATTTCCAAGCCCTTTACCAAACAAGGGTAAAATCGTCATTTTACAAAAATAATTACGTAAACCCAATAATTAAAATTCCGGGTTGTTACACCTTTCCTTAGGTTGTCAGACGGGATCAGGGTTCTTCCCGGGTTTCGAGGGGAAATTCGGGACGGGTCCTGACAATATTGATCATTCTGAGGCCTTGATCTGTTATTGAACCTGCCAACCAAGTTGGCTTTTTCCACCATTGGGCAATCCTGGGATCCATGTCCTTGAATCGAGCATACATCACATACTTGTACTCATTTTGCCTTGTCATTGCACAATTGCTTTACCATTGCTCTGAGTTGAGCAATGGTGTCATCTTTGTCCTTGTTTGCTCCACCAAGGGTTTGAGGTTGATAACCCCGATAGCTGATTTGCTTATTCCTTTGAGCAATATTCTCAAAGGCCGCTCTAGCCTCATCGGCTGTGCTATCCATGACCCTATCACTGGTCTTCAAAGCTCCGTAGAAATACAACATCAAGTGACATTCATCGATTGTGGTGGGGACAAGACTGAAATAACTGATTGAACCGTTCCCAGAATTTGTAGAAGGACTCATCTTCAGCCTGACGTGGGGCCATGATCTCACTCTCAAGTTTATTAATCTTTGACACTGACTAATACTGAGTACGGAACTTGGAGGAGAAGTCTCTCCAAGACGAGATAGACGCATGGGCCAAGGAATGGAACCAGGCCTTGGCTCTGTCCTTGAGACTGAAGTGAAAGAGTATCAATCTGATTTCGGGCTCAGTCATGCCGTTTATCCTCAATGTAGAGCAGGCCTCCACGAATTCCTTTGTATGTAGGTGAGGATTCTCTCCTGAAAGTCCAAGGAATTTAGGGAGCATGTGTATGGTCCCTGACTTAAGCTCAAAGTTTTCCACAGTAGATGGTGGGAAAACAATTGGAAACTGATCCTCAAAGACATGTGGAGTAGCATATTCCTTTAGAAGCTTTGGTGCGGGTTGGTAAGGACACGTTCCTCGGCCATTGGTGGTGATGATGGCGGGGATGTTTGTGGAGATGGGAATTGTGGTGAAGTTGGCAAGGAATGGAAGGTGATCCTCTGAGCGCTGTAGGAGGGGGAAGGTTTGTGAGAATGCAGCTCCAATTGTCGTTTGATGTATGCAAGCTGTTCAACAGACAACGAGTGGGACATAGACCTGGAAAGAGTAACAAACTTGAATTAGTAACCTAAAGCAATGGACACCGTTGAGGGACAAGTTGTCGGCAACGGCGCCAAAAACTTGTTGGTAAAAATAGAGAACAAGATAATGCAATCTATTCTTAACAGTTAAAACCATGCAAGTGTACAAGTAAACTAAGACAGTATAGCAGAAAGCAAGAATTGATCCCACAAGGACTATATCAACGTTAAATCAATTAAACCGTAGACTCAAATAACTCAATTAAGACTCAAGAAACAAAAATGAAGAAGACAGCCAAACATGAAAGTAAGACTCACACGAGTTAGATACCCCAAGACACCTAAACACTACTTATGACAGAAACTTGTGACACAAGAAAATACAAAACACCCTGAACAAACACACACAAGACTCACGGCAGGGGGGAGGGGGTTTTGATACTTTTGGAATTGAGAATACTGAAAGTAAAATAGAAACTTAGAGTGCAAGAAACAAATAGGCAGCAAGGTTGATTTTGATTAAAACTAGGTATTAAGTCGAACTAAGGCCAACTATCCACCACTAACCATTACAAGTTTTTAACAAGATTTCCAAGGTTCAATTACTATGAATTAACTGAATCTGATGCCGGTGCAAAGGTCCACTCAAGGTCAAATCACACATTTTATTTCCTTCTTAGTTTCTATGTAGAAGGCTTTCCCGACTCACTACCACAACTATTCAAAGAATGCATTAAGCATGAAAGGAAATATGAGCAATCACACTGCCCCTAGAAAAGTGATGTGCAGTCCTAGGTTATCACACTGCCACTAAACTCATAAACATAAACTAAGATTATTACGCATAGTAATCACAACCATATTCAATATTCATAACAATGTAAACCAATGGCCAAAATCAAGTTAACAAACTGCATGGCTAGGGCTTCAAGCATCCCTAGTTCTATGAAGAACTACTCACACATGTTATTGAAAACAATAGAATAAGTCATTATTACAAATTAAAGATGAAAGGGAAGAAAATAAAACACTGAAAGAAATGGAAAGCCAAGGACACGTCCAAGCACTCTCCTCTACTCTCTGCATTAAGCTCCTCTTCCAAAAGCACGAACAAAACTAAAAACGCACAAACTGTCTAAAACTGAAAACTATACGGCTACAAAGGGGTGAAACCCAAATTCAGCGTTAAAACATTATTTAAATAGACCTAGGGCTTCCCCTACAAACTAGGAATTGAAACTGACAACAAAATGCCTAAAATAACCTTAATGAAACCCTAAGCCTGTTTTCCTAGCTTAGCAGGGACGCGGGCTTGGCCGAGGGTAGGGCTGGGTCGCGGGCTTGAGGCGTGTCAGTGGACACGATTGGGACTTGGCTGAGAGCTCTGAAGGGCTCGCCATGCCTCATCTGGGGCTGGTTCTAGGACTCAACTTAGGGCACATGTGAGGTATCTTTGAGACATGTCAAGGACACGTTTTGGCATGAACCTTTACTCACCTTGAACTTGATTTGTTAGTCCTCAAACATGGATTTGGGACTGGCAAGGTTTGAATCGAGGTTCTTAGTCCTATCCCTAAATAGGGCTCATTGCTTTAAATCAGGACATGATTCAGGGCCCGATATTGCAATGAAGAAAACTTCCTCACTATAACTCAAAATTGAGCCATTCTTTTTGTATTCTCCTCAAAATATCCCTGTCTTTCCAATTCTGCACAAGTTTCAAAAAATGCGTCACTTTATACTATGGTTGGCACTCAATCATTCAAAATACATGTAAAAGGGCACAAAGTGACATCAAAATGATGTATAAATAATGACTAAACAACTAGGTTGCCGGAGGAAGACTTGGTTGTTTCCCGGAAGAAGACTTGGTTGCTTCCTGGAGGAAGGCTTGGTTTACGTCCCTTAGAAGGCTTGGTTGCTTCCCTAAGGAATGCTTCGACGCTTCACTGGGCGAAGGCTATGACACTTCGCAGGGCAAAGGCATGAAACTTCTCAGAGCGAAGGAATCGACGCTTTGCGGGGTGAAGGAATTGACGCTTCGCTGGGCAAAGGCATTGACGTTTCACGGGGCGAAGGCATTGACGCTTCGCTGGGCGAAGCAAATGAAGCTTTGCGGGGTGAAGGCATGGACTCTTCGTCGGGCAAAGGCATGGACTCTTCGTCGGGCGAAGGCATGGATGCTTCGTCAGGCGAAGGCATTGACGCTTCGTCAGGCGAAGGCATGGACGCTTCGTCAGGCGAAGGCATGGACGCTTCGTCAGGCGAAGGGATGGACGCTTTGCGCGGCGAAGGCATGGATGCTTGTAACAACCCGGACAATTTTATTTATCATTTTTGTAAATTATTTTGTAAAATGACGATTTTAGCCTTGATCGGTTAAGGGCATGGAAATCAAGTTTGTTTCGGAACATTTTACGCGGTGTTTCGGGTACCGTTGCGTAGGTCTCGAACTCACGAGTTCGTAGATAGGTGGCATGCGGAAAACGAAGTTCGTGTACGAAAGTTATGGGTCTAGATGTGCAAGGGCATTTTGGTAATTTTGGCTTGGGAGAAGATATTTTAACCCCAATCATTTTACATCTTCATTTACATCTTCACTTCATTTTCATCTTCATCTCATTATCATCTCTCTCTCTGTGAAACACAAACACCATCGAACCCGTGAGAAAACACCCCAAAACCCACAAAGTCAACTTTTGATTCAAGGCTTTAACTTTCATTTTTGATCCACTAATCGTATTCTACTCCTTCCCACGATCACAACCGTACCAACCATCGAAGGAGAGGACCACGGGGGAAGCCGAACCGAGTATAGGAAGTTTCGGAACTTCCGATCGATTTTCCGGCTTACAAAGGTACGTGTTTGTTGTTTTTGAGGTCATATTTGGATTCTTGGGTTTGAGTAGGTAGTTTTAGACATAAAATTTGTGAAAAATGGTTGAGTTTTGAGAAATTATAAAAGCTTGAAGTTAAGGCCGGAAATGGGGGATTCCGGCGAAACCAGACGGAGGCGGCTGGTCTTCTTCTTCGGCCAGACTCCGGCGACGGCGTCGGTAGTCGGTCGTCTTCTCCGGCGAGTCACCGGTGATTGGTCAGGTTGACTGAACCTGTAAGGACCCTTCCCGAATTATTCCTCTAAACCCGGAAAGAACCCTTATCCCGTCTGATAACTCTTTTACCTCAAAATTTAAATACCAGAAATACCCATTGTTCTTGAATAATTTTTATTAAACCTTATAAGGTTCCCGACAGAACCTCTGTACTTACTGATCACTCTTACCTGTCAGACGCAGGATAGTATACAGGTCAAAGTCAAGACCTCGGAACAGTGGTGGTTCAAATAGGAATACCCTATGACACCAAATGTCAGTAGGTCAGACACTGCTGACATCTCTACTGGAATACCACAAGACAACCGACTAGTCAGATACTTGTGAACCAACCATAATTCGTCCCTCTGAGTCACCGCCCACACCAACCCACAGACCCGGCTGACGAAGTATTTTCATAGGTTGATTAAGCCCATGACAATTGTCGTCTGGTTCATATTAGAGCCGGATATATCCTCGGCTATCATATCGTATCATCACCCGGTATAACCTTCGGCTATCATAACATATCAGTCGGCATATCTCTCGACTATCATATCCCTAGCCACCAGGGTATCTCTTGGGGTGTGCTAGTCATGTATCATATCATATCAGTCGGCATATCTCTCGACTGTCATATCATATCAGTCGGCATCTCTCGACTATCATAACATATCAGTCGGCAGCTCTCGGCTATCATAACATATCAGTCGGCATCTCTCGACTATCATAACATATCAGTCGGCATCTCTCGACTATCATAACATATCAGTCGGCATCTCTCGACTATCATAACATATCAGTCGGCATCTCTCGACTATCATAACATTTCAGTCGGCATCTCTCGACTATCATATCCCTAGCCACCAGGGTATCCCTTGGGGTGTGCTAGTCATGTATCATATCATATCAGTCGACATATATCTCGACTATCATATCATATCAGTCGGCATCTCTCGACTATCATAACATATCAGTCGGCATCTCTCGACTATCATATCCCTAGCCACCAGGGTATCCCTTGGGGTGTGCTAGTCATGTACCATATCATATCAGTCGGCATATATCTCGACTATCATATCATATCAGTCGGCATCTTTCGACTATCATAACATATCAGTCGGCATCTCTCGACTATCATAACATATCAGTCGGCATCTCTCGACTATCATAACATATCAGTCGGCATCTCTCGACTATCATAACATATCAGTCGGCATCTCTCGATTATCATAACATTTCAGTCGGCATCTCTCGACTATCATATCCCTAGCCACCAGGGTATTCCTTTGGGTGTGCTAGTCATGTATCATATCATATCAGTCGGCATATATCTCGACTATCATAACATTTCATATCATATATTGGAGGTTCACCGGGTTCACCGCTAATAACGGATCCTCGTCCCGAGTCCTAGCCTCCCTCAAATCAATGTTTATCTTGGAGGTTCATCGGATTCACCGCTAATAACGGATCCTCATCCCGAGTCCTGGCCTCCCTCAAATCAATGTTTATCTTGGAGGTTCATCGGGTTCACCGCTAATAACGGATCCTCATCCCGAGTCCTGGCCTCCCTCAAATCATTGTTTATCTTGGAGGTTCATCGGGTTCACCGCTAATAACGGATCCTCATCCCGAGTCCTAGCCTCCCTCAAATATGACCAAATCCGATAAACTCATACAACAGGGTCAAAACCCAAATCATTGACTCAATAATTTCCACGTCAAAACGTTATCAAAATCGAGTCCAAAACCATGATATTTCTCAAATCACACTTTAATCGAAATAGTGGAAAACATATATCCAATAATCATTTCTAAATGTCCAGGAAATCATTGCAACAATACATAACAATATGTAAACAAAGATACATTGATGCATGCATTACAGTTTATAAACAACAGTCCACTCACATACATCAACCAAACCTTAATTCATGGACGGTCTAGCCCAAGCAACACATGCACAATAACGACCCAACTACCTTGACTTCCCGAGCTCAAAACCCGCTAATACGGTCAATCATTACCGCTGGGATTGCACAAAACAACCTCTAAACGACGTCCGATCAACCTAAAACCTGTACCAACAGATTCAGAACGTCGAAACTAGTTACCACGGGCCGCCGTGACCTCAGTCTCGGCTCCACGCGCCGCGCCCCACCGGAAGGTCGGCACACGCGCCCACGCGCTCTCACGCACCGGTCACGTGCCTGCTACAGTGTTCACTCCCCTGGACCGGTCCAACCTGGTTCGGCTCAACCTGACCCGGTCCAACTCGACCAGACCGGTTCAACTCGACTCGACCGATTCAACTCGACCCGACCGGTTCAACTCGACTCGACCGGTCACCAGTGACTCGCCGGAGAAGACGACCGGACTGTCGTCTCCATCGCCGGAAGCTGGCCGGAGAAGATGACCGGACCGCCACCTCCGTCGCCGTCTGGTTCTCCGGAATCCCCCATTTCCGGCCGAAACTAGGAATCCCAATATGAGGTCAAAGTTCCGAGATCGTACCTGGTTTGGCCGGAAAACGGCCGAGAAGGTTCGGTTCACCTCCCTCCTCCGTCCGTCGCCTACGGCGGTGCTCCCGCTCCAATAGCTACCCCAAAATGCTCGTGGGATCCCGGGGAAGATACTCCCGACCTTGGTTTCGTTCAAATCGGAGCGAAATCCATCCGATGAAAATCAAGTCTTTGTGTTCACACGAGGGGGGGGTTTCGGGTAGGAGAGAGAGACTGATTGGCCAATCTCCCGAGGAGAGAGAAAAATATCTACTATATAGTTCCAACTTCTCCAAAATTACCAAACTGCCCCTGAAGCTTCTAGGCCATTAAGGAACTCATCGGGTCTCCGTTTTCCACGTGCCGCCTGTCTACGAACTCGTGAGTTCGAGACCTACGCAACGACCCAATAAAAATTCCCAAAAGTACTGCCAGTCAAAAAGTGACTCCCGAACCCGTCCAAAACTGAGGGTAAAATTGTCCAATTCTCAAAATAATTTAATTTCTGGTCCGGGTCGTTACAGAACCGATCGGGTTGAGTGAACCAGTCGAGTTGAGTGAACCGATCGGGTCCAGTTGGACCGGGTCAGGTCGAGTCGGGCTGGATTGGACCGGTCCAGGCGCATGAACACTGTAACAGGCGCGTGACTGGCGCGTGAGGGGGTGTGGCGGCGCGTGGGCACTGATTTCATACTTCCGGCGGCGCATGGCGGGCGTGGGGCCAATTCTGAGCTCACGGCGACGCGTGGTAACTAGTTTTCGACGTTCCGGATCTGTTGGTACAGATTTCAAGTTGATCGGACGTCGGTTAGAGGTTGTTTTGGGCGTTCGAAGTTGCTGCGTTTTCTAGGACAGCATTTGTAGACCTGCCGGGGTTTAGGGAGTTGTTATATAAGAGTCTTATTACTAGCCGGTAATCGCGATTGTTGTTATTGACAGGTGTTACTAGTCGAATCGTTGAGCCTGATTATGCATAGTATAGATTTTAGCACATCTCAAGGGATACCCTGGTGTGTTGTGGATATGTTGGGAACAGTGGATTTGAGATATTGTGTGTTTAGATTGAATTAAATGATTTTAAACTCCTTTGAGGGGAGTTTTCAAACCAAACAATGGACCACGATGTGTTCTCATTTTACAGATTTTGAGTGGGTCCAACCAAGTGTTTTTTTTTTTTTTTAAGACAAATGGAAATTCCGATGATTTTCAGCAGATGTTTTATATCATGAATTGTTTTATTTGATGCATGCATGGTTTTATAAAGTGGAGGGAGAAAAGGTAAGATTTCCTCAGAAAAAGATTTCTAAATGATTATTCTTGTCCACTCACAACTTTTGTGTTTAAACCCCTTTCAGGCTGTTGAGTTGACGCATGCACTTCTCTCGAGGCAGAGGCATTAGTACTTTCAGCTGCGCTGTGTAGTTAAACTTGAGTAGGATATCTAAATTGTACCCTTGATCCTACTTAGACGCTCTGATATGATATTTTATTTGGTCGGTCATTAATTGTAGGAATTATTGAGTGCTTGAATCCCTTGTTTGACAAGTGAAAGTATTTATTATTATTATTTTGTAAGGATTGAAGGATTGAAGGGTATTTCGAGGGGAAATTCGGGATAGGTCCTGACAATGCTTCTCGGGGTGAAGGCTTGGATGGTTTAACGGGTGAAGGCATTGACGCTTGACGAGGTGAAGGCATTAAAGCTTCACGGGGAAAAGGCATGGACACTTCGCGAGGCGAAGGCAAGGACGCTTCATGGGGCGAAGGCATGGACGCTTCCTGGGGCGAAGGCATGGACGCTTCCTGGGGCGAAGGCATGGACGCTTCTCGGGGCAAAGGCATGGATGCTTCACGGGGATTATACATGGACGCTTCGCAGGCGGAAGGCATAGACGCTTTGCAAGGTGATTGGTTGGTTGTTACCACTCCAGATGGAGGCGGTGGGGGTGCAGGAGTTGATGGGATAGCAAATGTTGTGAATCCAACAGCAGAGTCGGTCCCTATGTCCCGATGGGTGCCAATATCATCACTTGACGCGTCCCACGTGGGGAATGGCTTTGTTGTTCTTCTTTGTTCTCAATGTGTGTTCTATTCCCAACCTGAGTTGCAGAGACGGAAGCAGCCGCTCCGGATGAACGAACGATCGTCGTGTTATTGCTATGATAAGAACGATGAATGGCGATGATGATCGACGAACAAAAATTAATGAATGATGAACGAAGTTCAAGAATGACGAACGAAGTTGATGAACAACGAACGAAGTTAATGAACGACGAACGAGCTAAAGGATACTCTTTGAATATTTCTCAATTCGGCTCTCAATGAAAGCACCAATTATTGAAGTAAGAATCAAACACGCTTGAAGAAGTCTTTACGATCCCTACAAACATATAACAAGAAACAATCGAGGTTAAGGTTGAAGCCCCAAGGGGGTTTTTCAACCAAGAACGCTCTGATGCTTAAGTTAGCTTCGAGAGAGAAATCTGAAGGAGCTTTAGAAGCGAGGAATGAGTTATCTTAGAAATGAGGTGAGGACCTCTATTTATAGTGAAACCTTGAGAGTCGCGAAGCGTTCTGATTGGTCGATGGATTTTGTAATTAGTAAATTGGTCGATGGATTTTGTAATTAATAAATAATTCTTTCTTCATAAAAGATATTATTTCTTAATTGGATTTCAGTAACAATTAATTCTCAAGTAGAATATTATTATTATTGTGGCCTTAACCCGATTAAATAATATATTTAGCTGGAAATACTTTATTTAATGTGTGGGTGTCTGTGAGTCATTCATGTCATTACCATGGGTAATTTAGACATTATATAAGTTATGGACCACGTGGCATCTCCACAAATTTTGGGTGATTTTGGGTTTCACAAATACCCCCACATTGCTTAGGATTCAGGGAATTCTAAGGGATGTACATTTTTTTGATTAATAAAATAAAAGAATTTGATAATCTAACCTAAATCTTTATGAAATAAAAAAATTAATAAGATTAGAAAAAATAATAAATTAATCATTTCTTTAAGAATCCTATTAATGTTGGTCTGGGTTGCAACAGTCTCATAGCAGAAGAAGATATATCACTAGATTTTTCTATCTTTTTTTACAAAAATAAGAAGAAAATAAGAGGAATAATAAGCTTTTTTTTTTTTCATTTTAATGTTCATTTTAATTTTTTTTTCTTAGAGAACACAAAGAGAGAGATTGGACCATCCAAAAACAGAGACGACTTTTAAACTTTCATTGTGAAGCTGGTTTCGTTTTCTCCCTAATATCCCATCTCCCCTCCTCCACACCCTGACGAAAACCCACAGAGAAAATACTGGCTAATTTCCTTGGATTCCGATTTTTTTGTATTATGTCTACATTTATTTTTTTGGTCCAAGTATTATGTCCAGTTTGATCTCTCTTTCAGTGAAGAAGAAGTGAAGACTCAAGGCAAATGTCTTTTTTGTCTAATTTAGCACATATGAGTGTCATGTGACGTTTTATAACAGAAAACATTAAAGAAATTGATGTAATGACCATTATTGCACATTTGGGTAAAGTTCAGGGACGACAGACTCTAATATTAAAGTTTAAGGACGGTTGATAAAATTTGGGTAAAATTCAGGGACGTTGGCATACATATATTTAGCCTTTTCGGAAGGTAAAATTTTTTTTTTCCAAAATCTGGATTGACATATGTACCCTTACTTTTAACATAAATCATATGGAAAATAGATGGAGGGACTAACGGAAACAATTGGGTAAAGTTCAGGGACGGCATACACTAATGTTAAGTATGGGGACAGTTTTTAAAATAATGGTAAAGTTCAATGGCGTTGTAAACTATTCAGCCAAATTACTAATTAATTAAGGATTTTCAAAGTAACACCTATATATCAAGGTTATACTTACAAATCCATTAAATGTCTTGTATCGGCTAATCATTTTGAAATCCCTTGATACTTTGAAATTTTTCATTTTTAATTAATTTAACCTAAATTCTTGTTATTTTGAAGCTTCTCATCCAAAGATGACTTCAGTACACGACATATAATTAACTAGCTAGTTAATATATATGTTCCAAAGAAGAGTTACGAGGTCATGGTGTTATTCTATGGTGTGGGTCTATGACTCGGATATGTCTATGTTACTTTACATACGTGTACAAGATAGAACAAGAGAAAGTTGTGTGTAGTGTTGCTATTGGCTAGCTCTACTAATATGAATGGCATCAAATCGGTATTGGCTAGCTAGTACATTCCATTATAAGTTGCCGGCCGGCTAGCTAGCTAGCTTACCTTATCACATTTCAAGTGGATATCCATTAATTATATACTACTTTAAAATGAGCATCTTTAATTTGGCCGGGGCCAACCGGCCGAGCCAAACCCCAAGCAGATGATGACTGGATCATACGGTCATACCGAGGAGAAAACACAAATAAACCAGCTCAATCACTATATATGTATACAGTATGCCATATATACCTACTTAGGAAAGTACGTAATTCTAGAATAAATGTATGGCGGAGTAAGATTGTTATATTATAAGCGCGCATATAATAACTGTCAATTATCTCATTAGTAAAGTTATTAAATAAAACAAAAAGGTAAATTTAAAGATTCATGAATAAGGGCTTTGGGTTTTCTAAGTGTGGAGATACAGTGGCGGCGGTGGTGTGTAAGGCAAGTTTGCATCGCATACCTGCAACGCTGGGGCTGTGGTTCACGTTCTGCCTTTCAGTGGACCCTTGTGTATCTCTGCAGTGTGACGTACATGCTCTGGGGTCTCTTTCTTTCAGAGATGGCTAGTATTGATGAGGTATCAGAGGTTTTTATCGATGTGGTGGCTGTAGCAGAGGTGGAAGTGTGGTAACTCGATATTCGGCTCCTTCTGAGCACCCTGAGTGGTAACTCGATATCCGGCTCCTCTAGAGCACCTCGAGTGGTAACTCGATATCCGGCTCCTCCTGAGCACCCCGAGTGGAAACTAGATAACCGGCTACTCTTGAGCACCCCGTGTGGTAACTCGATATCCGGCTCCTCTTGAGCAACTTGAGTGGTAACTCGTTATCCGGCTCCTCCAGAGCACCCCGTGTGGTACCTCGATATTCGGCTCCTCCTAAGCACCCCGAGTGGTAACTCGATATCCAGCTCCTCCAGAGCACCCCGAGTGGTAACTCGATAACCGGCCCCTCCTGAGCACCCCGAGTGATAACTCGATATCCGACTAATCCCCAGCCGTAGCTCAATATTCCGGTTCATCCTGAGAGTATGATGGAATCCTCCTTGAAATACCTCAAATCATCCTGAGAGTATGATGGAATACTCCAGGACATACCTCATATCATCCTAAGAGTATGATGGAATCCTCCATGACATACCTCATACCTCAACGATATGGCTAAGAAAGATCCCTCAAACGCCAATATCGGAGAACCTCTCAACGTTCTAACGGAGACGTACCCTCAATGATCTGGCGGAGACGTACCCTCAACGCCAGTTGGGGAACCCTCAACAATGTGGCCGAGAAAGACCCCTCGAACGCCAACATCGGAGAACCCCTCAACGATCTGGCCGAGACATACCCTCAAAGAGTCGGAGAACCTTGTGGTATAACACAATCATAAAAGTACACATGCCACGTAATCCTGGAAACCCAGTCCGTTCTCAGTACATCCAAAATACCGAATTAAGGAAGCCCAAGCCCCAACGAACTCTTTGATACATGTTGTACAAATAGCAACCAAAAAATTACGCAACTATATGCACGTTTTAACTAGCCAGTGCACAAGATCAGATAAATAGTATAGAAAGCAAATACAAGATAATTCCCACGAGGATTGGATTAATATGTGTTTAAAATTGATTTCCTAGAACTAATAACTAAATGGCACAAACTAAGAAAGCAGAAGTGAAAGAAAACCATAAGATTTCTAATCAAAGTTTATGTGCAATACACAAAGGCACTCGGTGTTCAAAATGATGATTTTAAGATGATTTTGAAAACTGAAAATTTCGAAATAAAATATTAAAAACAGCGTTTGATTAAAAATAGAATTGGATCGAGGTTAAAACAATGAGAAAACCAGTTAGGGATTCGACGTTCACCGCTAATCTTCTTCTAAGTTGCACTTTAAGAACGCATAACACAATGGAAATCTACAAACACACAACTCTTAGAACATGGTATCTATTCTAGTTATTCACGATGATTAATTTCAAGAACTTATGACTAGTTCTTTTATTAGTCTCACAGGCACAAGATTCGGTCATCTAAATTTACCTTTGTAACAAACTCAATACACAGCATGCATATGGTGATCAAGCATAACATAACGTATGTAAAGAGTAAAATATAATCTGAAATTAATCAATTAAGCATCACAAAAGTAGCTTACAACAAAGGCATATCGAAATCCTAAAAGAAACATGATTAGGGCTTCAATCGAGCCCTAACTAAAGTACTTGGTTACCGATAATTTAAATAGATTGCAAGAACATGCAAAACAGAAAATAAAAAGAGGAATAAGATAGCTCTTTGATGATGTGTTGGTCAGCCAGAGTGATTGGATGACGCATTGACGTTCCTCCTTGCTTCCTAAGCCTTTTAGACCTTGGAACCATGAAGGATGAAGTAGAATGGGATGGTGTGGCTAAGTCTTTTTGTGTGAGAGCCCGAAACATTTTTTGCATGTTTTTTTTAGAGAGAAAAAGAGCCGTTTCAAAGCGAGGTGAGGGGGAGACTCTTAGCTTCCCTGACCCTTGGCTGCCAAGAATTTATGTGCATGTTAATTCACTGAATGATGGAGAGAGATGTTTTTTTTTTTGTTTTTGTGAGGGAGAGCAAGCGTTTCTTTGATCTTTTGTGCTTGTTTGCTTGCCAAGTCCTTCCTCCCATGACCCTAACAAACTGGGCTTCTAGTCGTCCAAGCCGGATAAGGATTAGAAAACTTGAAATAGAAGAAATGCTGAATTCCCGCGCAGCCTGACCTGGTTGTACTAAAACGGCCTTGACACATTTGCTGAAGTCTGTTTCAAAGTTTCCTCTTTAATTTTCCCGAACAGCACTCATTAACTAAGAAAAGTATAAGAAAACAAGATAAAACGTCGCATAAATTTGCTCCTATCAGTAATACACGAAGGCACTCGGTGTTCAAAATGATGATTTTAAGATGATTTTGAAAACTGAAAATTTCGAAACAAAATATTAAAAACAACGTTTGATTAAAAATAGAATTTAATCGAGGTTAAAACAATGAGAAAACCAGGTAGGGATTCGATGTTCACCGCTAATCTTCTTCCTTAAGCAAACGAGATGCACAATGCTATAAAACAGATTTTAGATGCTCATGTTTGTCAACCTAAAGGCATGATATCTACTCTTTAAATTATTGATTTCCCTAAGCAACAAGTTAGGCATGGGTATCTACGCTAACTCTTTTCATTCATAAAGTGTTTAGCATGGTATCTACTAAGTTGTACTTTAAGAACGCATAACAAAATGGAAATCGACAAACACACAACTCCTAGAACATGGTATCTATTCTAGTTATTCAAGATGATTAATTTCAAAAAGTTATATGTAACAACCCGCCCCGTACGGCAATCCCGGCCTTGACGGTATCGCTATGGGCACCGGCCTTACAGCACGGCGAACCCCCTGGTGGCAGCCTTAAGCACACACACCAGCCCAAAGGTATTGTTCCCAAGGCCCCATTCGAAATCCCCCAGTCTGCAGCCTTTGAGGGTCGAACCATGGACCAAGGGTTTTTATTCCCCTTAAGATAAAATGTCGCATAAATATGCTCCTATCATAGTACTTAGTTACCGATAATTTAAATAGACAGCAAGAACATACAAAACAGAAAATAAAAAGAGGAAGAAGATAGCTCTTTGATGATGTGTTGGTCAGCCATAGTGATTGGATGACGCCTTGACGTTCCTCCTTGCTTCCTAAGCCTTTTAGATCTTGGAACCTTGAAGGATGGTGCAGAATGGGAGGGTGTGGCTGAGTCCTTGTGTGAGAGCCCCCGATGTTTCTGCAGTTTTTTCAAGTGAGGGAAAAAGGAAGAGAAATTGCTACCTTGAGTGTGAGCCTCATGTTTTTCAGATTGAGGGAGATAAGGAGACGTTCCAAGTGAGGTGAGAAGGAGACTCTTTGTTAATTTCGAGAAGTTGACACATCTGCTGAAGTCTGTTTCAAAGTTTCCACTTTAGATTTCCAAAACAGCACTCAGTAACTCCTTTTGTAACTTTGCTTCCAAAAATCCTACAAAACACGAAAACAAGCTAAGTATTAAGAAAACATAGGAAACATGCTAAGAAAAGCATAAGAAAACAAGATAAAATGTCACATAAATATGCTCCTATCAATACATTAATAACCCAACTCCCTTGACCTCCCGAGCCAAAACCCACTCCATGGTCAACCTTTATTGCTGGGCTTAATCAAACGGGGCTCTGTACGAACTCTAAAGGCCTCAAAACCTCCAAAATCCGATCCGGAATGTCCCAATACCCTAGCCACGCATCGCCGTGGGCCGGAATATTCCGTCAAACCTGACGGAATATCCTGATGAAATCAGAATATTCCGTTCAGACTAACGACGTTAGGGTTTCGTCTTAACACCTTTATCATTCGACGAAATATGGTAACACCTTTAGCATATTCCGTCAAATAATGACGGCGTCAATTGACTCAACGGTGGACTAACTGTTGATTGGGCTGCCACGTGGCAGCTGAGTCAGCCGCTGACGGTCGCCACGTGGCTGCCACGTCAGCCGCAGCTGGTCAAACCTATCACCGGAGAAGACGACTGTGCAGCCGTACATCGCCGTCTGCCGTCGTCGAAAAACTCCATTGCTGCCCGACCTTGAATTTTTCCTAACTTCCTCAAATCTTACGAACTCGTGAGTTTGAGACCTACGCAACGGTCCAAGAAAAACTTCCAAAGGTGTCTCAAAAAAAAAAAATTGACTTTCAAGCCTCTTATAAACCAACGATAAATTCGTCATTTCATAAATTAATTTATGAAATTCACATATTTATATGAACGGGTTGTTACGGAAGAGTAGATTGGTCATTCCAATGTGTCGCACCTTCAGCAGATTATCAATTTCCAATGCCAAAAGTCCAACCGGATTCCACAACAGCCCTGCATTTTTCACCATACAAATGGCCTCGAGCGAGTCCGTTTCAACCAGGACATTCTGCAGACCTTGTTGCTGGACAAGAAGCAGTCCCGCCTTGATGGCTTCCAAATCTGCCACCAAAACACTACAACCAGCAGAGCCTGGCCCTGTAGTTCCAGCAACGAGCACCCCATTGTGGTCCCTCAAGATAACCCCCACTCCCCTTTCATGTCCCGCTGGGTCAGCAGCTCTATGTACGTTCAGTTTCAGCATTTGAGGGACAGGTCTCCTCCACCTAGTTACTGTACCTGTCAGCGGGTTTGCTTTCTTGGTGTGCACCGCTACAAACTCAGCATGTCGAGCAAAGGTGTTTTCCACCACCTCACGGGTGGGAGGAATGTGGGCTTTGTGAATAGTCTTATTCCTACAGTTCCAACTCTGCCAACTAAGGTAAACAAATGCATCAAAATCAGGAGTGTTAAGGATACTTACAGCCCTTTCAAATAGATACATAAACTAGCCCTCAGTTGGAAATTTGTCTAGCGAAAATTTAGTTTCCTGCCAAAGCATCTGACTATGCTTACAACTCCAGATTGCATGAAATGCATGATGACACCATTACTCAACTTACGCCAATGGTAAAGAAGCTTTGCGACGAGAATGCCAAAGGTGTTAAAATTTGTGAAGTATGTTCAATTCAAGGTCATACTTCATAAGATTGTCCAACGGTGGAAGAAGCTAACTTTGCGGGAGGTTTTAATATTGGTGCATGGCCTCGGAATGATCCATACTCTAACACATACAAGCCGGGATGGAAAAATCATTCGAACTTCCATTGCAGCAACAATCTAAACACTCAGAACCCTTTGCCACCCCCTGGGTTCCAAAATCTATCCATGGCGCCTCCAAGCAATCATCAAGGCCATTCATCGAATCAGAATGCCGGAGACCAATCTTTGGAAGAGTTGCTACATGCCAATGAAAGCATGCTGCAAACGGTGCTTCAAAACCAAGCTCAGTATGCGACATATCAACAAAAGACGGATACTGCAATCTCCAATTTAGACTGCCAAATGGAGCAAATTGAAAATCAATTAAATCAAAGGGACCAAGGGAAGCTACCAAGTCAAGTGATAGTAAATCCCAAGGGATGTCAAAATCCCACCGCAAATGCCATCACATTGCGTAGTGGAAAATAACTCCAAGGGTCCACCTCAGCCTACGGCAATGTGATAGATGAGGATGAAGCTGATTTTCCTATGGCCCCCTTCAAGCCCAAGAATGCCATGAAAAGTACCATGCTAAGCCCTATTCCATAGCCTTATGGCATGTCGCAGACCTCAGTCCAAAATATGTCTCTAAGCAAGCCAAGCCCAACGCCGCAGACTTGGACCAAAACTGTACCGCAAGCGCAGAACCTTGACGCGCCAAAAGCCATGGCGCAAGACATGCCAATGGCCATGCCGCAGGCACCTTCCAGCGCAACACCAGGACACGGCTCCAACATGTATGAGACACGAACCAAGGACCCAGTTCGGCACCAAAATGCGCCTAACACTCAGCTCCACGCCACGGCAGGACAACAACATTCTTTCAATGCCAAGACCTCAATCTTGAGCTCAAATGCGACCTCTCATCATCGAAATAATTCTAACTCTCACTCTAACACTTCAATTCATAAAACAACTAAAAAAGTGACTTTCGAGTTAGATAATGACATTGATCTTCCTTTTCCTCACAGGTTCCAAAACAAGAATAAGCATAAGGAGGAATTCGAGGAGGAAATCATAAGCATGGTGTAAAAGCTTCAAATCACACAGTGTTTTCCCAAGATAGTCAAGCACATGCCTATCTTCGCTAAGATCATCAAAGATTTAGTCGTCGGAAAATGGTGTTTCAACTCTAATGATATCATCGAAATTCCTAAGGCATGCTCTGCTGCACTTCTGCGCATGCCACTCAAAGAAAATGACCCTGGGCCGCTATCACCTCCATGTGTCATACAATCTAAGCGATCCGAGCATTGCCTTTGCGACACGGGAGCTTCAGTGAACATTATGCCGTTTCACATCTACAAATCACTCAACTTGGGAGAACTCAAACCAACTCACTTACGTGTGAGATTAGCTAACGCCTCTGTTACTAATCTCATGGGCGTACTTGAGGGCATACTAGTGCAAATCAGAGATACGTGCATCCCGGCAAACTTTCACATTCTTAGGATGGATATAATATATTAGAACGAGGAACCTCCACTCATCTTTGGAAGACCTCTCCTAGCCACATCAGAGTGCCTCATTGATGTCAAAAATGGTAAAGTATCCATCAAAGTCTTGGACAAACTGAGGACATTTTCCATCCACGATGAGATCCAATATCTTGCGAAGCCTATCATGGACATACTGCTGCAAAAGACCATTGCAAACTAATGCATGAAGGATGATCTCGAGAAGGCCATCACAAGCACTTCACAAACTTAGGAGGCACTTGATGAGAACGTGATTGAGGAGGTAAAGATCCTCAATGCCGAACCTTCCCTTCCATTCCACAAGCATCCATTCGAAGCTTTACCCCTCACGAACCTGAAGACCTTACCATCAATAGTGAAAGCACCTGAACTCGAACGGAAGCCACTACCGGAACACTTGAAGTATGCATACTTAGGCGACAATCAAACCCTTCTGGTCATCATTCTGCCTAACCTAAGTACGAAGGAAGAGAACGCATTGGTTTAAGTTCTTAAAGTGAATCAAACAGCAATTGGATGGATGATCGCCGACATAAAAAGGCATAAGTCTGCGAAGTGCATGCATCGAATACTTCTCGAAGAAGACGCCAAACCATCACGGGAGGCACATAGGAGGTTGAATCCTGTTGTTTAATTTTCCTTGCAAGTGCACAAGTTGTAGATGGTATAGCGGAGCACAAGTAAGGGTTATCGTACCACGGAGACTGATTAGAATGAAGCAGAAACTAGCCTTAAACTATTCTATGTAAATGTTCGGGTTTTTGATTTGGTTTTTAATTAGACACTGAATTACGTTAGAAGCAACTAAGTAGAGAACAAGCTAAACAAGGAAGCAGACTGATGATTAAAAGGCCTAGGGTCTTGACTTCACCATTACAATTCAATTAAATTAAACTAGTACAAATCAGTTTCACTAGATCGTTTTCACTTACTTATGGTCAGTCGTGGGTGTCCGATCGAACCAAGTTTCTTCAACCTTAATCTAGATGTGATGTCCAACATAGATTTCAATCAAAGAACCAATAATAACAGGAAAACAATAGAACCAAATAACTCCATGGAATGGGTGTCTTCTCAGGATATTATTCATTCAATTACAGATCGTCCAAACAAAGGTATGGGTGTCTACTCAATATTGGGAAAAGAAAACTAACAAACAATCTTAATGGTGATCAAACATCAAAATAAAATGTTAATTATCAATTGAGCATAGTAATTGAATCATAAAACAAAGCAGGAAACTGACAAACACTTAAGATCAATACATGGAATAAGAACTGCAAGGTTACATCAAAACCCTAGATATCAATTCAGTTACACATCATGATAAAAGAAAGTATAAACACAATATGAAGCATAACTGAAATCAGATTCAAAGGGAGAAGAAGAAACACCTTGAAGCAATTCTGATGTCGAACTCCTCCTGGTTCCGTTAAGCCTTTTTTTTTCTCCAAACCAGAGACTGCTTCTTATGTTAAAAATGGCCTCCCCTCTTCAGTAGCAGCCCAACTCTGAAGTACAGAAGTCAAAGTGTGACCCAATTGTTCCAGTGTTTGCCTCATATCAGGCTCCACTGCGGGTTCATGTGTGTCCCCAATGTTTCCAGACTGTTGACGGGACTCGCGTATCGGAGGCATTACGCTGAAAAAAACTATAACTCATCAATACCAAAATAATTGTACAATAAGTGTACGGTCTACAGGACCAGTCCCGAATTTCCCCTCGAAATCCGGGAAGAACACTGATCCCGTCTGAACATCTAAGGAAAGGTTCCCAAAATACCATTCACGCCTTACAAATTATAATAATAATAATAAACACTTTCACTTGTCAGACAAGGGATTCAAGCACTCAATAATTCCCGTAATTAATGACCAACCAAATACAATATAATACTAGAGCGTCTAAGTAGGATCAAGGGTACAATTTAGATATCCTACTCAAGTATAACTACACAGCGCAGCCGAAAGTACTAATCCCTCTGCCTCGAGAGAAGTGTCCGCGTCAACTCATCTCAACTGCCTGAAGGCGGTTTAAACACAAAAGTTGTGAGTGGACAAAAATAATCAGTTATAAATCGTTTTTCGAGGAAATCTTACCTTTTTCCCCCTCCATTTATAAAATCATGCATGCATCACATAAAACAGTTTATAAACCAAAAGTCCACTGACAAACCTGTCCAAGAAAGCTCAATCCCGAAATGTACTCTCCCCTGAAGTTCCTGGAGCAGTATCGCCTGTCCAAATTAATATTCGGGATTACCAGCTAATAATAAGAACCTTAAATATCAATAAAGAAGATTACAATCAAAACGATGAGGATATCTAAGTTCCTAACTTCTCATGTTATATTCAAGTTCTATAAGAAAGATTACAATCAAAATGAAGAGGATATCTAAGTTTCGAACTTCTTAACTCAGTTTCAAGTTCTATAAGGAAGATTAAAATAAAAAGGTTGCAGATATCTAAGTTTGTACCATCTTAAGTTTGTTCAAACAACTTGAATATGGAAGATTACAATCAAAACGATGAGGATATCTAAGTTCCTACTTTCTAAGTTAGTTTCAAGTTCTATAAAGAAGATTACAATCAAAAGGATGAGGATATCTAAGTTCCTACCATCTTAAGTTTATTCAAACAAGTTCTATACTGAAGATTGCCATCAAAACGATGAGGATATCTAAGGTCCTAACATCTAAGTGAGTTCCAAGTTCTAAACGGATGATTACAATAAAAAAGATGAGGGTATCTAAGTTCGTACATTTTTATGTTTGTTGAAACAAGTTCTATAAGGAACATTACAATCAAAACGATGAGGATATCTAAGTTCATACCTTCTTAAGTTTGTTCGACAAGTTCTATAAGGAAGATTACAATCCAAAGTATGAGGATATCTATGTTCGTACCTTCTTAAGTTTGTTCAAACCAGTTCTTTTAGGAAGATAACAATCAAAACGATGAAGATAACTAAGTTCCTAACTTTTTATGTTAGTTTCAAGTTCTATAAGAAAGATTACAATCAAAATGAAGAGGATATCTAAGTTCCTAACTTCTTAACTCAATTTCAAGTTCTATAAGGAAGATTAAAATAAAAAGGATGTTGATATCTAAGTTTGTACTTTCTTAACATTGTTCAAACAACTTGAATAAGGAAAATTACAAACAAAAGGATTAGGATATCTAAGTTCCTAACTTCTGAGTTAGTTTCAAGTTCTATAAAGAAGATTACAATCAAAAGGATGAGGATATCTAAGTTCCTACAATCTTAAGTTTGGTCAAACAAGTTCTATATGGAAGATTGCAATGAAAACGATGAGGATATCTAAGTTCCTAACATCTAAGTGAGATTCAAGTTCTAAACGGAAGATTAAAATCAAAAGGATGAGGATATCTAAGTTTGTGCCTTCTTACGTTTGTTCAGACAAGTTCTTTAAGGAAGATTACAATTAAAGGATGAGGATATCTAAGTTTGTACATTTTTAAGTTCGTTCAAACAGGTTCTATGACGAACATTACAATCAAAACAATGGGGATATCTAAGTTCCTAACTTCTAAGTTAGTTTCAAGATTTATAAGGAAGATTACAATCAAAAGGATGAGTGTATCTAAGTTCGTACCTTCTTAAGTTTGTTCAAACAAGTTCTATAAGGATTATTACAATCAAAACGATGAGGATATCTAAGTTCCTAACTTCTTAAGTAAGTTTCAAGCTCTCTAAGGAAGAGTACAATCAAAACGATGAGGATATCTAAGTTCCTAACTTCTTAAGTTAGTTTCAAGTTCTAAGGAAGATTACAATGAAAACGATGAGGATACCTAAGTTCCTAACTTCCTAAGTTTGTTTCAAGTTCAATGAGGAAAATTACAATAACAAGGAGGAGGAGATCTAAGTTCGTAACTTCTTATGTTAGTTTTAAGTTCTAAAAGAAAAGATTACAATAAAAAAGATGAGGATTTCTAAGTTCTTACCTTCTTAAGTTGTTTCAAACAAGTTCTATAAGAAAGATAACAATCCAAACGATGAAGATATCTAAGTTCCTAACTTCTTAAGTTAATTTTAAGTTCTAAAAGGAATATAACAATCAAATGGACGATGATACCTAAGTCCGTACATTCTTAAGTTTGTTCAAAAAAGTTCTATAAGGAAGATTACAAGCAAAATGATGAGGATATCTAAGTTCCTAACTTCTTAAGTTAGTTTCTAGTTCTATGAGGAAAACTACAATAAAAAGGAAGAGGATATCTAAGTTCCTAACTTCTTAAGTTAGTTACAAGTTCTATAAGGAAGATTACAATCAAAACGATGAGGATATCTAAGTTCCTAACTTCTTAAGCTTCATGTTCTATAAGAAATATTAGAATTAAAACGATGAGGATGTTTAAGTTCCTAACTTCTTAAGTTAGGTTCAAGTTCCATTAGGAAAATTACAATGAAAAGGATAAGGATATCTAAGTTCCAAACTTCTTAAGTTAGTTTCAAATTCTATAAGGAAGATTACAATCAAAACGATGGGGATATCTTAGTTCCTAAATTCTTAAGTTAGTTTCATGTTCTATAAAAAAAATTATAATCAAAAGGATGATGATATCTATGTTCGTACGTTCTTAAATTTGTTCAAAAAATTTCTATACGGATGAATACAATCAACATGGATACGATATCGAAGTTCCTAACTTCTTAAGTTAGTTTCAAGTCTATAAAGAAGATTACAATCAAAACAATGAGGATATCTAAGTTCCTAAGTTCTTAAGTTCGTTTCAAGTTCTATAGGGAAGGTTACAATAAAAAGGATGAGGATATCTTAATTCCTAACTTTTTAAGTTAGTTTCCAGTTTTATAATAAAAATTACAATAAAAAGGATGAGGATACCTAATTTCGTTGGTTCAAAAAAGTTCTATATGGAAGACTACAATCAAAATGATGAAGACATCTAAGTTCCTAACTTCTTAAGTTTGTTTCAAGTTCTCTAACGAAGATTACTATAAAAACGATGAGGATATCTAACTTCCTAACTTCTTAAGTTAGTTGCAAGTTCTATAAGGGAGATTACAATCAAAACGATTAGGATATCTAAGTTCCTAACATCTTAAGTTAGTTTCAAGATTTATGAGGAAAATTACAATAAAAAGGATGAGGAGATCTAAGTTCACAACTTCTTAAGTTAGTTTCAAGTTCTATAAGAAAGTTTACAATAAAAAATATGAGGATTTCTAAGTTCTTACCTCCTACTAGGTGAACCTAGGGGTTTAAATGTTCTATCTTAACTAAGATCGAGTCTTTTCATTTTGTTAAAGTTTGTTTTGCTCAGGGACTAGCAAAAGATAGGATTGGGGGTAGCAAATGGGCTAAAGAACCATGGATTTCCTGCTTAAGGCATCTGCCACCACATTGGCTTTCCCTGGATGGTACTCTATAGTACAATCATAATCCTTTATTAACTCAAGCCATCTTCTCTGCCTCAGATTCAGGTCCTTTTGGGTGAACAAGTACTTTAAACTCTTATGGTCGGTGAAGATCCGACACGTCTCCCCGTATAAATAATGTCGCCAGATTTTCAATGCATGCACCACTGCAGCTAATTCCAAATCATGTGTGGGGTAATTCAACTCATGGGGTTTAAGTTGTCTAGAAGCATACGCAATCACCTTTCCATGCTGCATCAACACACAGCCTATACCCCGCAATGAGGCATCACTATACACCTCGAATCCCCCAGTATCATCAGGAAGGGTCAATACTAGAGCAGAAGTCAACCTCCTCTTCAGCTCCTGAAATCCCTGTTCACAATCAGCTCCCCAGTCAAACTTGACTCCTTTCTAGTCAGCCGAGTCAACGGCCCTACTATCGTAGAAAATCCTTCTACGAACCGTCGATAATATCTTGCCAAACCCAGAAAACTCCTCACCTCTGTCACTGTCCTCGGTTGCTCCCAGTTTGCCACTGCCTCAACCTTTTGGGGATCTACGCTGATACCCTCAACCGAAATCACATGACCTAACAATCCAACTTCGGTCAACCCGAAAGGCATCACCAGGAACTTATAATGACCATAACGAGTCCTTAAAGCTGTTTTCTCAACATCCCCTTCTCTGATCCTCAACTGATGGTACCCAGATCGAAGGTCAATTTTCGAAAAATATCTTGCCCCCTTAAGTTGATCAAGCAAATCATCTATCCTTGGCAAAGGATACTTATTCCGCACCGTAGCCCTGTTCAACTTCCGGTAGTCGATACACAATCTCAGACCACCATCCATTTTCCTCACAAATAACACTGGACAACTACGAATCACGAGATTCGCCACTAACATATTCCCAGTAGGAGTACTAATACCCATGTCCCAACCAATCGGAGACAATTCTCTATCAGCAAACAATGTAAAACCCCGAGAAATGAAAGAATGAGTCGCCCCAGGATCTATTAAAACATAAGCATCACAGTTAAAAATAGATAACGTACCCGCCACCACATTTGGTGCTGCTCGGGCCTCCTGTTGCGACATAGCAAACACTCGGGCTTGTGTTTCCAACGATCGACCACGACCCCACTTTCTGCCACTGGCCCTGTTGGACCCACGGGCCCTGTTTGTCCAATTGGCCCGGTTGGCCCCACTGGATTGACTCTGACTTCCAGCTGCAAAACCGGGCGTCTGAAATGTCCTCTGTTCAGTAGCACCCCGCCCCCAGCAACAACTGGCTGGATAAAGATGTGGGTAAAATCTCTTTATGTGACCAATCTCCCCAAAGAAGAAACATCCAGTGCCACCAGAGCTGCCACTCAGTCTCCGCCACTGCCTGATCCGGATCCCTCACCCCCAGTAGATCCAGAGCTGAAACTGCCTCTCTTGGACGGTCCCTGACTAGAGTCTCCAATATCCCAGCGATCCCGGTGTCGCCTGGAACCCCTAAACTGCTGCTGGGCTGCCACACCCATGCTCAACTCTACACGAGCTCCAGCGTCAGACGCTTCTCTCAATGAAGTATGGGCTGCAGCCGTTACCGCTAACCGAAGTTTGCCCCTCAGCCCATTTTCAAATCTGCGTCGTCTGTCCCTCTCGGTTGCCACTAGAGCTGGTGCAAAACGAGCCAACTCTATGAATTTTTACTCATACTGAGCCACTGTCATATCTCCCTGCTGTAGGTGCAAGAACTCAGCCTCCCTGGCATCTCGGTACGAGCAAGGATAAAATTGCTCAAGGAACTTCTCCCGAAAGGTCGCCCATGTAATTGTACTGACTTCCCAACCTGATACCTCTAATGCGTTCCACCAATGATCAGTGGAACCACCCAGCAGAAAAGTGGCTAACCGCACCATGTCCCCCTGAGGACATCTCATAACCGAGAACACTCGCTCTAAACGAGTAATCCACTCTACTGCATCATCTGGGCTAGAGTCGCCCATAAATATTGTAGCCCCTAATCTCTGAGCTCTCTCAATGTCTGAACCTTCAGTAGCAGTCCTACTGTGAAGTACAGAAGTCAAAGTGTGACCCAATTGTTCCAATGTTTGCCTCATATCAGGCTCCACTGCAGGTTCAGGTGTGTCCCCAATACTTTCCGACTGTTGACGGAACTCGCGTCTCGGAGGCATTACCCTGAAAAGAACTATAACTCATCAATACCAAAATAATTGTACACGTCAAGAACCCTGATCCCGTCTGACAACCTAAGGAAAGGTTCTCAAAATACCCTTCAATCCTTACAAATTATAATAACAATAATAAATACTTCCTCTTGTCAGACAAGGGACTTAAGCACTCAATAATTCCCGTAATTAACGACCAATCAAATACAATATAATATCAGAGCGTCTAAGTAGGATCAAGAGTAAAATTTAGATATCCTACTCAAATATACTACACAGCGCAGTCGAAGTACTAATGCCTCTGCCTCGAGATCAGTGTTCGCGTCAACTCTACTCAACTGCCTGAAGGGGGTTTAAACACAAAAGTTGTGAGTGGACAAAAATAATCATTTATAAATTGTTTCCGAAGAAATACCTTTCCTCCCCTCCATTTATAAAATCATGCATGCATAACATAAAACAATTTATGATACTAAAACGTTATATGTAAATCACCAAAAATTCTCATTTCTCTTTAAAACCACTTAGTTGGACTCACATAAAATCTGTATAATGAAAATACCTCGTGATCCAAAGTTTGGTTTGAAAACTCTCTTCAAAAGAGTTTAAAATCATTTAAATCAATCTGGACACATAATATCTCAAATTCAAATCATTTCGTTCAATCTGACACATAATATCTCAAATTCAAATCATTTCGTTCAATCTGACACATAATATCTCAAATTTACTGTTCCCGACATATCCACAACACACCAGGGTATCCCTTGAGATGTGTTAAAATCTGTACAACTATGTGTACCATCTGTACTATCTGTACTATCTGTACTATGCATAGACAGTCTCACGACGTGGAGGAGCAAGGCCCCTCAACACCTAAGGTCCGAACCCTCAACAACCAGCAGAGCAAGGCCCCTCAACACCAGTCAGAGCAACAATAACCATCGGGACGGGAACCAGTGAATCAAATCCATAATTCGAAATCTTTCTTTCGCGGCCTAATCCAAATTCTTTGAAATATCATTTTATGGCCAAAATCAATAAATAATAATTATGGGTCTAAACCCCAAATCACATGCCCAAATAATTACCACGTCAAAACAATATCAAAATTGAATACAAAAACCAGGCCATTTCTCAAAACATACTTTCACTGAAATATTGGAAAACATGTGTCCAGCATTGTAAGGACCCTTCCCGAATTTTACCTCGAAACCCGGAAAGAACCCTTATCCCGTATGACAGCTCTTTTACCTCAAAATTTAAATACCAGAAATACCCTTTGTTCTTAAATAATTCTTATTAAACCTTACAGGGTTTCCAACATAACCTCTGTACTTACTGACCACTCCTACTGTCAAACGCAGGATAATATACAGGTCAAAGCCAAGACCTCGGAATAGTGGTGGTTCAAATAGGAATACTCTCTGACACCAAACGCCAGTAGGTCAGACATTGCTGACATCTCTACTGGAAACCACAAGACAACAGACTAGTCAGATACTTGTGAACCAACAATAATTCGTCCCTCTGAGTCGCCGCCCACACCAACCCACTGACCCGGATGACGAAGTATTTTCATAGGTTGATTAAGCCCATGACAATTGTCGTCTGGTTCATATTAGAATCGAAAATATCCTCGGCTATCATATCGTATCATCAGCCGATATAACATTCGGCTATCATATCACATCAGTCGGCGTATTTCTCGACTATCATATCACATAAGTCGGCATATCTCTCGACTATCATATCACATCAGTAGGCATATCTCTCGACTATCATATCCCTAGCCACCAGGGTATCCCTTGGGGTGTGCTAGTCCTGTATCATAACTCTCTGTACTATGATATCTCATCAGTCGACAAGTATCCTCAACTATCATATCATATCATCAGCCGGTATAACCTTCGGCTATCATATCACATTAGTCGGCATATCTCTCGACTATCATATCACATCAGTCGACATATCTCTCGACTATCATATCCCTAGCCACCAGGGTATCCCTTGGGGTGTGCTAGAATCTGTACTACTTGGACTCGACCACAATCTTTGCAAAATCAACTTTTATATTGGGGGTTCACCGGGACTCCTCCAACACGGAACCAATGCCCGGCTTCTAGGCCCCTTCAAATCGGTTTTATTTATATTGGGGGTTCACCGGGAGTCTGCCAACACGGAACCAAGGCCCGTCTCCAAGGCCCCTTCAAATCGGTTTTATTTATATTGGGGGTTCACCGGGAGTCCGCCAACACGGAATCAAGGCCCGGCTCCAAGGCCCCTTCAAATCGGTTTTATTTATATTGGGGGTTCACCGGGAGTCTGCCAACACGGAACCAAGGCCCGGCTCCTAGGCCCCTTCAAATCGGTTTTATTTATATTGGGGGTTCACTGGGAGTCCGCCCGGTTCACTCAATTCGACCGGTTCACTCGACTCGACCGGTTTACTCAACTCGACCGGTTACCGGTGGCTCGCCGGAGAAGACGACCGGACGGCACTCGCCGTCGCCGGAGGATTGCCGGAGAAGATGACCGGACCGCCACCTCCGCCGCCGTCTGGTTCGCCCGAAACTGCCATTTTCGGCCGATTTTCAAGGTTTTCTAACTTCTTCAGTTCTTGACCGTTTTTCACGATCTACACATGGAAATTCATCTACTTTTCACCAGGAATCCAAAAATGAGGTCAAAGTTCCGAGATCGTACCTGGTTTGGCCGGAAAACGGCTGAGAATGTTCGATTCACCTCCTTCCTCCGTCTGTCGCCTACGGCGGTGCTCCCGCTCCAATAACTACCCCAAAATGCTCGTGGGGTCCCGGGGAAGATCATCCCGACCTTGTTTTCGTTCGAAACGGATCGAAATCCATCCGATGAATCTGGGCCTCCGGTGTTCGCACGGGGAGGACTCGAGTAGGAGCGAGACTGCATCGACAAATCCTCCCAGGAGAGAGAAAAATATCTGCTATATAATTCCAACTTTTCCAAAATTACCAAACTGCCCCTGTAGCTTCTAGGCCCGTAACGAACTCATCGGATCTCCATTTTTCGTGAGTTCGAGACCTACGCAACAACCCAAGAAAAATTCCCAAAAGTACTGCAAGTCAAAAAGTGACTCCCGAACACATCCAAAATTGAGGGTAAAATTGTCCAATTCTCAAAATAATTTAATTTATGGTCCGGGTCGTTACAATCTACCCCCCTTACAGAAATTTCGTCCCCGAAATTTTCCTAACACAGGTTAAAGAACCAACCTCCTATTCAGTTCAAGGTCCCTAAAGAGGTAAATGCCTCGGAGACACCTTGTTAACAGAAATCCTTAAATAATTTGCACACCAGTGTGCGGTCTGCAGGAAATTAACCTAGAGCTCTGATACCACTTGTAAGGACCCTTCCTGAATTTTACCTCGAAACCCGGAAAGAACCCTTATCCCGTCTGACAGCTCTTTTACCTCAAAATTTAAATACCAGAAATACCCTTTGTTCTTAAATAATTCTTATTAAACCTTACAGGGTTTCCAACAGAACCTCTGTACTTACTGACCACTCCTACTGTCAGACGCAGGATAATATACAGGTCAAAGCCAAGACCTCGGAATAGTGGTGGTTCAAATAGGAATACTCTCTGACACCAAACGTCAGTAGGTCAGACATTGCTGACATCTCTACTGGAAAACCACAAGACAACAGACTAGTCAGATACTTGTGAACCAACAATAATTCGTCCCTCTGAGTCGCCGCCCACACCAACCCACTGACCCGGATGACGAAGTATTTTCATAGGTTGATTAAGCCCATGAAAATTGTCGTCTGGTTCATATTAGAACCGAAAATATCCTCGGCTATCATATAGTATCATCAGCCGATATAACATTCGGCTATCATATCACATCAGTCGGCATATCTCTCGACTATCATATCACATCAGTCGGCATATCTCTCGACTATCATATCACATCAGTCGGCATATCTCTCGACTATCATATCACATCAGTCGGCATATCTCTCGACTATCATATCCCTAGCCACCAGGGTATCCCTTGGGGTGTGCTAGTCCTGTATCATAACTCTCTGTACTATGATATCTCATCAGTCGGCAAGTATCCTCAACTATCATATCATATCATCAGCCGGTATAACCTTCGGCTATCATATCACATTAGTCGGCATATCTCTCGACTATCATATCACATCAGTCGACATATCTCTCGACTATCATATCCCTAGCCACCAGGGTATCCCTTGGGGTGTGCTAGAATTTGTACTACTTGGACTCGACCACAATCTTTGCAAAATCACCTTTTATATTGGGGGTTCACCGGGACTCCTCCAACACGGAACCAAGGCCCGGCTTCTAGGCCCCTTCAAATGGGTTTTATTTATATTGGGGGTTCACCGGGAGTCCGCCAACACGGAACCAAGGCCCGGCTCCTAGGCCCCTTCAAATCGGTTTTATTTATATTGGGGGTTCACCGGGAGTCCGCCAACACGGAACCAAGGCCCGGCTCCAAGGCCCCTTCAAATCGGTTTTATTTATATTGGGGGTTCACCGGGAGTCCGCCAACACGGAACCAAGGCCCGGCTCCTAGGCCCCTTCAAATCGGTTTTATTTATATTGGGGGTTCACCGGGAGTCCGCCAACACGGAACCAAGGCCCGGCTCCTAGGCCCCTTCAAATCGGTTTTATTTATATTGGGGGTTCACTGGGAGTCCGCCAACACGGAACCAAGGCCCGGCTCCTAGGCCCCTTCAAATTGGTTTTATTTATATTGGGGGTTCACCGGGAGTCCGCCAACACGGAACCAAGGCCCGGCTCCTAGGCCCCTTCAAATCGGTTTTATATCCAACATCAAGTATATATATTTTGTTTATCATTTATCACAAATACGGTTTCAACTCAAAATCATGTACCCAAATAATTACCACGTCCAAACAATATCAAAACCGAATCCAACAAACATATCATTTCTCACAACACTTCCACTGAAATATTGGAAAAACAAATATCCAGCAATCATTTATAAGTTCTAGGTAATCATTACACCCATACACAACAGTATTTAAATCGAGGATATTAATACATGCATTACAATTTATAAATACAACCATACACAACAGTAATTAAATCAAAGATATTTATACATGCGTTACAATTTATAAATCAAAAGTCTGCTTACCATCACCATCCAACCCAAAATTCATGTACGCTCTAGCCTAAGAACACCTACACCATAATGACCCAACTACCTTGACTTTCCAAGCTCAAAACCCTCTCCACGGTCAATCCTTACCGCTGTATTTACCCAACCGGGCTCTAAATGAACTTCTATGGCCTCGAAACCAACAAAATCTAATCTGGAACGTCCCAAAACCTTAGTCACGTGTCGCCGTGACTTCGGGAATAGTCCCACGCGCCACCGGAAGGTTAGAACACGCGCCTGCTACAGTGTTCACATGCCTGGACCGGTCCAACCCGGCCCTGCACAACCTGACCCGGTCCAACTCAACTCAACCCGACTGGTTCACTAGACTCGGCCGGTTCACTCGACTCGGCCGGTTCACTCGACTCGACCGGTTCACTCAACTTGACCGGTTACCGGTGGCTCGCCGGAGAAGACGACCGGACGGCACTCGTCGTCGCCGGAGGCTGGCTGGAGAAGATGACCGGACCGCCACCTCCGCCGCCGTCTGGTTCGCCCGAAACTGCCATTTTCGGCCGATTTTCAAGGTTTTCTAACTTCTTCATTTCTTGACCGTTTTTCACGATCTACACGTCCTCCATAGACTGTTACGATAAGACAGTGGTTTTCCGGAGTCCAGGATTACCGGAACTTACATTTCAGGGAGATCGTAGGGTACTACCCTTTGGAGTGATATCAGCGTTGACCACTGAGAGATTTTTGAGAAAACGTTGTGAAGGTTACTTGGCTCATGTGTTTGATTCTCGGGATACTCCGATGAGAGTGGAGGATATTCCAGTGGTGAGTGAGTTCTCTGATGTGTTTCCAGATGATCTTCCAGGATTACCACCTCACCGGGAGATTGAGTTCATCATCGAGCTTTTGCCAGGTACTCAACCAATCTCACAGGTACCGTACAGAATGGCACCGGCAGAATTGCGAGAGTTAAAGACTCAATTGCAGGACTTGGTGAATATGGGATTTATTCGCCCAAGTCTTTCACCATGGGGTGCGCCGGTATTATTTGTGAGGAGAAAGGATGGTGGTCTGAGATTGTGTATCGACTACCGGCAGTTAAATAGAGTGACGGTACGAAATAAGTATCCTCTGCCAAGGATTGACGATTTGTTTGATCAATTGAAGGGGGCAAAGTATTTTTCAAAAATTGACCTTCGATCCGGGTACCATCAGTTGAGGATCCGGGAAGAGGATGTTCAAAAAACAGCTTTCAAGACTCGGTATGGTCATTATGAGTTCCTGGTGATGCCCTTCGGGTTGACTAATGCCCCGGCAGCGTTTATGGATTTGATGAACAGGGTGTTCCAAAAGTATTTGGATCGATTTGTAATTGTGTTCATCGACAATATCTTGGTGTATTCGAGGAGTGCCAAGGCACATGAGAAGCACTTGAGGTTAGTGCTGAATATGCTTAGGAAAAAGCAATTGTTTGCCAAGTTTAGTAAATGCCAGTTTTGGTTGACTGAAGTTGGATTCTTGGGTCATGTGATTTCGGCTGAGGGTATCAGCGTAGATCTCGAAAAAGTGGAAGCAGTGGCAAACTGGGAGCAACCGAGGACAGTGACAGAGGTGAGGAGTTTTCTGGTTTTGGCAGGATATTATCGGCGGTTCGTAGAAGGATTTTCTACGATAGCAGGCCCATTGACTCGGTTGACTAAGAAATGAGTCAAGTTTGACTAGGATACTGTTTGTGAGCAGAGCTTTCAGGAGCTAAAGAGAAGGTTGACTTCTGCTCCAGTATTAACCCTTCCAGATGGTAACGGGGGATTTGAGGTATATAGTGATGCATCATTGCGGGGTATAGGCTGTGTGCTGATGCAGCATGAGAAAGTGATAGCGTATGCTTCCAGACAACTTAAACCCCATGAGATGAATTACCCCACACATGATTCGGAGTTGGTTGCAGTGGTGCATGCACTGAAAATATGGAGACATTACTTGTACGGGGAGACGTGTCGAATATTCACCGACCATCAGAGTTTAAAGTACTTGTTCACCCAGAAGGACCTGAATTTGAGGCAGAGAAGGTGGCTTGAGCTGATAAAGGATTATGATTGTACTATTGAGTACCACCCAGGAAAAGCCAATGTTGTGGCAGATGTCTTGAGCAGGAAGTCTATGGGTTCTTTGGCCCATTTGCATACAGTCTACCTACCGTTGCTGATAGAGTTCCGTAGAGCAGGGATTGTACTGGACATGGATAACCAGGGGGCTTTGTTGGCTAGTTTCCCTGTGAGGCTTGTTCTGATTGATCGGATTATTGAGGCTCAACTCCAGGATCCTACATTGTGCAATATTAGGATAGAGTTGGAGGCTGGAAACAGGAAGGACTATGCGGTTAGGGATGATGGAGCATTGGTTAAGGATGGACGGTTGTGTGTACCGAATGAGCTGGAGCTAAAGAGGGAAATTCTTGATGAGGCTCATAGTTCGGCTTACGCTATGCATCCAGGAGGTACCAAGATGTATCATACCCTAAGGAAACATTATTGGTGGAATGGGATGAAAAGAGAAATTGCTGAGTTTGTGAGTAGATGTCTGACATGTCAGCAAGTGAAAGCGGAGAGGCAGAAACCCTATGGGACACTGCAACCATTACCTATCCCAGAATGGAAGTGGGGTCACATTACGATGGATTTTGTGTATAAACTTCCAAGGACACGGAAGGGACATGATGGGATATGGGTAATTGTTGATAGACTTACAAAGTCTGCACATTTCTTGCCAGTGCGAGAAGATTTTCGGATGAGTCGGTATGCCAAATTATTCGTGGATGAGATCATACGGCTAGATGGGACTCCAGAGTCTATTGTTTCGGACAGGGATCCTAGGTTTACCTCCAGGTTTTGGCGGTTTTCGACGTTCTGAATCTGTTGGTACAGGTTTCAGGTTGATCGAACGTTGTTTAGAGGTCGTTTTGGGCGTCCGAAGTTGCTGTGTTTTCTAGAAAGAATGGGTAGACTTCCTGAGGTTTAGGAAGTTGTTATATAAGAGTCTTATTACTAGCCGGTAATCCCGATTGTTGTTTTTGACAGGCGATATTGTTCCGGGAACCTCAGAGGAACGAACAAGACGGGATTGAGCTAGCTTGAACAGGTTTGTGAGTGGACTTTGGTTTTATAAACTGAAATGCATGCATCAAAATATCTTTGTGTAAATACTGTTATGTATTGTGGCATTGAATTTCTGAATTTTAGAAATGATTACTAGACACATGTTTTCCACTATTTCGGTTAAAATGTGATTTGAGAAATATCATGGTTTTTGGACTCAGTTTTGATATCGTTTTGACGTGGAAATTATTGAGTCAATGATTTGGGTTTTGACCCAGTTGTATGAGTTTATCGGATTTGGTCATATTTGAGGGAGGCCCGGACCCGGGACGAGGATCCGTTATTAGCGGTGAACCCAGTGAACCTCCAAGATAAACATTGATTTGAGGGACGCTAGGACCTGGGACGAGGATCCATTATTAGCGGTGAACCCGTTGAACCTCCAAGATAAACATTTATTTGAGGGAGGCTAGGACACGGGACGAGGATCCGTTATTAGCAGTGAACCCGGTGAACCTCCAAGATAAACATTGATTTGAGGGAGGCCAGGAACCGGGACGAGGATCCGTTATTAGCGGTGAACCCAGTGAACCTCCAAGATAAACACATTTGAGGAGGACCAGGATATGGGATTAGGATCCGCTGTTGGCGGTGAACCCAGTAAACCTCCAATATAATTGGTGATTGATTCTCCGACTAGCGTCGAGAGTTTTGCTCCGTTGGTTTGTTGAGTGCTCCGACTCTGGCATCGTGGAGTTTTGGCTCCGTCGGGTCGCGAGGATGTCTATGCATAGTACAGAGAGTTGTAATATAGGACTAGCACACCCCAAGGGATACCCTGGTGGCTAGTGGATGTGTCGGGAACAGTGGATTTGAGATATTTTATGTCTAGAATTTGTAGAAGGACTCATCTTCAGCCTGACGTGGGGCCATGATCTCACTCTCAAGTTTATTAATCTTTGACACTGACTAATACTGAGTACGGAACTTGGAGGAGAAATCTCTCCAAGACGAGATAGACGCATGGGCCAAGGAATGGAACCAGGCCTTGGCTCTGTCCTTGAGACTGAAGTGAAAGAGTATCAATCTGATTTCGGGCTCAGTCATGCCGTTTATCCTCAATGTAGAGCAGGCCTCCACGAATTCCTTTGTATGTAGGTGAGGATTCTCTCCTGAAAGTCCAAGGAATTTAGGGAGCATGTGTATGGTCCCTGACTTAAGCTCAAAGTTTTCCACAGTAGATGGTGTGAAAATAATTGGAAACTGATCCTCGAAGACATGTGGAGTAGTATACTCCTTTAGAAGCTTTGGTGCGGGTTGGTAAGGACACGTTCCTCAGCCATTGGTGGTGATGATGGCGGGGATGTTTGTGGAGATGGGAATTGTGGTGAAGTTGGCAAGGAATGGAAGGTGATCCTCTGAGCGCTGTAGGAGGGGGAAGGTTTGTGAGAATGCAGCTCCAATTGTCGTTTGATGTATGCAAGCTGTTCAACAGACAACGAGTGGGACATAGACCTGGAAAGAGTAACAAACTTGAATTAGTAACCTAAAGCAATGGACACCATTGAGGGACAAGTCGTCGGCAACGGCGCCAAAAACTTGTTGGGAAAAATAGAGAACAAGATAATGCAATCTATTCTTAACAGTTAAAACCATGCAAGTGTACAAGTAAACTAAGAAAGTATAGCAGAAAGCAAGAATTGATCCCACAAGGACTATGTATCAACGTTAAATCAATTAAACCGTAGACTCAAATAACTCAATTAAGACTCAAGAAACAAAAATGAAGAAGACAGCCAAACATGAAAGTAAGACTCACACGAGTTAGATACCCCAAGACACCTAAACACTACTTATGACAGAAACTTGTGACACAAGAAAATACAAAACACCCTGAACAAACACACACAAGACTCACGGCAGGGGGGAGGGGGTTTTGATACTTTTGGAATTGAGAATACTGAAAGTAAAATAGAAACTTAGAGTGCAAGAAACAAATAGGCAGCAAGGTTGATTTTGATTAAAACTAGGTATTAAGTCGAACTAAGGCCAACTATCCACCACTAACCATTACAAGTTTTTAACAAGATTTCCAAGGTTCAATTACTATGAATTAACTGAATCTGATGCCGGTGCAAAGGTCCACTCAAGGTCAAATCACACATTTTATTTCCTTCTTAGTTTCTATGTAGCAGGCTTTCCCGACTCACTACCACAACTATTCAAAGAATGCATTAAGCATGAAAGGAAATATGAGCAATCACACTGCCCCTAGAAAAGTGATGTGCAGTCCTAGGTTATCATGAGTTGGATTACAAGTAATATGTAAAGCCACAACCGTTGGTGCCAAACCATCACAAGAAGATAGTCAATCAATCAAGCAATCATTCACTTATAGATTATACAAATAAGATGACTAAACTCATAAACATAAACTAAGATTATTACGCATAGTAATCACAACCATATTCAATATTCATAACAATGTAAACCAATGGCCAAAATAAAGTTAACAAACTGCATGGCTAGGGCTTCAAGCATCCATAGTTCTATGAAGAACTACTCACACATGTTATTGAAAACAATAGAATAAGTCATTATAACAAATTAAAGATGAAAGGGAAGAAAATAAAACACTGAAAGAAATGGCAAGCCAAGGACACGTCCAAGCACTCTCCTCCACTCTCTGCATTAAGCTCCTCTTCCAAAAGCACAAACAAAACTAAAAACGCACAAACTGTCTAAAACTGAAAACTATACGGCTACAAAGGGGTGAAACCGTAATTCAGCTTTAAAACATTATTTAAATAGACCTAGGGCTTCCCCTACAAACTAGGAATTGAAACTGACAACAAAAAGCGTAAAATAACCTTAATGAAACCCTAAGCCTGTTTTCCTAGCTTAGCAGGGATGCGGGCTGGGCCGAGGGTGGGGCTGGGTCGCGGGCTTGAGGCGTGTCAGTGGACACGATTGGGACTTGGCTGAGAGCTCTGAACGGCTCGCCATGCCTCATCTGGAGCTGGTTCTAGGACTCAACTTAGGGCACAGATGAGGTATCTTTGAGACATGTCAAGGACACGTTTTGGCATGAACCTTTACTCACCTTGAACTTGATTTGTTAGTCCTCAAACATGGATTTGGGACTGGCAAGGCTTGAATCGAGGTTCTTAGTCCTATCCCTAAATAGGGCTCATTGCTTCAAATCAGGACATGATTCAGGGCCCGATATTGCAATGAAGACAACTTCCTCACTATAACTCAAAATTGAGCCATTCTTTTTGTATTCTCCTCAAAATATCCCTGTCTTTCCAATTCTGCACAAGTTTCAAAAAATGGGTCACTTTATACTATGGTTGGCACTCAATCATTCAAAATACATGTAAAAGGGCACAAAGTGACATCAAAATGATGTATAAATAATGACTAAACAACTAGGTTGGTTGTTTCCCGGAGGAAGACTTGGTTGTTTCCCGGAAGAAGACTTGGTTGCTTCCTGGAGGAAGGCTTGGTTACTTCCCTTAGAAGGCTTGGCAGAGCGATGGCATTACCGCTTTGTGGGGCCAGGCACGACAGTTCGCAGGGCGAAGGCATGACTCTTCGCAGGGCAAAGGCATGACACTTCTCCGAGCGAAGGAATCGACGCTTTGCGGGGTGAAGGAATTGACTCTTCGCTGGGCAAAGGCATTGACGTTTCACGGGGCGAAGGCATTGACGCTTCGATGGGCGAAGCAAATGAAGCTTTACGGGGTGAAGGCATGGACTCTTCGTCGGGCAAAGGCATGGACTCTTCGTCGGGCGAAGGCATGGATGCTTCGTCAGGCGAAGGCATGGACGCTTCGTCAGGCGAAGGCATGGACGCTTCGCGCGGCGAAGGCATGGATGCTTGTAACAACCCGGACAATTTTATTTATCATTTTTGTAAATTATTTTGTAAAATGACGATTTTAGCCTTGATCGGTTAAGGGCATGATAATCAAGTTTGTTTCGGAACATTTTACGCGGTGTTTCGGGTACCGTTGCATAGGTCTCGAGCTCACGAGTTCGTAGATTGGTGGCACGCGGAAAACGAAGTTCGTGTACGAAAGTTATGGGTCTAGATGTGCAAGGGCAATTTGGTAATTTTGGCTTGGGAGAAGATATTTTAACCCCAATCATTTTAAATCTTCATTTACATCTTCACTTCATTTTCATCTTCATCTCATTATCATCTCTCTCTCTGTGAAACACAAACACCATCGAACACGTGAGAAAACACCCCAAAACCAACAAAGTCAACTTTTGATTCAAGGCTTTAACTTCCACTTTTGATCCACTAATCGTATTCTACTCCTTCCCATGATCACTACCGTACCAACCATCGAAGGAGAGGACCACGGGGGAAGCCGAACCGAGTATAGGAAGTTTTGGATCTTCCGATCGATTTTGCGGCTTACAAAGGTATGTGTTTGTTGTTTTGAGGTCATATTTGGATTCTTGGGTTTGAGTAGGTAGTTTTAGACATAAAATTTGTGAAAAATGGTTGAGTTTTGAGGAAATTATAAAAGCTTGAAGTTAAGGCCGGAAATGGGGGATTCCGGCGATACCAGACAGAGGCGGCCGGTCTTCTTCTTCGGCCAGACTCCGGCGACGGCGTTGGCAGTCGGTCGGCTTCTCGGGTTGAGTGAACCGGTCGGGTCCAGTTGGACCGGGTCAAGTCGAGCCGGGCCGGATTGGACCGGTCCAGGCGCATGAACACTGTAAAAGGCGCGTGACTGGCGCATGAGGGGGCATGGCGGCACGTGGGCGCTTGTTTCATACTTCCGGCGGCGCATGACGCCGCGTGGGGCTGAGTCTGAGGTCACGGCGACGCGTGATAACTAGTTTTCGACGTTCCGGATCTGTTGGTACAGATTTCGGGTTGATCGGACGTCGGTTACAGGTCGTTTTGGGCGTTCGAAGTTGCTGTGTTTTCTTGGACAGCATTTGTAGACCTCCCGGGGTTTAGGGAGTTGTTATATAAGAGTCTTATTACTAGCCGGTAATCGCGATTGTTGTTATTGACAGGTGTTACTGCTCCGGGAACCTCGGAGGGACAAACAAGTCGGGATTGAGCTTGCTTGGACAGGTGGTGATTGGACTTTTGGTTTATAAACTGTAATGCATGCATCAATATATCCTTGATTTAAATAATGTTATGTATGGCTGCAATAATTTCCTGGAAGTTAGAAATGATGTTGGACACATGTTTTCCAATAATTCAGTGAAAGTGTGTTTTGAGGAAAGGCCTTGTTGTTGGACTTGATTTAGATATCATTTTGACGTGGTAACTATTTGAGTATGTGATTTGGGTTTAGACTCGTATTTATGATTTTATCGATTTTGGCCATAAATGAGTTTTCAAAGAATTTGGCTGAGGCCAAGAAACAAAGATTTCAAAATACGGATTTGGTTTCACTGGTTTTCTGTTCCGATGTATAGAGTTAGCTCCCGCTAGCGTTGAGGGGTTTTACTCCGCTGGTTGTTGAGGCTATTGCTCCGTTGAATCGCAGAGCCTGTATAGAGTTAGCTCCGGCTAGCGTTGAGGGGTTTTGCTCCGCTGGTTGTTGAGGCTGTTGCTCCGTCGAATCATTGAGCCTGATTATGCATAGTACAGATTTTAGCACATCTCAAGGGATACCCTGGTGTGTTGTGGATATGTTGGGAACAATGGATTTGAGATATTATGTGTTTAGATTGAATTAAATGATTCTAAACTCCTTTGAGGGGAGTTTTCAAACCAAACAGTGGACCACGATGTGTTCTCATTTTACAGATTTTGAGTGGGTCCAACCAAGTGTTTTTTTTTTTTAAAGACAAATGGAAATTCCGATGATTTTCAGCAGATGTTTTATATCATGAATTGTTTTATTTGATGCATGCATGGTTTTATAAAGTGGAGGGAGAAAAGGTAAGATTTCCTCAGAAAAAGATTTCTAAAATATTATTCTTGTCCACTCACAACTTTTGTATTTAAACCCCTTTCAGGCTGTTGAGTTGACGCAGACACTTCTCTCGAGGCGGAGGCATTAGTACTTTCAGCTGCGCTGTGTAGATAAACTTGAGTAGGATATCTAAATTGTACCCTTGATCCTACTTAGACGCTCTGATATTATATTTTATTTTGTCGGTCATTAATTCCAGGAATTATTGAGTGCTTGAATCACTTGTTTGACAAGTGAAAGTATTTATTATTATTATTTTGTAAGGATTGAAGGGTATTTTGGGAACCTTTCCTTAGGTTGTCAGACGGGATCTGGGTTATTCTCGGGTTTCGAGGGGAAATTCGAGATAGGTCCTGACAATGCTTCTCGGGGTGAAGGCTTGGATGGTTTAATGTTCATTTTAATTTTTTTTTCTTAGAGAACACAAAGAGAGAGATTGGACCATCCAAAAACAGAGACGACTTTTAAGCTTTCATTGTGAAGCTGGTTTCGTTTTCTCCCTAATATCCCATCTCCCCCCCTCCACACCCTGACGAAAACCCACAGAGAAAATACTGGCTAATTTCCTTGGATTCCGATTTTTTTGTATTATGTCTACTTTTATTTTTTTGGTCCAAGTATTATGTCCAGTTTGATCTCTCTATCAGTGAAGAAGAAGTGAAGACTCAAGGCAAATGTCTTTTTTGTCTAATTTAGCACATATGAGTGTCATGTGACGTTTTATAACAGAAAACATTAAAAAAATTGATGGAATGACCATTATTGCACATTTGGGTAAAGTTCAGGGACGACATACACTAATGTTAAGTATGGGGGACAGTTTTTAAAATAATGGTAAAGTTTAATGGCGTTGTAAACCATTAAATGCCTTGTATCGGCTAATCATTTTTAAATTCCTTGATACTTTGAAATTCTTCATTTTTAATTAATTTAACCTAAATTCTTGTTATTTTGAAGCTTCTCATCCAAACATGACTTCAGTACACGACATATAATTAACTAGCTAGTTAATATATATGTTCCAAAGAAGAGTTACGAGGTCATGGTGTTATTCTATGGTGTGGAATCTATCACTCGGATATGTCTATGTTAATTTACATACGTGTACAAGATAGAACAAGAGAAAGTTGTGTGTAGTGTTGCTATTGGCTAGCTCTACTAATATGAATGGCATCAAATCGGTATTGGCTAGCTAGTACATTCCATTATAAGTTGCCGGCCGGCTAGCTAGCTAGCTTACCTTATCACATTTCAAGTGGATATCCATTAGTTATATACTACTTTAAAATGAGCATCTTTAATTTGGCCGTGGCCAGCCGGCCGAGCCAAACCCCAAGCAGATGATGACTGGATCATACGGTCATACCGAGGAGAAAACACAAATAAACCAGCTCAATCACTATATATGTATACAGTATGCCATATATACCTACTTAGGAAAGTACGTAATTCTAGAATAAATGTATGGCGGAGTAAGATTGTTATATTATAAGCGCGCATATAATAACTGTCAATTATCTCATTAGTAAAGTTATTAAATAAAACAAAAAGGTAAATTTAAAGATTCATGAATAAGGGCTTTGGGTTTTCTAAGTGTGGAGATACAGTGGCGGCGGTGGTGTGTAAGGCAAGTTTGCATCGTATACCTGCAACCCTGGGGCTGTGGTTCACGTTCTGCCTTTCAGTGGACCCTTGTGTATCTCTGCAGTGTGACGTACATGCTCTGGGGTCTCTTTCTTTCAGAGATGGCTAGTATCGATGAGGTATCAGAGGTTTTTATCGATGTGGTGGCTATAGCAGAGGTGGAAGTGTGGTAACTCGGTATTCGGCTCCTCCTGAGCACCCTGACTGGTAACTTGATATCCGGCTCCACTAGAGCACCTCGAGTGGAAACTCGATATCCGGCTCCACCTGAGCACCCCGAGTGGAAACTCGATATCCGGCTCCTCTTGAGCACCCCGTGTGGTAACTCGATATCCGGCTCCTCTTGAGCAACTTGAGTGGTAACTCGTTATCCGGCTCCTCCTGAGCACCCCGTGTGGTAACTAGATATTCGGCTCCTCCTAAGCACCTCGAGTGGTAACTCGATATCCAGCTCCTCCAGAGCACCCTGAGTGGTAACTCGATAACCGGCCCCTCCTTAGCACCTTAGAAAGATCCCTCAAACGCCAATATCGGAGAACCTCTCAACGTTCTAACGGAGACGTACCCTCAACGATCTGGCGGAGACGTACCCTCAACGCCAGTTGGGGAACCCTCAACAATGTTACTTAGAAAGACCCCTCGAACGCCAACATCGGAGAACCCCTCAACGATATGGCCGAGACATACCCTCAAAGAGTCGGAGAACCTTGTGGTATAACACAATACATAAAAGTACACATGCCACGTAATCCCGGAAACCCAGTCCGTTCTCAGTACATCAAAAATAGCAAATTAAGGAAGCCCAAGCCCCAAGGAACTCTTTGATACATGTTGTACAAATAGCAACCTAAAAATTACGCAACTAAATGCACATTTTAACTCGCAAGTGCACAAGATCAGACAAATAGTATTGAAAGCAAATACGAGATCATTCCCACGATGACTGGATTAATATGTGTTTAAAATGGATTTCCTAGAACTACTAACTAAATGGCACAAACTAAGAATGCAAAAGTGAAAGAAAACCCTAAAAAAAACTTATTTCAAAACCCTAAGATTTCTAATCAAAGTTAATGTGCAATTGTTGTACAAATAGCAACCCAAAAATTACGCAACTATATGCACGTTTTAACTAGCAAGTGCACAATATCAGATAAATAGTATAGAAAGCAAATACGAGATCATTCTCACGAGGATTGGATTAATATGCGTTTAAAATTGATATCCTAGAACTACTAACTAAATGGCACAAACTAAGAAAGCAGAAGTGAAAGAAAACCATAAGATTTCTAATCAAAGTTTATGTGCAATACACAAAGGCACTCGGTGTTCAAAAGGATGATTTTAAGATGATTTTGAAAACTGAAAATTTCGAAACAAAATATTAAAAACAGCGTTTGATTAAAAATAGAATTGGATCGAGGTTAAAACAATGAGAAAACCAGTTAGGGATTCGACGTTCACCGCTAATCTTCTTCCTTAAGGAAACGACATGCACAATGCTACAAAACAGATTTTAGATGCTCATGTTTATCAACCTAAAAGCATGATATCTACTCTTTAAATTATTGATTTCCCTAAGCAACAAGTTAGGCATGGGTATCTACGCTAACTCTTTTCATTCTTAAAGTGTTTAGCATGGTATCTACTAAGTTGCACTTTAAGAACGCATAACACAATGGAAATCTACAAACACACAACTCTTAGAACATGGTATCTATTCTAGTTATTCATGATGATTAATTTCAAGAACTTATGACTAGTTCTTTTATTGCTCTCACAGGCACAAGATTCGGTCATCTAAATTTACCTATGTAACAAACTCAATACACAGCATGCATATGGGGATCAAGCGTAACATAACGTATGTAAAGAGTAAAATATAATCTGAAATTAATCAATTAAGCATCACAAAAGTAGTTTACAAAAAAGGCATATCGAAATCCTAAAAGAAACATGATTAGGGCTTCAATCGAGCCCTAACTAAAGTACTTGGTTATCCATAATTTAAATAGATAGCAAGAACATGCAAAACAGAAAATAAAAAGGGGAATAAGATAGCTCTTTGATGATGTGTTGATCAGCCAGAGTGATTGGATGACGCATTGACGTTCCTCCTTGCTTCCTACGCCTTTTAGACCTTGGAACCATGAAGGATGAAGTAGAATGGGATGGTGTGGCTAAGTCTTTTTGTGTGAGAGCCCGAAACATTTTTTGCAGTTTTTTTTAGAGAGAAAAAGAGCCGTTTCAAAGCGAGGTGAGGGGGAGACTCTTCGCTTCCCTGACCCTTGGCTGCCAAGAATTTATGTGCATGTTAATTCACTGAATGATGGAGAGAGACGTTTTTTTTTTTGTTTTTGTGAGGGAGAGCAAGCGTTTCTTTGATCTTGTGTGCTTGTTTGCTTGCCAAGTCCTTCCTCCCATGACCCTAACAAACTGGGCTTCTAGTCGTCCAAGCCGGATAAGGATTAGAAAACTTGAAATAGAAGAAATGCTGAATTCCCGCGCAGCCTGACCTGGTTGTACTAAAACGACCATAACTCTGTCTAGAAAATTCCAATTCACGAACCGTAAATTCCTTTAAAAACTTGACTTCAATATCTTGCCAACGATATATGGCCCATCAGCTTCTTCTTCCCGAGCAGGTGCAGTTAATTTCGAGAAGTTGACACATTTGCTTAAGTCTGTTTCAAAGTTTCCTCTTTAATTTTCCCAAACAGCACTCATTAACTAAGAAAAGTATAAGAAAAAAAGATAAAACGACGCATAAATATGCTCCTATCAGTAATACACGAAGGCACTCGGTGTTCAAAATGATGATTTTAAGATGATTTTGAAAACGGAAAATTTCGAAACAAAATATTAAAAACAAGGTTTGATTAAAAATAGAATTTGAGCGAGGTTAAAACAATGAGAAAACCAGGTAGGGATTCGATGTTCACCGCTAATCTTCTTCCTTAAGCAAACGACATGCACAATGCTACAAAACAGATTTTAGATGCTCATGTTTATCAACCTAAAGGCATGATATATACTCTTTAAATTACTGATTTCCCTAAGCAACCAGTTATGGATGGGTATCTACGCTAACTCTTTTCATTCTTAAAGTGTTTAGCATGGTATCTACTAAGTTGCACTTTAAGAACGCATAACACAATGGAAATCTACAAACACACAACTCTTAGAACATCATATCTATTCTAGTTATTCATGATGATTAATTTCAAGAACTTATGACTAGTTCTTTTGTTACTCTCACAGGTACAAGATTCGGTCATCTAAATTTACCTATGTAACAAACTCAATACACAGCATGCATATGGTGATCAAGCATAACATAACGCATGTAAATAGTAAAATATAATCTGAAATTAATCAATTAAGCATCACAACAGTTGTTTACAGCAAAGGCATATCGAAATCCTTAAAGAACCATGATTAGGGCTTTGTTGTTTAATTTTCCTTGCAAGTGCACAAGTTGTAGATGGTATAGCGGAGAACAAGTAAGGGTTATCGTACCACGGAGACTGATTAGAATGAAACAGCAACTAGCCTTAAACTATTCTATGTAAATTTTCGGGTTTTTTATTTGGTTTTTAATTAGACACTGAATTACGTTAGAAGCAACTAAGTAGAGAACAAGCTAAACAAGGAAGAAGACTGATGATTAAAAGGCCTAGGGTCTTGACTTCACCATTACAATTCAATTCCATGGAAATTAAACTAGTACAAATCAGTTTCACTAGATAATTTCATGGTATCGTTTTCACTTACTTATGGTCAGTCGTGGGTGTCCGATCGAACCAAGTTCCTTCAACCTTAATCTAGATGTGATGTCCAACATAGATTTCAATCAAAGAACCAATAATAACAGGAAAACAATAGAACCAAATAACTCCATGGAATGGGTGTCTTCTCAGGATATTATTCATTCAATTACAGATCGTCCAAACAAAGGTATGGGTGTCTACTCAATATTGGGATAAGAAAACTAACAAACAATCTTACTGGTGATCAAACATCAAAATAGAATGTTAATTATCAATGGAGCATAGTAATTGAATCATAAAACACAGCAGGAAACTGACAAACACTTAAGATCAATACATGGAATAAGAACTGCAAGGTTACATCAAAACCCTAGATATCAATTCAGTTACATATCATGATAAAAGAAAGTATAAACACAATATGAAGCATAACTGAAATCAGATTCAAAAGGAGAAGAAGAAACCCCTTGAAGCAATTCTGATGTCGAACTCCTCCTGGTTCCGTTAAGCCTTTTTTTTTTCTCAAAACCAGAGACTGCTTCTTATGTTAAAAATGGCCTCCCCTCTTTCCGTATGACAAAAACATAAATAGATGCGGCTAGGGTTCCCTCTCCTTCTTTTTCTGAACTAAACTCCTTTAAATAGCAGTCTACAATCCCTAGAAGTTAGGAGAATAAATAGGACATTTCTCTGATTTAAAAGACTCCTAATCAGATCTAAAACAAGGCAATATAATCATAAAAACGTTTTCCTAACAGGGCTGAGACAAGGGTCCTAAAAATCAGGCCCTTGTCTTATTTCTTGGCTGAAATTTTCTTGGCAATGAAGGTTCCTGATGTCTTGGACTTTCCTGGTGCAGCAAGTTGTTTTCTTGGGCCTTCTCGAGACTTCCTTGGACGTCACTTTCCTCTTTGGTACGCACAAGCATTCCTTATGTGGTACTTTCCCTTTCCAAAATGGTCAAGCCTTCCTTATCTGGAAAGGCACAATCTTGACTTTGAAGACTTCTTCTTGGATGGCAAGAAATAATATTTCCTCCTTCTTTGACTTGAGTCCGAGAAAGATTCATTCATTCTTCCTTTTCCACACTTATACGAACTTTTCTACTTCTGCACACACTTCACAAGAATGATCACTTTCTACTATGGATGGCAATTAAATCACACAAAAGACAAGTAAATGAGCATTAGATGACATCAAAAAGATTCATGAATAATGACTTAACAAATACCCCCAAACCTATCTTTTGCTAGTCCCTGAGCAAAACAAAGAAAAACCAAACTAAAACAAAATGAACGGACTCAATCATAGTTAAGGATAGATCATTTAAACCTCTAGGTGTTCCTAGTAGGAGGAGTTTTGTGTCCTGAGGGTTATGATAGCTACGATCCCTACAAACGTTTTACTTAAACAACTAACATGCTAGAGATAGTTGTTAACAAGTTAATAAGAATTAAAGAGAGTAGACATACTTTGCAAAACTAAAAAGAATCCACAACAGTAAGTATCATGTGTGATGTGTAGATGCCAATATCTCAAGTAATCATGTTTAAAAACAACTTTATCCAAATGCTCCAAAAAGATTTCGCCTCGACTCTAATCCTCACTAGGTATCTCTCCATTCTCACAAGAATCCTAGGCTTACGCTCTTATCAAGCATATGTGATGGGCATTATTTAGAGGAATTCAAGTTTAATCACATATGATTTGCAATGAAGAATAGCACTTTCTGGAATTAAGAACTCATGAATGAAATTGAACTTTAAGAACATAGATACATACCTCAATCCTCAGCATGGTTGTCCATAAGATCAGTTAGGTCTTCAGTTTTGGGTGTAATGGGGCTAAGCTTATGGTGAAACAAAGAAAGGGTCGGATTCAAAGAACCTGAGTTGTGTCAAGGCATGAGATGTCATGACTTGAACTTTGAAGTTCTGCTCTGATTTCTTGCTTAGAACCCACGGCAGCATTGATAAGAACTTGATTCCTCTTTTGAAGTTTTCTTGAGTTTATTGCCTCACTTGGATCAATTCAGGTGTTCTTTCACATTCCCTTTTTGTTTTTTGGTTCCATTGACAATTGGAGTTTTTTTTTTTTTTCTGAATTGAACCAAGATCATACAATAGTTTCCTTATTCCTTGTATAGCATTTTCCATCACATTCAGATTTTAACTTTCACATTATTGTCGTTGCTGCAATAGCTCTTTTTGAATTGGGCAGCAACATCTTTAATTCTTCATTCTCACCATGAATCTCATTTAATGCAGCCTTAACACAAACTTGGGTTATAGGGCATGGCATGATTGAATGGTTGAGTGTTTGGCAGATTGTGCTTAGGGTGATGACAGAAAAGGCTGAGTGTTTGGCTTCAAAATGGTTTAGGGAGCACACAATTTGGTAGGATAAGTCCTTGAGAGGTTTAATCAAACATAGCCTACATCACTTCTTATGGAAAACCACACCTCAAATCAAGAGCATCTATATGATGTCAGTTCTTTAAAATTCAATGCAAATGTAATGGAATGAGATCAGCATTTAAGAACAAAATCAGAGTGTTTAAGAGTAGAAACAATGTATATCACTCTAAAAGAATGGCAATATAGCTCAATATCCTCACAAGGTAATCTCCACTAATTTTCTGAAGTTCACTCAAATGCAGTAGTTTTGTTTACTTAATCACTCGAGACATTGCATTGTGAAGTGCAAGGTTATGATACAAACGGATTATGGCAGAACACTTAGTAGAACAAAGATAGTTAACTTAGCATGTACACTCTTATTAACAAGTTAACACACCTATCACTATCAAAAACTTAAACTAACTAACAAAAACTAAAGGTGAAATTTTCAAAATCAAGCCGTGTATAACCCCCAAACCTACTTGTTTCTATATACCAATTTTCAAATCCACACCCCCATACCTAAACTGATCATTGTCCTCAATGTGATAAGGAATATTCAATGAGAAGACTAAAACAGATTCGATGCTTAGAGAGTGCATTACTGCAGAAACAAGTGAATGAAATCTCGACCAAGGCGACATCATAGTGGGATAGATCTGGATTATCCTCCAAATAGGGTTGAAGTCGCTGCCCATTAACTTTGAATCGATCCCCATTCTTCTCGTTCTCAATCTCAATGGCTCCATGAGGGAATACGTGAATCACTGTGAAAGGACCAAGCCATCTAGACTTCAACTTTCCTGGAAAAAGTTTCAACCGTGAGTTAAACAAAAGAACTTTCTGGTTAGGAGTGAATACCTTTCTCAAGATTGCTTTGTCATGATAAAGCTTGGTTCTCTCTTTGTAAATCTTGGCATTTTCATAAGCTTCATTTCTCAACTCCTCAAGTTTTCATTGCCCAAAACTTACGGTGCTCAAGCTCCATAGGTAAATGACAAGCTTTTCCGAAAACCAGCCTATAGGGACTCATTCCAATTGGAGTTTTATAAGCTGTCCGGTAAGCCCAAAGAGCATCGTTGAGGCGTAAGGACCAATCCTTCTGAGTAGGGGACACAGTCTTCATAAGTATGTTCTTAATCTCCCTATTGCTTATCTCAACTTGTCCAGAACTCTGGGGATGGTACGGAGTTGCAACTCTATGACTGATGTTGTATTTTTTCATTAGAGCATCAAACGTACGATTACAAAAGTGACTGCCACCATCACTTATAATCGCCCTTGGAGTTCCAAATCTTGTAAAGATCATGTCTCGGAGAAAGCTGAGAACCACTCTATTATCATTACTTCTTGTAGCAATCGCTTCCACCCATTTGGATACATAATCTACCGCCACTAGAATATATGTATAACCATATGAAGATGGAAAAGGACCCATAAAATCGATTCCCCATACATCAAAGAGTTCGACCACCAAGATGTTAGTCAATGGCATCTGATTCCTGCTACTTATGTTTCCCATCCTTTGGCATCTGTCACACTTAGAACAAAAGTTAAAAGCATCTTTAAATAAACAAGGCCAAAAGAAACCAGATTGAAGAACCTTAAGTGCTGTTTTCTTTGCACCAAAGTGTCCTCTGCAAGCAAATTCATGGCTGAACTTGAGTATGCTTTGTTGTTCAGCTTCTGGTACACATCTCCTTATAATCTGATCGGGACAGTACTTGAATAGGTAGGGGTCATCCCACAAATAGTGCTTCACCCCGGAGAGAAACTTCGTTCGTTCCTGAGAAGAAAGATCATCTCTAATCACTCCACAAGCAAGGTAATTAACAAAATCAGCATACCATAGTTCTTTTTCTTGAATAGCTAAGAGCTGCTTATCAGGGAATGATTCATTAATGGGGACAACATTGTTTTCTGTAGCACTGTCATCAACTAGTCGAGACAAGTGATCAGCAACTAGGTTATCTCTTCCACTCTTATCATGAATTTCCAGGTCAAACTCTTGGAGCAAGAGTATCCACCTTATCAACCGAGGCTTAGAATCTTTCTTCGTAAGTAAGTACCTAATGGCTGCATGATCAGAATAGACAATCACTTTAGAACCAACAAGATAAGAAAGAAATTTTTCTAAAGCAAAGACTACAGCCAAAAACTCCTTCTCAGTTGTTGAGTAGTTGAGCTGAGCGTCATTCAAGGTTCTACTAGCGTAGTAGATCACATGAGGTAACTTATCAACACGTTGTCCCAAAACTGCACCTATAGAATCCTTAGCAAGCAAATCACAAAGAGGACGAGTTATTTTTGAAAAATCCTGGATAAACCGCCTATAAAAACCTGCATGCCCAAGAAAACTTCTAACACCCTTAACTGATGTAGGTGGGGGCAGCTTAGAGATGAGATCAATTTTTGCTTTATCAACCTCAATTCCCTTGCAAGAAATCACATGACCAAGTACAATACCTTGCTTAACCATGAAATGACACTTCTCCCAGTTCAAGATCAGATTGGTTTCTTTGCATATTTGAAGCACTAGAGAGAGATGGTTAAGGCAATTATCAAATGAGGAACCAAACACTGAAAAATCATCCATGAATACCTCTATAAACCTCTCAATCATATCCGAAAAGATGGCCATCATGCATCTTTGGAAGGTGGCAGGAGCATTACATAGACCAAAAGGCATCCTCCTATATGCGAATGTTCCAAATGGACAGGTGAATGTGGTCTTTTCTTGATCTTCCGGAGCAATGGAAATCTGATTATAACCTGAAAATCCATCAAGAAAACAATAGTATGAGTGGCCAGCTAATCTCTCCAGCATTTGATCAATAAAAGGTAAAGGGAAATGATCCTTTCTAGAGGCAGAATTCAACTTCCTGTAATCAATGCACACACGCCAACCAGTGGTCATTCTTGTAGGCACAAGCTCATTGTCATCATTCTTCACCATGGTAATCCCTGACTTTTTAGGCACCACTTGGACGGGCCTCACCCATTTGCTGTCAGAAATAGGGTATATGATACCCACATCAAGCAATTTCAACACTTCAGCTCTCACTACTTCTTTCATGTGAGTTAATGCCACTTCTAGTGTATCACCAGATTCAGTCTGCAAAAATTTAGAAACCACCAGGGAATCCAACTCATCAACATAAAAACAATCCAAAGTAGTAGAAGGATGAGTTATGGATTCAAACACTTTAAACTGAACGGTCTCTCCTAGTACAGTCATGGTAAGCTTCCCATTACGTACATCAATTACAGTCTTTGCCGTGGCCATGAATGGTCTTCCAAGCAAGATTGGTAAGTCACGGTCATGTATGGGATCCTCATCCATATCAAGAACTACAAAATCAGCAGGCAAGATTAGTTTATCAACTTGAACTAGGATATCCTCTACAATACCTCTAGGATACTTGACTGAACGATCGGCAAGTTGAAGTGAGATGGTGGTCTTCTTTAACTCCCCCAAACCTAATTGTAAGTACACCGAGTACGGCATCAGATTAATGCTTGCCCCCAAGTCAAGCATGGCTTTTTCAATCATTTTCTCTCCAACGGTGATGTTGATGGAGAAACTTCCTGGTTCTTTCAATTTCGGTGGCAGTTTCCTTTGTAGCACAGCACTAACATTTTCACTCACCACAACCTTCTCATTTGGTTCATATTTTCTCTTGTGGCTATTCAGCTCCTTGAAAAACTTCCCATATGCAGGTACGTTCCTAATGACATCAAGCAAAGGGAAATTAATGTTCACTTTACTTAACAGATCATATATTTCTTTAATTTCAGATTTGGTGTTAGAACCATCATTACCAACAGCATTATCAATCATCATACCACTCCTAAGCATTGTAATTGCTTTGGCTTGCTCTTGATTCCTTTCAATCATAAGTGGTTGACTTGGCAGTTTTCCAGGTTCCCTTTTATTAAGAGCATCTGCAATCTTTTGAGTGGTACACGGCCATAACTTTTGAGTTTTCCGTATTCGTTTCTTTTTCTGTTTAGTTAAGTTTTTGCTAGCAATAGTATGATAACTTGTTAATAGGGATGTATATGCTAAGTTAACTATCTTTTCCTTACTAAGAGTCATGCCATGGTCAAATAGTTCATAATTCACAATGCCATGTTTTAAGTGATTAAGTGAACAAAACAATTGAATTTGAGTGAACCTTAGAAAATTAGTGGAGACTTCCCTCTGAGATTTTTGAGCCTAATTGCCATTCTTTCTGAGGGATATACTTGTTTCTACTCTTAAATACTCATCACTTTGTTCTTGATTGTTGATCTCATTACATCATTTTGCATTGAATTTTAAAGAACTAACATCATATAGATGCTCTTGATTTAATGTGTGGTTTGCAATAAGAAGTGATGTAGGCTATGTGTGCTTTAACCTTTAAAGGCCTTATCCTACCCAATTGCATGCTCCCTAAGCCAATTTTGAAGCCAAACACTCAACCTTTTCTTTCATCACCCAAAGTATAACCTCACCACAATACTTGCCCTAAAAGAGATTCATGGTGAGAATGAGAAGTGAAAGAAAATGCTGCCCAATTCCAAGGACATTGGTGTCAATTCAAAGTTCAAAAAGTGAAAGAAATGCTTACATTTACAAGTTGCATGAAAGGTTGAGGAAATCATTGCATGATCTTGCTTCAATTCAATTCAAAGAAAAAGAAAAAAAAATGAAAGAAAAAAAAAGGAAAGAAACGTTGAAAAAGAAAAGAGAAAAAAAAAAGTGAACAAACAAAGTGAATTGAGCCAAGTGAGCCAAGAACCTCGGAAGAAGCCATCAAGGAAGCACAATCCGTGGGCCTTAAGCAAAGATTCAGCTCAGAAACTGCAAGTTCGAGTCATGACTTCTTATGCCTTGGCACAGCTCAGGTTCTTTGAATCCGATCCTTCCTTTCTAAATCCCCAAGCTTAGCCCAATTACAACCTTAAAATGGAAGACCTAACTGATCTTATGGACAATCATGCTAAGGATTAAGGTACGTATCTATGTTCTTAAAGTTCAATTCCTTTCATCAAATCCTTCTTTCCATAAAGTGCTATTCCTCATTGATACTCATATGTGATTAAACTTGAATTCCATAACATAAACTCATCAAATATGCTTGAAAGAGTGAAAGCCTAGGATTTTTGTGTGAATTGAGAGTTGCCTAGTGAGGATTCTTGTGTAGCACAGCACTAACATTTTCACTCACCACAACCATCTCATTTGGTTCATATTTTCTCTTGTGGCTATTCAGCTCCTTGAAAAACTTCTTATGTGCAGGTACGTTCCTAATGACATCAAGCAAAGGCAAATTAATGTTCACTTTACTTAACAGATCATATATTTCTTTAAAAGACTTATCTTGTTTGCTTTTAGCAAGTCTTCCAGGGAAAGGAATTGGTGGCATATAAGGCGTTTCAGCCTTGTGAAGTGGCTGATCATTTTGGCTTGAGCTTGCATGACTTGAATTCTTTGGTTGCTGCTCCCTTTCCGTTTGGTCCCCCAAATTCTTCTCTTCCGTAGCCCCTGCATTAATTTCAGATTTGGTGTTAGAACCATCATTACCAACACCATTATCAATCATCTTACCACTCCTAAGCATTGTAATTGCTTTGGCTTGCTCTTGATTCCTTTCAATCATAAGTGGTTGACTTGGCAGTTTTCCAGGTTCTCTTTTATTAAGAGCATCTGCAATCTGCCCTAGTTGAATCTCCATCTTATTTAGGGCTGCAGAATGGTTTTGAAGCATGCTATTCGTTGATTTTTGGAATTGCAAAGTATTCTGGGCAAGCAGCTTCACGGTGTCCTCGAGTGAATTTTTGGCTTTCGGTTGGAAAGAGGAACTAGCTTGATTCTGAACATTGTTGTTGTTGCTCCATGAAAAATTGGGATGATTCCTCCACCCAGGATTGTATGAGTTAGAGAATGGATCATTCCTTGGCCTCTGATTGTAGGAGTTTGTGAAATTGACATGTTCTTGTCCAATTTCTGGATAGGCAGATCCCATAGGGCACTCATGTGTGATATGATCAAAGGCTTCACATACCCCACATGATTCCTTCATGTTAGGCCTTGGTTGAGCAGCAACTAATGCATCCAACTTCTTTTCTAGCATAGATATCTGAGCATCAAGTTTAGCATTGTTAGAACCACTAATTTCATAAATTCCAGCTCGCTTACCACTAGTGTGCATGTGTTGAGTTTCCATGGCAATCTGTTCGAAAAGAGTACAAGTTTGTTCAGGAGTCTTGCTCTTCATGGAATCCCCTGCAAAATTTGTAACAATGTTCTTGCTCGAGAGGGTTAGTCCTTTATAAAAAATACGCATTTGTAAATTTAAAGGAATGCCATGATGGGGGCATTGGAGAAGTAACCCATTGTACAGTTCCCATGCCTCTGAGAATGACTCATCAACTTGTTGGGTAAATGTCATGATTTGATCCCTCAACATATCTGTCTTGGCTGTGGAAAAGTACTTCTCTAGGAATTTCTTTTGAATCTCAGCCCATGTGGTTAGTGATCTTGGCCTAAGAGAATTAAGCCAATACTTCGCTCTCTCCTTCAATGTGTACGGAAACACACTCATCCTTAATTGCTCTTCGGATACACCTGTCAAAGGAAAAGTACTCACTACGTTAAATATTTCTTTTAAATGGGTAAGTGGGTCTTCATTAGGTAAACCGTTAAATGAAGGAAGCATATTCAGATGAGAAGATTTCAGCTCATAGTTTCGGGCTTGCGATGGCAGCGTAATGCAAGAAGGATTTGTATCAATGGTTGGGATATCAAGGTCTCCCATGAAGTTCTCTTCTTCTGCCATCTCTTCCTCTTCCTTAGAGTCAGTGCCAATACTCTCGGACTCGGATAGATCCTCGTTAGAAAGATTTCTGTATGGCTCTAAAGCAGCTAGCTTTGCAGCTTTTAGGTTCTCTTGTAGGGTGTTCAGAATTGGTTCGCCTCGGATTGGCTTGCGTCCCAATGCTCTGGAATGGTTGCTTCTCGCAGATTCGACTTGTTCAAAAAGACTGCTAGAAATAAACTACCGCAAATAGAGTAAAAAAAAAAACAAAATTAAGTAAAAAAAAAACAAAAAAAAAAAACTAAAACAGAAAATGAAAAATAGAATAGGTAAAAGCCACGCTATGCTTAGAATAAATCAGTCCCCGGAAACGGCGCCAAAAACTTGTTGTTTAATTTTCCTTCCAAGTGCACAAGTTGTAGATGGTATAGCGGAGCACAAGTAAGGGTTATCGTACCACGGAGACTGATTAGAATGAAGCAGAAACTAGCCTTAAACTATTCTATGTAAATGTTCGGGTTTTTGATTTGGTTTTTAATTAGACACTGAATTACGTTAGGAGAAACTAAGTAGAGAACAAGCTAAACAAGGAAGAAGACTGATGATTAAAAGGCCTAGGGTCTTGACTTCACCATTACAATTCAATTCCATGTAAATTAAACTAGTACAAATCAGTTTCACTAGATAGTTTCATGGGTTCGTTTTCACTTACTTATGGTCAGTCGTGGGTGTCCGATCGAACCAAGTTCCTTCAACCTTAATCTAGATGTGATGTCCAACATAGATTTCAATCAAAGAACCAATAATAACAGGAAAACAATAGAACCAAATACTCCATGGAATGGGTGTCTTCTCAGGATATTATTCATTCAATTACAGATCGTCCAAACAAAGGTATGGGTGTCTACTCAATATTGGGATAAGAAAACTAACAAACAATCTTACTGGTGATCAAACATCAAAATAGAATGTTAATTATCAATGGAGCATAGTAATTGAATCATAAAACACAGCAGGAAACTGACAAACACTTAAGATCAATACATGGAATAAGAACTGCAAGGTTACATCAAAACCCTAGATATCAATTCAGTTACACATCATGATAAAAGAAAGTATAAACACAATATGAAGCATAACTGAAATCAGATTCAAAAGGAGAAGAAGAAACCCCTTGAAGCAATTCTGTTGTCGAACTCCTCCTGGTTCCGTTAAGCCTTTTTTTTTCTCCAAACCAGAGACTGCTTCTTATGTTAAAAATGGCCTCCCCTCTTTCTGTATGACAAAAACATAAATAGATGCGGCTAGGGTTCCCTCTCCCTCTTTTTCTGAACTAAACTCCTTTAAATAGCAGTCTACAATCCCTAGAAGTTAGGAGAATAAATAGGACATTTCTCTGATTTAAAAGACTCCTTAATCAGACCTAAAACAAGGCAATATAATCATAAAAACGTTTTCCTAACAGCGCTGAGACAAGGGTCCTAAAAATCAGGCCCTTGTCTTATTTCTTGGCTGAAATTCTCTTGGCAATGAAGGTTCCTGATGTCTTGGACTTTCCTGGTGCAGCAAGTTGTTTTCTTGGGCCTTCTCGAGACTTCCTTGGACGTTACTTTCCTCTTTGGTATGCACAAGCATTCCTTATGTGGTACTTTCCCTTTCCAAAATGGTCAAGCCTTCCTTATGTGGAAAGGCACAATCTTGACATTGAAGACTTCTTCTTGGATGGCAAGACATAATCTTTCCTCCTTCTTTGACTTGAGTCCGAGAAAGATTCATTCATTCTTCCTTTTCCACACTTATACGAACTTTTCTACTTCTGCACACACTTCACAAGAATGATCACTTTCTACTATGGATGGCAATTAAATCACACAAAAGACAAGTAAATGAGCATTAGATGACATCAAAAAGATTCATGAATAATGACTTAACAGGCTTCAATCGAGCCCTAACTATAGTATGTTATACAAATAGCGACCTAAAAATTACGCAACTATATGCACGTTTTAACTCGCAAGTGCACAAGATCAGACAAATAGTATAGAAAGCAAATACGAGATCATTCCCACGAGGACTGGATTAATATGTGTTTAAAATTGATTTTAAGATGATTTTGAGAACTGAAAATTTCGAAACAAAATATTAAAAAAAATAGCGTTTTATTAAAAATAGAATTGGATTGAGGTTAAAACAATGTGAGAAAACCAGTTAGGGATTCGATGTTCACCGCTAATCCTCTTCCTTAAGCAAACGATATGCACAATGCTACAAAACAGATTTTAGATGCTCATGTTTGTCAACCTAAAGGCATGATATCTAGTCTTTAAATTATTGATTTCCCTAAGCAACAAGTTAGGCATGGGTATCTACGCTAACTCTTTTCATTCATAAAGTGTTTAGCATGGTATCTACTAAGTTGTACTTTAAGAACGCATAACAAAATGGAAATCGACAAACACACAACTCCTAGAACATGGTATCTATTCTAGTTATTCATGATGATTAATTTCAAAAAGTTATATGTAACGACCCGCCTCGTACGGCAATCCCGGCCTTGACGGTATCGCTATGGGCACCGGCCTTACAACACGGCGAACCCCCTGGTGGCAGCCTTATGCTCACACAGCAGCCCAAAGGTATTGTTCCCAAGGCCCCATTCGAAATCCCCCAGTCTGCAGCCTTTGAGGGTCGAACCATGGACCAAGGGTTTTTATTCCCCTTAAGATAAAATGTCGGATAAATATGCTCCTATCATAGTACTTAGTTACCGATAATTTAAATAGACAGCAAGAACATACAAAACAGAAAATAAAAAGAGGAAGAAGATAGCTCTTTGAAGATGTGTTGGTCAGCCATAGTGATTGGATGACGCCTTGACGTTCCTCCTTGCTTCCTAAGCCTTTTAGATCTTGGAACCTTGAAGGATGGTGCAGAATGGGAGGGTGTGGCTGAGTCCTTGTGTGAGAGCCCCCGACGTTTCTGCAGTTTTTTCAAGTGAGGGAAAAAGGAAGAGAAATTGCTACCTTGAGTGTGAGCCTCATGTTTTTCAGATTGAGGGAGATAAGGAGACGTTCCAAGTGAGGTGAGAAGGAGACTCTTTGTTTCTCTCTTGTGTGTCTTCCCCTTGGCTGCCAAGAATTTATGTGCATATTAATTCGCTGAATGAGGGAGAGCAAGCGTTTCTTTGTCCCTTGGCTGCCAGGAATTTATGTTCCGTGGCTGCTCTTTTTTTTCTTTTTTTTCTTCTTTTCTCTGATTAAAAAGGCTCCTCTCACAACCCTAACAAACTGGGCTTCTAGTCGTCCAAGCCTGATAAGGATTAAAAAACTTGAAATAGAAGGAATGCTGAATTCCTACGCAGCCTGACCTTGCTGTACTAAAACGGCCATAACTCCTTCTAGAAAATTCCAATTCATGAACTGTAAATTCGTTTAGAAACTAGACTTCGGTATCTTTTCAACGATATATGGCCCATTAGCTAGTTCATCCCGAGCAGGTGCAGTTAATTTCGAGAAGTTGACACATCTGCTGAAGTCTGTTTCAAAGTTTCCTCTTTAGATTTCCAAAACAGCACTCAGTAACTCCTTTTGTAACTTTGCTTCCAAAAATCCTACAAAACACGAAAACAAGCTAAGTATTAAGAAAACATAGGAAACATGCTAAGAAAAGCATAAGAAAACAAGATAAAATGTTGCATAAATATGCTCCTATCAATACATTAATAACCCAACTCCCTTGACCTCCCGAGCAAAAACCCACTCCATGGTCAACCTTTATCGCTGGGCTTACTCAAACGGGGCTCTGTACGAACTCTAAAGGCCTCAAAACCTCCAAAATCCGATCCGGAAATGTCCCAATACCCTAGCCACGCATCGCCGTGGGCCGGAAAATAGCCTCACGCGCTTCCACGCACCGATTGAAGGCCGAACCACGCACCACTCACCCTCACACGCTGCCACGCATCCTATACTGTTCATGATGAAATATTTTGTCACTATGACGGAATATCCTGATGAAATCAGAATATTCCGTTCAGACTAACGACGTTAGGGTTTCGTTTTAACACCTTTATCATTTGACGAAATATGGTAACGCCGTTAGCATATTCCGTCAAATTATGACGGCGTCAATTGACTCAACGGTGGACTGACTGCTGACTGTGCTGCCACGTGGCAGCTGAGTCAGCCGCTGACGGTCTCCACGTGGCTGCCACCTGGCCTACCACGTCAGCCGCAGCCGGTCAAACCTATCACCGTAGAAGACGACTGTGCCACCGTACATCGCCGTCTGCCGTCGTCGAAAAACTCCATTGCCGCCCGACCTTGAATTTTTCCTAACTTCCTCAAATCTTAACCGTTTTTCAAAAATGTTTAGTCTAAATTTACTTTTCACCAGGAACCCAAATCTGAAGTCAAAGCTTCGAAACCAAACTTGATTTGGCCGGAAGACGACCAAGACGCTTTGGACAAATCCTCCCTTCACTCCACCACCTACGGTGATGCTCTCGCCTCGAAAATGGCCTCCAGCAGCTCGAAATCTCGAGAGGAAGCTGCATATGGGCTCGGTTTGGCTCAAATCGGTCCCAAAATCGGAGGATGAAGGCGAGAGGGATTCGGTGATCGCACGGGGAGAGAGAGTTTAGGTAGGAGAGAGAGAGTTCTAGGCTGGTCCTGGCAGAGTCCAAAAAGAGACAAAAAATATCCCCCACGTTTTGGACTTTTCCAAAATGACCAAATTACCCCTAAAGCTTCTAGATCCGCAACGCTCTCACCGGGTCCCCGTTTTCCGAGTGCCGCCTATCTACGAACTCATGAGTTCGAGTCCTATGTAACGACCTAAGAAAAATTTCCAAAAGCACTGTCAGTCAAAAATTGACTCCGAACCCTTCTGAAACCGAGGGTAAAATCGTCTTTTCATTAATTAAATTTTCAAATTAATTTAATTTCTGGTCCGGGTCGTTACATCAGTTTGGTTGATGGAAAATTTCTGGTCCGGGTCGTTACATCAGTAGGGCAGGCTCCTAGCTCTAGTCTGACCTCAGAGGCTCATGGGAATGTCAACAGAGGGGCGGTAAGCTACATGGGTAGCACAGGTACACCCCTGGTGGGGACAAGAAGCGCTTAAGCTCCTACCAGTGGGACAAGCATTGTGAACGAAGTTGTGGCTCTGCCAAAAAATGGACTGGGGCGGAGACGTGGTTACCAAATTGGGGGAAAGGTAAATACTTCCATCAGCCTAACAAAACCAAGCCATCCTCTGCTGAAACAGACGTCTTCATCTATATCTGAGGGTGGGATGTCAGCAAGGAAGAATCTCAGGCCTCAGAATTTGGGGGAAACCGTGATGGATGCCGGTACAAAGGCCCATCACGAGTCATGAATATCCTAGAGTAGAACGTTCGACGCATAGGCAATGCTCGGATGGTTCGAGCTTTAAAATTTTTACAGAAATCCAAGAAACCAGGGTGGTGTTTCTTATGGAAACAAAATAGACTTTGAATTTGGCCTCGGATCAGTTACCTGTTCTTGTGGTGTTAGGTAGCACGGGTGCTCTATCTAGAGAGGTCCAAGCCAAACTTGATAGCCTCCTGTTTAATGCTGACTTGGGGAACCGAAATTGGGTTCAGGCCAGCCTCTACAAGAAGTTGGATGATCTTTTGGAGAAGGTAGAAGTGGTTTGGAAACAGCGATCTCACATTTTGTGGATGAAACTGGGGACAGAAACACCAAGTATTTCCATGATTGTGCTCGAGCAAGGGGATAACATAACCACGTCAAGGGCACCTTCGACCAGTAAAACAGTTGGTGCACATCTGATTCTGTAATTGGTGATGTTTTCTGCCAGTACATCCCAAAATGCCTCTCTCCTTCAACAGTTTTCAAGGGATGAAATTGAATGAGCACTCTTTCAAATGGCCCCTATGAAAGCACCGGGGTTGGATGGATGGCCTACCCTGTTTTACCAGCGTTATTGGTCAGTGGTGGGGGATGCAGTCACTGAGAATTGTTTGTAGGCTCTGAATGAGGGAGCTAGTGTGCGGGAGATAAACACCACCTTAATTGCTCTTATACAAAAGGTCCTGAGTCCCCAAAGGGTCACGGAGTTTCGATCAATTAGCTTGTGCTCGGTGTTGTAAAAATTGAAATTCAAAACGATTGTAAATCGTCTGAAAATGGTCATGCCTTCGGTTATTTCTGAATTTCAAAGTGCTTTTGTCCCTACCCAGCTTATTTCTGATAACATTGTGCGTCCTTTTGAGAGCATCCATGCTATCCGGCGACGGGGGGGAAGCAATCTAAAGAAGATGGTCCTTAAGTTGGACATGTCGAAGGCATATGATAGGGTAGAATGGTATTTCTTGGAACAAATTATGCATAGGCTGGGTTTTAGTGAGCAGTGGGTCACTCTTGTAATGGGATGGGTGTTAAGTCATTATTCATGCATCTTTTTTATGTCATCTAATGCTCATTTACTTGTCTTTTGTGTGATTTAATTGCCATCCATAGTAGAAAGTGATCATTCTTGTGAAGTGTGTGCAGAAGTAGAAAAGTTCATATAGGTGTGGAAAAGGAAGAATGAATGAATCTTTCTCGGACTCAAGTCAAAGAAGGAGGAAAGATTATTTCTTGCCATCCAAGAAGAAGTCCTCAATGTCAAGATTGTGCCTTTCCACATAAGGAAGTCTTGAGCATTTTGGAAAGGGAAAGTACCACATAAGGAAGGCTTGTGCGTACCAAAGAGGAAAGTGACGTCCAAGGAAGTCTCGACAAGGGCCTGATTTTTAGGACCCTTGTCTCAGCCCTGTTAGGAAAACGTTTTTAGGATTTTATTGCCTTGTTTTAGGTCTGATTAGGAGTCTTTTAAGTCGGAGAAATGTCCTATTTATTCTCCTAACTTCTAGGGATTGTAGACTGCTATTTAAAAAAGTTTAGTTCATAAAAAGCCAAGAAAAAGAGGTAACCCTAGCCGCATCTATTTATGTTTTTGTCGTACAGAAAGAGTGGAGGCCATTTTTAACATAGGAAGCAGTCTCTGGTTTGGAGACAAAAAAAAGGCTTAACGGAACCAGGAGGAGTTCGACATCAGAATTGCTTCAAGGGGTTTCTTCTTCTCCTTTTGAGTCTTATTTCAGTTATGCTTCATATTTTGTTTATACTTTCTTATATCATGATGTGTAACTGAATTGATATCTAGGGTTTTGATGTAACCTTGCAGTTCTTGTTCCATGTATTGATCTAAAGTGTTTTTCAGTTTCCTGCTGTGTTTTATGATTCAATTACTGTGCTCCATTGATAATTAACATTTTATTTTGATGTTTGATCACCATTAAGATTGTTTGTTAGTTTTCTTATCCCAATATTGAGTAGACACCCATACCTTTGTTTGGACGATCTGTAATTGAATGAATAATATCCTGAGAAGACACCCATTCCATGGAGTTATTTGGTTCTATTGTTTTCCTGTTATTATTGGTTCTTTGATTGAAATCTATGTTGGACATCACATCTAGATTAAGGTTGAAGGAACTTGGTTCGATCGGACACCCATGACTGACCATAAGTAAGTGAAAACAAACCCATGAAACTATCTAGTGAAACTGATTTGTACTAGTTTAATTTACATGGAATTGAATTGTAATGGTGAAGTCAAGGCCTTTTAATCATCAGTCTTCTTCCTTGTTTAGTTTGTTCTCTACTTAGTTCCTTCTAACGTAATTCAGTGTCTAATTAAAAACCAAATCAAAAACCCGAACATTCAATTTTTTTTTTTTGCATTTACATAGAATAGTTTAAGGCTAGTTACTGCTTCATTCTAATCAGTCTCCGTGGTACGATAACCCTTACTTGTGCTCCACTATACCATCTACAACTTGCGCACTTGCAAGGAAAATTAAACAACAAGTTTTTGGCGCTGTTGCCGGGGACTGATTCATTCTGTTTTAGTTTTTTTTTTTACTTAATTTTGTTTTGTTTACTCTGTTTGCGGTAGTTTATGTCTAGCAGTCTTTTGGAACAAGTCGAATCTGCGAGAAGCAACAATTCCAAAGCATTGGGATGCAAGAAGACAAGCTTATTAGAGTACTTAAGGAGAACAAATCTGCTATTGGTTGGTCTATTGCAGATATCAAAGGAATAAGCCCTACAATGTGCATGCATAGAATTCTAATGGAGGAAGGAGCCAAGCCAGTTCGTGAGGCACAAAGGAGATTGAATCCTCACATGAAAGAAGTAGTGAGAGCTGAAGTGTTGAAATTACTTGATGTGGGTATCATATACCCTATTTCTGACAGCAAATGGGTGAGCCCCGTCCAAGTGGTGCCTAAAAAGTCAGGGATCACCGTGGTGAAGAATGATGACAATGAGCTTGTGCCTACAAGAATGACCACTGGTTGGCGTGTGTGCATTGATTACAGGAAGTTGAATTCTGCCTCTAGAAAGGATCATTTCCCTTTACCTTTTATTGATCAAATGCTGGAGAGATTAGCTGGCCACTCATACTATTGTTTTCTTGATGGATTTTCAGGTTATAATCAGATTTCCATTGCTCCGGAAGATCAAGAAAAGACCTCATTCACCTGTCCATTCGGAACATTCGCATATAGGAGGATGCCTTTTGGTCTATGTAATGCTCCTGCCACCTTCCAAAGATGCATGATGGCCATCTTTTCGGATATGATTGAGAGGTTTATAGAGGTATTCATGGATGATTTTTCAGTGTTTGGTTCCTCATTTGATAATTGCCTTAACCATCTCTCTCTAGTGCTTCAAAGATGCAAAGAAACCAATCTGATCTTGAACTGGGAGAAGTGTCATTTCATGGTTAAGCAAGGTATTGTACTTGGTCATGTGATTTCTTGCAAGGGAATTGAGGTTGATAAAGCAAAAATTGATCTCATCTCTAAGCTGCCCCCACCTACATCAGTTAAGGGTGTTAGAAGTTTTCTTGGTCATGCAGGTTTTTATAGGCGGTTTATCCAGGATTTTTCAAAAATAACTCGTCCTCTTTGTGATTTGCTTGCTAAGGATTCTGTTTTTAAGTTTAATGAGGAGTGTTTAAATGCATTTGATACACTAAAATGTGAACTAACCTCTTCGCCTATTATCATGGCTCCCGATTGGTCTTTACCTTTTGAATTAATGTGTGATGCCTCTGATTATGCTATGGGTGCAGTTTTGGGACAACGTGTTGATAAGTTACCTCATGTGATCTACTACCCTAGTAGAACCTTGAATGACGCTCAGCTCAACTACCCAACAATTGAGAAGGAGTTTTTGGCTGTAGTCTTTGCTTTAGAAAAATTTCGTTCTTATCTTGTGGGTTCTAAAGTGATTGTCTATTCTGATCATGCAGCCATTAGGTACTTACTTACGAAGAAAGATTCTAAGCCTCGGTTGATAAGGTGGATACTCTTGCTCCAAGAGTTTGACCTGGAAATTTCGTGATAAGAGTGGAAGAGATAACCTAGTTGCTGATCACTTGTCTCGACTAGTTGATGACGGTGCTACAGAAAACAATGTTGTCCCCATTAATGAATCATTCCCTGATGAGCAGCTCTTAGCTATTCAAGAAAAAGAACCATGGTATGCTGATTTTGTTAATTATCTTTCTTGTGGAGTGATTAGAGATGATCTTTCTTCTCAGGAACGAAAGAAGTTTCTCTCCGGGGTGAAGCACTATTTGTGGGATGACCCCTACCTATTCAAGTACTGTCCCGATCAGATTATAAGGAGATGTGTACCAGAAGCTGAACAACAAAGCATACTCAAGTTCAGCCATGAATTTGCTTGCGGAGGACACTTTGGTGCAAAGAAAACAGCACTTAAGGTTCTTCAATCTGGTTTCTTTTGGCCTTGTTTATTTAAAGATGCTTTTAACTTTTGTTCTAAGTGTGACAGATGCCAAAGGATGGGAAACATAAGTAGCAGGAATCCGATGCCATTGACTAACATCTTGGTGGTCGAACTCTTTGATGTATGGGGAATCGATTTTATGGGTCCTTTTCCATCTTCATATGGTTATACATATATTCTAGTGGCGGTAGATTATGTATCCAAATGGGTGGAAGCGATTGCTACAAGAAGTAATGATAATAGAGTGGTTCTCAGCTTTCTCCGAGACATGATCTTTACAAGATTTGGAACTCCAAGGGCGATTATAAGTGATGGTGGCAGTCACTTTTGTAATCGTACGTTTGATGCTCTAATGAAAAAATACAACATCAGTCATAGAGTTGCAACTCCGTACCATCCCCAGAGTTCTTGACAAGTTGAGATAAGCAATAGGGAGATTAAGAACATACTGATGAAGACTGTGTCCCCTACTCAGAAGGATTGGTCCTTACGCCTCAACGATGATCTTTGGGCTTACCGGACAGCTTATAAAACTCCAATTGGAATGAGTCCCTATAGGCTAGTTTTTGGAAAAGCTTGTCAGTTACCTATGGAGCTTGAGCACCATAAGTTTTGGGCAATCAAGAAGTTCAATTTTGATTTAAAAGACGCTGGGACAACAAGAAAACTTCAACTGAATGAGCTTGAGGAGTTGAGAAATGAAGATTATGAAAATGCAAAGATTTACAAAGAGAGAACCAAGCTTTATCATGACAAAGCAATCTTGAGAAAGGTATTCACTCCTAACCAGAAAGTTCTTTTGTTTAACTCACGGTTGAAACTTTTTCCAGGAAAGTTGAAGTCTAGATGGCTTGGTCCTTTCAAAGTGATTCATGTATTCCCTCATGGAGCCATTGAGATTGAGAACGAGAAGAATGGGGGATCGATTCAAAGTTAATGGGCAGCAACTTAAACCCTATTTGGAGGATAATCCAGATCTATCCCACTATGATGTCGCCTTGGTCGAGATTTCAGTAACTTAGACATGTCTACCTCGTCTCGCCTAGACGTTAAATATAGTGCTTCTAGGAGGCAACCTAGCATTGGTTTGTGTTTTCTTTCATTCACTTGTTTCTGCTGTAATGCACTCTCTAAGCATCGAATCTGTTTTAGTCTTCTCATTGCATATTGCTTATCACATTGAGGAAAATGATCAACTAAGGTTTGGGGGTGTGGATTTGAAAATTGCTATATAGAAACAAGTAGTTTTGGGGGTTATACACGGCTTGATTTTGAAAATTTCACCTTTAGTTTTTGTTAGTATGTTTAGTTAGTTAGTTTAAGTTTTGCTAGTGATAGGTGTATTAACTTGTTAATAAGAGTGTACATGCTAAGTTAACTATCTTTGTTCTACTAAGAGTTTTGCCATAATCCGTTTGTATCATAACCTTGCACTTCACAATGCCTTGTCTCGAGTGATTAAGTAAACAAAACTACTGCATTTGAGTGAACTTCAGAAAATTAGTGGAGACTACCTTGTGAGGTTATTGAGCTATATTGCCATTCTTTTAGAGGGATATACATTGTTTCTACTCTTAAACACTCTGATTTTGTTCTTAAATGCTGATCTGATTCCATTACATTTGCATTGAATTTTAAAGAACTGACATCATATAGATGCTCTTGATTTGAGGTGTGGTTTTCCATAAGAAGTGATGTAGGCTATGTGTGATTAAACCTCTCAAGGACTTATCCTACCAAATTGTGTGCTCCCTAAGCCATTTTGAAGCCAAACACTCAGCATTTTCTGTCATCACCCTAAGCACAATCTGCCAATGGGATGGGTGACAACGGTTTCTTACCGCGTCAAAGCGAATGGAACGGTGGTGGGGCCAATTTCTCCAACTAGGGGTCTCCGTCAAGGGTGTCCATTATCTCCCTATTTGTTTTTGTTTTGTGCAGAGGGTCTCTCTGCTTTGCTGACCCGTGCCCAGGCTAGAAAACAACTTCACGAAGTGTAGGTAGCCCCTAGAGCACCGGTGATGTCCCACCTTTTCTTTGCTGATTGTCTTGCTTTTTTGCCATGCCCACGTAGACGAATGTAAGTAGCTCCCTAGTATTCTGCAAAGTTATGAGTGAGTGTCGGGTCAAAAGGAAAATTTTGAAAAGTCTGCCATTTGGTTTAGCCCTAGTACTGACCCAATTATGAAACTTCTTGTAGCTCTAATTCTAGGGGTCCAGACTGTGGATTTCCATGAGGGGTATTTGCGACTCCCAACGATGACCCATCGAAGCAAACGACGGATGTTTAGTCATGTGAGGGACTCTTTGTGGTCGAAACTTTCTGTATGGAATGCTAAATTGTTATCGGCAGCCGGGAAGAAGTGCTCATCAAGGTAGTGGCTCAAGATTTGCCAACTTTTACCATGACCATTTTTCAGCTTCCCCAGAGTTTGTACCAGGAACTCTCAGCATCTATTGCGAAATATTGGTGGGGAAAGGAGGGCCGGAAGGGTATTCATTTGTTGGAGTTGTAGAAACTTTGTAAGCCAAAGTGCTTGGGAGGTTTAGCCTTCAAGAACTTTGAGGCTTTTAACCGTGCTATGGTAGCGAAGCAAGCTTGGCGTCTATTGGAGTGACCAGATTCCCTGGTCTCAAAACTCCCTAAGGTCTTGCCTTAACACTTTTTGAAGCTCGACAACCGAGTGGGACTAGTTCGTCTAATGTTGGGACTCTAACTAATTTTTGGAAGAAGGTCTGGGGCCTGGGGTGCCTAATCGAATGAAACTCTTTGTATGGAGGACGTGTCATGATATTCTCCAGCCTGGAGTAAACGTCCATAGGTGGAGGGTGGTGCCTTCCCCTCTGTGTACTAGGTGTGGAAAGGGGGTTGAGTTAGCTTTTCATGCCATGTGGAAGTGTAAAACAAGCCGCCAACTGAGGGAGCAAATGCAATGCAGGTTTTTTTCAATATTGATGAGGCGGATTTTACTGATATGTTCTTTGGAGCTTCTAAATGTTTGAAGGGTGGTTAGTTGGAGGAATTGGACTGGGTCTATTGGTAAGGATGGAACCTCAGGAACAAGTTGATATATGGCAATAGCCCCCCATGTCTGCGGCGTTCGGTGGAGACATTTTTGGAAAAGCAATTCTTGTATAACGATTTTAGGCACCGTACCTGTGTGGGTATGCTGAGGTTCTGCACTCGTTGGCAGATACCACCTTATTCCTGGATTAAATTGAATTGTGATGGCGCTATGGGAAGTACCGGAAGGCTTAAAGGCATAGGGGGGATTGTTCGGGACTATGAGGGTAGATTTGTTGGTGGTTTTGCAGGTCTAGTAGTGCTGGGATTGTCTACTGTGGCTGTGGAACTTACGGCCAAGAGTATTGGTCTGGGCTGGGCGTTACACGGCTACCGATCTGTCACATCCTTCATGGTATCCTCTCAGAGATCGCACAGATTGGTAAGCCCCAACGTGGCGCTTGATCTGTCGCATCATTCGAGGTACCCTCTCAAAGATCGCGCTGATCTGTCCCAACATTCGAGGTATCTTCTTAGAGAATGCGCTGATCGGTAAGTCCCCGACGCGGCGACTGATCTGCCGTATCATTCGCGGTCTTATCTCAAACACTTTGATCGGCAAACGCTACACCTAGCTACCGATCAGACGCATCTTTCAAGGTTACTTCCTCAGGGAAGAATGCTACGACAGTAAATGCTACCTTCTGAACATCAACACAAACAGGTCCAGGCCACCACCAAGTGGAGCATTCAGTCTCCTTCACTCTCGCCAACATGGCTCTCACCCTAGTGACACACTAGACACTTGCAACAACAACATGTGAATTTCCTTCGGCACTCCACCTCAACCGAGTACTTAGGGGACTGGGAGGATAGTGTACTATGGGGATCAGTAAACGGAAATGAAGGAGTTGCTCGGTTAGTGCACTCTCGGTACAAATCCTCGACCGAGGAAATCTACCTCAGTCAAGAACTTGGAGGACTTATGTTGATATCATTACTGACCAAGAAGCAAACGTAACAGAAGACTCGGAAGATCACTCGGACCAAGACCAGGCCCACCATCAAGGCCCATCATGATGGCCCACCATTGTGGCCCATGATCTAAACCTAGGTTCTTTACTATATAAAGGGAGCCCTCCTCCCTCATAAAGGCTCTCTTGACTCTCTCTCTAGACTAGAGCTCTCACCTCTCTCTACATTCTTAGTCTTCCTCTAAAGGCTCAATGCCTATGTAACATGTACAAACATACTATTACTAATGAGAAGAGCATACCACCGTGGATGTTGTCAGGACCCTTCCTGAATTTCCCCTTGAAACCTGGAAAGAACCCTGCTACCGTCTGACAACCTAAGGAAAATTCCCAAAATACCCCTAAGTCCTTACAATTTAATTATGAGATCTCTGCCAAAAGTTCAGCAGAGTCTTCTCTTAGGGATTAATTAACTGTCTTCCACCTGTCAGACAAGGGATCAAAAAGCACTCCAAATTTCAACAGACAACAACCATTCAAAAATATATTATTAGAGCATCTAGGAAGGATAAATAATACATAACAGTATTTAAATCAAAGATACATGTATGCATGCATTACAGTTTATAAACCAAAGTCCACTCACTACTACGTCGCCCTAAAAATGCAGCAACTTCGAATGCCCAAACTACCCCTAAACGACGTCAGATCAACCCGAAACCTACGCCAACAGATCCAAAACGTCAAAAAAAAGTTGACACGTGGTACCGTGACCGCAGAACAGGTCCCATTCACCGCTACGCGTAGCGGAAGGCTGGACCATTCACCACGCGCTGCCACGCAACTACTATAGTAACCCCACGCGCCTGCTACAGTGCAACGCGCTGACTCGGCCTGACTCGACCGCCAGGTGGCGCCCAAGTGGTTGCCAGGTGGCGCCCACGTGGCTACCATGTGGCATCCAAGTGGCGTGCCACGTCAGCCCGTATGACCGACCCAGTCGCTGTTAACTCACCGGAGAAGACGGCTGCGCCACCTTCCGCCGTCGCAGAAGTCCCGCCGGAAGCTCACCGGAGAAGACGGCCGCACTGCTGTGCATCACTGTCGCCGGAAAATGCCATTTCCGGCCGACCTTCAGCTTTTCCTAATTTCTTCAAATCTCAACCATTTTTCACGAATTTTATGTCTAAATCTATCTACTTGAACCCAGGAATCCAAAAATGACCTCAAAACACTAAACCCGTACCTGTGCTGGCCGAAAAATCGATTGGTAGTTTCAGTTGTTCTTTCCTTCGGTCCGGCGCCTCTCGCGGTCGTCTCCTTTGATGGTTGGTACGGTTGTGATCGTGGGAATGAGTAGATTTCGATTAGTCACACTAGAACGGACGACTTGGCCTTGAATCAAAGTTGAAATTTGTGGATTTTGGGTGTTTGGTCGCATGGGTTCGAGGTAGTATACGGAGCAAATGGGTGAAATGAAGGTGAATTGATGATTTGGGAGTTAAAAAATATCTACCCCTATCCAAATTACCAAAATGCCCCTGAGATTCTAGACTCGTAACTTTTGTAAATTAACTCTGTTTCCCGCGTGCCACTAGTCTACGTACTCGTGAGTTCGAGACCCACGCAACGGTATCCGAAACACAACCTAATATGTTCCGAAACAAAACTTGATTTCATTGCCCCTTAAACAACCAAGGGTAAAATCGTCTTTTTAAAAGGTAATTTACAAAAATTCAATAAATAAATTTTCGAGTCGTTACAAATGTAGTCCGATTTGGGTGAAACATGCACATCATTATCTTCCTTGTGTGTGTACGGCCTTAAAATCGCGCATATAATATTTTTCAATTATCTAATTAGCAAAGTTATTAATTAACCAAAAGGTAAATTTAAAGATCCGTAAATATATATATTAAAGAAAAAATGCATAGCAAACTTTGAAATCATAAAATGTTGATGTTTCTTAAAAGTGGCCGGATTTGATTGGTACTTGTTTAAGATGAATATATATGTTATTAAAATTGGTACTTATTAAGACTTGTGAAATACCATGTAGCTAGGTTTGTAGCTAGCTAGTATCCCAACACATTTTTTGAGGGGACAGATGTAGCAATGTGGACAGATGGACAACTTATTTTTTGAATAAAAGGGAATTCATTGATAATATGAGGGGAACAAAGAGTTTGGGGCTGAATTTTTTATGGGGCCTCATTAAAACCTCATCATGAAAACCCAGCTAAGCAGGGAAAAATTCGGTTGAGGAAAAGGAGTACCCGCCCTCCCCCTCCTCCCAATACAAGCAATAATCAAAACAACAAATGAAAACATTGACATAAAACAATATACTTCAAGTTATCAAGTCATTCTCCAACAATAAGTCGAGCCAAGGGGGAGCCTCAGCCATCCATGTTTTCCAATCTCGACAACGTAAGCCCTCCTTTGCCATTCCATGAGCCACTCGATTTGCTGTTCGTGGAGAGAAGTTGACAAGACCCTTCCCGAATTTCCCCTCGAAACCCGTGAAAAGCCCTGCTCCCGCCTGACAACTCCTAACGACTTAATAAATTTCCTAGAATACCCTTAAGCCCTTGCAATTAGTTACAAGAATTCTACCAAAATCCGACAGAACCTCCCCTATAAAATGGTTAAACCGTCTTCCACCTGTCAGACGAAGGATCAAATACCAATTTAGAATCCCAACAGTCTAATTCCTAACCTCACTAAATAACCATCGACGTAATCATAATTTCCAAAAAGTCCAAAAGGTTTATCAGAGCAACTAGGTTGGAAAGGAAAATACAGGAAATTTATAAGCATCAAAAGGTATCCTCCGGCGGGCACCTCATAACATCAAATACGTGTTCCAAATGAGTAATCCAATCATTAGCATTATCTGGGCCTAACTCGCCTGTAAACACTATAGTCCCCAGCCTATGGGCTCGCTCAATGTCAGAAACTTCAGAAGTAGCCCTACCCTGAAGTACCGTCGTCAATCCCCGACCCAATTGATCCAAGGTCTGTCATAAATCAGGGTCTAATAAGGGATCATGTGTACGCCTAACGTTATCCGCTTCTTCATCGTTTCCAGGCCGCGGACGGGGCTTGCGTCTTGGAGGCATCACGCAGAAAAGAACCATAATTCTTCAGTACCACAATCATATGTACACTAGGTATGCGGTATACAGGAATTTAAACCTAGAGCTTTGATACCAAGTTGACAGGACCCTTCCTGAATTTCCCCTAAAAACCTGTGAAAAGCCTGCTCCCGCCTGACAACTCCTGACGACTTAATAAATTTCCAAGAATACCCTCCCTTGCAATTAGTTAGGAGAATTCTGCCAAAAATCCGGCAGAACCTCCCCTATAAAATGGTTAAACCGTCTTCCACCTATCAGACGAAGCATCAAATACCAATTTCGAATCCCAACAGTCCAATTCCCAACATCACTAAATAACCATCGACATAATCATAATTTACAATAAGTCCAAAAGGTTTATCAAAGCAACTAGGTTGGAAAGGTAAATACAAAAAATTTATAAGTCCTACTCGATAGTCTTAGGTAAAGGTTCAGCTGGAATTTAGTGCCTCCGCCTCTGGATGTGCCTTCGTCAACCCAACGTCCTGCAGGGGATATAAAAGAAGGAAAAGTGTGAATGGAAAAAATAAACGTTTAACATATAATTTCCGAGGAAAACATACCTTTGCCCCTCCATGAAAAAAATAATGCATGCATAATATAAAATCCTTTTTTTAAAAACAAGTAATCTATAAAGATAATACAAAAAGCTTACCGGAAAAATCCAATTTTAGTTAAACATTCGGTGGGATCCACGAAAACCCGAACAATAGAAACATCCCGTGCTCCACAACCTTGCTTTGAAAACCCTCCTCAAAGGAGTCTAAAAATCATGTGAACAGACCTGGACACAAAAATATCATAAATGTAACGACCCGGACCAGAAATTAAATTATTTTTGAGAATTGGACAATTTTACCCTCAGTTTTGGATGGGTTCGGGAGTCACTTTTTGACTGGTAATACTTTTGGGAATTTTTCTTGGGTTGTTGCGTAGGTCTCGAACTCACGAGTTCGTAGATAGGCGGCACGCTGAAAACGGAGATCCGATGAGTTCGTTACGGGTCTAGAAGCTGCAGGGGCAGTTTGGTAATTTTGGAAATGTTGGAATTATATAACAGATATTTTTCTCTCTCCTCGAGAGATTGGTTGATGCAGTCTCGGTCCTATCCGATTCCTCCCCGTGCGAACACCGAAGGCCATATTCATCGGAGGGATTCCGGTCCGATTCGAACAAAACCAAGGTCGGGAGGATCTTCCCCGGGACCCCACGAGCATTTTGGGGTAGTTCTTGGAGCGGGAGCACCGCCGTAGGCGACGGACGGAGGAGGGAGGTGAACCGAACATTCTCGGCCGTTTTCCGGCCAAACCAGGTACGATCTCGGAACTTTGACCTCATATTTGGATTCCTGGTGAAAAGTAGATGAATTTACATGTGTAGATCGTGAAAAACGGTTAAGAAATGAAGAAATTAGAAAACCTTGAAGTTCGGCCGGAAATGGGGGATTCCGGCGAACCAGACGGCGGCGGAGGTGGCGGTCCGGTCATCTTCTCCGGCCAGCCTCCGGCGACGGCGAGGCCGTCCGGTCGTCTTCTCCGGCGAGTCACCGGTGAACCGGTCGAGTCGAGTGAACCGGTCGAGTCGAGTGAACCGATCGAGTTGGACCGGGTCAGGTCGAGCCGGACCGGGTTGGACCGGTCCAGGCGCGTGAACACTGTAGCAGGCTCGTGACCGGCGCGTGGCAGCGCGTGGGCGCATATTCTGATCTTCCGGTGGCGCGTGACGGCACGTGGGACTGTTCCCGAAGTCACGGCGGCGCGTGACTGAGGTTCTGGGACGTTCCGGATCAGATTTTGTTGGTTTCGAGGCCATAGGAGTTCATTTAGAGCTCGGTTGGGCAATCCCCGCGGTAGGGATTGACCGTGGAGAGGGTTTTGAGTTTGGGAAGTCAAGGTAGTTGGGTCATTATGGTGTAGGTGTTCTGAGGCTAGAGCGTACATGAATTTTGGGTTGGATGGTGATGGTAAGCGGACTTTGATTATAAATTGTAATGTATGTATAAATATCTTCGATTTCATTACTGTTGTGTATGGTTGTATTTATAAATTGTGATGCATGTATTAATATCCTCGATTTAAATACTGTTGTGTATGGGTGCAATGATTGCTGGATAATTGTTATTCCAATATTTCAGTGGAAGTGCGTTGTGAGAAACGATATGGTTGTTGGATTCGATTTTGATAGTGTTTTGATGTGGTAATTATTTGGGTCTATGATTTTGAGTTGAAACCGTACTTGTGACTATAAAATAATCGATTTTGGATCCAATATTGATTTGAGGGAGGCCAGGATCTGGGCTAGGATCCGCTGAGGCGGTGAACCTGGTGAACCTCCGAGATAAATATTGATTTGAGGGAGGCCAGGATCTGGGCTAGGATCCGCTGAGGCGGTGAACCCGGTGAACCTCCGAGATAAATATTGATTTGAGGGAGGCCAGGATCTGGGCTAGGATCCGCTGAGGCGGTGAAACCGGTGAACCTCCGAGATAAATATTGATTTGAGGGAGGCCAGGATCCGGGCTAGGATCCGCTGAGACGGTGAACCCGGTGAACCTCCAAAATAAACAATACCGATTTGAGGGGGCCAGGATCCGGGCTAGGATCCGCTGAGACGGTGAACCCGGTGAACCTCCAATATAAAAGGTGAATTTGCAGAGATTGTGGTAGAGTCCAAGTAGTACATATTCTAGCACACCCCAAGGGATACCCTGGTGGCTAGGAATATGATAGCCGACTGATGAGATATCATGGTATAGAGAGTTATGATACGATATGATAGCCGATGATATTTTAGGCTCTAATATGAACCAGACGACAATTGTTATGGGCCTAATCAACATATGAAAATACGTCGTCATCCGGGTCTGTGGGTTGGTGTGGGCGGTGACCCAGATGGACGAATTATTATTGGTTCACTAGTTGTTGTCCTGTGGTTTTCCAGTAGAGATGTCAGCAATGTCTAACTACTGACTTTTGGTATCAGAAAGTATTTCTATTTGAACCAACACTATTCCGAGGTTTTGGTTTTGACCGGTATTTTATCCTGCGTCTGACAGTAGGAGTGATCAGTAAGTACAGAGATTCTGTTGGGAACCATGTAAAGTTTAATAAAAAAAATTTAAGAATAAAGGGTATTTTATGGTAATTAAATGTTGAGGTAAAAGAGCTGTCAGACGGGATAAGGGTTCTTTCCGGGTTTCGAGGAAAAATTCGGGAAGGGTCCTTACAATAAACATATCTCACCGCTCCCCGAATGTAATCCCGAGCCGTAGCTCGATATCCGAGCTGACTAACCTGGGGACCGACCCTCCACACACCCAATAATACCTCGAGTTGTGCATATGTAACCCTGTACTATGCGTAGACAACCTTAATGATCTGGCGGAGAAATACCCTTGACCCCAACATCGGAGAAACCTCAATGATCTGGCGGAGAAATACCCTTCGACGCCAGCATCGGACAACCCTCAACGATCTGGTGGAGAAATACCCTTGACCCCAGCATCGGAGAAACTTCGACGAACACTTGATGGGAAATACCCCACATCATGTGCCGGAGAAAATCATTACCTTCGAGGACGGTATACATAGTGGAAACAACCTGTAAAGTAAAATCCATAATCCATTTTTGAAATCCTTCTTTCTTAGCCTAAGCCCAAATTCATAGAAAAAACGGGGTCTATGCCCAAATCCAATAAAGTCACAATTCCAGGTCTAAACCCAAAATCATAGACTCGACCAGAACTCAAAATCTATAAAGGCAAAACTACATAAAAGCAGAGTCCATAAAGCCAGACCATAACCCAAAACGTCATTTCCAATTTATTATTGAGAACCCGTGTCTAGTAATAAATTACTGGAATAATTATTCTAAATTCCAGAAATTTGTCAAAATCAATAATCATTTTAGATTAATTATCCTAGCTTATCAAAGGTGAAAGTTCATACTTAACAATAAATTATATAAAATATACGTTTATGCATGCATGACAACTTACTAACCAAAGTCTACTCACCGAACGTCCAATTAAGCTCAATCCCGAATTGTACGTTCCTTTGAAGTTCCCGGAGCAGTATCACCTGTAAAAAGTAACAATCAGGGTTTCCAATGATAATTAAAATCCTAAATCCAATCCCTTTAAATCCTGTACGTGCGCACACTTTAAACCTAAAATGGCAGTGACTTCGGACGTCCAAAACAACCCCTAAAAATTGTCTGATTGACCCGAAACCTGCGCCAACAAGTCCAGAACGTCGAGAGCTTCAAAACTCGTGTTTGTTAGAGCTTGAGGAGGAGCTCCAGGCGCCAATAGACGGCTGGGACTCCTTCCCCCATGCGGCAGCAGGCGCGACTGCACACCCTCCATAACCAACCTACTTTCAAAGCTCAATAACTTCCTCATTTCTCAACCAAATTTAGTGTTCTAATAATGGAAATCTATCTACTCGAGCCAAGCAATCCAAGTATGAAGTTAGAATTGAAATTCATCATAAGTGGTGGCCGAAAAATGGGCGGGGAGGTGGTGGTTACTGTTCACCTTCGAATCTCCTTCTCCTAACACTTCCAAGCTCGATGAAGGATATGGTTGAGCTCAGAATGAAGTGAGGAAGTTGATGATGTGAATGGTTTGTAGTGGTTTGGCCTAAATCAAAAAGTCGGATTTTGAGGGTTTATTGGTTTCACTGTTTGGATGCGGAAAATCGCGAAGAGAGAGAGGAAAAATGAAGAAAATTTTGGAGAGAGTCTGTTTTTAAATATCTTCCAAGTGAAAATTACCAAATTATCCCTGAACATTCTAGACCCACAACTCTCTCATATGAACATTGTTTTTTGCGTGCTGCCTATTTACGAACTGGTGAGTTTGAGACCTACGCAACGGTCCAAGAAAAACTTCCAAAGGTGTCTCAAAAAAAAAAATTGACTTTCAAGCCTCTTATAAACCAAAGATAAATTCGTCATTTCATAGATTAATTTATGAAATTCACATATTTATATGAACGGGTTGTTACGGAAGAGTAGATTGGTCATTCCAATGTGTCGCACCTTCAGCAGATTATCAATTTCCAATGCCAAAAGTCCAACCGGATTCCACAACAGCCCTGCATTTTTTACCATACAAATGGCCTCGAGCGAGTCCGTTTCAACCAGGACATTCTGCAGACCTTGTTGTTGGACAAGAAGTAGTCCCGCCTTGATGGCTTCCAAATCTGCCACCAAAACACTAAAACCAGCAGAGCCTGGCCCTGTAGTTCCAACAACGAGCACCCCATTGTGGTCCCTCAAGATAACACCCACTCCCCTTTCATGTCCCGCTGGGTCAGCAGCTCTATGTACGTTCAGTTTCAGCATTTGAGGGACAGGTCTCCTCCACCTAGTTACTGTACCTGTCAGCGGGTTTGCTTTCTTGGTGTGCACCGCTACAAACTCAGCATGTCGAGCAAAGGTGTTTTCCACCACCTCACGGGTGGGAGGAATGTGGGCTTTGTGAATAGTCTTATTCCTACAGTTCCAACTCTGCCAACTAAGGTAAACAAATGCATCAAAATCAGGAGTGTTAAGGATACTTACAGCCCTTTCAAATAGATACATAAACTAGCCCTCAGTTGGAAATTTGTCTAGCGAAAATTTAGTTTCCTGCCAAAACATCTGACTATGCTTACAACTCCAGATTGCATGAAATGCATCCTCAAGCTTCTTACCACACCGCACACAAATTCCCGAGGGTATAATCTGCCTCACAAGTAGATCATAAGACGTAGGGAGGATATCTAAACTTGCCTTCCATCCAAAAATCTTCAATTTATTAGGGACTTGTAAATTTCATAGATGCTTCCAATAACGCTCCACCTTACCCATGTCTGACCCCTCAATGTCGTCCCCAAAACTTGGCTCAATCTGATTCAAAGCTACATAGTAGCATGATTTCACCGAATACCTACCATTCTTCGTGTAGTACCAATACCTCTCATCCATGAACCGAATAGTGGTACTTAGGGGAATGCTGCAGAATGCGTTCACATCATCAGGACAAAATACTTGGTTTAACAAGCTCAAGTTCCATCTCCGATCAATCCCAATAAGCTCTGAGACTCTAGCTTCCAAAATTGAGAATGGACTTCAATGTGCACGGCTTGGGTATCTATTGATGATGGAAAACAGCAATAGACTCTCCAATACCAACTCGCTTTAACATACCATCCTTAATAACCTCCCGACCCCAAAAAATGGCCCGCAGACCAAGGAAGGTGCTGAGCCAATCTCTACATTCATGAAGTCCCAGTTGGGAAAGTACCGAGCCTTAAGTATCCGAGAAACCAGTGAGTTAGGTTGTTCCAGAATATACCATGCTTGCTTCGCTACCACTTAGTCCAGGTATTATTTTATAAATATACATATATATATATATGAGGGTTTTTTGGCTAAATTTTTATAATTCCAAAAATACCCTTGCAAAACTAATTTAATACAAAATGGATGATTTAATAAGTGAGGGCAAAATAGTAAACATAGGTTAAAATTTTCAAAATTCCCAAAATATCCTTAATTAACAAATTTATTCAACAATGAATAATTTAATAAGTGATGTCAAAATAGTAAAAATATAAATATATTAATTAAAGAGTAAATATCTATATACATATAAAGTCAAAACTTGATTTTGGTTACATTTTCAATAAACTTAGAAAAGTCATTGGTTGAAGAAAATATTAAAGAAAAAACCATCTAATGTATTAAGGGTAAAAGGGTCAAATAGATAATGAAATAAAAAAGATATAAATTTAATTGTTGTAACATTTTTGGATTTTTAAAGCAATCAGCATTATCTTATCTTATTTTTAAGGGCATTCTTTTGTTGTATTTTCTTTCACATACCCACATTCACTTATTTTTTTTTCAGTTACCAAAGCAAACCAAACTCGACAAACATGGAACTACTAGCATATATTTACATTGATTTTTGTTTCCATTTGTTTTTAAAAATGAAAAAGAAAAATTAAAAATTGTAATCACAATTTACATATTAAAAAAATGCAAATTGATACACGCGTATACAATAAATTTAAGTACGTTTAAAGTGGTGATACGAAAATGTCTCACTCACGCATGTGCCAATTTATTATTCAGTTGTGAAATAGCGCGTAGCGCGCCGAAATGTCTCTTCTAGGTGCAGAGCGCCTGCGATGAGGCTAGTATATATAAAGCCCAAAGGGTCCTAAATAGTTAAATTTTCAATAATGCCGAAAATACCCATGCATAACAGGAAAAATTAAATTCATATTTCTAATGTCGTGAGGGTAAAGCGGTTATCGATACCTTCTCCCAAAAGATCCCTCGCAACCTTCATCGATATCTCCTCCCAAAAGCATTCGGACTGACATCGATTGCGAGAAACAGATAGCTTCATTGATCTCAATCTTTTTTTAGAAGGGTTGACGAAGAAATTTATGGGCTTTGGTAAAATTTGTAGGTATAGTTCTGGTTTTCTATTTTTTTAAAAAAATCGGATGAAATAAGTTCATAGTTGGTTTGTTAATTGATTCTAGCACGTTGTTTGTTTTCTACGGTTAATTATGTACATACAAATAGGTGAATGTACGTGTAAATATATATATATATATATATATATATATATATTAATTGCCAGGTTTCTTATTGTTATTGGAGAATGGAGAGAGATGGAGTATATATGTACGTAAAGTAAGTAGGCATGATGCATAAAGGCATCTTGTTATTTGAAACTTGAGACATATTCTGAAAGTAGATCTCTTGTCTTTTTACCATCATTCCATCTATATAATTAGGCAAATTAAGAGAGAGGGAGTGATTACCAAAGTGATCATATATCATCGATCATCATAATCAAATACTAATAGTCATTAATGGTGATTGGGAAAGTTTATCATGAGTTAGAATTGGAGGTACCTGCAATCCAAGCATGGCAACTGTATAGGTCACTGGAAATAGCAAGACTCGTGGCCCAAACACTTCCAGACCTCATCCAAAAAATCGAAATCATACAAGGCGATGGAGGAGTCGGGACCATTCTTCATTTAACTTTTGCATCAGGTACCTAATTATTCCTTAACTATATACATATATATATATCATCATTAAGGATATAATATTGAGGCAGTGATTGATTGGAGTATGTATGTGTATATGCATGCAGGAGTAGGAGGGCCAGCTGTGCAGATAGAGAAGTTCACAAAAATTGATGATGAGAAGCTGGTGAAAGAAGTGGAAGTCATTGAAGGTGGGCTTCTGGAGTTTGGACTTAGCCTCTACAGAGTTCGGTTCGAAGTCATACCCACTGGGACTGCCTCTCCATCTAATGATGACAACAACAAAAGCAGCTGCATCATCAGAAGCACAGTCGAGTATGATGTGAAGGACGAGGGTGATGCTGCAAAGGCCTCCTCTCTTGTTTCCATCGACCCATTCGTAAACATTGCACAAATCGCAAAGACCCATCTCATCCAAAAACATCAACAACTGCACCTACCTGCTACCTCCTATCCAATTCCCAATTAAAAATACCGATCGAGCGCTCCAATAACCTAACTCATCCCCGGGCGGCCCGACCTGTTCTCGATCATTTTTCCCTGTTTTGCTAAGGTATTGTTTGCCTTTGCGATTGCTCAAAATAATTAAGATACGATATAGAAACTGTGAGTGATCATTATAATTACGATATGAATTGACATGTACTATTAGAACTAGATGTGCATGCATGTGTGGCATGTGATCATACAAAATGTCTATGATCAACATCGATCTTATAGGCAACACAAAATTTAAACTGCAATATTAGAATATATGAAGGCACTAGCTAGTGATTCATATATATATACTTGATTACCATTTTCCACTCTTCCGTTTTGATACTTCTCATTTTATATGTTTGGTGGTGATTCAAATTGCGGAACCATAATTCTTCCAAAAATTGTGGAGCTGACACGTGGCCCATAATTTACAAAATGACAACTTTGTCCATAATGAAGTCATTATTGGAATATAATTACTGCATATTGAATAAATATATTTTCCAGCTCAATATATTAATAAGTAATTATATCTTCATTATAAGACCTCTCCTTGAGATCCTTATTTAATGAGGATTCAATTAATAAGTAAATTTCCTTTCCAAAAAGGATTGCTTATTTAATTAGAACTCATTTTCCTACTCCTAATAAATAACTTCCTAGTGAATTATTTATTATTAAAAGCCAATTCTAAGTCTTTCCTAACTAGAATGACTTATTGATTACAAACTCCTTCAACAAATAAGAAGATCCGAAGACCCCCAGGTCTCCACTATAAATAGAGGACATCTTCGCCTAATTCAGGTACCTCATAATTGTTCTCATAATTAGCTTTTGAGTTTTTTCTCTACGATTAAGCTGACTTAAGCATCGGACCGTTCTTGGTTGAACCCCTCCAGCTCTGGATTCAACCATAACTTCAGGTGTTTCCTATGTGGGTAGAAACTCAACGGTTAATTCATACCTGGACGATTTCTGCATCAACAACTGGTGCTTTCAATGAGAGCCGATTTGAGAAATTCTCAAAGCTTGCTCTTCGATCCAAAATGTAAAAACCGACCCCGAATCCTTGGAAAGCCGATACGTTATGGCCGCTGGGAATCCTCCCAAAGCGAAGCCCCTGGTGACAGCCTTAAGCACGTACACCAGCCCAAAGGTATTGTTACTAAGACCCCATTCGAAATCCCCCAATCTGCAGCCTTTGAGAATCGAACCATGGACCAAGTCTTTTTATTCAACTCATGGTGGACACCTTACACCAATTGAACTGCAGCTCAATTGGTGAAAGGTGTGGCAAGCATAACAATACCTAGAAGGCTGCAGTTAGGGGAGCGGATGTGGCAAGCATAACAATACCTTGGATGACTGGGGATAGGATTCGTGGTTAGTGGTGAACCTAGTAACATAAGGAGCCTTTTTTGTAACGATCCGCCCCGATCCTCAAAGGCTGCAGCTAGAGGATTTGGACAAGGGGCCTCGCTAACAATACCTTTGGGCTGGTGTGTGTGCTTAAGGCTGCCACCAGGGGCTTCACTTTGGGAGGATTCCCGGCAGCCATAACGATGCTGTCAAGGCCGAGGTTGCCGTGCGGGGCGGGTCGTTACACAAAAGTTCTGACATTTCCACCCAAAATACTTGTTTTTGTTCTTCGCTCTTTGAAAACATTTCGAATAATGGAAAGAACAAGACAAACCACAAGATCCAGCGAGATGAACCCTTCCCAAGGGGAAGGACGCGCCGCCGACCTGATGGAAGGGGACATGCAGCCGCATGTCCCACGTGGAGGCCACACCGGATGTCAGGACCCGTCCCGAATTTCCCCTCGAAACCCGGGAAGAACCCTGATCCCGTCTGACAACCTAAGAAAAGGTTCCCAAAATACCCTTCAATCCATACAAATTATAATAACCATGATAAATACTTCCTCTTGTCAGACAAAGGACTTAAGCACTCAATAATTCCCGTAATTAACGACCAAACAAATACAACATAATATCAGAGCGTCTAAGTAGGATCAAGAGTAAAATTTAGATATCCTACTCAAATATACAACACAGCGCAGTCGAAATCCTAATGCCTCAGCCTCGAGATCAATGTTCGCGTCAACTCTACTCAACTGCCTGAAGGGGGATTTAAACACAAAAGTTGTGAGTGGACAAAAATAATCATTTATAAATTCCTTTTCGAAGAATTACCTTTCTTCCCCTCCATTTATAAAATCATGCATGCATAACATAAAACAATTTATCATATAAAAGCATCATATGTAAATCATCCAAAATTCACATTTATCTTTAAAACCATTTAATTGGACTCACATAAAATCTGTATAATGAAAATACCTCGTGATCCACAATTTGGTTTGAAAACTCTCTTCAAATGAGTTTAAAATCATTTAATTCAATCTGGACACAAATTATCTCAAATTCAAATCATTTGGTTCAATCGGACACATAATATCTCAAAATCAAATCATTTGGTTCAATCGGACACATAATATCTCAAAATCAAATCATTTGGTTCAATCTGCCACATAATATCTCAAATTCACTGTTCCCGACATATTCATAACACACCAGGGTATCCCTTGAGATGTGTTCAAATCTGTACAACTCTGTGTACCATATGTACTGTCTGTAATATCTGTACTATGCATAGACAGTTTCGCGACCCGGCGGAGCCATGCCCCTCAACACCTAAGGTCCGAACCCTCAACAACTGGTAGAGCAAGGCCCCTCAACACCAGTCAGAGCAACAACAATCATCGGGACGGGAATCAGTGAATCAAATCCATACTTCGAAATCTTTGTTTCGCGGCCTAAGCCAAACTCTTTGAAATATCATTTTATGGCCAAAATCGGTAAAATCACAATTATGAGTCTAAACCCAAATCACATACTCAAATAGTCACCACGTCAAAACGATATCAAAATCGAGTACAAAATCAGGTCATTTCTCAAAACATACTTTCACAGAAATATTGTAAAATATGTGTCCAACATCATTTCTAAAATCCAGAAATTCATTTCACCCACACACAACAGTATTTAAATCAAAGATACATTTATGCATGCATTACAGTTTATAAATCAAAGTCCACTCACAAACTTGTTCAAGCAAGCTCAATCCCGAACTGTACGCTCCCCTGAAGTTCCCGGAGCAGTATCGCCTGTCCAAATTAATAATCGGGATTACCAGCTAATAATAATAATCTTAAATATAAACCCCATAAACCCCGGGAGTCTAACTATGCTGGCCTAGAAAACGCAGCAACCTTAAAACGTCCGAAACAACCCCTAAACGACATCCAATCGACTCGAAACCTGCGCCAACAGGTCCGAAACGTCAAAAACTAACTGTCACGTGCCACCGTGACCTCAGACTCGGCCCCACGCGCCGCCACGTGCCGACGGAAGGTCGGAACACGCGCTCACGCGCCGCCACGCGCCCTCACGCGCCGGCCACGCGCCTGCTACAGTACCACACGCGCCTGAACCGGTCCAACCCGGTTCGGCTCAACCTGACCCGGTCCAACTGGACCCGACCGGTTCACTCAACCCGACCAGTTCAACTCGACCCGACCGGTTCAACTCGACCCGACCGGTCACCGGCGACTCGCCGGAGAAGACGACCGGCTGCCGTCGCTGTCGTCGGAAGTTGGCGGGAGAAGATGACCGGCAGTCGCCGTCGCCGCCGTCTGGTTTCGCCGGAATCCTCCATTTCTGGCCGAAACTCAAAGCTTTCCAACTTCCTCAAAACTCAACCATTTTTCACAAATTTTACGTCTAAATCTATCTACTCAATCCCAGGAATCCAAATATGACCTTAGAACATCAAACACGTACCTGTGCTGGCCGGAAAATCGATCGGAAGGTCCGAAACTTCCTTCACTCGGCTCTGCTTCCACCGTGGTCCTCTCCTTCGATGGTTGGTACGGTTGTGATCGCGGGACGGAGTAGAACACGATTAGTTGATCAAAACTGGAAGTGGAAGCCTTGAAATCAAAGTTGACTTTTGTTTTTCTCTTGGTTTTTCTTCGGTTTCGGGTGTGGTTTGGGAGGGTTGTCACAGAGAAAGAACGAAATGAAGATGAAATGAAGATGAGGATGTAAATGAAATGAAGGTGAGACAATGATTGGCCTAAATATCTTCTCCCAAAACCAAATTACCAAAATGCCCTTGCACATTTAGACCCATAACTCTCGTCTACGAACTCCGTTTTCCGCGTGCCGCCTGTCTACGAACTCGTGAGTTCGAGACCTACGCAACGGTATACAAAACACCACCGAAAAGGTTTCGAAACAAAAACTTGATTTCCATGCCCTTTAACAAGCAAGGGCAAAATCGTCATTTTACATAAATAATTTAATTAAATCCAATAATTGAAATTCCGGGTTGTTACACCGGACCCCCAGGCATGGGGCCAGCCACAGATCACACCACCTCTAGCTGGAGCCTCGCCGGTTTTGCGCTGCCGCACACCACCCCACACGGCAGCCTTGTTGCAGCCCACGGAGGAGTCAGGACCTTGCCGCACCGTGCCGTCAACGAAGGAGCTAGGTACTCGCTGGTTTCCGCCTGTCACACCATCATTCCACCAGGAGATCATCACGCTGCCGCCATGGTTGCACAAACGTCCAATCCGGTCGGCCCACTTGATGGGCAAACGTTCTTCCGGGGGCCCACTACCCACGGTTTACCATCGGCGCAATTTGACACCCAAGGACATTGGCTATGTCTGGATTTGGAGCACTAACTCTGGAGCCAGAAGTTTACGCTCAATTTCAGCGCACTGACGGACGGTTTGTGGGAGAAGAGTCTCACCAAGCCAACGAAGATTTAAGATTGATTTTGGATGAGCTCCGCGCCACCAGAAATCAAAACAATCATGAAGGAAGGGAATCCACACACCGCTCGGCAAGGGAATCTCGCAACAATGCTCGTTGTACTTCACGAGGATCACCTTCGCATGCCAGTTTGTCGAGGCAGGTAGCCCGACTCAACAACCAAGTTCAAATCCAGGCATAACTTCTACAGGAATACTTGGGCGAAGGGAGTACTTTGCAAACAGTGGGGAGATGTACCGATTCACGAATTCCTCAACGCAAATCCCCTTGTAGACACAACAATGACCTTGTCCGAGTCTATCCTGTGTCGTGAGGCTCCACCCTTGGCGATTCCACCGACAAAAGTAACTCTCCCGACGAAAACTATTGCCACAATCGAAAGAAATCACTTCACGGTAGATTGGGGAGAAGAGTTGGGAACCATTCTACAGTTAGAATCCCCCACCGAAACTCTTCCCAACAAGCAACCTCACGAAGTACACAAACTCATTCAAACGGACAAATCGGTGCTAATTCTGGAGGATCAACGAACCAAAGCAGTGAGGATAGGATGTACACCCCGTCGCACTCGGCCTAAGACTCCATGACGACGGGAAGTTGGTCCGACCAAGGCCGCTGAGCTCCTCTCCCTCATCAAAATCAACTTCATGCCGATGACGTGAGAAGAATGTTGGACCAACGACTTCAGGGGGTGCAACACGATGGAAACTTGGAGGAAGATCTACGCCGTAAACTTAGAACTTCTTCAACCTCTCCATTTGTTCCGCGAATCGAGAACAAACCGTTCTTGCAACAGTCCTCAACTCCGAACTTTACTTCGTTTAAAGGAACTTCGGACCCAGTGAAACACATCGACTACTATCGTGGCGTAATGGTGCCACACCGGCACAACGAGGCGCTTATGTGCAAAGTGTTTCAAGCTTCGCTTCAAGGTCAGGCAATGACATGGTTTAACCATCTCCCCTAGAGATCCATTGCCTCTTTCGAAGAACTAGCACTGGCATTTATGAAGGAGTATTCACAACTTCGTACTGTCGACGTAAAAGATGTTCACCTTTTCTCCATGAGAATGAGGTCCTAGGAGTCTCTTCGCTAGTACATCCGAAAGTTCTGCGAAGAGAAGTCTAGCATCGTAGGGTGCAGTGACCTTGTCGTTGCAATGGCTTTCAAACAGGGGCTACCCCTAGACAGTCAACTCTACGGAGGCTTTGTAATGAATAATGCCTGCACTCTTACCAAGATGCTTTCCATAGCGGAACACCACGCCTCTTGGGAAGACAAAAAAAAATCAGCACGCACCACGGAGCATGCCAAGACAGGCAAAAAGCCAACCTAGGGCACGGCGCCACCGAAGGGAGATGCCATCTCCAAAATACCCTCCGGGAAATCCAACAAGCGAAAAGCTAATCGATTATCCATAGCACCATCTATTGGATGGCCGAATCCACACTTTGGCATACCCATTAGCCAAATCTACAACGAGATCAAAGACAAACCCTGGCTCAAACGACCAGGACCCGTTAAACGCCACCAAGAGAAGGCGGACAAGACAAAATGGTGTTTCTACGTGATTGTTATAGTCATACCAATAACACTTGTAAACCTTCGAAAAATACCTCCTCAATCTCATTAAGGAGGGACACTGCACCGAGTACGTCATCGGAAAAGTTGCAGAACGTGTTGGGGATAAGAGCCCTAAGGAGCCACCCTCTAAGACGATTCTCATAAACACTATCATCGCTGAATCGAAGCTACTTGGAACCACTTCCAAGAAAAAAATGAGGAAAGTACGGGACGGTTTGGCCATCACCCAAGTCTCCCACACCGTCGCCACCTCTGGGGTTGCTGACAACGTGTCCATTGGGTTCTCCCTCAAAGACAAAGCCAGCCTCGACTGGCCGCACGACGATGCGCTCGTTATTTGGACCCAAATCACCCATGTGCACGTTGATCGAATTCATGTGGACGAAGGAAGCGCTGCAAATCTCCTCAACTTGAAAATTGAGGGCAAAATGAGATTAGAAAAATTCATTATGAGGAAAGCAATCCCATTGCGGTGTTTCAACAACTCCACCAGCATGACCGCCAGAACTCTCCAACTTGACGTCCATTCTCCACCCATTGTCTCGTCTCAAACATTCTATGTAGTGGACGAATACACACCCTACAACGGCATTTTGGGATGACCATCAATGCACAAAATTTTGGCTAACTCATCTAGCCTTTATCAAAATATCCGATTCCGGATCCCTGGAGGAGGAATTGGATAGACAAAGGGAGATCAAGCTATGGCACAACGGTGCCTCACTAAAGGGCTAAAGGAAGTCAAACGAGCGAAATTCATCCCCCCAACTAACGCCATTGATGGGGAAAAAACACCTATTTCGCTCCCTAAATAGCAATCAATTGTGGGTCAGGATGTTAGGACCCTTCCCGAATTTTCCCTCGAAACCCGGAAAGAACCCTTATCCCGTCTGACAGCTCTTTTACCTCAAAATTTAAATACCAGAAATACCCTTTGTTCTTAAATAATTTTTATTAAACCTTACAGGGTTCCCAACAGAACCTCTGTACTTACTAACCACTCCTACTGTCAGACGCAGGACAATATACAGGTCAAAGCCAAGACCTCGGAATAGTGATGGTTCACATAGAAATACTCTCTGACACCAAATGTCAGTAGGTCAGACATTGCTGACATCACTACTGGAAAACCACAAGACAACAGACTAGTCAGATACTGGTGAACCAACAATGATTCGTCCCTCTGGGTCACCGCCCACACCAACCCATTGACCCGGCTGACGAAGTATTTTCATAGTTTGATTAAGCACATGACAATTGTCGTCTGGTTCATATTAGAGCCGGAAATATCCTCGGCTATCAGATCGTATTATCAGCCGGTATAACATTCGGCTATCATATCACATCAGTCGGCATATCTCTCGACTATCATATCCCTAGCCACCAGGGTATCCCTTGGGGTGTGCTAGTCCTGTATCATATCATATCAGTCGGCATATCATATCAGTCGACATATCTCTCGACTATCATAACATATCAGTTGGCATATCTCTACAAAATCACCTTTTATATTGGGGGTTCACCGGGAGTCCGCCAACACGGAACCAAGGCCCGGATCCTTGGCCCCTTCAAATCGGTTTGTTATATTGGGGGTTCACCGGGAGTCCGCCAACATGGAACCAAGGCCCGGCTCCTAGGCCCCATCAAATCGGTTTTTTTTCTTTATATTGGGGGTTCATCGGGAGTCCGCCAACACGGAACCAAGGCCCGGCTCCTAGGCCCCATCAAATCGATATTGTATCCAAAATCAAGTATATATATATTTTGTTTATCATTTATCACAAATACGGTTTCAACTCCAAATCATGGACCCAAATAATTACCACGTCAAAACAATATCAAAACGGAATCCAACAACCATATCATTTCTCACAACACCCTTCCACTGAAATATTGGAAAAAACAAATATCCAGCAATCATTTATAAATTCTAGGTAATCATTGCGATCATACACAACAGTATTTAAATCGAGGATATTAATACATGCATTACAATTTATAAATACAACCATACACAACAGTATTTAAATCAAAGATATTTATACATGCATTACAATTTATAAATCAAAAGTCTACTCACAAACATCATCCAACCTATAATTTATGGACACTCTAGCCCAAGGAACACATGCACAATAATGACCCGACTACCTTGATTTTTCCGAGCTCATAACCCGCTAATAAGGTCAACCATTACCGCTGGGATTGCCCAAAATGAACTCTAAACGACGTCCGATCAACCTGAAACCTGTACCAACAGATTCGGAACGTCGAAACTAGTTACCACACGTCGCCGGGACCTCAGACTCGGCCCCACGCGCCGCCACGCGCCGCTGGAAGGTCGGCACACGCGCCCACGCGCCCTCACGCGCCGGTCACGCGCCTGCTACAGTGTTCACGCGCCTGGACCGGTCCAACCCGGTCCGGCTCAACCTGACCCGGTCCAACTCGACCCGACCCGACCGGTTCACTCAACTCGACTGGTTTACTCAACCCGATCGGTTCAACTCGACCCAACCGGTTCAACTCGACTGGTTTACTCAACCCGACCGGTTCAACTCGACCCGACCGGTCCAACTCGACCCGACCGGTTTAACTCGACCCGACCGGTCCAACTCGACCCGACCGGTCACCGGTGACTCGCCGGAGAAGAAGACCGGACGGCCGTCGCCGTCGCCGGAGTCTGGCCGGAGAAGATGACCGGACCACCACCTCTGCCGCCGTCTGGTTCGTCGGAATCCCCCATTTCCGGCCGAACTTCAAGGTTTTCTAATTTCTTCATTTCTTAACCGTTTTTCACGATCTACACATGGAAATTCATCTACGTTTCACCAGGAATCCAAATATGAGGTCAAAGTTCCGAGATCGTACCTGGTTTGGCCGGAAAAACGGCCGAGAATACTCGGTTCATCTCCCTCCTCCGTCCGTCGCCTACGGCGGTGCTCCCACTCCGATGATTACACCAAAAGACTCGTGGGGTCGCGGGGAAGATCCTCCCGACCTTGGTTTTGTTCGAATCGGATCGAAACCCATCCGATGAAAATGGGTCTTCGGTGTTCACACGGGGAGGTCTTCGGGTGGAGCGAGATTGAACGGACCAATCTCCTGAGGAGAGAGAAAAATATCTTCTATATAATTCCAACTTTTCCAAAATTACCAAACTGCCCCTGAAGCTTCTAGACACGTAACGAACTCATCGGGTCTCCGTTTTCAGCGTGCCACCTGTCTACGAACTCGTGAGTTCGAGACCTACGTAACAACCCAAGAAAAATTCCCAAAAGTACTCCCAGTCAAAAAGTGAATCCTGAACCCGTCCAAAACTGAGGGTAAAATGGTCCAATTCTCAAAAGAATTTAATTTCTGGTCCAGGTCGTTACAATCTACCCCCCTTAAGAAATTTCGTCCCCGAAATTTCACTAACTCAGGTTAAAGAACCAAACTCCTATTCAGTTCAAGGTCGCTAAAGAGGTAAACACCTCGGATGCTTCTTGTTAACATAATTCCTTAAATAATTTGCACGCAAGTGTGCGGTCTGCAGGAAGTTAACCTAGAGCTCTGATACCACTTGTTAGGACCCTTCTCGAATTTTCCCTCGAAACCCAGAAAGAACCCTTATCCCGTCTGACAGCTCTTTTACCTCAAAATTTAAATACCAGAAATACCCTTTGTTCTTAAATAATTTTTATTAAACCTTACAGGGTTCCCAACAGAACCTCTGTACTTACTAACCACTCCTATTGTCAGACGCAGGACAATATACAGGTCAAAGCCAAGACCTCGAAATAGTGATGGTTCACATAGAAATACTCTCTGACACCAAATGTCAGTAGGTCAGACATTGCTGACATCACTACTGGAAAACCACAAGACAACAGACTAGTCAGATACTGGTGAACCAACAATGATTCGTCCCTCTGGCTCACCGCCCACACCAACCCATTGACCCGGCTGACGAAGTATTTTCATAGTTTGATTAAGCACATGACAATTGTCGTCTGGTTCATATTAGAGCCGGAAATATCCTCGGCTATCAGATCGTATTATCAGCTGGTATAACATTCGGCTATCATATCACATCAGTCGGCATATCTCTCGACTATCATATCCCTAGCCACCAGGGTATCCCTTGGGGTGTGCTAGTCCTGTATCATATCATATCAGTCGGCATATCTCTCGACTATCATAACATATCAGTTGGCATATCTCTACAAAATCACCTTTTATATTGGGGGTTCACCGGGAGTCCGCCAACACGGAACCAAGGCCCGGATCCTTGGCCCCTTCAAATCGGTTTGTTATATTGGGGGTTCACCGGGAGTCCGCCAACATGGAACCAAGGCCCGGCTCCTAGGCCCCATCAAATCGGTTTTTTTTGTTTATATTGGGGGTTCACCGGGAGTCCGCCAACACGGAACCAAGGCCCGGCTCCTAGGCCCCATCAAATCGATATTGTATCCAAAATCAAGTATATATATATTTTGTTTATCATTTATCACAAATACGGTTTCAACTCCAAATCATGGACCCAAATAATTACCACGTCAAAACAATATCAAAACGGAATCCAACAACCATATCATTTCTCACAACACCCTTCCACTGAAATATTGGAAAAAACAAATATCCAGCAATCATTTATAAATTCTAAGTAATCATTGCGATCATACACAACAGTATTTAAATCGAGGATATTAATACATGCATTACAATTTATAAATACAACCATACACAACAGTATTTAAATCAAAGATATTTATACATGCATTACAATTTATAAATCAAAAGTCTACTCACAAACATCATCCAACCTATAATTCATGGACACTCTAGCCCAAGGAACACATGCACAATAATGACCCGACTACCTTGATTTTTCCGAGCTCATAACCCGCTAATAAGGTCAACCATTACCGCTGGGATTGCCCAAAATGACCTCTAAACGACGTCCGATCAACCTGAAACCTGTACCAACAGATTCGGAACGTCGAAACTAGTTACCACACGTCACCGGGACCTCAGACTCGGTCCCACCCGCCGCCACGCGCCGCCGGAAGGTCGGCACACGCGCACACGCGCCCTCACGCGCCAGTCACGCGCCTGCTACAGTGTTCACGCGCCTGGACCGGTCCAACCCAGTCCGGCTCAACCTGACCCGGTCCAACTCGACCCGACCCGACCGGTTCACTCAACTCGACTGGTGTACTCAACCCGACCGGTTCAACTCGACCCAACCGGTCCAACTCGACTGGTTTACTCAACCCGACCGGTTCAACTCGACCCGACCGGTCCAACTCGACCCGACCGATTTAACTCGACCCGACTGGTCCAACTCGACCCGACCGGTCACCGGTGACTCACCGGAGAAGAAGACCGGACGGCCCTCGCCGTCGCCGGAGGCTGGCCGGAGAAGATGACCGGACCACCACCTCCGCCGCCGTCTGGTTCGTCGGAATCCCCCATTTTCGGCCAAACTTCAAGGTTTTCTAATTTCTTCATTTCTTAACCGTTTTTCACGATCTACACATGGAAATTCATCTACTTTTCACCAGGAATCCAAATATGAGGTCAAAGTTCCGAGATCGTACCTGGTTTGGCCGGAAAAACGGCCGAGAAGACTCGGTTCATCTCCCTCCTCCGTCTGTCGCCTACGGCAGTGCTCCCACTCCGATGATTACACCAAAAGACTCGTGGGGTCGCGGGGAAGATCCTCCCGACCTTGGTTTTGTTCGAATCGGATCGAAACCCATCCGATGAAAATGGGTCTTCGGTGTTCACACGGGGAGGTCTTCGGGTGGAGCGAGATTGAACGGACCAATCTCCCGAGGAGAGAGAAAAATATCTTCTATATAATTCCAACTTTTCCAAAATTACCAAACTGCCCCTGAAGCTTCTAGACCCGTAACGAACTCATCGGATCTCCGTTTTCCGCGTGCCGCCTGTCTACGAACTCGTGAGTTATAGACCTACGTTACAACCCAAGAAAAATTGCCAAAAGTACTCCCTGTCAAAAAGTGAATCCCGAACCCGTCCAAAACTGAGGGTAAAATGGTCCAATTCTCAAAAGAATTTAATTTCTGGTCCGGGTCGTTACACAGGATCCTGAAGTCTTCGAAGAACCCCCCAAACTCGAGGGTTGGCAACCGGAAGATGATGTAACAACTCGGAATTTCAATTATTGGATTTAAGTAAATTATTTAGGTAAAATGACGATTTTACCCTTGGTCGGTAAAGGGAATGGAAGTCAAATTTTGTTTCGAGACACTTTTGGTGGTGTTTTGGATACCGTTGCGTAGGTATCGAACTCACGAGTTCGTAGACAGGTGGCACGCGAGAAATGGAGTTCGTGGACGGAAGTTATGGGTCTAGATGTGCAAGGGTATTTTGGTAATTTTTGACTTGGGGTAGATATTTTTAACCCAATCATTGTCTCATCTTCATTTCATTTTCATCTTCATCTCCTTTAACAGTCCTCACTCTCTCTGAAACATACACAAACCATCGAACTCAAAACCGTGCGAAAACTAACCCAAAAACCCCTAAATTCCAAGTTTGATTCAAGGCTCCAACTTCCAGTTTTGATCAACTAATCGTATTCTACTCCTTCCCACGATCACAACCGTACCAACCATCGAAGGAGAGGACCACGGGGGAAGCCGAACCGAGTGTAGGAAGTTTTGGATCTTCTGATCGATTTTCCGGCTAGCACAGGTACGTGTTTGTGGTTTTGAGGTCATATTTGGATTCCTGGGTTCGAGTAGATAGGTTTAGACATAAAATTTGAGAAAAATGGTTGAGTTTTGAGGAAGTTAGGAAAGCTTGAAGATTCGGCCGAAAATGGATAATTCCGGCGGAAACCAGACGGCAGAGCCGGCAGCCGGTCGTCTTCTCCGGCGAGTCGCCGGTGACCGATCGGGTCGAGTAAACCGATCGGGTCGGGTGACCAGTTGGGTCGAGTGAACCGGTCGGGTCGAGTTGGACCGGGTCAGGCCGAGTTGGACCGGGTTGGACCGGTCCAAGCGCGTGGGTACTGTAGCAGGCGCGTGACCGGCGCGTGGGCGCGTGGCGGCGCGTGGGCGCGTGTTCCGACCTTCCGTCGGCGCGTGGTGGCGCGTGGGGCCGAGTCTGAGGTCACGGAGACGCGTGACAAGTAGTGTTTGACGTTTCGGACCTGTTGGCGCAGGTTTTGAGTCAATCGGACGTCGTTTAGGGGTTGTTTGGGACGTTTTAAAGTTGCTGCGTTTTCTAGGCCAGCATAGTTAGACTCCCGGGGTTTAGGGGGTTTATATTTAAGGTTCTTATTATTAGCTGGTAATCCCGATTATTAATTTGGACAGGGGATACTGCTCCATGAACTTCAGGGGAGCGTACAGTTCGGGATTGAACTTGCTTGAACAGGTTTGTGAGTGGACTTTTGGTTTACACACTATAATGCATGCATAAATGTATCTTTGATTTAAATACTGTCATGTATGGGTGCAATGAATTTCTGGATTTTAGAAATGATGCTGGACACATGTTTTTCAATATTTCAGTGAAAGTATGTTTTGAGAAATGGCCTGGTTTTTGTATTCGATTTTGATATCGTTTTGTCGTGGTAACTATTTGAGCATGTGATTTGGGGTTTAGACCCATAATTATGATTTATTGATTTTGGCCATAAAATGATATTGCAAAGAATTTGGCTTAGGCCGAGAAACAAAGATTTCGAAGTATGGATTTGGTTCACTGGTTCCTGTCCCGATGGTTACTGTTGCTCTGACCGGTGTTGAGGGGTCTTGCTCCGCTGGTTGTTGAGGGTTCGGACCATGGTGTTGAGGGGCCTTGCTCCGCCAGGTCGCGAAGTTGTCTATGCATAGTACAGATTGTACATATTGTACAGAGAATTGTTATACAGATTTTAACACATCTCAAGGGATACCCTGGTGTGTTGTGGATATGTCGGGAACAGTGAATTTGAGATATTATGTGTCAGATTGAACGAAATGATTTGAATTTGAGATATTTTGTGTCCAGATTGATTTAAATGATTTTAAACTCTTTTGAAGAGAGTTTTCAAACCAACTTTGGATCACGAGGTATTTTCATTATACAGATTTCATGTGAGTCCAACTAAGTGGTTTTAAAGAGAAATGGAAATTTTGGTGATTTACATATAATGTTTTAGCATCATAAATGGTTTTATGTTATGCATGCATGATTTTATAAATGGAGGGGAAGAAAGTTATTTTCTCGAAAAGGAATTTATAAATGATTATTTTTGTCCACTCACAACTTTTGTGTTTAAACCCCCTTCAGGCAGTTGAGTAGAGTTGACGCGAACACTGATCTCGAGGCAGAGACATTAGTATTTCGACTGCGCTGTGTAATTATATTTGAGTAGGATATCTAAATTTTACTCTTGATCCTACTTAGACGCTCTGATATTATATTGTATTTGATTGGTCATTAATTACGGGAATTATTGAGTGCTTAAGTCCCTTGTCTGACAAGAGGAAGTATTTATTATTGTTATTATAATTTGTAAGGATTGAAGGGTATTTTGGGAACCTTTTCTTAGGTTGTCAGACGGGATCAGGGTTCTTCCCGGGTTTCGAGGGGAAATTCGGGACGGGTCCTGACAGATGACATGATCCTCATCCAGCATGACCCACAAATCCCGGAAAGGCACGCCCGCATTGGTGCTCACCTAAGTAACGAGGAAAAGGAGGAGCTCACCGCATTCCTAAGTAAGTACAAAGACGTTTTTGCTTGGTCACCCTCCGATATGCCTAGAATTGACCCAGCCATCGCTTGCCATAAGCTGCACGTCAACCCATAATATAAACCCGTCAAGCAAAAGAGATGCAATTTCTCTCATGATAAGTTTGCTACCATCCAGGCAGAAATTGAAAAGTTACTCGCTGCCGGCTCCATCGAAGAAGTCCAACACTCAGACTGGTTAGGCAACGTATTACTTGTCAAGAAAAAAAGAGAAGGACGATGGAGGGTCTGCGTCGACTACACCGATATGAACCTTGCATGTCCAAGAGACAACTATCCCTTACCGCGGATAGATCTTTTGGTAGACTCTGTTGTTTAATTTTCCTTGCGAGTGCACAAGTTGTAGATGGTATAGCGGAGCACAAGTAAGGGTTATCGTACCACGGAGACTGATTAGAATGAAGCAGAAACTAGCCTTAAACTATTCTATGTAAATGCAACAAAAACAGAAAATTGAATGTTCAGGTTTTTGATTTGGTTTTGAGTTAGTAACTGAATTACGTTAGAACAACTAAGTAGAGAACATACTAAACAAGGAAGAAGACTGATGATTAAAAGGCCTAGGGTCTTGACTTCACCATTACAATTCAATTCCATGTAAATTAAACTAGTACAAATCAGTTTCACTAGATAGTTTCATGGGTTCGTTTTCACTTACTTATGGTCAGTCATGGGTGTCCGATCGAACCAAGTTCCTTCAACCTTAATCTAGATGTGATGTCCAACATAGATTTCAATCAAAGAACCAATAATAACAGGAAAACAATAGAACCAAATAACTCAATGGAATTGGTGTCTTCTCAGGATAGTATTCATTCAATTACAGATCTTCCAAACAAAGGTATGGGTGTCTACTCAGTATTGGGATAAGAAAACTAACAAACAATCTTAACGGTGATCAGACATCAAAATAGAATGTTAATTATCAATGGAGCATAGTAATTGAATCATAAAACACCGCAGGAAACTGAAAAACACTTAAGTTCAATACATGGAATAAGAATTGCAAGGTTATATCAAAACCCTAGATATGAATTCAGTTGAACTCCTTCTGGCTCTGTTCAGCCTTTTTTTTTCCAAACCAGAGACTGCTTCTGATGTTAAATGGCAACCACTATTTCTGAATGAAAAAAAAAACATAAATAGGAGTGTACAATCCCTAGAAGTTAGGAGAATAAATAGGAAATATCTCTGACTTAAAAGACTCCTAATCAGACCTAAAACAATGCAATAAAATCCTAAAAATGTTTTTCCTAACAGGGCTGAGACAAGGGTCCTAAAAATCTGGCCCTTGTCTTATTTCTTGGCTGAAATTCTCTTGGCAATGAAGGTTCCTGATGTCTTTGACTTTCCTGGTGCAGCAAGTTATGTTCTTGGCCCTTCTTGAGACTTCCTTGGACGTCACTTTGCTCTTTGGTACGCACAAGCCTTCCTTATTTTGTACTTTCCCTTTCCTAAATGCTCAGGCCTTCCTTATGTGGAAAGGCACAATCTTGACATTGAAGACTTCTTCTTGGATGGCAAGAAATATTCTTTCCTCCTTCTTTTACTTGAGTCCGAGAAAGATTCATTCTTTCTTCCTTTTCCAAACCTATATGAACTTTTCTACTTCTGCACACACTTCACAAGAATGATCACTTTCTACTATGGATGGCAATTAAATCACACAAAAGACAAGTAAATGAGCATTAGATGTCATAAAAAATATGCATGAATAATGACTTAACAAATACCCCCAAACCTATCTTTTGCTAGTCCCTGAGCAAAACAAAGAAAAACTAAACTAAACAAAATGAAAAGACTCAATCTTAGTTAAGGATAGATCATTTAAACCTCTAGTAGGAGGAGTTTTGTCTCCTGAGGGTTATGGCAGCTACAATCCCCACAAACGTTTTACTTAAACAACTAAAATGCAAGAGATAGTTGTTACCAAGTTAATAAGAATTAAAGAGAGTAGATATGCTTTGCAAAACTAAAAGGAATGCCTCAACAGTAAGTATCATGTTTGATGTGTAGATGCCAATATCTCAAGTAATCATGTTTAAAAACAACTTTATCCAAGTGCTCCAAAAAGATTTCGCCTCAACTCTAATCCTCACTAGGTATCTCTCCATTCTCACAAGATTCCTAGGCTTACACTCTTATCAAGCATATGTGATGGGCATTATGTAGCGGAATTCAAGTTTAATCACATATGATTTGCAATGAAGAATAGCACTTTCTAGAATCAAGATCTCATAAATGGCATTGAACTTTAAGAACATAGATACATACCTCAATCCTCTGCATGGTTATCCAGAAGATCAGTTAGGTCTTCAGTTTTGGGTGTAATGGGGCTAACCTTATGGTGAAAGAAAGAAAGGGTCGGATTCAAAGAACCTGAGTTGTGCCAAGGCATGAGATGTCATGATTTGAACTTTGAAGTTCTGCTCTGATTTCTTGCTTAGAACCCACGGCAGCAATGATAAGAACTTCATTCCTATTTTGAAGTCTTCTTGAGTTCATTGCCTCACTTGGATCAATTCAAGTGTTTCACATTTCTTTTCTTTTTTTCTTTTTTTTCTGAATTGAACCAAGATCATACAATGGTTTCCTTATTCCTTGTATAGCTTTTTCCATCACATTTATAATTTAACTTTCACATTATTGTCGTTGTTGCAATAGTTCTTTTTGAATTGGGCAGCAACATCTTTAACTCTTCATTCTCACCATGAATCTCATTTAATGCAGCCATAACACAAACTTGGGTTGTAGGGCTTGGCATGATTGAATGGTTGAGTGTTTGGCAGATTAGGCTTAGGGTGATGATAGAAAAGGCTGAGTGTTTGGCTTCAAAATGGCTTAGGGAGCACACAACAAGGTAGGACAAGCCCTTGAGAGGTTTAATCACACATAGCCTACATCACTTCTTATAGAAAACCACACCTCGAATCAAGAGCATCTATATGATGTCAGTTCTTTAAAATTCAATGCAAATGTAATGGAATGGGATCAGCATTTAAGAACAAAATCAGAGTGTTTAAGAGTAGAAACAATGTATATCACTCTAAAAGAATGGCAATACAGCTCAATAACCTCACAAGGTGGTCTCCACTAATTTTCTGAAGTTCACTCAAATGCCGTAGTTTTGTTTACTTAAGCACTCGAGACATTGCATTGTGAAGTGCAAGGTTATGATACAAACGGATTATGACAGAACTCTTAGTAGAACAAAGATAGTTAACTTAGCATGTACACTCTTATTAAACAAGTTAACACACCTCTTATTAAAAAGTTAACACACCTCTTATTAACAAGTTAACACACTTATCACTAGCAAAAACTTAAACTAACTAATTAAACATACTAACAAAAACTAAAGTTGAAATTTTCAAAATCAAGCCGTGTATAACCCCCAAACCTACTTGTTTCTATATACCAATTTTCCAATCCACACCCCCAAACCTAAATTGATCATTGTCCTCAATGTGATAATCAATATGCAATGAGAAGACTAAAACAGATTCGATGCTTAGAGAGTGCATTACAGCAGAAACAAGAGAATGAAAGAAAATACAAAACAATGCTAGGTTGCCTCCTAGGAGCGCTAAATTTAACGTCTAGGCGAGACGAGGTAGAACTGTCTAAGTTGCTGAAATCTCGACTAAGGCGACATCATAGTTGGATAGATCTTATCCTCCAAATAGGGTTTAAGTCGCTACCCATTAACTTTGAATAGATCCCCATTCTTCTCGTTCTCAATCTCAATGGCTCCATGAGGGAATACGTGAATCACTTTGAAAGGAACAAGCCATCTAGACTTCAACTTTCCTGGAAAATGTTTCAACCGTGAGTTAAACAAAAGAACTTTCTGGTTAGGAGTGAATATCTTTCTCAGGATTTCCTTATCATGATAAAGCTTGGTTCTCTCTTTGTAAATCTTGGCCTTTTCATAAGCTTCATTTCTCAACTCCTCAAGTTCATTCAGTTTAAGTTTCCTTGTTGTCCCAGCTTCTTTTAAATCAAAATTGAACTTCCTGATTGCCCAAAAAGCACGGTGCTCAAGCTACATAGGTAAATGACAAGCTTTTCCGAAAACCATCCTATAGGAACTCATTCCAATTGGAGTTTTATAAGCTGTCCGGTAAGCCCAAAGAGCATCGTTGAGGCATAAGGACCAATCCTTCCGAGTAGGGGATACAGTCTTCATCAGTATGTTCTTAATCTCCCTATTGCTTATCTCAACATGTTCAGAACTCTGGGGATGGTACGGAGTTGCAACTCTACGACTGATGTTGTACTTTTTCATTAGAGCATCAAACAGACAATTACAAAAGTGAATGCCACCATCACTTATAATCGCCCTTGGAGTTCCAAATCCATTAAAGGTCATGTCTCGGAGAAATCTGAGAACCACTCCATGATCATTACTTCTTGTAACAATTGCTTCCATCCATTCGGATACATAATCTACCGCCACTAGAATATATGTATAACCATATGAAGATGGAAAAGGACCCATAAAATCGATTCCCTATACATCAAAGAGTTCGACCACACATATGTTAGTCAATGGCATCTGATTCCTGCTACTTATGTTTCCCATGCTTTGGCATCTGTCACACTTAGAACAAAAGTTAAAAAGCATCTTTAAACAAAGAAGGCCAAAAGAAACCAGATTGAAGAACCTTAAGTGCTATTTTCTTTGCACCAAAGTGTTCTCCGCAAGCAAATTCATGGCTAAACTTGAGTATGCTTTGTTGTTCAGCTTCTGGTACACATCTCCTTATAATTTGATCTGGACAGTACTTGAATAGGTAGGGGTCATCCCACAAATAGTGCTTCACCCCGGAGAGAAACTTCTTTCGTTCCTGAGAAGAAAGATCATCTCTAATCACTCCACAAGCAAGATAATTAACAAAATCAGCATACCATGGTTCTTTTTCTTGAATAGCTAAGAGCTGCTCATCAGGGAATGATTCATTAATGGGGACAACATTTTTTCCTTCAGCACTGTCATCAACTAGTCGAGACAAGTTATCAGAAACTACCATCTCTTCCACTCTTATCACGAATTTTCAGGTCAGACACTTGAAGCAAGAGTATCCACCTTATCAACCAAGGCTTAGCATCTTTTTCGTAAGTTAGTACCTAATGGCTTGCTTAACCATGAAATGACACTTCTCCCAGTTCAAGATCAGATTGGTTTCTTTGCATCTTTCAAGCACTAGAGAGAGATGGTTAAGGAAATTATCAAATGAGGAACCAAACACTGAAAAATCATCCATGAATACCTCTATAAACCTCTCAATCATATCCGAAAAGATGGCCATCATGCATCTTTGGAAGGTGGCAGGAGCATTACATAGACCAAATGGCATCCTCCTATATGCGAATGTTCCGAATGGACAGGTGAATGTGGTCTTCTCTTGATCTTGCAGAGCAATGGGAATCTGATTAAAACCTGAAAATCCATCAAGAAAATAATAGTGTGAGTGGCCCGCTAATCTCTCCAGCATTTGATCAATAAAAGATAAAGGGAAATGATCCTTTCTATAGGCAGAATTCAACTTCCTGTAATCAATGCACACACACCAACCAGTGGTCATTCTTGTAGGCACAAGCTCATTGTTATCATTCTTCACCACGGTGATCCCTGACTTTTTAGGCACCTCTTGGACAGGGCTCACCCATTTGTTGTCAGAAATAGGGTATATGATACCCACATCAAGCAATTTCAACACTTCAGTCACTACTTCTTTCATGTGAGGATTCAATCTCCTTTGTGCCTCACAAACTGGCTTGGCTCCTTCCTCCATTAGAATTCTATGCATGCACATTGTAGGGATTATTCCTTTGACATCTGCAATAGACCAAGCAATCGCAGATTTGTTCTCCTTAAGCACTCTAATAAGCTTGTCTTCTTCCAATGGAGTTAGATCAGAAGATATGATAACTGGGAGGGTTTCTTCTTCACCAATGTAGGCATATTTGAGGTGTGATGAAAGTGGTTTGAGCTCTAACTTAGGGGCTTGAACAATCGAAGGAATCAGGTGGGTGGCGGAGGGTAAAAGTGGTTCAATGGAAGGATTAACGGAGGATGGGTATGACTTCAATGGTTTCCTTTTTGTTTTTTGGTTCCATTGCCAATTGGAGTTTTTTTTTTTTTTTCTGAATTGAACCAAGATCATACAATGGTTTCCTTATTCCTTGTATAGCATTTTCCATCACATTCAGACTTTAACTTTCACATTATTGTCGTTGCTGCAATAGCTCTTTTTGAATTGGGCAGCAACATCTTTAATTCTTCATTCTCACCATGAATCTCATTTAATGCAGCCTTAACACAAACTTGGGTTATAGGGCATGGCATGATTGAATGGTTGAGTGTTTGGCAGATTTTGCTTAGGGTGATGACAGAAAAGGCTGAGTGTTTGGCTTCAAAATGGCTTAGGGAGCACACAATTTGGTAGGATAAGTCCTTGAGAGGTTTAATCACACATAGCCTACATCACTTCTTATGGAAAACCACACCTCAAATCAAGAGAATCTATATGATGTCAGTTCTTTAAAATTCAATGAAAATGTAATGGAATGAGATTAGCATTTAAGAACAAAATCAGAGTGTTTAAGAGTAGAAACAATGTATATCACTCTAAAAGAATGGCAATATAGCTCAATATCCTCACAAGGTAATCTCCACTAATTTTCTGAAGTTCACTCAAATGCAGTAGTTTTGTTTATTTAATCACTCGAGACATGGCATTGTGAAGTGCAAGGTTATGATACAAACGGATTGTGGCAGAACTCTTAGTAGAACAAAGATAGTTAACTTAGCATGTACACTCTTATTAACAAGTTAACACACCTATCACTAGCAAAAACTTAAACTAACTAACTAAACATACTAACAAAAACTAAAGGTGAAATTTTCAAAATTAAGACGTGTATAACCCCCAAACCTACTTGTTTCTATATACCAATTTTCAAATCCACACCCCCAAACCTAAACTGATCATTGTCCTCAATGTGATAAGCAATATTCAATGAGAAGACTAAAACAGATTCGATGCTTAGAGAGTGCATTACAGCAGAAACAAGTGAATGAAAGAAAACACAAACCAATGCTAGGTTGCCTCCTAGAAGCGCTATATTTAACGTCTAGGCGAGACGAGGTAGACATGTCTAAGTTACTGAAATCTCGACCAAGGCGACATCATAGTGGGATAGATCTGGATTATCCTCCCAATAGGGTTTAAGTCGCTGCCCATTAACTTTGAATCGATCCCCATTCTTCTCGTTCTCAATCTCAATGGCCCCATGATGGAATACGTGAATCACTGTGAAAGGACCAAGCCATCTAGACTTCCACTTTCCGGGAAAAAGTTTCAGCCGTGAGTTAAACAAAAGAACTTTCTGGTTAGGAGTGAATACCTTTCTCAAGATTGCTTTGTCATGATAAAGCTTGGTTCTCTCTTTGTAAATCTTGGCATTTTCATAAGCTTCATTTCTCAACTCCTCAAGCTCGTTCAGTTGAAGTTTTCTTGTTGTCCCAGCGTCTTTTAAATCAAAATTGAACTTCTTGATTGCCCAAAACTTACGGTGCTCAAGCTCCATAGGTAAATGACAAGCTTTTCCGAAAACCAGCCTATAGGGACTCATTCCAATTGGAGTTTTATAAGCTGTCCGGTAAGCCCAAAGAGCATCGTTGAGGCGTAAGGACCAATCCTTCCGAGTAGGGGACACAGTCTTCATCAGCATGTTCTTAATCTCCCTATTGCTTATCTCAACTTGTCCAGAACTCTGGGGATGGTACGGAGTTGCAACTCTATGACTGATGTTGTATTTTTTCATTAGAGCATCAAACGTACGATTACAAAAGTGACTGCCACCATCACTTATAATCGCCCTTGGAGTTCCAAATCTTGTAAAGATCATGTCTCGGAGAAAGCTGAGAACCACTCTATTATCATTACTTCTTGTAGCAATCGCTTCCACCCATTTGGATACATAATCTACCGCCACTAGAATATATGTATAACCATATGAAGATGGAAAAGGACCCATAAAATCGATTCCCCATACATCAAAGAGTTCGACCACCAAGATGTTAGTCAATGGCATCTTATTCCTGCTACTTATGTTTCCCATCCTTTGGCATCTGTCACACTTAGAACGAAAGTTAAAATCATCTTTAAATAAACAAGGCCAAAAGAAACCAGATTGAAGAACCTTAAGTGCTGTTTTCTTTGCACCAAAGTGTCATCCGCAAGCAAATTCATGGCTGAACTTGAGTATGCTTTGTTGTTCAGCTTCTGGTACACATCTCCTTATAATCTGATCGGGACAGTACTTGAATAGGTAGGGGTCATCCCACAAATAGTGCTTCACCCCGGAGAGAAACTTCTTTCGTTCCTGAGAAGAAAGATCATCTCTAATCACTCCACAAGCAAGATAATTAACAAAATCAGCATACCATGGCTCTTTTTCTTGAATAGCTAATTGCTGCTCATCAGGGAATGATTCATTAATGGGGACAACATTGTTTTCTGTAGCACCGTCATCAACTAGTCGAGACAAGTGATCAGCAACTAGGTTATCTCTTCCACTCTTATCACGAATTTCCAGGTCAAACTCTTGTAGCAAGAGTATCCACCTTATCAACCGAGGCTTAGAATCTTTCTTCGTAAGTAAGTACCTAATGGCTGCATGATCAGAATAGACAATCACTTTAGAACCAACAAGATAAGAAAGAAATTTTTCTAAAGCAAAGACTACAGCCAAAAACTCCTTCTCAGTTGTTGAGTAGTTGAGCTGAGCGTCATTCAAGGTTCTACTAGCGTAGTAGATCACATGAGGCAACTTATCAACACGTTGTCCCAAAACTGCACCTATAGCATAATCAGATGCATCACACATTAATTGAAAAGGTAAAGACCAATCGGGAGCCATGATAATAGGCGAAGAGGTTAGTTCACGTTTTAGTGTATCAAATGCATTCAAACACTCCTCATTAAACTTAAAAACAGAATCCTTAGCAAGAAAATCACAAAGAGGACGAGTTATTTTTGAAAAATCCTGGATAAACCGCCTATAAAAACCTGCATGCCCAAGAAAACTTCTAACACCCTTAACTGATGTAGGTGGGGGCAGCTTAGAGATGAGATAAATTTTTGCTTTATCATCCTCAATTCCCTTGCAAGAAATCACATGACCAAGTACAATACCTTGCTTAACCATGAAATGACACTTCTCCCAGTTCAAGATCAGATTGGTTTCTTTGCATCTTTCAAGCACTAGAGAGAGATGGTTAAGGCAATTATCAAATGAGGAACCAAACACTGAAAAATCATCCATGAATACCTCTATAAACCTCTCAATCATATCCGAAAAGATGGCCATCATGCATCTTTGGAAGGTGGCAGGAGCATTACATTGACCAAAAGGCATCCTCCTATATGCGAATGTTCCGAATGGACAGGTGAAAGTGGTCTTTTCTTGATCTTCCGGAGCAATGGAAATCTGATTATAATCTGAAAATCCATCAAGAAAACAATAGTATGAGTGGCCAGCTAATCTCTCCAGCATTTGATCAATAAAAGGTAAAGGGAAATGATCCTTTCTAGAGACAGAATTCAACTTCCTGTAATCAATGCACACACGCCAACCAGTGGTCATTCTTGTAGGCACAAGCTCATTGTCATCATTCTTCACCACGGTGATCCCTGACTTTTTAGGCACCACTTAGATGGGGCTCACCCATTTGCTGTCAGAAATAGGGTATATGATACCCACATCAAGCAATTTCAACACTTCAGCTCTCACTACTTCTTTCATGTGAGGATTCAATCTCCTTTGTGCCTCACGAACTGGCTTGGCTCCTTCCTCCATTAGAATTCTATGCATGCACATTGTAGGGCTTATTCCTTTGATATCTGCAATAGACCAACCAATAGCAGATTTGTTCTCCTTAAGCACTCTAATAAGCTTGTCTTCTTGCAATGGAGTGAGATCAGAAGATATGATAACTGGGAGAGTTTCTTCTTCACCAATGTAGGCATATTTGAGGTGAGATGGAAGTGGTTTGAGCTCTAACTTAGGGGCTTCAACAATCGAAGGAATGAGGTGGGTGGCGGAGGGTAAAAGTGGTTCAATGGAAGGTTTAATGGAGGATGGGTAAGACTTCAATACTTCTAGAGCAGCAACCTCTTCCATTAATGCATATTCCTCTTCAAATTCATCTTGCGGGTGAGTTAATGCCACTTCTAGTGTATCACCATATTCAGTCTGCAAAAATTTAGAAACCACCAGGGAATCCAACTCATCAACATAAAAACAATCCAAAGTAGTAGAAGGATGCGTTATGGATTCAAACACTTTAAACTGAACGGTCTCTCCTAGTACAGTCATGGTAAGCTTCCCATTATGTACATCAATTACAGTCTTTGCCGTGGCCATGAATGGTCTTCCAAGCAAGATTGGTAAGTCACGGTCATGTATGGGATCCTCATCCATATCAAGAACTACAAAATCAGCAGGCAAGATTAGTTTATCAACTTGAACTAGGATATCCTCTACAATACCTCTAGGATACTTGACTGAACGATCCGCAAGTTGAAGTGAGATGGTGGTCTTCTTTAACTCCCCCAAACCTAATTGTAAGTACACCGAGTAAGGCATCAGATTAATGCTTGCCCCCAAGTCAAGCATGGCTTTTTCAATCATTTTCTCTCCAACGGTGATGTTGATGGAGAAACTTCCTGGATCTTACAATTTCGGTGGCAGTTTCCTTTGTAGCACAGCACTAACATTTTCACTCACCACAACCTTCTCATTTGGTTCATATTTTCTCTTGTGTCTATTAAGCTCCTTGAAAAACTTCCCATATGCAGGTACGTTCCTAATGACATCAAGCAAAGGCAAATTAATGTTCACTTTACTTAACAGATCATATATTTCTTTAAAAGACTTATCCTGTTTGCTTTTAGCAAGTCTTCCAGGGAAAGGAATTGGTGGCATATAAGGCGTTTCAGCCTTGTGAAGTGGCTGATCATTTTGGGTTGAGCTTGCATGACTTGAATTCTTTGGTTGCTGCTCCCTTTCCGCTTGGTCCCCCAAATTCTTCTCTTCCGCAGCCCCTGCATTAATTTCAGATTTGGTGTTAGAAGTTTCATTACCAACACCATTATCAATCATCTTACCACTCCTAAGCATTGTAATTGCTTTGGCTTGCTCTTGATTCCTTTCAATCATAAGTGGTTGACTTGGCAGTTTTCCAGGTTCTCTTTTATTAAGAGCATCTGCAATCTGCCCTAGTTGAATCTCCATCTTATTTAGGGCTGCAGAATGGTTTTGAAGCATGCTATTCGTTGATTGTTGGAAATGCAAAGTATTCTGGGCAAGCAGCTTCACGGTGTCCTCGAGTGAATTGTTGGCTTTCGGTTGGAAAGAGGAACTAGCTTGATTCTGAACATTGTTGTTGTTGCTCCATGAAAAATTGGGATGATTCCTCCACCCAGGATTGTATGAGTTAGAGAATGGATCATTCCTTGGCCTCTGATTGTAGGAGTTTGTGAAATTGACATGTTCTTGTCCAATTTCTGGATAGGCAGATCCCATAGGGCACTCATGTGTGATATGATCAAAGGCATCACATACCCCACATGATTCCTTCATGTTAGGCCTTGGTTGAGCAGCAACTAATGCATCCAACTTCTTTGCTAGCATAGATATCTGAGCATCAAGTTTAGCATTGTTAGAACCACTAATTTCATAAATTCCAGCTCGCTTACCACTAGTGTGCATGTGTTGAGTTTCCATGGCAATCTGTTCGAAAAGAGTACAAGTTTGTTCAGGAGTCTTGCTCTTCATGGAACCCCCTGCAAAATTTGTAACAATGTTCTTGATCGAGAGGGTTAGTCCTTTATAAAAAATACGCATTTGTAAATTTAAAGGAATGCCATGATGGGGGCATTGGAGAAGTAACCCATTGTACCGTTCCCATGCCTCTGAGAATGACTCATCAACTTGTTGGGTGAATGTCATGATTTGATCCCTCAACATATCTGTCTTGGCTGTGGAAAAGTACTTCTCTAGGAATTTCTTTTGAATCTCAGCCCATGTGGTTAGTGATCTTGGCCTAAGAGAATTAAGCCAATACTTCGCTCTCTCCTTCAATGTGTACGGAAACACTCTCATCCTTAATTGCTCTTCGGATACACCTGTCAAAGGAAAAGTACTCACTACGTTAAATATTTCTTTTAAATGGGTAATTGGATCTTCATTAGGTAAACCGTGAAATGAAGGAAGCATATTCAGATGAGAAGATTTCAGCTCATAGTTTCGGGCTTGCGATGGCAGCGTAATGCAAGAAGGATTTGTATCAATGGTTGGGATATCAAGGTCTCCCATGAAGTTCTCTTCTTCTGCCATCTCTTCCTCTTCCTCAGAGTCAGTGCCAATACTCTCGGACTCGGATAGATCCTCGTTAGAAAGATTTCCCTCTCTCTCTTTTTCTGAACTAAACTCCTTTAAATAGCAGTCTACAATCCCTACAATCCCTAGGTGGCATGCCACATCAGGTGGCTCCATGTGGCTGGCAGGTGGCATGCCACATCAGTTATTCTCCTAACTATAGTAATTGAATCATAAAACACAGCAGGAAACTGACAAACACTTAAGATCAATACATGGAATAAGAACTGCAAGGTTACATCAAAACCCTAGATATCAATTCAGTTACACATCATGATCAAAGAACATAAATAGATGTGGCTAGGGTTCCCTCTCTCTCTTTTTTTCTGAACTAAACTCCTTTAAATAGCAGTCTACAATCCCAACAATCCCTACAATCCCTAGGTTGCATGCCACATCAGGTGGCTCCATGTGGCTGGCACGTGGCATGCCACATCAGTTATTCTCCTAACTTCTGTGGATTGGCACTGACTCTGAGGAAGTGGAAAGATGGCAGAAGAAGAGAACTTCATGGGACATCTTGATATCCCAACCATTGATACAAATCCTTCTTGCATTACGCTGCCATCGCAAGCCCGAAACTATGAGCTGAAATCGTCTCATCTGATTATGCTTCCTTCATTTCACGGTTTACCTAATGATGATCCACTTACCCATTTAAAAGACATATTTAACGTAGTGAGTACTTTTCCAGTGACAGGTGTATCCGAAGAGCAATTAAGGATGAAAGTGTTTCCGTACACATTGAAGGAGAGAGCGAAGTATTGGCTTAATTCTCTTAGGCCAATATCAATAACCATATGGGCTGAGATTCAAAAGAAATTCCTAGAGAAGTACTTTTTCCACAGCCAAGACAGATATGTTGAGGGATCAAATCATGACATTCATCCAACAAGTTGATGAGTCATTCTCAGAGGCATGGGAACGGTACAATGGGTTACTTCTCCAATGCCCCCATCATGGCATTCCTTTAAACTTACAAATGCGTATTTTTTTATAAAGGACTAACCCTCTCGAGCAAGAACATTGTTACAAATTTTGCAGGGGGTTCCATGAAGAGCAAGACTCCTGAACAAACTTGTACTCTTTTCGAACAGATTGCCATGGAAACTCAACACATGGACACTAGTGGTAAGCGAGCTGGAATTTATGAAATTAGTGGTTCTAACAATGCTAAACTTGATGCTCATATATCCATGCTAGCAAAGAAGTTCGATGCATTAGTTGTTGCTCAACCAAGGCCTAACATGAAGGAATCATGTGGGGTATGTGAAGCCTTTGATCATATCACACATGAGTGCCCTATGGGATCTGCCTATCCAGAAATTGGACAAGAACATGTCAATTTCACAAACTCCTACAATCAGAGGCCAAGGAATGCTCCATTCTCTAACTCATACAATCCTGGGTGGAGGAATCATCCCAATTTTTCATGGAGCAACAACAACAATGTTCAGAATCAAGATAGTTCCTCTTTCCAACCAAAAGCCAACAATTCACTCGAGGACACCATGAAGCTGCTTGCCAAGAATACTTTGCAATTCCAACTATCAACGAACAGCATGCTTCAAAACCATTATGCAGCCCTAAATAAGATGGAGATTCAACTAGGGCAGATTGCAGATGCTCTTAATAAAAGGGAACCTGGAAAACTGCCAACTCAACCACTTATGATTGAAAGGAATCAAGAGCAAGCCAAAGCAATTACAATGCTTAGGAGTGGTAAGATGATTGATAATGGTGTTGGTAATGATGGTTCTAACACCAAATCTGAAATTAATGCAGGGGCTACGGAAGAGAAAAATTTGGGGGACCAAACGGAAAGGGAGCAGCAACCAAAGAATTCAAGTCATGCAAGCTCAAGCCAAAATGATCAGCCACTTCACAAGTCTGAAACGCCTTATATGCAACCAATTCCTTTCCCTGGAAGACTTGCTAAAAGCAAACAGCACAAGTCTTTTAAAGAAATATATGATCTGTTAAGTAAAGTGAACATTAATTTTCCTTTGCTTGATGTCATTAGGAACGTACCTGCATATGGGAAGTTTTTCAAGGAGCTGAATAGCCACAAGAGAAAATATGGACCAAAAGAGAAGATTGTGCTGAGTGATAATGTTAGTGCTGTGCTACAAAGGAAACTGCCACCGAAATTGAAAGATCCAAGAAGTTTCTCCATCAACATCACCGTTGGAGACAAAATGATTGAAAAAGCCATGCTTGACTTCGGGGCAAGCATTAATCTGATGCTGTACTCGGTGTACTTACAATTAGGTTTGGGGGAGTTAAAGAAGACCACCATCTCACTTCAACTTGCTGATCGTTCAGTCAAGTATCCTAGAGGTATTGTAGAGGATATCCTAGTTCAAGTTGATAAACTAAACTTGCCTGCTGACTTTGTAGTTCTTGCTATGGATGAGGACCCCATACATGACCGTGACTTACCAATCTTGCTTGAAAGACCATTCATGGCCACGACAAAGACTGTAATTGATGTACATAATGGGAAGCTTACCATGACTGTACTAGGAGAGACCGTTCAGTTTAAAGTGTTTGAATCCATAACGCATCCTTCTACTACTTTGGATTGTTTTTATGTTGATGAGTTGGATTCCCTGGTGGTTTCTAAATTTTTGCAGACTGAATATGGTGATACACTAGAAGTGGCATTAACTCACCCGCAAGATGAATTTGAAGAGGAATATGCATTAATGGAAGAGGTTGCTGCTCTAGAAGTATTGAAGTCATACCCATCCTCCATTAAACCTTCCATTGAACCACTTTTACCCTCCGCCACCCACCTAATTCCTTTGATTGTTCAAGCCCCTAAGTTAGAGCTCAAACCACTTCCATCACACCTCAAAAATGCCTACATTGGTGAAGAAGAAACCCTCCCAGTTATCATATCTTCTTATCTAACTACATTGCAAGAAGACAAACTTATTAGAGTGCTTAAGCAGAACAAATCTGCTATTGGTTGGTCTATTGCAGATATCAAAGGAATAAGCCCTACAATGTGCATGCATAGAATTCTAATGGAGGAAGGAGCCAAGCCACTTCGTGAGGCACAAAGGAGATTGAATCCTCACATGAAAGAAGTAGTGAGAGCTGAAGTGTTGAAATTGCTTGATGTGGGTATCATATACCCTATTTCTGACAGCAAATGGGTGAGCCCCGTCCAAGTGGTGCCTAAAAAGTCAGGGATCACCGTGGTGAAGAATGATGACAATGAGCTTGTGCCTACAAGAATGACTACTGGTTGGCGTGTGTGCATTGATTACAGGAAGTTGAATTCTGCCTCTAGAAAGGATCATTTCCCTTTACCTTTTATTGATCAAATGCTGGAGAGATTAGCTGGCCACTCATACTATTGTTTTCTTGATGGATTTTCAGGTTATAATCAGATTTCCATTGCTCCGGAAGATCAAGAAAAGACCACATTCACCTGTCCATTCGGAACATTCGCATATAATAGGATGCCTGTTGGTCTATGTAATGCTCCTCCCACCTTCCAAAGATGCATGATGGCCATCTTTTCGGATATGATTGAGAGGTTTATAGAGGTATTCATGGATGATTTTTCAGTGATTGGTTCCTCATTTGATAATTGCCTTAACCATCTCTCTCTAGTGCTTCAAAGATGCAAAGAAACCAATATGATCTTGAACTGGGAGAAGTGTCATTTCATGGTTAAGCAAGGTATTGTACTTGGTCATGTGATTTCTTGCAAGGGAATTGAGGTTGAAAAAGCAAATTTGATCTCATCTCTAAGCTGCCCCCACCTACATCAGTTAAGGGTGTTAGAAGTTTTCTTGGGCATGCAGGTTTTTATAGGCAGTTTATCAAGGATTTTTCCAAAATAACACGTCCTCTTTGTGATTTGCTTGTGATAGGTGTGTTAACTTGTTAATAAGAGTGTACAGGCTAAGTTAACTATCTTTGTTCTACTAAGAGTTCTGCGATAATCTGTTTGTATCATAACCTTGCACTTCACAATGCCATGTCTCGAGTGATTAAGTAAACAAAACTACTGCATTTGAGTGAACTTCAGAAAATTACTGGAGAATACCTTGTGAGGTTATTGAGCTATATTGCCATTTTTTTAGAGTGATATACATTGTTTCTACTCTTAAACACTCTAATTTTGTTTTTAAATGCTGTTCTCATTCCAATTACATTTGCATTGAATTTTAAAGAACTGACATCATATAGATGCTCTTGATTTGAGGTGTGGTTTTCCATAAGAAGTGTTGTAGGCTATGTGTGATTAAACCTCTCAAGGACTTATCTACCTTGTTGTGTGCTCCCTAAGCCATTTTCAAGCCAAACACTCAGCCTTTTCTGTCATCACCCTAAGTACAATCTGCCAAACACTCAACCATTCAATCATGCCATGCCCTATAACCCAAGTTTGTGTTAAGGCTGCATTAAATGAGATTCATGGTGAGAATGTAGAGTTAAAGATGTTGCTGCCCAATTCAAAAAGAGCTATTGCAGCAACGACAATAATGTGAAAGTTAAAGTCTGAATGTGATGGAAAAAGCTATACAAAGAATAAGGAAACCATTGCATGATCTTGGTTCAATTCAGAAAAAAAAAATGTGAAAGAACACCTGAATTGATCCAAGTGAGGCAATAAACTCAAGAAGACTTCAAAAGAGGAATCGAGTTCTTATCAATGCTGCCGTGGGTTCTAAGCAAGAAATCAGAGCAGAACTTCAAAGTTCAAGTCATGACATCTCATGCCTTGGCACAACTCAGGTTCTTTGAATCCGACCCTTTCTTTCTTTCACCATAAACTTAGCCCCATTACACCCTAAACTCAAGACCTAACTGATCTACCTGAAGACCTAGGTGTGCTTAACTATTACATTGAGCTAAAATTTTTGTGTTTTTAAGCCATGGTTGATTCTTGCTTGATTTATGGTATAATGTGTTCAGGGTTGTTAAGTTCTAAGAATCGGACGAATTTGCCATCCCTTGAGTCTGTCCTTTTGTTTTCAACCTCGTTTTGCTAAGGGACTAGCAAGATCTAATTTTGGGGGAATTTGTTGAGTTCATAAAGCTGTACTTTTACACATAATGTAATCCTCCTCCCCAATATCCTTGTATCAAAAAAAATATATATATACTTTTACACCCTTTTTACTTTAGTTTTTTACTGAAATCTCTTTGCAATACAAGGTATTTTGTTGTTCTTGATGTTTTCAGGATAAAAGTAGGGGTTTGAAGAAATCATCATATTTTTTATGAATCATAAAGACATGAGGAGCTCAGAATGGATTACTCGAAGCCCAAGAAAGTGAAGATGGGTCCCTAGTCCACAAGTTGCCCAAGATCTGCCCGAAGAGCTCTCTGCAGAACACCCAAATCACGAGCTTTACCCCGAAGTGCTCAGAATGAATTAGAAAATGAGCCATATATGGTTCGAAAGGCCTGGAAGTCTAGTTTCCAATGGTTTTGATGGCTTGTGATTTGGACGTTTCTACAATGAGTTATCATGTCATAAGGGATATTGTTCAGTTTCGAAAATCTGATAACAGCAAGTTTTCAATTACAAAACTTCTACTAAATGCTGGTTTTAAAAAGGTATAAATGGAATTCAATTCAGGACTGTAAATGGCATTAACCCTCTTGGAATGTGGCTGTTTCAGCTGACTTCTACACCTATAAATAGAGGGCTCATTCTCCAACAAAACAACACACAAAAACAAAAACAAATCTGGTACACAATTGGGAGCTTTTCCAACTTGGAGAGAGAGCAAAAGCCTTGGATTCGTGCATTCTTCTGGGTTTAGTCTTCCAAAACTCTCTATGTATTTCTTTAAGCTTTTGAATTTGTTTATGGAGTCGATGTTCGAAGAAAAGTATGACAAGTAAATGCAAATAGGTACTCAAAACAGAAAATAAGGACACTAACTAGATATGCTTTGACACTAACAAGACTCTAAAAGATGCTGTAAAAGTAAATAACTTGGAATGCATGAAACAATTAAATAACAAAGGTTGTAATTAAATTAATAGGCAAGTTAAGGCAGTCCCTATTCACAACTAACCACAACGTTTTCTAGCTTGGGTTGCAAAGTTCAATTATCATGTTTACTACTTTGTCTAGTGCGCATGCAAGAGCCCTGTTACGCCAACTCTCACACATTCATTCCTTCTTACTTTGTACATTTAGGTCTCCTAAGTGCTCTAAACTTCTAGTCAATTATATCATAAGTCTCTTAAGCTATTATTACACAAAAGAAATCATTAAGCACAAAAGGAATTTAATGACACTACACTAACCCTAGGAAGTGGTATGCAATCCTAGGAATGTCATGAGTTAAATTACAAGATTATTGCTTATCGTAACCTTTTGATGCAAGTCATCTATACTTCATGTAATTAAATTGGCCAATTCCAATCACACAAAGAAATATCAGTTTAAGCAGTAAAATAACAAGCCAAGATAAACACAATCATCAAACCAACGCAGAACCAAGCTAAGAATTTGTCATGGTTAGGGCTTCAAGATCAGCCCTAACTTAAAAGACACTACTCACTACTCATAATGAAAAACAAAAGCATAAACTGTATTAGACAAAGATTTGAAAGATTACACCCAAACTATACTCTCAAAGGAGAACTCCAAGCACAGCCGTGAGCACTTCTTCAAGGACACAGCCTGGTCTTCGTGAACATGCCTCACGAACAAAGCTTGAAAACATTAAGTAAACAGTGTTTCAATGTATCTAGAATGGCGTGTCTAAACCACTGAACAAGGCCCCCCTTTTATAGACAAGGGAAAACCTTGTCCTAAAAGGATTAGAAATAGAAACCTAGGCTAGAGTGTTCTAGAATGTTAAATACAATCCTAATCTACTAAGAAATCCTTAAACTGCTGGAAAACTAACCAGAACACGGCTGGAATTGAGAAATTCCAGTTGCCAAGTGTGAACACAAGCTGGCTGCGGGCAGCCCGCGGTCTTCCTGCCGTCAGATGCTGGAAACTTAGAACTTGGCCATTGGGATGTCTTTGTCGCGCCATGGCATGCCTTGATACTTGAATGGCTTCATTGCATGTCAAATAGTCTGAAAATACTTCGTGTCTCGATCAAATGGTGGTAGGCTTGCAAATGTCCTCCTTGAAGCTTACCGGGTCAGGTTGAGGACCTGGAACTATTGTGGTCCTCAGTAACTCGTCTTTGGCGCAGTTGCGCCTTTTCTTGAAATTGTGTCAGGAACACAAGCTTGGGCTCATGTAGGTGTGGCGAAGGCACGCCTTGGCGGGAACCTAGATTTGGATTTAGCACTTTGGTGGACACGTATTGGTGCACTCCCAGACATGTCAAGGACATGCTCTGTGCCTCGGTCTTGGGTGTCTTTGGGACATGTCCTGGCTTCAATAGTGGCATGATAAGGGGATGTCATGGACTTCATTTTAAGGTCCTCAGACAAAACTTTGGGACCCGGATGGCCTGATCTAAGGTACTTGGTCTCCGCCTAAAATAGGGCGCACTGGACATGTTCTGGGACCTAGTTCAGGGCCCGATATTAGAATGAGGACATCTCCTTCATTTGAACTCCGATTTGAGTCATTCTTTTCCAGCATTCTTAGAATTTCATTATCTTTCTAAAGCCTGCACATATCTCACAAAAGCATCACTTTCTACTATGGATGGCCTGATTTCTAACAAAAGACAAGTAAAGGGACTAAATATGGCATGAAATGCATGTAGGAAATATGACCTAACAAATACCCATACCTAGCTTTTGCTAGTCCTCGAGCAAAACAAAGAATAAAACTGAAGTAAAAACTAAAAGACTCAATCTAATTAAGGATAGAACATTCAAACCCCTAGGTTCACCTGGTAGGAGGAGTTTTGCCACCTTTTACTTAACAACTAAAACACAAACAAAATGCCAAACAGAATACTTAACAAGCTAATAAGAATCACAGCAAATCAATCATATCTTGCCAAACTAAAGATATGCCAATTTCGAGTAAGTACCATGTATAAGTGTGAATGCCCTTGCTTCAAGATTTCAAGCTTAAAATCAACTAAGCTCAAATGCCTTAGAAAGATTTTGCCTCGATTCTAACCTCACTAGGCAACTCTCAATTTCTCTCATGAATCCTAAGGTTTTTACTTTTGCAAGCATATGTGATGAGTTTATGTCATGGAATCAAATATAATCACATATGAAATGGTATGAAAGAAAGACAATTTCTGAACATACTGTTGGTAAAATTGAAGAGCAAAAAAAATATGCAATTCAATTCTAACAGTTATAAAATCCTTGCAAGTGCACAAATCGATAAGAATAGTATAGTAGCACAGCAAGAGTCGATCCCTCGAGGACTTGTATCAACATTATGACCACTTTAGTTCAGAATTATTAACTTAGTGAAAACACACACACACACAAACACGCAGGGGGGTTTATCATGTGAGAACTGAAATTTAAAGACAAGTAAAATAAAATTTAGAAAATAACAATGCAAGAATTAACGGTTGATTGATTATTAACTAAGGCGAATTAAGGCTTACTATCCACTCTAACCAATTTTTAGCTCTTAACCAGATTTCCTTGATCAAATTACTATGCATTTTCTGAATTAGGTGCCCGTGCCTAGGACCTGGCGTTGGTTCACTAGACACATCTTATTCCCTCTTACTTAGCATGTTCTAAACAGGGCATATGCCTAGAACGTCTATCACCTACCTTTTAGCCTAGCAAAGTGGCATGCAATCCTAGGTCGTCATGAGTTAAGATTACAAGTACGAATACTTTCGATGCTCCAAATCACAAGATGATATGACGGTCACTCAAGTAATTACATCTATAATTATATGCAAACAAGGTAGCTAATCTTATAGGCATAAATTAAGTTCATTAAGCATAGTAATCCAACTTATTCAGCATGCATAGCAATCATAATCAAGAGCCAGAAATCCAATCAACAAGCTAACATGGCCAGGGCTTCAAGCAGCCCTAATCCTAATGACTACTCACACATAACTGAAATAAACACAAGTATAATTGAATTCATAAGTAAATTGCAATAATGAAAATAAGGGTACAGAAGAGATTGTTAAGAACAGGTGCAGTAGAAGACACGGCAGAGCCTTCTTCTCCAAGCTCCACGTCCAATAATCTATGTGAAAGATTATCTCCCAAAATATGGTCCCTAATTCTCTAGAAAACCAAAACGGAACTCTCTGTGGCTCAGGTCTCTGTTTTCCCAGAAACAAAAACGCCCCCAGTCCTCTATCTGATTCTCCTTTTTATAGACAAGGGAAAACCTTGTTCTATAAGAATTGGTATAACCTTGTTCTATAAGGATTGGTATAACCTTGTTCTATACATATTGGTAAAACCATGTCCTATAGGAATATGGAAAGTTATTTTACTTTTAATTAATTACCAAGTCTTTAAAATCTATTCGAACCAATCAGAGCACGGCCGGGAGTGTGAATGCAGGCTGGCAAGTGGGAACGCAAGCTGGCCAAACTTGGATTTTTGACTGTCTTCGTAATCAGGATCTGGGACCGCGCTTTTGAAGTACGTTAGGAGTATAATAGAAGCGCATCATCGTTCAGGCTTGGCGCAAATGTTGTCAGGCTTAGCGCAGAGGGAGAACCTCTGATCCACCGCTGGCGGAACAGGGACCCCGGGCTTAGGCGCACATCTGGGCTCGGATGGGAGTTCTTGGGACATGTCCTCGACCTGCCTCAGCGCGACCTTGGCACTTCTAGGACCTGACCCTGATGTCATGAAACACAAGTTCGGGACCCGGAGGGCCTGATATGAGGTACTTGGCCAGTGGCCCAAAATAGGCGCACTGGCGCACTCAGGACCCCGTTGAGGACCTGATATTGAAATGAGGACATCTCCTTCATCTGGACTCCGATTTGAGTCATTCTTTTTGCGTTCTTTCCAGATTTTACCTATCTTTCTAACTCTGCACAAGTCTCACAAGATTGATCATTTTCTACTATTGATGGCACGAAATCATTCAAAAGACATGTAAGAGAGACAAATAAAGACCTCAAAATGATGCATAAATAACGACTGATCACATACCTGAACTCCAAGCAAGACTTTCCATAAGATCCGTTAGGTCTTTATTCAAGGGTTGCAATGGGGCTAGGCTCACGGGTTTAGAAGAAGGGGATTGGAATTCAAAAGCCTAGGCTATGACAAGGCAGGAAGTAGCATAACTTGGAAACTTCATCTTCTTTTCTTGAACTCACGGCCAGACTTGGTATTTTCACTAGTTCCTTATGCCGAGGTCTGATTTCCTTGAACTATGATGATTTGTGACTTCTATTCTCATTGGCTCACTTGGCTTAGCTCAGCATTTTCTTTTCTTTTTTTCTTTTTCACTTTTTTTTATGTATTTTTCAAACTAGGACTTTTGGTTTCTGTTTGGTTTACATTGTTTGGTTTCTGTCCAAGATAGGACTTTTGGTCACTTGTGATGTCTAAGACATTCCCCTGATACCAACTTCACATTTTGGCCTCCTTTGGCCGTGACATGGCCTTGATGAGCTCCACAACTTGACTTTGATTTTGAACACTTGAACTTGTCTTTCCTTTCCACATCATGAATGCCATTTGATACTGCCTTCTCACAACTTAGACTATAGGGTATGGCCAAGATTTAGGGCTTCCTATCTAAGGCTTAGGTTATGATTCGGGTGATGAAAAAAATGTCTAAGTGTTTGACTTCGAAGTGGGTTAGGGAGCATACAAAAGGGATAGATATGGCTTTTAGAGGTTCAAAGATGCATAGCCTACATCACTTCTGATGGTACATCCAACTGAGAATCAAGAGCCTCTACATAAGATTTTAGTTCTTTAAAATTCAATGCAAAGTGATAATAATGAGATCAATCAATATAGAAAGAATTAAATAGTGTTTAAGAGTAGAACAAAGTAAATCTCTCAAAAAGAAAGGCATTAGGCTCAAAATCTCACATAGGGTAGTCTACACTAATTTTCTAAAGTTCACTTAAACGAAGTTATCTTTTAGCTCAAATTCTTGAAGTTAGGCATTAAGTGTAATGAATACGGCACAAACTAAAGCATGGCATGGCTCTAGTATTGCACTAATGACTAGTTCACAATGTAATTTATTAACAAGCAAAGTATTAAGTACCTAGTCATGTACCCCCAAACCTAAATGTTGCAAAATTTTGATCCACACCCCCAAACCTAAACTAAACATTGTCCTCAAGGTTAACAAGTTAAAACACTAAGATCAAAATAAGTAGAGATTTAAAGGAGGCATGCAAAATAGAAAACAAGAAGAGAAGGGAATGATACACAAACAAGAGCTAGGCTGCCTCCAAGGAGCGCTAGATTTAACGTCTAGGCAAGATGTGGCTTGCAAATCAAGTAAGGGGAGGCATGGCCAGGTCTACCTCTAGAAAAGCAGGTGTTGGAACAGCTTCTAAGTATGGTTTCAAGCGATGGCCATTGACCTTCAATTCGAAGCCATTGTGGTCTGACTTGATCTCAACGGGACCATGAAGTAGGACTTTAAGGATAGTGTAAGGGCCTGACCTTCATGATTTTAGCTTTCTTGGAAAGAACTTGAGGCGGGAATTGAACAAGAGGACCATATGTCCTTCCTCGAAGGACTTGCGAAACAGGTGCTTGTCATGATAAGCCTTGGACTTTTCTTTGTAGATTCTAGAGCTTTCATAGGCTTCATTCCTTAATTCTTCAAGCTCTTGCAGCTGAAGCTTCCGATGATGTCCTGCTTCCTCTATGTCCATGTTGACATGCTTGATCGCCCAAAAGGCCTTCTGCTCCAACTCCATGGGTAAGTGGCAACCTTTTCCATAGACAAGCCTGAAAGGGGACATACCAATAGGTGTCTTGTAAGCAATCATATATGCATAAAGGGCATCATTGAGCCTATTGGACCATTCCTTTCTTGATGACCCCACGGTTTTCTCAAGGATGGCCTTGACTTCTCCATTTGAGATCTCAGCTTGCCCACTAGTTTGGGGAAGATAGGGAGTCGAGATCCTATGTGTGACTCCATATTTCCTCATGAGAGCCTCAAAGGATCGATTGTAAAAGTGTGAGCCACCATCACTAATGATGACCCGTGGTGTGCCAAACCTTGATAGGACATGAGATTGGATAAAACTACACACTAGTTTTGAATCATTAGTCTTGGTTGGAATTGCTTCCACCCATTTAGAAACATAATCAACAAAAGGTAGAATGTAAAAAAAACCAAAGGAGTTAGGGAAGGGTCCCATGAAGTCAATGCCCCAAACATCAAAGAGTTCAACAACTAAAATAGGGACATTTGATCTCTCGGGCCAATATTACCTTGTCTTTGGTACTTGTCACAAATCAGGACGTCCTCATGAGCCTCCTTGAAGATAGTAGGCCAATAGAAGCCACATTGAAGGACCTTAAGCTGTCTTCTTGGCGCTAAAGTGTCCTCCACACGCCTGGTTGTGGCAGAAGTCCAAGATGGACTTGACTTCATTTTTAGGGATGCACCTCCTTATGAGCTGGTCAGGGCAGTGCTTCCATAGATAAGGCACATCCCATATGTAGTATTTGGCTTGCTTGACAAGCTTGTCCCTTTGATGCCTAGACAGATGAGAAGGGATTAGTTTAGTAGCAAGATAATTGATAATGTCAGCATACCAGGGGTTAAAGGCCTTAAGATAGAAGAGTTAGTCGTCATGGAAGCTTTCTTGGAGAGGCAGTTGGTCCACTTCCTCATTGGACCCATGGATGAGTCTACTCAAGTGGTCAGCTACCACATTCTCACTTCCTTTCTTGTCCTTGATCACAAGATCCAACTCTTGAAGCAATAGCATCCATCTGACGAGTTGTGGCTTAGCATCCTTCTTGTTAGGGAGGTACTTAAGAGCTGCATGGTCAGTATAAATGATAATCTTTGTTTGAAGCAAATATGACATAAACTTCTCTAAAGAAAATATAACACCCAATAATTCTTTCTCAGTAATAGAATAGTTAAGTTGAGCATCATTTAAAGTTCTACTTACATAGTAAATAACATGTGGCAACTTATCTATTTTTGGTCCTAAGACTTCCCCAATGGCATAATCTGAGGCATCACACATGAGCTCAAAGGGCTGGTCCCATCCTGGTGGCATAATGATAGGTGTAGCTGTGAGCTAATCCTTGAGGGTCTCAAAGGACACACAGCATTCCTTGGTGAAGTCAAAGGTAGCATCCTTGGCTAGCAAGTTACACAACGACCTTGTGATTTTGGAGAAGTCCTTGAAAAAACCTCCTATAGAATCCAGCATGTCTGAAGAAGGATCTTACTTCCTTAACTGAAGTGGGATAGGGAAAGCCACTTATGACATCAATCTTGGCCTTGTCTACCTCTATGCCTCGGCTGGATATGACATGGCCAAGAACAATACCTTGTTGGACCATGAAGTGACACTTTTCCCAGTTTAGAAGTAAATTGGACTCCCTGTATCATTCTAGGACTCTTGACAAGTTTGTTAGACATAAATCACAGGAGTGACTAAAAACTGAAAAGTCATCCATGAATACCTCAATGATGTCCTCCACCATGTCTAAAAATATGCTCATCATGCACCTTTGGAAGGTAGCATGAGCATTGCAATGACCAAAGGGCATCCTCCTATAAGCAAAAGTGACATAGGGACATGTGAAGGTTGTTTCTCTTGGTCCTCGGGTGCAATGGCAATCTGGTTGTACCCTGAATAGCCATCTAAAAAACAAAAGTGAGAATGTCCTGCAAGTCTTTCAAGCATTTGATCAATAAAAGGTAATGGAAAGTGATCTTTGCAAGTAGTAGAATTAAGCTTCCTATAATCTATGCATACTCTTCATCCAGTTTGGACCCTTTGGGGAACAAGCTCATCTTGTTCATTATTGATGACTGTTATGCCACTCTTCTTAGGCACAACTTAAACCGAGCTGACCCATTTTGAATCTGAGATGGGGTAGATAATCCACACATCCAAAAGCTTGAGAACTTCCTTCCTTACCACTTCCTTCACGGGAGGATTGAGGCACCTCTGAGCTTCCCTTGTGTTAAGTCATTATTCATGAATCTTTTTGATGTCATCTAATGCTCATTTACTTGTCTTTTGTGTGATTTAATTGCCATCCATAGTAGAAAGTGATCATTCTTGTGAAGTGTGTGCAGAAGTAGAAAAGTTCGTATAAGTGTGGAAAAGGAAGAATGAATGAATCTTTCTCGGACTCAAGTCAAAGAAGGAGGAAAGATTATTTCTTGCCATCCAAGAAGAAGTCTTCAATGTCAAGATTGTGCCTTTCCACATAAGGAAGGCTTGACCATTTTGGAAAGGGAAAGTACCACATAAGGAATGCTTGTGCGTACCAAAGAGGAAAGTGACGTCCAGGGAAGTCTCGAGAAGGGCCAAGAAAACAACTTGCTGCACCAGGAAAGTTCAAGACATCAGGAACCTTCATTGCCAAGAGAATTTTAGCCAAGAAATAAGACAAGGGCCTGATTTTTAGGACCCTTGTCTCAGCCCTGTTAGGAAAACGTTTTTAGGATTTTATTGCCTTGTTTTAGGTCTGATTAGGAGTCTTTTAAGTCAGAGAAATGTCCTATTTATTCTCCTAACTTCTAGGGATTGTAGACTGCTATTTAAAGGAGTTTAGTTCAGAAAAAGAGGGAGAGGGAACCCTAGCCGCATCTATTTATGTTTTTGTCATACAGAAAGAGGGGAGGCCATTTTTAACATAAGAAGCAGTTTCTGGTTTGGAGAAAAAAAAGGCTTAACGGAACCAGGAGGAGTTCAACATCAGAATTGCTTCAAGGGGTTTCTTCTTCTCCTTTTGAATCTGATTTCAGTTATGCTTCATATTGTGTTTATACTTTCTTTTATCATGATGTGTAACTGAATTGATATCTAGGGTTTTGATGTAACCTTGCAGTTCTTATTCCATGTATTGATCTTAAGTGTTTGTTAGTTTCGTGCTGTGTTTTATGATTCAATTACTATGCTCCATTGATAATTAACATTCTATTTTGATGTCTGATCACCATTAAGATTGTTTGTTAGTTTTCTTATCCCAATATTGAGTAGACACCCATACCTTTGTTTGGACGATCTGTAATTGAATGAATAATATCCTGAGAAGACACCCATTCCATGGAGTTATTTGGTTCTATTGTTTTCCTGTTATTATTGGTTCTTTAATTGAAATCTATGTTGGACATCACATCTAGATTAAGGTTCAAGGAACTTGGTTCGATCGGACACCCACGACTGACCATAAGTAAGTGAAAACGAACCCATGAAACTATCTAGTGAAACTGATTTGTACGCCTCAAGGAGATTGAGTGCCTCAATGACACGGCCCTCAGGCTCATTGTCACTTGGAGAAGGCAGAGTAAGGGCCTTCTCAAGAGGGCCTTTTATACAAGCATTCATGATGGTTGGATGTCCTAAGGCTTCCATAGTATTCAGGGGAAAATCAATTACAGGCTCTTGGGGTGTCTTCGTCGCGCCACAGCGCGCCATGATACTTGAATGGCTTCATTACATGTCAAAGAGTCTGAAAATACTTCGTGTCTCGATCAAATGGTGGTAGAGAAGGTCCTTCAATAGTATCATGAATAGAGAAGGTCCTTTTCTTATCTAACACCTTAATAGAAATTTAGCCTAGGTTTAGATTGGTTTCACAGTTTATAGTGGCCAAGAGAGGTCTCCCAAAGATCAAGGGAGGATCCTCACTTTCAATTGCTTTTTCCATTTTTAAGATGTAAAAATCAGCTAGAATGCATGTGTCTCCTATTTGAACTATTACATCTTCTATCATGCCCATAAGTTGTGTTACAGAAGAATTAGCAAGTCTAACACACAATTGAGTAGGTTTTAAATCTCCTCAAGCAAGTGAATTGTAGACATGAAAATGCATGATACTTATAGAAGCTTATGTGTCACAAAGACAAAGTTCAAACCTTTTGGATTGGATGACACACGGCTGGGCAGGAGGGCCTGGGTCACTTACCTTGCCTGGCAGGCCTTGGAACTCATTCAAGGTGGCTGCACGAATGTCTAGGACATTGTTGGGGTCAAAACCACGTTTTTCGGCTACTAGGTCCTTGACGAGCTTGGAAAAGATGGGCATGGTCCTCACAAGAATGGCAAGGTGATTTGAAGCTTATGAAGCATGCTTGTGAGCTCTTGCTCAAATTGAGCATTCTTGTCCATCTTTTGGAACCTACGAGGAAAAGGTAAGTCAACATCATTAGTAAATAGTGGATTACTAAAACTAACTTTAGATTTAGAATTTAAAGACAAAAAGGGTTTAGAAAGCTTATTAGGGGCTGCTGCCATGTTATGGACACTATTGTCCTTGGATGTCTCGGATTGGTCAGGTGTTGGCACAGAGGCGGTACCGCACCCTAATTCTGGTTCTCGGCTGGGATTGCGCCCTAAAACTGGTGCATGGGCAAATTTTGCGGTAGAGGTCTAGACCTGATTTTCAACCTCGTCCAAGGTCTCTTGGGTCTCAGTTGAGGCATGAAGCTCCTTTCCACTCCTAAGCTGAATGGAATTGGCAGTGGCCTTAGGATACATGTTCTTGGGATTGAATTGGACTTGGCTTGGCAACTGGGGTCCAAGGTCCAGCTTGTTGAGTTGGATTGCCATCTGACCTACCTGAGTTTCCAAGGCTGTGATGGCACGGTCTGTCATCTGCTGGAAATTTGTGGTGTGTTGAAACAGATTTTGTTGGAAAGTAGCATTACTCTGAATTAGATTTTGTAGATGGGGGTCCTCACCCGAGAGGCCATGTTACTTAGGCAGCATATGGATTGTGCCTGACTTGAGCTCAAAGTTTTCCACCGTGGAGGGTGGAAAGATGATAGGGAATTGGTCCTCACTGACATAAGGGGTAGCATAATCCTTAAGCAGCCGTGGTGGTGGGTTAGCTAATACACGTTCCTCAGCCATTCTTCTAGGGCTTGTTGGTGGACTTGGACGAGGGATGACATAAAAGTACCTAAACAACAAAAGAAACTAAATTAAAACAATCTAAACAAAGGACACCATTGAGGGACAAGTCCCCAGCAACGGCAGCAAAAACTTGTTAGAAGAAAAGTATGACAAGAAAATGCAATACAAATTTTAACAATTAAAACTTAGCAAGTGCACTAGTCAAAAGATAGAATTGCAGCACAAACAAGGTTGATTTCCACAAACACTTGACTCAACAATGTACAAAGAGATAGATTGCTTAGTTCACAAGTAGGTACTCAAAACATAAAATAAGGATACTAACAAGATATGCTTTGATACTTAACTAAACAACACTCGGACAGAGAGGGGGGGGGGGGGGGGGGGGGGGGGGGGGGGGGGGGGGGGGGGGGGGGGTGGTGGGGGGGGGGGGCTGGTGTTGTGGTGGTGGGGGCGGGGTTATGGGAGGCGGGTGGTGGTTTGAAGTCAAAAGATGTTGTGAAAGTAAATAACTTGGAATGCAGGAAACAAGTAAATAACAAAGGTTCTAATCAAATTAAAAGTCAAGTTAAGCCAGTCCTTATTCACACCTGACCACAACATTTTCTAGCTTGGGTTGCAAATTTCAATTATCATATTTACTTCTTGGTCCAGTGCCCATGCAAGAGCCCTGTTAATCCTCCTCCCTCATTCATTCCTTCATACTTTGTACGTTTAGGTCTCTTAAGCGCCCTAAACTTCTAGTCAATTATGCCATAAGTCTCTTAAGCTATTATAACACAAACAAAAAAGCATTAAGTACCAAAGGAATTTAATGCCACTATACTAACCCTACGAAGTGGTATGCAATCCTAGGAATGTAATGAGTTAAATTACAAGATTATTGCTTATCGTAACCTTTTGATGCAAGTCATCTATACTTCATGTAATTAAAGTGGCAAATTCCCATAACACAAAGAAATATCAGTTTAAGCAGTAAAGTAACACACCAAGATAAACACAATCATCAAACCAACACAGAACCAAGCTAAGAAGTTGCCATGGTTAGGGCTTCAAGATCAGCCCTAACTTAAAAGAAACTACTCATAATGAAAAACAAAAGCATAAATTGTATTAGATAAAGATTTGAAAGATTAAATCCAAACTATACTCTCAAAGGAGAACTCCAAGCACAGCCGTGAGCACTTCTTCAAGGACACATCCTGGTCTTCATGAACACACCTCACGAACAACACTTACAAACAATAAGTAAACAGTGTCTCAATGTGTCTAGAATGGCATATCTAAAACACTGAACAAGGCCCCTCTTATAGACAAGGGAAAACCTTGTCCTACAAGGATTAGAAATAGAAACCTAGGCTAGAGTGTTCTAGATTGTTAAATACAATCCTAAACTACTGAGAGATCCTTAAACTGCTGGAAAACTAAGCAAGACACGGCTGGAATTGAAAAATGCTAGTTGGCAAATGTGAACACAAGCTGGTCGCGTGCAGCACGCGGTCTTCCTATGGTCAGATGCTGGAAACTTTGTACTTGGCCCTTGGGATGTCTTCGTTGTGCCACGGAGCGCCTTGATACTTGAATGGCTTCATTACATGTAAAAGTGTCTGAAAATACTTCGTGTCTCGATCAAATGGTGGTAGACTTGCAAATGTTCTCCTTGAAGCTTACTGGGTCAGGTCAGGGACCTGGAACAATTATGGTCCTCAGGAACTCGTCTTTCGCGCAGTTGCACCTTGTCTTGAAATTGTGTCAGGAACACAAGATTGGGCTTATTTAGGTGTGGCAAAGACACGCCTTGGCTGCACACTCGATTTGGATTTAGCACTTTGGCAGACACGCATTGGTGCACTCCCAGACATGTCAAGGACATGATATGGGCCTCGGTCTTGGGTGTCTTTGGGTCATGTCTTGGCTCTGATATTGGCATGATAAGGAGGTGTCATGGACTTCATCTGAAGGTCCTCAGACACAACTTTGAGACCCGGATGCCTTGATTTGAGGTACTAGGTCTCTGCCTAAAATATGGCGCACTGGACATGTTCTGGGACCAAGTTCAGGACCCGATAATAGAATGAGGACATGTTCTTCATTTGAACTCCCATTTGAGTCATTCTTTTCCAGCATTCTTAGAATTTCATTATCTTTCTAAAGCATGCTCATGTCTCACAAAAGCATCACTTTCTACTATGGATGGCTAGATTTCTAATAAAAGACAAGTAAAGGGACTAAATATGCCATGAAATGCATGTACGAAATATGACCTAATAGTAGTCTTGCAGTTGTTAGGGCTGCTTTTTGAAGCTCTAGACATGATTAAATTAATGTTATGATTTTGTTTTGGTTTATCAATTTCTTTTTGCAACTAGAATCAGTTTTCTGTTCTTATTGTTTTCAAGCATTTGTTTACAAGCTTAGCTACCTTATTTATGTTTGCTTGCCGTTGAGAATGTTAGGATGACTGCGATATCTTCTTTCATTCATTAGCAACATGTGGTCGGGTTAAGAACTAGTCATGTAAACTGATTTCATGAAGATCTAGGATAGATGCCATGTTCTAGGGTTCATGTGATGTTCATAATTCTTTTTGTTCTTAATGAGTTTCTAGGTACTAAATCTGAGTATATGTCATGCCAGGTTGTACCTAGAGATATAAGTTGGATGTATATGCCATGCATCTAACATTCTAAGTAAGAGAGAATTCATACAGTTTGGTTATATGCCATGCTAAATATGTGGACAACTTAGTTGTGCATTGAAATTGATAAGGACATTCATAGCATTGATTCATGATTATTTAGAGTGGATTGCATGCCTTAACACATTCTAGTTCATAGTATAATTCAATAATCGTATTGCATTTATTTGATGTCTTTAGCTCTTTCAATTCTATCTTTATTTTCTGTTCTAGAATGTTAAATACAATCCTAAACTACAAAGAGATCCTTAACCAAAACCAACTCAAACCAACACCACCACCACAAAGCCCCCCTCCCACCCCACCCCCCCCCCCCCCCCCCCCCCCCCCCCCCCCCCAATCCGTGTGTGTGAGTTTGAAAGTGTGAATTAGTTGTGCCTAGGTTTGTTGCATTCAGCCCATTGAGTTAGTTCATAGGTAGCATCTGTTTTCGCTTTATAAATGTGTAGGATTAGAAATAGAAACCTAGGCTAGAGTGTTCTAGAATGTTAAATACAATCCTAAACTACAAAGAGATCCTTAACCAAAACCAACTCAAACCAACACCACCACCACAAAGCCCCCTCCTCCCCCCCCAATCCTTGTGTGTGAGTTTGAAAGTGTGAATTAGTTGTGCCTAGGTTTGTTGCATTCAGCCCATTGAGTTAGTTCATAGGTAGCATCTGTTTTCGCTTTATAAATGTTCTATTCGTACAAACTGTTATTTGTATTCCAATTCATTAGATTAGCTTATTTCCTTATTAGTTGCTTGCATTGTTATTTAAAATACATAATGAGAGTCTAACTGTTGTGTATATAGTATCATTGGTTCCGTTAGAGTGTGTGTGTGTGTGTGTGTGTGTGTGTGTGTGTGTGTGTGTGTGTGTGTGTGTGTGTGTGTGTGTGTGTGTGCATTATTTAGTTTTCTATCAATTCATTCGTTTTATTAAGTTGTTATCAGTCCTTGTGGTTCAACCCTTGCTTGTCTCTATACTATCTTCTACGATTTGTACGCTTGCAAGGATAAGATTTGTATAAATTAGATAGCTTATTTAGGTTGTCTGATTTTTCTAACAACTACCCTATGAGAGATTTTGAGCCCAATGCCATTCATTGTGAGAGATTTATTTTGTTTCTACTTTTAAACACTCTTCAATTTGTTCTTAATTGCTTGATCTTATTACTATCACTTTGCATTGAATTTTAAAGAACTAACATCTTGTGTAGATGCTCTTGACTCTAAGCTTGATGAACCATAAGAAAAGATGTAGGCTATGCATGTTTGAAACCTCTAAAAGCCATGACTACCCTTTGCATGCTCCCTTAACCCACTTTGAAGCCAAATACTTAAGCCTTTTCTTTCATCACCTAAATCAAAATTTTCCCTAAACAGTGAGCCCCAAATCTCAACAATACCCTGTAGTTTTGGTTGTGATAAGGCCATGCCAAATGAAGTTCATGATGAGGGAAGGAAAGAAGAAGCCCTAAGAAGTTCAGTTCAAGGAGGAAGTTGTGAGGTCTCTCGAGGACATGTCAAGGACATATCAAGGCCAAGAGGGGCCAAAGTACAACGTGGTGACAAGGGGAATGTCTAAGACATCCCAAGTGACTAAGGTCCTAGCTTGGATAGAAAAGAAGAAAATTTCTGATCATGGCATGATCTTGGCAAAGAAAACGAAAAGAGAAAAAAGAGAAAAGAAACAAAGAAATTATCAAAATCAAAAATAGAATTAAACCAAGTGAGCCAATGAAGTCAAAGAGTCACATATCATCATCATTCAGAAAAGTCAAATCCAAAACATGAAATCCTTAAAGAATGCTAAGTCCTGCCATGGGGTACCAAGAAATTCAAGAAGAAAATCAAGTTTTCAAGTCATGACACTTCATGCCTTCTCAACCTAAGCTTTTGAGATCATAATCCCTTTCTTCTTAAAAACCATTAAGCCTAGCCCCATTACAACCTTTGAATGAAGACCTAACTGATCTTATAGGGAGCCTTGCTTGGAGTTAAGGTATGAATTTATGTTCTTAAGTTCAATTTCCTTCATGAGATCTATTTCAGAAATTGTCTTTCTTTCATATTACTCATATGTGATTAAATTTGATTCGTTTATATAACTTCATCACATATGCTTGATAAGAGTGTAGGCTTAGGATTCGTGTGAAAATTGAGAGATATCTAGTGAGGATTAGTGTCGAGGCAAAATCATTCTAAGGCATTTGAATATGGTTGTTTTTAACATAAAATATTGAAGCAAAGGAATTTACACTTAACACATGGTACTTACTTGAATATGGCATTTCTTTAGTTTAGCAAAGGATGACATATTTACAATGATTCTTATTAATTTCGCTAAGTGTTTTGTTTTAGTGTTTTTAGTTGACAAGTTAAATGTTTGTGGGTATCATAACTGGCATACCCTCAAGAGACAAAACTCCTAATACTAGGAAAACTTAGGGGTTTAAATATTTTATCCTTAATTAAGATCGAGTCTTTTTACTTTCTTAGTTAAGTTTTACTCTAATTTCCTCGAGGACTAGCAAAAGCTAGGTTTGGGGGTATTTATTAAGTCCTTTTTCATACATCAATTTGATGTCTTTTTAGGCCCCTTTACGTGTCCTTTGCTTCAATTTGTGTCATCCATAGTAGAAAGTAATCTATTTTGTGAGACATGTGCAGAGTTACAAAGAAAATTGATTTATGAGAATAATGGAAAAAGAATCACTCAATTTGGAGTTGAAATGAAGAAATTATGGAAAAATCAAAATCGGGTCTTAAAGGTACCAAGTCGAGCCCCTATCATGCAAAGGACGTGTCCGATAGTGATATGAAATAAAACAAGCACAATAATGTAACCTATTTTATCCAGTTAAATTCTTTGCAAGTGCACAAAATCGGAAGAGATAGTACAGTAGCAAAGCAAAAGTCGATCCCTCAAGGACTTGTTCAGCAGTTCATTCCACTTTAGTTTAGATTATTAACTCAATTAAAGACTCAACACTAATAAAAACAAAAAACACACGGCAACTAAACAAACAAAGACTCAAAACACTAATTTAGATATGCAAAACACTGAGGAAACGGCAAGGACTCTTAACTAGACTTAAACAATAACTTGACACACAAGACACACAAAAACAAGACTCAAACAAGACACTAAAGTAAACACACGGCAGGGGAGGGGGGGTTTTAATGCTTTGAAATTGGAATTTAAATAATTACTTAAAATGCAAGAAAGTAAAGTGCAGCAGAAATAATGAATTGATTGATTAAAGTAACATGATTTCCAATATTTGATTACTATAAAACTTCTGAATAGGATGCCCATGCAAATGTCCGACTAAGGCCCACTCTACATATATTATTCTCTCCTACTTAGCATATTCTAGGCCGGATGAGTACCTTAGAACGTCTATCAAATTTTATCAAGATGATGCATGAAGTGCGAAGAGAATTTAATGACATCACACTATCCCTAGAAAAGTGATGTGCAGTCCTAGGATGTCATGAGTCGAATTACAGGTAAGATGTAAGCCACTACCTTCGATGCTAACAATCACAAACAGATGGCCACTCAAACAAACAATCATTCATCAATAGTTCATGCAAACAAGCAGGCCAAACTTATAAGCAATAAACATAAATTAAGCACAATAATTCAGACTATATCCAGCATCCATAGAAATACAAATCAATGGTCAAAATCAAGCTAAACGACTATCATGGCTAGGGCTTCAAGCAGCCCTAATTCTAATAAAACTACTCACGCATAACTGAAAGTAAAGACATAATGTAAATTCTCATTTATAATTACAACGAAATAAAAGCGTAAAGTAAAGAACAATGGTGGACAATGATGCTTTGCGGAAGACACGGCAAGGCTGCTCCTCTCCAAGCTCCATGCCCACAAATTGTAAGAAAGTACAATTGTTTTAATTTAAAACTGAAAAACTGAATAACAATGTGTAAATGTGGCTAGGGTTCTCCGGGTTTTCAACCTGACGCCTAAGGCTCCTATTTATAAGAGACCACGCCCCTAAGAAATAGGAGACCAATTAGGGCTAGAATCTAATTACAATCTGAATTAAACACTGCTATCCTAGTTTGACAAGAAAGAGGACACAAAAAGGCTATTCCTTTTTTAACAAGGACTAGGACTTGCGGCAAAGACTGATATACAATCTTCTTGGACTTCCTTGCACGCCAAGACAGCTCTGGAGTCTTCTAGAGGTTGCTTGGACGTCACTTAATGGGTAAGGCCAAGCCTTGGCCTTTCGGAACACGGTTGGTCCTCAATTTAACCATTTTAGGGCCTTTTAAAGGACTTCTTGAACTTGGTATGTCATGAACCTAAGCAACTGGCCCAAACCACGTCTTGGGCTTCCTAATGATGTACTTTGACGGTCTGAAGCCCGGGCGCACTCAAAAAGTTGGCAGAACAAGGAGATCGCAAAACGGCGCCCTAATTAGGGCGCAGACATGTCTCGGAACATGCTCTGGACACACTGTTGGTGGACGCTAAGGAGATGCCTCTGGATAATCTGGTATTGCACTTCTGCGGCGCACCATTGGCTCGTCAAAAGCGCATAAGGGTCTTGGCTTGGCGCATGACATTGAAAGTTGGCACAGTAGTGTGAACTTTGGTTCTTCCGCTGGCGAACCAAGAACATGCGCTGGGACATGTCCTGGCGGGGCGGAACTGGCGCAGGGACCTACCGAGCAGGTCTTGAGTAGGGCTGAGTTCTTGGTTGGAAATTCTTGGGAAATGTCATAGGACACATCCTGGGACTCGATCAAGGCTTCTGAGGGACTCGGTAGAAGACACGCCAGGGCATGTCTCTGGGCTCAGTAGGACATCTCCAATGGCGCATCAAGGGCATGTCTAGGACCAGCCTCTGGCTAACTTTTAAGACTCAATTTTCAATTTGAGATAACTTCTTCATTATACCTTTGATTCGAGCCATTTTTTTGCGTTCTTCTCAGAATTCACCTATCTTTCCAAATCTGCACAAGTCTCACAAGATTGATCATTTTCTACTATTGATGGCACGAAATCATTCAAAAGATATGTAAGAGAGGTACTTAATGACATCAAAATGATGCATAAATCATGACTGAACAGAGAGCCTTGGTAAGGACTTTTCCCAAGTACCACAAATCGGGCCCATGGACCTACCGAAGGACCTGCCGAAAGTGATGCCGAAGGACCTACCGAAGACCCTGCCGGAGGGCCGTGCCAAAATCAGGACTAGGACACACCACCGACTCGCCAAGAACCTCGTTGCCAACATACGCGAGTCTCGCGAGAAGCTCGTGGGCCAGCGGTCAACTTTAAGATAACTTCAAAATCATCCCAAGGCCATCCCCCGGTCTATCCCGCTGGTTAGAGATCATTCCAAGATCATTTGAAGAACATTCCAAATATTACTTCAAGACCAAATGAATCTCGCGGGAAACCCGCGGGACTGCCCACGGGCCAGCCAAGATGCCCTTGACAGCTTGTGTTCACACCGACAACTTGCATTCACACTACTTTTCCATGTTTTTAGGATTTAGTTTAATTAATTAAATTTATTAAATGTAATTCCTATCCTTGAGGGGGCAAGGAAACACTTTTTATCTTTCTCTTAGAATTAGCAGTCCAAGTTCTTCTTGGATTAGTAGATGCACTCCTACTTGGAGAAGGACTGGTTTTTCTCTATAAAAAGAGGGTCTTGCCATTGTAAAAACACACAATTCATGGAGAAGGAGAGAGCCAAAGTCCCTAGTTTGAGAGTTAAAGTTATAAACATTCAAGACCTAGACTTGCCGCTTGGAGGATTATTTTCAGTCGTGCTTAAGTACCTTCCTTAGGCAATTTTTCTGGATTTATTCTCTTCACTTTCTACTCACATTTAATGAAAATCATGATTACCATTATACTTAGTAAGTAGTTATTTTAAAGTTAGGCCTGATCTTGAAGCCCTAATCATGACAACTTTTTAATTTGATTTTGGCGCTTGGTTTGATTATTATGCAACTTAGGACTCAAGGCAAAACCAAAACAGAAACCTAGACTCTAGGACGTGGCACAAAAGGGGGTTTTTGGAATTTGAAAGATGCTTTGAAAAGGAAACTTAAAAAGGAAGAATACAATGAAAACAAGTAAAAGGTCTTATCAATTTACAATCAAGTTAAGGCAGTTCCAGTCCATTCATAACCACAACATTTTCTAACTTAATTTGCAAGGTTCAATTATCATGTTTATTACTTGGTCTAGTGCCCATGCAAGAGGTCTCTTAAGCCCACTCTCACACAATTTATTTCCTTCTTACTTAGTATATCGTAAGTCTAACGGATACCTATGACATCTATCAAATTATGTTTAACCTAACCTCATAGGTACTAAATTAATCACAAAGAGAAGCATTAAGTACTAAAGGAAATATGAGTCACTACACTGACCCTAGAAAGTAATATGCAATTTTAGGTGAGTCATGAATTTTGATACAGATTATTCTTACTATAATCTTTTATGCAAGTTCATCATTAATTTATGCAATTAAAGTCATTAGTTTTAAAAACATAAAAGAGTCTCAATTAGAATAGTATCTACATCTACCAAGACAAACAAAATAACCAAACCAAGCACCAAAACCAAATTAAGATGTTGCCATGGTTAGGACTTCAATCTCAGCCCTAACTTAAAACAACTACTCACTAAACATAATGGTTTGATTTTCGCAAAGGGATACTTAGGCAATCTAGCATCTCACTAGATTCAACCGCAACCAAACTTTAATCCTTAGTTCCCACAAAACCAAATTCAGCCAACCTAAATTCTGAACTATGCTGGTTTGATCCCGCCAAGGGTACGTAGGCAATCTAGAACAAAATCTAGATGCAACTGCAAATCCAAACAGAATCCCTGGTTTATCTTAACCAAACTCGCCCCAACCACCTTATATCCAAATTCAATCTCAAATATCACCATGGCCAAATAAGCCTCAAACACTACCACCACCAACCAAATTCCATCACCAAAACTCCCAAATGAACTACGAATTTGCTTGATTTCCTCAAAAGGATACATAAGCAACTTGACACTCAAGTGCAACCACAAAACCAAACAAACACACTTTCCAATGTTCCTTTGTAATTTTAATCAAAGGGTGTTTCATTTGTAATGACGATAAAAATATTATAACTATTAAGGATTGAATGGGTCGAACTCAAAATTAATAAAAATTATGTTCTTCATCGAATATTGATGAAATTGTGATGAGAAAAGTTGATACTCAAATTACAAATTTTTCTTAACAACGAGGTCAATAAATAGCAAGACTTATCTCAAAGGGCTTATAACAGTTCGATAAATTTGAATCATGGTGGTTATACTTGATGATTTTCATTGGGTTTTTGAAAGAAGAAACTGGTACGATTGCTTCATCTACTATCTACTACAAGTAGTAGTAAGTAAAAGTGCAACACAAATTACATCCACGTATGGTGACAATGTAAAATGTGTATTGGTAGGTAATGGTTAAACACAAATGACTTAGTTCTGCAATCTGCAATGTGCATCAAAATATAATATGAAGAAAGAAATCAAACACACTCATACCCTAACCCTAACCCTAACCCTGTACACTCCGCCTTAGTCGTCGTAAGGCTTCTTCTGCTTTGTGTTGTTGATAGAAGGCAATGAGTTTCTTTACATTTCCCCCATTTCCAGACCTTTCTATCTTCCTTCTTCCGCAGCCTTGCAAACACAGACTTAAGACCATTCCTCATACAATTCAGTGTCCCTGTAACAAGCTCTCTGAACACATAAAACAGTTGCAAAATTACAGTAAGTAACTAAATATATAACCCTCACCATTTAAATTAACACTAATTCACCACAACTGCAAATAAAAAAAAATAAATAAATAAAAACAACTATTTTCCTAATCAAAACAATATGGCATATCAGAATGAAGAAAAAACAAAGGGCTTTGTACTTACAGGGGTGAACAAGGAGATCGGCCACCATTTACATGGTAAACAAACAGATATGAATCATAATGCTGAGCATTGATCAAGTAAAAGCCTTGCAACCTTCTTACACAAATGAATGACATTTTCTTGTACAAATGGATTGCCGAATTATTGTAAGAAATAACATGCAAGTATATAGCTCGGCAGGTTGGAATACTTGCGGCGTATTTTATGACCTCACGAATGAGAGCCGAAGCTGAAAGGCAAAGGAAAAATTAATTATGACGTACGACAGAACCAGGTAACAGAAATCTGTAACTGAGCGGAAGAAAAATATAGAAAACACAAGAATAAAACTAATCGATAGGGTATGGAATCACTCCAGGGGCTTCACATCAAAGCTTGGTTTAGCACCAAAGAAATCCTTCCGCAGGAAATAATTCTCATAAACTTTATTCATAAACTCATTGTCCTCCATTGAATTACAATGGGATATTTATAGGGAACTAAACAAACTAGAATTCCTAATTAAAACAGAATTTAAAAGAACAACCTATTCATTGTAGAACATGGAAACATGTCTTTTCCTACTTGAAAACAGAAAATAATAAAACAGAAAATAATAAAACTATAAATCCAAAACTAAAACGGAAAACTGATGAGAAACATAAAATTCTAATTTAACCACAAGGATATGATTAAATTAGATGGTTTGTTCTTCCCTCTCTTCCGTTGGTAAACCTTGAAAGGTTTGTCAACGATGTCCTCATCAAATTATATAATCATACAGTGAAAGAGAGTCTTTGAATTCATATCAAGGAAGAGAAATTCATACCAATGCCAAGATTTCTGAAAGATTCTACTACTCCCAGTGTCAGAATGTAGACTAACGTCTGATCTGATTTTGAAGGGTCATAACTGAGCAAATCCCCTATCTATAGGACCAATGTTTAGTCATAAAAGCGTTAGGTTAATTCAGGAAATTTAAAACAAAGAAAAGTAAAACTGTACTTTCATATGCTTATAAAATCTTGAATGTCAATGTCTGCAAGTACTCTCAATTTTCCATGGCTTCTATTAAAACAGAGAGACCGAATAATACAACTAAACTTTATTGTTCAACCATCTCAATATTACCAGTGTGCTACAGGTGTGTTTCAAAAGTTGGTAGCTAGTATATCAATAAATTATTCCAAATACCTAAGATCCAAGGGGAAGAGTGATGGTTCTTCCCTGCAGCTACACACAGGAAGAAAAAACACGCTAGAATATAGAGGACCCACCTCACTTTCTCTTGCAAGAACAATTCGAGCAGTTACAAATCCAATAAGTTCATCACTTTGAGAATTTGGACGACTTCGATCAACAGCTGCCCAGGACACAATATCATGCCCATTGACAACATTTTGAAAAAACTCAGCCTCGTACCTGTACATTTGTGAAGAAGCTGTGTGATGGTACCAAAGAACATGCCCACGAGAAAGTACAGAATGAGAGTATCTACCTGATGGGAAACAAATCAGCATGGATTTGCTCTAAGATCTCAAGGTCAGATGGTTGTATAGGCCTATAGGATATGGTTGGACAGCAGGGAAGTTTTGGGTTCGCCATTGGGATTGTGTGGTCAATCCCCTGCAAATATTTGATATACTTGGAAAATTTGCACATGAATTTCTCCTTCCATTTATGCCACATCAGCCAGAGAGGCCATGCAGTAGTTTCCGTCAACCGTAAAAGAAATGGCTTCTAATAAGTTCCTTATTTACAGATCATAGATACAAAATGCAACATGGCATTCAAAAAAGTTTAGAAAACATGATGTGTCTATGAAGCCCACAAGAATGACGAAAATATAAATGCCTTCTAATAATTCCCATATTTACAAATCATAGATACAAATATTCAACATGGCATTCAAAAGTTTAGAAAACATGATGTGTCTATGAAGCCCACAAGACTGAGAAAGATTAGGATCTTCGTTTAGTGATAACAAGGTATGTTTAGATATCCCACTAGACATGAATAAAGAAAGCTGCAAATGAGTAACATGGCATTCAAAAGTTTAGAAAAACATGATGTGTCTATGAAGCCCATAAGACGGACAAAGATTAGGATCTCTGTTTAGTGATAACAAGGTATGTTTAGATATCCCACTAGACATGAATAAAGAAAGGTGCAAATGAATCTCTAATCTCTTTTCTCTATTTATAGCAATTGTCCAGTTGCTTTAAACTTTCAAATATCACTAGGTTGCTTCAGAATTGAACTTAGAGGTTATTACGGTCTCTAATTAACACCCAAGAAAAGATTTCAAAACAACTAAATCAAATACTACGTTCCCTTTCTTGATCTCATTTTTCTTCTGAACACTTGAAGATAACTTCCTTCCTTGAAATTTTTATAAGACAATCCGAAAACTTGTGTACCTTTCAAAAAAAAAAATTGAGAATAACTCCAAGGGCATTGTTTTCAATGGTTGAGGGCGTATACCATGTGGAATATAAGTGCATATTATTGTCCAAGTAGATAAAAGGCACAGGGCCCAGAAAAGATCAGACATTCTTATGCACGGTTAGGGGACTAGAGGTTAAACAGATAGTTTCATACTTGGAAGTATTACCTTGACTAGTGCGTTCGTTGACAGCGAATGGGCAAGTTAGGTATCTAAGTCTTGAGAGTGGCCTGCAGAGTAAAGTAGGAATGTCAGATTTTGTTTTACCAATAAATCAAGTCTTGAAGCTTATCTCAAGAGCACAGAAATAAAAATAAAACCAGATAAGGTTTTGAAGAGTTAATCAACAATCGTGTCTTGAAATATAACCAATTGAATACAATATATGTGAATTAAGGAGACGATATAATACTAACTACTGAAAATCAACCGAATGAATGAATATATTTGGAATTAAGGACATAGATATAATACAAACTGAAATTCAACAGAATGGACGAAGACAATATGTTCAGAATTAAGAAAACGAAATAGCCCCTAATCACGAATTACAAGTAAGAGTAAGGTTTGGGAAGTAGTGGGTGGCAGCCAACGATATTGACTAGTTGGAAAATTAGGGTCTAATTAAAATTGAATTGATTGAGAGAGAGCCTGTAAAAAGAAGAAGGAAGGAGATAGAGCAACTTACGAGCCGAAAGGCCCCAAGCCAGCCAACGAAAGAAGCTCAATTCTCAATTGTTTTAGTGCATCTGCATCATCGGAACCTGCATCAGTCAAATTTGCAGGGGAATGGTTGAATGGTCAATTGTCATTGCCAACTGATAGCCAAAGTGCAAAGACAATAGAAATCGCATGCTATAGGAATAGGATATTAGGAATGCGATACCAACAAATTGGAGATTGAATTCTTAATTCTCCATAAACAAAGAATATAATCCTAAATATAAGAACAATAATTTGAATTTTTTTTCTGTTCGAATATTTGATAACTGATAATTTGATAATTGATATTGATATTGATACGAAAACAGAAAACCCAACCGAGATCTCAGACCGCTTACCTTGGTGGCTGCCATGGCTGACTCGTAATCGCTTCCTTGGCTTTGGCTTAATGGTGATATTTCGAATTTCGAATCTGCATATGCTTTTCGTGCCCACCGAGTAAAACTATCGCTCTTTTTCTCTCGAGTAATTTCTTCTCAGCTCGCTCTCGTTCTTTCTCTAGCATCCAAAATCTCAGGATCCCAAAGAAAACAAAAATGATTGCATGTTGCTCTGTGTTGTTGACTGTTGACTTTCTTGAGTTGGGCTCAGCACTTTAAACACTGAAGCGGGATTACATAACGGGCTATTTGAGTTGAGCCCACCTATTTGGACGTGTCCACCCTTCATAATTTTCTTACAGGTAAATTTTCATCATCTACCTGCGTGTGTTTTTTTTTTTTTTTTAAGTGATATTTGAGTGGGAATTATAATATTTTTTTTAAAAGTGATATTTGAGTGGAAATTACAATATAAACATTCAGTAACGACCTTATTATTTACAATAATCAAATCCGAGATCTTCCACCTTCCACATAACGTATGAAGAAAAATACCACTAGGTCATAGCACTAAGTGACTGTCCTTAGAGTTTAGAGCTTGTTAATCGAGTAAAAGGGCAGAAATAACATATCCACTTTTTTGGTAATATCTTGCCAAACAACTGGGCTATAAAAAATTCATGCAGCAGCAGCAGCAGCAGCAGAACCAGAGAATTGAAGTACTCGTTACCCTTTTTTTTTTCTTGTATAATATCAGAAGTCATGATACAAATGTGTACAGATGCCAAAGAATTTCGAAATTTTAATTACTAATATTATAGGCATATATAGTATTTACAGATGAGGATGACAACCAAATCAAGAGGCAGGCTCATTCATTTGGCAACATGCCAACATCAGAGCACCTCAGCTTCAAGCTCAAGTTCAAGTTGTAGGAGACAGAGAGATTTTGCGAGGAAACAACACCATCGACTAAAAACAACATGCATTCCTTTGAGGGCGAGAGAGAGAGAAAGAGAGAGAGAGAGAGAGAGAGAAGAGAGCATGAACTCAAATTCATCGCTCAAGCCACGACAACTATAATGACAATGATCAGGATGACTGCAAAAATCACCAACAGCAAACATGTCTGCACAAGCAATAAAACCCTTACATCAATTCCTTCCTTCCCAGGGAAACTTAAGTGATTAGCAACCGCTGCGGAAGTTATATATTATAATTTAATAACAAGTGAATAAACAAAAGAATATTCGCAATAACTAAATGAAAGAACTGGATTCAACTTAAGGTGAACCTTTTGTTCCTCATAAGTACCATCGCATTCTTTGGTAAAAAACAAATTAGAATTGCAATTTTTTTCAATCTGAAAATTAGAATTGCAATTTGATCTTGGACTAGAGATACAGAAATGAGAGAGAATAGGAGACGGTTTGAAGATAATTATGTGTGGAGGGAAAAATTACCAGAGAGGAATTAGATCTTTGCATCTTGGCCGCTTTCACAAGTTGGGAGGTAGCTTGCACAGTTGCAGCATGGGAGTTATCAATGTTAGAACCAATATCATCTGAAAATGACACATGTACAGCCCCATTCAAAATCCAAGTCGCTCTGCGTATGCAAATTCAATTCTTGAATAACCTATAATTAACAAACACTCAACTGGACTAACCGATTATAGCTCCTTGATCATGGACCAGGACAGCTAGATCTTTGAAAATCTCATTAACCTCACTGATCTGTTGTTGAATTTCTTGGATCCCTTGCTCCCTTTCTTCAATAATGGCTTCATTGAATGCAATCTCATTGTCGGACAATAAAACCTCTTGTCTGCATACAACGCAATCAATCAAAGGCAATACAAAAAGTTTAGTTGGTGGACCATAACAAGGTGCAAATGCAACATATTATCAATAGTTAATGCAAATAGCTACCAACTTATGGAAGTATATTTATTTTCCCACCGTTTTGATTCTAGAAGAAGAACTTGCTGTTTAGAAGTCCGAGATGAACTCATCTCCTGCTCATGGGCAGGATAACTGCAACATTTTAAGAAGGCATATATGAGTCAAAGGTGTAAATAAAAGAGAGATAATAGTCCTATATATATATATATATATATATATATATATATATATATATATATATATATATATATATATCACCCCAATCTTACAACGCAAGAAGTTTATGGTTGACAGGAACTTGAATGATTGAGTTAAGTGTGTGGTTCATGTTCCTTTTTGGTAACATGCCATCTGATTTACCTGGATGGCAGAACTTCTTTGGGAACAAAGGGAGCATAAGTTGTTTCCCTTTCTGCTGCAAGCCTCTGAGCCTTCTGAAATTCTTTGAGAACCGCCTGGAAATCCTTTGCAAGCTTAGCATCAGCAATCTTCTTGACAACCTGCAGTTATAAACCCCCCACTTACTGAGTAGTGAACAAGAGCAGACACATAAAATGGAATGGATATACACATGATACTGATAAGCAATTGAGAAATGACAAGAAAAATTGATAATACAGCAGCCCCTCTGGTTGGGTAAGAATGCAAGTGAGTGCAGTGAATGTGAGTGAGTGCAGTGAACGGATATACACAAAGTACTGAAATTAAAAATATTGACGCCCGATACTATAACTTAGAGAAGCATACTGCATATCTATATGTAGGTAGGCACTTACACTAACTTGGGCATTCTGATCAGTCTCACTAGCTTCCTTAAGTTTGGCTGAAGTATCTTTCACCAACTCACCAATATGAGCCCGTGTCTTATGCCTGCCACAAAAGGTAAAGAATTCAATGCAATTCAAAAGTACCCAGTGATTCATAATCTGCATTGCAATTTGCAACAACTAGAGCACCAAAACTCACACAAGTCTATTTTCAAAAGAAACAAAATGTAAAGGTGCGCATGCAAGTTTCAATGCAAGGTAAGAGTACTTTGTCTCAGAGGTTTGTTATTTCCATCCCAAAAACCCAGAAAAATGGAAATAAAATAAAATAAAATAAAAACACTGTAAGACGATCGAGAGTGCAGATTAGACATTAAGAAGGAGATAAACAAAAACGGGTTGGATTTGGAGGCACTTATAAACCAAATGTATGTAGATTAGTGTACCATTAGTAAAATAGTAGAAGTCGAATTAATGGATTCATAGGTCAAATTATACAAAACAAATAAATTAAAATGATAGGTCAAATTACAAGATTGAGATTTGAGATTTGAGAGAGAGTAGAAAAGCTCACAGCTTGTCACGCAGTTGAAGGGTGTCTCTCGGGGTGCCGAGGGAATTGACTAGGCGGTAAAAGGAGGAGACGGCGGTATTGATTTGGAAAACCCCAGCAGACACGGCCTGAGAAGACTCCTCATTATATTGATTATATTGATATGCCGATTGCTGTTGTCTTGAATTCGCCGAGTAAATGGATTGCCGTCGCTGTTGGGGAGAACCAGCCTCAAGATCTTGGAAACTCATTATTCTCTCTCTCTCTCTCTCTCTCTCTCTCTCTCTCTACGGCGGTTAGTGGTTGGGTGTTGGCTAAGGTTTGCGGTGGTTGGGGGGTGCGTTGCAGAAAAAAAAAGAGAAAAGGGAAAGGGAATCCTCGCTTGGGGTAATGGGGGAATGGGGTGGGTTGAATGAATTTCTTCTTCTTCTTCTTCTTCTTCAAAATTCACCTCTTGACTCACCAAACAAAAATGGCTTCACCTCTCCTTCAAACTTCAAACTTCAAACTGGAGAAAGGTCAAACTATGCTTTCTCCGCTTTCCCTTCCTCAAGCTGCTAACTTAACGCAAACAAGAAACTTCCGTGTCTGTCTTGTCCGCCAGTGGGCCCCGCACACACCCAGTACTACCATGGGCCTTAGCTTGGACCCCGTTACTCAACATCACCAATTTATAACGAATGGATTGGACTGGTTTTCAGCCCAACCATTCATTCACTCCATTTTTGTCAACTACAATATTCCTCACAAAATAAAAGGGTTTCTACCGCCCAAACTCCTTTTACTATTCCCACCTCATCATTATCAGCTCTCATTTTTCAATTTAATCAATTTCATCCCTATATTCTTATTCACGCATTAACTTAGTCCTTCATGTGAATTCTGTTAACTTTTCCGTTCTTTTCCGTTAAATCCAAAGAAAGTGTCATTAAATAAATCAAATTCCTAATTTCTATCAATTCAAACTAAGAATTTCAATTCAATATTTTTTAAAATATATAAATAAATAATAATAAAATCGAACCCCTTTTTTTTTTATTTTAACGATATTGGGAGGTGACCCTTATGATAGTCGAACCTGAAATCTTCAAAATATATAATGCATAAGAACACCTCTAAACCCTAGTGGTAGTGACCCTTAAGTTATTATTATTTTAGTCTTTTAGTTTGTTTCTATGATTCTATATATGCTAGTCTCACCGCATGACACACCCCGACCCAGAAATCCACAAAGATTCCGTAATCGGGACATGCTGGCTAACACGTGAACATTGGGCCCACGTGACGAAGCCAAGTGAAACGGTTCGTCTAGGAAGTAAGGATAAACAATGAACAAAATAAAATAAGGAATGAAATAGCTGATTAAAAACAAATCCCAGTGAGTGTAGCATTAGTGTAATGACCCGTACGTTTAATTATTCAATTTTCGTAAATTAACTTAGCAAATAACGATTTTGCCCTCAATTTTAGGAGGGGTTCGAAAGTCACTTTTAATTGGGATTACTTTTGAAAGTTTTTCTTAGGCCATCGCGTAGATCTCGAACTCACGAGTTCGTAGACAGGCGGCACACGAAAATCAAAGTTCGTTTGAGAGAGTTACGGGTCTAGAAAGAATAAGGGCATTTTGGTAAATTCAGTTTCATATATTTTTGGAAAAATATCTACCTCTTTTTCCTTTAATTTTCCAGATTTTTCTGGTACTCTCTATCTCCTCACCCACAACATTTTCTTCTTCCTTGCCGTGAGACCACACCAGTAAATACACACCACCACCATCACCCAATTTAGTTTAGAAATAAGATGGATTTTAATAATATTGCCTTTTATTTTAAGGAAAATGAAAGAGATAGAATGAAAATCTCAATACAGGATTTTTGAAAAAAAAAATATCTCAATATAGGACGATAAAAATCTCAAAATAAAAAACAAACTGAAAAGTGAAAACTGTGGCCACTGATAGTTGCCACGTATCCCCTCCTAAATAAATATATAACCGCTTCTCTGTCTCTGTTTCTTTCTTTGTTTGTGGTTCCTTGTTCGGGAAAGGTTTGTTTTTCTGCGCTCAAAAGCAAGCCCGCATCGCATTGCATTTAAGAATTTGAATTTGATGGAGGTAACAATTAAGTTATGCTCTCTTCTAATTCATCACAGCCTTTAAGAATTTTTTTTCCTTCTACTTTTAATGACTATATTTTATCTGATCATCTCTTTTGTAAATTGTAAATCGTAATTTGATTTGATCGTATTCATTTGGTTGCTTAAACATAAACAGTGTTTCCAAATGAAAATTTGATCCCCTTGTATTCTTGGGTTTGAATTTGATGCCCTTTCTGTTACTGAAAATGAAATTGTGTAACTTGGCCCTTTGTTGTTCTTCATCGTATCTTGTCTATTACAAATTCAAACAGCTATGTATATAATTCTCTGAATCCAAATTGGGCGAGTTTTGCTTATAAATTCCATAATTGCATTATAGGCTTAATGATGATGCTCTTCACGCCAATCCCACTTGTTTTGCGAATGTGAGGATCATTATTGCATGCAATTTGGGCATAATTTATAGTAGATGTGGAAATCATTATTTTTGTACTGCATAATTCTCTGAATTTCATTTCATTCACATGAAGTCGTGTTGAAGTTTCATTTTTGTTCTTCAATGTTGCAGACAAGGACAGTGAAAGTTAGCAATGTCTCTCTGGGTGCAACCGAGCATGACTTGAAGGAATTCTTTTCCTTCTCTGGTGAAATTGAATACATTGAAATACAAGGGTTGCTCTTATTTACTTTCTCTTCTTAATTCCATCAATTCATTAAGCATGATGCATGTTGCTTTTATGTTGAATTGTTGAGAGATGCAGAAAGTTGATTTCTTTTTAATCTTTTATTATTGAAGTGACAACGAGAGGTCTCAGATTGCGTATGTTACTTTCAAGGATCCCAAAGGGGCCGAAACCTCAGTGCTTCTTTCGGTGATTCACTCATCTCAATGCTTTTTTAGTTTTCTTCTTCTTTGTTTAACTTATAATCATGTCGCCCCTTCTTGGATAGAATGTGAATGTGATATCAAGTCTAATTACAACCTCTTTCATGGTTACATTCTTTATGATCTCGGTCATCTGATGTATAAACTAGTTATGTGTACGGGTGTACGGGTGTACGTGTCTATTCTCAGGGTGCAACAATAGTTGATCAGTCAGTTACCATTGATTCGGCTCCAGATTACAAGCTTCCAGCTGGTTTGGCTACGGCAGTTCCAACTGTAAGGGCACCTTTAATGATCCCATGTAATGTAACAATAATGACTTACAGCAGGTGTTTAATTATTGTTGAATATGAATATATGTTGTGGATCAGGCAACGGTAAACGTGAGTTCGTCTGGTGGTGGTGGTGTCCGAAATGCAGAGGAAGTGGTGACAAGCATGCTAGCCAAAGGATTTATTTTGGGAAAAGATGCAATCAACAAGGCAAAGTCGTTTGATGAGAAACACCAGCTTAGTTCAACAGCAACGGCGACAGTTACTTCTTTGGACCAAAAGATGGGTTTGAGTGATAAAATAAGTGCTGGGACAAGCATGGTCAATGTTAAGGTGAAGGAAATGGATGAGAAGTATCAAGTTTCCGAGAAGACCAAGTATGCGTTTTCAGCTGCAGAGCAAAGAGTGACTAGCGCGGGATCTGCAATCATGAACAACCCTTACGTAGTAAGTGGGAAATCGTGGGTAACAGATGCATTTCAGAGGGCTGCAAAGGCAGCAGGTCAAATGAGCCAAAAGACCATGGATAAGGTTTCAGCTCATAATCAGGAACAGGCCCAGGAGGGAACCGCTACTCAAATTAAGAGCAACCCGCAACCTTCCATCTGAGGAACAGCCTCAAGTGAAATACATTTGTGGTTTCATATCACCTTGGCTTCTATATCATTTGTAGTAAAGGTTGTTTTCTGGTTTCTTATTTTCTGGTTTCATATGGATTTTCCTTACCTTAAATCAAAGTAGTGCATGCAGGAATTGTAATATATCACATTCAGTGGCAGCTTTTGTTTCTAACACTGGTGGTTCCCATTTTTAGGATACTTGTGCACCAAAATTGGCTTTGCTGTATTCTACACTTGGCTTTATTATCTAATAAAATTTTACTCTTGCCAATAAATAATAATTTTAAAAAAAACTCTTGTTGCATCCAACCACCGACCCTACTTTCCTTTGACTACTTGTAGCTAATTTTTTTTCCAAGAGTTGAAAGCTCAATAATTGTGAAGAAATTAAAATTTTTGAGGACATGTATAAATGCAATATTTATTTTGTTTCTTTCATGATTATAAATTTAGAACACTTTCTCATTTTCCAATACATATTTTTAATCAATGTACGTGGAATATTTATTAATTTATACGCATATGTTTTCTATCTTACAAAGATATAGCAGCTACGATATTTTTAGTTCATATAATACAATTACGGTCTATATTCAACATATAAAACAGTTTCGGTATCTTGCACATATATATGTAGTTCTAGTCATTTGGACGTATAGTGCATTTTCAATCATTTTAGACATACAATATAGTTTCGATCATATATCCTGGACAATATATTAAAGTGTCAATCATCTTGGATTTTTAGTGCAGTTTCGATCGTCCTGGATTTGTAGTGTAGTTTCAATCATTTTGGATTTTTAGTGGAGTTTCGATCATCTTTGGATGTATAGTGCAGTTTCAGGTATCTTGGAAATACAGTGCATTTGCAGTCATCTTAGACATATAGTTCTGTTTCGGTCATCTTGGACATATTGTGCAGTTTCGGCCATCTTGGATAATAGTGCAGTTTCAGTCATCTTGGACATCTAGTGCAAATACAATTAAGTAATTATAGTCATCTTGGACATAAATTGCACAGTTTCAATCTATATTAGGCATGCAAAGTAAACAGCTAATGATAGCCCTGATTTTATTGGACAGTTGCAATCTATCTTGTACATTTGGAGTAGTATACAATAAATTTTTTGCAATAATAGATAGATAATTGTATACTCTTCTTTCTTTCTTATAATTAAGTTGACAATTTCATGTATAATAATTTATTTTATTCTCTAACCTATGATGAACAACATTCCATTAAACTTATCAAATAAATTAAAAACCCTAGCAGCCCTCTCTAAAAATATGTTCCCAAAAGACTTTTTTTTCCACTGATTTTCTTCGAGTCGATGGGACTTCATCTTGGTATCCATAAGGATGTAGTGAATAAACTGAGTAATACAACCGGTCTTGGTGTCGAGTTCATCGAAATTTGTTCATCTTCAAGCTTCCATTTTTCGTTCTATTGTCATGGTGTCATGGTCATGAGTTTCGGCGTCTGACGGGTCAGGTTGTTGGTGAAACTCTTGTCTTCATGAGCCTGATTTGCCTTCACATGGTTTTTACTCGTGATTCGACCTTATGAGTTTATCGAGCGATTGCAGTCCTCCATTGGTAGTGGTAGTGGTGTCAATCACGGCGGATCGGAGTATCTGCGATACGATGGTGGACGGTATTACTCGTTGTCTTCGGAATTTCGTAGAGGCGGCGATGACGGTACTAATAGGCAGCGACACCGGTGGAAGTAGCCTATTTGTACCTTCGTTGTGTTATTTAATTTTTTTCTTTTTAAGTTTACTTTGTGCAAATAAATCTAGATGCTCTTATATTGGGTTGGTTGTGTTAGGTTTTCCATTTTGTGGGATTGCAAAGATTAGTTGTTTGAGCAGTAATAGCTTTGAGGATGCTTAGGAGATTCAAGTTATATTATTTTGTACGTTATTCCCTTTACATCATTTCGACAGATGTGGAGCTTGATCACTAGAGCTATTTACCCATGTTTAGTTGTCAAGCTATTGCAGTCTAACTTGCCTTTGGTTTGTATCTTTATTCTATCAATAAAATTTCGTATCTTCTAAAAAAAATTAAAAATTAAATAATCAAAAAAAAAAAAAAAACATCATTTCACGATCAAAACCACCATGGTATAAAACAAAATTTTGTATCAATACTTGCATCCCACCATGGTGATATCTCCTCGTACTTTCCTTTCGATTTATCTAATTGTCGTTATAAATATATCATAATTAAAACCGTTCAACTCCTAAATCATCATTTCAAGATCATTTACGCAAAAAACTCAACAAAATTGGAGATTATTTACACAAAATAGTCATGAAAATCTTAATTCTTATTAAAACCGTTGATTTATTTGATACATATGAATTACTAAATGACCTCCAATCTTATTGATTTTTTTACAGAGATAATTTGGATATGATGATTTAGAAAATGAACGGTTCTTATTATGATATATGTATAAAAACAATTCGAAATGGTGGTACGCCACCAGGTGAGATACAAGTATTATCCTTTACTATATACTCACAGTAAGGAAATGTACTATGGTGGTTAATTTGATACATAATAACAAAGAAGAGATGAACACAGATGAGATCGATCTAGATCTGTATATGAATATGGAAGTACATATTATTATCATATATATGATCTCTCCAAATTCAGAATATATATCATAAATCATCTCTCCAAATTGATATATGGAGTAATTAAAAATTATTAAGGAAGGCGGCGGAGGTGATGGCCCTGGAGAACTCTTGAAAATCGATACGGCCATCGCGGTCGGTATCAGCCTCGTTCATCATGCCGTTGAGCTCGTGAGGCGTGAGGGGGTGGCCCAGCTTGGCCATGGAGTGGGCCAGCTCTGCGGGGCTGATGTAGCCGTTGCCGTCCCTGTCGAACAGCTTGAACATATCCCTCAGCTGATCCTCGTTGTACGGCCGACAACATGTACTCCTTGCCGCTTGTGAAAGTACGAGGAGGTCTGGCTCCACCAGGGCCACGAACTCCGAGAATTCCACGTGTCCGTTGTGGTTGGTGTCCGCCTTTCGGGTGAGAGCCTCCAGCTGGTGATTGCTTGGCTTCAACCCCAGCGACCGCAGGAGAGAGCCCAGCTCCAGCTGCGTCAAGCTGCCGTCTTTGTTCCCGTCGAACGATTGGAAGATCTCCCGCAGCTCCGCCATGTCCTCCTCATCTAATTTGGCGGCCGCCATATCCAATTATACCTCTAGCTTGTTATTGCTCTTACTTCCGCCACTGCTACTACTGGATATATCAATGATCATGCAGCATGCTGGGGATTAATAATTTGGTGGCGATCCAGCAAATTAAAGAACAATTTCACAGCTAGCCCGCTATAATTTCTTTCAGAAATTCCCATGACTTGCCCTCCCATCGATGATCAAAGTTCAAAAGATTACACTCAAATTATATATTAATATTTGGCACAAGTTCTACGGGCGTGCATGATCGATGATCTCGATTCTCGCTCCATTGATATATTAATTAAAGAAAAGTATTTGTATCTCACCCTGTTGTTACCTTCTCGTACCACCTTTTTCGATTTATCAAATTATCTTTATACATATATCATAATCGGAATCGCTCGTTTTTTAAATTATCATATCAAGATCATCTCCGTTAAAAATCAACAAGATGAGATGTCATTTAGTTATTCATATGTATTAAATAAATTAATAATTTTGGTAAGAATTAAGATATTTATGGTGAACTGTCCATTTAGTTCATATATATGAATAACTAAACGATCTCCAATCTTATTGATTTTTTACGAAAATGATCTTGACATGATGATTTAGAAAATGAACGATATCAGATGGGTGAAATGCAAGTAGTGTCCTTAATTAATTAATCAATTTCACAAAACAAACCAAATTTAAGTAGTAATTAATTAATTAAATTAAAATTGTAAATGGTCAACTCTAATTTGTGGTGAGTGGTGAGCCGCTCATTGCTCAGCTTAGGCTTAGCTTTAGAGGTTTTTAGGTGATTTTCTCTCTTTGTTCTTCTCTAGATGGTTCTCTGCTTAATTATTATAATGATGTAATGAACAGAATTCCACAAACCAGATAGCCGGTAGATGGAGATGTAATCAATAGTCATGGCGGTCATTCGTCATGGCTGGCCGGCACAAATAATGTAAGGTTAAAAATGAATCTATTTATAAGCAACCGATTCATTTTTTTTTTTAACTAGGCGTTCCAAATCCAAACCAATAAACAAGCAACAAATTACATTGCAGCCGGAGATTACAATATCAACACTGTATTTACAATAATCGAATCTAAAATCACTCACATAACATGTGGAAAAAAATATTACTACGTTAATAGTTTATCTTAAACAATCGAGAGAATCTTTTATATACACTTCCAAGTTGTCCACGTGGCTTTGGCCGAGTGGTTAAAGCCTGTGCCTACTAAGTACATGGGGCTTCTCCGCAAGAGGTGGAATCCCTCAGGCGACGTTTATATGGAATGGGCAATATGCATAATTGTTATTACATAATCCGAAACAGCACCGCCATGTCTTCTCTGTTTTCCCCTTTCATTTGTTAGGTTACCTCAGATTAGGAACTTCCAAGTAGGCTTATGGAGAGTTATTAGCAATAACTAATAATCATTGTCCAAAAACTTATAACAAACTAATTAAACTAACAAGTAACAACGACATAGCAGCACGTCGTTTGTGTCTGTCTTTGGGTTTTCTCTGCCAAGAATGGCATTTCAAAATAGAAGGATTGGAGGGTACCACTACCACATCCTACAAAACATCCTTTACGCTAGTACATTACAATTTCCAAATCATAACAAATGATGCCATTTCAGAGATTTTTCTTCGTCATCATCATAAATCCTTACAGTGGATTTCTAAGTCGAGGCCCTCGACTCGAGAATGGATCTTCAAAAATATGAAATTGGATGTAATTTCATACAGCTACAAGAGTTTCAGTCCACCTGTTACATCATCAACCACTTCCACAGGTCCTGCACATGAGTGTGTTGGAATAAATCATCAGTACACCCAACCCCAGGTACAGGCAATGTGAGAAGGGGAAAATCAAGTTCCATTCTCAATTTTCATATACATTTTGTCAAACATGAGGAATTCAATATGCTACACTCACAAAACTCAAAATCAGCCCCTTCATAGGCCTCTGAATCTAAAGATGAAACAAAAGGGAAAACCCCCGGGAAGTGGTCAAGGCTTAACGGAACTCTCTGTTCACAAACTATAAGAGGTCTGTCAACAATGGAGAAGCGAAACTTACCAAGAATAGCCATCACTGTCCTTGAATCTGGAAGAATACAAAATAACTAATAAGCAACTTTGGATAGTAAGTCAACTGGCTAACAAGCTAGTGAAGAATATACAGTTGATGGCACAAATGGGAAACAAATAGAAGAGTAACAACAGAGCTCTTCACGTCCGTATTCAGAAATCAAGTAATATAAAAAATTCAACAATGCAGATAAAAATATAGAATATGGTGGTGCACAAAACTTGGAAATTAGCTTCATCAGCATATCAAAAACATACTAATTCAACTTCTCATCTTGTGATGATCTGCCACTTTTCAGTAGTATTTGAAATGTGGGGAAATAAAACTACCATTTTATTTGATTCGCAATATCTACGTAAACAACATCAAAACCATGATCAAACTCAGAGATATAAATTTTAGCAGCTCACTTGGTGCAATCTGAGTCCTGCCTGCATCGATAGTAATGTGGGTTGGTATGTTCAGCGATTTTGCCCTCTCCTGTCAAAATCAATAAAGAAGCACCATCAACCATAAAGTTACATACAAAGTGATTTTTTCAAACCTGCAGCTTCTTTACACAATAAGATTGAATAGAGTACGTAAGAAATAATTATGTCAAGCCAGGCCACAAAGATTTGTATTACTGACTTGCAAAACTAGCATATTTTCTTCACTTTCTATTTTCACAACAACTTTAGGCTGTGCACACATCTCCCACCTGCGTATTGACATACCACCATCAGAGGAAACATATAAAGACAGACAAAAAAACAGCTCAATAGTCTATTACTGTACCTGTTTAAAGATTTTGGTGCTCGACGGAGAACCTTTTTATAGAGGCCCAAAGTCGCATGGCTGGAAAATGAAGCAAGAATTTGAACAAAAATATAATTCAATTAAGTGAGAGCTAAGTAGATAAGAAATCAATATTCAAGCTAAAAAACTTGTTAAATTAACAAAATAATCAATCATTCTCAACGTAACACTTAAAACTGCTCATTTTGAAAATGTCTAAACGGGCGGAAGAAGGATGGGATTAACGTCAGTCCACGAAATAAAAGAACAAAGAAATCTACCGCTACCTGCATTGAGCAGCAATTTTCCCTTTCCCCATCTTTAGATCATTCCTGACCACCAAAACCTGAGCATAACAATAGAAAAAATGTGAATACGCAATTTGTTGATCTCTCTTTCTTCCTTGGATGACTGAGAGAGTTTTGTTAAGCGAAAGAAAGAAACCACATAAAGAGGGGTCTAACTGGAAGCAATACCATTTTGAAATCTTGGAAAACGTCGGCCAGGTTTTCAATCTCAAGTGATTCTTTGGGCTTATCTTTGTTCTTCTTCTTCTTGCCATTGCTATCATTATTAGCAAGTGCAGCTTGCTTAGCTAGTCTAGCTGACAATACAATGCGAGCAGGAGGGTAACGCGCGCCAAAGCAATAGCCCAAAGCAAGCCAACCTGCTCCTACTAAAATGGCACCCACCCACCCCAACCCCAACCCCAACCCCACCATCTCTCTACTCACAATCCACCCCAACCAAATTTCTCTTTTGTAGCTTCCAATCAAATTTCTAAATAAAACACAAGAAAACAAACACATAATCTAACTAATTTATTATCCTTCCACAAATATGACAATCCTATCGTACCAGTAAATATTCCGTAGAAAGGAAATGGGGTTGAGGTTGATCCGAGTGAAAATGATACCTGAGTGTGTCAATGCGAATGAGCGTTCATCTGAATATCGATTATCGGGGGTCAGTAACCCTAGATCGGACGGCTGTGAACGCACGCAGCGATGACCGTATAACTCTTCCCTTTGGGTTTTGCAGCGGAGGAGGCGAAGAATTTGAGAAACGGAACGAGTGCGAGATTCGGGTGGGTTCAGTCGGGACGAGTCAACAATGAATCTGATCCCTGAAAATTGAAAACAATCCCCATACTGGACCCTACGTGGCTACCAATTTGGGCCTTTTCAGTCTGGCCCTCTTGCAAAAGCAAAAAAAATACAGTCAATCTTCGAAAACGGACTTTTTGGACTTGGTCCTTGGCGAGATGTACAATCTAGTAATTAGTATTACGACAAGACAAGGTCGAAGGTCAACCATACTTTTTTGTTTTTGTTTTTGTTTTTGTTTTTGTTTTTGAAATAAAGAGTTTCTCCCCAATACAGAGAAGAGAAGACAAGGCAAGACAAATATTTGGATTTCATGTCCTCCTCCTGGCAGCCAGCCACGCAACAATACATAATACAAGATATTTGCAAGTAGTAAGTAACAAATTGAATGAATCATATTGTCTGAGAAACAGAAAGAAGGAAGGAGAATCATACGTCAGTGATGTTGAGTCTATCGTATATCATCTTCATTTATATTCCGAATCTTCCAAACGAAAGCGAAACATTCGAATTAACTCTCTTAATGAACTTTCAAAAAACAAAGAAAGCATCAATAAAATGCTGATGCTGGGAAAACTACCAACATAACCCTATATATTATATATGAATGAATCTCTTTGGACCTCCCATCCCATGCATCATAAAGTCATTTACTCAAATCGGTCCCCCAACTTAGTGCTACACAAAAATTCCAAGGACTAGGAAGAAGAAGCTGAAGACGCGCAAGTTTAATTCAACAAATAAAGGAATGTTATTGAACACATGGATTAAGTAACAGCAGCAAAGAAATCCATCAGGGGAACTGGAAGGATCCACCGATTTGATTCGTACCAGAAGGTGGGTTGATTGCCACCCAAAGAAGAGAGATGGTAATGGCAATGAGTCCAGACCATACAAAAACAATGGTAGGCGTCCTCCCTCGTCTTCCCATCAACCCTTTGGCGAAAGGATAGAGATGAGCCAAAACCCAGAAACTGAAGAACACTCCACCAATCAACCTGCTCCATTGCGGAATCACGCTGTATATTGTTCGGCTAAACCCAACTGCTATTGCAATCAAGTTCACCATCATGATTGTTATCGGAGGAATCATGAGGGATGACCATTTCACAACGTAGAGATCAGCAAACTCATCATCTTCGTCATCACCGCCGGATTTTGAAGTCAAGGTGAAAGAGATCTCAATTCCTGCAATAACTTTGAGTAGCCCCTGAAGCACGGCAGCAAGATGGGCGCTGGTTCCTCCAATCAACCAAAACTGCTCGTTTCTCCACCACTCTTCCAGCTCAATGCCGGACCATTTAATCTCAAGCACCGCAAGCATGCATAGGGTGAGAGTAATGGTCAAAAGATAGGTGAGGAAAGTAACATTCAGGCTCTGGACAATGAACTGACCGGAGAAGAGGGAAAGTGCCGGGAGGAAGCAGTAGACAATGAGGAAGATGGAGGTAAAAGGGTAGATACCCACATTGAGGTATGCGATCCTCTGCAGAATCTTCATCCTTGGGCTGGCTAGGAGAGCATTATTCCGGGAGAAGAATATCTCAACTGAGCCTGTGGCCCACCGGAGAACCTGATGCAACCTGTCGGTAAGATTGATAGGAGCAGTTCCACGGAAAGCATCTCGCTTGGTGACACAGTAAACAGATTTCCATCCTCTGTTATGCATCCTATATCCAGTGACCACATCTTCAGTAACTGACCCGTAAATCCACCCGACACGCTGTCCCCACTCAGTCTTGTCTTCGTACCAGCAGGAAATGACACTGATGGCCTCAGCAACAGTAGAGGCATCCAGAAGCTCACGAGGAATGGTGAGAGCACCCGGTGGACGGCCGTTCTTCACAGCTGGATGATCTGCAAGGGGACGACCTTGGTACTCTGCCACCGGAATCGAATCAATGAGGAAAGTTGAGTTGCCAAACCTTTTAGGCAGCAAAGAGAGATTCATCTCTTCATCATCAGAATCACCCATTCTTAAGGCTCGGTTTTCTTCAGGGGTGTTGGCTACTGAGGCATGCTTTCTGCTACGAGAAAAGCAGCAACTGCAACAACCTGGGTGATGTTCTTTTGACCGAGGTGGGTCAAATCCATAAAGGGCAATTCTACGAAAGAGACATCCAGTTCCGACATAAACTGGGCCCTGAAGCCCATCAAGAGCTCGCATATTGACATCAAAGAAAACGGTGTTGTGATTCGCATATCGGTCTGAAGGGTCAATACCTTCAAATCTCTGAGGGAACTGGACATAACAAAGGCGGTCACCACCGCGATCCATCATGAAGCACATGCCTTCCCGCATTGCCTGAGAGTTGTAAATGTAATGGTCACAATCAAGATTGAGAATGAAGGGGCCATTGGACATGATAGCAGAGGCTCGGACCAGGGCATTCATGGCCCCTGCCTTCTTGTTGTGATCATAGCCTGGACGTTTCTCACGCGATACGTAAACAAGCATGGGAAGGCGGATATCAACACCACTGAGGTCAATCCCCCTCGCATCATTATCAGATCCATGCAGCGGTTCATCACTCGGAGGTTTTAACATCACCTACATCATTCACCCTCATTTTGTTACTATTTTTATTTTTATTTTTATTATTTATGTGTATTATGTATACATGCAAAAATGAAAATAATACCTGTATAATACCAGCGTGGTCACCCTTAGAATGTTCAGATGAAGCAGTCAACCAAGTTCCTGGCCAGTGGGTTCCATCAGCCATCCATGTTGCTTTGGCAATCTTCACACTCTCAACAGGTTCATCCTCCCTGTTCTGTCTTTCAAGCTTCATGGCCTTGATTTCTTCCCGGGCATGATAAGCATCTGACCGTCGACGTATAGAGTCAGGAAGTCCATTAATCCGGACCTTGAATTCATCATACTCACGTTTTAACTTTCTGCGATCCTTGACAAAGTCAGGCAGCACTTTGTTCTTGTATGGATCCCTCTTCAAATTGAAGTAGGATTCAGGATTCCTTGGCTCAATATTATGTTTTCGGCAGAAGGGTACCCATATATTAGCAAAACTAGCAGCTTCTGCCATGGCCTCAAAAGTTAAAAGTGCACCTCCATCATCAGAAACATAGCAAGCTAGCTTTTCAACAGGGTAATCAGTAGCTAGAATAGACAAGATTGTGTTTGCAGTGACAAGAGGTGGTTCTTTATCCGGATCTGCAGTGGACACAAAGATATCTATGCCTGGAAGATCAGATTTCCCGGTTGGGTTGTTGGGGCTAGGTGTTTCAAATTTCTCCTTCAACACATTAAGATCTGTAGAACGATTCACTGGGCAGAACTTAGGCAGTTGGTCAAGAAGCCACGAAAAAGCAAACCAGATCTCACAAACTACTGACATTCCCCAAAGCCACATTGCATCATTATTTGGGTGCCGCACCCTCCACACCAAGAACAACCCAAGGACAACCATACGAACGAATATTAGAAGCCTGTGAACACATAAGCAACAAAGAGAAAAAGCCAATTATTCAGAGGAAAATGAAAAGAACGACCTGAAAACGAATGTTACCAGGCAGATAAACACCGGTTTTTCGAGCAGCACATGTAAATTTTTAGGAAAAAAAAACCATAGACAACAAAATATCATCCATTTGTTGAATCCGCACTATATATATACTAGAAAATCAGTACTTTCCAAAAGTTTGGTGTAGTGAACATAGGTCCAATGCGTTCTCCAATAAAAACCAACCTATGAGCACAGCATGTGATCACAATGGGATTGTGACTATGTACTTATGTATATATGCATCTTCTTACCACTAAGCATCTGGAATGAAATTAAGATGTGGGCATGGTGATATTTTGAATATTTAAAGTTACCATTTTTCATATGAGATAGTCATCAGAAATAAAGTAATCTCATAGGGTACAAATGATTGGATATGACGAAGGAAAGAAATGTACCTATATGGACTTAGAATAGCTGCAGGTATCTTTAACTTGCGAGTGAGTGGCCTCCATGGTTTGTTCATCAACTCTGTTGGTTCACCAGCTTCGTCATCTTTCCCATTTCCAAAACCTCCCTCCTTGGGCCATATGGCATTCCCATATCCATAAGTTCCCTTCGTTTCAAAAAGCCACCGGTTGTGATCAAAATCCCCGGTTTGGCTCCTCATCAGCACTGACTTTGTCGACTTCATCAATGACAACCTCCTCTCATTTTTAGACATCCCGTTTGGAAGAGGAAGTGGGAGCGGTGGTGGCCGTGCGTTATCCACAGCAACTTCATCCAAATCCGTGTTCTTGTATGGTTCCTTGCATCCAGGACACATGCCACCTCCTGTTTTCACAGCATCTATATAGCAATCCCGACATATTTTGAAATCACACTCACAAGGAAGAATATCCAATCCACGTTCATCACTCATCACCTTTGCATCACAGCCAGGAATTGCACATGATGAGCCTTTAGAACCGGCCATCTGAGGATGATTTGTTTCAGATTCACTCACCTTATCCATAAGATGAGCTCGCGTAACACTATTAAACCCGCCTGTAAAAAGCGAATTTGACACATATTGCTCTTCAACCTTCTGTGAGATGGATGGATCCATGGGTTGGTTATCCGGTGTGGGTGGTATGTGCACTGTATAGTTCATAAAGTCACCACTTCCAAGTTCACTGTCGAGATCATCCCTAGAGTAGCTGATGTAGCGACCGGAGGATGTTCTCCGGCCAAATGTAACGGTCGGAGGCATTGGCGGCTTGTTATGTCCATCAGGCACATCAGAGGTTGATGAAAGATTCGACCGGCTCGCCTTAAATGATCTAGACGCCATACTTGAACCACTAATCATCACCAGTGACTTATGCTTTTGTTCCTGTTTTTTCACACAACGGAGAAATTCAAACTGGATTACCACAACAGATCTTGTCAAAACCAAAACAGAAAGGAAAGTAAAGTTCAAATGTAATCGATCCCCCTGTCCAAAAATTAAAATCGCACAAAAATAAATATTTTTCGCATAAATTCAACACAAATTATGTCCCCTTTCTGTATTCTCTGATTTTCTCAGCAGACAGACAGACTATTGCAAACATATAATATTTGAAAGACAAGTAGCCCCACAAAATCATGTATCCGTGAATCTGCAAACCTTGTGTTTGTCTGCTGATAAAACTCAGCTTGTGTTTGTCTGCAAACCTTGTATTTTGTGTTTTTCTAATGGAGAAAAATCCGGGCCATGTCCGAATATGAGAGAGACGAGGAGAGAGAGCTGAGGTCAAAGCGAGAAAAAGCTGAGACAAAAAAGAAGCAAGCTTACCTCCTCCGTCTTATAAATCTTTCAGATCTCTGAGATGGGAATGTAGGAAAAGGCCTAAGCGAGAGCGAGAGCGAGAGCGAAAGCGAAAGCGAAAGGGAAAGGGAGGGTTTGTTGTCTGAGTGTGAACATGAGAATGAACGAACGAGATGAGAAATTGAGAATTGTTCAGTTCAAATTTGAAAGATGAGATGGAGAGTCAGCTCTTCAACTTCCAATTGTCCGCTGCTGCTGCTGCTGCTGGCTCTCTCTCTCTCTCAATCTTGTACTAAAACGACCCAGCAATCTCAGCAAGCCACCTCTATTTCACTGTTCGACGGTATTCAAAACAAACAGAAGAAAGAGTCGAAACAAACAAGCTTACCACACCAAACAAATGAATTGGGGACTAAGTCGTGAGCAGGACTATCACCACTAATAGACCATGATTGAAGCCTCCCTCTATTATTTTGAATCTATTACTATTACATTTCAAATAAAATAATACAATTTCTAAAATATATATTTTTTGTTGGGAAAAATAAAATTACTTTTTGTAATAAAAGTGATTGGTTACCTTTTTACATTTACACAATACTTTAAATCCAAATTCAAGTTATTTTACAATAAAATGTAAGTAAAAAGCATAAAATTGATCTCACCCTTAGTGAATGGTGATACCTCTTCGTACCACTTTTTTTATATGTGGAATCATTCGTATAAGGTTCGTCTCCTAAATAATCATTTCAAGATCATCTCTGCAAACAATCAACAATTTTTGAGGTCGTTTAGTTATTCATATGTATCAAATAATTCAACGATATTGGTAACAAGCAAGATCCTTATGGTGACCGCTCATTTAGTTTGTACATATGAAATGCTAAATGATATCTAATTTAGTTGATTTTTTATATAAATGATTTTGAAATGATGATTTAGGAGTTGAACGGTTCCGATTATGATATATGTATACGAATTATTCGATAAATCGAAATGTTGGTACATGCTCGTCGTATCACCAATAGTGGCATGTAAGTATTATTCAAATTGATTTACATTGGTATGTGTAATTTCTCATATAAAATTTTTTAAATTGGTTAACGAATAACTAAAAGTGCATTGTAAAGTCAATAATCTCGATAAAGGTAAAAAAAAAAAAAGTAAAAAGTTGTAAATTAAAAAATGATTAAGAATAGAATCTTGGTGATGATCTTTATTCTTTACTTTATATTTTGTAATAATTAATAAAATAATAAAGTCACAAAAAATTTAGGAAGTAAGATCTGCAAGGACCACAGTTATCTTTACTTTTGATTTGATAAATTGCATGTTTTATTATTACTCCTCTGTATTACCATTGAATTTTGGTAGCATCAGAATGAGATAAATTCTTTCGTTTTTGTTGGATTTTATTATGATTAGCATGGCACATTGCAGATATGATATTGAAGACCCTTAAGGAAAGAAAATACGAGGGACATAATCACATAAGCCCTTGTTTCTTAATTTAGTAGTGTATAATAGCAATATCCAAGAATGGAAATAAATCTTTTTTCTTTATTGAGAACAAATTGACAAGATGCTGAGCTGTGTATTTTAGCAAGGCGCGTGGCGTGTAAAATCTAAAATGAAAGTTCTTCTTATAAAATCAACCAAACCAAATATAATAAAAAGAAAAGAAAAAGCGTGTGAAATTATAGTTGTCATCGGACTGTATTGGCACGGCCAAACAGATGGGTTACGGTAAACACCGCACCAGTCGCGTGTTGCTATCTTATTCTTTCATAATTCACGCATGTAATATTGTAATAATTATTAATTAGCATATGCCATGTTCTAACATTCTAAACTCAAATTTAAAATTATTATTACTTTGCCATATTAAAATCTTATAAAAATTTCAAATTTATTATCGATGTCGTCGACAATAATCGTGTGACTACGGCGGAATCATCACAAATAATAGCGGATGAGTAATATTAGACGGTGAATATTAAAACATGTGTAAATATTATGTTACATCTAAAATGCCGTGACCTATTTGTTTTTTTTTTTTAAAAGAAACAAAAACGAAAATAATAATAATAATAAGGGCAAAAATAGGAGCAAAATCCGATTAATGTTGGGCACGTCCAAGGGAAAGGAAATAAGTCTGCGGCGTAATCACGGAAGATAGTGATATGAACGTGTGGGGCCCCCACCCACCACTACTCTACAATGCAAGCACGTGGTCCTGACTCCTTTCCCATATCATCCTCCCATTCCTTGCTCTTTTATGAATTTTTATATAAATAATCCAATCAAAACCAAAAATCAAAAGGAAAATCCCAAGCAGAGATGCAGCTCGGAAAGTCCTACTGTATATTAATGTTGCCTTTTTCCAAAACATACGTTTGAATTTTTGAATTTTGAAATTCCTAACTTTAACTGAAACGCATGTCCCCATGTCCCAATCAACGTTCAACTTTTTTTATTTATTTTCCTTCTTCTTTTGCCTTTTAGCGCATAATCCAATAGAATATTCCAAATTTCCAACGGTAACGCAACAACTCGTTGATGTAGTGTTACGTACTCGAGTCCAGCTCATTGTTCGTGACGTATATTGGGCCTACCCCTCCCAGCCCAAAATCAATGGCCGCCCCGAGGCCCAAACAACAGCCCATCAAATGTACATATACAGACAGCCTAAGCTCAGCTGAGCCGAGGTTTGGTAGCAATGTCTGAAGAGTCCATAATCACAACCAGACCGACTAATCAAGTAATCCCTTGCACCTTGCTACAAATCAAATCGCATGCATTATATATATATATATATATATATATATGAGGCTAAGAGCAGAGTATTTCATAAAATCAACTATAAATATTAAATAACTTCTCACTACAACCTAAGCAGAGAATAGCAATACATCCACAACAAGAATACATTAGAGGGGGTCATTCGTTCAGTCTTTGTCGTAGTGAATGCATGCACACAAAGGAATCGGAGAGAGAGAGAGAGTGGCCATTAATTACAACCATAAGTTACCGGAGGTTGTAGAGTTGCCAAGCTTGCAATCACAAATACAGATGCTTCTCGACTCTTTCACCACGCGCTGAGATCTCCGAGTGTGAAGCTTGATGTTCACCAACTTACCAGCCATCTGTTGCACAACAACCAACAACACACTAAAATCAATCAATTAATCATTTCAACCTCATGGGTTAGGCTTCTCATGTTTGCTTGTGCAACTGCATGTCCGCAAATGAACACAAGACACTATTTTGGGCAGAATTTTATCGAGCGCAAGAAAACCATACCATTCTCCAAACCAAGTCTTCCGGACCTAACGGTTGAGCTGGACTGGAGTATAGGAAATGTCTTGAGTACTGGAAAAGATGAAAGTAATAACATGAGTCCCCAAAAAGATGTAGCTCGTTAAATCATTAAAGGCCACAATGGGTGAAAAAATTTGTTGGCCAACACAGAGCTTTCAAAAGAAAATCAAATCAAATTTTCAATAAAGAAACAGAAAGTAAAGCATGGAACCTAGAAATGCATGTCTAGTACAAATCGAAACTATAGAATAATAGATTCACTTCAATTTTGAAGTCACATACCTTGGCAAGATTCTGGCGCATTTCCTCAATTTGAGCAGGTCTAATATTTCTAAGAAATGTTAAAAGCCATCCAGGTTGTAAAGCATCACTGGAAGAAACAAATAAAGCTATCTGTAGGGGGAAAAAATATCAATTTCAGAGAACATTGGGTATAACGTATTCGCAACCATACAAGTAAATGCCTTGGGAGTTGACACCTGATGGGCAGACATTAAGCTGTGAGTATATATCAACCTGCCTAATCTATCTTTTACAAAATATTTAGATATGCATACCTTTCTATAATCTATTATTCCTTCAAAAGGAAGCTCCAATTCATCACTAACTATGACTGGTATGCAACCACTAACAATGGCATCAAACAATCTAGCGGAGGATGGAGTATCACCAGCTGGACTTAAGCAAAAGATAGACCTGACAGGGAAAGCAATTCAATTAAAAAATAAAGTATCAAAAAAACCACATCACAAAGCAGAGCAAGGATCCAAAATATTTTACGTGCGCATTCCATTCTGAGCAGCTTGTTTTCCTCCCTCACCCGCTGTCCCCTCCTCTATAGAAACACCCTCAGCACCACTTAGTTCTGCTACAAGTTTCGAGCGTACCTTCCCTCCCTGAAGTAGACAATACATTAACTACTTGAAATAAAGCTTTTGTGCATGCAAATAAGAGTCTGAGATTCTTAAGTCGGAAGTGGGAAGAAGCTTTCTACTACATTGGTTCATTAATTTACTGATAATGAACTTCAGCTAAGACTCTGGCTACAACATAACCTAGTCTTTTGTCATTCAAATTCATTTTAAATGCACCCTAGCCTAACTCCTCCTTTTAGCGTAAGCTCTTTCGTGCTTTAATACGAAAGTAAATATTATATGCACATCCAACAGGTTCAACACAAATCAATAGAAATTGTATCAAAGAAATCCATTAACCAAAGTCTTACAGCATTTCTTTTAAGACGTCCGCGAAAAAAGAGCAGGGTGGTTCTCTTGGATTGAGTCTCAGATATGCATCTCGCATCACAAAAATCAACATTGGGTACGTAAGGAAGAATTACATCTTTCTCCAGAAAGACTTGCCCAGGTTTGTACCTAAAGTATAGCAAAATGGAGTTAAACCAGCTAGAACGAGTGACAACTTCAATGAACTTAGGCTATGTTTGGATGAGGCATTTCAAACTACCAAGGATTTAGGCTAAATTAGATAAAAATGTGGAGCTTCAAAGTACCAAGGAATTTGCAAATGATTTGATGCAATGCATTTAGAGGGATTTGTAAGTAACACCTCGATCGGTGTTGGTTTTGGTTTGCTTTGTGGTGCATGTACTCTCTTGCTAGTTGCTCAACTACCTACTTACTTACAAATGTTTGCTAGTTGCTCAACTACCTACTTACAAATCCCTCTATTTAATTGTTTTAGTGCATTGCTTAGTAATAGAGCATAAATCCCATGGTACTTTGAAGTTCCTCATCCAAACATACCCGTAAAGAAATTTTTTTTTAACCCAAAAAAAAGCCAGTGAATTGATGACCAGTTTCCAGTGGAGTCCATATCAGGAAGCAGCCAAATTGCGTTCTTCATGAAGCGGCGAACAGACTTAAAAGACCAGGGATGGTGAACAGGAAGTATGTGATCCCGTCCTTGGGATCGGTTCCAGGCAGGCTGATCGGTGACCCACTTGAGAACTTCCTTCATTTATAAATAGAAGTAAGGGAATACTAGATAAGCTACCAATACCAAATAGGAACGGCGTTGAAAGATACAACACACTCGAAGACTCAAAAGCAGAAAAGAGTAAGCTAATTTTGCATTTAAGTGTGACATAATAGAACATTAACAATGTGAGATACATAAGTAATATGTATGATATTGATATATGATATGATCATGAGGTGCAGCAATTAGCAAGCAATTAAGGGAAACCTTGGAGGTTGCAGTCAGACCCTGTAAAGTGCTTTGCATTGCTGTTTCTCCATTAAGAAGAAGCTAATAGTGGTGAAGAATGGGATGTAGAAGAGGTCAGCCTCCTCCTGCCTATACACTCTCACTACGCTTTTCAGCAGCCTCTCTGACTCTGGAGCGATCAAATCCGCCCAAAGCCAGTAATCAATCGAATGCTGCACAAATTAGAAGCAGCAATTCATTTCATTCCCATACAAATGTTTGCTTGTTTAAGAATTTAGTAAAATTAAATCGAAACCTGTTCGATGAGACGGTGAACGGGGCTGCCATTAGAGGTGAGATTGAAAGTCTCCTTGTAAGAGTTTCTGAAGAGCCAGAGCAGATCGTAGGTGAACTTGGTGGGCATGTCGTACACGTAAACCCTAAGCGGCATGCTGATCGGAAAGTATAGATCACCGTACAGTCTGTGGCTCTCGCTCTGGAACACCAGATGGTCCAGTTGCTTAGATTTTTGGTGGGTGAGGGTTGAAGGGACAGTGTCATCGCGAAGCTTGGGAGGATTCGATTTGTGGGCGAGAAGGAAGCGCTCGAGGGAGGCGACGAAGGAGGTCTGGGACTTGTAACTGGGTTGGTTATGATGAAAAAGAATGGTGGGGTCGGAGTAAGAGGAGGAAGGGGTGTGAAAGGAGAAGAGGAAGAAGACGAGGGAGAGGGCGAGGAGAGCCAGAAGTAAGAGCACCACTGGGGATTTGGATCTTGCCATTTGCTTTCCACCTCCAGCCATTCGCCTTTCGCCTTGTGCTTCCAATGCCTTATTCCCTGCTTCATAGCCGCCTCAGGACACAACTATCCACTTGCTTAAGTCCGAGTATTATTGAGACACTAAATTCAACACATTTAGTAACCACATTGATGTGACATTCTATTTATCACAAAAAATAAATATAAAATAATTTAATTTATTGAAATAACAACATTCATTAATTGTTACATCAATGTGGTCACTAAATGTGACCAATTGAGTGTGTCTAAATAGCATTACTCGCAAACTGAGTAGTTTCTTATCTCTCTCTCTAGAAAACTCTCTTTGCCTTCTCTCTTGAACCGACTTCCTTGTTCGAAACCCTAGTCGCTGCCCCCCTCTCTTGGGGTCGGTGGTTCTCTTCCCTCCTCCCCTCTCCTTCTTCTCTCCTTCTCCCTTTCTTCTCTCTGTTTGCCCCTCTCTCTGCTTGGATTCAGCTTCGCTGTTTGTCCATGGCGGTTGAGATGTGATAAGGGGTTTGGTGCCTTCTACTGCGGTAGCTCATCGGCTAGCCTTTTGTTCATCTCTTTTCTGAGATCTGCTTTGAGGTTGATTCAGGTGGGAGATCCTGATCGGGCTCGTGTTTCTGTTGCTGCGACGGAGGTCTTGCTACGACGGTGGTGATTACGTGTGTGGCGCGCTGCCTCAGTAGTGATGTTGCGTGTAAGATGGCGGTGAAGTTTCGATGTAGTTGTTGCGGCTGCGGCAACGCTAGGGAGGAGGCACTATTGCGGTGAGGATTGAACTGGGTTGCTACGACTGCTGGTGTTTCGACGGCAGTGAGTTCTGCTTCGACCACTTCGGTGCAGTGATGGGGGATGCGTGGAGGCTACGACGGTGGCTGCGCTGATGACCAAGGCGGCTGCGACTGCGGCCTCTGGCGCCCACATCGGCGGCGCTGATATGGTGTAGTTAGGGTTTACTGGGCTCGATGTGTGTAGTATCCTTGTTGTTGTTTTGGGTTATGGGATGATCGGGTCTGGGGCTTTGGTTTGGTCTAAGCCCTTATTTTGGGTTGGACCTTGTTTAGTTCAGGCTCTAATCTCTTGTTTGGGCTTGGGGTTTTGGGCTTGAGCTAGTTGTTGGATTATAGTTATTGCTTGATCCAAGTTAAGCCTAGTGCTTTTTTTTATGAGTTTATTTGTGGGTACTTCTTAGGTTTCTTGTTTTTTCTGAGGAATGTCTCTTGTAAACTTGTAGTCCTATATTTTTTTTTGAATGATACTACTTACCTATAAAAAAAAAATAGCATTTGTAACAACCCGGAATTTCAATTATTGGATTTATGTAAATTATTTATGTAAAATGACGATTTTACCCTAGCTTGTTAAGGGGCGTGAAAGTCAAATTTTGTTTCGAAACATTTTTTGTGGTGTTTTGGATACCGTTGCGTAGGTCTCGAACTCACGAGTTCGTAGACAGATGGCACGTAGAAAACGGAGTTCGTGGACGAAAGTTATGGGTCTAGACGTATAAGGGCAGTTTGGTAATTTGCCATAGAGGGGAGATATTTTAATCACCCAAATCAAATTAATCTAATCCCCTTAGATATTTTGATTTTGATGTGATTCTGGGGATGGATTGGTTGACTATGCACCATGCCTCTATTGATTGTTATGACAAGAGAGTGGATTTTCGGAGTCCAGGTTTACCGGAACTTACATTCAGGGGAGATCGTAGGGTACTACCCTGTGGAGTGATATCAGCCTTGACCGTTGAGAAATTGTTGAGGAAAGGTTGTGAGGGTTACTTGGCTCATGTGTTTGATTCTCGAGATACTCCGATGAGAGTGGAGGATATTCCAGTGGTGAGTGAGTTCTCTGATGTGTTTCCAGATGATCTTCCGGGATTGCCACCTCACCGGGAGATTGAGTTCACCATAGAGCTTTTACCAGGTACTCAACCTATCTCACAGGCACCGTATAGAATGGCACCGGCAGAATTGCGAGAGTTGAAGACTCAGTTGCAGGATTTGGTGAATATGGGATTTATTCGCCCAAGTGTTTCACCTTGGGGTGCACCAGTGTTATTTGTGAGGAAAAATGATGGTGGTCTGAGGTTGTGTATCAACTACCGGAAGCTAAACAGGGCTACGGTGCGGAATAAGTATCCTTTGCTAAGGATAGATGAATTGTTTGATCAACTTAAGGGGGCAAGATATTTTTCGAAAATTGACATTCGATCCGGGTACCATCAGTTAAGGATTAGAGAAGGGGATGTTCAGAAAATAGCTTTCAGGACTCGTTATGGTCATTATGAGTTCCTGGTGATGCCCTTCGGGTTGACTAATGCCCCAGCAGCATTTATGGATTTGATGAATAGGGTGTTCCAAAAGTATTTGGATCGGTTTGTGATTGTGTTCATCAATGACATCTTGGTGTATTCGAGGAGTGCTAAGGCACATGAGAAGCACTTAAGGTTGGTGCTGAATATGCTTAGGAAAAAGCATTTGTTTGCCAGTTCAGTAAATGCCAGTTTTGGTTTACCGAAGTTGGATTCTTAGGTCATGTGATTTCGGCTGAGGGTATCAGCGTAGATTGTAACAACCCGGAATTTTAATTATTGGATTTAATTAAATTATTTATGTAAAATGACGATTTTGCCCTTGCTTGTTAAAGGGCATGGAAATCAAGTTTTGTTTCGAAACCTTTTCGGTGGTGTTTTGTATACCGTTGCGTAGGTCTCGAACTCACGAGTTCGTAGATAGGCGGCACGCGGAAAACGGAGTTCGTAGACGAGAGTTATGGGTCTAAATGTGCAAGGCATTTTGGTAATTTGGTTTTGGGAGAGATATTTTGTTACCAAAACAGTGTAATCTGATCCATCTTCAATTCATCTTTATCATCTCCTTCTTCTCTCTCAGTGACAAAGAAAACAAACAAACACAAACCACCCACCCCGTGCGAAAACTCCCGAAGAGAACCAAAAGTCAACTTTGATTTCAAGGCCTCAACTTCCAGTTTTGATCCACTAATCGTGTTCTACTCCTTCCCGTGATCACAACCGTACCAACCATCGAAGGAGAGGACCACGGAGGAAGCCGAACTGAGAATAGGAAGTTTCGGACTTTCCGATCGATTTTCCGGCTAGCACAGGTATGTGTTTGATGTTTTAAGCTCATATTTGGATTCCTGGGTTTGAGTAGATAGATTTAGACGTAAAATTCGTGAAAAATGGTTGAGTTTTGAAGAAGTTGGAAAGCTTGGAGTTTCGGCCGGAAATGGAGGATTCCGGCGAAACCAGACGGCGGCGACGGCGACTGCCGGTCATCTTCTCCGGCCAACTTCCGGCGACGGCGACGGCAGCCGGTCGTCTTCTCCGGCGAGTCGCCGGTGACCGGTCGGGTCGAGTCGAACCGGTCGGGTCGAGTTGAACCGGTCGGGTCGAGTTGAACCGGTCGGGTCAAGTTGGACCGGGTCAGGATGAGCCGAACCGGGTTGGACCGGTTCAGGCGCGTGTGGTACTGTAGCAGGCGCGTGGCCGGCGCGTGAGGGCGCGTGGCGGCGCGTGAGCGCGTGTTCCGACCTTCCGTCGGCGCGTGGCGGCGCGTGGGGCCGAGTCTGAGGTCACGGTGGCGCGTGACAGTTAGTTTTTGACGTTTCGGACCTGTTGGCGCAGGTTTCGAGTCGATCGGATGTCGTTTAGGGGTTGTTTCGGACGTTTTAAGGTTGCTGCGTTTTCTAGGACAGCATCGTTAGACTCCCGGAATTTATGGGGTTTATACTTAAGATTATTATTATTAGCTGGTAATCCCGATTATTAATTTGGACAGGCGATACTGCTCCAGGAACCTCAGGGGAGCGTACAGTTCGGGATTGAGCGTGCTTGAACAGGTTTGTGAGTGGACTTTGATTTATAAACTGTAATGCATGCATAAACGTATCTTTGCTTTAAATACTGTTGAGTATGAGTGCAATGAATTTCTGGATTTTAGAAATGATGCTGGACACATATTTTACAATATTTCTGTGAAAGTATGTTTTGAGAAATGACCTGATTTTGTACTCGATTTTGATATCGTTTTGACGTGGTGACTATTTGAGTATGTGATTTGGGTTTTGACTCATAATTGTGATTTTACCGATTTTGGCCATAAAATGATATTTTAAAGAATTTGGCTTAGGCCGCGAAACAAAGATTTCAAAGTATGGATTTGATTCACTGATTCCCGTCCCGATGATTGTTGTTGCTCTGACTGGTGTTGAGGAGCATGACTCTACCAGTTGTTGAGGGTTCGGACCTTAGGTGTTGAGGAGTATGTCTCCGCCGGGTCGCGAAACTGTCTATGCATAGTACAGATATTACAGACAGTACATATGGTACACAGAGTTGTACAGATTTGAACACATCTCAAGGGATACCCTGATGTGTTATGAATATGTCGGGAACAGTGAATTCTTGATTTTGAGATATTTGCCAAATGGAACCAAATGATTTGAAATTGAGATATTCGTGAGTTTGAACCAAATGATTTGAATTTGAGATATTATGTGTCCGATTGAACCAAACGATTTGGATTTGAGATAATTTGTGTCCAGATTGAATTATATGATTTTAAACTCCTTTGAAGAGAGTTTTCAAACCAAATTGTGGATTACGAGGTATTTTTATTATACAGATTTTATGTGAGTCCAATTCATGATTTTAAAGATAAATGTGAATTTTGGATGATTTACATATGATGCTTTTATATGATAAATTGTTTTATGTTATGCATGCATGATTTTATAAATGGAGGGGAAGAAAGGTAATTCTTCGAAAAGGAATTTATAAATGATTATTTTTGTCCACTCACAACTTTTGTGTTTAAATCCCCCTTCAGGCAGTTGAGTAGAGTTGACGCGAACATTGATCTCGAGGCTGAGGCATTAGGATTCTGACTGCGCTGTGTTGTATATTTGAGTAGGATATCTAAATTTTATTCTTGATCCTACTTAGACGCTCTGATATTATGTTGCATTTGATTTGTCGTTAATTACGGGAATTATTGAGTGCTTAAGTCCCTTGTCTGACAAGAGGAAGTATTTATTATGGTTATTATAATTTGTATGGATTGAAGGGTATTTTGGGAACCTTTTCTTAGGTTGTCAGACGGGATCAGGGTTCTTCCCGGATTTCGAGGGGAAATTCGGGACGGGTCCTGACAATTGGTATCAGAGCACTAGGTTAAATTCCTGTAGACTGTACACTACGTGTACAATTATTTTGGTATCGATGAGTATAGTTCTTTTCAGTGTAATGCCTCCGAGACTCGAGTTCCGTCAACAGTTTGAAAATATGGGGGACATACCTGAACCTACAGTGGAGCCTGATATGAGGCAGACACTGGAACAATTAGGTCATGCGTTGACTTCTGTACTTCAGAGTAGGACTGCTACTGAAGGTTCAGACATTGAGAGAGCCCAGAGATTAGGGGCTACCATATAGATGGGCGAGTCTAGCCCAGAGGATGTAGAAAATTGTCTCCGATTGGTTGGGACATGGGTATTAGTACTCCTACTGGGAATATGTTAGTGGCGAATCTCGTGATTCGTAGTTGTCCAGTGTTAGTGGAAGGTCATGCATTAGAGGCAGATTTAATTCCCCTAGATATTTTTGATTTTGATGTGATTCTGGGGATGGATTGGTTGACTATGCACCATGCCTCTATTGATTGTTATGACAAGAGAGTGGATTTCCGGAGTCCAGGTTTACCGGAACTTACATTCAGAGGAGATCGTAGGGTACTACCCTGTGGAGTGATATCAGCTTTGACCGCTGAGAAATTGTTGAGGAAAGGTTGTGAGGGTTACTTGGCTCATGTGTTTGATTCTCGAGATACTCCGATGAGAGTGGAGGATATTCCAGTGGTGAGTGAGTTCTCTGATGTGTTTCCAGATGATCTTCCGGGATTACCACCTCAGCGGGAGATTGAGTTCACCATCGAGCTTTTGCCAGGTACTCAACCTATCTCACAGGCACCGTATAGGATGGCACCGGCAGAATTGTGAGAGTTAAAGACTCAGTTGCAGGACTTGGTGAATATGGGATTTATTCGCCCAAGTGTTTCACCTTGGGGTGCACCAGTGTTATTTGTGAGGAAAAAGGATGGTGGGTTGAGGTTGTGTATCGACTACCGGAAGCTAAACATGGCTACGGTGCGGAATAAGTATCCTTTGCCAAGGATAGATGATTTGTTTGATCAACTTAAGGGGGCAAGATATTTTTCGAAAATTGACCTTCGATCCGGATACCACCAGTTGAGGATCAGAGAAGGGGATGTTGAGAAAACAGCTTTCAGGACTCGTTATGGTCATTATGAGTTCCTGGTGATGCCTTTCGGGTTGACTAATGCCCCAGCAGCATTTATGGATTTGATGAACAGGGTGTTCCAAAAGTATTTGGATCGGTTTGTGATTGTGTTCATTGATGACATCTTGGTGTATTCGAGGAGTGCTAAGGCACATGAGAAGCACTTAAGGGTGGTGCTGAATATGCTTAGGAAAAAGCATTTGTTTGCCAAATTCAGTAAATGCCAGTTTTGGTTGACCGAAGTTGGATTCTTAGGTCATGTGATTTCGGCTGAGGGTATCAGCGTAGATCCCCAAAAGATTGAGGCAGTGGCAAACTGGGAGCAACCGAGGACAGTGACAGAGGTGAGGAGTTTTCTGGGTTTGGCAGGATATTATCGACGGTTCGTAGAAGGATTTTCTACGATAGCAGGGCCGTTGACTCGGTTGACGAGGAAAGGAGTCAAGTTTGACTGGGGAGCTGATTGTGAACAGGGATTTCAGGAGCTGAAGAGGAGGTTGACTTCTGCTCCAGTATTGACCATTCCTGATGATACTGGTGGATTCGAGGTGTATAGTGATGCATCATTGCGGGGTATAGGCTGCGTGTTGATGCAGCATGGAAAGGTGATAGCTTATGCTTCTAGACAACTTAAACCCCATGAGTTGAATTACCCCACACATGATTTGGAATTAGCTGCAGTGGTGCATGCATTGAAAATATGGAGACATTATTTGTACGGGGAGACGTGTCGGATCTTCACCGACCATAAGAGTTTAAAGTACTTGTTCATCCAAAAAGACCTGAATCTGAGGCAGAGAAGATGGCTTGAGTTAATAAAGGATTATGATTGTACTATAGAGTACCATCCAGGGAAAGCCAATGTTGTGGCGGATGCTTTAAGCAGGAAATCCATGGGTTCTTTAGCCCATTTGTATACAGTCTACTTACCGTTACTGGTAGAGTTCCGTAGAGCAGGGATAGTACTGGACATGGATAGCCAGGGGGATTTGTTGGCTAGTTTTCATGTGAGGCCTGTTCTGATTGATCGGATTATTGAGGCTCAACTCCAGGACCCTACATTGTGCATTATCAGGATGGAGTTGGAGGCTGGAACCAGGCAGGACTATGCGCTTAGGGATGATGGAGCCTTGGTTAGGGATGGTCGGTTGTGCGTACCGAATGAATTGGAACTAAAGAGGGAAATTCTTGATGAGGCTCATAGTTCGGCTTACGCTATGCATCCAGGAGGTACCAAGATGTATCATACCCTAAGGAAATATTATTGGTGGACTGGGATGAAAAGGGAGATTGCTGAGTTTATGAGTAGATGCCTGACGTGCCAGCAAGTGAAAGCAGAGAGGCAGAAACCATATGGGGCACTTCAACCATTACCTATTCCGGAATGGAAGTGGGATCACATTACGATGGATTTTGTGTATAAACTTCCAAGAACACAGAAAGGACATGATGGGATATGGGTAATTGTTGATAGACTCACGAAGTCTGCACATTTCTTGCCAGTGCGGGAAGATTTTCGGATGAGTCAGTATGCCAAATTGTTCATTGATGAGATCATACGGCTACATGGGACTCCAGAGTCCATTGTTTCGGACAGGGATCCTAGATTTACCTCCAGGTTTTGGCGGAGTTTGCAGAAGGCTTTTGGCACTACATTGCATTTTAGTACAGCTTTTCATCCTCAGACGGATGGTCAGTCTGAGAGGACAATCCAGATTTTGGAAGATATGATGAGAGCTTGTGTACTACAGTTTAAAGGAAACTGGGATTCACACCTGGCTCTGATGGAATTTGCTTATAATAATAGTTATCAGTCGAGTATTGGGATGTCTCCTTTCGAGGCACTGTATGGGAGACAGTGCAGGACACCTCTATGCTGGAACGAAGTGGGTGAAAGGAAACTGTTAACACCAGAGTTGGTTGATACGACTGAGGAAAAGATAAGGATCATCAGAGAAAGGTTGAAGACAGCTCAGGATCGCCAGAAGAGCTATGCAGACCGTAGAACCAGAGACCTTGAGTTTGAGGTAGGTGATTGGGTGTTCTTGAAACTATCTCCTTGGAAGGGAGTTGTACGTTTTGGTAGACGAGGAAAACTGAGTCCTCGCTACATTGGTCCATATGAGATTTTGGAGAGGATAGGACCAGTGGCATATCGTCTTGCTTTACCATCGGAATTATCCAGAGTTCATAATGTTTTCCATGTATCTTTGCTCCGGAAATATCTGTTTGATGAGTCTCATGTGTTGGAAGAGCAACCACTTGAGCTGAAAGATGATTTGACCTTTGAGGAGCAACCGGTGCAAATTTTGGATTGGAAAGAGAAGGTACTGCGCAGAAAGAGTATTCCTCTAGTTAAAGTGTTGTGGAGGAATCATAACGTGGAGGAAGCCACGTGGGAAACCGAGGAACTAATGCGGACGCAGTATCCTTATTTGTTCCAAGGGTAGAGTTGAATTTCGGGGACGAAATTTCTTAAGGGGGGTAGATTGTAACAACCCGGAATTTTAATTATTGGATTTAATTAAATTATTTATGTAAAATGACGATTTTGCCCTTGCTTGTTAAAGGGCATGGAAATCAAGTTTTGTTTCGAAACCTTTTCGGTGGTGTTTTGTATACCGTTGCGTAGGTCTCGAACTCACGAGTTCGTAGATAGGCGGCACGCGGAAAACGGAGTTCGTAGACGAGAGTTATGGGTCTAAATGTGCAAGGGCATTTTGGTAATTTGGTTTTGGGAGAGATATTTTGTTACCAAAACAGTGTAATCTGATCCATCTTCAATTCATCTTTATCATCTCCTTCTTCTCTCTCAGTGACAAAGAAAACAAACAAACACAAACCACCCACCCCGTGCGAAAACTCCCGAAGAGAACCAAAAGTCAACTTTGATTTCAAGGCCTCAACTTCCAGTTTTGATCCACTAATCGTGTTCTACTCCTTCCCGTGATCACAACCGTACCAACCATCGAAGGAGAGGACCACGGAGGAAGCCGAACTGAGAATAGGAAGTTTCGGACTTTCCGATCGATTTTCCGGCTAGCACAGGTATGTGTTTGATGTTTTAAGCTCATATTTGGATTCCTGGGTTTGAGTAGATAGATTTAGACGTAAAATTCGTGAAAAATGGTTGAGTTTTGAAGAAGTTGGAAAGCTTGGAGTTTCGGCCGGAAATGGAGGATTCCGGCGAAACCAGACGGCGGCGACGGCGACTGCCGGTCATCTTCTCCGGCCAACTTCCGGCGACAGCGACGGCAGCCGGTCGTCTTCTCCGGCGAGTCGCCGGTGACCGGTCGGGTCGAGTCGAACCGGTCGGGTCGAGTTGAACCGGTCGGGTCGAGTTGAACCGGTCGGGTCAAGTTGGACCGGGTCAGGATGAGCCGAACCGGGTTGGACCGGTTCAGGCGCGTGTGGTACTGTAGCAGGCGCGTGGCCGGCGCGTGAGGGCGCGTGGCGGCGCGTGAGCGCGTGTTCCGACCTTCCGTCGGCGCGTGGCGGCGCGTGGGGCCGAGTCTGAGGTCACGGTGGCGCGTGACAGTTAGTTTTTGACGTTTCGGACCTGTTGGCGCAGGTTTCGAGTCGATCGGATGTCGTTTAGGGGTTGTTTCGGACGTTTTAAGGTTGCTGCGTTTTCTAGGACAGCATCGTTAGACTCCCGGGATTTATGGGGTTTATACTTAAGATTATTATTATTAGCTGGTAATCCCGATTATTAATTTGGACAGGCGATACTGCTCCAGGAACCTCAGGGGAGCGTACAGTTCGGGATTGAGCGTGCTTGAACAGGTTTGTGAGTGGACTTTGATTTATAAACTGTAATGCATGCATAAACGTATCTTTGCTTTAAATACTGTTGAGTATGAGTGCAATGAATTTCTAGATTTTAGAAATGATGCTGGACACATATTTTACAATATTTCTGTGAAAGTATGTTTTGAGAAATGACCTGATTTTGTACTCGATTTTGATATCGTTTTGACGTGGTGACTATTTGAGTATGTGATTTGGGTTTTGACTCATAATTGTGATTTTACCGATTTTGGCCATAAAATGATATTTTAAAGAATTTGGCTTAGGCCGCGAAACAAAGATTTCGAAGTATGGATTTGATTCACTGATTCCCGTCCCGATGATTGTTGTTGCTCTGACTGGTGTTGAGGAGCATGACTCTACCAGTTGTTGAGGGTTCGGACCTTAGGTGTTGAGGAGTATGTCTCCGCCGGGTCGCGAAACTGTCTATGCATAGTACAGATATTACAGACAGTACATATGGTACACAGAGTTGTACAGATTTGAACACATCTCAAGGGATACCCTGATGTGTTATGAATATGTCGGGAACAGTGAATTCTTGATTTTGAGATATTTGCCAAATGGAACCAAATGATTTGAAATTGAGATATTCGTGAGTTTGAACCAAATGATTTGAATTTGAGATATTATGTGTCCGATTGAACCAAACGATTTGGATTTGAGATAATTTGTGTCCAGATTGAATTATATGATTTTAAACTCCTTTGAAGAGAGTTTTCAAACCAAATTGTGGATTACGAGGTATTTTTATTATACAGATTTTATGTGAGTCCAATTCATGATTTTAAAGATAAATGTGAATTTTGGATGATTTACATATGATGCTTTTATATGATAAATTGTTTTATGTTATGCATGCATGATTTTATAAATGGAGGGGAAGAAAGGTAATTCTTCGAAAAGGAATTTATAAATGATTATTTTTGTCCACTCACAACTTTTGTGTTTAAATCCCCCTTCAGGCAGTTGAGTAGAGTTGACGCGAACATTGATCTCGAGGCTGAGGCATTAGGATTCTGACTGCGCTGTGTTGTATATTTGAGTAGGATATCTAAATTTTATTCTTGATCCTACTTAGACGCTCTGATATTGTGTTGCATTTGATTTGTCGTTAATTAGGGGAATTATTGAGTGCTTAAGTCCCTTGTCTGACAAGAGGAAGTATTTATTATGGTTATTATAATTTGTATGGATTGAAGGGTATTTTGGGAACCTTTTCTTAGGTTGTCAGACGGGATCAGGGTTCTTCCCGGATTTCGAGGGGAAATTCGGGACGGGTCCTGACATAGATCCCCAAAAGGTTGAGGCAGTGGCAAACTGGGAGCAACCGAGGACAGTGACAGAGGTGAGGAGTTTTCTGGGTTTGGTAGGATATTATCGACGGTTCGTTGAAGGATTTTCTACGATAGCAAGCCCATTGACTCGGTTGACTAGGAAAGGAGTCAAGTTTGACTGGGGAGCTGATTGTGAACAGGGATTTCAAGAGCTGAAGAGGAGGTTGACTTATGCTATAGTATTAACCCTTCCTGATGATACTGGGGGATTCGAGGTGTATAGTGATGCATCATTACGGGGTATAGGCTGCGTGTTGATGCAGCATGGGAAGGTGATAGCATATGCTTCTTGACAACTTAAACCCCATGAGTTGAATTACCCCACACATGATTTGGAGTTAGCTGCAGTGATGCATGCATTGAAAATCTGGCGACATTATTTGTACGGGGAGACGTGTCGGATCTTCACCGACCATAAGAGTTTAAAGTACTTGTTCACCCAAAAGGACTTGAATCTGAGGCAAAGAAGATGGCTTGAGCTAATAAAGGATTATGATTGTACTATAGAGTACCATCCAGGAAAAGCCAATGTTGTTGCCGATGCCTTGAGCAGGAAATCCATGGGTTCTTTGGCCCATTTGCATACAGTCTACCTACCGTTACTTGTAGAGTTCCGTAGAGCAGGGATAGTACTGGACATGGATTACCAGGGGGCTTTATTGGCTAGTTTCCATGTGAGGCATGTTCTGATTGATCGGATTATTGAGGCTCAACTCCAGGACCCTACATTGTGCATTATCAGGATGGAGTTGGAGGCTGGAAACAGGCAGGACTATGCGCTTAGGGATGATGGAGCCTTGGTTAGGGATGGCCGGTTGTGCGTACCGAATGAGCTGGAGCTAAAAGAGAGAAATTCTTGATGAGGCTCATAGTTCGGCTTACGCTATACATCCAGGAGGTATCAAGATGTATCATACCCTAAGGAAACACTATTGGTGGACTAGGATGAAAAGGGAAATTGCTGAGTTTGTGAGTAGATGCCTGACATGTCAGCAAGTGAAAGCAGAGAGGCAGAAACCATATGGGGCACTTCAACCATTACCTATTCCGGAATGGAAGTGGGATCACATTACGATGGATTTTGTGTATAAACTTCCAAGGACACAGAAGGGACATGATGGGATATGGGTAATTGTTGATAGACTCACGAAGTCTGCATATTTCTTGCTAGTGCGGGAAGATTTTCGGATGAGTCGGTATGCCAAATTATTCGTTGATGAGATCATACGGCTACATAGGACTCCAGAGTCAATTGTTTCGGACAGGGATCCTAGATTTACCTCCAGGTTTTGGCGGAGTTTGCATAAGGCTTTTGGCACTACCTTGCATTTTAGTACAGCTTTTCATCCTCAGACGGATAGTCAGTCTGAGAGGACAATCCAGGTTTTGGAGGATATGATGAGAGCTTGTGTACTGCAGTTTAAAGGGAACTGGGATTCACACTTGGCTCTGATGGAATTTGCTTATAATAATAGTTATCAGTCGAGTATTGGGATGTCTCCTTTCGAGGCACTATATGGGAGGCAGTGCAGGACACCGTTATGCTGGAACGAAGTGGGTGAAAGGAAACTGTTAACACCAGAGTTGGTGGATACGACTGAGGAAAAGACAAGAATCATCAGAGAAAGGTTGAAGATAGCTCAGGATCGCCAGAAGAGCTATGTAGACCGTCGAACCAGAGACCTTGAGTTTGAGGTAGGTGACTGGGTGTTCTTGAAACTATCTCCTTGGAAGGGAGTGGTACGTTTTGGTAGACGAGGAAAACTGAGTCCTCGCTACATTGGTCCGTATGAGATTTTGGAGAGGATAGGACCAGTGGCATATCGTCTTGTTTTACCATCGGAATTATCTAGAGTTCATAATGTTTTCCATGTATCTTTACTTCGGAAATATCTGTTTGATGACTCTCACGTATTGGAAGAGCAGCTACTTGAGCTGAAGGATGATTTGACCTTTGAGGAGCAACCGGTGCAAATTTTGGATTGGAAAGAGAAGGTACTGCGCATAAAGAGTATTCCTCTAGTTAAAGTGTTATGGAGGAATCATAACGTGGAGGAGGCCACGTGGGAAACCGCGGAACTAATGCAGGCGCAGTATCCTTATTTGTTCCAAGGGTAGAGTTGAATTTCGAGGACGAAATTTCTTAAGGGGGGTAGATTGTAACAACCCGGAATTTCAATTATTAGATTTACGTAAATTATTTATGTAAAATGACGATTTTACCCTTGCTTGTTAAGGGGCGTGAAAGTCAAATTTTGTTTCGAAATATTTTTGGTGGTGTTTTGGATACCGTTGCGTAGGTCTCGAACTCACCAGTTCGTAGACAGGCGGCACGCAGAAACGGAGTTCGTGGACGAAATTATGGTTCTAGATGTGTAAGGGCAGTTTGGTAATTTTCCATAGAGGGGAGTTATTTTAACCACCCAAATCAGATTAATCTGATCCATATCATTTCATCATCACCTCCTCATCTCTCTGAACAACCCATTTTATCCCAAAACCATCGAACCCGTGTGCGACTTTCACACCCAAAAACCCACAAATTCCAAGTTTGATTCAAGACCAATACTTCCATTTATATTCCACTAAACGTATTCTACTCCTTCCCACGATCACAACCGTACCAACCATCGAAGGAGAGGACCACGGGGGAAGCCGAACTGAGTATAGGAAGTTTCGGATCTTCCGATCGATTTTTCGGTTAGCACAAGTACATGTTTGATGTTTTAAGATCATATTTAGATTCCTGGGTTCGAGTAGATAGATTTAGACATAAAATTTGTGAAAAATGGTTGAGTTTTGAGGAAGTTATGAAAGCTTGAAGTTTCGGCCGGAAATGGGGGATTCCGGCGAAAACCAGACGGCAGCGCCGGCAGCCGGTCGTCTTCTCCGGTGAGTCGCCGGTGACCGATCGGGTCGAGTGATCAATCGGGTTAAGTTGAACCGATCGGGTCGAGTTGAACTGGTCGGGTCGAGTGAACTGATCGGGTCGAGTGAATCGATCGGGTTGAATGAACCGGTCGGGTCGAGTTGGACCGGGTCAGGCCGAGTTGGGCAGGGTTGGACTGGTCCAGGCGCGTGGGTACAGTAGCAGGCGCATGACCGGCGCGTGAGGGCGCGTGGGTGCGCATTCCGACCTTCCGTCGGCGCATGGCAGCGCGTGGGGCTGAGTCTGAGGTCACGGTGACGCGTGACAGCTAGTTTTCGACATTCCGGATCTGTTGGCACAGGTTTTGGGTCGATCAGACGTCGTTTAGGGGTTGTTTTGGGCGTTTGAAGTTGCTGCGTTTTCTAGACCAGCATAGGTAGACCTCCCGGGGTTTAGGGGGTTTATATTTAAGGTTCTTATTATTAGCTGGTAATCCCGATTATTAATTTGGACAGGCGATACTACTCCGGGAACTTCAGGGGAGCGTACAGTTCGGGATTGAGCTTGCTTCAACAGGTTTGTGAGTGGACTTTTGGTTTATAAACTATAATGCATGCATAAATGTATCTTTGATTTAAATACTGTCATGTATGGGTACAATGAATTTCTGGATTTTAGAAATGATGCTGGACACATGTTTTCCAATATTTCAGTGAAAGTGTGTTTTGAGAAATGGTCTAGTTTTTGTACTTGATTTTGATATCGTTTTGACGTGGTAACTATTTGAGCATGTGATTTGGGTTTAGACCCGTAATTATGATTTTATCGAGTTTGGCCATAAAATGATATTTCAAAGAATTTGGCTTAGGCCAAGAAACAAAGATTTCAAAATACAGATTTGGTTCACTGGTTTCCTATCCCGATGGTTACAATTGCTCTGACTGGTGTTGAGGGATTTTGCTCCGCTGGTTGTTGAGGGCTCGGACTTTGGTGTTGAGGGATTTTGCTCCGCCGGGTCGCGAGACTGTCTATGCATAGTACAGAGAATTGTTGTACATATTTTAACACATCTCAAGGGATACCCTGGTGTGTTGTGGATATGTCAGGAACAGTGAATTTGAGATATTATGTGTCCAGATTGAATTAAATGATTTTTAACTCCTTTGAAGAGATTTTTCAAACCAAACTGTGGATCACGAGGTATTTTCATTATACAGATTTTATGTGATTCCAATTAAGTGGTTTTAAAGAGAAATGGAAATTTTGGTGATTTACATATGATGTTTTTATATCATAAACTGTTTTATGTGATGCATGCATGGTTTTATAAATGGAGGGGGGAAAATGTAATATTTCCTCGAAAAATGATTTATAAATGATTATTTTTGTCCACTCGCAACTTTTGTGTTTAAACCCCTTCATGCTGTTGAGTTGAGTTGACGCGGACACTTATCTCGAGGCAGAGGCATTAGTACTTTCGGCTGTGCTGTGTAGTTATACTTGAGTAGGATATCTAAATTATACTCTTGATCCTACTTAGACGCTCTGATATTATATTGTATTTGGTTGGTCATTAATTACGGAAATTATTGAGTGCTTGAATCTCTTGTAAGGATTGAAGGGTATTTTGGGAACCTTTCCTTAGATTGTCAGACGGGATCAGGGTTCTTCCCAGGTTTCGAGGGGAAATTCGGGACGGGTCCTGACAATTAAAAGGCGCCTTTTAAGTTGAGAGGTGACCCCGAATTCTCGAGCAATCACATTCCACTCTCAAGGTATTATACAACCAATCCCATTCTATACCCCCGCTGCAGCGGATAACGGATCTCGAACCCGGGACCTGGTTTTTTGCTTCCCAAACCAGGGAACGCCTTCACCAACGAGACTGCAGCTCAATTGGTGAAAGGTGTCCACCTTGAGTGGAATAAAAAGCCTTGGTCTATGGTTCGATCCTCAGTGGCTGCAGACAGGGGGATGTCGAATGGGACCTTGGTAACAATACCTTTGGGCTGGTGTGCGCTTTGGGAGGATTCCCGGTGGCACCAGGGGCTTCGCTTTGGGAGGATTCCCGGCGGCCATAACGTATCGATGCTTCCTAGGGACCCCGAGTGGGAGACGGAGGGTCGGTCGTTACAGCATTACTCGACAATAAATAGTTCATAGTTTGCACTTTTCGACACACAACATTTTATGATACACCCTGCCTCGGATATCCACCTTGATACCGGAAATTCCGGATGCTGGCTGACACTAAGTTCTGATGACAAAAGCTAGTAACTGAGCTGCATCACAGCGAAGCTTAGGATTTTCTGGATGATCATAGATGAAGTCCTAGAGGCTAAGGCCATTTTCGACCACTTTTTTTTTACTTCAACAAGCAAAACATAAGCACCATCGTTACATTGAACAATGGTTGTTAATGAATTGTTGCCCTCATGCGACCAAACAGAGCTCGTCTATCCGGGTCACTGTCCACACGAATCCCACTGACCACGGTAACAAGTGTTGACTCACTGGTGCTTTGAATCTCGATCAAAGCCTATGACAATCATCATTAACTCGTGTTAGCCGACACTATCCTCGACTTTCATATCATATAAGCTGGTATGAGTCATCGGCTATCACATCCCATAAGCCGGTATGAATCCTCGGCTATCGAGTAGGGACTCATCCATCTCGTGGACGACTCAGGTCACTATACCTCACTATCGTCATCTCTCAATAAATGAGATCGATTAGCTCAACGTCGTACTCTCATCTTCGCTCTACGGACGGTATTGTACACCTCGATGTCGCACTCATGCATACGGACCAGGTCGATCATCAGCCGGTATAACCCTCGGCTGGTATCACACGTAAGTTGGCATATCACATCGACTATCATATCACGTCATCATTCGACATAACCCTCGGTTGGCATCAGCCGGCATGTATCATCGGCTGACATATCATCAGCTGGCATGTATCAACGACTGACATATCATCATCCGGCATGTATCATCGGCTGGCATTAGCCGGCATATATCATCATCTGGCACATCACATCATCAGTCGGCATGTATCATCGGCTGGCATCAACTGGCATGTGTCATCGGCTGACATCACACACACAAGTATCCCAATGGTACTGTAGCCACACAAGTCACACTCACATGACAGGCTGGGTGTCTTCGCTTTTACCACGACCACGTGAAGAACTAGTGTTGTTTAACTAGTATAGAACGAGCACAAGCGACGATCACGTGGAGGCTGGTATGTGGCCTACAGACATGTACGACACCATCGGCCACCATATGGGCATACCATAATTGACATATGTGTTATGCCGGCATGAATAGTCGGTAATCCTCGCACCTCAATACATACTCGTGTGCTATACCGGCATGACTCATCGGTAATCCTCGCACCACAATACAGACCCGTGTGCTATGCCTACAGGACTCTTCGACAATCCTCGCACCACAATACAGACTCGTGTGCTATGTCGGCATGACTTATTGGCAATCCTCGCACGATAATATGACTCATGTGCTATGTTGGAATGACTCATCGCCAATCATTGCACTATCATATGACTCATGTGTTATGTCGGCATGTATCATCGGTAATCATCGCACTATCATATGACTCATGTGTTATGTCGGTATGTATCATCGGTAATTATCGTACTATCATATGACTCATGTGCTATGTCGGCATGTATCATCGATAATCATCGCACTATCATATCACTTATGACTCGGACATATGATACATGTACTAGGCCGGCATGCCTCGACCGTAGTACCTCAACACTAACACACGTGCTAAGTCGGCATGACTTCTCGACCTTAGCATCTCGATCGACATACGTGTTATGCCAGCCTGACTCCTCAGCACTAGTCTCACGATCGTAAAATCTCTCTCGAATATCACACTCATCATGACGATCGTACTCATGTCTATCTCTCTGTAACTCTCGATTGTCGTCGTCTTACTTATCTCGGAATCTTCCCTCGAGACATCCTAATAGTGGTAGTTTATACTCATTCCGGAGTATTTACATTTCATCGATATATCTCGGAATCTATCTTCGAGATTTACCGTTATTATACTAGTTTATACTCGTTGCGGAGTATTTACTCTACCTAAGGTTTCTAACCCTAATGGTTGTATTTCACTATGCCGGGCCTTGAAGGTAACCCACAACATAGTCTAAGATCACTCACGTGGTCATTTCATTCTTGTTTGCTTTCTAACATTCCAATACCTTACCCTTAACAAGTATTCAATGAAAGCAATGTATAATTGAAGGTGTAGGGAATAGGGTCCACTCACAGTTCATCGGTGAGAAGTCTCCTAACAGGATCCCACGGTCCTCCTTCATTAGTTCGTTTGCTTTCGATCATTCCCACACTTTTGTTCCAAAGTGGTGGACTTATCCGTCATTACCTTGCACACCATACCAATTAACAGGACGCAAACGGGGTCCCTTGACCCGCAGACTTAAAACTCACTCGTAATACACCCATACAAACTGAATTTACCCAAAAGGGGTTTTAAACGGATTCAAATGGCCGCAAAATTGCCAAAAACAAGTCCGGAAAGCCTTAAAACCCTAGACACGTGCAACCGTGAGTCGGGAAACTGCTCCACGCACCGCCACGAGCCGGCGAAAGGCAGGCGGCCACCCCACGCGCCTGAACAGTCACGGTGACGGAATATTCCATCAAGTCTGACGGAATCAGAATATTTTGTTGGTATTAACGGCGTCAGGATTTGTTATGACACTGTTAGCTTTTAACGGAATATGCTAACGGTGTTAGCATATTCCGTCAATTGTTGACGGCGTCAGTTGACTTGACGACTGAATAGGCACTGATTGTGCTGCCACGTGGCACTACGTGTCAGTTGACTCAACTACTGACTAGGCTCCACGTGGCATCACGTGTCAGCTGAGTCGACATTTGACTGGGCTGCCATGTCAGCTGACTGCGTCGAACCAGGCCACTGAGACCCGCTGGAGAAGATGACCGGAAATCGCCATTTCCGGGAAGCTTCCAAATTCTTCATTTCTCGATCATTTTTCACGATTTACACATGTAGATCCATCTACTCTTCACCAGGAACTCGAATTTAAAGTCAAAGATTTGCCTGGTTTGGCCGGAAGACGACCGAGAAGCTTCGAAAAAATCCTCCCTTCCATCCACCGCCCGACGATAATGCTCTCGCCTCGAAAATGGCACTATCAGCTCGCAATCTCGAGAGGATGCTGCATCTGGGCTTGGTTTGGCTCGAATCAAACCAAAAATGGGTCGGTGATGGTGATGAGGTGTGGTGTTCGCACGAAGAGGGAGAGAGATATCCAAGGAGGAGAGAGAGACTGTCTGAACCCGAATGAGGAAAGAGAGAGAGAAAGTTCCAATTTATACTTTTGGACTTTTCAAAAATTACTGTTATGTCCCCAACATTTTAGACCCATAACTTTCTTGTACGAACTCCGATTCTCGAGTGACGCATGTCTACATACTCATGAGTTCGAGACGGACGTAAGGGTACGAGAAGAATAGCCAAAAGTGTTCCCGATTGAAAAGTCACTGTCGGACCCATCAACACTACGGGGGTAAAATGGTCATTTTGCGACCCAATCATTTAAATTACGGACCACCAAAACATTTGGCCTTCACGAATGATCCAAAACTCTTTTAGTTTGACCCAACTTACCGGATTCTTAGGTTAATTCTTTAATTTTCATTTTATAATCCGGAATGGGTCATATCATTTTACACCAAAAACAATACACCTATTATATATTTTTTTAATACAATGATATTAGGGTAAAACACCTATTATTAGCATTTCATAATCAGATAATCCTTGCATCACAACTTATTTATGCAAAAAAAAAAAATCAACTAAATTGGAGAGTATTTAGTAATTCGTGTCTATCAACTAGATGGACCCTAACTCCCGTAGGTCCTCAACACGCCCTAAAACGGTCTGAAACTAGCTTAGAACACTCAAACTGGGCCCAAAACGGCCTAAACGTGTAGAAATGGTCTTGAATGCCCCGAAAATCTCATCATGCGCTGCCGGGGATCGGAAAGCCGCCCATGCGCCACCAGTGGTCGGAAAATCGCCCCATCCGTCGGTCGGAGGCCGGGTGCCGCCACACACCAACTAGGGGTCGACGACCCTCTCAAGCGCCTAGTTCACCATGAGAATCTTCATTTTCACCATTACCATTGGAGAGCATTTAGTTAATCATGTCTATCAATTAAATGGACGATTCATTTTAAAGATCTTAATTTTCACCGTTACCCGTTAATTTATTTGATGCATATAAATGACTAAATGATACAAATTTATAATAAAAAAATTGCAAATATTATCTTAAATTGATGATATGGAATTGTATGGTTCTGAATATAATATGTATAAAGATAATTCGATAAATTGAAAGAATAAAATGAGGAGGTACAACAAGAATACTATTATGAAATGTTATTAACATCATCTACTAATAAATTTGGAAAATTGGAAGCAGTAGTGTTTGGCGCGTGCCACGGAACATAAACATTAGTGCTTCACTTTCAAATAAAGCACATCCTTTAAGAAAACAAACAAAAAAAATCAATACCATGCGGAGCGTACAGAGGATATAACAACTACATCATACAACAGCACATCCAAATCTGACAAGAATTACTTACATGAAGTGTGCAGAAAGTGAACAGAACAGGAAAAAGGAAAGAACAACGACAATAATGTTCAATGAAGGTGAGATTCTTTTAAACATCAAACTTCAACGTCTCCAATAATCAACCAACGTTCTAAATAGCCTGGTTTTGGCACCAGCTAAGTTGTCCTGTCTGAATACATGGAATTATAAGTTCGCACCATCTCCATCTCAAAAGCTGATCAGATCATCCTTTGCTGGCGGCTGCTGCTTCTTCGGATCTTGGCCTCCTTCAGATGAACTTCCACCTTTCTTTCCAAATATCATCTCATCAAGATCATCCATCATGTCATCATTGCTCCCTGCATGAACCAAACCGCGAGAAGCAGCTGGTTTTCTAATCAAGGAATCCTCTTTTGCATGCCTCGGTGATTCATCAGGCTCTGCAGCAACGGGTATCATTGCAGGTTCTGGCCGAACTGGAACAACCAAGGGCTTCGTCAGTTCTTCATACTTGGATAGAACTTTATGGATCTCATCATTCACATTCAACGCTTCAAAAAGTAAGGCCTCATTCTCTCCAGCCGTCTCTATAATTCTCTGGACAGTGGATAGAGACTGACGGCATTGTTGTACAAGGGTGGTTGTCAAGTCATCCTGCCAATGGAATGGAACAACATCAATCCAGGTCACTTTTGATAACACCAGACTAGTCTTAGTTTCTACACATAACAAATTACTAGTTATTCTCTTATACAGCATTTTAGGATCTCTAAGTCCATGTTGGGCTGACATTGGATGGGACATTAGGACACGGTCATATGGAACAGTCCGGTTGTGGTAAATCCACTTACTTCCAAAGGCTCATTCTACGTTTTGAATACATTTTCTTTCCCAAAAGTTGTCTATCCCCCTAAAAATAAGTAAAGCATATTGATCTGTAAATAACAGAGAATAAAGGAGCTAGATCGAAAGTTTAATGTATCTCACAAACTTTAGGTTCCAGAAGACCCATATGTTATCAAATTAGAATTAGGCCAAATAGGATATGCAAGTGAGAAAAGAATATAAAAAAAATCACCTGTAAAGCATCTTGTTGGGTTGAAGAGGAGAAAACGGTGCTAAGAAGCTCAATACTGTTTCTTGCAACATCAAATGCTTCCTTTGTTTGTTCAGCTGTAAAGCTTTGGACAGGAATATCCAGTGGAATCTGCTGGGAAAGACTAGCATCTGCCTCTGAAGCAGTAACTGAACGAGGGGGAGTGAAAATTGGTGCCAAACTCTCATTGTCACGACCAGGGAACCGAATACCTCTTGATCTTAAACTCTGAAATTGAGATGGTCCAAGCATAAAAGGTATAAATAGAATGAAACCACTTATTCAAACATAAATACCATAAAGCAAACAACGGCACCACCCTGAGTGATGGAGACTACAAAAAATATGTAGAAACACTAGCATAAAGGCCACGAAAAATGCAATCTACTTTCAATAATGGGAATTACTCAATTTCTAAGTCAATATTAGTGTTGTGTTCCTTTGCACTGGTAAACTGGCCACATAGTTTTTGTTCTCTTTACTACCATGGCTAAATTGTGCATTTCCTGATGAACTGAATCGTGCCTCAAGGGAAGAAACTTGGGCCAAAATGTATTTGTATATATAAAGTATATACTAGTTAGCCCTGCTAAAATCAGGATGTGTCTATATTTTAGTCAAGGAAAATCAATACGTTAGATAAATTTGTATATGAAACAGGCACCAAAATTAGCAGATACCTTGTATGTTTCCTCATAAACAGGCAAATAGCGGAGTTCACCAGTCGATTCTCCCCATGCTTCAATCAGCATCAAAGCCTTATTGCGATTATTAACAACAGTCTGAGGATCGTCAATCAGCTTCACCATCTCATCAAGAACTCTCTCCGCTGCTATCTCTGAGAAAGCCTTCTCACAGTTCTTTACACATGTTTCAAGCAGTACTAACGCAAGGTATTGGACCCTAGGATTCTTCAACAAAAACCGCTTTTTAATTCCACGAATCAATTCAACACTGTTAACTCTTTCAGTGTTGATCATGTCACAAATCTCAAGATTCATAGCCCAGTCAGGCTCGTCGAGTGCCTCTGATGTGGCATCTTCGACGATCTTATCTGCTTGGTTTGGACCTTGGAAGAGCTCCTTCACCTTGAAGCTCACAGAGCTGAAGCCAGCGCTCATCTTTCGGCCAACTTCAGTCCCTTCGATCTTGAGGCGTTCGCCCAAAGCACTCACTTTCTCCATCAAATTGTCACTCATCTTCACAATCCTGCTAACTCTAAAACAAAAACCTTCTACAACTTTTCCTGAAAAATTACCATAATGCTAATTAGTTGTTATCAAACATGGAAAAGATATATAATCCTGTTGCAAAGAACAAATATCATATAAGTTGACTAGTTGACCAAAGGTAAGAAATTCTTGTTTAATACCAAAAAAACTAATAATTTGCCCTCTAATCTCTCAGTGGCCAAGCCTAAAGATAAAGCAATCCGATCATAATTCTGGTTTCTTTTTCCTCCATCTTTCTTCAGCACCTCAAACCACGTTGTCGAAATAAAAAAGACCCATAACTAATGAAACACCAAGGTCAAAATAACGAAAAAGATGAAATTATAGCTTAAAACTGAGGCAAAATTCACCTTTAGGCGGCAAAGCTAGAACCTTTCTTCCTCGAAATCCCTCCCTTTACCGGCCCTCAATTTGCTTAACAACAAGCTGAAGCAGATGAGAATAAAATATGATCGTTTATACCACAAATAAAATCTTGAAGCTTTCCAACTCCAAATTTTCAAAAGCCCTAGAAAAGCAGATGGAACCCTGATGAAACTTTTTGGTTACTGAGAAAAAAAGATAGTAACTGATCATATATGCCTAGTTCAGGTACAAATTAGTTCGTATTTTCTGTTTCTCTTTGTTTGACGACTTTTCTTTGGCTTTCTCAGAAACCAAGCAAGTATGACTAAAATCATAATCGATCAGACTAGGAATCGTTATGATGATGATGATGAATGAAAGATAACCCAGATAATATTTGGTCAAATTATGATGAAGCTAAAACATTGTCAGAAATTGTGTGAGTATTGAGAACGCACCTGTTAAAAATTGTGGAGTGGAAGCTGAACAGGGAATAGTGGGGTGGGTTGAGAGTTGAGACGACGAACAAAGGCACGACGACTGAGTAAAGTGAATAAATATTTTTTCGTCTCCTTCCTTGGAGTTTCAGCCTTCTCTTGAGGAAGAAAGGCCCCGTTTCTCTCTCTCATACGTTGGCTGTTGAATTACCCTTTACCCCAACATTTATTTTAATTTTATATTTTAGTGTTTTTTAATTGGTTAAATCTGACGGTGACCTCATAGGAAAACAATTCATTCTTGTTTTTTTTCTTCTAACCAATTCCATTCCGCCTTAGGGTAGTATTAGATGTATAATATTGTTTTTTTGATTTACCAAAAAAAAAGTTGGATGTATTAAACTTTTTTTAAAATAATAATTTTGCCAACCAGTTAACAGGGAAATAAGTTAATTATGGGATTACCTTAGTTGTTTTTGATCCACCTGATGCTTAATTGGTTAGTATGTGGTTCGAGACTCATTGGGCAAGCTTTGATAATAAAAAAAAACAAAGGGAGACAAAATCACTTCGGTCGATCGGTACAACCAATAATTATTACTAGCAAAATATCAAAAGCTACACCTAATTATCACGTCGACCTACATTACCAATGATTGACATGTAATAAGCACTGGACAACTTGTACTTCAACATTTCTACCCTTGGCAATAAGGTCTTCCTTATTGGGGGACTACCGAAGTAGCATAGCTACCATGTCGACTTGGCATCAGCAAAAACATGCCCAAATCAGTGGTAAGTCGAGTATCCAGTCATATCCACTCTCGCTTGCGGGATTCTCATCCCACTGACATATCAAGCACTTACAACTACGACAAGTGAGTTTTCCTCGGTATCTCACCTCAACCGAGAACTTGAGGGACTATATAGCTTGATGGACGAAAGGACTTGAGGGGGGACTGTACAGATCGATGGACGAAAAAAGAAGAAGTTGCTCGGTCAGTGCACTCTTGTTACAAGTCCTCAATCGAGGCACTCCACCTCAGTCATGAACTTGAGGAACTTATGTTCGTATCATGACTGACCAAAAAACGGATCTAGCGGAAGACTCGAAACATCACTTAGACCAAGATCAAGCAAATCAACAAGGCTCAAGACTAGCATATAACTCTTCGTTTTCTCTAGAGAATGGTCTAATCCCGTAGATGTGGGCTCAATTTGGAAACCACGAATATATGTTTGTGTTTGTGTTGCGAGTAAGTATCTTTTCAATCTAAATTAGTCCATTTTACGCATACAACAAAATTCAATTTGTGACTTGTAAAATAAATGTTTTGTTGTAAAAGATCATGAAAATACTTTCACACCGTCACACACTCACACCGCGTGGACGGTGGACTATTCTCCTACTCTAGTCAGCAGTCAACGTCAAAGTTGTTGGGTGGTGGATGGCTAATGGCTTATTCTCATTTTCCACCGTTGGATTTGGATTTGGTTCGTAACCTTTGTCCCACTAGCACGCAACGGAATAAAAATTAAACTTAAACCACCAAACCCTACACACTCACTTGCGTTACACGGCCTTGATGCTGTTTTTCTCACATCGTATGGTCTGGCCGGCTTCTAGTCGCCGGCCTCTGCCACAATCTTAATTTAACCGAAGTTCGAAATGACTCAGTCAAGTCATGTAAAATTCAAAAAGATAAGCACAACCCCCTCCCACTTAATCTTAATCAGATCCAAAGAAATCGAACACACGACAGACATACGAAATACTAAGCGCAAAACTCACCTTAAACATTAAGCTACCCAAAGATAGGTCCATTTTAATAGGATGTAAAAATAAAACTTCCTTTTTTTCTCTCTAGTAATTGTTACCCTAAAAACAAAACTGAAGGTATAGTCTCATTTAATTGAACCAACATATCCTTTTATGATTTGAGTTCAAATCCTGCTCCTCACATTTTAAAAGAATCAACCTTACTTTTGGTGCACATAGACCCCCTATCATTTGTGATTCGAAACATGAGCAGCACTAGCATAAGTCATACTTCTTTCTTAAACTCGTAAGTGACAACAAACAAACAACAAACAGACCGTCTTGAATTGAATCCTAAACTTTCCAATAACACAAAATAAGGAAAGCATATAAAGCAGTAATGACCAACACACACACAACACGGGAGGGAGGAGAGGAAAGTATATCATGCCAAATTCTGCTATTACATAATTTAGTATACAGCTTTGCCCCCCATACCCGCCTTCGCCAATGGTGGTGGCTAGCAACAGCTTCTTCTTCGTATTCACCATATGATCCCAAAATGGTATTTCACCATATGATCCCAAATCATCCAATGATTTTGTTAAGCCAACAATCAAAGAATTGAAACACTACTTACTATACGCTATGCGTGCCCTTTAACTTTCTTACTGGAACCATCTTTTGACTTCTTTGATTTCCGTTTCCTCAAAGCTGCTTTTTCTTTCAACCCTACAGCAGTCTGCTTTGGTTCCTCATCTTTTGGTTCATTTATTAACGTCCCATTCTCATCATCAGCAACAGAGTGAAACAAAGACTTGTCGCCCGATACTCTTGTATCTGTCTCTGGCTCCAGGACTGACATCCCAGCAAGAGTGTAGTTGATCAAAAATGTGCTTGTTACATGCCTCTCCATCCTGCTAAAATGCCTCCGAGAATATGACAAGATACCGTCAAGGAGTTCATCAATGCCTTTTATCTGACAAGGCCAAAAATCCATGGACAACAATTAAGTTTATTCAGTCTAAATAAAAGAGGACCACCATTTTCAATTTTTGTCCCTGCCTATAGGGCCGCCTAGGCGCTAGACTCCCCCTTGTCGCCCCAATAAGGGAAAATCCACCTAGGCGGGCCAACTATAGGCTAGGAGGGGTAGATGGTTAAGCGGGAATATTTTATTTTATTTCATTAATATTTTCTATTTTTATTTTGGGGGCAAAACTAGAATTTTTATGTTTAAATTTCACTCAAACTCTCAACCTCTTCATCTCATTTTTCCACTTTGCATGTTTATTTTTATGTTTATGATTCTAGAACTTCCATTTTGCACATTTTTGTTTCCGAATACAATTAATTTGTCTTTGGAAGTACTCATTATTCTAGAATTATTTGGATATACTCATTAAAATATGAACTTTTTTATTTTTGCAAGTACAAAAAAACCGCCTAGGCCTCTAGGCGCTAGGACCCATCCTAGTGCCCGATTACCGCCTAACGAGTTTTTGAACATTGCCGTCAACATCGGCACAAACATCCTAATCATACATCCGTTTACCAACAGAAAGCATTCTATGTAACCTTATATAGATAGCTCAAAAGTAAAGATAACTACCTCATTAATCTCTGTTGTACTAAAGATGTTGAAGACTTTGTAAAGCACGAAGTGTGCAACATGGCAGTACTTTGGCTTTGTGTTCCATTCTCGGACATACTCAAATAGCAGCTTCAGCTCTTCCTTGCCAAGGGCCTGAAGGGCTTTTTCCATCTGCTTTTCATTCTCTCTTTTCCTGCAGGCAACTTGATAAGTTACACGCCAAAACTTTAAGAGACAACAGTAGAAGGAAAAAGAAACATAAATCATAAAATAAAAAATAAAAGATAATTATTTCTAACCTCCAAACTTGAGATAAACACTCATAAAGCTTATGAGGCCTGCGAAGCTCAAAGGCAACTTGGATTGCTTTAGTAAAGTCAGCATCTAATACAGCATTTTCTAGTTCTTGATTTTTTAAAACACTCTCCTCCTGAATCATCATGAAAAATCCCATATAAGCACATTCATATTTCTTAAAAATGACTTGACATTACAAGATAACCTGTTTAATATCCTAATATTTCACTTAACAATATACAATAAATCTCTGGACCAAGTGTAATTCCTGACTTATTAATGATATACGGTTAAGGCCAATCATCAATTGTCTTAGAGATGAATTTGCTCAATGTTAAGATTTTCAGATTTCAGATTCCTTGAACCCAAATTTACCTCTACACACCAAAAAAACCAGCCTGTGATAACTCACCTCTCTGCGAAAAGCTTCCTCTTTATCAGAGGCAGTACAATCATACCACAGATTGATGACAGCATCAGTGCTGCCAGTTGCAAGCATTTCTGTTTTCTTTCCAACAGCCAGGGCATAAACCTGCAGGGTAAACCTTGTCAGTAAATGACATGGAAAGCAAAAATCTACATTGGTGAAAAGAAAAAAATCATCTTTGCCACGCAGGTCATGATTGAAAAGCATTTCCAATGTTCCACTAATAATGAGACCAAAAAACCTATTTAAACAGATTTCAAAACCAAAACCAAAAGTACGGATATGATGCGAGCTGCAAGACCTGACAGTAGGTGCAAAATCAAGAGATCTCGGCCATGAAAGGATGGTTAAAGGAAACAAATCATAATTCCAACATATTTCTGTTGCCATAATCCTAAGGTTCAACCTACAATTTGACTACTCCATGTGAATGATCACAAGTTTTCAGGTATACGTAAGATGACGGAGAAACAAGGCTTCAGATTCCTCATTTCTAACTTTTTAGATCTTGTAATATCTAAATATATCTAATGTCATGGCCGATAATATGCATTAGAGGGACCAATAAATAGAGATATATTTCAGTACCTTGTCCTCATGCTGATCATATGTAGCAATACATTCATTGGTTTTGACCATCCATAGCTTTATCAAGCCCTTAGCATCTGCAAATCATAATATATTAAATATAATCACAGCTTCAAGTGGTGAGGACAACCAATTAGGAAATGAGCGTCATTACCAGAAGAAACAAACTGGGTTCCACGAGTGAGGAATGATGCTCTTAATACAGTTCCTGCATGTCCTTCAAATGTTTTCAAGCATGAACCATCAGATATGGCCCATATTTTAATTGTTTGATCACCGGATGCTGTTATAACACATTGATCAACTGGAGAAAACTCTACAGACCAAATCCCCTTTTTATGACCCTTAAGTACAACTACTTGTACAAGATCTGGAAGCCTCCATATACAAGCAGTGCGATCCTGATCCATGCAAAACCCAAATAGTTCAATAAGGCAGCTCCATTAAGTGTCTCTAGGATCCTAAACAAGGACCAGCTATAGATAAGTAACTAAATGCAAAAAAGTTAGCGGAGCAGTGCCTTCAAAAAACTACAAACCTTTGAACCACTACAAACTAAACTATCATTTGGTGCAACAGCTACTGAATTGATTTCCTCATTGTGGGCTGCTACTCCAGCCTTTGCTTTCAAATCTATTGGCTTTTCGGCATTGTCTGGAAGACCATCCAAACTCCACACCTTGAGAGTACGATCACTAGACAAAGAAATAATATAGGTTATTCAAAGAATAAACAGTAGCTCAATAAAGGTATCCTCCGTGGCGTCACAACCTAAGCAATCATCTGATTATAGAAAGCAACACCAGTAACCAAAACAAAGAGAGCTTAGGTTGCAACTGCAAACAAACAGAATTTGGTATAAGGATGACCTGCGTAAGTGCTTACCTACTACCACTAACAAAGAAGTCTTTCCGTTTTTTTGAGAAAGCAATAGCTCCAATACCTTTCATGTGACCTTTACCAAGACCAATGCAACATCTGCTTTCTGAATCCCACAACCGAACCTACAGAGATGGAGTCAGAAATGCCAACAAATATCCTTTTTGTACACACACGTCGCATCCAGAGACAGGGGGACACAACAGAGGGATATTCTTTGTTTAAGATAGTCTAGTTCTTGTAATTTATATTAATTGAGGAGATCAAATTTCTACCAGCACAGGAGAGAGGGGAAAAAAAAAGCGCAACTGCCCTATGGGCAGACATAGAAACTGAAACTTACAGTGTTGTCATTGCTTCCTGTCACTATAAGTGGTCTTCCAGAACTTGATACACAAGTGTCGAGACATACAACAACTTCAGTATGACCTGCCAACACATACAAACATGACATGGATGCCACATCATATACTCGTACCTGCATGTTTCCAGATTAAATAACACATCAATAACCAAACCATATAACTGACATTATATTCCTTTAATCACACAAATAGTTGAAATATGCACCAGCTTACATGGTATTATGGTCCAATAAAGCTATTTTCTCCCAACTTAAAAAATATGGGACCAGGCATACCCCAAAAATGAATATTTTTAAACAATGAACAATTTCAGTTACAAATAACACTATCTGAATAATAAAAAACATGACAGATGGATGTTAAGGTAAAAATACACTCTAAAAACAAATACTCTGTATGTGCTAAGTATATTAGTAAAATACGATTTGCACGCACAAGTCCAAAAAATCGTCAGTTAAGAAAGGAATTTAAGAACATACATTGATGTGTCATGGTACAAGAACAGAAATGGTGAACAGATGCAAAGAGAGCCTCTTATGGAAGACTTACCAGTCACAATTAATTGTCACTAACCATTGCTAAAAAAATGAGTTCAAAAATTGAGTTCAAAAGACATTTGAGAAAACAATGAAGCAACCAATTCTAATTGCATGCCATTAATATGCTTAATTTAAGATAGGTAGGAACTAGTAAATTACCTGTTCACTATTTGTGGCAACAGCAAGAAATTGTTCCTCATCACCTAAAAATTTCATATCTACAATCTCAGCATTGTTTCCTACAAGTCTCTTGCTTAGGAAAAATTCCAACGTCCCTTCGGGGAACTTAACGGGGGAATATAAAAGGAACTCCTGATCAGCAGTCACGCAAAGCAACCCTTTATCAGATGGTAATATGATAGCGGCAGTGAAACCCCTTTTTGATTCAACTTCGTCTGGGGAATTTTGCTCAAATAGGCAAACTGCACTGTCAAAATAAATAAAGTACCAGTAAACTCATCAAATATAAACCATTTATTCCAAGGTCCTGAGAAACATTTAATGGGTATCTAAAAAGCCTTATAACTTAGAATTAATTCAAACAAAATAATCTAATATATCCCTCATTATTTACCTTTCAGAATTCCAAATCCGTACAATCCCGCGTTCACCGACTGTTATAAAACATATTGCAGGTAGGCTACTCTTCTTCCCACTCTGTTGCTTGCACAAATCCAAACAGCAGGATAGTAGAGGTCCAGAATGGATTGCACACACAGCTTCAAGGTTCTCATAGGTTGGTATAGTCTTCATGCAGCTAAAGTCACGAAGGTCCCACAAGATTACAACCTGAAACCATTCTGCAATAAATTTCCGGCTGGTATATAAACAGAAATGAAAACTAAAGAGCATGACGAAAGGCTCAGCGAATATCCTAGTGAGACAGGATAAGAAGTAATCTGAGAAAGAGACATTCAGGAGCGCACAACGAATAATTCATAATTAAAGAATGAATTCATACATCAATATATAGAATCAAATTAAGATTCATCTATCCATGATCTAATTATTCATGACCTCAATGCAACCCCAGTAAAAATTGGTACACTAAAATCAGCTAGGCTCAGAAGACCAAATAAGGAGGATATCAGAATAAAGTAGCAGTAGAAAGCATTAAGCGAAGCCAAGACAAGGTGCAGGCTTACCATATCTCTACCAGATGTGAGCAACGTCTGGCCATCTTCAGATAGCGCCATAGAAGACACTGCTGAGGTATGCTCATTAAGCGTTGCAACGCGAGCCTTGGACAATAGGTCCCAAACATGCACAGTTGTATCACTAGCGGAGAAAAGCTAATCAAATAGAGACCAATCAGCGTAATAAGTGCATAAATCAAAGCATCTGGAAAATTAGGAGAGAAAATGAGAGTAAGAGGAAGTAGACATAGAGGGCTCGTTTGGTGAGCAGTATTGGATTGGATAACTCTCCAAATTCAATCTACTTTGATGATTTATCCAATCAAATCCAATCCCGCTCACTAAACAGGATGAGATGAGAGCTTACAAGTGATTTTGTAGGATCGGGATGGAAGAGAGCACTAGAAACAACCCCTTTGTGACCTGTGAAGTGATGAGTGCAAAAGCTACCATCAACATCCCAAACACGAACTATCTTATCAGCTCCGGCAGTCGCAAGCAATCCCCCAGATGGGTGGCAAGCCATTCCCGTCACATTATGACCCTATTTTTGAACCAGAAATGCCATTCCCATACACATTATATAATACTCCAGAATGAATCAAACGAGAACCATTTAATTTCAATTACGAGATTAATTAATTAATTGATTAATTACCATCCAAGAACGCACGCACTTCAAGGTGGAGAGGTCCCAAATCTTAATTGTGTGACTCTTGTGACCGGAGAAGAGCATCTTGTCGTCCGGACTGAGGGCCAAAGCCTTCACCTCGTCGAAGTCGCTTTCGATAGTCGACCGAACGGAGGCATTGGAGGTGTCTACGATCTTAATGGATTCGCCGCACTTGCAAACAATAAAGGAGCCGTCGGATGAAACGGCGAAGGGCCCACCAGAGTAAAACTGTTGAAGATAGGGCGCGCACCGGTAGTTCTCCTTCAAACGTGGAGACGCCATGACAGAACTGGTGAAGCTCCGCTCTCAGTGCTCGCGGGAAAAAACAAAGATTATAGTTTTGCAACAGGGTGTCTATTGTGTCGGAGGAGAAATAGGGTTTAAAGGAAGCTCACCCAGACTGCTGTGAAAGAAGTAGGGTTTTAGGGGAAGAAGAAAATAAAAGATAAAAAAAATGCCCGCAAATCTGGGCCAGTGTGTACTAGGAACTAGAAAGGAAGGAGCAAGTGTTTGATAAAGGCGTCGTGGATGAATTGAAGTTGGGCCTTAGAGGAAAACGGGTTGAAGTGAGCTGAAGTTCATATATTTCATCTCTGATGGGCTTCAAGTGGGCTCAATAGCAAAACCAAGTTTGCTAGTACGTTTGGTTTTCTCTTCGTATTTTTTGTTTTTCTTTTTTTATTGGTAAAAGCTCCAATAAACATTTGTAACATTAATATACACTTCAACTAGCACATATTAATATGTTTTTGTCATTTATTGGGTTTTTTTTTATTGAAAGATTTTTTTTTTTTTTAATATAAAAGGATATTAGAAGGGAAATACACATTGAATATTGATCTCTCTTATTACGAGATTTGAAGCAGACTTCCAACTGCATAGTGGAATATATACGAAACTCCACATTTGTCCTATATTCCATGCATCGCACTGTATAGGTCTAACGACCCGGACCAGGAATTAAAATAAGTAAGGAAATGACGATTTTACCCTCGATTTTGGACGGGTACGGGAGTCACTTTTTGACTGGCAGTACTTTTGGGAATTTTTCTTGAGTTGTTGCATAGGTCTCGAATTCACGAATTCGTAGACAGGTGGCACGCGGAAAACAGAGACCCAGTGAGATCGTTACGGGTCTAGAAGCTTCAGGGGCAGTTTGGTAATTTTGAAAAAGTCCAAAATTTGGGGGATATTTCTACTCCCTTTTCGGACTCTATCCAGCCCAGTTTTTGCACCCTCCCCCTCTCTCCTGCCCGACTCCCCCACTCGTGCGATCAACGAACCCACACCCTCATCGGACCATTTTCGATTCGACTCGACCGAAACCAAGGCCGAGAATGTCTTCCCCGCGACTCCAGGAGTATTTTGGGGTCACCATCGAGGTGGGAGCACCGCCGTAGACGGCGGACGGAAGAGGAAGGTGGACCAAAACTTCTCGGTCGTTTTCCGGCCAAACCATGTACGATCTCGAGACTCTGACCTCATATTAGGATTCCTGATGAAAAGTAGATGAATTTACATGTGTAGATCGTGAAAATCGGTGAGGGATTGAAGAAGTTGGAAGCTCGTCGAAAATGGTGATTTCCGGGGAGAATTCCCAGATTTCGGCCACCGGGTACGGCTGCGACGACGGTGGTTCGACCGTTTTCTCCGGTGCGTCTCCTGCGACGACGGACGACGGTGTAGTTGTCTTCTCCGGTGAGGCTCCTGCGAATGGTTCGGCCGACGGTAGCTGAGGTCAGCATGTCAGTTGACCGTTGAGCCAACTGACGCCGTCAAGGGTTTGACGGAATATGCTGACTGCGTTAGCATATTCCGTCAAAAGTTAACGGAGCTTGATGAAACCCTAACGCCGTTAGTCTGGACGGAATATTCAGATTCCGTCAGAAGATTCTGTCAGGTTTGACGGAATATTCTGTCATGGTTGACAGAATATTCCGCCGTGAACAATCTCGGCGCGTGGGGGCGCGTGAGAGCTGGGGGCGCGTGGCGATGCGTGAGGGCGCGTGGCAGTCCCGTGGCGCATGTTCTAGCCTTCTACAGGCGCATGGCGGCGCGTGGGACCGATTCCCGAGCTCAGGACGACGTGTGGCAGCGTGTGGGACCGATTCCGGGGTCACGGCGGCACGTGGCTAGGGTTTTGGGACATTCCAGATAAGATTTTGGTGATTTTGAGGCCATAGGAGTTTGTTTAGAGTCCCGTTTGAGTAATCCCAGCGGTAATGGTTGACGAACGGATGCGGATTTTGACTCGGGAAGTTAGAGGAGCGGGGATATGTTTATATTAAAGAGTTCCTTGGGGCTGGGGTTTTCCTTGAGTCGGTATTTTGGATGTACTGGGAATCGATTGGGTTCCGAAATCATAGGGCATGTATACTTCTAGGTATTAGGTTATACCACGGGATCCACCGATGATTGGTGTGGAGGGTTTCTTTCTCCGCTACATTGTTGAGGGTTCTCCGACTGGTGTTAGAGGGTTCTCTAACTGGCATTAAAGGGTATGTCTCCGCCAGATCGTCGAGGGGTTCTCCAATGTTGGCGTTCGAGGGATCTTTCTCCGCCATATCGTTGAGGTCTGGGGTATCTCAGGATGAGCAGGGATATCGAGTTATCACTCGAGGTGCTCTAGAACAACATGGATATCGAGTTACCACTCGGGGTGCTCTGGAGGAGCAGGGATACCGAGTTATCACTCGGGGTACTCTAGAGAAGCAGGGATATCGAGTTATTACCACTTGGGGTGCTCAGGACGAGCAGGGATATCGATTTATCACTCGGGGTGCTCTGGAGGAGTAGGGATATCGAGTTATCACTCGGGGTGCTCTAGAGGAGCAGGGATATCGAGTTACCACTCGGGGTGCTCATAATAAGTCGGGATATTGAGTACGAGTCGGGGTAAGTTAGTGAGACTTAATTCAATCAAGTCTGGTTCCTTCGTCATTCAGGTCAGTGGGATGGTATGGGCGATTGTCAGGAGCCGTCCCGAATTTCCCCTCGAAACCCGGGAAGAACCCTGATCCCGTCTGACAACCTAAGAAAAGGTTCCCAAAATACCCTTAATCCTTACAAAATATAATAACAATAATAAATACTTCCTCTTGTCAGACAAAGGACTTAAGCACTCAATAATTCTCGTAATTAATGACCAATCAAATACCATATAATATCAGAGCGTCTAAGTAGGATCAAGAGTAAAATTTAGATATCCTACTCAAATATAATTACACAGCGCAGTCGAAGTACTAATGCCTCTGCCTCGAGATCAGTGTTCGCGTCAACTCTACTCAACTGCCTGAAGGGGGTTTAAACACAAAAGTTGTGAGTGGACAAAAATAATCATTTATAAATTCCTTTTCGAGAAAATACGTTTCTTCCCCTCCATTTATAAAATCATGCATGCATAACATAAAACAATTTATCAGACTAAAACATCATATGTAAATCACCAAAAATTCTCATTTCTCTTTAAAACCACATAGTTGGACTCACATAAAATCTGTATAATAAAAATACCTTGTGATCCACAATTTGGTTTGAAAACTCTCTTCAAAGGAGTTTAAAATCATTTAATTTAATCTGGATACAAAATATCTCAAATTCAAATCATTTCGTTCAATCCGACACATAATATCTCAAATTTTCACTATTCCCGACATATCCATAACACACCAGGGTATCCCTTGAGATGTGTTCAAATCTGTACAACTCTGTGTACCATCTGTACTATCTGTACTTTCTGTACTATGCATAGACAGCTTCGCAACCTGGCGGAGCAAGGCCCCTCAACACCAAGGTCCGAACCCTCAACAACTGGCAGAGCAAGGCCCCTCAACACTAGTCAGAGTAACAATAACCATCGGGACGGGAACCAGTGAATCAAATCCATACTTTGAAATCTTTGTTTCTTGGCCTAAGCCAAATTCTTTGCAATATCATTTTATGGCCAAAATCAATAAATCATAATTATGGGTCTCAACCCAAATCACATACTCAAATAGTTACCACGTCAAAACAATATCAAAATCGAGTACAAAAACCAGGCCATTTCTCAAAACATACTTTCACTGAAATATTGTAAAACATGTGTCCAGCATCATTTCTAAAATCCAGAAATTCATTGCACCCATACATAATAGTATTTAAAATCAAAGATACATTTATGCATGCATTACAGTTTATAAATCAAAGTCCACTCACAAACCTGTTCAAGCAAGCTCAATCCCGAACTGTACGCTCCCCTGAAGTTCCTGGAGCAGTATCGCCTGTCCAAATTAATAATCGGGATTACCAGCTAATAATAAGAACCTTAAATATAAACCCCCTAAACCCCGGGAGTCCAACTATGATGGTCTAGAAAACGCAGCAACTTTAAAACGTCCGAAACAACCCCTAAACGATGTCCGATCGACTCAAAACCTGCGCCAACAGGTCCGAAACATCAAAAACTACTTGTCACGTGCCATCATGACCTCAGACTCGGCCCCACGCGCCGACGGAAGGTCGGTACACGCGCCCACGCGCCGCCACACGCCCTCACGCGCCGGTCACGCGCCTGCTACAGTACCCACGTGCCTGGACCGGTCCAACCCGGTCCAACTCGGCCTGACTCGGTCCAACTCGACCCGACCGATTCAACTCGACCCGGTCGGTCACTCAACCCGACCGGTTCAACTCGACCCAACCGGTCACCGGCGACTCGCCGGAGAAGACGACCGGCTGCCGTCGCCGTCGCCGGAAGCTGGCCGGAGAAGATGACCGGCAGCGCCGTCGCCGCCGTCTAGTTTCGCCGGAATCCTCCATTTCCGGCCGAAACTTCAAGCTTTCCTAACTTCCTCAAAACTCAACTATTTTTCACAAATTTTATGTCTAAATCTATCTACTCGAACCCAGGAATCCAAATATGACCTTAAAACCACAAACACGTACATGTGCTAGCCAGAAAATCGATCGGAAGGTCCGAAACTTCCTATCCTCGGTTCGGCTTCCTCCGTGGTCCTCTCCTTCGATGGTTGGTACGGTTGTGATCGTGGGAAGGAGTAGAATACGATTAGTTGATCAAAACTGGAAGTTGGAGCCTTGAAATCAAAGTTGACTTTGTGGATTTTTGGATGATTTTCGCACGGGTTGGTGGTTTGTGTATGTTTGTCACAGAGAGGATGCGTGAGATGATAATGATAAGGATGAAATGAGATGGATCAGATTACACTGATTTGGGGGTTAAAAATATCTACCCCAAGTCAAAAATTACCAAAATGCCCTTGCACATCTATACCCATAACTTCCGTCCACGAATTCCGTTTTCCGCGTGCCGCCTGTCTATAACTCGTGAGTTCGAGACCTACGCAACGGTATCCAAAACACCACCAAAAGTGTCTCGAAACAAAACTTGATTTCCAAGCCCTTTACCAAACAAGGGTAAAATCGTCATTTTACAAAAATAATTACGTAAACCCAATAATTAAAATTCCGGGTTGTTACAATCTACCCTCCTTAAGAAATTTCGTCCTCAAAATTCAACTCTACCCTTGGAAAAAATAAGGATACTGCGTCCGCATTAGTTCCTCGGTTTCCCACGTGGCTTCCTCCACGTTATGATTCCTCCATAACACTTTAACTAGATGAATACTCTTTGTGCGCAGTACCTTTTCTTTCCAATCCAAAATTTGCACCGGTTGCTCCTCAAAGGTCAAATCATCCTTCAGCTCAAGTGGCTGCTCTCCCAATACGTGAGATTCATCAAACAGATATTTCCGGAGCAAAGATACATGAAAAACATTATGAACTCTGGATAATTCCGATGGTAAAGCAAGACGATATGCCACTGGTCCTATCCTCTCCAAAATCTCATATGGACCAATGTAGCGAGGACTCAGTTTTCCTCGTCTACCAAAACGTACCACTCCCTTCCAAGGAGATAGTTTCAAGAACACCCAATCACCTACCTCAAACTCAAGGTCTTTGGTTCTACGGTCTGCATAGCTCTTCTGGCGATCCTGAGCTGTCTTCAACCTTTCTCTGATGATCCTTATTTTTTCCTCAGTCGTATCAACCAACTCTGGTGTTAACAGTTTCCTTTCACCCACTTCGTTCCAACATAATGGTGTCCTGCACTGCCTCCCATACAGTGCCTCGAAAGGAGACATCCCAATACTCGACTGATAACTATTATTATAAGCAAATTCCATCAGAGCCAGGTGTGAATCCCAGTTCCCTTTAAACTGTAGTACACAAGCTCTCATTATATCCTCCAAAACCTGGATTGTCCTCTCAGACTGACCATCCGTCTGAGGATGAAAAGCTGTACTAAAATGCAAGGTAGTGCCAAAAGCCTTCTGCAAACTCCGCCAAAACCTGGAGATAAATCTAGGATCCCTGTCCGAAACAATTGACTCTGGAGTCCCATGTAGTCGTATGATCTCATCAATGAACAATTTAGCATACCGACTCATCCGAAAATCTTCCCGCACTAGCAAGAAATGTGCAGACTTCGTGAGTCTATCAACAATTACCCATATCCCATCATGTCCCTTATGTTTCCTTGGAAGTTTATACACAAAATCCATCGTAATGTGATCCCACTTCCATTCCGGAATAGGTAATGGTTGAAGTGCCCCATATGGTTTCTGCCTCTCTGCTTTCACTTGCTGACACGTCAGGCATCTACTCACAAACTCAGCAATTTCCCTTTTCATCCCAGTCCACCAATAGTATTTCCTTAGGGTATGATACATCTTGGTACCTCCTGGATGCATAGCGTAAGTCGAACTATGAGCCTCATCAAGAATTTCCCTTTTTAGTTCCAACTCATTCGGTACGCATAATCGGCCATCCCTAACCAAGGCTCCATCATCCCTAAGCGCATAGTCCTGCCTGTTTCCAGCCTCCAACTCCATCCTAATAATGCATAATGTAGGATCCTGGAGTTGAGCCTCAATAATCCGATCAATCAGAACAGGCCTCACATGGAAACTAGCCAATAAAGCCCCCTGGCTATCCATGTCCAGTATTATCCCTGCTCTACGGAACTCTACCAGTACCGGTAGGTAGACTGTATGCAAATGGGCCAAAGAACCCATGGATTTCCTACTCAATGCATCCGCCACAACATTGGCTTTCCCTGGATGGTACTTTATAGTACAATCATAATCCTTTATTAGCTCAAACCATCTTCTCTGCCTCAGATTCAGGTCCTTTTGGTTGAACAAGTACTTTAAACTCTTATGGTCGGTGAAGATCCGACACGTCTCCCCGTACAAATAATGTCGCCAGATTTTCAATGCATGCACCACTGCAGCTAACTCCAAATCATGTGTGGGGTAATTCAACTCATGGGGTTTAAGTTGTCTAGAAGCATACGCTATCACCTTTCCATGCTGCATCAACACACAGCCTATACCCCACAATGAGGCATCACTATACACCTCGAATCACCCAGTATCATCAGGAAGGGTCAATACTGGAGCAGAAGTCAACCTCCTCTTCAGCTCCTGAAATCCCTGTTCACAATCAGCTCCCCAGTCAAACTTGACTCCTTTCCTCGTCAACCGAGTCAACGACCCTGCTATCGTAGAAAATCCTTCTACAAACCGTCGATAATATCCTGCCAAACCCAGAAAACTCCTCACCTCTGTCACTGTCCTCGGTTGCTCCCAGTTTGCCACTGCCTCAACCTTTTGGGGATCTACGCTGATACCCTCAGCCGAAATCACATGACCTAAGAATCTAACTTCGGTCAACCAAAACTCGCATTTACTGAATTTGGCAAACAAATGCTTTTTCCTAAGCATATTCAGCACCAACCTTAAGTGTTTCTCATGTGCCTTAGCACTCCTCGAATACACCAAGATGTCATCGATGAACACAATCACAAACTGATCCAAATACTTTTGAAACACCCTGTTCATCAAATCCATATATGTTGCTGGGGCATTAGTCAACCCGAAAGGCATCACCAGGAATTCATAATGACCATAACGAGTCCTGAAAGCTGTTTTTTCAACATCCCCTTCTCTGATCCTCAACTGATGGTACCCGGATCGAAGGTCAATTTTCGAAAAATATTTTGCCCCCTTAAGTTGATCAAACAAATCATCTATCCTTGGCAAAGGATACTTATTCCGCACCGTTGCCCTGTTTAGCTTCCGGTAGTCGATACACAATCTCATACCACCATCCTTTTTCCTCACAAATAACACCGGCGCACCCCAAGGTGAAACACTTGGGCGAATAAATCCCATATTTACCAAATCCTGCAACTGAGTATTCAACTCTCGCAATTCTGCCGGTGCCATTCTATACGGTGCCTGTGAGATAGGTTGAGTACCTGGCAAAAGCTCGATGGTGAACTCAATCTCCTGGTGAGGTGGCAATCCCGGAAGATCATCTGGAAACACATCAGAGAACTCACTCACCACTGGAATATCCTCCACTCTCATTGAAGTATCCCGAGAATCAAACACATGAGCCAAATAACCCTCACAACCTTTCCTCAGCAATTTCTCAGCGGTTAAAGTTGATATCACTCCACAGGGTAGTACCCTACGATCTCCCCTGAATGTAAGTTCCGGTAAACCTGGACTACGGAAATCCACTCTCTTGTCATAAAAATCAATAGAGGCATGGTGCATAGTCAACCAATCCATCCCCAGAATCACATCAAAATCAAAAATATCTAAGGGGATTAAATCTGCCTCTAATGCATGACCTTCCACTAACACTGGACAACTACGAATCACGAGATTCGCCACTAACTTATTCCCAGTAGGAGTACTAATACCCATGTCCCCTTGAGGACATCTCATAACCGAGAACACTCGCTCTAAACGAGTAATCCACTCTATTGCATCATCTGGGCTAGAGTCGCCCATAAATATTATAGCCCCTAATCTCTGGGCTCTCTCAATGTCTGAACCTTCAGTAGCAGTCCTACTCTGAAGTACATAAGTCAACGTATGACCCAATTGTTCCAGTGTTTGCCTCATATCAGGCTCCACTGCAGGTTCATGCGTGTCCCCAATATTTTCCGACTGTTGACAGAACTCGCTTCTCGGAGGCATTACACTGTTAAGAACTATACCAAAATAATTGTACACGTAGTGTACAGTCTACAGGAATTTAACCTAGTGCTCTGATACAAATTGTCAGGACCCTTCCCGAATTTCCCCTCGAAACCCGGGAAGAACCCTGATCCCGTCTGACAACCTAAGAAAAGGTTCCCAAAATACCCTTCAATCCTTACAAAATTTAATAACAATAATAAATACTTCCTCTTGTCAGACAAGGGACTTAAGCACTCAATAATTCCCGTAATTAATGACCAATCAAATACCATATAATATCAGAGCGTCTAAGTAGTATCAAGAGTAAAATTTAGATATCCTACTCAAATATAATTACACAGCGCAGTCGAAGTACTAATGCCTCTGCCTCGAGATCAATGTTCGCGTCAACTCTACTCAACTGCCTGAAGGGGGTTTAAACACAAAAGTTGTGAGTGGACAAAAATAATCATTTATAAATTCCTTTTCGAGAAAATACGTTTCTTCCCCTCCATTTATAAAATCATGCATGCATAACATAAAATAATTTATCATACTAAAACATCATATGTAAATCACCAAAAATTCTCATTTCTCTTTAAAACCACATAGTTAGACTCACATAAAATCTGTATAATAAAAATACCTCGTGATCCACAATTTGGTTTGAAAACTCTCTTCAAAGGAGTTTAAAATCATTTAATTTAATCTGGACACAAAATATCTCAAATTCAAATCATTTCGTTCAATCCGATACATAATATCTCAAATTTTCACTGTTCCCGACATATCCATAACACACCAGGGTATCCCTTGAGATGTGTTCAAATCTGTACAACTCTGTGTACCATCTGTACTATATGTACTTTCTGTACTATGCATAGACAGCTTCGCAACTTGGCGGAGCAAGGCCCCTCAACACCAAGGTCCGAACCCTCAACAACTGGCAGAGCAAGGCCCCTCAACACCAGTCAGAGCAACAATAACCATCGGGACGGGAACCAGTGAATCAAATTCATACTTTGAAATCTTTGTTTCTTGGCCTAAGCCAAATTCTTTGCAATATCATTTTATGGCCAAAATCAATAAATCATAATTATGGGTCTCAACCCAAATCACATACTCAAATAGTTACCACGTCAAAACGATATCAAAATCGAGTACAAAAACCAGGCCATTTCTCAAAACATACTTTCACTGAAATATTGTAAAACATGTGTCCAGCATCATTTCTAAAATTCAGAAATTCATTGCACCCATACATAATAGTATTTAAAATCAAAGATACATTTATGCATGCATTACAGTTTATAAATCAAAGTCCACTCACAAACCTGTTCAAGCAAGCTCAATCCCGAACGGTACGCTCCCCTGAAGTTCCTGGAGCAGTATCGCCTGTCCAAATTAATAATCGGGATTACCAGCTAATAATAAGAACCTTAAATATAAACCCCCTAAACCTCGGGAGTCTAACTATGCTGGCCTAGAAAACGCAGCAACTTTAAAACATCTGAAACAACCCCTAAACGACGTCCGATCGACTCAAAACCTGCGCCAACAGGTCTGAAACGTCAAAAACTACTTGTCACGCGCCATCGTGACCTCAGACTTAGCCCCACGCGCCGCCACGCGCCGACGGAAGGTCGATACACACGCCCACGCGCCGCCACGCGCCCTCACGCGCCGGTCACGCGCCTGCTACAGTACCCATGCGCCTGGACCGGTCCAACCCGGTCCAACTCGGCCTGACCCGGTCCAACTCGACCCGACCAGTTCAACTCGACCCGACCGGTCACTCAACCCGACCGGTTCAACTCGACCCAACCGGTCACCGACGACTCGCCGGAGAAGACGACCGGCTGCCGTCGTCGTCGCTGGAAGCTGGCCGAAGAAGATGACCTGCAGCGCCGTCGCCGCCGTCTGGTTTTGCCGGAATCCTCCATTTCCGGCCGAAACTTCAAGCTTTCCTAACTTCCTCAAAACTCAACCATTTTTCACAAATTTTATGTCTAAATCTATCTACTCGAACCCAGGAATCCAAATATGACCTTAAAACCACAAACACGTACCTGTGTTAGCCGAAAAATCGATCGGAAGGTCCGAAACTTCCTATCCTCGGTTCGGCTTCCTCCGTGGTCCTCTCCTTCGATGGTTGGTACGGTTGTGATCGTGGGAAGGAGTAGAATACGATTAGTTGATCAAAACTGGAAGTTGGAGCCTTGAAATCAAAGTTGACTTTGTGGATTTTTGGATGATTTTCGCACGGGTTGGTGGTTTGTGTATGTTTGTCACAGAGAGGATGAGTGAGATGATAATGATAAGGATGAAATGAAGATGGATCAGATTACACTGATTTGGTGGTTAAAAATATCTACCCCAAGTCAAAAATTACCAAAATGCCCTTGCACATCTAGACCTATAACTTCCGTCCACGAACTCCGTTTTCTGCGTGCCGCCTGTCTACGAACTCGTGAGTTCGAGACCTACGCAACGGTATCCAAAACACCACCAAAAGTGTCTCGAAACAAAACTTGATTTCTAAGACCTTTACCAAACAAGGGTAAAATCATCATTTTACAAAAATAATTACGTAAACCCAATAATTAAAATTCCGGGTTGTTACAGCGATCACCCAGATTGACGAATTATTGACGGTCCACAAGAGGCTGACAAGTCAGTTGTTTTGGGCCATCACTGTTATGAGGTTTCGGTAGTGACCTGTAAGCTATCATGCGTCTGACAGGTAGGTGTAGTCAGTAAAGTACAGAGAAGGTTCTATTAGAACCCCTGTAAGGTTTATTTCATACTTCTAAAGAAAATTACTGGCATTAAATTCTGTGGTTAAAGGCTATCAGATGGGAACAGGGCGTTTTGCGGATTTCGAGGTGAAATTCGGGAATGGTCCTTACAATTGGTATCAGAGCGTCATGTTTAACTTCCTGCAGACCGCACACTTGTGTGCAAATTATTTAAGGATTCTTGTCAACGAGATGCCTCCGAGACGTTTGTCTTTTCAGGGACCTTGAACTGAGGGAGGTAGAGGACATGTGATGCACGGGCGAGGTAGGCGTCGATATTGCTGGTGAGTGGACCTTGGTTTTGTAAATAATAATGCATGCATACAAGTATATTGGAATTAAACTCTCTTATGTATTGCTTTTCACAATTTCCAGAATTTAAAAAAATCTTACTAAACACAGGTTTTCCATATTTCAGTGAAAATGTGTTTTGGGGAAATGGCCTGGTTTTTGGACTTACTGGATTTGGCTATGAATGATTTTTCAATGAATTTGGCTTTGGCCAAGAAACAAAGATTTCAAACCACGGATTTGGTTTTCACTAGTTTTATGTCCCCGTTGGTCAAGGTTTCTTCGACTAGCGTTGAAGGGCTTTGCTCCGCTGGTTCGTTGAGGGCTCCGACTCAGGTGTCGAGGGTTTTCTCCGTCGGGTCGTTGAGGCTGTCTACGCATAGCACATGTTTCTGCACAACTCGAGGTACATCGGGTTTACCGGGTCAGGGTTTTCTCCGACGCTAGTGTTAAGGGTTTTCTCCACCGGGTCGTTGAGGCTGTCTACGAGTAGCACAAGTTTCTGCACAACTCGAGGTATATCGGGTGTGTGGAGGGGCTTTCGGTAACAGTGCATTTGGTGTGTCCAGGTTGATTTACATGATTTTAACTCCTTTGAGGAGGATTTCCAAACCAAATTGAGGACACGGAATATTTTCATTATTTGGATTTCGTGAGTCCCACCGAGTGTTTTTACCAAAGAGTGATTTTTCCCAGAAAGTTTTTGGCTTATCTTTATGGACTTGTTTGAAAAGAATTTTGATGTATGGATGCACTGTTTACACATGATCATGGGTATTTTCCATTACGTATTCACCAAGGTTTTCCCCGACTAGCGTTGAATGGAATTTTTCCTAGACTGGCATTGTAAGGTTTTTCCTTCACGTGACCTTATTTGACACCTGGCTTCAAGGTATATTCGGTCATGTGCCATCATGACTTGAGATTATGATAGTCGTGTCGGGAGTAGGACCCGCGGTGGACTTCTCGGGCTCAGAGACTTGCTTCGAGGTATATTCCGGATTGAATGGATACTGGTGCCTCCAGGATGTCTCCTGGATATAGTTCTCGCACACGGTTTGTTGTCGAGATTGGAATAAATAAATGTGCAGAGTGCACGGGTTCTATTGAGAATCACATATGGGGCTCAGTTCGCGTCAGTAGTGACGCGAGAGAACTTGAGATAGGAGGTTGGTTCTTTGACATGAGTTAGGGAAATTTCGAGGACGAAATTTCCTTAAGGAGGGGAATATGTAACGACCCGGACAAGGAATTAAAATAAGTAAGGAAAAGACGATTTTACCCTCGATTTTGGATGGATTCGGGAGTCACTTTTTGACTGGCAGTACTTTTGAGAATTTTTCTAGGGTCGTTGCATAGGTCTCCAACTCACGAGTTCATAGACAGGCGGCATGCGGAAAACAGAGACCCAATGAGATCGTTGCGGGTCTAGAAGCTTCAGGGGTAGTTTGGTAATTTTGGAAAAGTCCAAAATTTGGGGGATATTTCTTCTCCCTTTTCGGACTCTATCCGGACCAGTTTTTGCACCCTCCCCCTCTCTCATGCCTGACTCCCCCACCCGTGCGATCACCGAACCCCCACCCTCATCGGACCATTTTCGGTCCGACTCGACTGAAACCAAGGCCGAGAATGTCTTCCCCGTGACTCCACGAGTATTTTGGGGTCACCATCGAGGCGGGAGCACCGCCGTAGACAGTGGACGGAAGAGGGAGGTGGACCAAAACCTCTCGACCGTTTTTCGGCCAAACCAGGTACGATCTCGGGACTCTAACCTCATATTCGGATTCCTGGTGAAAAGTAGATGAATTTAAAATCGGTCAAGGATTGAAAAAGTTGGAAGCTCGTCGGAAATGGCGATTTCTAGCGAGAATTCCCAGATTTCGGCCACCGGGTACGGCTGCGACGACGGTGGTCCGACCGTTTTCTCCGGTGGGTCTCCGGCGATGACAGACAGCGGCGCATCCGTCTTCTCCGACGAGGCTCCTACGACTGGTTCGACCGGCGGTGGCTGAGGTCAGCACGTCAGTTGACCGTTGAGTCAACTGACGCTGTTAAGGATTTGACGGAATATGCTGACGGCGTTAGCATATTTCGTCAAAAGTTAACGGAGCTTGACGAAACCCTAACGCCGTTAGTCTGGACGGAATATTCTGTCAGGGTTGACAGAATATTCTGTCAGGGTTGACAGAATATTTCGCCGTGAACAGGCGCGTGGGGGCGCGTGGCGCTTGTTTCGGCCTTCTACATGCGCATGGCCGCGCGTGGGTCCGATTTCGGGGTCACAGCGACACGTGGCTTGGGTTTTGATACATTCCGAATCAAATTTTGGCAGTTTTGAGGCCATAGAAGTTCTTTCTCCGCCATATCGTTGAGGTTTAGGGTATCTCAGGATGAGCAGGGATATCGAGTTACCACTCGGGGTGCTCTGGAGGAGCAAGGATACCGAGTTATCACTCGGGGTACTCTGGATGAGCAGAGATATCGAGTTACCACTCGGGGTGCTCAGGACAAGCCGGAATATCGAGTTATCACTCAGGGTGCTCTAGAGGAGCAGGGATATCGAGTTATCTCTCGGGGTGCTCTGGAGGAGCAGGGATATTGAGTTACCACTCGGGGTGCTCTGGATGAGCCGGGATATCGAGTACGATTCGGGGTAAGTCAGTGAGACTCAATTCAATCAAGTATGGTTCCTTCGTCATCCGGGTCAGTGGGGTGATATGGGCGGTGACCCAGATTGACGAGTTATTGATGGTCCACAAGAGGCTGACAAGTCAGTTGTTTTGGGCCATCACTGTTCTGAGGTTTCGGTAGTGACCTGTAAGCTATCATGCGTCTGACAGGTAGGTGTAATCAGTAAAGTACAGAGAAGGTTCTGTCGGAACCCCTGTAAGGTTTATTTCATACTTCTAAAGAATATTCATGGCATTAAATTCTGAGGGTAAAGGCTGTCAGACGGGAACATGGTGTTTCGCGGATTTCGAGGTGAAATTCGGGAAGAGTCCTTACAATAGGTAACATTTACATGGAATACAATTCACTTTCAAGATGCCATGGTGTTGAAATGGTAGGCACACAAGACTCAAAATCTCGTGCTAAAGAACATGGAAGTTTGAGTCCTCTTCAAAACATAATATTGAATATTCAGAGCATGCTCATTGACTTGAAATAAGTTCGGTAGTAGATCACGAAACTAGATTGATAATATTAATGGTTTGATTAAAAAGATATTACGTTGTACCTTTGATACCTAATTTAATTAAGGGAGTGAATGAATTAGATTTGAAACATACAAGTTTTAGCCTTTCAAGTAGGTAAAACATCAGTTGTTATATTAAAAAAAATAAAGAAAAATTGTTGCGTAGTTGTCATTGTAGGATTGGGTGGGGCTAGAAGGTGAGTCGTCGTAGAGTGGAGAGCTTTGCCGAACATTAGTTGAGGGAGAGATAGGGATGATTGGATGGGAAGGCGCGCAGCTTGCTAGCTAGATGGGAAGACTAAATTAACTAGAGGGGGAGTGGTAGATCAAATTAACAATAATTAGTAATTAATAAATTATTAATTATTAATTAATAAATTATTAATTATTAATTATTAATTAATAAATTATTGTTACAATTATTATAAAAAGAGTGAGAGAGAGGGAGAGGTAAGTAGGTAACAGCCTAACAGCCCATGAGAGTGAGAAGGAGAAGGAGAATGAGAATGAGAATGAGATGATGAATGAATATTTGAATGTGAGGTAGTGTACGCATGTTTCTCCTTATTCTCCTACCCTTTTTATTTCCCTCGCTAAACCCAACTGCCAACACGAACTCACTCAACATCGCCATCTGCCAATTACCACACGCGCGCGCACACACACCAGACACCACCACCGTTGTTCCTACCTAACCTCCTTCCCCCTTCCCCTTACTACGTCAATATATACTACTACCTTCTTATAGTCCTACTCTTACCCCAGCTACAGCTATACAGCCACTCTTCCTATTCTATTTATTACTAATTCACCACCTCTTTCTCACCAACGATCACACCCACCCAACACCTCCTTCCGCCCCTCTCGGAATTAACCTCACACTCTCTCACGCGCCCACCCCCACACCATGATATCCATCGCTTCTAATTCCCTTGAAACCCAAAAGCCTCCTGAAATCTCCCCCAATCTCATTTCCGACGTCATTAATTCATCCGCCTCACGCGATGATTCTTCACCTCCCACCGCCACTACCACTACCACTACCACTACAACTTCTAATTCTACTTCCACCGGGGGCCACGTCATCTTCAAATCAAAATTACCAGACATACCCATCCCCAACCACCTCCCTCTCCACACCTACTGCTTCCAGAACCTTGCTGACTTCTCCGACCGCCCGTGCTTGATCGTCGGCTCCACCGGAAACTCCTACACTTTCTCCGACGCCCACCTCATTTCCCAAAAGACGGGCGCCGGCCTCTCCAACCTCGGCATCAACAAAGGCGACGTCATCATGATCCTTCTCCAAAACTGCGCCGAGTTTGTTTTCGCATTCATGGGCGCTTCCATGATCGGCGCCGTCACCACCACCGCCAACCCCTTCTACACCGCCGCCGAGATTTTCAAGCAGTTGAAGCTTTCCAAAGCCAAACTCATCATCACTCATTCCCAGTACGTCCACAAGCTCCGGGAAGCAACCTCCTCCTCCGCCGCCGACCAAACCAAAGACAATAACTACCCGAAACTGGGCGAAGACTTTAAGGTCGTCACCGTCGACGACCCTCCGGAGAATTGTCTGCATTTCTCGGTGATCTCCGAGGCAAACGAGAAGGATCTTCCGGAGGTTCGGATCGACCCGGAGGACCCAGTGGCGCTGCCATTCTCGTCGGGGACGACGGGGCTCCCCAAGGGTGTCATTCTCACGCATAAGAGCCTGATCACCAGCGTTGCCCAACAAGTGGACGGGGAGAATCCAAATCTTTACTTGAAGGAGGACGACGTCGTTTTGTGTGTGCTGCCTCTGTTCCACATATACTCGTTAAACAGCGTGCTGCTATGCTCGCTGAGAGCCGGGGCAGCTGTTCTGGTGATGCACAAGTTTGAGATCGGGACACTGCTTGAGCTGATTCAGCGCTACAAGGTGTCGGTGGCCGCGGTGGTCCCACCATTGGTGATTGCACTGGCGAAGAATCCGATGGTGGCCAACTTCGACCTCAGCTCCATCAGAGTGGTGTTGTCCGGGGCGGCGCCGCTGGGAAAGGAGTTGGAGGAGGCACTCAGAGCCCGAGTTCCTCAGGCTGTCTTGGGTCAGGTACGTATATATGCGAATGTACACCTATCGTACCCAACAAAACAAATCCTTTTTCATTACCCTAGGGATCACATTCATTCATTTGTTCAGCATTTTTTATTTATTTATTTTTTCTGTTCATTGTTTCTTTAGGATGAATATGAAAAAATAGTTCGATTCCAAAGTTCCTCAAGTTTGCTAACAGAAATAAACAAACAAATAAATAATGAATCAAAACATAAAATTAGGTAGGTAGCAATTTTTTTCAAAAATAACAAACAAATCAACTTTTGATTAAAAGAAATAAAAAAAATAAAATTACCTAATCAAGTCAACTAACCGAAATTCAATATCTACTTTTAAATTTTTACACTAAATGCCAAAACGTCATGAATTTAGGGGATGGGATGTATTCAATTTGACATTTTAATGGAGTTTGAAATTTAGGGATATTCAATTTTTTTTTTGTACAGAGATATTCAATTAAGATTTTAAAACATTGACTAAAAGAAATTGCAGATTTTAAAATAATTTGTACAAATTTAGATGTATATATTTAATTCTGATTTTAACTGATTATTTTAAAATTCGTAAAAATTTAGAAGTATTTAATTGAACTTTAAAAAAATTTGTATTCAAAATCTCTTCATACCTGCCTATCCGCCGCCTTAGCGTCTAGTTCATATAGTAGCTATGTTTCATGACGTTTCTGCTGTTTTTATTTTCTAGTTTTGTAGGGGGTTGGGGTCCTCCCCCTCCGTCTCTCTGGCTGTGTTTGCCCGGTGGGCTTTCAAATGGAATAGTTGACCCAAAAAAAAATCAATTCGCCCTCACTCCCAACTCCTCCATCCTCCCCCTTTTCTCTTCGTACAATTCTCTCCTCCTCACCTTTCCCCTTTTCCAATTCTCTCTTTCAATTATGGGTTTTCTTGTTTGTAGGTTCTCTGGGTTTTCTATTTGTGGGTTCTTGGTATTCTGGTGTTGTGATTTTTATTTTGTTTGCAGCCTTGGGTTTTGTGGCCAATTATTTACTAGGTGAAACAAATCATCTCAAATTCATGAAAAACAATTTCCAAAATTTATGATAATTTCTTAACAAATAAATACACCCTGCAGAAATCAAGATTGAATACAATAAAACACTTTAGAAATCCATTAATTTTTTTATTATAAAAGGATCTATAAAAATTTGACATGAATAGATTCAAATTAAATTAAATAAAGAAAAATTAATTAAAACCTATTACAATTCTAAATCATTTAAAATTCATTAAAATCTCAATCGAATACACCCGAATTTTAATATAAGAGATAAAATAATTATGCACTTTCTTTTGTATCCTCTTCTTTCTTTTTATCAAAATGAAAAGTAAAAAATACAATGACTTCCAATAAATAATAATTGTATAGTGAAGTAAAATCGAAATAAATGGAAACATAGAAAGAGAAAAATGGGAATTAATAATTCTCGTACTCCCTCAATATAAGTAAAAAGATTAATTCGATTCATGTTAGGGATGGGATAACTTATTATTGTTGGTTTCTTTGGAAATAAGGCGTGCATGTGGTCCAGTTCAAGTAACGAGAGATGTTAGAACCAAAAATAAAATTTGACGAGAGATGTGGACACAAACAATGCCATGGATTATTCTGTTTGAGTGTGTGCTTTGAAACAAACTTACGTGGTTATATCATCTTAATATTGTGAAATCCAACGGCTACTTTTAATTTAACATGTCATCCTCACCTACCTCGCACCTGTGCTTTCCCTTGTGTATCCTTAATATTAGCCTCAAATTCAGTTGCCTTAATTTCATTTTTTTTTTGTTAGAGGTTGCATTAAAATTAAAATTGGTTAAAGTCAAAGGAAAAGTATTATAGATTCATATTCCATGTTCACTAGCTTGAAACTAAGGGTGGATAATTTTAATATGACTCGATACACGATTTGAAACCCGCTAACTCGCACGATTAAAATTTCGAGTCAATCCGTTATGACACTTTTAATAAACGGATGGATTTCGGGTCAACCTGTTAACCCGTATAATGACATATTAACCCGTTTAATAAATGAGTAAATTTTTTGGTCAACCTGTATAATGACCTATATATTAACCTGTTTAATAAACGTATCAATCACTAACCCATATATCTACATATTTACCTATCTATATACCTAATAAATCTTATAGTTTAAATAGGTTAAACATGTTAAACAAGTTAAACGGATTAAACAAGTCATAGGTTAATTGGATTTCGAACACGACATATTTATTAAATGGGTTACCTGGTTCATTAATAGGTCGGGTTCGGATTGGACATTCTTGACACGGTTATTAAACGGGTCAGGTTCGAGTTGGGCATATTTGGGTAAAATAGAGTTCATGACACGACACGACCCATTGCCAACCCTACTTAAAACACTTTTTTGCTACAAAAACTTATATATTTATTTTCTTTAAAAAAGGGACCCACACGAATCACGACAGTCTATTTTTTCGGAAGCCGAAAAAACTAACGCATAAAATTTTATTTCTTAACTTTATAAAAAGAAAGAAATTAATATTAAATTCACACAAATAATGAATGATTATTTAGTACTTAGTTATCAATCAATTCGGACACAAAATTGTCATTTTAATACTTATCAATTCACACAAAATTGTCATTATTAGTAATATAATCGAGTGGTGTTCAAGATTTTGTTTTCAATATATTGTTATTGAAAAATAAAGTTTGATGTCATTATGCGCATTTGTATAATTAGCCCGTCTCAATCTCTTTTCTTCTATCAATTCTAAAAATAAAATAAAAAATACAGAAAATTGGTTTTGACCACATAGAGAGGCAGCTGCGATGACATATATCCTTGGAAATTCACGTGTCACCAACCTCTCTTCTCTTCTTGTGGATACAGCTACATATCCAAACGCCAAAGACATTAATTAGATAATTTAATTAGGTGACTTTATTGGGGTGTCAGTGAAATGCCACTTGTATATCTAACATGTACACCATTCAGCCACATGTGTAACCTAACTAGCTACTGCATGACTTACGCATCAGAATTGATTGGATCTGAATGTTTTCATTCATCCATCAAAAACATATACTATGAAATTAATTATCAATGAAGTATATATGTAATTATATTGTAGGGTTATGGGATGACCGAGGCAGGGCCGGTGCTATCGATGTGCCTGGCATTCGCAAAGGAACCGTTCCCAACCAAGTCAGGCTCATGCGGGACGGTGGTTAGAAATGCAGAGCTCAAGGTCCTTCACCCGGAAACTGGTTCCTCCCTTGGCTATAACCAACCTGGCGAAATTTGCATCCGTGGCTCTCAAATCATGAAAGGTGCGTACTTGTCTACCTGATATTGTTTATACACGACTTGGGTGAGTTAGTTAATCAAGAAGGGACCTGTTTTTAATCATATGTATGTTACGTACTCGTACTAGGATATTTGAATGACGCCGAGGCTACGGCATCCACCGTGGATAAGGAGGGCTGGCTCCACACCGGCGATGTGGGTTATGTGGACGGTGACGATGAGGTTTTCATTGTTGACAGAGTGAAGGAGCTAATCAAATTCAAAGGCTTCCAAGTACGTTACCTACCCAACATATATATACAAATTCATGTGTTTTTGTTTTGTTTTCTTCTCTTGTCAACGCCGGGAGCAGCTAATTTAATGAATTAATATCTCTGTTTTAGGTCCCACCAGCTGAGCTGGAGTCGCTGCTCATAGGCCACCCATCCATTGCAGATGCTGCCGTTGTTCCGTAAGTGCTTCATTAAGTTAATATTGAATCAATGGGTCATTAGCCTGGCCGGTTAGCTAGAAATGTGAACAAATTAAACTTGAATATCTTAAACATGATTCATGTGCGCCTAGTATATGATTACAACAGGCAAAAAGATGATGTTGCTGGTGAAGTCCCCGTTGCATTTGTGGTTCGATCGAATGGTCTTGAACTCACTGAAGAGGCCGTAAAAGAATTTATAGCAAAACAGGTAAACATATATATGTTTGAAGTAATTCCTCAATATTTAGGGATACCACATTTGTATACTCACGTACTAATACAAGTAGAATTCACCAAACAAATAAGATCTATGTGGTTTGCGAATGTTGTATTTTTCCATCATTAATGTACAAATATGTCTGGCATTATGATGACACATGGATACGTGCAATTGCAAATGTAGGTGGTGTTTTACAAGAGACTGCACAAAGTGTACTTCGTCCATGCGATTCCCAAGTCTCCCGCCGGAAAAATATTGAGAAAAGACCTCAGAGCCAAGCTAGCCACGTCAATTCCTCCATTGGCCTAACTAATAAACGACGTGCGTTTTTGTATATCAATCGATCGAGATTTGTCTATTGCTGCATATTGATGTATACAAGTCACTTGTGCTGGCCCGGCTCATCCATGCATGGCAGAAAACAGGTCCAAGCGGCATACATATGCATTATCTATGCAGGCTAGTAGTTGGAAGATAAATTCATCCTATAATAATAATAATAATATTCGTCGTTTATATATTATTATGTCAGCTTCTCTCGAACTCCCTCCTCTTCATCATTTCCTTGTCTTGTCTGATGATCTCCCAGCTGCCGTCGACACGTACAGTAATGTACTCTCCGGCCGGCGGCTTTCCTTATTCCTTAATGCATGAATTTATTTAATTAATTAGGCTGCTGTACGTAACATAATTTTGTTGTTGTATTTTATTGTATTGTTGATGTTGATCACCAAATTATTTTGTCCATTTGAGTGAACCTGCTACTCCTGTAATTCTTTCAAAGAAATCAACTTTTCATGAATAAGAATATCAGACTTAATTAATTTCATACCTATTATCTCATTAATTAATTATTAGTCAGTCACATGATTAATACATACATTGGTCGAAAGTATCTACATTAGATTCTTTAAATGTAGTTTTTGAACAAATCAGACCTAAAATTTGTTCAAAAATATTAAAATAATATTGTTGCAGACTCTCGACATTTAACATCAAATTTGACCAAATAAAGAGTAGCTGGCTATATGCGTATATGTAGCTAGCACTGTTCATTATATTAAATTTAACATTAAAAGTAGAGAGTCTGCTGCATGGCTATTTTGATGTTTTTTCAAATTTGTCCAAAACCAATTTGAAGAGTCTTGTTGAGATTATTTGAGAATTTTAACTTCTCTTTTTGAGATATACAAATTATTGATTTTGTTAGCATTGAAAACTAACTAGCTATTAATAAATTTTGGGTCATTTCAAGTTAAATTGGACCAACAATTTAGAGAGTCTGATGCAGATGCTCTAAGGTACTGACTTTAAATATAAGTAAACCTTCCTCATTAATTAATCTCAATAGTATCTTTATAAATGTGGAGTCATAAATCACCCAAAAATTATGGAGATGTCGCGTGAATCATAATTTCTACAATGTCCAAATTACCTATGGTAATGACATTGACGACATACAAACATCTACATATTAAATAATATATTATTTAATCAGACAATCGCCAAATAACAAATAATATTCTCCTTAACAATTATTCATTATTTAAAATTCAATTAATAAATAATATTATTTATGAACATAATTATTTATTAATTACAAAAACCTATCAACCAATCAGATTAATGCTCATTGACTTATGAGCCCTCTCCATAAATAGAGAAGTTTATTTCACTTCTAAGGTAATTAACATCTCATACAATACTCTGTCGATTTATTCTCTCAAAATTGCTTAAACATCAGAGTGTTCTTGGTTGAATCCTCCTACTCAGGGCTTCAACCTTAACCCTGTTTGTTTCGTTTATTGTGTGTAGGGATCGAGAAGACTTTTTCAAGTTCGGACGATTTCTGCATAAACAACTGGTGCTTTCAACGAGAGGCGATTTGAGATATACTCAAAGCATGCTCTTCAATTTTTACAAAATTCATCATCTTCATTCATCATTCTTCCATTACAAGAATACGAAGAACAACTCCATCTGACCGGACCACTTCCTCAACCATCGCAACCAAAGTTGATGGAAGCCCACTCGTAGAGATCCCAGAGGGGCAGCCTTGCCGCCACCTCCAACAGTCGCAAGCCCCACAACAAATGGCCCTGAGCAAGCTGCAAGACCCGACATCCAACACCAGACTCTGTGTCGTTGTCGCGCCCACCATCGGATTCAGCGCCCTTACCATGCTGACGAGCCTTGAAATCGATACATTGCCCAGACGCAACCCTCAACCTACGCTCAATGCTGCTACAACTATGTTCCACCGCATCGACGAGCGATTCATGGGAGAAGCTTAACAAGTTCCAATTTGGCTCCCCGCATACCTGATCTTTGAAGATTCTTGGATGACCTACGCAACACACGAGGATGCACTCAAGCCCAAGAGGAGCGTTACGCGTCACAACGACACCGGAGCCCGGGGTATAAGTCCAAACGCATCATGTGCAATGCGCGGACGCGATGACACTCACCCCCTCTAGATTAATTGGCACAACAAGTCGAGCGGCTGAACAATCAGGTCAAGATCCAATCAGAGTTTTTGGAACAACTTCTATAGTAGCAAGGAGCATCTCGCTCAGTTACGAGACACACCACTCCCCAAGGCGCCCAAGAAGACAATCCTAGGCGTCCCATAAATGAGGATGTCAGGTGTTAGGTCATAATTAATACATATTTTATCCATGATTTAATACCCTTTTACTTATGTTTTGTTAATATTTCGTAATATGAAACTGGAGAAAATAATCTATTTTGTGAGACATGTGCAGATTTAGAAAGACGATTGAATTCTGAAAAATAACAGAAAAAGAATCACTCAATTTGGAGTTAAAATGAAGAAGTTATAAAAGAATCAAAATCGAGTCCTGCGGGCTAGCGATCAATTTCAAAATCATCTCAAAATCAGCCCAAATCAACCCAAGGACATCCCGCGGGTTAGAATTCATTCCAAGATCGTTTCAATAACATTCCAAACATTACTTCAAGATCACGCAAAGCCCGCGGTACAGCAGCCAAGACAGCTTGTGTTCACACCTTATCTCCATATTGCATAGGGATTTCAAGCCTATTTCCTTTTAGAATATTATTTTTACTCATTTTAAGATTAGGTAAGGTTTTTAATTAGTTTTCTTAAATATTTAGGAAACCTTTTCCTTATAGAATTCGATGTATACTTCTATTTTTTTTAGGATTAATAATTCTCTATAAATAGAGGTGTTATGACTTTGTAAAAGTGGGGAGCAAAATAAGGAAAAGATCACCACATTAAAACTTAGAGCGAAAACACTTGTCTTTTAGTATGTAGTTTTTTGAAAAGAAAACGGAAAAAAATAATAAGTCCAAACAAGGATGATCTATGCAACTCAAGCCCAAGAGGAGCGTTACACGTCACAATGACACTGTAGCCCAGAGTATAAGTCCAAACCCGTCATGTGCAATGTGCAAACGCGACGACACTCACCCCCCTCAAGATTAATTGTCACAACAAGTCGAGCGGCTGAACAATCAGGTCAACGTCCAGTCAGAGTTTTTGCAACAATTTCTATAGTAGCAAGGAGCATCTTGCGCAGTTGCAAGACAGACCACTCCCCGAGGCGCCCAAGAAGACAATCCCAGGCGTCCCATGAATGAGGATGTCAGGTGTTGGACTATGTGTTACACCCTGCCCCAAAAATCCAACTGGATACCTGAGTTACCAGTGCTGCCCTACACTTGGACGGCGTCCAGGTGATGAAAGCCCGAACTAAAACGCTGTGTTTTATGAAGTTTTGTGAAACGGAAAATAGTAACACTAAGTTACCTTTCACCGCGATTTTAAGTCATTATTCATGCATCTTTTTTATGTCATCTAATGCTCATTTACTTGTCTTTTGTGTGATTTAATTGTCATCCATAGTAGAAAGTGATCATTCTTGTGAAGTGTGTGCAAAAATAGAAAAGTTCGTATAAGTGTGGAAAAGGAAGAATGAATGAGTCTTTCTCGGACTCAAGTCAAAGAAGGAGGAAAGATTATTTTTTGCCATCCAAGAAGAAGTCCTCAATGTCAAGATTGTGTCTTTCCACATAAGGAAATCTTGAGCATTTTGGAAAGGGAAAGTACCACATAAGGAAGGCTTGTGCGTACCAAAGAGGAAAGTGACATCCAAGGAAGTATCGAGAAGGGCAGTCTCGAGAAGGGCCAAGAAAACAACTTGTTGCACCAGGAAAGTCCAAGACAGTAGGAACCTTCATTGCCAAGAGAATTTCAGCCAAGAAATAAGACAAGGGCTTGATTTTTAGGACCCTTGTCTCAGCCCTGTTAGGAAAACGTTTTTATGATTATATTGCCTTGTTTTAGGTCTGATTAGGAGTCTTTTAAGTCAGAGAAATGTCCTATTTATTCTCCTAACTTCTAGGGATTGTAGACTGCTATTTAAAGGAGTCTAGTTCATAATAACAGGGGGAGAGGGAACCCTAGCCGCATCTATTTATGTTTTTGTCATACAGAAAGAGTGGAGGCCATTTTTAACATAAGAAGCAGTCTCTGGTTTGGAGAAAAAAAAGGCTTAACGAAACCAGGAGGAGTTCGACATCAGAATTGCTTCAAGGGGTTTCTTCTTCTCCTTTTGAGTATGATTTCAGTTATGCTTCATATTGTGTTTATACTTTCTTTTATCATGATGTGTAACTGAATTGATATCTAGGGTTTTGATATAACCTTGCAGTTCTTATTCCATGTATTGATCTTAAGTGTTTTTCAATTTCCTGCTGTGTTTTATGATTCAATTACTATGCTCCATTGATAATTAACATTCTATTTTGATGGTTGATCACCGTTAAGATTGTTTGTTAGTTTTCTTATCCCAATATTGAGTAGACGCCCATACCTTTGTTTGGACGATCTGTAATTGAATGAATAATATCCTGAGAAGACACCCATTCCATGGAGTTATTTGGTTCTATTGTTTTCCTGTTATTATTGGTTCTTTGATTGAAATCTATGTTGGACATCACATCTAGATTAAGGTTGAAGGAACTTGGTTCGATCGGACACCCACGACTGACCATAAGTAAGTGAAAACGAACCCATGAAACTATCTAGTGAAACTTATTTGTACTAGTTTAATTTACATGGAATTGAATTGTAATGGTGAAGTCAAGACCCTAGGCCTTTTAATCATCAGTCTTCTTCCTTGTTTAGTTTGTTCTCTACTTAGTTGCTTCTAACGTAATTCAGTGTCTAATTAAAAACCAAATCAAAAACCAGAACATTCAATTTTCTGTTTTTGTTGCATTTACATAGAATAGTTTAAGGCTAGTTTCTGCTTCATTCTAATCAGTCTTTGTGATACGATAACCCTTACTTGTGCTCCGCTATACCATCTACAACTTGTGCACTTGCAAGGAAAATTAAACAAACAACAACAAGTTTTTGGTATAGCGGAGCACAAGTAAGGGTTATCGTACCACGGAGACTTATTAGAATGAAGCAGAAACTAGCCTTAAACTATTCTATGTAAATGCAACAAAAACAGAAAATTGAATGTTCGGGTTTTTGATTTGGTTTTTAATTAGACACTGAATTACGTTAGAAGCAACTAAGTAGAGAACAAACTAAACAAGGAAGAAGACTGATGATTAAAAGGCCTAGGGTCTTGACTTCACCATTACAATTCAATTCCATGTAAATTAAACTAGTACAAATCAGTTTCACTAGATAGTTTCATGGGTTCGTTTTCACTTACTTATGGTCAGTCGTGCGTATCCGATCGAACCAAGTTCCTTCAACCTTAACCTAGATGTGATGTCCAACATAGATTTCAATCAAAGAACCAATAATAACAGGAAAACAATAGAACCAAATAACTCCATGGAATGGGTGTCTTCTCAGGATATTATTCATTCAATTACAGATCGTCCAAACAAAGGTATGGGTGTCTACTCAATATTGGGATAAGAAAACTAACAAACAATCTTAATGGTGATCAAACATCAAAATAGAATGTTAATTATCAATGGAGCATAGTAATTGAATCATAAAACACAGCAGGAAATTGAAAAACACTTAAGATCAATACATGGAATAAGAACTGCAAGGTTACATCAAAACCCTAGATATCAATTCAGTTACACATCATGATCAAATAAAGTATAAACACAATATGAAGCATAACTGAAATCAGACTCAAAAGGAGAAGAAGAAACCCCTTGAAGCAATTCTGATGTCGAACTCCTCCTGGTTACGTTAAGCCTTTTTTTTTCTCCAAACCAGAGACTGCTTCCTATGTTAAAAATGGCCTCCACTCTTTCTGTATGACAAAAACATAAATAGATACGGCTAGGGTTCCCTCTCCCCCTGTTATTCTGAACTAAACTCCTTTAAATAGCAGTCTACAATCCCTAGAAGTTAGGAGAATAAATAGGACATTTCTCTGACTTAAAAGACTCCTAATCAAACCTAAAACAAGGCAATATAATCATAAAAACGTTTTCCTAACAGGGCTGAGACAAGGGTCCTAAAAATCAGGCCCTTGTCTTATTTATTGGCTGAAATTCTCTTGGCAATGAAGGTTCCTGATGTCTTGGACTTTCCTGGTGCAACAAGTTGTTTTCTTGGCCCTTCTTGATACTTCCTTGGACGTCACTGTCCTCTTTGGTACGCATAAGCCTTCCTTATGTGGTACTTTCCCTTTCCAAAATGCTCAAGACTTCCTTATGTGGAAAGACACAATCTTGACATTGAGGACTTCTTCTTGGATGGCAAGAAATAATCTTTCCTCCTTATTTGACTTGAGTCCGAGAAAGATTCATTCATTCTTCCTTTTCCACACTTATACGAACTTTTCTACTTCTGCACACACTTCACAAGAATGATTACTTTCTACTATGGATGGCAATTAAATCACACAAAAGACAAGCAAATGAGCATTAGATGACATCAAAAAGATGCATGAATAATGACTTAACACGCGACAGCGGAATATCCCGAGCATAATTAAAACATGCGATGATTACAACTAGAGCATCGAATGATTGAACCGATTGTTACCTTGTTACACTTCTTATGGGCGGTGTTAGAGTTGTCACCACGTGACTCATGGACCTTCTTCTGAAACCTTCTTCTCACAAGTTAGGTACTCGAACAAAAAATAATGACACTATATGGGGGGGGGGGGGGGGGGGGGGTGGCGCTGTTGGGTGGGGGTTGGTTTTGTTTTCGGTTCAAACGATGCTATGAAAGTAAGTAACTTGTAATGCAAGAAAACATTAAATAAACAAAGGGTTTTAACACATTAAAGGAAAAATTAAGGCAGTCCTTATCCACACCTAATCACAACGGTTTCCAACTTCATTTGCAAGGTCCAATTATCATGTTTGCATCTTGGTCTAGTGCCCATGCAAGAAGTCTCTTAAGCCCACCCTTACACATTTTATCTCTTCTCTTACTTTGTATGTTTAGTTCTCTTAAGCTACAAAACTTTCTAATCGATTATGCAATAGTTCTCTTAAGCCACTATAACATAAAAGAAAGCATTAAATACAAAAGGGATTTAATGACACTACACTAACCCTAGAAAGTGATGTGCAATTCTAGGAATGTCATGAGTTAAATTACAAGGTTATTGCTTTAACGTAACATTTTGATGCAATTCATCTATGAATCATGTTATTAAATTGATCAATTCTAACAACACAAAAGAATATCAGTTTAAACTGTAAAATAACACACTAAGTGGGGTGTATTCTAATTAGAATTGTGAAGGATTTAAAGACAATTATAATTTCTCGTGTATTTAATTAGAATTTTAAAGAACTAAAAAAATGTCTACACAAATTCTAATGTATTCAATTACAATTTGATATAACTTATCAAATGTCCACATAAATGTAGGTGTATTCAAATATTGTAAATTTTAAACAATTTCATTAAAGAAATGATTTAACACTACAATAAAATCGATCTTTTTGGCTGCTTCAAGCCAAACCAATGACCATAGCACCTTCCTCTCTTCTCTACGAGCACAATACTACCTTCCTTGAGTTGTGAGGACTTCGGTGGATGGAGAAGGACCCAAAGATAGACTGAAGCTTTCTAGCCAATTTTTGGCCACCACAGGTGAGGTTTCTCAAATTGGACTTCATATGTGAATTCCTCGGTGGGGTATGTCAAAGAGGATTCACTCATACGCCCGGGGAGATATGAGGTATATCAGGGAGGATTCCCTTATACACTCGGTGGGGTATGTCAGGGAGGATTCCCTCATACACCCGGGGAGATGTGAGGTATGGTAGGGAGGATTCCCCTATACACGATATGATATGAGCTATGTCATGGAGGATTCCATCATAGGCTCGATAAGGTGCGAGGTACAGCTTGGGATGACGACTACGACCGAGATATCGAGGTACGACTCGAGATGACGGCTACGGTCGGGATATCGAGGTACGGCTTAGGATGACGGCTATGGTTAGGATATCGAGGTACAGCTCGGAGTGGTGGCGGGCACATGTAAAGGTAGTGTGGGTTCCACCGAGGTAAATAAATTGAATTCGGGTAAGCTGTATTTACTTATATATGCGAATCTTGTTGCATGTAAGGTTTGATAACAAGGTGGGATCATATCGAGTAGCTTTATTATTTTATTTGCAAGACCACGCTTTTATTGTTTTTGGTTCTATTGTCCACTCACGGTTGTGTTGGTTTTGTGCCCTCCAGGCCGTAGAGGGACGAGGCGACAAGACTAGGAGGAGGCATCATATTTTGCTACACTACTATCTCATAGGACTTGTTAGTTTTGAAAATATAAATCTAAACCTAGTAGCTTTGATTAACCTTTGGGTTGTTTGTTGAGTGGTGCGTGTTCTGGTGAAATTTATATTTATCTGGATTGTTTGAATATTAGTTTAGTTTGAATCCTTCGTCTGACAGGTGGAAGACGGTTGATTAAAGTATAAGGGAGATTCTGCCGAGTTTTCGGTAGAATTCTCGTGGTGTACTTACGAAGCGTTAAGTGTATTTTAGGAATTATTTTGGGCTGTCAGACTGGAGCAGGGATTTTCACGGATTTCAAGGTGAAATTCAGGAAGGGTCCTGTCAATGCCTTTCATCCATGCAGTCACTCATTGCTCGAACTTCTTGAGTACCAGCCGTGACTTCTTGAGTACAAGCCTTAATGTTTTCTATCATGGTAAGTAGCAAAGTTTGGAGTTCAGGGGTTAGGCCGGGGTTAGGAGCTATTTGAGTGGTATTCCATGGAACATTGGGTTGATCGCACCATCCTGGATTGTATGGACTTGAGTATTCTTGATAATGGAATCCAGGCTGATTGCTCCGCCATTGATTAAATGGACTTGAGTATGGATCGTTCCAAGTTCCCATATCCATGTAAAAGTTGTCCATATGTACAAAAAAAAGGATTACAAACTGGGTTTGTATACAATCTAAATTAAATGGACACCGTTGAGGGACATGTCCCCGACAATGGCGCCAAAAAATTGTTGATAAAAATAGAAGACAAGAGTATGCAATCTATTTCTAACAGTTAAAACCTTGCAAGTGTACAAATCAATTAAGATAGTATAGCAGGAAAGCAAGGATCGATCCCTCAATGACTTACATCAACGTTTTATCCACTTTATAATTTCGACTCAACTAACTCAGCTTATGACTCCAAAAACAGAAAAGAAAACAAATAAGAGACCTATACCTAGACTCAACACTAACTAGATATGCAAACACACTAAGACACGAGTTAGACACGTAAAACAGAATTAGACACAGCCTTGGGACACAAGCTGAACATCGTCCCTTTATGACGTGATAACTTCTTGTAGAAACGTCCAAATCACAAGCTGTCAAAACCATATGAAACTAGACTTCTAGGCCTTTCCAACCATATATGGCCCATTTTCTAATTCGTTCTGAGCATTTTGGGGCGAGGCTCACAAGTTGGGTGCTCTTCAAAGAGCTCATTGGGCTGATATTTGGCCACTTATGGGCTAGGGACTCATCTTGGGTTTCTTGAGCTTTAAATAATCCATTATAAGCTCATCAAGTCTTTATGATTCATAAAAAATTAGATGATTTCTTCAAACCCCTACCTTTATCTTGAAAACATAAAGAACAACAAAATACCTTGTATTGTGTAGAGATTTCAGTGAAAAACTAAAGTAAAAGAGGGTGTAAAAGTATATCTTTATGCACTCAACAATATGTAGGCACTTTAATACTTCGAGAAGGCCTTTCTTGGCCCCATGTCAACATCACCATGAGGTATGCCCTTTTCTTTGTCTTCAGGCATAGTTACTTCTCCATATACGATTACTCTAACTATTATACTGAGGAGTGGCCACTTTACTAGGTTTGATTGTCAGAGATAGTAATTACGCTCGTTTCGTTTCTTCTCGATAAGAATTCTATAAGGATCACCATAAAGACGACATTTTAGTCACCTCTTATGTCCATATTAGTATCCTTCAAGCTTTGCTGCTTTGGTCGAGTTACTAGACTTTCTCGTTAACAATTCGACAAAATTTCTTCTCCCTATAAAATGAACAGTCCCACAGTTGGTCACATCCGGGCTCATGGTCGATTTCCTTCGAGAATCTCCACTTCTCGAGAATGCGACTCATCCAAGGTCGATAAGGTGACTATCAAGGAACTTTTCTTGACCTTTTAGCTCAATTTGGTACCATTTCACTACCGACACAGTTTAAGTCTCGGGTTCCAATAAATGGTTTTTCCATTTGTTTTTAAAAATAAAAATTGTAATCACATTTTATATATTAAAAAAATATAAATTGATACACGGGTATATAATAAATTTAAGTGCGTTTGACATGATGATATAAAAATGTCTCGCTCATGCATGTATCAATTTATTATTCAGTAGTGAAGTCGTCGTAATGCGTCGAGATGACTGTGGAGCACATGCTATGAGGCTAATATGTATATTTAGGAGCTTGTTATGTTATAATTGTATTCTGCTAAGCCGTATTATTATTATTATTATTATAGTTTGACGAAAGAATCCCACTAAAAGTTATTGGATCCAAAAAACATGTAATAGAAATCCTTCAAGGTTTTACAATATAACTTTATACAAATACTTAAAAATTCTAATGGATCCTATAAAATTCTATACAATTTTATAAATCATTCACTTCAAAAAAAATTTCAAAATTCTCTACAATTTCAATCAAATAAAATTGACTATCATGAATCAGTACATACGGGATATTTTTACCATCATCACCATTTATTTATGGGCCCCACTTATTTGTAATGTTGACTGAAGATAGTGAAAGTATCCAATATACGTGTGTATTGAATCACCAACCTAAAACTGGTAGCATAAAACTGAAAATATGGGGCCTTTTTAAAAAATTTTAATTCCGGAATTATGAGGGGCCAAGGCCCAAACTGAAGATATGGGCCAAACCACTTCAGGTAGCTGAGCAGGCGAGTTCTGAGCCCCAATCCAACTGCAAAAACCGCCATGGAAACACAAACCCTACAAAAACCCTGAACTTTCCTTCCGTCCCCTCTACCGCTTTCTACGGGAAGGAGAGGGTCCCCCTTGAAAGATGGGTATAAGATTTTCTTGGTCATCAAGACAACATTCCTCCCAGTAAACCTCTCTAAAACCCTCCGCCCACCCATAGCAACACACAAGCACACAAACAACATAGAATTCAACTGCAAGGGCTATCCTTCCTTAGTTCAGAGGGACTCGACTTGAGAGGGTTTTATTAGATTCTTCAAAAGGAATTTTCAAGCCAAAAATATGGCCAAGACATATGCATTAGGGCTTATCACAGCCGTAGCTGCCTCAGCCTCCTTATCAAAACCCAACTGTGCTTATGCTGAAGGCACTTTCAGCTTCTCCCCCTTCTCTTCTGCTTCCAATGCTTCTCAACCTTCTTCTTCTTCTGTGCAATCTGCGCCGTCAAATCCACTATCGCCGCCGTCGACCGGGGATGCTGCTGAGCAACCTCCTCCCAAGCCTCGCAATGATAATCCGAGGACATCTTCGGCTGGATTCGATCCTGAGCCGCTTGAGCAGGCTGTTAAGTTCTTGCGAGAAATTGAGCAATCTAAAAGTGCCAAAGAGGTTGGAAATTTAGTGTTTTTTCTGCATCTTGTTCAGATGGGTTTTGTTTGGTTGATTGCCTTCCTACTATGATTTTTTTTTCACTTTCACCGATGCTGGCGATTGGTGTTTATTGTGCAATACTAAGGAATTATCTTTTGCCAATATTTTTTATTTTCAAATGGGATTTGGGATATATGTTCTGGGCCTTTGTTGACGGGTTGGATTTTCTATCAGTTATTTGATATCAATATGAATTTTTACATTGATTTGCAAAGTAATGATGTCTATGGAATGTGCTATTTATATCATCTTATACTTGATCCATATTTGTGCTTAAAGAAGTGTAAAGGGATGTATTAGAATTTCATCAAGCAGGCTATTTGGCTTTAATGGCATTCTGTCAATTGGTGTTTAGCTTGATTTTGGACTGTTTAGGTATTGGGAGCTGTAAACAAGCGAGAAGATACAAGGCAGGCTGAGTTGAAAGCAAAGGCTGCAGAGTACAATGCACTGAAGTCCCAATTTGAAACGGTGGATGTTCTACTTGTTTCGCATTAGGTTGCTTTTAGATTACTGACTCTCCTTGTGATTACCTGGCACCTGTTTTTTTTTTCTCCCTGAAGTCGGTTTACTTCATTACCTGACAGGAGAGACAAAGGGTCATCTATGATGAGCAAAAAAAGCTAGCTCAGCATCAAGCACAAACGAAATCCCAAATGGCTCGCTATGAGGATGAGTTGACAAGGAAGAGGATGCAGGCATGCAGCCTTTAACGTTTTGATCTTTCACACAAATTTTTCAGAAAATAGAAATCAAGTCTAAATTTAATTATTGATTGTACTGCAGGTTGAAAATGAACACCACAGAGCAAGGAACCAAGAGCTTGTAAAGCTGCAAGAAGAATCATCTATTAGGCAGGAGCAAGCTCGTCGAGCAACAGAAGAGCAGATCCAAGCTCAGCGTCGACAGACAGAGAGGGAGAAGGCTGAGATAGAACGTGAAACAATCAGAGTGAGGGCTATTGCAGAAGCAGAAGGGAGAGCCCATGAAGCAAAGCTAGCTGAAGAGGTTAACAGGCGAATACTTATAGACCGTGCAAATGCTGAGAGAGAGAAATGGGTTTCTGCCATAAATACCACTTTTGATCATATTGGAGGTACTTTTTCTTGTTTTTCTGTAGTTTACACTGCCTTATAATGAATAAACATGCCTTGCCAATTTATCTGAAGTGAAGTTCCTTGTGGTTTTCTTTTTGTCCTTGAATCTATATAAATTGAGATTGGAGCCATACTCATTGGCTTGTCATTTATCTTCTGCAATATACAAAGAAGCATTCGTCTCTTCTGTGTGACAGCATATACTCATTAGAAGTTAGAACTAATACAAGTTAAGTAATTTTATTTCTTAAAAATTGTTGATACTGAATTAGCTATTTTTTGCAGGTGGCTTGAAAGCCATTCTGACCGATCAGAATAAACTAGTTGTTGCTGTCGGGGGAGTGACAGCTCTAGCTGCAGGGGTTTACACGACAAGGTGTGTGTTGACATTTTCAAAGAATTTTTATACCGCATTTCCCTTTTCCTATTCCTGCACTTTCCTTTGAAAGCTTGGAATCTATTTATTGCTTTCTGTACTCTTGTTTCATCTTCTCCTAGTTCACATTGTAGTTTTTGTTTGCTTTCCCTTTGGAGAGAGAAAAAATTATTCTTTGTTGGCCTTTTCTAGGAAAGGCCACGCAAGAATCACACTGGAAGCAGAACATGTATTAATAACATTAGCTTTGGTCTTTCTCTAGCTGCCTTGAGAACAAGATTCTCAACGGTTATTTTGTTGTGATGGGACCAACTCTTTAGGACATGGAACACTAGATTAGTTACTGCCTATTAAATCCTCATCTCATGTTTAATTCCTAGAGATAGACTTGCATTTAAACCCATAGCAGGTTACAGGCTACCTTCATGAAATAACTTGTGTTGGACTATTGAATACCCTGCCATTTGCTCTCACAATGCCATTGCTTATGCACGTCTCATTTCTCCAATGCAGAGAAGGTGCAAAGGTGATATGGAGCTATGTGGATAGAATATTGGGACAACCTTCACTGATCAGAGAGTCCTCTAAAGGGAAATACCCTTGGTCAGGATTATTCTCACGTTCTATCAGCACCCTGTCAGGTGGCAACAACGGTCAGATAAAAAATGGGAAGGCCTTCGGTGATGTTGTTTTACACCCGTCTCTTCAGAAAAGAATAGAACACTTGGCTAAGGCAACCGCGAATACAAAATCTCATCTGGCACCGTTTAGAAACATGCTCTTCTATGGTCCTCCAGGAACAGGGAAAACAATGGCTGCTAGAGAGATGGCTCGTAAATCTGTATGAGATCTGATCCTTGCGTCACTTCTTGCTATTGTTTGTTTAAATTAATCACATATATTCAGTTTTGATTCCATTTTGGTGACGCATAGTTTATTTGCAAAAACAGTTATTTTTCCTTAGCATGAAGTAAAAAAGTGTAGAACTGTGTATGTTTTAGATTATGGTAAGATAATTTTTATGTTTTATGCTGTATGTTGATGGTTCAATTCACTTTCTCATCATACTCAGATGTTTTTTGACTGTCAGTTTTGCTTTATTGTCATCCTTCATCCTTAACATAATCTTCTTTCTCATCTGTTTTCTATGTTTGATTCCTAATGCCCCTAGGGATTGGACTATGCATTGATGACGGGAGGGGATGTTGCTCCACTTGGACCACAGGCTGTTACCAAGATACACGAGTTATTTGATTGGGCCAAAAAGTCACAGCAGGGTCTGTTGCTTTTCATTGATGAAGCTGATGCATTTTTGTGCGAGTAAGTTATACAATTAACAGGGCTTGAAACATGTAACTTAGTTGTAGTCTTGTAGAAGATAACTTGTTTCTGTATGATTCATTGAAAACTCAGCTGAAAGGGTTGGATGTGTGTTAAATAAACTTGCAGGAGGAACAAAACCTATATGAGTGAAGCTCAAAGAAGTGCACTCAATGCTCTCCTATTCCGCACTGGTGACCAGTCCAAGGACATAGTCCTTGCCCTTGCCACAAATCGTCCTGCTGATCTTGATTCAGCTGTGGCAGATCGTATTGATGAAGTGCTTGAATTCCCTTTGCCGGGGGAAGAGGAGCGGTTTAAGTTGCTAAAGTTGTATCTGGACAAGTACATTGCTCAGGCGGACTCAAGAAAACCTGGTTGGTTTGGTAATTTGTTCAAGAAACAACCACAGAAGATAGAGATGAAGGGGTTGACCGATGATATGATTAGAGAAGCAGCTGCAAAGACTGAGGGATTTTCTGGGAGAGAAATAGCGAAACTAATGGCAAGCATCCAAGCTGCAGTTTACGGGAGTAAGGATTGTGTGCTTGATCCTAGCCTGTTTCGTGAAGTTGTAGACTACAAGGTTGCTGAGCATCAACAGAGAGGAAAATTTGCTGCAGCTGGAGGTAAAGGTAGCGTGTAATGTGATAGTGATAGTGATAGTGATAGTAGGTGTCCAATAAGTTATATGATTAATCACCCCGTGGGTCGGGCGGGCAGTTTTCATTCCGTTAAGTAAGTAAGGTGGCTACTGGCTAGTGAAAGGCTGACATCCACTATTTTTACCCGAGAGAGCGATAGAGAGATGGAGGGCCAAGGCTTTTTAATTTTGGGCATGACCACATGTGTTATTCATTATTTTCCTCCTATCACTGGGACTGGTGGGTTTTTGGTATGGGAACCTTATATAAATTTAAGGCATATTGATGGTGATTGACAAGTTTCTTTCGTTGGTAAGATCGGTGAATGTTTAGTTTTTGAATTTCATCGGTGTATCAGTTCATTTTGTCCCCAGAATTTTTGGTTTCTGATAATGAACGTTTAGAAAAGCACATATTTCATATTGTTATGGTCAGTTTGGTATTGCTGTGTTTTTTTGAAAAGTTGCTTCTATTATGTTTTTTTGAAAAATTATTTTTATTCTTTTATAATAATTAGTTGTAAATTAAAATATTTTTTCATGAAACTAACTTTTCAAAAGTTAGTCCATTATTTAAAAAAAAAATAAAATTTTTCATTTTTACTAAACACTTTTGTGCTGCTTCACTTTTAAATAAAATATTTTTTTAAGAAATAAAACAATACCAATCAGGACCTAAGTAATTTTGCATCTCCCCGAATTTTATCTAATATGAGCACACCCAAAAAAAAATATCATAGCGTCACCTTCACATAATGAGGTAACAAAGAAAGATGGCATGGACAAATGAAGCACAGAGATGCCTAATTTCATGCCTGAAGAATAACACAACGAGCATGTGAAATCCTTATTTTACTAAAATTGAAACACACATGTATCACCATTACACATTGAGCTTGTTTATGAAGATATGGCTTCAACGAAGATATGATTACAGGAAGGAAATTTTCTCATTGAATTGGGACTTCCGGATCTCTAGTGGTGGTGATCCTGCACATAGCGAAGACCACAGTACTTGCAGACTGCTGGTTCATCCAAGTCAAGGCATATGAACTCAATTGGGTGCCCAAGTGCGGGATTGGTGTCTGCAACCAAATAACAGTTTTACCCAAGTGAATAATAGTAGCCCTTCTCCAGAAAGTTTATTAAAATTATCTTGATTCACTATATCCCTAATAAGCTCAAGCTCGGTCTTGTTAACCATAGAATAAAATCAAAGGAAAAGCATCATACAAACCAACCTCCTTCACATGCAACAATCCTGCCTTCAACCTTGATGGGTGGGACTTCATTGATCAACTCCATGGGAGATTTCTTGCTAGTGTCCTATTAGTAAACAAGAATGGTGACCTTCAATGACCCACACCTTCTAATCAATAAATGACGTGAAAATCAAACAAAAAACTTGTGGAAAACACCAAGAAAGAGAGACATTAATGTATATAGGAAAACACTGCAGAAGAAGCTTGTGGAAAGGTTCTGCAAATTAACATAAACATTCTCATTGCTCTAAAATTAAGCTGATAATATGACCACACATTTGGAACCGAAAAAGCCATGGTTGAGTAAAAATGCTGAGAATCATCAAAGTTTTCATTGATATTCAGGATACACACTCGGTTACCATTGGCTCCTCAATGTAGTGCATCTACGTCGAGAATTCAAGTACTGTGTACATCATTAGTCTGATCCTTTGTAGGAACTACCCGTAATAACGAGCTTGTAAAATGAAACTCTTTATCTTGTTGATATATGCTGGAAATCTGGGTTTCTTTCTTCCCCTGCTAAATTCTTATGCTGACTACCACCTAATCTGGGTTATGTACGTTATTGCAATGATAATAAACAAGGTTAAGGGAATTTGGATTGGAAATCCAAAGGCTTTAAGTTCTTGCTTTAAAGCTTTTCAGCATTGGCTGAGGAAACTAGACATTTCTATTACAATTCACAGGTAGCACCCAAGGGTTTTTACCAATCTTATCTATGCTACAAAGAATATTAGATTAAAGGGCCATTTTAAGCATTTGTGAAAGAGGGCAACAATTCTATCTCTATCTCTATTAGGAACACGTTATCAACTTTAAGCATTTAAGACACGCAAAAGCTGCACAATATTGAACAAAAACAACATTTTTATTATCTAATTACGAATCCTCGATTGAAAAAGAAACACATTCTAGCACATAGGTTGTTTTCTTTCGAATACGATTCTTTCGTATTCAGCGAATGATTGGGTTTCAGAAGGGAAAAACAGATTCCCAAAGTAGATGAAAGTAAATTTATGTAATAATCAAGAAAATAATGAGTTGATGTCAATCAATTGGTTGGTAAATATAATGAGAAAGGAACCTGACCTGCATCCATTTGGCGGTGTGGTTGCTGATTTGAGTCCTGACGAGGCTGAAATTTCTGGTCCCAGCTGATTCCAATTTGGACGATCTGATTAGGGTTCTAAATAAACTGGACGCCATTGCTGATTGCTCGCACTCACGCTCGGAAAACCGAGAAAATGCAGAGAGATGAGAACCTATGAGCTACAGCCTAAACCGCCTACAGAATTCGGTCAGTCCAGTTTAAAGGCTTAATTAGAAGGCCCATTTAATCAAGACATATGAGCCCATACCATATACCTGGGCCTTGACTTACAGAACAATGTCGTTTTCTGAGTCCGTCATGTCGTTCACAACTCAATCATGTCTTCGTTCTCATTTTCTCTTTTCTCTCAAGTCTCAGTTTACAGGAGGAGAAGAGTTGACTGTTGATACCTTCCACAATTTCCATCACCATTCATGATGCCAATAATATCGAAATAAGTAAGATTCGTAGATACACATACACATGACGTCATTACGACGTTTCATGATCAGGAGTTGCAGAATGTCAGAACTCAAAAACTCCACCAATTCATTTTCATTTTCATTTCCATTCTCAGACCTTGTCAAGAATTTGAAACAACTCCAAAACCTCTTCTTCTTCACTAGTACTGCAAGTAGTACGACTCCGGCTTCAGTCTGTTTGGAAGTCGAAGCTGCAACCTGCGGCGAAGTCCAAGACCCAGCAAAAACAATAGCAACTCAGTTGTCAAATTGCACTAGTTTACTGGAATTGAACCAAATTTATGCGCATGTTATTAGAACCAAGATGCTAGAGCTTTACTCCGCCGCATTTTACTGGAACAACATTATAAGGTCTTACACTAGACAAGATGCTCCCACCAAGGCACTATTTGTTTACGCGGCAATGTCTCGTGCTGGTGTTTTCCCCGATTGTTACACCCTCCCCATTGTTTTGAAAGCACTGTGTCAGATTTTTGCTGTAGAGATCGGGAGGCAGCTTCATTCTGTTGCTATAAGGCTCGGCCTTGACTCCAATGAGTACTGCGAGAGTGGGTTTATAAATTTGTATTCCAAGGCGGGAGAATTTGAAAATGCACGCAAGATGTTCGACCAAAACCCTGACAGAAAGTTGGGTTCTTGGAATGCAATCATCGGAGGCCTTTCCCAAGGTGGGCGTGCCAAGGAAGCTATGGACACCTTCATGGAGCTTAGGAAATGTGGGTTCTTGCCGGATGATGTGACTATGGTGAGTGTCACATCAGCTTGCGCTAGTTTAAGCGACTTGGAGCTGGCTCTTCAATTGCACAAATGTGTTTACCAAGCTAAAAATAAAAACTTGGATAAACCGGATACCTTGATGTTGAATTCGCTTATAGACATGTATGGGAAATGTGGGAGAATGGACTTGGCTTATAAGGTGTTTTCAAGGATGGAGCAACACAGTGTATCTTCCTGGACATCCATGATCGTGGGTTACGCGATGCATGGGCATGTGAATGAAGCACTTGAATGCTTTCGGTGCATGAGAGAGGCAGGAGTGAGACCGAATCATGTGACCTTCGTTGGGGTACTGAGTGCATGTGTTCATGGTGGGATTGTGCAAGAGGGCAGATTATACTTCAACATGATGAACAACACATACGGGATAAAGCCCCAATTGCAGCATTATGGATGCATGGTGGATCTTCTGGGCAGAGCCGGATTGCTTGAGGAGGCGGGGAAAATGGTTGAGGAGATGCCAATGAGGGCAAACTCTGTGGTTTGGGGCTGCCTCATGGGTGCCTGTGAGAAACATGGGAATGTGAAGATGGGGGAATGGGTGGCTAAGCATTTGCAAGAATTAGAGCCTCGGAATGATGGGGCTTATGTAGTTTTGTCTAACATATATGCCAGTAGAGGTTTCTGGAAAGAGGTTGAAAGGGTACGGTTGATTATGTATCATAGAAAACTTGCCAAGGTTCCAGGTTACAGCTTGTCAACAAGTGCAGCAGATTGATATTATTTCCTATACAAAGACAAGAACGCGCTGTACATGTTCCCTACAATAATATCTTACAACAATTATGGTTTGCCAAGATCACCACTACAAGTAGCTGATATGTCATAATGAACATGAATTTCGTACAATCGACTAAATCAAGCTCTAATGTCTGCGTCTCTCATGAATTTCCATAGACTATTTACAGAAAGCTATCCGTTACCCCCATATAGCCATGATTCATGCCAACAGGCAGTCTCCATGTGAATGTAGAAGCACTTGATGTTCGACAGATTTCTTGAGCCATTAATTTCAATTCTTGAGCAACCGGTAAGCTTTTTCCCACCCGATCAAATGAGGACTTGAAAAACACACCTGAACTCTGTGTCCTGTTACTGATTCTGCCTGCTTGTATACAACCTCAGTGATGCTTGTTGATGGTTGGTCTTGAAGATATATATTCAGAACATCCCATGACTAAATCGGTTCTCAAACATTATGGGGCTTTTAATTTGGATCCCACTTCTAGGTTCTCCACAAATGAAATTCCCAACATACTCATGGAATGCAAAACATTCTCAGCTTCTAGTTCCTTTCCCACAGACTTGTAAAAATGCACACCAGCGCTCAAGATAAACCTATCTGCCTCTACAGAATCACTTATCTGTTCAAAAAACTTGATTCCTTGTGCCACATGTCCATAGTCCATGTAACCTCTCAGCATAATCTGATAACATGCCAAGTCCGGGTTTAAACCAGCTCCAAGTAGCTCCGCATAAATTCTTTCCGCTTCCCTTATCAATCCCATTTTGGCAAAAGCAGACAGTACAAGGTTAAAATGCGCACAGGAAGGATAGACACCGTTTTCCTGCATTGAATGAATGGTTTCCTGTGCTTCCAAGTATTTCAGACTCTCTGTGTAAGCTCGAACCAGGGATAGATAGGTGAAGGAGTCAGGTGAGCAACCAACTCGCCTCATGACTTCGAATAATTCCTCAGCTTCTTGATAAATCCCCCCAGCAGCATACACATTCATCATTATATTATAACTGACCTGATTTTCACATAAAAGACGAGGGATTACACATTTTATAGCAATTTACACTTCTGAAGCATAGAAATCAGTAGAAATATAATCTTTTTCAACCAGAAAAAGAAACGACAAAACATAATCTTTTGTCTGGTATAAGCTATACTGCTTGGGATAAGCTATACTGCTGCACCAAGGCGTACCCTTATGATTTCTTTAAGTATTTAGTCAAAATATTTATTTCTCTCTCTTTTAACAATCTCAGAAGTTTCAGCAATTATATTACCATCCCAGGTTTTATTCCTTCTTCCCGCATTTTGGTGAATAGCATGGATGCTTCCTGCCTTCTTCCTACAAAACCAACACAATGAAGTGACGGAAATTTACAAATTCCAAGCAACATAGAAAAACAGTGGAAACATGCTGGTTCAAATTTTTATCAACAATTGTTAGAATTGTTTTCTCAATGGAGGCTGATTTAGAACAATACCAGCTTTACCATAGTAGCTAATCAGATTCATATACGCCTTCTCATCTAGAGACAAACCCAAGCTGCGAGCCGTATTGAACATCTCTATGGCCTTTTCCAGCTTTCGACCTCGACCATAAACACTGAAACCATTGTTCACAAATATGAAACAGCATTTAATGTATCTTTTCACAATAAGAAGTGTGGGAAGTGGGGGGAAGGAGAGATGGTGTTTGAGTTACTTATCTCATAAACAGACAAAGTAAACCAAGCTTTTACCTGATCATGGTACTATATGTCTGTATTGATGGAGCAACCCCATCAGAAAGCATGCACTCATAGATACTGGATGCAAAATGGAATCTACCTGCAGCATGAAAATTATCAAGTTATTGCAAGCTTTTTTCTACTCAAGTGTATTCACTAAACGATTGAAGCAGCCCATACCAACCTGCTTCCAGCATAGCCTTAATGAAAGTATTGTATGCCACAGTATCAAGCTCCAAGTGCTGTTCAAGGCTTTTGCGGATGACATTTTCTGCTTCTCTATGTTCTCCTGGGGATGAGTTCTTATCATAATTAACATTGGTACAAGGATGGTTAAGTAAAAAATTTAAAGCAATGATGGGCATTGTGGCTTTGTAAGTGCAACTGGGAGGTGGCGTATAGCATGCTGAATAGCACAAAACTATTGGGGAAGTTGAAAAGCTTGGTGAAAAATGATAGTTCTATAACATTGTGAAAATGAAAATTGGTAGCTCTCTTGTCTGATAATCTATAATCTTTGCTAATCTAATTAAGACTTCCCAAAACATACCACTGTTAGTCAAAGCATTGACGACTATGCTGATGGCAACAGCATCCAGATCATGCCCTTCCTCTGAAAGTTGTTTGTAAAGTGAGTATGCCTCCTGTGGTTTACCACATTTACAATATGCATCAAGCATTGAGTTACAGAGTAACATTTTAGCTGAAGGAGAATCTGCAAATGCTGAAAATAAATCCACGGCCTGTTTCAACTTATGCTTCTTTCCATATAAACTAATCAAAGAAGCAACTGTAGCATCATCCACTCTGCAGCCAAGTTTAGCCAATTGATTTATGAGAGTTTCTGCTTTAAATGCATCACCTACACAAAAACTGATGTCAAAACTGATCAACTTCTTAGAGGCACGGTTTAAGAATATCAAGTAAAATTTTACTCAGAAGGTGACATGCATAAATTAGTGAAATGTTTTAGTAAAAGTGGAAAAATATAGATCGCTTGCCTTCTCTATTAAAGTTCTTAATGAGCTGACTAACAATTGATAATCCACCAGAAGTCTCAAGCACTGATGCTAGAACTTTTTCTGTCTTACTGATATTTCCATCTTCCATATAGAGACTCAGCACCATTCCAAGGGCCACAGGGTCAGGCTGGTCAAAGTTCACAAATTTGCCTGCCTTGTGTTCGAACATAGCACTAGAAATGGTTCGGATAAATCTACTATCTTGGAACAATCCCTTTGTACCCAGCTCTTCTATAAACTGTTCAGCATCTCTAAACACCCCCTCCATGCTATATACTCTCATAACTGTCCTGCAAAGCTCCTCGTCAAAATCTACCCGGTCACTCCTTATCCGGGCAATAAAATCCTTAGCTTTTTCCATTAAGTCCAGTCTTATATACAACATGAGCATATCATTACAAGAGCCCGCATCAGGGAGTCCAGTCTTGGATAGAGCCTGAAATGTTACTTCAGCAGAACTCAGATCCTCCTTCATAACATTACACTGCAACAAGACAATATAAGCAAATCTTGAGAGCCAAATGTTTTTTCTAGACTTCATTAGTTCAATAACTTGTAAAGCTTTCTCGCAATTCCCTGAATTGAGGTGGACTTGTGTCATTGCCAAATATGTTTTCTGATCGCTAAGTAGACCCAGATGCTCCATCTCTGTAAATGCGGCCTGAGCATCGTCATAAAGACCAAGTTTTCCATATATTCTAATGAGCAAACCATAGATGACTTCATCCACTGCAATTTTCTTCCTTTCCATTTCTGAAAAGAGAGAAAGGGCTTTGGAATAATCCTCCGTCTTGTAATACAGTGTCAGAAGTGAAGCACAGGTGTAGTTGCTCGGAACTATTCCCAGAGACTTCATATCTTCATATAGTCTAAGAGCTTTGTCATAGTTCCCATTTTTGGTGCTTAAACTGATGAGCAAACTATAAGTTGCCTCCTCAGGAACAAATCCAGCTTTCTTGAGCTCAACAAAATTCTTGAGAGCCTCCTCAAGGAGGCCTTCTTTGACAAGTGAGCAAATTACTACCGTATAAGTAAATTTATTAGGTACCACTCCTTTGTGCAACATCTGCCTCCAAATTTCTATGGCCTCTCTGTGGAGTGATTTCTTCTGCAAGGAGGACAACATAAAATTATAAACAGCAACAGAAAGCAGAATCTCCCTTTCCTCCACAGCCGAATAAAACGCCAGCATAGCCTTGTGACGTCCCCATCTGGCATATGTACAGAGCATGGTACCACAAGCTACTTCATCAGGCTCACAACCAGCTTGAAGCATCTCCAAGAAGGTTTGCTCAGCAAGCTTGATCTTCCCAACTTGGCCGTATACACGCAAAACTATTGTGTAGAGAATGACACTTGGGCGGTAGCTCAACTGTTGAAGCACAAGGTCGTCTATATCATTACACATACACAGTAATATTAATCCCAATGAAAATTTCAGTCTTTAAACTCTTGATCATGAAGAACAATTTTCCCTACTTTGAAATTTCAGAAAATCCCACATGAAATTGAAAATTGTAATAAAAAGAAAAGAGTGATGAATATCACAGTAGTTACATTAAATTAGACTGAAATGACAAGGCAGGCAAGCAGGCTACCTGCAATTTCATCCAAGCAAATAAGTCTCTGACTTGCCTCCAGCCCTTCTGCTCCTTGAGAACCACACACATTTCTCTGAAGCTGAGCTTTCCAACAAAGGAGGCCATGACGGCGCGCATGTCGTACTGACCCTCAGCCTTCTCGGACAGAGCCCGGACGTGCTTAATGGCGGCCACCACGTGACGGCCGTAGAGGTGGCCGTTCCTGTCGTCTTGCAAGTAACTGACCATCTGCTCCGGGGTCCGCTTAATCCATTTGGGGGTGTGGGCTTGAGGGCCCTGGTTCCTGCGCAAGGCGCTGAGGTAATGAGCCTTAGCCTTAATGATGCGGCGGGCGTTGTCGTCGGAGAGGGGCTTCTTGGCATTCTTGGACCTTGGTTTTGGGCGGTCGGGTTGGTTGCCATCGCTGAGAGACCAGGGGTCTGGGCTAACCGAGGAAGTTACTGTGATATTGCTTGTGGTTTTAGGTTTGGTCGAGGTTGAGATTGGGGGCTTTTTGAAAGCAGTGGTGTTGGATTGGGAAGAATGGGAAGCCGGAAGCAGCGGCGTAGTGCAGAGAAAGGAGGAGGAGTATTTGAGTGTCTCCATTTTCGCGGGAACGATGTTCACTCTCTCTTTCCCACCCCCACCCCCCACCGGTGGTCACAAGTCACAACCCCCAAGTGGAGATTCACAAGGAGGAGATAAAAACCATAACTTTAAATTTTTAGCAGAAACTCCCTCCTTCTGTGCAGTTCCGTTGGTCTCGGTGGTGTGAGGAAGAAGCAGAAGAACACTCCGAATTAGTGAATTAGTGAATTGGACAGCGAGAAGGGATAATACCAATTAATTAATTAATTAATTAATAGAGTCAGCAGCCTAGCCAGAGCCAGGCGTGTACTTCAAACTCAAAGCCGAAGGCGTCTGACACAGAAAACGACATGTCGCAGATAGATAATACTAAACAATCTATTACACACGGTCTGTAAATTGTCCCGCCCACCACGGCTATAAAAATGGAAAAATACTTATATTTTATTTTGGTGGTACCTCTTCGTATCATCATTTTAATTTATCAAATTGTTTTTATATATATCATAATTATAATAATTCATTCTTTAAATCATTATATCAAGATCATCTCCATAAAAAATTAACAAAATAGGAGGTCGTTTAGTTATTCATATATATATCTCAAATAAATCAACGATTTTCGTAAGAATTAAGATCCTCATAGCTAGCCGTCCATTTAGTTGATATATATGAATGACTAAATGACCTCTAATCTTATTGATTTTTTTACAGATATGATCTTGATATGATGATTTAGATAATGAACGGTTCCGATTATAATATATATACAAAGATAATTCGATAAATCAAAAGAGTGACCGGTGCTACGAGAAGGTACCACCAAGGTGGATGCATGTATTGTCCAAAATAAAGTCCATTAGATTTCAGGCCTTCAAAGCTACGAATTTAGATAAACCTTCAACACAGAACACTGACAGAACACTGATGATTGGTTATGTTATTGCACTCTGTTTTATTTCCTGGGTATTGTTGTTGTATGTTCTGTTTCTGTATCGTGTTGTGGGTTTCGCCTGCAATTTTCTTAATGAAATTATCATCTTTCGACCAAAAAAAAAAAAAGAACACTGATTTAAGAACAAGTTGGAGAATCAATCAACGGCTATATGGTAGCGGCCGGACCGGAAGACAAAGACCAAGGGTTGGTGGTGACAGACACAGTAGACAACAATTCATTGAATTCAATTGGGATAAATGACTGTAATTTTATGTAACACGCACGCCATACATAAAACTGTCAAATTAATTGTATGCTGATGTTCTATTTGTAGATGGCACAATCCTCTTCTACAGAGTCTTACATATCCACTTTGATTTCTACTACAAAGGTGGCCTAAAAACAGTAGATGGAAATGAATGGGATCTAAAAATTACAATAGCACATATTGGACATGTAAAGCACAGCAGTTGCTATAGCCTATAGCCTATAGCCTACAGCCAACCAACCCTCCCAAGTATCAAAGCAATTAAGATTTAAGACTCATCTACTTGTAACCTAAACTACATCCAACTTCCGGCAATATCTAACGACTGACCAGTCATGAGCATGAGGATCCTATTCACTTCCGGCAAACTACTCTCCATAATATACAGATGCTAACATTTTTTCCCACGGTCCCCATAATTAAGCTTGGAACTGCTTATCAATATGCTCATGCTTCACGCGACCTTTTAGTATTCCTGGAATAGGCGTCGAGGTGGGAGGCCGAACTGGTGTGTTTAACATTGAAGGAATAGTGATCTGTGGCTGATACATGCCTGGCATGCTACAACCTTCGCCTCCATCTGCAATTACATTTTCTGTCACGTCATCACCCTGCTGCCTTTCGCAAAATTTCATTGCCTTCAAAACATAATTGTCATCATGGAGCTCAAATGGGGTGCTGTGAAAAGACAACCAAATAAAATCTTTATCAGAAGAATTTATCTTGAATGTAATAACTTTAAAAAAACAAGAACTCCAAACAAGTGCATGACACTTTTTTTCTTTTGGATTGCCAGTAACAGTATGCTAGTAAAAATGGAGAATCATGAATCAGAAACTGCTTAGAAAGCTGTATGAAGAAGCATTGACCCATTAATAGCTCTTTGGATTGAAGTACCATTATACTAGTGGCTACTATCTCTACTAGTGAACCCAGCACCATCATATCACTCTGTTTGCAAAACTTAAGGAAAAAGAACAAAAAACACCTCAGAGGGCTTCCATACCTATTGAAGTCAAAATGCACCAGCTGCATATCTTCTGATATTTCCACCTCAACAGTTGCATGAGGGCGAGTCTGGTGAATCCAAATGTCAGGGATAACAAAACACAAATCAATAAAGGCGTGATAAAGCAACTAAGACCATCTAGGAAAACATCAAAAATCAGACCATATAAGAACCTTCACATATCTCCAGGAAAAAGTTTTTAAAAATCATACAACCATCTATAACAGCTAGGAAAATTGGGGTAGGTGCTCAATCAACAATTACCTGTTTGATAACAGAAGTAACCAAAAATGAGACAAGAATGACTCACCAAAAAGGAATTCCCGAAGGTATTAGTCAAGTAAAGCTGATCCTATGTGTGTTATTATAGATCGGCGTTGAAAAGCGGCTCTTACAGTTGGTTACAATATGGTGTAACTTATATCTCATAAAGGATGAGGTTACATGTCTCATATCACAAACTGAACATAATTTCATATCTCGAGTCCAGCTAAGTAACAAGTGTCACCAGACACCAACCAAATCGTGATATAACAATCATTATGTTTCATGTATCTAAATTTAGAAAGTATTGTCTTTATTTCTAAGAATGCATAGAGTCATGATACTTGGGAAACATTCAGAAGAAAACTTACCTGCACAAGAATAAAAGGTAAAGCAACACCCCCACTGGGAGCATCTCCAGAATGGTATAACTGTTCGTTGCGTTGTATCAGGTTTTGAAGGCCTACATACTGATAAAAGAGATAAGAAGTTAGTGGTCTTGAAGACCTAGGAACATGGTCGACTGCATGGTATCATGTTCAGACCACATGATTTCCTTGAACTATATTAGTTCCTTACAAATTAATATTTATAGTCCTCAATCCAAGCACATGCAAAATCTTAAATTGTGACAAAGTTATGAAGCATGAAATAATAGACGATAGCCATTCATACTTGTTCCTCCAGCTCTTGCAAATATGAAGCTTTCTTTTCAATCCTGTTTCTCAGTCCAAGGCGCTCAGCCTGCATTAATACATGTACAAGAAGTCTAATAAGCTCAAAATTGGGTTGACGGTCATAGATAATACATGTAATAAACATGACATAAATGGTAGACACCAAGCGGACCTTTAGTTCTTCAATATCATTCAGGCTTGTACGAGGCAACCCCTTCCATTGTATTTCTTTTTTATCTTTGGATATAATGTCCATTGCCATAAGAACATTCAGGGCATCATAAACCCTTCGCCTGATGTTTTTCTCATCATATTGTTGCTGCCAAATAAAAATTCAACCCAAAGAAAAAAATATTGTTGCCTAGAAAAATTACTGCAGATATATCAGCCTGGTTATTAAACCTGATCAGGGGATGTAACACCATTGCTAGGGTCAGCGAACTCTGCTACAAGTTCATCTGCAACCTGGAAAGTACTTTAAACTCTTAGGTTTAAGACTATACTTAAAATAAGATTGGTAGACATGAGAAATTAAATATGACATACACTGAAATGAAAAAAAGGGGTTAGTGGATGAAGCCAACATAACAATCATTCGCATGAGGATCTTGAGAAACACTATTTTCGGATCCATTACATCTAAGCCCGCATCGCCATACTCTATTAATGCTAACACCACTTCCTAGTAAGCCACATCACAATACTCAATTAATGCTACCACCGCTGCCTAATGAGTGCCCTCCGTAAAAACAAGGTCAATTTTTTTTTTTGAAGGAACAAGGTCATTACTTTGAACCAAAGGACTTCAGAATACCACTCAAAAAGAATGCTATCACCTTATGACTAAGGATTAAGGAGTAGGACCGGCTCAGTAATTAGAGGAGAAACTGTATAGTCACTAGGCTGAGAGTCAGCTTTCTTTGAAACTGACCGTACATATCAAATGGTCGCTCAATGAGTAGAATCCAGATTTGTTAATGATCAATCCTTAATGGATGCTGGATCAGCCTACCACAGTAGCCTATTTAATCAAGATAGGGATGAACTCTACTAATTACCACATACAAACAAGAAGTGTACTGAGGGAAAAGAAATGCTCCCCGATTAATGAGCAGTCCATTTGATATGTAGGACTAAGCGTGAGCACTCAGAAGATACAAAATTAGAAGATGAGAAGAAAAATAAAACTGATTTCAAGAAACCACCTGACCTCATTATAGGTGGTTCTTCCCTTGCTCTCCACTTTTTCGCACACTGAACGCAAGCAGCCAAGAATGCAATGTTAGCTTAAACACGACTGAACGGTTGTGAAAATAAACCACCTTTAAGGAAGGCAAGATAGTCAGTAAAAGAAAATAAGATAAGACAGGACAGGACAGTGATAATGAAGCACCTTTCATGCTAAACTGGCGTAGTCCTCTTCCACTTTTATCGCCTGCTACTGCCCGTTGACCTCTTTTCTTCTTCTTGCTACTGTTTCAAGCAATAATCACTTAGAATCAACCTCAATTCCCAAACAAAAGGTTTACTCAAAATGTGCACAGCTATGATTGAAAAGGTGCACTAAACCATCATCATTTAGTAACATAAAGTAGAATACTTGTTAACTCAATCTATTGCAACCTATTGGCGACGAGCAAACCGAAATCAGATCATAGAAGCTAAATAATGTAGATTTCATAAAGTATAATGCTTGTTAACTCAACCATCATCATTTATGTGTATATGGATGAATGTATGAACATATATGCATATATACACAGAGAATTGAACTAAAACAATGAAATCAATAAATATATATAACCCAAATAAAAGGCATAAAAAAGAAGGAAGTAGAAACTATAAATAAATAAGTAATTTTCGTGCCCTAAGGCCTGAGGCAGGGAAAGCGAAGGAAAATAGGTAGGTAAAGAAAGTAGGGGCGGCGATTGATTGGGTAGTAGAGGAGTGACTCACCCAACGGCGCCTTGGGAACCAGCATCGTCGCCGTGAATGTCCGGATGGTTCAATCTGAGGAGATTGTTGTCGCCGGCGGGAGTAGGCATTGTCTGCTCACTGCGGCTGGAGGGAGACCCCACGCTGCCGCTCATCGAGACAGACTGACCCGCTATATCATCGTCGTCCTCTCCTGGTCGGTCTCGGCTTGGTTGCTGGGACCTTGTCCCCATCCTAATTCCTACCACACACAATCTGAATATCTGGGTCAATCTGTATTAAATTAACCTGTATTTTGTAAAAGAGAGCAAATCTATTTTGGGTTCCAATTGATTATTGGAGTTGATAGGAATTCAACTCAGCTCAACTGAGTCTTTTCAGTTCTTGCCTGTTTTTCTTGATTGTTGAATTGAAACCCCCTCTGTTTACAATTTGACAACAAGAAGAGGAAGAAGAAACTGAACATAATCAGTCCCCACCCCTAAAGCTCGCCACAACTCACATGCCCGACTAAAGTTGTTTATGTTTCACCAAAAAAAAAAAGTTTATGTAATTTTCTTTTTCATGTTTTAGCCTCCCTTTATTTTTAACAATTATTCTCTATGAAAAAAGAAAAAAGAAAAAAGAAAAAAGTTCAAAGCTTATCACTTGGCTGCCTCTATTTTACTCACTAATCAGCACAACTAGATCAATATATTAACTTTTTTATTCTGGTTGAGAAGTGGATGAAGATTAACATATAAGTTTAGTTAGTAAAAAATTCACATTAATGACGAATTATCGAATATGAAATATACATACGCAAACCGTCATTGAATTTATCTACACATTTAATGGGAAATTACGGGTTGTTTATATGTAGATCGGTGAAAGTTGTAAACTATTTTGAGTGGTATGAGAATATGTCGAAAGTTTCTATATTTCAACAAAGAGATGCCGAAGTTGTGAATTAGTTTTGATCATTGGCGGAGCCATGAACCTTGAAGGGACTAGTGTGGTCCCCGGCCCCCACTGCTTTTTGTTTTCCCACATTTATATATATTGTTACACCTCATCCAAAATATTCACCTGGATAATATCGGATGCTGGTCGACAACTGAACGCTAAATCCCAGTGACGAAAGCCAAGTTAATAACCTTCACTGCAGCGGAGATCCTCGGAGCATAGCGTTTCATTTAATGATCATAGATGAAGTCAAAGCAGCATTTGCCTAAACACCTCCTCGATATTTCTGCACGTCCTGTCGAAACCTGAGGGTAGTAGCAGAGCCACTTGAAGACCAGAGAGGGCTCAGGCCCCCAATGGATTTTTTTTTTGTTACATGCATATGTATATGCAATTATACTCATATCGTTACAATTTTTGTCTTATATTTTCTATTTTTCCACAAACATACCAAATATTATTTAATTATTACTTACTAAGCATCGAAATTTGAGTGCATCAGTAATTATTTTGCAGACTTTTAAGTACTCAAATTGACGATAATACAATTACTTATTGGGAAATGAATAAACACATGGTCATGAAATTCTCTAACCATTGCCATTATTTATAGATTATTATTTTTGTTGCCATTATAATTGTCTATATAAAGTTCCCTTTCTATCATTAATCTTTTTCAGAATGGAATCAGAACATTGTTACAAAATTATTTCGACCGGAAAGTACCCTTAGCATTATTTATAAAGTGCCCTTACTGACTTGAATTTCTAGCTACGCCATTGCCTGAGGGTACAACCACAGAGTGAGTAGACCTTAGTCCTCGACAATCGAAATATTTTAAGTTAATATTAAAATATTCTAGTACCTCTTGCATACGGATAGTCATACCGAACCAGTTGAAAGTCAATAACACCATCCCTATAGGCGATACCAATTACTCACTATCGCAACCTTGCGAACCAACCATAGCTCGTATATTCGGGTCACCGTCCTCACCATACTCACTAACCACGATAAAGAGTATTTCCTAAGGCTGCTCAAGCCCGTGACAATCGTCGTCAATTCATATCAGCCGACATAAACCTCGGCTATCATAACACATAAGTCGACATGATCTGCAGCTATCACATATTACATGAGCCAGTATATCCCTCGGCTATCATATATCACATAAGCCGGCATCTCTCTCGGCCATTATATATCACATAAGCCGGTATATCCCTCGGCTATCATATATCACATAAGTCGGCATATACCTCAGCCATTATATATCACATAAGCTGGCATGACACTCGGCTATCATATATCACATAAGCCGACATGACCCTCGGCTATCATATATCACATATGCCAGCATATCTCTTGGCTATTATATATAACATGAGCCGGCATGACCCTCAGCTATCATATATTACGTAAGCTGACATGACCTTGTCTATCATATCTCATCAACCGGCATAACCCTAAGCTGTCATATGTCATCAACTAGCATAACCCTCGGGTGGTATATCATGACTCAATCATCATCTTAGGTATCCTAATGGCATTGTAGTCGCGCGAGTCACTCGCACATGACATGCATGGGTGTCATCGCTCATACCACGACCACGTGAAGAACTGGGTGCAAAGACCATCACCACAGGTCCTCCTAGGAGCTTTAGACCATAGACATGTAAAAGTTCGGGGACGAGACTGGCGCTATTTAACTAGTATAAAGCGAGCACAAGTGAACAATCACATGGAAGACTGGTTTGTGGCCTACAAACAGGTACGACATCAGCGACCACCATGTGGGTATACTATGACTCGACATTGACCGTTAACTCAACAAGACTTAACATGACTCATGAAACTGACACATGACCCATGTACTAGGCCGACATGCCTCGGCCGTAGTACCACGATATTGACTTATATGCTATGTCGGCATGACTCCTCGGTGATAGCATCTCGATTATGTATCACCCTGTCTCGATTATCGTAATTCGTATCTCAGAAACAACCCTCGAGATACCCACAATTTATATTCATTTCGGAGCATTTTACCATTCATAGGGTTCCTAACCCTCAATGTCATATTCTACAATGTCGGACCCTAAGGGTAACCCATGGCATAGTCTAAAATTACTATCGTTACTATTGCATATTTAATTCTATCAAACTTCATTAGCCATCATATTCATCAAACATTCAGGCTACGTTCGGTACGTCGTATAAGGGATCGGATAGGAAAATATAATATGAAACCGGTGTTTGGTACCACTCGTATTAATTAGCCACCAGATAAGTTAATATGGTTAAGTACCTTTATACGGTCCACACCCGCTAAAATAATACCCTCGAAATTATCCGTATTAAATAGTCGGATGACTAGCAATCTTGAAAAGTAATAATAATAATAATAAATTAATAATTAATAATAATTAAATAAATAGTAATAATAATAATATCAATAATTAATTAAATAATAAATAATAATAATATACATAATTAATGTTTATGATATATAGATATTTCTTATCAATTAGTATAATATAATTCAGCTAGTATAATATAGTCGGCATTTTAATCCGATAGAGCACCAAACGCTCAACTAAATAGTCAGTCTATCCGATGGACTGATTAGTCTATCCGACTGAAATAGTCAATACAATACGGCATACCAAATGAGACATCAATGATATAAATAATGCATAATCGTAAGTTTAGGGAAGAGGCTCCACTCACCTTTCATCAGGGAAAAGTCACTTGACAAGATTCATCGCTACTTTCTGTTCAGTCATTATTTATGCATCATTTTGATGTCACTTAGTACCTCATTTACATGTCTTTTGAATGATTTTATGCAAAACATAGTAGAAAATGACCAATCTTGTGAGAGTTGTGCAGTTCTGGGAAGATAGGTAAATTTCGAAGAGAACGCAAAAAGAATGGCTCAATTCGGAGTTATAATGAAAGAGATGTCTCAAGTTGAAGTTTAGGTCTTGAAAAGGTCCAAAATCAGGTCCTGGCGCACGCCAAGACAAGCCAAGAAACAAGCCCTAATATGAGTCCCTGAGAGGTCAAACCGAGCCCCTGTTGTGCCAAGAAACGAGCCAAGTACATGTCCTTGACATGTCCTAAGACATCCCAGCCGAGACATCCTCACAGCCACATTGTGCCTAACCTACAGGACTTGCGCTGTAACGACCCGGACCAGAAATTAAATTATTTTGAGAATTGGACAATTTTACCCTCAGTTTTGGATGGGTTTGGGAGTCACTTTTTGACTGGTAAAACTTTTGGGAATTTTTCTTGGGTTGTTGCGTAGGTCTCGAACTCACGAGTTCGTAGACAGGCGGCACGTTGAAAACGGAGATCCGATGCGTTCATTCCGGGTCTAGAAGCTGCAGGGGCAGTTTGGTAATTTTGGAAATGTTGGAATTATATAACAGGTATTTTTCTCTCTCCTCGGGAGATTGGTCGATGCAGTCTCGGTCTTATCCGAGCCCTCCCCGTGCGATCATCGAAGGCCATATTCATCGGAGGGGTTTCGGTCCGATTCGAACAAAACCGAGGTCGGGAGGACCTTCCCCGCGACTCCACGAGTCTTTTGGTGTGATTATCGGAGTGGGAGCACCTCCGTGGGCGACGGACAGAGGAGGGAGGTTCACTGAACCTTCTCGGCTGTTTTCCGGCCAAACCAGGTATGATCTCGGAACTTTGACCTCATATTTGGATTCCTGGTGAAAAGTAGATGAATTTACATGTGTAGATCGTGAAAAACGGTTAAGAAATGAGGAAGTTAGAAAACCTTGAAAATCGGCCGGAAATGGCAGTTTCCGGCGAACCAGACGGCGGCGGAGGTGGCGGTCCGATCATCTTCTCCGGCCTACCTCCGGCGACGGCGAGGGCCGTCCGGTCGTCTTCTCCGGCGAGTCACCGGTAACCGGTCGAGTCGAGTGAACCGGCTGAGTCGAGTGAACCGGTCGAGTCGAGTGAACCGGCCGAGTCGAGTGAACCGGTCGAGTCGAGTGAACCGGCCGAGTCGAGTGAACCGGTCGAGTCGAGTGAACCGGTCGAGTTGGACCGGGTCAGGTCGAGCCGGGCCAGGTTGGACCGGTCCAGGCGCGTGAACACTATAGCAGGCGCGTGACCGGCGCGTGGCAGCGCGTGGGCGCGTGTTCTGACCTTCTGGTGGCGCATGGCGGCGCGTGGGACTGTTCCCGAAGTCACGGCGGCGCGTGACCAAAGTTTTGGGACGTTCCGAATCAGATTTTGTTGGTTTCGAGGCCATAGGAGCTCATTTAGAGCTCGTTTGGGCAATCCCAGCGGTAGGGATTGACCGTGGAGAGGGTTTTGAGTTTGGAAAGTCAAGGTAGTTGGGTCATTATGGTGTATGTGTTCTGAGGCTAGAGCGTACATGAATTTTGGGTTGGATGGTGATGGTAAGCGGACTTTGAGTTATAAATTGTAATGTATGTATAATTATCTTCGATTTAATTACTGTTGTGTATGGTGGTATTTACAAATTGTAACGCATGTATTAATATCCTCGATATGTAAATATTGTTGTGTATGGATGCAATGATTGCTGGATAATGGTTGTTCCAATATTTCAGTGGAAGTGTGTTGTGAGAAACGATATGGTTGTTGGATTCGGTTTTGATAGTATTTGGACGTGGTAATTATTGAGGTACATGATTTTGAGTTGAAAGCGTATTTGTGGTAAATGATAAACAAATTTATACTTGATTTTGGATACAAAACCGTTTTGAAGGGGCCTAGGAGCCGGGCCTTGGTTCCGTGTTGGCGGACTCCCGGTGAACCCCACTATAAACAAAACAGATTTGAAGGGGCCTAGGAGCCGGGCCTTGGTTCCGTGTTGGCGGACTCCCGATGAACCCCTAATATAAACAAAACTGATTTAATGGGGCCTAGGAGCCGGGCCTTGGTTCCGTGTTGGCGGACTCCCGGTGAACCCCAATATAAAAGGTGATTTTGCAGAGATTGTGGTCGAGTCCAAGTAGTACATATTCTAGTACACCCCAAGGGATACCCTGGTGACTAGGAATATGATAGCGAGATATATGCCGACTGATATGATTTGATAGTAGAGAGATGCCGACTGATATGTTATGATAGTCGAGATATATGCCGACTGATATGATATGATACATATTCTAGTACACCCCAAGGGATACCCTGGTGACTAGGAATATGATAGCGAGATATATGCCGACTGATATGATATGATAGTAGAGAGATGCCGACTGATATGTTATGATAGTCGAGATATATGCCGACTGATATGATATGATACATATTCTAGTACACCCCAAGGGATACCCTGGTGACTAGGAATATGATAGCGAGATATATGCCGACTGATATGTTATAATAGCCGAAGGTTATACCGGCTGATGATACAATATGATAGTCGAGGATATTTTCGGCTCTAATATGAACCAGACGACAATTGTTATGGGCCTAATCAACATATGAAAATACGACGTCATTCGGGTCAGTTGGTTGGTGTGGGCGGTGACCCAGATGGACGAATTATTATTGGTTCACTAGTATCTGACTAGTTTGTTATCTTGTGGTTTTCCAGTAGAGATGTCAGCAATGTTTGACTGGTGTGTTATGAATATGTCGGGACAGTGAAATTGAGATATTATGTGGCAGTTGAAACCAAATGATTTGAATTTGAGATAATTTGTGTCCAGATTGAACCAAATGATTTTAAACTCCTTTGATGAGATTTTCAAAACAAATTGTGGATTACGAGGTATTTTTATACAGATTTTATGTGAGTTCAACTAAGTGGTTCTAAAGAGAAATGTGAATTTTAGTGTTTTACATATGATGTTTTTATATGATAAATTGTTTATGTGACGCATGCATGATTTTATAAATGGAGGGGAAGAAAGGTATTTGATTGGTCGTTAATTACAGGAATTATTGAGTGCTTAAGTCCCTTGTCTGACAAGATGAAGTATTTACTATTGTTATTATAATTTGTAAGGATTGTAGGGTATTTTGGGAACCTTTTCTTAGGTTGTCAGACGAGATCAGGGTTCTTCCCGGGTTTCGAGGGAAAATTCGGGACGGGTCCTGACAAGTGGTATCAAAGCTTTAGGTTAACTTCCTGTAGACCGCACACTTGTGTGCAAATTATTTAAGGAATTATGTTAACATGATGCATCCGAGGAGTTTACCTCTTTAGTGATCTTGAACTGAATAGGAGGTTGGTTCTTTAACCTGAGTTAGTGAAATTTCGGGGATGAAATTCCTTAAGGGGGGTAGATTGTAACGACCCGGACCAGAAATTAAATTATTTTGAGAATTGGACAATTTTACCCTCAGTTTTGGATGGGTTTGGGAGTCACTTTTTGACTGGTAAAACTTTTGGGAATTTTTCTTGGGTTGTTGCGTAGGTCTCGAACTCACGAGTTCGTAGACAGGCGGCACGCTGAAAACGGAGATCCGATGCGTTCATTCCGGGTCTAGAAGCTGCAGGGGCAGTTTGGTAATTTTGGAAATGTTGGAATTATATAACAGGTATTTTTCTCTCTCCTCGGGAGATTGGTCGATGCAGTCTCGGTCCTATCCGAGCCCTCCCCGTGCGATCATCGAAGGCCATATTCATCGGAGGGGTTTCGGTCAGATTCGAACAAAACCGAGGTCGGGAGGACCTTCCCCGCGACTCCACGAGTCTTTTGGTGTGATTATCGGAGTGGGAGCACCTCCGTGGGCGACGGACGGAGGAGGGAGGTTCACCGAACCTTCTCGGCTATTTTCCGGCCAAACCAGGTATGATCTCGGAACTTTGACCTCATATTTGGATTCCTGGTGAAAAGTAGATGAATTTACATGTGTAGATCGTGAAAAACGGTTAAGAAATGAGGAAGTTAGAAAACCTTGAAAATCGGCCAGAAATGGCAGTTTCCGGCGAACCAGACGGCGGCGGAGGTGGCGGTCCGGTCATCTTCTCCGGCCTACCTCCGGCGACGGCGAGGGCCGTCCGGTCGTCTTCTCCGGCGAGTCACCGGTAACCGGTCGAGTCGAGTGAACCGGCCGAGTCGAGTGAACCGGTCGAGTCGAGTGAACCGGCCGAGTCGAGTGAACCGGTCGAGTCGAGTGAACCGGCCGAGTCGAGTGAACCGGTCGAGTCGAGTGAACCGGTCGAGTTGGACCGGGTCAGGTCGAGCCGGGCCGGGTTGGACCGGTCCAGGCGCGTGAACACTGTAGCAGGAGCGTGACCGACGCGTGGCAGCGCGTGCGCGCGTGTTTTGACCTTCTGGTGGCTCGTGGCGGCGCGTGGGACTGTTCCCGAAGTCACGGCGGCGCGTGACCAAAGTTTTGGGACGTTCCGAATCAGATTTTGTTGGTTTCGAGGCCATAGGAGCTCATTTAGAGCTCGTTTGGGCAATCCCAGCGGTAGGGATTGACCGTGGAGAGGGTTTTGAGTTTGGAAAGTCAAGGTAGTTGGGTCATTATGGTGTATGTGTTCTGAGGCTAGAGCGTACATGAATTTTGGGTTGGATGGTGATGGTAAGCGGACTTTGAGTTATAAATTGTAATGTATGTATAATTATCTTCGATTTAATTACTGTTGTGTATGGTGGTATTTACAAATTGTAACGCATGTATTAATATCCTCGATATGTAAATATTGTTGTGTATGGATGCAATGATTGCTGGATAATGGTTGTTCCAATATTTCAGTGGAAGTGTGTTGTGAGAAACGATATGGTTGTTGGATTCGGTTTTGATAGTATTTGGACGTGGTAATTATTGAGGTACATGATTTTGAGTTGAAAGCGTATTTGTGGTAAATGATAAACAAATTTATACTTGATTTTGGATACAAAACCGTTTTGAAGGGGCCTAGGAGCCGGGCCTTGGTTCCGTGTTGGCGGACTCCCGGTGAACCCCACTATAAACAAAACTGATTTGAAGGTGCCTAGGAGCCGGGCCTTGGTTCCGTGTTGGCGGACTCCCGATGAACCCCTAATATAAACAAAACTGATTTAATGGGGCCTAGGAGCCGGGCCTTGGTTCCGTGTTGGCGGACTCCCGGTGAACCCCAATATAAAAGGTGATTTTGCAGAGATTGTGGTCGAGTCCAAGTAGTACATATTCTAGTACACCCCAAGGGATACCCTGGTGACTAGGAATATGATAGCGAGATATATGCCGACTGATATGATTTGATAGTAGAGAGATGCCGACTGATATGTTATGATAGTCGAGATATATGCCGACTGATATGATATGATACATATTCTAGTACACCCCAAGGGATACCCTGGTGACTAGGAATATGATAGCGAGATATATGCCGACTGATATGTTATAACAGCCGAAGGTTATACCGGCTGATGATACAATATGATAGTCGAGGATATTTTCGGCTCTAATATGAACCATACGACAATTGTTATGGGCCTAATCAACATATGAAAATACGACGTCATTCGGGTCAGTGGGTTGGTGTGGGCGGTGACCCAGATGGACGAATTATTATTGGTTCACTAGTATCTGACTAGTTTGTTATCTTGTGGTTTTCCAGTAGAGATGTCAGCAATGTTTGACTGGTGTGTTATGAATATGTCGGGACAGTGAAATTGAGATATTATGTGGCAGTTGGAACCAAATGATTTGAATTTGAGATAATTTGTGTCCAGATTGAACCAAATGATTTTAAACTCCTTTGATGAGATTTTCAAAACAAATTGTGGATTACGAGGTATTTTTATACAGATTTTATGTGAGTTCAACTAAGTGGTTCTAAAGAGAAATGTGAATTTTAGTGTTTTATATATGATGTTTTTATATGATAAATTGTTTATGTGACGCATGCATGATTTTATAAATGGAGGGGAAGAAAGGTATTTGATTGGTCGTTAATTACAGGAATTATTGAGTGCTTAAGTCTCTTGTCTGACAAGATGAAGTATTTACTATTGTTATTATAATTTGTAAGGATTGTAGGGTATTTTGGGAACCTTTTCTTAGGTTGTCAGACGGGATCAGGGTTCTTCCCGGGTTTCGAGGGAAAATTCGGGACGGGTCCTGACAAGTGGTATCAAAGCTTTAGGTTAACTTCCTGTAGACCGCACACTTGTGTGCAAATTATTTAAGGAATTATGTTAACATGATGCATCCGAGGAGTTTACCTCTTTAGTGATCTTGAACTGAATAGGAGGTTGGTTCTTTAACCTGAGTTAGTGAAATTTCGGGGACGAAATTCCTTAAGGGGGGTAGATTGTAACGACCCGGACCAGAAATTAAATTATTTTGAGAATTGGACAATTTTACCCTCAGTTTTGGATGGGTTTAGGAGTCACTTTTTGACTGGTAAAACTTTTGGGAATTTTTCTTGGGTTGTTGCGTAGGTCTCGAACTCACGAGTTCGTAGACAGGCGGCACGCTGAAAACGGAGATCCGATGCGTTCATTCCGGGTCTAGAAGCTGCAGGGGCAGTTTGGTAATTTTGGAAATGTTGGAATTATATAACAGGTATTTTTCTCTCTCCTCGGGAGATTGGTCGATGCAGTCTCGGTCCTATCCGAGCCCTCCCCGTGCGATCATCGAAGGCCATATTCATCGGAGGGGTTTCGGTCCGATTCGAACAAAACCGAGGTCGGGAGGACCTTCCTCGCGACTCCACGAGTCTTTTGGTGTGATTATCGGAGTGGGAGCACCTCCGTGGGCGACGGACGGAGGAGGGAGGTTCACCGAACCTTCTCGGCTGTTTTCCGGCCAACCCAGGTATGATCTCGGAACTTTGACCTCATATTTGGATTCCTGGTGAAAAGTAGATGAATTTACATGTGTAGATCGTGAAAAACGGTTAAGAAATGAGGAAGTTAGAAAACCTTGAAAATCGGCCGGAAATGGCAGTTTCCGGCGAACCAGACGGCGGCGGAGGTGGCGGTCCGGTCATCTTCTCCGGCCTGCCTCCGACGACGGCGAGGGCCGTCCGGTCGTCTTCTCCGGCGAGTCACCGGTAACCGGTCGAGTCGAGTGAACCGGCCGAGTCGAGTGAACCGGTCGAGTCGAGTGAACCGGCCGAGTCGAGAGAACCGGTCGAGTCGAGTGAACCGGCCGAGTCGAGTGAACCGGTCGAGTTGAGTGAACCGGTCGAGTTGGACCGGGTCAGGTCGAGCCGGGCCGGGTTGGACCGGTCCAGGCGCGTGAACACTGTAGCAGGCGCGTGACCGGCGCGTGGCAGCGCGTGCGCGCGTGTTCTGACCTTCTGGTGGCTCGTGGCGGCGCGTGGGACTGTTCCCGAAGTCACGGCGGCGCGTGACCAAAGTTTTGGGACGTTCCGAATCAGATTTTGTTGGTTTCGAGGCCATAGGAGCTCATTTAGAGCTCGTTTGGGCAATCCCAGCGGTAGGGATTGACCGTGGAGAGGGTTTTGAGTTTGGAAAGTCAAGGTAGTTGGGCCATTATGGTGTATGTGTTCTGAGGCTAGAGCGTACATGAATTTTGGGTTGGATGGTGATGGTAAGCGGACTTTGAGTTATAAATTGTAATGTATGTATAATTATCTTCGATTTAATTACTGTTGTGTATGGTGGTATTTACAAATTGTAACGCATGTATTAATATCCTCGATATGTAAATATTGTTGTGTATGGATGCAATGATTGCTGGATAATGGTTGTTCCAATATTTCAGTGGAAGTGTGTTGTGAGAAACGATATGGTTGTTGGATTCGGTTTTGATAGTATTTGGACGTGGTAATTATTGAGGTACATGATTTTGAGTTGAAAGCGTATTTGTGGTAAATGATAAACAAATTTATACTTGATTTTGGATACAAAACCGTTTTGAAGGGGCCTAGGAGCCGGGCCTTGGTTCCGTGTTGGCGGACTCCCGGTGAACCCCACTATAAACAAAACTGATTTGAAGGGGCCTAGGAGCCGGGCCTTGGTTCCGTGTTGGCGGACTCCCGATGAACCCCTAATATAAACAAAACTGATTTAATGGGGCCTAGGAGCCGGGCCTTGGTTCCGTGTTGGCGGACTCCCGGTGAACCCCAATATAAAAGGTGATTTTGCAGAGATTGTGGTCGAGTCCAAGTAGTACATATTCTAGTACACCCCAAGGGATACCCTGGTGACTAGGAATATGATAGCGAGATATATGCCGACTGATATGATTTGATAGTAGAGAGATGCCGACTGATATGTTATGATAGTCGAGATATATGCCGACTGATATGATATGATACATATTCTAGTACACCCCAAGGGATACCCTGGTGACTAGGAATATGATAGCGAGATATATGCCGACTGATATGATATGATAGTAGAGAGATGCCGACTGATATGTTATGATAGTCGAGATATATGCCGACTGATATGATATGATACATATTCTAGTACACCCCAAGGGATACCCTGGTGACTAGGAATATGATAGCGAGATATATGCCGACTGATATGTTATAATAGCCGAAGGTTATACCGGCTGATGATACAATATGATAGTCGAGGATATTTTCGGCTCTAATATGAACCAGACGACAATTGTTATGGGCCTAATCAACATATGAAAATACGACGTCATTCGGGTCAGTGGGTTGGTGTGGGCGGTGACCCAGATGGACGAATTATTATTGGTTCACTAGTATCTGACTAGTTTGTTATCTTGTGGTTTTCCAGTAGAGATGTCAGCAATGTTTGACTGGTGTGTTATGAATATGTCGGGACAGTGAAATTGAGATATTATGTGGCAGTTGGAACCAAATGATTTGAATTTGAGATAATTTGTGTCCAGATTGAACCAAATGATTTTAAACTCCTTTGATGAGATTTTCAAAACAAATTGTGGATTACGAGGTATTTTTATACAGATTTTATGTGAGTTCAACTAAGTGGTTCTAAAGAGAAATGTGAATTTTAGTGTTTTACATATGATGTTTTTATATGATAAATTGTTTATGTGACGCATGCATGATTTTATAAATGGAGGGGAAGAAAGGTATTTGATTGGTCGTTAATTACAGGAATTATTGAGTGCTTAAGTCCCTTGTCTGACAAGATGAAGTATTTACTATTGTTATTATAATTTGTAAGGATTGTAGGGTATTTTGGGAACCTTTTCTTAGGTTGTCAGACGGGATCAGGGTTCTTCCCGGGTTTCGAGGGAAAATTCGGGACGGGTCCTGACAAGTGGTATCAAAGCTTTAGGTTAACTTCCTGTAGACCGCACACTTGTGTGCAAATTATTTAAGGAATTATGTTAACATGATGCATCCGAGGAGTTTACCTCTTTAGTGATCTTGAACTGAATAGGAGGTTGGTTCTTTAACCTGAGTTAGTGAAATTTCGGGGACGAAATTCCTTAAGGGGGGTAGATTGTAACGACCCGGACCAGAAATTAAATTATTTTGAGAATTGGACAATTTTACCCTCAGTTTTGGATGGGTTTGGGAGTCACTTTTTGACTGGTAAAACTTTTGGGAATTTTTCTTGGGTTGTTGTGTAGGTCTCGAACTCACGAGTTCGTAGACAGGCGGCACGCTGAAAACGGAGATCCGATGCGTTCATTCCGGGTCTAGAAGCTGCAGGGGCAGTTGGGTAATTTTGGAAATGTTGGAATTATATAACAGGTATTTTTCTCTCTCCTCGGGAGATTGGTCGATGCAGTCTCGGTCCTATCCGAGCCCTCCCCGTGCGATCATCGAAGGCCATATTCATCGGAGGGGTTTCGGTCCGATTCGAACAAAACCGAGGTCGGGAGGACCTTCCCCGCGACTCCACGAGTCTTTTGGTGTGATTATCGGAGTGGGAGCACCTCCGTGGGCGACGGACGGAGGAGGGAGGTTCACAGAACCTTCTCGGCTGTTTTCCGGCCAAACCAGGTATGATCTCGGAACTTTGACCTCATATTTGGATTCCTGGTGAAAAGTAGATGAATTTACATGTGTAGATCGTGAAAAACGGTTAAGAAATGAGGAAGTTAGAAAACCTTGAAAATCGGCCGGAAATGGCAGTTTCCGGCGAACCAGACGGCGGCGGAGGTGGCGGTCCGGTCATCTTCTCCGGCCTGCCTCCGGTGACGGCAAGGGCCGTCCGGTCGTCTTCTCCGGCGAGTCACCGGTAACCGATCGAGTCGAGTGAACCGGCCGAGTCGAGTGAACCGGTCGAGTCGAGTGAACCGGCCGAGTCGAGTGAACCGGTCGAGTCGAGTGAACCGGTCGAGTTGGACCGGGTCAGGTCGAGCCGAGCCGGGTTGGACCGGTCCAGGCGCGTGAACACTGTAGCAGGCGCGTGACCGGCGCGTGGGCGCGTGTTCTGACCTTCTGGTGGCGCGTGGCGGCGCGTGGGACTGTTCCCGAAGTCACGGCGGCGCGTGACCAAAGTTTTGGGACGTTCCGAATCAGATTTTGTTGGTTTCGAGGCCATAGGAGTTCATTTAAAGCTCGTTTGGGCAATCCCAGCGGTAGGGATTGACCGTGGAGAGGGTTTTGAGTTTGGAAAGTCAAGGTAGTTGGGTCATTATGGTGTATGTGTTCTGAGGCTAGAGCGTACATGAATTTTGGGTTGGATGGTGATGGTAAGCGGACTTTGAGTTATAAATTGTAATGTATGTATAATTATCTTCGATTTAATTACTGTTGTGTATGGTGGTATTTACAAATTGTAACGCATGTATTAATATCCTCGATATGTAAATATTGTTGTGTATGGATGCAATGATTGCTGGATAATGGTTGTTCCAATATTTCAGTGGAAGTGTGTTGTGAGAAACGATATGGTTGTTGGATTCGGTTTTGATAGTATTTGGACGTGGTAATTATTGAGGTACATGATTTTGAGTTGAAAGCGTATTTGTGGTAAATGATAAACAAATTTATACTTGATTTTGGATACAAAACCGTTTTGAAGGGGCCTAGGAGCCGGGCCTTGGTTCCGTGTTGGCGGACTCCCGGTGAACCCCACTATAAACAAAACTGATTTGAAGGGGCCTAGGAGCCTGGCCTTGGTTCCGTGTTGGCGGACTCCCGGTGAACCCCTAATATAAACAAAACTGATTTAATGGGGCCTAGGAGCCGGGCCTTGGTTCCGTGTTGGCGGACTCCCGGTGAACCCCAATATAAAAGGTGATTTTGCAGAGATTGTGGTCGAGTCCAAGTAGTACATATTCTAGTACACCCCAAGGGATACCCTGGTGACTAGGAATATGATAGCGAGATATATGCCGACTGATATGATTTGATAGTAGAGAGATGCCGACTGATATGTTATGATAGTCGAGATATATGCCGACTGATATGATATGATACATATTCTAGTACACCCCAAGGGATACCCTGGTGACTAGGAATATGATAGCGAGATATATGCCGACTGATATGATATGATAGTAGAGAGATGCCGACTGATATGTTATGATAGTCGAGATATATGCCGACTGATATGATATGATACATATTCTAGTACACCCCAAGGGATACCCTGGTGACTAGGAATATGATAGCGAGATATATGCCGACTGATATGTTATAACAGCCGAAGGTTATACCGGCTGATGATACAATATGATAGTCGAGGATATTTTCGGCTCTAATATGAACCAGACGACAATTGTTATGGGCCTAATCAACATATGAAAATACGACGTCATTCGGGTCAGTGGGTTGGTGTGGGCGGTGACGCAGATGGACGAATTATTATTGGTTCACTAGTATCTGACTAGTTTGTTATCTTGTGGTTTTCCAGTAGAGATGTCAGCAATGTTTGACTGGTGTGTTATGAATATGTCGGGACAGTGAAATTGAGATAATATGTGGCAGTTGGAACCAAATGATTTGAATTTGAGATAATTTGTGTCCAGATTGAACCAAATGATTTTAAACTCCTTTGATGAGATTTTCAAAATAAATTGTGGATTACGAGGTATTTTTATACAGATTTTATGTGAGTTCAACTAAGTGGTTCTAAAGAGAAATGTGAATTTTAGTGTTTTACATATGATGTTTTTATATGATAAATTGTTTATGTGACGCATGCATGATTTTATAAATGGAGGGGAAGAAAGGTATTTGATTGGTCGTTAATTACAGGAATTATTGAGTGCTTAAGTCCCTTGTCTAACATGATGAAGTATTTACTATTGTTATTATAATTTGTAAGGATTGTAGGGTATTTTGGGAACCTTTTCTTAGTATGTCAGACGGGATCAGGGTTCTTCCCGGGTTTCGAGGGGAAATTCGGGACGGGTCCTGACATGCGCCTATTCTGAACCTCATGCGCCAAGATGTGCCATGCCACGTCGATGACAAGTCCCTAGTGAGCCTCAAAAGTGGAGACCCAAATCATGCCCAAGACACGTCCCTGGTCCACCAGTGACAAAGTCCTTCTGCGCTTAATGCATGTCTCTAGGAAGTTCAAAAGCGGCCATGACCTGGAATTCGATGGAACAAAGCGAGACACCACTCATAGTTGGACTTCAAATCACCTATCTAAGACAATGGATGCCTGTGACTCGCCTGGAAATGCCAATGATACATTCGTGTCCTGTTTTACCCTAAAAGACTTCTCAGGAACCCTGATTTGAGCCAAATTGGGCCATTGACTTTTCTACAAGCTCTTGAGCAAGACAAACCCCAGAACATGTTAGATATATCATATGGAAGTGCCCATAGTGGTTTTTCTCGGTTGGATTGGTCAATGACATGTTAAGATCTTAAAGGTCCAATTTAAGGTCCTAAAGGCCCAGATTCTGGCCCAGCCATGTTCGAAGCACTTAGGGTTGGTCAAGCCCAGTCATCGACGTCCCAGCAACCTCTAGAAGACTCCAGAAGCTACCTTGGCATTCAAGGAAGATCAGAAGCTTTTTCCCAAGTTCTTACCGCAATTCCTACTCTAAATCCAACAAGGATTACCTTTTTGAGTTTTTTCATTCCTAACTAGGATAGCAGTTTTGAGTCAGTTTTTTATTAGGATTTTGTCCTAGGATATCTCCTACATTGCAGAGGTTTAGTGGCCTATTTAAAGGACCTAATGGCTCACTGGTGAGAACCTCTAGACACCCTAGCCGCATTATATTGTAATTCAGTTTTTCAATTTAAACACTTTAGTTTTCTGTTTGTGAGAGAGTTGTGCGTTAGCAGTGGAGGGACAAGTTTTGGCGTGGTCTTCTGCTGTGTTTCATCTTCAATAATCTCCTTAGTATCTTTACTTTTATTGCTTTTACATTATGAATTCCATTATGTTTGTTTTAGTTTCAATAATGCGTGAGTAGTTCTTTTAGGATTATGGATGCTTGAAGCCTTAGCCATGTTAGTTCGATAATCCAATTTTGGCTCTTGATTTTAATTGCTATGAATGTTGAATAAGTTGGATTACTATACTTAATGAACTTAATTTATGCCTATAAGCATAGCTACCTTGTTTGTATATAATTATTGATGTAATTGCTTGACGGACCATCATATCATCTTGTGATTTGCACCATCAAGGGTATGTGAAAGGACACCTATTCATAATCTAAACTCATAACAACTTAGGATTGCACATCACTTTTCTAGAGGTAGTGTAGTATCATTAAATTCTCTTTGTACTTCATGCATCATCTTGAACGGTAGATGATAGACGTTTGCTGGTCATTAAGTCCTCGAGGGATCGACCTTTGCTGGTCATTATACTATCTCAATTGATTTTGTGCACTTGCAAATATATAACTGTTGAAAATAGAGTTCATATTTATTGTGTTCTTTATTTTTACTATTATTTTCCTCATTAATTCACTTGTTTCCGAACTTTCCCTCGATTTTCGTCTACAGTGGTGTGACTCTCCATCGTCACCTCGTCCATAATACCAATAAAAAGGAGCATTAGCAATAATAAAATCTTAATTAAATCATTAAACGGGGCCCCTAGCCCTCGAGTTTAAACACGCCCCTTAAATAGGTTAATTTATACTAAAAATGTTAAAACGGGGCTCTAAACGGATTCTAATTGCCTCAAAACTGTTAAAAAAGATATGGGATGCTTGAAAACCATAAACAAGCGTCATTCTGGGTTGAAAAATGACCCCACGCGCAGACAAGCAGTCGGGACATGCGCCACGCGCCGACCACGCGCCCCCATGTGTGATCACGCGCGTCCACGTGTTTGTTGACTCAGCAGCGGACTGGGCTGCTGCCAGGTGGGCCCACGTGTCAACTGACTCAGCTTCTTATTGGGCTGCCACATGGCTCCACGTGGCCACTAGGTGGCTGCCACATTAGCAGCCGAACTATCACATATGGCCGGAATTCTCACTGGAGAATAGGACCGCACTACCGTCAACGCCGCCATCGACGGCGTCCATAAACTGCCATTAGCGGTCGAGAATCCAAGCTTTTGTAGATTTCTCAAAACTCAACTATTATTCATGATCTACTAGTCTAAACTCATCTACTCACTCCCAACAATCCAAATCCAAACTCAGAAGTAAGAAATCTTACCTCTTTTGGCTAGAAAAAACCTTGAAAGTCGTGAAGCCCATTTTCCTTCCGCTATTCGATTCACCGCATACGCTGCTCGACGAGGGCGATGGTTGGTACTATTACACCCCGCCCTGAAAATTCAACCGGATACAGGAATTACCTGGTATTGGCCGACACTTGGATGTTAAGCCCATGTGACGAAAGCCCAACTAAAACGTTGCGTTTTAGGAAGTAGAGTGAAATGGTAATTTGGGAATTTAATTAGGGAAATGACGATTTTACCCTCGATTTCGGAGGAGTTCGAAAGTCACATTTTGTTTAGAATCACTTTTGGAAGTTTTTCTTGGGTCGTTGCGTAGGTCTCGAGCTCACGAGTTCGTAGACAGGCGACATGCAAAAAACGGAGCTCGGATGAGGAAGTTATGGGTCTAGGAGTCTAGGGGTAGTCTGGTAATTTAGGCAAGCATATATTTTACAAAAAGGCCCTTGTTCTAGATTTTTCCTCATTCTTCCCCTCTCCTCCTTCAACTCTCTCTCTCTTTTCCCGTGAGAGTACGAAGACCACCACCATCACTTTCGACCATGTAGAGGTCGAGTTGATTGAATCCAACGCTAGGGAAGTAATCCCCTCGACTCTACGAGTCGATTGATGCTGGTTTCGAGGCATGGAAACCACCGTATATGGCGATTTGAAGGTAAGAGTTGGAGCCAAATCTTCTCGATGGTTTTCTAGCTAAACGATGTAAGTTTCTCCACTTTTGAGCGCAGATTTGGACTCCTGGAGTCGAGTAGATGAATTTAGGTGAGTGGATCATGAAAAATGGTGGGGTTTGGAGGAATCTGGAAAGCTTGAGCTCTCAGCCATTAATGGCAATTTTCGGCGAGTGTTTCCAGATTCGGACCACCGGTGATGGCGACAAAGATAGTTGTCTGATCGTCATCCCCAACGAACTCCGGCGAATGGTTCGACTATGGTATGCTAACGTGGCATGCCATCTGGTAGCCACGTGGAGCCATGTGGCGATCAGTCAGCAGCTGACTCAGTTACCACGTAGCATCACAGTCAGCAATCCAGTCATCGGTTAGTCAACCGTTAGGTCAACTGACACCATCAGGGTTTGACGGAATATGCTGACGGCGTTAGCATATTATGTCAAAAGGTAACAGTGTTATAACGGAACTCTAACGTCGTTAGTTTGGACTGATTATTCCAATTCCGTCAGGTTTGATGGAATATTCTATCAGAGCGACGAAATATTCTACCGTGACAGTGCAGTCGTGCGTGGGGGCGCGTGGCCGGTGCGTGGCACGTTGTCCGGTCTTTTATCGGCACGTGGCGGTGCGTGGGGCAGTTTCTCAGCCCACGACGGCGCGTGCTAGGGTTTTGGAGCTTTCCGAATCAGTTTTTGGCAGTTTTGAGGCCATTGGAGTCTGTTTAGAGCCCCGTTTGAGTAATCTCAGCTATAATGGATGACCACGGGGTAGGTTTTGGCCCGGGGGGTCATGGAAGCTTGGTTATCAGTATGTTAAAGGGTTCCTTGGGGCTAGGGCTTCCTTGAGCTGGTACGTTGGATGTACTATGAGCTATTAAGTCATTATTCATGCATCTTTTTGATGTCATCTAATGCTCATTTACTTGTCTTTTGTGTGATTTAATTGCCATCCATAGTAGAAAGTGATCATTCTTGTGAAGTGTGTGCAGAAGTAGAAAAGTTCGTATATGTGTGGAAAAGGAAGAATGAATGAATCTTTCTCGGACTCAAGTCAAAGAAGGAAGAAAGATTATTTCTTGCCATCCAAGAAGAAGTCTTCAATGTCAAGATTGTGCCTTTCCACATAAGGAAGGCTTGAGCATTTTGGAAAGGGAAAGTATCACATAAGGAAGGCTTGTGCGTACCAAAGAGGAAAGTGACGTCCAAGGAAGTCTCGAGAAGGGCCAAGAAAACAACTTGTTGCACCAGGAAAGTCCAAGACATCAGGAACCTTCATTGCCAAGAGAATTTCAGCCAAGAAATAAGACAAGGGCCTGATTTTTAGGACCTTTGTCTCAGCCCTGTTAGGAAAACGTTTTTATGATTATATTGCCTTGTTTTAGGTCTGATTAGGAGTCTTTTAAGTCAGAGAAATGTCCTATTTATTCTACTAACTTCTAGGGATTGTAGACTGCTATTTAAAGGAGTTTAGTTCCGAATAACAGAGAGAAAGGGAACCCTAGCCGCATCTATTTATGTTTTTGTCATACAGAAAGAGGGGAGACCATTTTTAACATAAGAAGCAGTCTCTAGTTTGGAGAAAAAAAAGGCTTAACGGAACCAGGAGGAGTTCGACATCAGAATTGCTTCAAGGGGTTTCTTCTTCTCCTTTTGAATCTGATTTCAGTTATGCTTCATATTGTGTTTATACTTTCTTTTATTATGATGTTTAACTTAATTGATATCTAGGGTTTTGATGTAACCTTGCAGTTCTTATTCCATGTATTGATATTAAGTGTTTGTTAGTTTCCTGCTGTGTTTTATGATTCAATTACTATGCTCCATTGATAATTAACATTCTATTTTGATGTTTGATCACCATTAAGATTGTTTGTTAGTTTTCTTATCCCAATATTGAGTAGACACCCATACCTTTGTTTGGACGATCTGTAATTGAATGAATAATATCCTGAGAAGACACCCATTCCATGGAGTTATTTGGTTCTATTGTTTTCCTGTTATTATTGGTTCTTTGATTGAAATCTATGTTGGACATCACATCTAGATTAAGGTTGAAGGAACTTGGCTCGATCGGACACCCACGACTGACCATAAGTAAGTGAAAACGAACCCATGAAACTATCTAGTGAAACTCATTTGTACTAGTTTAATTTACATGGAATTGAATTGTAATGGTGAAGTCAAGACCCTAGGCCTTTTAATCATCAGTCTGTTTCCTTGTTTAGCTTGTTCTCTACTTAGGTGCTTCTAACGTAATTCAGTGTCTAATTAAAAACCAAATCAAAAACCCGGACATTTACATAGAATAGTTTAAGGCTAGTTTCTGCTTCATTCTAATCAGTCTCCGTGGTACGATAACCCTTACTTGTGCTCCGCTATACCATCTACAACTTGTGCACTTGCAAGGAAAATTAAACAACAATTACTGTGAGCGGACTGGGTTTCTGGGATTGCAAGGCATGCGTAGTTCTATGTATTATGTCATACCACAGAGTGTGAGTGGTGGAGATTAAGAGAAATTAGGAATATATTAGCATCCTTTTGAGGCTCAAAAACTAAAGCTTAAGGTTTAAATGGATTTATCGAATGTCTTATCTTTTGGTATAATATGGACAAGGATATTGATTTGGGAATATGGATATCAAGCTTGGCTCGACGTTATATGGTTGGGCCGTAGACCCAGCTAATAATTTATTTTAGGGTTTCAGACTGGGATTGTGATTTGGGTTTTGACCTTGATGAACGATATGAGGTATGTTATGGAAGATTCCATCATACTCTCGGGATGTTATGATGTGAGGTTTGTCAGGGAGGATTCCCTCATACACTCGATGGGGTATGTCATGGAGGTTTCCCTCATACGCCCAGGGAGATGTGAGGTATGGTAGGGAGGATTGGATTGAGGCTCGGAAAAAGCCAGAATATTAAACTATGGCTCAAGAAGCCGGGATATCGAGTTACGGCTCGGAGTAAAGTCAGTGAGTCTCAATTCAACCAAGTCTTGAACATTGAGTTGGATCAAATCATTGTGGCATGTATGGACTTTATCATGGTTCAGGGAAACAAAAGCCTGACTAAATTAGCATATTCAGAAAATAGCTATGGTATGATAACTAAATCGACGATACGATAGGCAAAGAATCTTTCGGTATATGTACGATGATTACGGTCACGAAGTATGACCAATGCCTGAGATGTGGTAAGGGTACCTTCGTCATCAGGGTCAGTGGGTGGTGTGGGCGGTGACCCAAATTGACGAGTTTTGATCAGTTCATACGAGGGTGACACGTCAATTGTTTTGTTTTGCTTCTGGAGGAGGTCCTCCAGGGTAGTTTGTGAACTACTAGTATGTCCTTTGTCTAACAGGTGGGTGAAGGTCAATCAAGTACATGGGAGGTTCTGTTGGAGTCCTTGTAAATTTTTCATTCGATGTTTCTAAGGAAATAAGGGTATTTCAGGTGTTAACTTCTGTTGTCAAAGGCTGTCAGACGAGAGCATGGCCTTTCATGGATTTCGAGGTAAATTTTGGGAAGAGTCATGTCAACATAGGTCGGCATATCACCTTCGTACGAGGAAGTTACGGGTCTAAAACGATGAGGATGTAACAGTAATTTCTTAAACGTCCAAAAATATAAATTGGAATTTTCTCTCTCTTCCCTAATTCTAGTTCAGTCTCACTTTCTCCTCCCTCGAGCTCTCTCTCCTCTCCGTGCGATCACCGAACACCACCACCATAGCCGACCCATTTCTAGGCCATTTTGACTCAATCCAAGGCCAGCAATTGTTTCCTCACCCTCTCACAAGTCGATGGGTGCCATTTTCGAGACGAGAATACCAGCCCAGACGATGAATCGAAGAGAGGAAGAGGGTCGAAACTTCACGGTCAGATTCCGACCAAACTAGGTATGGTTTCAAATCTTTGACTTCATATTCGAGTTCCTGGGGATGAGTAGATGCTTTTAGGTGTGTAGATCATAAAAATCGATGAGGTGTGGTGGTAGTTAGAAGCTCACCGAAAATGGGTATTTCTAGCGAGACATTTCCAGAATTCGGCCACTGTAGCAGCAGCAACCGCGGTGGTCCAGTCGTCTTTTCCGGCGAGCTCCGACGGACTGGGTTGACTGAGCATGCTGACATGGCATACCATCTGGTAGCCATGTGGTGCCACGTGGCAGCACAGTCAACAACCCAGTTAGCCGTCAGTCAATTGACACCGTCAACAATTGACATAATATGCTAACACCGTTAGCATATTCTGTTAAAAGCTAACGGCATCATAATAGATCCTAATGTCATTAATACCGATGGAATATTCTAATTCCGTCAAAATATTCCGTCAGACTTGACGGAATATTCCACCTGAGCGACGAAATATTCTACCGTGACTGTTCAGGCCCGTGAGATGCCCGTAGGGCGCGTGGCCAGCGCGTGGGGCGCGTGGTGAGCGTGGGGTGGCCGCCAGCCTTCTGTCGATGCGTGGAGCCGTTTCTCGACCCACGGCGGTGCGTGTCTGGGGTTTTGAGACGTCCCGGACCTATTTTTGACAGTTTTGAGGCTATTGGGATTTGTTTAGAGTCCAGTTTGAGTAATCTAATTATGAGATTGAGTTTTTAAAGAGGCGTGTGTAAACCCTAGAGCTAGGAGGCCTCAAGTAATGACTTAATTAAGAGTTTACTAATGCTAATGCTTCATTTTATTGGTGTCTTGGACAAGGTGATGATAGAGAGACACTCCATTTGAGACGGACATCGAGGATAGTGCGGAAGCAAGTAAGTTAACGAGGTGATATCAATAAATACTTGATATCAATAAATTTTATGATATCAATAAATACTTGATGAATGTGATGCTTAGGGAGTCAAATAGAATTGAATGTGCTTGGATGATGTAGTACATCCTAGACTATGCCATGGGTTACCTTCAGGGCCCGGTATTGTAGACCTAGGCATAGTGAATACTCCGCAATGAGTATAAACTAGATAATAACGATAAATCTCGAGGATAGATTCCGAGATATATCGATGAAAGGTAAATACTCCAGAATGAGTATAAACGACCAATATTAGGATATCTCGAGGGTAGATTTCGGGATATGTAAGACGACGATAATTGAGAGTTACGAAGAGATCGATACGAGTACGACCGTTACGATGAGTACGATATTCGAGAGAGAGATTTTACGATCGTGATGCTAGTGCCGAGGTCATGCCGGCACAGCACGTGTGTTGGTCGAGATGTTATTTCCGAGGAGTCATGCCGGCTTAGCACGTGTGTCAGTGTTGAGGTACTACGGCTGAGGAATGCCGGCCTAGTACATGTATCATGTGTCTGAGTCTTGAGTCATATGACAATGCGATGATTGCCGATGTACATGCCGGCATAGCACATGAGTTATGACAGTGCGATGATTGCCGATGATACATGTCGGCATAGCACATGAGTCATAACAGTGTGATGATTGATGATGATACATGTCGGCATAGCACATGAGTCATAACAGTGTGATGATTCACGATGATACATGTCAGCATAGCACATGAGTCATGGTAGTGCGATGATTGCCGATGATACATACCGGCATAGCACCTGAGTAGGATTTTTGCTCATCTTCCTTCAAATTTGACTTAAGGGACTCCAAATTTATGAACTATTTACAGTGGTATTCAAAAGGTACTGAGTGTTTGTATATATATCGGGGAGAGGACGCCGAAATGGTCAATTCGTTTTGGTGGTACCGCCAGGCTCCAAATGGGACAATATCTGGACTTTTTAGCCTTAATATCCCTATTATTATGAAGTCAAGATAGTGGTTTGGTAATGCCTTTTTCTTTCCAAAAACACCCTTCACTAATATAAAAGTTGAAACACAAAAAACATATGAATTAAGGGTATAATAATAAAATAAAAACTCTAAATTATTAATTTTACAAAAGAAAATTAAAAAAAAAAACTATCACTTACCCAACATGTTTAAAAAATAAAACTACCTCCCACAACTCTCACTCACACAAATTGTCAAATTTTAAATTTAAAAGATAAAAAAAGACAATTATTATCCCGTGTTAGTTATAAAAGATATCTATTAACGCCTTTTATTATGGACAATACTTGCTTACCACCCTAGTGGTACTAAGGCTAGCAATGGGTCGGGTCGTGTCAGGTTCGTGTAGTGTCATAAACTCTGTTTTACCCAAATATGCCCAACCCGAACTCGACCCGTTTAATAATCGTGTCAAGGATGTCCAACTCGAACCAGACTTGTTAATGAGCCAGGTAACCCGTGTAACCCATTTAATAAACAGGTCGTGTTCGAAACTCTATTAATCTATGACTTGTTTAACCTGTTTAACATATTTGACATGTTTAACCTATTTAAACTATATGATTTTATAGGTATATAGGTAGATAAATGGATAAATATATGGGTTAGTGACTGACATGCTTATTAAACGGGTTAAATATATAGGTTATTACACGAGTTAACAGGTTGACCTGAAATCCAGCCGTTTATTAAACGGGTTAATATGTCATTATACGGATTAACAGGTTGACCCGAAACCCATCCGTTTATTAAATGTGTCATATCGGGTTGACCCAAAAATGACTCGAAATTTTAATCATGCGGGTTGAACCGGATAAATTTCATGAGGGTTTCGAGTCATGTCAAAAGTTGCCACCCTCAGGTGGTACCTCCTAGTATCACCCTTTCGATTTATCAAATTGTCTTTATACATAAATCATAATCGGAACCGTTTATTCTCTAAATCATCATGTCAAGATCATCTCCTTAAAAAATCAATAAGATTGGAGAACGTTTAGTCATTCATATGTATCAAATAAGTAAACGATTTTGGTAAGAATGAAAATCCTCATGACGAACCGTTCATTTAGTTGATATATATGAGTGACGAAATGATCTCCAATTTTGTTGAATTTTTGCATAAATGATCTTGAAATGATAGTTTAGGAGTTGAACGGTTTTAATCATGATATATGTATAACAACAATTAGATAAATCGAAAGGGTAGTACGAGGAGATACCACCAAGGTGAGATACAAGTATTATCCTTTCATTATTGAGGTAATTCATATTGGTAAAGGTTCTGAAAATTAATATAAAAAATAAATCGCCCGTAACGGACTGAAATGCCTCTCGCAAGCGCTGATGCGCATGCAGTGAGGCTGGTGAGTTTTAAATGACGTGGCATGCTTAAATTTAACCTAAAGTAGAGTTGGTCGAGTCCGGTTAGCCAACAAACGAGAGCGTGGTTTATTGGCGGCAACCAAAACGATAGCGAGTTCTGGAAACTTCTCATCGATGGCAGGGTCCACGTCGACCGGCGGGAGCGGTCCGTCGAATCCTCCCAAAATTCTTCTAGCAAAGCCGGGTCTGGTGACGGGGGCTCCCGTGGCGGGTAAATTCGGGCGCGGTGGCACTGGGGATGAATATACGACGTCGCTGCGGTCCCGACTCCCTTCATCTATTGGATCCCTCAACCTCCTCTCCGATTCCTGGGATTTCCACATCGACCGCTTCCTCCCGGTAACACTCTAGCTTAGACCACTACCTTTTCATTAGCTTAGACCAGTACCTTTTCACTTGCATAGTCAGTATTCCTTATTGTTTCGAATTTACGGCAACTAAAAATTGCAGTTTTTGACTGAGAACACTGAGTTTACGGTGGTGGGGGTGATTGGTCCACCTGGGGTGGGCAAGTCCACGATTATGAACGAGCTTTATGGATTTGATGCGACCTCACCTGGTCCGTCTTCTTATGTTTTCTCATTTGCCTTTGTTTTGGTGGTTTGTGTATGTGCTTTGTGATTTTGATGAAATAAATTGAAATTACAGGAATGTTACCCCCATTTGCTATAGAAACGGAAGAGGGTAAAGCAATGGCAAGGCATTGCAGCTTGGGCATTGAACCCAGGGTTTCTGCTGAGCGCCTTATACTTCTTGATACCCAGGTTTTCCCTTTTTTGTACCACCTTCTCACTCTCAGTTTATGGAATCTAGCTTTGTCATTTTAATTATAATTTTGATTGCCATGCTTGATGTGGAATATCAAATTCGTGCAAATGAGTTACTGAGTATGATAAAGTTTCCTTTTTTGACTAGCAGCCTGTGTTTAGTCCATCTGTCTTAGCTGAGATGATGAGACCCGATGGCTCATCCACCATTCCTGTACTAACTACTGCTGACTCCTCTTTATCTGCTGAGTTAGCTCATGAACTTATGGGTATTCAGGTAACTACAAAGACGAAACATTAGATCTCTTATCTAATCTAGTTGTTCGTTAGAGGATGTTTAATCAACTTATCCTTTTCTTTGTCTGGGTGCTGCAAGGAATCCTTTTAGCTTGGTGTTCTTTTGACCTCCATCTGTCACATTTTGCTGGTTATATCAGAGGGAGCTCATGGTCATTATATGTGGCGTTTGATGTCCACGGTAATTCTCTCATCTTCATTATGACTTATCATATTTCGTATCTATTTTTCAAAACCTTTTTGCATACAAGTTTTTTGTTAGGTACACCTTTGGTTTTCTTCACCCAATGCCTATATTTCATTTGAACAACCTGATACTCCAAACTTTATTTCAATGTAAACTTGTAATGAGGCGTTTATTTAGGTTGAGATCGTTTGTCTATTAGTTGAATATAGTCTGTGCCTGGAAGCTAATATGAATTTATTTTTGGTTCGAAAACTATGATGCCTCGAAGTTCTAAGCTTTCTTGTTTTTCCTGTGATTTTTTTTCTTTCAAAACTTTAAATTATCAGAAATTTTCATAAATTCTCGCATGAATTTTCCTTCTGACAGTAAAAGGACCATCTTTATTTTGCTTCTGGAAATAGCTTACAAATGCCTCTTAAAGATTCTAAATATTATATCACCTTACTGCAGGTTGACATATTGAAGCATGGCATACCTGACCCATCTTCACTGACCCTTTCCCATTCTCAAAACTCTAATACAGGGCCTGAAAAAGAAACCAGAGATAAAGGTCATGGAGGCGGAGAATATATGGCTATGCCAGTTTTTGTGCACACAAAGTGAGTAAACATTAAATACTGTTCCTATCTAATTAAATTGACAATGTAATAATTCAAGATTGTGTTCTTACTGCCAATAGACTACGAGATCATGATCTTAGTCCGCATAATATTGCACAACTGAGGAAGGCACTTGGACAATATGTTTGCGCCTCTTCTTTCAAGGGAGCAGAAAATGGAAATATGTCCAAAACCTGTGATCCTCCCAGTAGTCAAAGTCGTGATCCAGATTCTTTAGTGCCAAGTTTGTTTGTAATCCCAACCAAGAACAAAGATGACTCCCCAGGAGAGCAGTATGAAAGTTATACCTCTATGCTATGGAAATTGCGGGATAAGGTCTCTACCTCTCTTTTGAAACTTTAGATTTTTTCGTTAACACATTGTTGAGTGCTGTAAGAAATATTCCTCTCTGTATACAGGTTTTATCTATGAGCTCTCCTCCTTTTGGGAGGACTGTCACTGAACGTGACTGGTTGAAGAATTCTGCCAAGATATGGGAATCGGTGAAGAATTCTCCGATCATTGCAGAATACAGCAGAACCCTTCAAAGTTGTGGAATGTTTAGGAGATAGACAGCTCCAATGGCTCATGCGTGCTTCTCAACTCGACTCTTGAGGATGATACAAATTACAACGGTGGTTAGGTCGATTATTTGGTCATTATCTAATGCATATAACTTTAGCTATGTACTTTAGGACTCTGTCTGGTTTAGCCTTGACTAGTGAAGGAAATTGATACTACATGAATCCTTTGATCATATATTTCAAAGACGCAGATTGAATGAGGACTTGGTACTCATGTTTTGTTTTCCTTTTCTTGCTGGGTTTGGTCATAATCGCATTGGTTTACTGTCTTTTTCTTTGGTAGTTCAAAGAGTCTTCTTGGCGGCTTTTATGTTCTGGCAAAGCCAGGCCAAATATGAATATTGAACAGGCTGCTTTGCATTGAAACAGAGTATTTGATTGCTAAATTCCAATTTGGTAAACAAAATTCCAATTTGGTAAGCAAAATTCCAATTTGGTAAACAAAATTTTCTACCGGTAGAATAAGAGAGGAAATAGTTGAATTCCAAGTGCACCAAGAAGATGGCAAATTGCCATGTAATTGAATTCCAATTCGAGAAAATAGTAGATAGGGAATGTTGACAAGTTGTGTCATCAGATAAACTACTACTACTCTAGCATTGTATCCACTGAAGCTTCAGCACTAGCAGCAGCAGCAGCAGGCTTAGAAGATTTTCCTTTGTTCCTACCTGTCCATGGAGCAAAACAAAAACTTGAGCACACAACCACCGACATTGGCAAAACAAACATCTTACAAGGTGTGTTTACCTTTGCGCTTTAGTTGTTTAAGCTTGAGACTCTTCTTCATGGGAAACTTTGACCAAGTTTTCTTGGTGTCTTCGGGTTCCTCTGCATCTACAAACGTAACAACATCATTAGCTTCTCGCCTCACCTTCAAATTAAATTGCAGGCAAAAAAAGGAAAGCTAACGAATCATGGCTTTCAAGTTTGATTATGTGAAGTATAATGATAGCAATTGTAGAGAATAAAGCTGAAAAACAAAATTAACTGAAAATCAGATTAAAAGTGTAACTTGAACGGAGAGACGGAGGGAAGGAGGAACCAATACCATCAGCAGCAGCCATTTCGACATCTTCCATGGTGATTAGGCCCTTTCCCACTGCCTCCTTCTGATCCTGAAATCAAACAAATGAATCACTCACACATAAAATTATTTAAATCAATTCAATCACTCTGATTATAACGAAGAAAACGTACTCGACGCCATTTTTTCAAGAGCTTGCGCTTGCGCTTGCCTGAGATAGATACGGGTTGGGGCTTGATCTTCAACTTCCCAGTCGTTGGGTTTCCATGAATCGCTCTCTTCCTTTCGGCGTTCTGTGCTCTCTTCTTCTTCTGCACCTCATTGAACTTCGCCATCTCTTTTTTCTTTCTTTCTTTCTTTCTTTCTTTCTCCCACTACTAAACCCTAGCCCCCAAATTTCAAGTTAAAAGAAAATCGCTTCTTCTCACGGGACTCATCTGGGCCGGGTCATTCTCTGGAAAGCCCAACTCAATACTAATGGACATCGAGAGTTTGCGGACCACAAGGCCCAAACGAGTCCAAAACTTAGTTATTGCTTATTACACGTAACATCTTTTTGACTTCACACCCACGCAACACCCTAGACAAATCCGTTTTTTCCAATTTTTATTAGTTTGATGATATGCAAGATTGTACTCCAAAGGCAGAAGGATTTGAGCTTAAAGCCAACCTTATCAACATAAAAATTTGATTCACATGATGAATCAGTGACAATAGCAATAGCAATAGCGAGCGAGAGGTACCGGCGGGTGGCATGCCCATTTTGATGCTTCTGGCAATGGACAAGGTTCAATTTTAAGTGCACATGCAACCAAAAGAAAAGAAGAGAAAAAAGATGCATTTTTCTAATGTCATGATCCCATTCGCTTTCCCCACATGCTATAGCATGTGTACATTGCTAGTATTGAGTATATACATATTTTGGAGGAAAAAATCATACATACACGTGAAATCTAGGTGAAGTATTATTACAAGAAAGTAGGAATAATAAATCATGAATGATGTGATGGTATGGCATATAATATAATATAATTTAGCCTCCTTTCCTTCTCCTAACCTAATTAAGGCACTTGGCCTCAATTTCCTCAAGAGTAAGCCCCTTTGTTTCTGGGACAATGAAGAAAATGAAAACTAGAGAGGCCACAGCTATTCCTCCAAATATATAAAACAATATCCCAGCTCCCAGCAATTCCTGCAACCACAAACATCAAGTTACAACTCACTCTTCCCTTCTCTTTCAAATCGAAATATTAACGGAACTGGGCTACCTAAAACTAATCCATATTCATCGGTATATACCTTCAGAGGGGAAAATGCAAATGTAATCAATGCATTTGCAGCAAAATTAACAAGCACTGCTATACTGAGTCCTTTCCCCCTTAATCGCAACGGGAAGATTTCTGATATCATTAGCCAACCGATGGGACCAAAGGATAACTGCAAAATTTGTTTCATGAGTTACATGCAAGATGAGAAAACAAAAAAACTTGTAAACACACAACTTTCTGATTACCTGATAACACCCAACATACAACAGCAGTGCAACTACAGCCGCAACTGGTGCATCATCAAAGAAAAGGTAATATGATCCCAAAAGGAATAAGGAGACGACCTGTCACAAGAATCAAGTATATTAATTCCTCACGGTACAAGAGGTTTGAAGAAGATTTTGGTTTCAAGTCTGCTAATCTATATGGATTGCACGCCTCATCCCCGCGTAATGGTCTCATGATTTGGATAAACAAGCTCAATGTTGCCCCTATAGATCTCAAGATCTTAACAGAAAATCAAAGAAAAAGAAAAACATCAAACTAAGGGGGAGGGAACATACCATCCCCGAAACACCTCCAAGTAGTAGAGGCCTCCTCCCAAGTCTATCAACAACAAGAACAGCTGTTCCAGTCATTATCAACTGCAACAACAAACAAACAAGTCAGGTATATAAGGATGGGAAAATAATGTGATCACTATTTATTTATAGGGGGAAAGGGGGGAGATGACTGCTTCTTGATAAAAATCAACAAAAAAGGGAAATAATTTGGAAGATATACCTTGAAAACACCAAGTAGGATTGAGACCCGTGTTGCGTCAGATGCTTCAGAGAATCCTGCACTCTATTAAATTATACGGGTTAGGGGAAAGGATAAGAGAAATTTTCCTACTAGACCCCTGTAAGATATAATCTCTTCACAATGTCCAACGAGTACCACAGATCTAAATTAGCAGGCTACCTGAAAAATTGATGCAGCATAATACAGCACACTTGGTTGCCCTGTGATCTGTCATAGTACAGATGCTACGCATAAGCCAAAGTAAAGTTGGCAATTGATTACATCATATCATATTGCTAAACCAATTGAAACTACCTGTTGGAACAAGACTAATCCTGCACCAATCACAAGGGCTTTTATGCACTTTCCATGAAACATCTCCCCTAATGAAGCTTCTTTCTCATCACCAAGATAAGAAAGCTCAGTCAGAATCTCATCTACTTGTGCAGGAGCTGAATCACCAATAGCTGCACCCCTGAGCCGGAACAAGCAAGAAATTGCAGTCTCTTTTAACTCATGCATATTTCCTCTTCCCTGTATGGCACGCAGAAGGATCCACCTAGGTGATGCTGGTAGCCACCACATTCCAATTCCCATAATAACTGCCACAGGGATGCTAGCCCCATACATATAGCGCCAACCAGCAACTGTGTTAACTAAAAGACTACCAACTCCATAACCTCCCTGCAGAAAGGAAATAGATCAAACACATATACAAATAAAAAGATGGAACTTTTAAAGAAAAGCTGCCGCAAAAGGGAAAAAAAGAAGAAATTTGCAAATACGCATTTAGTTGGTTTCATTGCGTGTCAAAACAGTAAACAAATTCAGATCCCCAGATGCAACGTTGAAGCACTTACAACCATCCCAAGTACTATAAAGAACTCTTTCAGTGATATTAGTCGACCCCGTATCTCACTTGGAGCTGTCTCAGCAATATACATTGGAGCAGCATGCATTGCCTGAAATAGAATGCAATGAAAATTTATAAATCGTTTTTGGTAAAGAGAAAAAAAAAGTACTGTTTTGTGTTGAAAAAAGCACTATATATGCATTACCAGTCCAATTCCTATACCAAATACAAAGCGCCCAATCACCATAATAGGCAAGTCAGGTGCTATTGTGGTTACAAGAGCTCCGAGAAGATACAATGAAGCAGACAATATCAACTCCCTCCTCCTTCCTTTGTACAGATTCATCATCAGAATTCATCAATAGGGGAAGAATATCATTATTACTTATGACTTTGGATGTATTAAGAAAACCAACCTAAGAAGTCAGCAATATTAAAGGCCAGCAAAGATCCAATCAAGGCACCATATAATGAGCCACTAGTCTGCAAAGGAAAACAGGCACCAATTACAGTCATCTTATTTGAAAGCCTAAGAAAATTTATGAGCAGGCAAAACAAGAAGATACACCCACAGAGACTCAGCAATTACGAGTTAAGAAGTAAACTTACTATGAGACCAATTTCCACAGATGACAAGTTGTACCATGATACTCCGCTTAATGTGGCCGACTGCATTGAGAGAGTGAGAGAAGGCTATTAGTTGGATTATCAAGTCTTAGACCAAATTGTCTGCAAAAGAGTCGGTCTTTACTACAGTAAACAAATATCTGTCATTATTTTGTTGAAATGGGAAGATAATCAAGTATGTTTTAACTGGATCTTCAGTTAAGTTGACACTCAATGAGTAGCCTATGTATACCTCTACGGAGATTGTAGCACAACTGGTGGCACCAATATCATAGCCATATAGTAGTCCTCCAAGAGCGGGGAATAGAAATCTGAAATCATCAGGGAGCACTATAAAGCATGAATAACATGATTATGCACAAACTTTTCAGTTTAGAATTATTAACAATTACAACATCAGTTGATCCCGCACTACCAATTTGACAGCAAATTATCGGAACATAAGATCAAAATAGTAAAACGGAAGAAGAATACTCACGGGAATATTGCCGCAATAAGAGAATAGTTTTCTGAATTGTGAACCCCACCATTAAGAAGAGGCTCCTGTGCGTCACCGATCTCACCCGAAGACTTTCCCACCTAGCAAATTGTAGTGCATTCAACAATTTCAAACAGGAAATAGGATTTAACATATGTGTCTGTATATATCATGGTATTTCTGTTTTAGTATTCCCATAGCCAGCCCCCTAATGAGCCAAGACAAAGCTATGTCTACTTAACACCTTTTTTATCTCAGGCGACATAAATTATTGTTCTTCAGTTTTGAGAGCTACCAATCAGACAATACTGCTAAAAGGAGACAAAGAATTTCCACAGTAGAACCAAATACTAAAGACAATGTGAAAAGAAGGCCTATATAATAATATCTCTGAGTTCATCTTCCTACACTTTGTCAGGCATCAAAACACCATTAAGAAGTAAATTGGAATAATCTGCTATAAAACACCAAAAGGGGCATTGGTGTTGGAGAAAAGAAAAGAACAATTATACAAATTAGAAATTGGATCACTCTAAAGACAACAGTTTTGTTCTTCCCAGAGACAGAGAATGAAACAAGATAATAAAATACAAAGCTTCAAATTGTTTTGGTTGTATTGAAAATTGCTGAATTTCTGATAACCCTTGTCAGCGAGCAAATAGACATACGCACCAGTCCACCACCATAAGCAAGCACAAGAAGAGAAAAAGGAAACTAGAAAAAAGTAAAGAATAACCAAAATTGAAAACAAAAAAGGGAACCTTTTCGAGAGAAGAGCGAGTGGGTTGCTCAGGATCGGACGCCATTGCTACTTGCTAGAGCTGCGAAACAGCAGCAGCTTCAGAAATTATTGCAAAGGAGAGCCAAGCAAAAAAGGAAACTGTCTACTGAATATGACGAGCGGTGATTGGAAATAAAAATGAAAACTCGGCAAGTCTGTCTGTAACTTTTTCTTGTTTTGGTCAAAGCCTGTCCGTAAATTGGATAGCGAACGAGTTGAGCCCCCTAGAACTGATAAGAGAAGCGAGCTTGCTTAGCTTGCCGCTGGGCAAAAGGAAAGGACGAATGGAATGAATGAATAATGAAATGGATTAGGATTCAATTTTGGATAATCCTAGTATCTCACACTTGGTTTCTCGATAACACCTTTTTTATTTATCTAATTTTCGGTATACATATATCATAATCGAAATCGTTCATTCTATAAATCATCATTTCAAGACCATTTCCGTAAAAAAATAACCATATTGTATTTCCTTTAGCAATTTTTCTATATCAAATAAATCAACTATTTTTGTCACAATTAGGATCTTCATTGTTAACCGTCATTTAATTTATACATATAAATGGCTAAATGATCTTTAATTTCGTTGATTTTTTGCGTAAATGATCTTGAAATAATGATTTAAAAGTTGAACAGTTTTATATTATGAAAATTGGAAGTTGTATGAAAAAATTGTACTATTTTATCAAGAAATTAAATTTCGTATTTTACTAAAAAGAAAAAGCCAATGAAAAGAAAAGTCATAATGATACGACCCGTCCCAAAAAATAAAAATAGAAATTCAAATTAATTAAATAACTGGGAGTTACGGGTGAAAAGTTTAAATTATAAAAGGGCCACTCCACTTTCTCTCTCCAGACACGCGCACAGAGTCTATCCTTCTCTGTTTTCTCCTGCGAGGCTTCGCAATGAACCCAGTAACGACGCCGCCGTTTGACGGCGACCTAGACGAAAATAAGACCGTCATCTTCTTCGTCTCTTCCTCACGAACATGACTGTATCATCCATCGAGGTTATCATCCATTGTATGAGGCGCAGCAGACGGCGGAAGAAATGGGTCACCGCGCCTTTCGAGGGCTTTTTCAGCCACCACATGTAACGGCGTTCGATCTGGGCCTCATATTTGTGATCCTCTCGTCGAGTAGATGAGTTTGGACATATGGGTTGTAGGGTTTGGTGAGGAAATGAGAAAGTGCAGAGAGCTTGAACCAACCAACAATGGCAGGTCTGGCCAAGCTCCAATGAGGCGAGGTAGGGGGCGACTGAACCCCACAGTCCCACCCCTTTGAAAGCCCAGAGAGCGTGGGGGCGCGTAAGGGCTCGTGGTCCCCACCCTCAGTCTCCGGCGACTGGTGTTTTGTGTAATTCGACATTCCTGATCTGATGGCGTAGGTTTGGAGTCCATCGAAGATTGTTTAGTATTAGTTCCAGACATTCTAAATTACCTTGGTTAATGTTAGAAATTGTAAATGTCCGGGAGTTAGGGTTTTGATGATAATGATTAAATTATGATTTATTAATATTAATTATCTTGTTTATGAGGCATTATGACAATGGAAAGTCTGAAGAGCCGTAGGAATCGAGACGGGGCTCGTGGGGACTTCCAGGAACAGATGCGTCGAAGTACGTGCAGTGGTCGACTCAATTGGGTGATTTTTCCCCGACGTACTGTGAGTGGAATTCTTCCCTAAACTCATACGTATATGAATGAATATGAAATTAAGTATTGTTGTTGTGGACTTGTTTGTGATGTGATTAAATATGTGATGGATGGATGTGTTTGAATGTTTATGAGTTCGATGATAAGTGTCTTGATTCTGATGCTTGAGGATATTGGTTTGATTAATGTGATAGGATAATGTTAGAGAATTATAGACAATGACATGGGTTAGATTTAGAGCCTGGAAAATGTTTGATATTCGGGAATTAGGATGATAATCACTATTGAATGTATTTACTCCGAAACGAGTATAAACTAACATTATAGTGATAGATCTCGTAGATGGATTTCGATATTTATAATAGAGTATTGATGAAATGTGATTACTCCGAAATGAGTAAAAACTACCACTAGGTTAGGACATCTCGATGACCGATTCCAAGATGCGTGACCTGGCAATATTCGTGAGTTACAGAGTGTTATCGATACGAAACGACGAATACGCTGATAATCGTGAGATTACGAAGAGATGTCGACACGAATACGATGATTATGATAATCGAGATGGATGGGGTACAATTGAGATGCTATTGCCGAGGAGTCATGCCAACATAGCACATGAGTCAATCTTATAGTCATGAGTCATGTTGTCATGTGAGGATTACCAAGGATTCATGCCAGCATAGCACATGAGTTTGTATTGTGGTGCGAGGATTGCCGATGAGTCATGCCGGCATAGCACATGAATCTGTATTGTGGTGTGAGGATTGCCGATGAATCATGCCGGCATAGCACGTGTGTCAGTTTTGGTATGCCCATATGGTGGTCGCTGGTGTCGTACCTGTCTGTAGGCCACAAACCAGTCCTCCACGTGATCGTTCACCTACGCCCGCTCTATACTAGTTAAATGGCGCCAGTCCTGTTCCCGAGCCTTGTGTGTATTGTGGTCCCAAGTTCCTAAAGGAACTTGTGGTGATGGTGCTTGCACCCAATCCTTCACGTGGTCGTGGTACGAGCGAAGACACCCAGTCCTGTCACGTGCGCTTGACTCATGCGGCTATAGTGCCATTGGGATACCTGTGTGTATGTGTGTGATGCCAGCCGATGACACATGCCGACTGATGCCAGCCGATGATACATGTTGGCTAATGATATGATGTACCAGCCGATGATACATGCCGGTTGATGCCAGCCGAGGGTTATGCCGACTAATGCCAGCCAAGGGTTATGCCAGCTAATGTCTATTATCGTGGTCAGTGGGTATGGTGAGGGTGGTGACCCTGATTATTGAGATTTTTATCTGTACGCATGAGTGCGGCGTTGAGACATTCGATGCCATTTGTGGAGAGATGACAAGAGTAGGATGTTGAGATAACTGTTGTCGTCAGTAGAGAGACAACGAGAGCGAGATATTACTACTATTCTAGTTATCCACGAGGTGGATGTGTCATCTTCAACGTGTGAAGATTTACTATGAATGTTGTGATAACTGTCTTTAGATGTTGAATGTGTGTGATTGCTAACCCTGCGGGGTTATTCATCTATTATATTGTCATATTGTTGTTGTATGCCTTGCTTGTTGTGGGGTTAACATGGAAACACTCAACCTTGTTTCCTTTTACACCCCTCAGGTCATTGTAGAAGTTTGAGGATTCAAGGAGGAAAGTTACCAACCCTAACTTCCTGCTGTCGTCCAGGGTATTATCGGTTAGCATTTGAATGCTTTTAATTATGATCATCAATTTTGTAAGCATGCCTTGGGTCGCCACTGTTGCGGCGAAACGGTAAGTTAGTATTTACTATTTACCTTTCACTAAACTTCCTAAAACGCAACGTTTTAGTGGGCTTTCGTCACTTGGACTCAGCGTCCAGGTGTCGGCCAGCACCGGTGACTCCGGTATCCAGTTGGTTTTCCGGAGCGGGGTGTATCACATAATCTCTACTATTATAAAGCCTTAAGGTGAGCTTCACCAAAATATTTTGGACAAAAATACCATTCGGTAATAATAATTTTAAAAAAGAAATAATTTAATAAATTAGGATGAAATAGTAAAATTAAATATTTTAAATTAAAAAAATAAACATTTTAGTGGAGGAGTGGATGGTTATTTCTACGCTCATTTTTTTTTTATTAAAAAAAACACTCGTTCTTTTTTATTTTATTTTTTATTTTAAATTTATTTTCATTTCACCTTATTTCTTAAAAAAATTAAAAAATAAATTAAAAATAAAAATAATTAACATACACACGCGTACTCGGGTGCATGAATTTAGGCCTCGTTTGATATGCCGTATTGTACTGAATATTTCAGTCGGATAGACTAATCTGTCCACCGAATAGACTGACTATTTAGTCAGGCATTTGGTACTCTACCGGATTAAAATTCCGATTATATTATACATGTCGGATTATATTATATTAGTTGATAAGAAATATCTATATACCATAAATATTAATTATATATTATTATTATTATTTGTTTATCTTAATTAATTATTGATATTATGTCAAGTGGGTCTAGCTCAAATGGTTCTAACCTTGACTTGCCGACTAATGGTCTCAAGTTCGAACCCCGATGGTATATTATGTGGTAAAATCCCTCATCCCTTGTAAATAACAGTGATTTGACTATTTTCAAAAAAAAAATATTGATATTATTATTATTATTACTATTTATTTAATTATTATTAAGTATTAATTTATTATTATTATTACTTTTTAAGATTGCTAGTCATCCGACTATTTAATATAGACAATTTCAAAAGTATTATTTTAGTATGTGTGCACCGTATAAGGTACTCAACCGTATTAATTTATTCGGTGGCTAATTAATACGAATAGTACCAAACACCAATTTTGTACTATATTATCCTATATGTTTCCTTATACGGCATACCAAACATAACTTTAGCGTTAATATAATTCAGAAAGCGGTAATTGACTCACCCGTTATTCATAGGCAGGTGATAAATGAAAGAAATAAACAAAGAATGGAGAATGGGGGTTAGCTTAAGCATTAAGCAACTCCCCTTGGGGGTTGGGGCCGCGTTGAGTTGAGCCTAGTCATAAATTCCCAACCAACCAACCAACCAACCAAGGAAGAAGGAACTGATAAAATAGCAATTTAAGGAGTTTGGAATTGAAATAGCAGTCCGGAAAAAATGCAATATCATATCAAAATAGTGATTGATTTATTTGTATCATTTCTGATAATGGTTAATCATCGCAGGCAGACACGTATCTGTTCCAGAATATTAGAGAAAGACGGGGGAAACGGCCCTCCTCCACAACACGAATCTCCGAATGGAGAGCTCATATTCGACCAACAAATCACAATAATCTCATTCATTCAATTCAACTGTGAACAAGTTACTTAACGGTCTCATTTTCATACACCAAACATTCCAAAAGATTCACAGCTGACACAAAGGTCAACCCAAATACAGTGCAGAGCACAATAACAACGTCAAATTCCTTTCAAGTTTTCATGACCAACAATTGTTGCCATGGACAGTAACTCAAGCATCGGTCTTGGTCGGTTCCCAAGTTTGGTACCTGGTCCAGTCTCTCTGCCCTGGATTAAGGCTGTGCCCTTTGGAGTGGTAAATGAACTCATCGCCCTCACCGGTGAAATTCTCTTTGTGCTCGATCCCATACCTCATCGGCTTTAGCATCAGAAGCTGCAACCAATTCATATGCTCTTACTTGTTAGCTACATGTAACATGTTTTTCACATGATAAGCAACCAAATATATGAGGAAACAAGGACTTGCCTCGTCTCCTGTACGATCTGTTATGTAGTGCAGCCAACCATGCCATTCTGCTGGTACTTGAGAAGCGTTGTAGCGACTCTTCTCTGCATATTCAACCCATCTGTGCCTTCCTGTAAAATGCGTCAAGTGAATCAGTAAGCTGTCAGCCTGCATACCACAACACAATATTCTTGAACCAACGGAAAAGTTTGTAGATTGGTATCGTCCTCATGTGGATGTGGTGGATTTAAGAACCAAGGCATGTAAAAATCCAAAAAAGCAGTGTTTCATGGGCAACTAGCACCATTGATTTGCTTACTTTCTTACTTTTAAAAAAAAAAATTATGGGACCTTCGTTAAAATTGGTTCAGCCAACAAGCGAATGAAACCATTTTATTGCTGGAAAAGTGAACTGTCAAATTCCTAGGAAAATAAGATAATAATATCATACCTTCATGACCATAGGCATTAGGATTTGAAAAGATCCAAAAGATCAAGGACTGTTTCACGATTTGAACATGGCTTGTGCTTGGAAAATGATAATGGATTACAATGGTACAAATCCAACGAAATACAGTAAAGAACTAATATTCTCATTGCTATAGAAAGAAAGTCATCAGAAGGAGGGAAAATGAAGAGGCACTAACCATATTGCGTGTCAAGCTTCTCATAATATTTATTGCCAATTTTATCAACACCTACTAGCCTTGCCCCAATATTGTGGATTTTAGTTTGCCTAATCAAACAAAAATGTGTTAGATATGCAAGAGATAGAAACTTCTGTTACACCTAAACACACATATAATAACCTTGAAATGCAATGCCGAGAAAGAAAAATTACAGAACTCAGTTCAAGGCAGCAATAGACGAACCACTTCTCAGATACTCTACTGTCCAACAATTTCCTAGGATCGTGTTCTAAATGAACCCTAAAGACTCTACGTTTACATAATCATGATAAACCCTGAATGTTTGACTTTCACTTACAGTTTTACAAAGTCCGAACATTACTTCCTAATAAATTAGCCATTGAGAATGTAGAACCACTCTCAAAGAAACAAATATGACAAAATTTCAATACAATTAACTGGTGAAAATCACAAAGAAGAATAAGTAAACCTCAGATTTCAATGTTAATTGGGATGGCATTTCTTAGAAGGGAGAAACCATTAACAGTACATCACAGAGAACTAATCCTTATGGGGCCTTTCAGTTTTGCAGGATCTAAGTTCCAACTAGCCTAACAGTGAGAATTCAAACTTTCACGTTCTCCTTCGAAAAGCATGCCATATAGTTCTCTACGATGTAGAATTAAAATATACATCAAATGTTAACAAACATTGGATAGTTTGTTGAATAGGCCCAAAGCCTGGGATAGTTTAACAAATATGATTCTACAAAACCTTTTGTTCGAAAGAACTAAAAATCTAAATATCTTGTAAGCATGTACTTATGCTTCTTTGTTAAAATACTAAGTAACAACATTCAAAGTATCAGGGAATATTAACTTACGTTAGGTTTCCATCGAAAATACAGTTTCTGCAAAATTTGGAACAATATAAACAGTCAGCACATAGTAAAGATAGAGACATCATCTTAGTGAAGAAGTCTGTAGATCAGAAAAATCATACTAGAAATAATTATCACAAAAGGTAACATCTTTGAGTGCGAAAGAGTAAAGCTGTATGAAAAATATTAGATTTTCATTTGTTTTCTTTCCTAAATTTTCCTACCAACCTAACAAAATTTAACATTAGATACATACCGACAAAATTTTCTAAACCCGCTTAGCTTGAGACCTATATCATTGAAATGCTTTCAACAAAAAATTGCTTTGCAGATGATTCTCTTCGCAGTATATTCTGAGTTTGATTACTTTCCTTTCACTAATTTGAACATTTCATCTACCTTTGGTTGCCAAAAAAATGTAGCCAAAACCAAAATCGAATTCAAAGTCTCATATACGCCATTCCACTTTGATTTGTCTTCCATTTCTTATGTATCCAAGAGGATAAATCAGAGTCATAAATATTAATTACGATAAGAAAAAAGAAAAGACATATTCTTGGCACCCAAATACAAACATCCCAGAAGCAAAAATGAGATCTCTGACATACCAAACCCATTCCATTGAGAAACAAAAAATCAATTAAAGGAAAAGTTATGTAGAGAAAGATAGAGAAACAAAACATACACGTAGCCCTCTTCCTTCAGCTCCTTTAGGAAGGTGCGAAGACCCCTCTCTCTGATCGCCTTCACAACGCTCTTCACCACAGTCGCCATATCTGTCGTTCTCTCTCCAGCTCTCTGTAATTCTCCCTCTTATTTTGAGGGAAGGCAAACAAGGCCAAGCAAGCCCACGAGAAGGGAAAGCTGGGCCAGGCTGTTGGGTTACCTTCCCACGTTTGGGTTGGGTTTTAAATAAACATGGATTAGGCGTTTGTGTTTTTGTACACGTGGAGTTTCCTCATTGGGTACACCTACATCATTTTTGTTTTCCTGTTTTTTTATCGGTCTAACATCGGTTTTGTTTCCTGAGAAAATAAAAGAGACCTAAAGCCGAGGAGGAACGGAAACACACTGCCCGAAATTTCAACGGAGCGAGCTCCCCACAGGTACTCGTCTGTGTCAATTTTATGAATTTTCGTATGTTAGGATTGAATTATTATTTAATTTGCCCAAGATTATTTCAAATTTCTGATTTTGATGTTTGGGTAGGGACCTCATTTCAGTTGGATTTTTCTTTTTATGGTTTTCTTGAATTCTAGAGTCTCGAGCTGGATGGCACTGTAACATTCTTAGATTTGAATCTTTTTGGAAAGCTGAATTGAGAAGTTGTGAATTCTTGTCTGTCTCTGAAACAGTACGGTGAGGAAAATGATGAGGCTGCAAACTTATGGGGGGATTAGTTTGGTAGCAACCCTAGCGATTATCTATCATGCATTTAGCAGTAGAGGCCAGTTTTATCCTGCCATGGTTTATTTGTCGACCTCCAAGATCAGTTTGGTGCTGCTACTCAACATGGGTCTGGTCATTATGTGTACTTTGTGGCAATTAACTAAAAAGCTCTTTCTTGGCTCACTCCGAGAAGCCGAGGTGGAGAGGCTAAATGAGCAATCATGGAGGGAGGTCATGGAGATCCTCTTTGCTATCACTATTTTCCGGCAGGACTTTTCGGTATCCTTTCTTGCTATGGTCACAGCTCTGCTCTTGATCAAGGCTTTGCATTGGTTGGCTCAGAAGAGGGTTGAGTACATCGAGACCACTCCATCTGTGCCCATGCTTTCTCATGTTCGGATTGTCTCCTTTTTGGGGTTCTTGCTTGTTTTAGATAGTCTCCTTTTGTACAGTTCTATTAGCAACTTGATACAGACACAGAAGGCTTCGGTTTCCCTCTTCTTTGCATTTGAGTAAGTCGTCCATCTCAAGGCTTCTCATTTCTGATTCCTTTTGTTCATAATTTACAACAGGAAACCTATTAGCTATTGAATTTAAAGCATTTCGCTTTTTTGTTTAATAGGTAATATTACATTTGGCTTCGGTATATTGGAAATGGCTGGGGGATGTCTATTATATGCGAGTGAATTTTTTTTTTCTTTTTCATAGACTATAAACTGTGGCTTGGAATAGCCAGTAATTCTTAGCAGAAAGTGGTTGGTAGGGTGACTGGTATGATGATGCATTGCACGAAGAATTTATGTCCCCCAACGGAAGGCAATAGGGGGGATTCAGAGTTGTGATAGGATTATAGGGAAAGCTTTACACTGAAAGTTTGTGACTTGTTGACTTGTCTCAGTTTTGATACTTGTTTCATTCATGATTTATTTCCAAAGGAATAATATGAATACGTAATTGTATATTAGTTATGGAAAAATAATTGGTTACCGTTATCAATTTCTGCATTCTCTGTGTTACTCATTTTGACAATGCCTATGGTTTTATATCTCAGGTACTTGATACTAGCGACAACGACTGTATCGACATTTATGAAATATGTTTTCTATGTTAGTGACATGCTTATGGAGGGACAATGGGAGAAGAAGCCTGTCTACACATTTTACTTGGAACTTATTCGGGACTTGCTCCACTTATCAATGTATTTGTGCTTCTTTTCTGTGATTTTCATGTGAGTATTCTGTTCATCTTTAGTTTTAGATAAGGTGCTTATGTACACCTGTTTTGCTAGATATAACACACTGGACCATAGATGAGGTGGAGTTTCCACATACATGATAATCTTGATGAAGTTTTTACATAACTAGGAAATGTAGTTGATAATTAAAAAATATAAAGAAATTGGAAATATAAAACAATGTCTTATGTGCCACATTTGAGGCCAGTTAGAATGCAAAGCAATATTGCCACTCTTCTGAATGTAAGAACTTTTGAGTAGCTCAGGCTGTGTTGAATTCAATTAGCATGCTTGGATCCTATGTGGGGGGCCTCTGAGACTGAATGTTAGAGTATGAGACAATTTTCGGCCTACATCCTACCAATTCGAGTTTTAAGGTTGTGGGCACTGTGTTAGTCTACATAATTTGCTCGTTGGTGTGCATAAGTTGTAGTTGTTCTATGTTGATTGAAATCAAGTTTTTCCCTATTCCAGGTACTATGGTGTGCCATTGCACTTAATACGTGAGCTCTATGAAACATTCAGGAACTTTAAGATTCGTGTTGCTGATTACATCCGTTATAGAAAACTCACTTCGAATATGAATGATCGATTCCCAGATGCCTCACCTGAAGAGCTTAGTGCGTAAGTTCAAAGTCTCTTCTTGCTTCAATTTTATGATAACTTCCAATTCTGTATATTAGTCTTAGTTCTTTATGATGGATATACAGAAGCGACGCAACTTGCATCATTTGCCGTGAAGAGATGACAACAGCCAAGAAACTATTATGTGGACACCTTTTTCATGTCCCTTGTCTGCGATCATGGTTAGAACGACAGCATACCTGTCCTACTTGCAGAGCCCTAGTTGTACCTCCTGATAGTGGGGCTGGTACATCTGGAGGACATAGGGGAACACAGTCAGATGCTCATCAACAGGGTAAACTTCTGAGCTGTGAAGTGTTAACTTTTTCTTGTATTTCTAATTTTATTTCTAATAACCGTAAGGTTTGTTATGTGGTATTGGAGGATCATTCAGAATCAGAACTTTGTAGTTTCTAAACCTACATTTCTTTTTCCTTCATATGTGAAGGATTATACTATAGGAAAAGAAAATTGAAGCCCAATATAATTCCAGTTTGATGTAGGATTGGTGGCTTTAGTAGTTTCTAGTACTGGTGGTTTCATGTTTCATGGTTGCTTTTTTGTTTTCAGAAGCTATTTTGATAATATGGGACTTTCTCATGAATTCAGTATAAAATTGTGGTGAAGTGACTAATGCAGATTTTAATTGGGAACAGGGACAAGCGCAACAGCTCAGGGTGGTGGAGGTGCTGGTGATAATATCAGCCAACATGAAGCCAGACTCCGAGCTGCTGCTGCTGCAGCATCGATGTACGAGAAGTCTCATGTATATCCATCTGCAAACAAACTAGTATGGTAGGGAACCTTTGCATTTTTATTGTGGGTTGGTCATATTTTAGTTTGTTCTGACTTTTTGGGTATTTCATATCTATGAGAGTGTGCATGTGTATACGCTTTGGATATGTGGCTCTACATAGAATGCTGCAAAGCAAAGCCTTACAAACCCTGTTCTATGCAGGTCTCCTGGATATGCGGCAGTGCCTTGGATTCCAAGTCATATGGGGGATGACTCCAATAATGCTGAATCTAGTGGAGAATCTTTTATTGGACAATCACAACCACAGTTGGCAACGCCCGGTGGACCTCCACATTACATGTTTGTCCCTTTTCAGGTGCCTGGAACCAACATGACCTACGGGGAGACGTTGGGCAGCGATCGAGATGTAATGGCTTCTCAGCTGGAGGCTCAGAAAAAGTTTCTCCAGCACCAAATTGAGGTATTATTGATTGGAACATATCTTCTCACTTGTGTTGGGATCTTGTGGTTGTTGCTCCTATTGTCTTGTGCTTTCCTTCTTAATGGCTTGCTTTTTTTTGTACAGATCTTGCAGAATCAGCTCCAAACTTTAGATAAGCCGAGACCAAGGGAAAGCATGGACGACGTGGGCCCAGCAGCACCCTTGGATGGCAAAGGAAAGAGTGTGGAATCTTCATCGTCTACATCAGTTTCGGATTGTGGCCGTCATGCGGAGACTGATTCATAGACATGGCACCATACCTTGATGTATATTTTAAGACCCAATATGTGGATACAAGGGAAGGGATGAGAAAAATAGATAGGGATGATTCATAACAGGAGTTTGAGCATGTTATTGTATAAGATTCTCTTTTGTTTTTCACTCCTTTTTTAAGAAGAATAATTTTTTAGAAAAAAACATTAACAGTGCTTCTCTCAAATGATGGATTTGCTGTAACATACATCTCTCTCTTTCTTTAAAAGCAAAAGGTGCTCTATTGATTTTTCTCTCGGAAGAAGTTTCAAGCATGAATTTTCCCACCGGCCCACCCCTAGTAGTTGGTTTTTCTCTTTTTAATGTTGGAAGAAGTTTCAAATATGAACTTCCCCAGCATAGCCGCCTGTTGATGAAAAGGAGCCACCGGCGGCCACCTCCAGATTGATTTGATGGCCTTGAGCTTGTTTATTGTTGATGTGAGAGCCATTGGATTGGACGAGGGATGGTATTGTTTTGGTTGATTACCTAACCTAACCCTATTGTCTATACCAGCAATTGATTCCAAATTCAAAATTCAATGCAGCAAAACCACATCATGCGATAGTGAAGGGATGGCTGGAGGCGTCAACTATTTTGGTCTCACTTTTCTCTCTTCTTTTAGGACGGTAAAAGAGTGACATTAGGGCCTAAGGCGGTATGTTTTCCTTCTGTTGTTTGGGTGTGGAGGCTGAAATTTCGTTATCGGGTGTCGATATTATATTATTTAGTCCTTAGAGTTGAGTGTTGAGCTGCGTTTTCTGAAGCTCTAAGCACCAGAAATTGAAAGGTGGAAGCAAAGTAATGAGCCGTGCAAGCAGGATTCATTTAATTATAACTGGTTAATATACAATTACAAATTTAGGTAACGATATCGAAATGGATTGTGAAATCAAATCCTAAAATAATAAATAAAAAAATTAAAATACACCCATGTTTTTTTTTGCTTTTTCAAGCGAATGAAATTGTTCAAAATATTGATCGATATATCTTAGAATAAATGAGCCGTATTTAATTATATATATGATGGATATGGATGAAGTAATTAATTAAATAAGGTTTTAGTTAGAAGATGAGTACCCCCTTAATTGCGTTGAATCAACTGCCTCCGTTGATCGATGATGAAATGTGAATTGTCTAGCCTAGCCAGCTAGCCTAGTCAGTAGTCACCTCTCACCTGGACCTGGGTCCGTATATAGCTAATTTGTGCAAAATCAATCATGATCATCTCATATCCATCTAGAATATTGTAAGCCTGCAGAGACATATTTGATCTCGATCCCCAGATGGAACTGGAATCAAAAAGTATAAGGTAGCTAGTCTTTGAATTAGTTATTGGTATAAGGTAGCTAGTCTTGGAATTCGTTATTGGTGGGCAAACAATAACACAATTATGATTGCGATCCAAAATTCATTAACGGATCGATATCGAGCCATCAAATTAAAATTCAAATTCAAACTCAAAATAATGATGAGATCAGTAAGGTAGTAATCAGCTTATAATTAATTTTACACACAAACAATGATATGTGCTTAACAAGATAGTATTCGTCAAAGTAATTATTGCCAAAGTATATATATATACTATTGGAACGTTGAAAACTTGAAATGAGGGATCCATAGATGTCAAATTTACTGTTTATAATCCAACTTGTGATTAGCATTTTCTTGCAATGAAAACAACAATGAAGCGCGTTTCACGGATATAGATGGCGGACCATGCTTTGCTTTGCTTAGCATATATACCATCCACTGTTTTAACACAGCTCATCATCAGCAGCTGCCTGGGTAGTTAGATTTTATTATTATTACGCGTAATTGTCGTCTCCTGATGGTCTTACCTATATATATATACGCCTTCTCAAATTAAACTCATTTCAACCTTAATTAATTACTGCATCCATCAGTCATCAGTACTGTATGTGAGACTGAGCAGCTCTATATGATGAAGATTTTAACTTGCAGCAGCAGCAGCAGCAGCTTCAGCTTCCAACTTTTAGGCTTGCTATTGCGTTTGTGTCTTGCCATCCTCCATTGCCAAGCCTCGCCTCGTTACACTTTCGTGGTAAATATTCATTATTACATGTTTAATTAATTAATCGCATGTTGCAGACTTGCAGGCGAAGAAATCAAATGAATTCTAATTGTTAAAAACATTGTATATATACATTATGTAGGTGGAAGAAACTCCTTACAAAAGGCTCTGTAGCACGAACAACATCTTAACTGTAAATGGCCAGTTCCCTGGACCAACACTGTACGCTCACGCCGGAGATACCATCATTGTGGACGTCTTTAACAAGGCCAAGCGTAACATCACAATCCATTGGTAATTATTCTAATCCTGAATTAATATATAGTTTTATTATTATAATTTGATGATTAATATTACGTAATTCATTAAATTAAATTCAAATTCAGGCATGGAGCTAAGCAGCCGAGGAATCCATGGTCGGATGGTCCTGAGTACATCACGCAGTGCCCTATACAACCAGGAGCCGCTTTTACTCAGACCATCATTTTCTCCTCGGAGGAAGGCACCCTTTGGTGGCATGCTCACAGCGACTGGGATCGCGCCACTGTCCACGGTGCCATAATCATATACCCCAACAAAGGAGCTACTTACCCCTTTCCCAAGCCACATGCAGAATTTCCAATCATCTTGGGTAGAGTATCTTCAGCACACTCTCGATGATGTGGTTAATTTGGACTTTAGATTGTTCAAAAGTTATTAATAACGTATATTCTATATCTGAAAGTGAGAATAGTTCAAATTTATTCCAAAGTTCTCAAAGATGTGCAGCAAATTTGTCTAAAAACCAATTAAATATAAACAATCTCCTGGAGATCGATGCTCTATACATATTCAATTAACTAGGAAAATTAAATAAATTTTGGTTTGGAAATTATTGCATGCAATGCAGGAGAGTGGTGGAAGGAGGATATAGGGCAGCTTTATAGCGAAACAATTGAGAGCGGAGGCGACCCTAACAATTCGAGTGCCTTCCTCGTTAATGGTCAACCTGGAGACCTGTATCCTTGCTCAAAACCAGAGACATCCAAGATCGTAGTGGATTATGGCAAGACCTACCTGCTCCGGCTAATCAACTCGGCGGTGCAAGAGATCCTATTTTTCTCCATTTCCAATCACAATGTCACCGTGGTAGCCTCAGATGCTAGCTACACCAAGCCATTTTCAACAAATTATGTAACAATCTCACCCGGCCAAACAATTGACCTCTTGTTAAAAGCCGACCAATCCCCCAACAACCGCTACTACATTGCTGCTAAAGCCTACGTCGGTGGGGCTGGCATCGCCTACGACAACACAACCACCACCGCCATCCTCCAATACAACAATAAGCGAAATTACAGTAAAACCCCGCCTTCTTTACCCAACCTTCCTTCCCACAATGACACCAACGCATCCGTTAGTTTTACCGGAAGGCTCAGAAGCCTAGCGGATCAAAACCACCCTGTTGACGTGCCGCTCAAGATCACAACTCCGTTATTTTACACACTTTCCGTCAACACCCTACCGTGCCCAAATAATTCATGTGCCGGCCCAAATGGGACACGTCTCTCCGCAAGTATCAACAACATTAGCTTTGTCAGCCCCTCCATTGACATATTACAAGCTTACTATTACAATCTCAACGGGGTATTCGGAGCTCGATTTCCGAATTTCCCGCCGTTGGTTTTTAATTTTACAGCTCAGAACTTGCCGTTGTACTTACAGACGCCGAAACTGGGGACGGAGGTGCAGGTACTGGAGTACAACTCAACGGTGGAGATTGTGTTTCAGGGGACTAATTTGGTGGCAGGGGATGACCATCCGATGCATCTCCATGGCTTCAGTTTCTACGTTGTCGGATCGGGGCTTGGAAATTTTGACAAGGTTAAGGACCCTTTGAGATATAATCTTGTGGATCCTCCTCTCCAAAACACCATCGCTGTCCCGGTGAACGGCTGGACTACCATTAGATTCAAGGCAGACAATCCAGGTAATTAATTTCTTGATTAAGACCATTATTCGATCTCTAAATAATTATTCATTCTACATGATTAATGATTTATGTTTTTGCTTTTGTTGAGCAGGAGTTTGGTTTATGCATTGCCATCTGGATCGGCATATGTCATGGGGCATGGACGTGACCTTCATCGTTAAAAATGGTAGAGCTCCAGGAGCTCAAATTTTACCTCCGCCGCCAGGAATGCCGCCATGCTAGCAACTTCAATTAATCTTCATCGCCATGGCAAAAAATAAATAAATAAATCTGCTTCTCTTTCCGATTGAAGAAATAGTAACAATGTAGCATTATTAGTAGTTAGTTGCTTGCTACACCTGCAGATTTCTTAAAATCAAGGGTTAATACTCAAAATGTACCCCGAACAGGACATTAAGTCTCAATTTGCATCCCCGAACACGATAGTGTCAATTTGTACCAAAAACATTGTTGCACCAAATCGTTAACAGCGTTACAAACCCTGTTTAGGATGTTTACGTGGCAACAAGGAATTGAATGATTTATTCATTTTGTAGCAAAATATTAAAACTAAATATTTAACAAAAAAAAAATCAAAGATGAAGAAGCTCTTCACCTCAAAAATCATCTAGGTACGCTTCATCTTCATCTCCATCCTTGTCGTCTCGAACTTTCTTGCCATCTCTATCTTCATCTCCTCCATCCTCACAAACCCATCTCCCATAAGCTTAATTGCTTATACCATCTCCGCCACAGGGTCTCTTTCCCTCTCTCTCCCCTTCCTATCTCTCTTCCCCAATCCTGGCCGAAAGAACAAAATCAAATCAAATCAAAACTACCGAAATTTATCCAAAATTAATCAAAATCACACCACCACAACCACGAAATTCCCAAACTGTATCAAATTATATCCAAATTCAACACTGAAATCAACAAATTCTCACTGAAATTATAATTGGGTTCCTGAAAAATGCAAAACTGGGCATTAACCAGACGCTAAATTCGAGATGGGTTTCGGGAATGGAAGGAGGGAGCAGCGCGATCGAACTTGCAAAATTCGCAGGCGAAAACTCAATCTCTTCCTCCTCAAACTTATCGAAAAGGGCTCCGCCAAACGCGAGCTCCTTGACGGCTCCGCCAAACGCTCCTCCACGGCTCCCCCAAACGCTCCTCCACGGCTCAGCATTAGCTCGCTCCTCGATGGCTCCACAAAACACGAGCTCTAGTTCCTCGACGGCTCCGCCAAACATGAGCTCTGGTTCCTCGACGCGCTCAACAACGGCGCATCAGTCACTCCATTCCTTGATCTCATTGATCTCGACAAGGATGGAGATGGAGATGAAGATGAAGCGGACCAAGATGATTTTTGATATTGAGAGCAAGGGGGTTATTAAGAGACGATTGTTTTCCGAGAGAGTGGAATTCATTGGACGAAACATTGTTGTTCTGTTGTTCGAGTGTAGACTGGATGGAAAAAAAGGGTGAGAGAGAAACAGAGAGAGTTTGCGATGAGAAGAAATAGAGAGAGAGATTTGTTGGTGGAAAAAAAGAAACAGAGATGGTTTACGATGAGAAGAAATAGAGAGAGAACACATGTTACCTTGCACCCTACTCTTCGTCAAAAGATGGTGCAAGGCCCCTCCTCCTTTCTCTCCCACTTTATCTTATCATCTTTCATTTCACTGTGATTGCCGAAGAAGACACACAATCATAGTTGCGCTGCTATGGAAACCCCTTTCCAGTTTGTCTTTGATTCCTACTTGGAGCTTCTTCATAGCCGCGCTGCGTATATAATTTTCGAGCTTCTTCATCCTTTTTCCAGTTTGTCTTTGATTCCTACTTAGATGTGTAAATTATACAATTAACATGAATAAACATAGAATATTTATAATTAACATCAATGTCTACAGACTGTTTGTAAATTGTGTTGAAGAAGTCGGAATAAAGCAAGCATTTGACACAAATATGCATCAAATATGTACAGACTATCCATATAAATATGCGTAAGTCTTCAGACATAACAGCAGTAGTTTCTCTGAGACATTTTTCTTGTTCAAGACGACGTTTACTCATCCTCTGTGCTTCCTCTCTCAAGCTGCAGAACAATACATGGTAGAACAAAAATCATGATCTAAGAAAACTGGTCCTGTGCTTCTCTTTCCTTTTTCTAAACCGAAACTACCATCTCTGTCTCACCATTGACCAAACATCGCAGTTTGAGAGGGGTTTGATTCCTGCAAGAATTGGAAGACGAGAATGTATACAACACGTGAGTGATTCTAACTTATCAACACCTAAAGTACTTATATCAATATATTGTACGCCTGCAGGCGCTGCTACGGAAACCCCTTTCCAGTTTGTCTTTGATTCCTACTTAGAGCTTCTTCATCATTCGGAAACCCCTCTCACCCTTGCATCTTATTGAAGTCCTTAAATCCTCAACAAATAAAGATTGAATTTTCATTCTATTGGTGTTTGTTTTTTTGTTTTCATTTGGATTTCAGAGAACAAATAGGTTTCAGAAAAATTATGGTTTTTGTTTACTTAAGTAATAATCCTAATCCTAATATAAGATGGAAATAGCAGAACTCATAAATCAAAACCAAAAATTTTACCTGAAGATTCCTCCAAGACCCAACAGTACCTTCTTCAATCCTTGCAAAAAAAACCAAAACCCAACACACCCAAATAAGAAAATTGAATAAAATCACAATTTAAAATAAATTGAAAAAAAAAACTTCCCACAGCTCATATCATATTAGTTTCACTCAAAGACCATCAATTTATTCATTAAGAACTTCTATCAAACAGCTGGTGTGCATCAACATATTCGCATTCACCATCACATTCAAACATCAACCATCATCCATAAAACCATATCAAAACCTAACCAACCATTTTCAGCAACTAACAGTATATAAGAATCAAAAATACAAATAAAACTGCAACAAACAAATGAATTTACCTCAGAATTCGTCCAAAACCCAACGGTATCTTCTTCAATCCTTGCAAAAAAAACATGCAAAACTTTCAAAGACCGAAGAAACCCGCGAACAGAAGAAAATGAATAAACACCAAAACAACATGGAAGACTAACCTCCAATCAATGGGTGAATGAAGAAAGACTGAGAAAGCCAAGCCAGCTGTTGAATGAGCAAACAAAAGTCTCGCGGGTGAGGTGAGCTGTCGAAGAGAAGATGGAGACGAATCAACGCAGAGAAGAAGATAGACCGAAGACTGGGAAGTTGATCTTTGACGTGAACTGTCGGATCGATGACCGGCGGAGGAGGAGGAGGAGCGACGTCGAGAGACAGCAGAAGAGTTTTGTGTTTTGCTCTCTCTGTGTTTCTATCGACGAATTCTCTAATCGAACAATGACTAGAGTGTGGTTGGACGAGTAAAAAATTAGTATTTCAAATTTGTTATGTATCAATTCTCTTTTTTAAATGCGTAAATATAAGAATGTGAAATTCTAAGAACAAAAAATTTAAAATTTGGATACCACAAATTTCAAGTTTAAATTCCATATTTCATATAAAAAGATGTTATTTTCAAAATTTCATATTGATAATTACCATTTATATATGAACATTAATTACATGTTTAAATTTCATTTTATTTTTATGTTACCCAAACATGAAATTTCATAAATTCTGAAAAATTAATTTCCGTAATTTAAATTTCGTCATTTGATAAATTCCTAATAATCTTAAAATTCTTCATCCAAACACACCCTAAAGATGACTGAAAAGGAAGAAAAGCCAGGTGTGGAACAAATAGGAAGGCATGTTTAAAAAGGGCAAAAGTGTCACTCTACTGTAAAGTAAAGAAAGAAGCTGAAAAAAATGAAACAGAAGTAAATTGAAGGGTAGTTTTGGAAACGTAAACAGTGCACCCATCCAGCCCTTTTTTAGTAGATAGTAAATCTATATAGGTAATAATGTAAGATTGCTTGCAGGTGTTGGCTGTTGTTGCTTATTTGTTTTGTTTGCATTCACTGGGATTTATTCCAGCGTGAAGAAACAAATTAGGGTCAAGCTCAAGTCCAAATTGTAGGCTGTGATAAAACATATAAAATATGAATATGACTTATTCAAAGTAGGCTGAAAACTAAATCCTCATGCCTGCAGTATATGGGACAAACAGAGATTGAATTTTCGAGCTTTGATTGGACATTTCATTATATTCGAATTATAATTAAACCCTTCTCACGCCTGCAGTATATAATGGAATGTCAAATTTATAATTCGAGCTTGACCTCTATGATAAAACGCATAAATTATGAATATGACTTATTCAAAGTAGGCTGAAAACCAAACACTCACGCCTGCAGTATATGGGACAAACAAAGATTGAATTTTCGAGCTTTGATTGGACATTTCATTATATTCGAATTATAATGAAACCCCTCTCACGCCTGCAGTATATAATGAAATGTCAAATTTATAATTCGAGCTTGACCTCTGTGATAAAACACATAAAATATGAATATGACTTATTCAAAGTAGGCTGAAAACCAAACCCTCACGCCTGCAGTATATGGGACAAACAGAGATTGAATTTTCGAGCTTTGATTGGACATTTCATTATATTTGAATTATAATGAAATCCCTCTCACGCTTGCAGTATATAATGGAATGTCAAATTTATAATTCGACTATAATGAAACCCCTCTCTCACCATTGACCAAACATCGCAGTTAGAGAGAGAAACATGTGACCTTGCACCCTACTCTTCGTCAAAAGATGGTGCAAGGCCCCTCTCTTTTCTCTCTCACTTTATCTTATCATCTTTCTTTTCACTGTGATAATCGTGTCAATTTGTACCCATAATTGATTTCCAGTCAGCGTCGTTGCACCAAATAATTCACAGCGTCACACATTCCGTTTTGGAGGCTTACGTGGCAGCAATGGATTGGGTGTTTTAATCATTTTGTAGAAAAATATTAAAACTAAATATTAGAAAAAGAAAACAAAACAAAAGATGAAGAAGAAGATGAACACCATCTAGACCCATTCCCATGCCCACCGCCCGCCCAACCTCTTTCTTCCCAATTTGGCATTGCCCTCCCTATATTGCCCCTCTCACCATTGACCAAACAACCAACCTGCACCATCATCATCACAGCCACCAGCAAATCAAATGACATTCACAAATCATCGTTCATCATCACAAGAGTAGACCAACAACCAAAGATTGATGAGCAAGAGAAGCTTAGATGGATCACCATGAAAACTAATTCAAAATTAAAAATAAAATGTTTGTTTCTTTCACTCAGCAGTTTCTCAACCCCATCCTTGCAGCTACTGCGGGTGGGGCAATACAGAAGATGAAGAAGCTCTAAGTCTTTGATTCCTGCTAGAATTGGAAGACGAGAATGTATACAACACGTGAGTGATTCTAACTTATCAACACCTAAAGTACTTATATCAATATATTGTATTCTAGCCTAACCGCAGGTGGCTCCAGTTTGTCTTTGATTCCTACTTAGAGCTTCTTCGTCTTCCCATATAATGAAATGTCCAATCAAAGTGTGCTTCATCTTTAAGGACTTCATGTTAATTCTATGTTTTTCAATCTTTGTTTGTTTCTTTCACACATCGCAGAGAGAGTTTGCGATGAGAAGAAATAGAGAGAGAAACATGTGACCTTGCACCTTCCTCTTCGTCAAAAGATGGTGCAAGGCCCCTCCTCCTTTCTCTCTCACTTTATCTTATCATCTTTCATTTCACTATGATTGCCGAAGAAGACACACAATCATAGTTGCGCTGCTACGGAAACCCCTTTCCAGTTTGTCTTTGATTCCTACTTAGAGCTTCTTCATCTTTTGGTTTTTTTTTTTAATATTTAGTTTTAATATTTTGCTACAAAATGAATAAAAATATTATCTCTTACTACCACGTAAGCATCCTAAACAGAATTTGTAATCCTATTAACGATTTAGTGCAACGGCACCGACAAAGCACTAGTTATGGGTACAAATTAACACGATTTCATGTTCATGGTGCAAATTGAGACTCAATGTCCTGTTCGTGGTGCATTTTGAATAATAACCCTAAAATCAAAGCTGCAAAGCCACACATCCATGGATTTATTGAATACAATGAGAGTCGGTTTGGATACACGGATTTGGATTTGAAATAAGTTAATTTCAAATGAGTTCATTTTAAATCCATTTGTTTGGATATTTATTTTTTATGCTAAGATTTCAATCTGGATTTGAATAAAAAGTTGTAAATTAAACAAATATATTCTATGGAGAAATTTATGAAACCCAACTCTCTCTTTGCGAGATCTGCGAGCCCATAATCAAGTATCCTATTTTCAACACCATAAATGGGTGTGTGAGACTAAAAATACAGTATTAGCATTCAAAAACCAAAAGTAAAAAAACATCAATTCTTTATGCTAGTAACTGGCTGTAGAATTATTACATATTCATGTCAAATGCCCTTTAAATATCACGCAACAGTAAAATAGTGAGATCGTTGCCGAATCTCATACCACACTGCTCGATGCATCTTCACCGAGCACCTCTCGAATCTCCAGTCGCCAGCCGTCATCTTGGCACACCGACAAGGAAATCGCACAAGCGACCTCGTCATCTATCAACATAGTAAAGAGAAGAAGGAGCCCCTCAACTTGAGGCAGCTCTTTGCAAGCTCTGCAACTGCTCTCAATTGTTCTTTGTTTCCCTCATTTACAAGTTGAGGTGCAACAATCTGAAATAGGCCATTTTGTTCCATGCACAAAATAAAATGGGACGTGATGATTCTTTGGTTTTCTGGCCTTGTGAAGGAAATTGGCATTTTTCCGCTCAAAATTTCGACCAAAACAACTCCAAAGCTATAAACATCACTCTCATCTGTGAATTGGCCGGTGTAAAGATATTCCGGGTCCAAGTCTCCTCTGAACCAATGTGCTCATCTGGGATTCGTCAATAGGGTGGACCGACCTGCTTGAAGGTCCAAAACCAGATATTTTAGCCATGAAACTATCTGATAAAAGTATGTTGGAAGAGTTAACATTTCCATGAATCAACGTCATCGTTTTTGAAGTGTCTGGTGTAGAAGTAGAATGCAGATAAGCAATGGCAGCTGCCGCCTCTGAGGCTATCTTCAAAAGAATAGGCCAAGGCGATGATCTTTTCCCGTTAGTACCATGAATGTAATCGAATAGGGACCCATTGCAGGCCAATTCATAGACCAACAGAGGAGCTTGATCACTCTCTAAACAGCACCCTAACAACTTCACCACATTTTTATGGTTGATTTTGTGAAGACTGATAATCTCATTTATTAAAAGATCCCTTTGGCCCTGCTCCTCCATTACTTGTTTCTTTACCACCGTCGGCTAAAATTCCTTTGTAAACTGCTCCACTTTCTCCACCAGCATGAAACAAAATGTGAGTCTCCTTGTAGTTGTCAGTTGCCATCTCTAGCTCCCTGGCTGTGAAAACTTTTATGCTCCGATTCCCATGTGTACTGATAGGTCCAATACGCTGCTGCAGCAGATGCAACAACCCTCCATTTGTCTGCATTTGTCTGCTGGAACAATTTGGACTTGAGCTTGACCCTAATTTGTTTCTTCACGCTGGAATAAATCCCAGTGAATGCAAACAAAACAAATAAGCAACAACAGCCAACACCTGCAAGCAAGCTTTACATTATTACCTACATAGATTTACTATCTACTAAAAAAGGGCTAGATGGGTGCACTGTTTACATTTCGAAAATTACCCTTCAATTTACTTCTGTTTCATTTTCTTCAGCTTCTTTCTTTACTTTACAGTGGAGTGACACTTTTGCCCTTAAAAATTATGAAACTATTATACTATTGAATGATATTAAATTATCCTTTAACAATCATTTAGGGTTTTATTTTACAATCTCAATGGATGATATTAAATGATCCTTTAACAATCATTTAGGGTTTTATTTTACAATCTCAATGGAGCGTCTACCTTAGAACGAAACTCTGCTTGCCTGAATCTTGATTGTAAAGTGACGATTGGAAACAAATGGAAAAAAATACATCTGCATAAAGTGATGTAGATGCATATATTACATATTTCTCAAATTTTGCATAACATATATCGTTAAACATCTTATCCACGTAAATTAACAATATGTACATGAGTAATTATCTAAAATGCCTCAGCGCATGTGGTGAGACTAGTATATATAAAGTCAAAAGGGCTTTTTGGTTAAATTTATCATAATTTCAAAAATGCCATTCACTTATACTATAAGAAAAAGGTGATCTAATATCATTCATAAGGGTGAAATAGTAAATAAAATGAACATGAAAAATGCATATTACTAGAAACATGTATTTAATAGGATACAATTTCGCTCGGTGATGTTTACAGAATAATGATCATGCAAATAAAGTATACATGCCTCTACTGAAGTCTTCAAATCAAACAAACAAGTTGGTAATAGCTAGAAAAACCCTAGATTCCATTTTCTCTTCTCCTAATCCTAAAAAAAAGTAAATTAAGGGGGAGGAAGGAGAAGATCACATTCTTCCCTCCTCCCCTCAATCGATTTTCCTCTTTTTATTTTGGGTTAGTAATAAGAGTCCTTTTGTGGTGACTATATGGTTTGAGCCATGCTCAAATTTGAGTTCCTCATCATGATATTTTGTTATTTTTTCAATCCATCCCCTTATCCAAAATCTTTCTTTAAAATTTCTTATTTTCCCTAAATCTTGTTCTATCTTACTATTTGAGGAGTTTGTCTCAATATCTCACATTGGATTTGGTCACAGTAGTTAGATTATGACTTTTCGTCATTTATTCGTTGTTATGCGTAATTGGATCGCTGGAAATCAAGTTTTCCTCAGATCCGTCATGCTCCACAAGTTCTTCAAGACCATATGTGATAAGTTCGACGACGGTGGCTGTTTCTTTTAGTGGAGGTAGTTTGTTTAGGGTTATTGGGGCTATTATGGTTTTGGTTGTTTTGGGCTTGATTTGTAATTTTACATAATTTCAGTGATGTGGGTTGTTAGTACGGATTTGTCTGCGTTAGTATTGTCATAATGGCTTGTGGGTCTTGCTGTCTTAGCTTGATTTTGATGGTATGCTTGTACCATTTCTTTATGATATACAATGATATCGTTGTTGATAAAAAAAAAATATATATATATACCTCTCGCAGGGCATACAATTCCTAATAGGCTTATTACTCAAATGTATTACGGATAGAACATTGAGTCTCAATTTGCACCATGAATACGAAATCGTGTCGTGTCAATTTATACCCAGAATTGGTGTTTTGTCAATGCCGTTGCACCAAACAATTCATAGCGTTACACACTCCATTTAGAAGGCTTACGTGTCAACAAGGAATTGGTTGTTTTAATCATTTTGTAGAAAAATATTAAATCTAAATATTAGAACAAAAAAACCAAAAGATGAAGAAGAAGATGATGAACATCTGGGTTTCTCAACTCATTCCCATGCCCCCGGCCCGCCCAACCCCTTCCTTCCCACCGCCCGCCCGCCCCTCTCCGATTGTTTCAAAGATGATATTCGAGACTTGAAACCATATGAACACTCTATCGGACAAAGATTTTCTCCGATTGTACCCTAAAGCCGTCGAAGCCGAAGAAGAAGAAGAATCTCAGTCAGTCTCTCTTATCTCTCAACCTCATTCTTCCCTCAACTCTCACTTTTCACTTCCCATTCAATCTGATACCAAGAGGAAGACCAAGACCAAGACCAAGACCGGACCGCCGCCGAGCCGTCCGGTTGACCTGGGAGAAGCTGGTCCCGGTCGTTTAGGACATGGCACTCCAAGACCAAGACCGACTTCCTTGAACGCACAAACAAGGTAGGCCTCCCCTTTTCCCCAATTTTCTCTTCGCTTTGTGGAATTGCATAAGTTTTCGTTTTTCAATTGGGTTTTCAACTTTTTAGGTAGTGGGTCTTTTGCTATGGCAATGGCTTCCCATGTTGCAAATAGAAAATCCCAAATGGAAGTTCCTATTTTTGTGTTTACTTTTCGTGTTTGGGATTTCAAAATTGGCTTCTTGATGAGTTTCAATCTTGGGTATATAGTTACGGTGTTGCTTTGAACTCATAGAAACGAATTTGGGTGACCAAAGGGATTGAAAACTTGATTAACAAATCTGGAGAAAAATCTGAGGTTCTTTTTTGGAAAAAATTTCAGTTCATGAGCCCTGCTTTGGCTCTGTTTTCTGTCCAACCCTTAACGTTTTCTAAAAGGGTTTTAATGAACTCAAAACTAGACATGGCAAGCCTCAAAACGAGTATAAGTTTGTTGATTTCTGTTGAGAATTGAGCCACCTAAGTTTGATAGAAAGTTGTGAAAAAAGCTGTAAAATCTGGAAATCTGAATTTTCTGGGTAAAAGTCTTCTTATGAGCCTAACTTTGTGTCTCGATTTCTCTTTAACCATAAGTTGGATTTGAGAACTTTTTGTTGGGGTAGAAACTATAAGTGACAAGGATTAAAACAGATCTCATTTCGTTGTATTTAGTGATGATTTGATGGGTCATTCATGGCTTCAAAAATGGAAGAAAAGTTACTGAAAAGTAGGAAAAATCTCGTCTTTTTCTTTGGGGAAGATCCAGGCACCCGCAGTAGCTGCAAGGATGGGGTTGAGAAACTGCTGAGTGAAAGAAACAAACATTTTATTTTTAATTTTGAATTAGTTTTCATGGTGATCCATCTAAGCTTCTCTTGCTCATCAATCTTTGGTTGTTGGTCTACTCTTGTGATGATGAACGATGATTTGTGAATGTCATTTGATTTGCTGGTGGCTGTGATGATGATGGTGCAGGTTGGTTGTTTGGTCAATGGTGAGAGGGGCAATATAGGGAGGGCAATGCCAAATTGGGAAGAAAGAGGTTGGGCGGGCGGTGGGCATGGGAATGGGTCTAGATGGTGTTCATCTTCTTCTTCATCTTTTGTTTTGTTTTCTTTTTCTAATATTTAGTTTTAATATTTTTCTACAAAATGATTAAAACACCCAATCCATTGCTGTCACGTAAGCCTCCAAAACGGAATGTGTGACGCTGTGAATTATTTGGTGCAACGACGCTGACTGGAAATCAATTATGGGTACAAATTGACACGATTATCACAGTGAAAAGAAAGATGATAAGATAAAGTGAGAGAGAAAAGAGAGGGGCCTTGCACCATCTTTTGACGAAGAGTAGGGTGCAAGGTCACATGTTTCTCTCTCTAACTGCGATGTTTGGTCAATGGTGAGAGAGGGGTTTCATTATAGTCGAATTATAAATTTGACATTCCATTATATACTGCAAGCGTGAGAGGGATTTCATTATAATTCAAATATAATGAAATGTCCAATCAAAGCTCGAAAATTCAATCTCTGTTTGTCCCATATACTGCAGGCGTGAGGGTTTGGTTTTCAGCCTACTTTGAATAAGTCATATTCATATTTTATGTGTTTTATCACAGAGGTCAAGCTCGAATTATAAATTTGACATTCCATTATATACTGCAGGCGTGAGAGGGGTTTCATTATAATTCGAATATAATGAAATGTCCAATCAAAGCTCGAAAATTCAATCTTTGTTTGTCCCATATACTGCAGGCGTGAGTGTTTGGTTTTCAGCCTACTTTGAATAAGTCATATTCATAATTTATGCGTTTTATCATAGAGGTCAAGCTCGAATTATAAATTTGACATTCCATTATATACTGCAGGCGTGAGAAGGGTTTAATTATAATTCGAATATAATGAAATGTCCAATCAAAGCTCGAAAATTCAATCTCTGTTTGTCCCATATACTGCAGGCATGAGGATTTAGTTTTCAGCCTACTTTGAATAAGTCATATTCATATTTTATATGTTTTATCACAGCCTACAATTTGGACTTGAGCTTGACCCTAATTTGTTTCTTCACGCTGGAATAAATCCCAGTGAATGCAAACAAAACAAATAAGCAACAACAGCCAACACCTGCAAGCAATCTTACATTATTACCTATATAGATTTACTATCTACTAAAAAAGGGCTGGATGGGTGCACTGTTTACGTTTCCAAAACTACCCTTCAATTTACTTCTGTTTCATTTTTTTCAGCTTCTTTCTTTACTTTACAGTAGAGTGACACTTTTGCCCTTTTTAAACATGCCTTCCTATTTGTTCCACACCTGGCTTTTCTTCCTTTTCAGTCATCTTTAGGGTGTGTTTGGATGAAGAATTTTAAGATTATTAGGAATTTATCAAATGACGAAATTTAAATTACGGAAATTAATTTTTCAGAATTTATGAAATTTCATGTTTGGGTAACATAAAAATAAAATGAAATTTAAACATGTAATTAATGTTCATATATAAATGGTAATTATCAATATGAAATTTTGAAAATAACATCTTTTTATATGAAATATGGAATTTAAACTTGAAATTTGTGGTATCCAAATTTTAAATTTTTTGTTCTTAGAATTTCACATTCTTATATTTACGCATTTAAAAAAGAGAATTGATACATAACAAATTTGAAATACTAATTTTTTACTCGTCCAACCACACTCTAGTCATTGTTCGATTAGAGAATTCGTCGATAGAAACACAGAGAGAGCAAAACACAAAACTCTTCTGCTGTCTCTCGACGTCGCTCCTCCTCCTCCTCCGCCGGTCATCGATCCGACAGTTCACGTCAAAGATCAACTTCCCAGTCTTCGGTCTATCTTCTTCTCTGCGTTGATTCGTCTCCATCTTCTCTTCGACAGCTCACCTCACCCGCGAGACTTTTGTTTGCTCATTCAACAGCTGGCTTGGCTTTCTCAGTCTTTCTTCATTCACCCATTGATTGGAGGTTAGTCTTCCATGTTGTTTTGGTGTTTATTCATTTTCTTCTGTTCGCGGGTTTCTTCGGTCTTTGAAAGTTTTGCATGTTTTTTTTGCAAGGATTGAAGAAGATACCGTTGGGTTTTGGACGAATTCTGAGGTAAATTCATTTGTTTGTTGCAGTTTTATTTGTATTTTTGATTCTTATATACTGTTAGTTGCTGAAAATGGTTGGTTAGGTTTTGATATGGTTTTATGGATGATGGTTGATGTTTGAATGTGATGGTGAATGCGAATATGTTGATGCACACCAGCTGTTTGATAGAAGTTCTTAATGAATAAATTGATGGTCTTTGAGTGAAACTAATATGATATGAGCTGTGGGAAGTTTTTTTTTTCAATTTATTTTAAATTGTGATTTTATTCAATTTTCTTATTTGGGTGTGTTGGGTTTTGGTTTTTTTTGCAAGGATTGAAGAAGGTACTGTTGGGTCTTGGAGGAATCTTCAGGTAAAATTTTTGGTTTTGATTTATGAGTTCTGCTATTTCCATCTTATATTAGGATTAGGATTATTACTTAAGTAAACAAAAACCATAATTTTTCTGAAACCTATTTGTTCTCTGAAATCCAAATGAAAACAAAAAAACAAACACCAATAGAATGAAAATTCAATCTTTATTTGTTGAGGATTTAAGGACTTCAATAAGATGCAAGGGTGAGAGGGGTTTCCGAATGATGAAGAAGCTCTAAGTAGGAATCAAAGACAAACTGGAAAGGGGTTTCCGTAGCAGCGCCTGCAGGCGTACAATATATTGATATAAGTACTTTAGGTGTTGATAAGTTAGAATCACTCACGTGTTGTATACATTCTCGTCTTCCAATTCTTGCAGGAATCAAACCCCTCTCAAACTGCGATGTTTGGTCAATGGTGAGACAGAGATGGTAGTTTCGGTTTAGAAAAAGGAAAGAGAAGCACAGGACCAGTTTTCTTAGATCATGATTTTTGTTCTACCATGTATTGTTCTGCAGCTTGAGAGAGGAAGCACAGAGGATGAGTAAACGTCGTCTTGAACAAGAAAAATGTCTCAGAGAAACTACTGCTGTTATGTCTGAAGACTTACGCATATTTATATGGATAGTCTGTACATATTTGATGCATATTTGTGTCAAATGCTTGCTTTATTCCGACTTCTTCAACACAATTTACAAACAGTCTGTAGACATTGATGTTAATTATAAATATTCTATGTTTATTCATGTTAATTGTATAATTTACACATCTAAGTAGGAATCAAAGACAAACTGGAAAAAGGATGAAGAAGCTCGAAAATTATATACGCAGCGCGGCTATGAAGAAGCTCCAAGTAGGAATCAAAGACAAACTGGAAAGGGGTTTCCATAGCAGCGCAACTATGATTGTGTGTCTTCTTCGGCAATCACAGTGAAATGAAAGATGATAAGATAAAGTGGGAGAGAAAGGAGGAGGGGCCTTGCACCATCTTTTGACGAAGAGTAGGGTGCAAGGTAACATGTGTTCTCTCTCTATTTCTTCTCATCGTAAACCATCTCTGTTTCTTTTTTTCCACCAACAAATCTCTCTCTCTATTTCTTCTCATCGCAAACTCTCTCTGTTTCTCTCTCACCCTTTTTTTCCATCCAGTCTACACTCGAACAACAGAACAACAATGTTTCGTCCAATGAATTCCACTCTCTCGGAAAACAATCGTCTCTTAATAACCCCCTTGCTCTCAATATCAAAAATCATCTTGGTCCGCTTCATCTTCATCTCCATCTCCATCCTTGTCGAGATCAATGAGATCAAGGAATGGAGTGACTGATGCGCCGTTGTTGAGCGCGTCGAGGAACCAGAGCTCATGTTTGGCGGAGCCGTCGAGGAACTAGAGCTCGTGTTTTGTGGAGCCATCGAGGAGCGAGCTAATGCTGAGCCGTGGAGGAGCGTTTGGGGGAGCCGTGGAGGAGCGTTTGGCGGAGCCGTCAAGGAGCTCGCGTTTGGCGGAGCCCTTTTCGATAAGTTTGAGGAGGAAGAGATTGAGTTTTCGCCTGCGAATTTTGCAAGTTCGATCGCGCTGCTCCCTCCTTCCATTCCCGAAACCCATCTCGAATTTAGCGTCTGGTTAATGCCCAGTTTTGCATTTTTCAGGAACCCAATTATAATTTCAGTGAGAATTTGTTGATTTCAGTGTTGAATTTGGATATAATTTGATACAGTTTGGGAATTTCGTGGTTGTGGTGGTGTGATTTTGATTAATTTTGGATAAATTTCGGTAGTTTTGATTTGATTTGATTTTGTTCTTTCGGCCAGGATTGGGGAAGAGAGATAGGAAGGGGAGAGAGAGGGAAAGAGACCCTGTGGCGGAGATGGTATAAGCAATTAAGCTTATGGGAGATGGGTTTGTGAGGATGGAGGAGATGAAGATAGAGATGGCAAGAAAGTTCGAGACGACAAGGATGGAGATGAAGATGAAGCGTACCTAGATGATTTTTGAGGTGAAGAGCTTCTTCATCTTTGATTTTTTTTTTTGTTAAATATTTAGTTTTAATATTTTGCTACAAAATGAATAAATCATTCAATTCCTTGTTGCCACGTAAACATCCTAAACAGGGTTTGTAACGCTGTTAACGATTTGGTGCAACAATGTTTTTGGTACAAATTGACACTATCGATTTGGTGCAACAATGTTAGAAGGAGCCAGTTGAGCACGAAATTTCCTGCTCCAGAGACGTCACTTCCGAGGCTTACCACGGATTTGTTACTCATACCCACTCAATAGGGTTGGTGGAAAGCTACAGATCTCAGCTTTCCAACGTCACCTAGGACACTCAATTTCGAGTTATAACGAAACCTGAGCAAGCATTTCAATGGCGAGAGGTCAGCAGCACGATTCTGCACATAATGACTAGTTACGAACTGATTTCAAAAATCAATACTCATCCCCTTGGGTGAAACTTGGTGGCATTGGAAAGGTTTGTATGTTAGCTTTCTAACTCCATTGAGAAAAATCGATTTGAGCTAATAACGAATTTTCTATGAATGTTTTGGCGTGAAGAGGTCAATCCTGCGAATCAGCGCACAAGTCTCAACTTCGAATTTGCACCCAAAAATCAACTTTCAACATTTTGGAGCAAAATCAGCAAAGTTAGAAAGGTATCGAAGTCAGCTTTCCAATCCCACTGACGGCCCTCCATTCCGAGTTGAAATGAAGTCGGTAGCTTAAAATTAGCATGTGAAAGTCAAATCTATTGAAAATCGCAAAACACTCCTGAAACGAAAAAATTTCTATTAATGAAAATTGAAGGAGTTGGGGATTCACAAATCGAATGCTCAACCATTTATTCAACACTGAAACCAGCGCTACAAGCTAAGCACATCCTTGGAAACTCCAAGCCGCATCACGCGCACCTTTGTCGTGCCCAGTGTGCTCCCTTGCCGCGCCTCGCGCGGAACTTGGACGCGCCCCGCCCACTCCCTTACCACACCTCGCGCGCTCCCTTGTCGCGCCCCGCGCACTCCTTGCCGCGCACACTTGGTAGTCTCAAATTATTTTCTAAGTACACTTTGACACTCAAAGACTTAAAATTTTTTAGAAGCAACTGCAGGCAAGCCGACCTATTCAAATTGGTGAAACCCAAGAACTTCAGAATTCCTACTTCAATATAAAATTGGGTCCAAAGCCCAAAAGGTTTACTTATGCAAATGGAGTCCTACTCCAAAACGGATTAGTGAGACTACAAAAAACAAATAGGTGAAACCCAAAAACTTCAGAATTCCTACTTCAATACGAAACTGGATCCAAAGCCCAAAAGGTTTCATACTTCTACAAATGGAGTCCTACTCCAAAACGGATTAGTGAGACAACAAAAAACTAATCCCTCAAGATTCCTTAAATTCCTAAGTAATGTGAGGCATTTGTGAGACATAAAATATCTAAAAATTGTGGAACTACCACCTAGCCCATAATTTGTATACTGTCCCATTTATCCCTGGTAAGGGCATTATCGGCATACAAACATCCTTACATTAATTAATATGTTTATCAGCTAAATATATTAATTAATAGGATTTATCTCCCAATAATATCTCCATGAGAATTATTTATCAACTAAGAGTCAATTAATAAATAAACATTTTTTCCTAAAAGAGTTATTTATTAATTATAACTATTTTCTGACACAATAATCTCCCAACGAATTATTTATTATTAATAAAAGTCAATAATAAGTAATTACTTTCAACCAATCAGACACTCCGATGAGCCCTTGGTCTCCACTATAAATACAAGGTCTCCCTTCACCTCTCAGGTACATAAAAATAATCAGTTATTTTGCTCTTCAATTTTCTCTTCTTCATTAAACTGGCTTTGGCATCAAAGTGTTCCTGGTTGAACGTAGGCTTCAGCTGTGTTCCTGGTTGAATGTAGGCTTCAGCCGTGTTCCAGGTTGAACGTAGGCTTCTGCCGTGTTCCTGGTTGAACGTAGGCTTCAGCCGTGTTCCTGGTTGAACGTAGGCTTCAGCCGTGTTCCTGGTTGAACGTAGGCTTCAGCCGTGTTCCTAGTTGAACATAGGCTTCAGCCGTGACCTAGTTTGAACGTAGGTTTCATCCTTGACCTCGTTTGAACGTGGACTTCATCTTGACCTCGTTTGAACATAGGCTTCATCCTTGACCTCGTTTGAACGTAGGCTTCATCCTTGTCCTCGTTTGAACGTAGGCTTCAGCTTTGACCTCTAAAAAACGTAGGCTTTAGACCTCGTTTGTCCACTTTTCCTGTGTGTAGGGATTGAACGGCGGATCTCAATTCGGACAATTTCTGCATCAACAATGTTCATCTTATCACTTGATTTGGCACGCAACTCAATTCATTTTCTATGCAGTCTGAAGACTTTGCATTCAATTTGATATTTAAAATTCTACTTCTTTCCTTCTTGATAACAATGGATGGATTTTTTATAGTGGAAAATTGAAACATGATCCAGCTCTAACAACCTTTCATTTCAGGCTAGCTAGCTCTATGACCAAATACACTTGCTTTCTCCAATTTACTAGTTTCTTCCTTCAAGCCCCTTTGAATGTGCTTAGTTTTATATGTTTCAACAGTAATATATATGCATGCAAATATGGAATGTTGGTTTATAAACTGAGTTTGAGAACCAAGTGAATTTCAGGCCTGTGAATTTGTGATAATCAAGAGGAATAACTAATTCGCATGATCGAACACCAACCTGTACAAATACTTTCACTTTCAGTTTCATGGTTGTCAACTTGGACTACTAGCAGGATGCACGTCAGTAGGTGAGACAAGGAAAGGACCGACCATACTTACCAACATACTAAATGATTGGAGTGTGTTCGTACCTAATCTGACCTAGCAACGGACCTAACGGAAATACCCGGAAGATCACTGGGGTCAAGACCAAGCCCGTCATCAAAGCCCATCAACAAGGCCTATGCCTAAAGTCCACCATTGTGGCTCATGACCTAAACCTAGACATTGTCTATAAATAGGGAACCTCGTCCTTCATTCAAGATTATCCTCTCCCTCTCTAAAGAATCCCATCTCTCTCTAGAGACAACTCTCTCCCTTCTCTCTACATACATTACTATCTTTAAGGCTCATAGCCTAATGTATAATGTACAAAACACATATATTATTAATGAGAATAGAGCAACACCGTGGACTAGCCCGAATTGGGTGAACCACGTACATCGTTGTGCCTTGGTATGAGTATGTGTCTTCACAGTTCAACCGACCCATTTTATGCATCAACAGTTGGCGCCGTCTGTGGGAAACGCAACAAAAATCCATGTCGGTTTCCTCTCAAAATCTCACATTCCTGCTGAAACACCATGAACCCAAGAATGCCAACCCAGAAAAATCCCTTATTCCTCTTGCTGGTCTCGGTAAGCTTGCCCAACCTCACTGCCAAATTCCATGGTCTCACATCTCTCTTCCTCATGGAGGAGAAACGACCCAGCCCATATCCCAGATTGGTTCTCTGCCAAAAGAATCCCAAAGGGCTCTGACCCAAATCTCTCTTTCTTCTCTTCAGACCACCATGGAGGAGGACCTCCTCCCTCTCTGCCAACATCCAAAAATTATATGGCCTCCCATCTCACCTCCCACCTCTCTTCCTCAAGGAAGAGAAAACAGAACACCAAAGAGAATCCAGAAAATTTCTCATTTTTCTCTCTGGGTCATGGCCCGAAAAATCTACCAAAAAATACATATCAAACATATACAAAAACAACCATTATTCATCTCCATTCTCTGCTGCAACATGGATGAAGGAAAGTAAATAAAGACAAACCACAGAGGAAGAAAAACAAATCCAATCTTCTCATATTGGCCATGGTTGGCTCTGATGCAGTTTTCTCAACCAAAAACAAAACAAATGCAGTTTTTCTCAAATTTTTTCCTCTCTCTGGTCACGGCTACTCATAAGCCATCCTTATATCTCTCTCTCACTCTCACATCATACACAGACCAACAAAACTTTCACAAATATCTCACTACCCTCTCAAACTCACGACAACAGAAGAGAAAGCAAAAAAAAAAGGAGAGCCTAGCATGGTACCGAGAGTGGACCAAGTCCTTGCCAACATGTGTTTGTATCATTATGTATGGTATTGCATCTGCCTTGCATTTGCTAAAAAGCAAAAAAAAAAAAAAAATCATCATTCACAACAGCAAACCAGCAAGGAAGCAAAAAAAAAAAATTACATTTTTTTCCATATTTTTCTCTTCTTAGAGAATTCATGGTGGATTACAAAGGCAAACAAGAAAGTGGACTCATGAATTGGCTCCAGTCAACAACATGAGTGAACAATAAACATGGCAACAGCCGCCAAGGAGATCTCCCCTCCCTGTGAAAACCACTCAAGATGTCAAGGTCGTCTCCCTCACATCTATCACTGCCACAGAGAAGCGAAAGCAGAAAACGAGAAAAAAAAAACTGGAGCGCTCAACTTCTTGCCGCCGCCGCTCGTCAACCGCTGAGACGCACCACCACCTTCACCGTTGGGATGAGTAAATGTGATTTACTCATACACTGCCACTTCGACAACAACAACACGGCGATGCGCGACCACCACCGCCATGGCCTGTCTCTGCCATCTTCTCAAAAGACGACCTCTGACCATCATCTCCTCAAACCAACGATGGTATCGTGTTCAGGGACCTCTGATCTACAAAACCCACGAATTTTGACCATCTCCGTCGTCGATTTCGCACCGTCGTCACTCCGCCACCGCGCTGGTAGCGCTTGGCTCTACCCGCAACCATGCTCTGCCATCGACCATATCACCAGATAAGTCTAAAACCTATTAGACTTTTTATCTATTCCATTAATAGATTAATAACTAATTGGGCCTTCATAATTATTAGTCAAGTAAAACAAAATTTTTTATTTGGACGATTATAATTATATTTGAGATAATTGGATCATACAATTAGGTTAAGGGCCATGCCCAATATTTAGTGCATAGGCCTCTATTATATGATTCATGCTCATAATTTAGAGCTCTATTATTATGTAGGCTCACATTTAGGCCTTCATTTTATTCATGGGCTACACTCATTTTGGCATTTACTATTTTCATGGGCCATGCACCCTATAGCTTTTTATTGATGGTACCATGGCCCATCATCATCCTATAATGTGGGATGACCTTACACTATGATGGGCATACATACAAACTCACACACTCAAATTGCATTATTTAATTGTAAATTACTATTAGGCAATTATACATGCCGAAATTCATACTCTAATCACATATTGCTCACGCACATTGAGTATGCCTATTATGCAAATATTTAAGCAATTAAATATTCTTATTTGTGCAACACACAAATATATTATTAAATCTTACAGATTTATGAATCGATAAATTCATTTCTCATTATCAGAAATTATCGACTGACCTGACTACCGATTGACATAATCAATCAGCCATCTTTACCCCTCGGAAACATGCTTTACGATGTCCTTCGGCATCTCCCACTTACATATCCACAACAGTTATTCGGCTCAGGTCGACTCGCCTTGCGACAACCACTTTTATCAGCAGCAAGCATCATGACACGTGAGTATCATTGCCTCTCGGCACATTTTTCACATCATGCTAACATCATTGCCTCTCGGCACATGCGCATCATCATGCTCACATCATTGTCATTCGGCACATGCGCATTATTATACTCACATCATTGCCCATGACACATGAGCATCATATGAACATCATCGCCTCTCGGCACATGCGCATCATCATGCACACATCATGAGCTCACATGCATTTCCTGTTACCGTTTGGCATGAGCTCGCATGCATCCCTGCAAGAGGGACGATCATACACCTCCCTATAGATCGGCATACTCGCAGACGTTCCCTGCTACCGATCGACATGAGCTCGCATGCATTTCCTATTATTGTTTAGCATGAGCTCGCAAGCATCCCTGTATGAGGTGGCAAACACACCACCTCGAGTGGCACTCGATCGGCCATGGACATTCCTAACCGATCGGCCACATAATGGTGCGAGGTTCTGCTCATGCGGGCCGTACAAGATGACATACACTCATCTTACAAATGACACTCGATCGGCTATGAACATTCCTAGCCGATTGGCCCCCTAATCGTGCGAGGTTCCGCTCCTGCGGGCTGTACAAGATGACATACACTCATCTTGCAAGTCACACTCGATCGACCATGGACATACACTCATCTTGCATAAATTTGTGGACTTCAAGGACATGAGAGAGACAAGAATGCTGAAAGAAGAATTCTTCATAAGGATTGTATCTATCCATTAACAGTGAGGAACTAGGAAGTGGTTGGGAAACAATTAACAAATTTGATTATAATCAATCAATTCATTAATCATAATAATGTTACTGCTCCCAATTTACAGTATACAATGCACGTAGGGATTGCAGAATGAACGCTCCAATATCACTTCAAGCAGGAAGCTTAAGCTCCTCATGTTTCTTCCAGCTGATGAAAAATCACACAAGCCTGTTAGTATATCGTAAACAGCAGCATGGTAAAGTCAATATCAAAATTTGTTTCACAAATTACGTAGCGTCATTGATTCCCCGACATCAGACAATCATGCGTGTTTCTAATGGAAACTGATATAAAGAAGCTGGCAGTTAGTTCAATTCCAGTGCAATATTTGGAGAGGAGTAGAAGAAAGTTACCTCTTTATATAGTAGTAGAAAAAGTCGGCATAAAGAGCAGTCTGAACTAGGCCTGAAATCCAAGCTGCGTATGGCATTTCACAAGAAATGAATCAATTATACAACTCCAGCTAAAATGGACTGTCTATAATTGAAGAGAACTTACGTATCCATCGAACTCTGTGGAGCTCTGTGAAGAAACGATAGATCCAATTCACCAGATAGAGGGCTCGGTAAGCTCTGCAAGTACAGTTAGCACACACACCGTAATAAGATCACATCAACAGAAACCGAAGCATCATATATTATCGTCAACAGAAGTGATCGAATCTCTGATGTACCTCAATTTGACATGTACATTGATCCTAACTAGGTATGACGAAAATCTTCAAACTAGTAGAAAAGAAAAAAAGAATTTATGCGTCAAGGGATAATTCGGACATACCCGAGAAGAAAAACATAGTTTCCAGTTAAGTTGTCTATGTTTCTTGACCTCTGCAGCATTACCAATTGTGGTAAGATTGCTACAGCTTCAAGATATATTGAAAATGCCCACAAAACCTATCAGGCGCATACACACAACAGGTGAAGCTTCAATCAAAATGTGAGTAAAATAGTAGCAACAACATCAACACAAATAGGAGGATGAATATATATATATATATATGCATTCGACCTCAATTACTGTAAAAGCACGAGGAATCAGAAGAGCGAGCGCCAAGCATAAAGGGATGAGATAGTAATGTCTGAAGGTGTCTTGATCTTTGTTGTAGGTTTGCTTCACTGCTTTATGGTACCTCATGTGCCAGACAGTGGCAAAAGAGGTTCCGATAAAGATGAGCTTCCCTATAGCGTTGTAGAAAGAGTAAAACTTGAAAGCCAAGTCAAGGTATCGAGTGAGAAAGACCAAGGCATAGAGTTCTTGAGTTTTGAGTGAAATTCCTGGTAAAGTCATGAAATTAGACTTCTAAAGGCATGAAATTATTAACTTAGTTAATTTCAACTAACTCATTACCATTTTGCAATCTAGGATATACTATCCTATCACTTATAGAAAAAAGTGGAACTAAATAAGCAAATCTTTCTTGACATAAATGCTAGCAAATTAGCAATAAGCTAGAAAAAGGAAATTACAAAAGAAATTAAACAGAAAACTATATATAGGCAAATAATCACATAATATGAAGTTGCCCAATCGAAAAAGAACAAATTAATCAAATTAAAATTTTGATTGATAGGTACTAGGTACTAGGTACTAGGTACTAGGTACTAGGTACTAGGTACAGGTAGCTGGTAGGGAAGAAGGACCTGCACAAGATTTGGTGGTGCGGATCTTAAGGAAGAGGACCAATATGCTGAGGAGGTGGCTTATGTCTCCTGCCAATCTAAAAACATTCATTCTCAACTTCTCAAAACTCCGATTCTTCCTTTCCTTAATTTCCTCTATATGTTTCTTGCTTCTAGCTTGCTGCTCTATCAATGAATGCTCTGGGTTTGGACCCTTTGGTTTTGCTTCTGCAGCAGAAATGCTATCCGACTTTCAAAGCTTCCCAATGTTAGACACTCTTTTGTTTTTCCCCGTTGGTATAAGGTTGACCACTTGAATTGCAGGCGCCTCTATGGCGCGTGACCATTGACTTTCTTTTTAGTCTTTACTAAATAAAGAAAAAACAAACATAGATAGATGTATGTTCCTCCTAATCCTCCCCGTATCTACCATTCCTCGTTTTGAATCTTCTATCATGTACAACCAGCCACAGAGAATCTTCTCTTTGGGGCTAAATATTTTGGGTTAAATCAATTGAGGCATTTTATAAATAATGCCAAGGGTACTTTTCGATCGAAATAGTTTTATAACAATGTTCTGATTTCATTCTGAAAAAAAGATTAATATTAGAAAATGAACTTTATATAGACAATTATAATGGTAGTAAAAATAAAAATCTATAAATAATGACAATAGTTAGAGAATTTCATGAGCATGTGATTAATCATTTCCCAAAAAGTAATTGTGTTATCTTCAATTTGAGTACTTAAAAGTCTGCAAAATAATTATTGATGCACTCAAACTTCGATACTTCATAAGTAATAATTAAATAATATTTCGTATGTTCGTGGAAAAAAAATATATAAGATAAAAATTGTAACAATATTAGTATAATTACATATACATATGCATGTAACAAAAAAAATCCAATGGGGGCATGAGCCCCCTCTGGTCTTCAAGTGGCTCCGCCAATGGGCCCGACTTGATAACCATGTTTGTTGCTCAGTCTATTAATGTTAGTTTTTTTTTTGTACATTTTAAGTAACGACATAGCCTTTTAGAGAAATCGAATTAGAGACTTCTCACTATCCAATGAGTATAAATATCATTAAATGATAATACAAGTGGCATATCCACATTGTCATGTACTCGAATTAGTATTGAATTACGAGTTCTTATGTCATGTTCATGCAATCGTTTCATTTTGGACTAGCAATCGGTAAACACGATAATGCATGAATAAATTTGTTTTCATTTTTTCATCAAAAAATATTATGTGTTGGGGGAAATACTGTACTTTTGGTTTAATTTTTTACTTAAATTGATAGTATTTGGTGTCGGATTTCAAACTCCAAATTTGTCAAAATTCAAATCAAACCACCTTGACTTGAGATATATATTTTTTTTTATGAAAAAATGATATTAGAGAGAGATGTCCTCACGGCTCAAGGGTTAGCTCTATCAAATGGCTTAAAGTTGGCTTGCAATAGAGGTGTGCAGGCGATTAAGGTGGAAGGAGACTCCAAGACCCCCGTAGATTCAATCAATGATGCCTCTATTCTCTCATGGAGAATTAAAACCATTGTGCGGAATGTACACATTTTTGCTTCACGCTTTCACTTCATCTATTTCAAATATGTCTTTAGAGAAACAAATTTTGCGGTGGATTCGCTTGCAAGACTAGACCACTCAGCAATCAACCTAAGACGGTGGTCACCCTCTCTCCCTCATGAATCCAAGCAAGTGTGGTGCTTTGGTTTCCTAAATAGTGGTTGAGTTAGAGGGTTTTCCCTCTAGTTGTGCTTTGTTCTCACCATTTGTATAAAAAATAATGATATTAGAGAAGGTGTAATTCGAATCCATGGTCACTTATGAAAATTGAATTTAAAACTCTCACTTATAAGTGAAAAATAATATCACTAAACTGCCGTATGTTGAATGAAACCTAGGCCTAAACTTACTCAGCTTGACAGTTGACACCTCCCTCATATCAGTTGAAGAAGCACACACTTATTTTGACGTCTTATTTTTCTCCATGATTGCATTGAGCAGACGTTACTACCACCCTCTACTTCTTTCTACTTCAAACGAAGTAAACCTGAAGTGTAACAAAAGATTAAATTGGGAAATAAAACGGGATGTACCAAATTTTTTGCAAATGCAACAATCAAACTAGAGATTAAAGCACACACCTTAATTCTACAAATTTTTTATTCCGTTTGTGCACCCTTCATATAATCTCTAATGATTGTACTCTAAATTATGAATCCGACAACTCAGAAAAATAGAAGAAAGCAGAAGAGGAAATGAACATGGAGTACCGATTCTCCATTCTCTCTGTTTGAGTGGAATAGACTGTAGAGGGCATCTAAGCCCAAGAGTTTCATGACCAAGACTCCTCCAAGCAATTCAAGCGCTGAACCACGTACACCAAATCATCATGTCCATCTTGTAAGCCCAGCCCAAGTCCCAAAGTGCCGGAAGTGCCCAAAGTGCCGGCAAGCGTTGCCAGTGCCAACTCGGAGCCAATAATATTCAAGCAGATTCTCCAAGGTAGCCATTTCCGCTTTTTAGAGACAAAAAAAAAAGAAAATGCTTCTTTCAAGTTTCAACCCTACAAGAGAATTTTCAAATTACACAAAAAGTGCACCCACATCCTCATTTGTTATTGAAATGACTAAGTTTGATCTATGAGTTAGTAATTCGGAGACTTATTTTTTTCATTTATTCCGGTGAATTAGTTCATGCTGCATATTTTTTATAAGATCTTACTTTTATTCTGACTATTCATATTTGAGTATACAAGATGAGTGTATATTTTGTCATTGTCTTTACACTATTTACAATAAATAAAACATCACTTTTAATTAAAACAAAAAAGTGCACCCAATTACTTATTATTAACAAACCAGGCACCGTCCCCATCTATGGCGTCACAGACACTCCCACGGTGACGGCCCCACCATATTTATTTATTTATTTGTTCACTGGTAGGTTTTTGCTTTTGTTTGATTTCAGTTACTACTAATTAATGAATAATGAATCACAAGAACAAATTTATATTTGAATACCACATGGATTTAGTGATCAAATTCTTGTTGGGGAGCCGCGCATATTGTAAGTAACATGTTTCAAATTCGACCTTCATGAGTGAATGACTATAAATAATTAATCTAGTGTGTAATTGAAAATTAACCTAAAATGTGTTCCCAAGTATTGTTGCATGCAATTATTACTATTACTTTTTTTTTTGATGAAGAGCAAAATCCCATGTGTGCCCCTCAAATACCAAACGCCCAGTTTTGGCTCTGTCGTCATCTTTTCCCTCCGATGGGTGATGGGTGATGGGTTGGATACTTCTATATTCTAGGGCCCAAATATGTCTGTTTCTCGATGAACTTCATTTTTAGTTACGCACCATTCCAGTTTAAATTCCAACAACATCTAATTTACTTTTTAATTTTTAATTTTTAATTTTTAATTTAATAAACAAAATAAAAAAGAAGAGGCAAACCAGAACAAAAACAAAAGAACGAAACGAAAGACCCCCCCGTCTCCAAAAACCCCCGTCCTACAACAATTCCAATTTCCTTCAGTCACGGAGTCTCACTCACTCCTCACTCGCACGCTGGCTGTACGCTACTACTGCTTCGTTTTCAAGCTGTCTTTATTTCCCTCCCCAACCCTCTCTCTCTCTCTTTTTTTCTTAATTAATATAAATAAATAACACACACCCTTTCCTTCTCCTCCAACACTATTCCCCTCTTTCTATCTCTCTCCCTCTCTAGAATCTTTCTCTCTCCTAGGGTTTGCCTTTGGTCTGCTCCATCTCCACACTCGCCTCTCTCTGCTCTAGGGTTTATTGGACTCTGTTGACGATCCTCCTTCCTTTTCTCTGTCCCTCGCGCACTGGCTATGGCGGCCGAAAAGCTCAGGGACTTGAGCCAACCGATTGATGTTGGCTTGCTCGATGCCACCGTCGCAGCCTTCTACGGTACCGGATCTAAGGACGAGGTCAGTGATTTTTGCTCCTTTCTCTCTCTTTCTTTTCTCGCCAAGTCTGCTGTAATCGAGGTTTTTTCAGCCTAGGGTTTAAGGTCTTCACTTAAAAACTTTGCGCTTTCTATTTTGTTTTTCAGAGCTTGAGGGAAATTTCTACTTCTCAATTGTAGGGTTTAGCACTTGAATGCTTAATCCGGCTGGGTTTTACGACTTAGTTTCCTTGTCTTTCTCCGGCGAACTTTAATCGTTTGATGCATTTCTGAACATTAGATATGTTCCTATTTTGGGGTTTTCTCGTCCTGTGGTTTAGATGAAAGATTTTTTACTGTTTGGTTCATGTCTGCTTAAATTTTTGTATGTTCCTCAAATAATTTCAAATACTATTGTGTAAATTGATAATTATTTCATTGTGAAATTCGTGGAAAGTGGCAATCCCTCCCTTTTTTCTGTTGATGTTAGACAAATTGTTATGAAAAATACGTTTATCCCCGCACATTTGTAGCGTAATCATACCTCTGTCATCTACACTTTGTTAACCAAACAACCCCTGGTAGAGTTATGATGATTAAATGGTTGTATGTGACTGCATCACAGTATTCTCTTCAAGAATTTATTTATATCAACATGGTTCTTTGTTTGTATGAATGCATTACAAAGTCCATTTTTATTAAATAATAATATCAGGACCGCTATTTGTTCATCCAAACAAGATTTATGAATAACGTTTCAGCGTCCTTTACCCCAAACAAAAAAGAAAAAGAGAAACGTTGGTAATGCCTTAGAACATTATGGCTCAAACTTGTACCCCGTGTTAGAACATTATGCTAATGACTTAGAACATTATGAATTAGAAAAATTATGGGTTCTTTCCTACTCATTGTTAGTAGGAGGCGGTTTTGTATTTGATTAATGGATGAGTTAGAACATCACTTGCAAAAACTTGTATTATTGTTGGCCATAATTTAGTTTCTCCAAATAGTTTATTTCTAAGAGTTTATTTTTTCCCATTTATTGGCAATACAGAGGACAGCTGCAGACCAGATATTGCGAGACTTGCAAAACAATCAAGATATGTGGCTCCAAGTTGTGCACATTTTGCAGAGCGCAAAGAACCTAAACACCAAGTTCTTTGCCTTGCAGGTCAGTTGTGTTGTATAACAATCTATAACACACTGTTTTCCTTTTGTCTTGCAAGTAGTCAGATTCCCCGAATGTCCCCTCTGTCGGGCAGCAAGGCTTAAGAAGGTGTCTGACTGGCCTTTTGAAACTTCCAACCTACATGTTATCATAATGATAATAATAATCAAGTTGACTACCCAGGAGGATGTTTCTTTCCTTTGTTAAAGAATGAAGCAGCCCCCCAAAAAGGAGGCCCAAAGCCCAGGGCGATTTTTTTACAACAGAATGATTATACAGTCAATTCTTACTGCATGCTCATTTAGCTTGTAATGTTTTGATGCTTTGGAAAATTCTAATAATCACAACCTTTATATATTATTCTATCTCTATTTTAAGTGCTGATCTTGTGGGTTTTCCTTGCGTCCACATACAGGTCCTAGAAGGGGTTATTAAGTATAGATGGAATGCATTGCCTGTTGAACAACGAGATGGAATGAAAAATTATATCTCTGATGTCATTGTTCAGGTATGAGTCGTGTAGTAAATATTTGACGAGGGAAAGTCTTATAGTTGTATTGTTGTTTGTTGGTTTCACTTGCTTGATTTTTCATTCTCACCTTTGGTTCCTCATGTGAAGCTATCAAGTAATGAGGCCTCTTTTCGACTGGAAAGATTGTACGTCAACAAACTCAATATTATATTGGTTCAGGTATTTCCTTGTTTTCCTTCCCATAAGGATTACTGCCTTCCTTGCTTATTATTCTTGTTTGTCTGTTGTACCATCTGCTGTGTTTACTTTTTCCGTTATTCTGTTAGTGTTTGTACTTCGATTGAGTTTACAATTGTCTCAGAAAATCTGTGTTTGCAATTAACTTTTTATATTTAAATCTGAAATTTCTTGCTTTGGTAGATTTGGATGTGTGCTGTAGTGTAATATAACGAGGTTCCTTCCATGTACAGATTTTGAAGCATGATTGGCCCGCCAGATGGCGAAGCTTTATTCCGGATCTTGTTTCAGCAGCTAAAACTAGTGAAACAATTTGTGAGAATTGCATGGCCATATTGAAGGTAAGCGTTTTAATTTTCAAAGATTGAAAATAATTTGATTATGGCTTCATTGGGTTGCTACTAATGACTTCAATGTGTTATCTTCAGCTTTTAAGTGAAGAGGTTTTTGATTTCTCAAGGGGGGAAATGACTCAGCTGAAGATTAAAGAACTTAAACAGTCATTGAACAGGTATTTGGCTGATGA